>JASSKH010000009.1:1257466-2514932 GCA_031763025.1 Macrocystis pyrifera | reverse complement strand
TCTCCAGCGCCTGGCCCGTCCCTCCTTGCGTGTCTGCCCCTGTCGTCGGAAAAGGAGGCACCACGTCACCTGCCTCCAATGCACTTCGTACCCGGAGGGTCCACCTAGTCAGGCGTTCCTCCCATTCGGCGTGGAGGCCTGCCAGAAACTCCTGGACGTGTGGTGGGATGTAGATCCTCCGGTTTGGGAGTCGGAGCATGATATCCCGTGGTCGGATGGCATGCGCGGCAAAACGCTCACGGTAGTCTGCGGCGGCCGCTTGCCATTCCCTCGTGCGGGGGAAGTCGAGGTACGCCGCTCGAGGCATGCCCAGGGCATCGCTGAACAGGGAGCACAGCAGGAACGAAGAGGTTGGGCTCCTTCCATGGGTTCTCACCATGTGCTCGAACGTGGGGTGATGACCAGTCGTCACATAACTGGCCGGTACCAGATGGGTGCCCTCCTCCTCAAGAAGTTCGGCGAACTGCAGGGCACCTCCTACATTGAGGAAGAAGACCGCGCACTCCTGCTGTATGTATAGTACTCTTCATGGGTATACACATACATACTATACCCGGTACGTACATTTGCTGAACTCGGGTAGACGAAATGAAGAAAACAGAGTACCCGAGAATCACACAACACTCTATTAAAATGCAATTAATAATACATATAAATAATGAACATAGTAACAATGTTATATATTAATAGCAATAGCCATGAGAGTGATGACGCTTGTTGCCACGTACATACGAAAAAAAAAACTCCGGTGTTGGCCAGGCAGCTTGTGACCACAGAACTTGTATCTCTCTAGGATTGAAGAATCGGCACGGACACTGGTTGTGCTGGATGTCGACGGGTAGAAAGAACGGTTTAATGTGAAGAAAACAACAACAACAGTAGTGCGATAAAGAATATATATTTTTAGCTCGTTGGAGAATTCAGTAATGGTACGCGAAAATGATTCTGTGACGACAACAGCATCACACCGAGAAGTCGGAGGAATCAGCATCACGCATGTGACAGGCGACGACACGCACGACCGAAATTCGTATAGAATATTAATACCAATGGCCATGACACAGAGTTATGACGCTTGGCTTGTTGTCACGTACATGCGAAAAAAAAAAACTCCGGTGTTGGCCAGGCAGTTTGTGACCACAGAACTTGTATTTCTCTAGCATTGAAGAATCGGCACGGACACTGGTTGTGCTGGATGTCGACGGGTAAAAAGAACGGTTTAATGCGAAAGAAAACAACAACAACAACAACAACAACAACAACAACAGCAGTGCGATAAAGAATACTAGGCGCTTCGCTCCGCGGGCGGCCTTCGCTCAGGAAGGAAACATCAATGTATATTTTATATGCGAAGCGGACAGAGGTCCATGATTAAAATGAATATTGTGTTTTTTTTATGGCCCCTGTGGTTAGCTGCAAACTGGCGACTTGATAATGCCAAGAGTCCCGCCGCCATGCTTCAGGAGAAAACAGCTCGGACGCCACATATGCTTCGCGTCGCGGGCGGTTTTCCGCTACGCTCGCTCACACGTCGTACATACGTACATACCCCAGGTAGGGTACACATTTTCTTCTTTCGATATGCTCAGTGTCTGTGTACTCGTCGTATGTACGAAAGATAAAGCACAGACCGGACGGCACAGCAACACAGCAAAAACAATGAAAAGGAAACCGAAAATTTCTAAAAGAAAACAAATCCCCGTCCCCTTTCGTGTAATAATTTACTACCTGAGAGGAACACCTTACACCAGCCAAAAAAAGAAAAAACATGAAAAAAAAAAAAAAATCTTACAGCAGAGCTTCTCTCTCAGCCTCGTACGCCGCCCGCCCCTCTCGCGACCATGTCGCCACCGATTCAGTCCGGGTAAAGCTTCCCTCCCTCTCTTCCACAGTGAGCCCCCGTCGCCCGCCTCGCGTGAAGCCCGGTGCTCACCGTGGACCTCGACTCAAGCTCGACAATGTTGGTGCTCATTCGGGGTACCTCCCTCTTGTGACTCTCAGCCCGGTCGCAAAAATAAGCACCGCTTGAATATTATCTTACAATCCCGAACGAACCTTAAATACTCGTACGTACTCTATCCAAAATCACGAATGGAGGCCAGACAGAGCCTGTTGATGCATCCCTCGTGTCTCGAGGCACACGCGACGCCTAGGCGCGAAAGCGGCGACCGCGCTCCTTGCAACTCCCCCTCTACTCGCCAGCATCCGCTGACACCCGCGACGGTGCCGGGTTCGCCCGCGCAACCGTGCTCGAAGTACACGCACGCACACGAAACGAAAGAAGAAAAAAGGAAAGAAGGACTGAAAGTACGACGAGAAATGGAGAAAACAAAGACTCGCTGGATCGGTCCGGCAAGTAATAAACGGAGGCGATTCCCAAGTGGGGGCTCTGAGAGGCCAGGGGTGTACCAACCGAGCACGCTCAGAGGTTGAGATATCTATAAGTAATTCTATATTATGTTTAGCTCGTTGGAGAATTTCAGTAATGGTACGCGAAAATGATTCTGTGACGACAACAGCATCACACCGAGAAGTCGGAGGAATCAGCATCACGCATGCGACAGGCAACGACACGCACGACCGAAATTCGTATAGAATACTCGCCTGTGGTGAGCCGAGATGACTCGAAGTAAGAATGGAGGCAAGAAAATACTCGCCTGTGGTGAGCCGAGCATGACTGGAAGTAAGACTGGAGGGAAAGAAATAGTCGCCTGTGGTGAGCCGCAACATAATCATAGTAATACATATACATATACATATGCCAATATCCTGAACCCGCACGTAATAACTGTCAAGCTAAAGAGGCACAACGAATACGGTACACACAAATACCTGTTGTTATTGCCCTCGATGAAATGCGTTCGAGCGCTGTTCTCAGTTTGCTACTTGTCTCTTTTTTTTGTCAAGTCCCAGGTGGAGTTGTTGAGAGTGACGGGAGAGGCCAGTCGGGACCAGCACAGACGGAACCCCAGAGTGCTGTGTTTTGCTCAGGCGGAGCGTCTACTTGTTGACTATCGGTACCACTTGCTATAGTACTCGGCGGGGACATATATCCAGCAACAGCACACGAAGACGGCACGAGCACCCGCACCAGTACCACAGCAATGGGATCGATATCATTGAGGTGTAATTGGGGTTGCAGGGCTATAATACAAGACTGTTGGCCAATGAAAAACGAAGCATGAACGGGGAGAGATCTCCAACAATCAGTCAGAAAGCTGACGACTCTCTCTTGGCCAAAGCAAAACATGTCGGCTGTTTATTGCAACAAGTAAACGACAGATTGACAAGAGATCTCTGTACCGCGAAATAGTTGTTGTTGGCGAAATGAGAACTGAGGTGGATGCATTCTCTAGGGGGCAAGAGCTTGCCGCCGACGTCCTACGGTATCCTCCCAAACCTGAAAAAAGCCCATTTTTTGTTGTGTGTGTTGTTACACATTCGACAGATTGACGTATTTTCAACTGCCGGATTATATTTGCGAGTATCGAAACATACGATGAGGATCGCAAAATACAAATAAAGGCGAAAAGTAGAAAGTAATCAACTAACTGCTGTTGTAAAAGACCTACGATAGTATGCAATTTTGGATTATTCTTTTTGCGAGTACCGAAACATACGATGAGGATCGCAAAATACAAATAAAGGCGAAAAGTAGAAAGTAATCAACTAACTGCTGTTGTTGTAAAAGACCTACGGGTTCGTATGCAATTTTTTAGTTACTGCTGTATTATATATAGTAGTTTTCAGGCACTACTGCGGCTATAGTATGCGAATGACGACGCTTTTTGGCCAATGAAAAACATTTTGTGGATTGTTACGCATTCGACAGATTGACATGTATTTTCAACTCTGGCGGGTTATTATATGCGAGTACCGAAACATACACGGTGGATGACGATCGCAAAAAACAAATAAAGGCGAAAAGTAGAAAGTAATCTACTGCAGCTGCCGGCGGCGTGCTACGGTATCCCCCCAAACCTGAAAAAAAGCCCATTTTTTCATTTTTTGCCTTTCGCTGCTGTAAAAGACCTGTGCGATAGTGTATGCATTTTTTTTGGCCATTCGAGACACAGCAGTAGTACTCGTAGATAATTTTGCTGTGGCACAGAAAGAAACCCACTCCTGTTGTTGTATTGCCGTAAAAGACTTGCTATTGTATGCGAATGGAAACGCGAAGTACACCAAAAAAGTATTATTTCAGCTGGTGCGACGATACACGATAGACGCTCGATCTCAACAGACACTCAGCCCACGGACAACCCGCGTGGTGGCGGGCAAGATCAACTAGTATAGATGACGGGCTCGAAGGAATGAGGTGGATGCATCCTCTAGGGGGCAAGAGCTTGCCGGCGACGTCCAACGGTATCCTCCCAAAACTGAAAAAAAAACATGTTTTGCCATTCGAGACGTTGTTGTACTGATCTACTGTAGACGAAATGCATTTTTTTTGCCATTCTGTTATGAAACTGCTTGGATACAGCACTCTGCAGTACAGCAGTACTCGTCGATAATTTTGCTGTGGCACAAAAAGTAACCCACTTCTGTGGTCCTGTTGGTAAAATACCTGCTATGGTATGCGAATGGAAACGCGAAGTACACCAAAAAAGTATTACTTCAGCTGGTGCGACGATACACGATAGACGCTCGATCTCGACAGAGACTCAGCCCACGGGCAACCCGCGCGGTGGCGGGCAAGATCAACTAGTATAGATGACGGGCTCGAAGAAATGAGGTGGATGCAGGCTCTAGGGGGCAAGAGCTTGCCGGCGGCGTCCAACGGTATCCTCCCAAACCTGAAAAGAAGCCCATTTTTGCCATTCGACACCTTTGTTGTACTGCTGCAAAAAAGACCTGCTCGTGCGACGATAGACGATAGACATTTGTTGTACAGTAACTGTAAAAGACCGCTCGATCTCGACAGAGACTCAGCCCACGGGCAACCCGCTCGGTGACAGGAAAGATCAACTAGTATAGGTGACGGGCTCGAAGAAATGAGGCGGATGCATGCTCTAGGGGGTAAGAGCTTACCGGCGGCGTCCTACACGGTTTCCTCCCAAACCTGAAAAAAAGTCCATTTTTTTACATTCGAGACGTATGCAGCGGTAGTAATACTCGTAGCTAATGTTTTTCATCTATTTCGTGCACACCAGCGGTCAATGCGCTGCACTGCTGTGAGCGTGGGACCCAAGCGTCTGAGCCAACTCTTAGTCTTGTATTCATCGCCACCCTTGCACAACAAGACAGCACTACAACAACAGTAGGAGGCACCTGGTCTGGTGTATAGACGTCTCCCCAACTCGGTATGGGCGTCTGAGCCAACTCTTGTATTCATCGCCACCCTTGCACAACAAGACGGCACTCCAGCAGTAGCAGGCACCTGGTCTGGTGTATAGACGTCTCCCCAACTCGGTATGGGATATGGGATATGTTGGTTGTATGGTATATGGGAATATGGGATGTGGGATATTTGGTGGTATGGTATATCGGAATATGGGACAACCACCGTATGTGGTATGGTATGTGTTGACGGTATGGTACGGGAAAAACACAGTATATGGTATGGTACGATTGCGGTACGGTACCATGGTACGATGTCGCGGATGTATTATATGGCTAAATTTGCCTGGTGGTATGGAATGTTTCAGTATGTAAGGTCCGTAAGGGTCGAAAAAACGTCGTACGAATATCATCTTTAACGAGCTTCTATATCGGCCATTGGAAAGTGTTCGAAAATATAAGCCTTGCGGACACACAGACATACAGACAGACAGATTTGCATTTATCAAAACAGAGACTCACTTCTACAAACTGAGAATATGGAAACAACGTAATGAGCGCCCAATTGTTGGAAGTGTCTCTATTATAGGAGTAGGAACGGTGCTCCGTCTCGAAGGAGATGCGTGGTCAAAGGTCAAATCACTAAGGCAAGCAACAAATGAGAGTACCCCCCCCCCCCCCCCCCAAGTGTATTGAAGCATGATGGCCGGTCTTTTGCAGCAACAACAGATACATTAATATACTGAAGAAAGTGGTGGGCGTCTCCTCTTGGAACAAATCGCTGACTTGGCGACTCCGTGTGCCAATCAAACTCTCGTAATCGCTCAAAATCCCCGAATGTTGAAAGCACAGCCCATACGTGTTACAGTAGTTCTTCGTCTGTCCTGCTCCCAACACCTATTATATCACTTCAAACGATGTCGTCCCACCTTCCAAATTCCCTTGCATCCGCCCACGGGGCGTTTTGTACAAAAAAAAATAACACCCCTTTCTCTCAGCAAGAGTCACCGCACCAAGCTCCAGCTTACACTGCTTCAGCTTGTGCTGGCAGCCACGATGCGTTTTCGTGTTTACTACGGTTACTACCAGTACTACTACACCATGTCATTACGAAGCAGTGATACCACTCTACCATACCTGATACCTGGTATACTCCTACTGCTACTACTATATACCGCTGCTGTACCAGCTGTACTTATAATGCAATACACGCCTGCCTGGCCAAAATCATCTGCTGCCACAACGGTACGATTTCTTGCGAACCTCATCGCGACTTGCGCTTAACTTTCACGCTCTTTCGTCATACAAAACATGCCGCGAGTTACACATTACAATCCGATACAGAACGGTTGCACGCGCTACCATCTCCAAATTACATCGTCCCCGGCTCGCGCATTCACGACAACTACGCCGAAAGCGAAACCAACGTTGTTTCTACGAGGAAAAAAGTGCGCCAGCTATCACTCTGCCACGGGCTCTTCCAGAGTCGACGCCAACGCTTCCCGCAGTACTCTAGCCTTGCTCTCGAGGTCGCTCTCCCTGAGCAACAAGGCGAGGTGCGACCAGCGGATGAACGAACATGTTCAAGAGTTGCTGTTCGGACGGTTCTAACTTCAAATCTGTGGGTAAACTCAATGCGCGGTGGGTACAGTAGTAGTAGGTGTGACCACAAAATTGATTTACAATCCTACCCTTGCTCAAGAGCTGTTTTACAGCTGATGAAAGTTGCTATACTCTCTGCAAAACCCAATGCGTAGTGAAAAAGTGCAGTAGTTAGAGCCACCATCATCGATTGAATCGTCAATATATCAGTGTACCATCTCGAGGACGGCCATGGGAGATACTGCCATCAGAGCAGAGCTCCGGGACAAGCACAAGCGTTTGCGCCCAGACGAGACAACTTGCACACACACCTATCGCAGTACCCACTCTCATGCTAGAGTGCAAGCTTTTCCCACCTCCTCCGTTTCATCGTTGCAGCAGCAGCAGTATACCAGCGCTGCCAGGCACAAGGATCCTGAGCGAGCTAAAAGGTTCCCCATCTGAACCCCACTACCGTACTCGTAGTACAACCCAAGCAAGCGCAACAAGCATCGACCATTCTATCAAACCTCAAACACAGACAGCAACGCACAGCGCTCGATATTAGCCTGCAGACGACAAGCAAGATCCCGGCGACACGCCAGCGCAATTTCCGAAACAGCTTCCAAAGAAGGAGGACGTCGCGAGCTTACGCGCAGCGGATCTCAAGACTCTACACGGCGAAAAACAGCACTTCGAAGTATTCTGCTTCAAAAGCACGCATTCACTGTCTCGAACCTGATGGACTCGCGAAGCGCCAGCACCTCTGCCTTCAAGACTTCAAGTTCCTCGGTCGTCTCACGCAGCTGCCCGCCGACGTCCGCCGCTCGCGCCAGCAGATCCTCCTGCTTGGCAGTCGGGCAATAAAACGCACGGCACCGTCGTAGGGGGGGGGAGTACCGAGGAAGGAAGAACGGCATGGACCATCCAAGCGGGTGTACTCAAATATCATGCATGGCCGTAGTCGTCCGGGAGAGGGGGAGGGCACGTCATCGCATACACCGGCGGTTCCTCCGAGGTCACGGTTACGGCCAAGCTTGACCCCTTTGGAACTACAGTACAGTACACCCACGTTGTTTGGAACAGACTACTTGGAATGAGTGTAGGATCATTTTTGCGGCAGTGAAAGGGGTGACAGGAAGCTGTGGGGGTTTGTGCCAGGCCATGACCCCCGAGAGGACATGAGTCACGCGTGACGGGCGTACTAAATGTGGGGGCGTTGGCGCCACAAGGCAATTGCCGGCGTGCCTATTGCTGACCTACTGGTTACAAACACTATAGACAGCCGAGTTTGACGCCGTGCCTGGCCAGAAATAAAAAGTTACCCTGGTACTTTTTGAGGGGTGAAAAACTTATGACGCGGTGGACCAGGCAAGTCTATGAGAGAATCATCGTATTTATATAACAAAGCGACCCTCGTTCACTTCTCCCGAGTTGCGCAGGCACACAGGGGCCACGGACATTGCCACCAGTGATACATAGCGTAGGCTCTGAGGCCTCTGAGAGCCCGTGTACTACACGTAATGCATAGTGAGTGCAGCTTTAAGGCTTGCGAGCTGCATCGACTTGCGTGTCGACCCCATTGCAAACGGGCAGCCCAATCACGCACAGAAGCATCACGCTCATTAACGGCCGATGTAACGAGTTCAATGGTGCACCATCGAGCACTGTTCTGTTCATTTCTCTTCCTTTTTTTTCTTCCTTTTTTTTCTAATCGTCACATTTACTTCCAGCTCATCTCGTAAGATGATCTGCTGTACCCTCAGCAATCTGCCCGACAACCCGTCGGTAAAAGGCGTCTTCCCTTTTCCCCTTCGGTACTCGCCACTAAGCACCGGCAAATACCGAAGCATATGTTCCCGCCACAGCAGTAGCTCCTATTGCAGTCATCGTGGTTTTCCGCCAGTTGAGCACAAAAACCCACCTCGGAGACCTCACGCACGGCGTCGCCCGCTCCAGTACCGCTATCTCGTATCATGTCCCACAGGATACCCGAGGCCGACATTGCCTCGGCACCGTATCGTTCGCCTGTTGTCTCCAAGACGACACGCACACAACGTTTTAACTTTAAGGACGACGCATGATTCAATGATACGTATTAGCAGTATCACATTCTACCGTATTGGCGTCCCTCTCGTGATATGTACGGGGTATGCACCTGGGACCACAATGTGTAGTGACGCAGCGAGGTTTTCCGAGCGGTTTGTCAGAAAACCATAAGCCACGTGTGCCTGCACATCAAAACATAGTCGCGAGCGCGCGAGGCTTGCCATGCAAACAAATAGAATTCACGACGAGAGCCCCCGCTGTTTTCCCGATGAATAGTGATTGCCAGACTGTTCGCTGTTCCCTCATATCGAATGGACAGTAAACTCTTTCGTTGAGATCCCAAAACAGCCATCGCATCGAGAAGCAGTAGAGCTCACCACATATTCGAGATTGGTCTGATTGGCTGAGGGTCAGCGCTAGGGTTGTTCTGATTGGCTTAGGCTTAGGCTTAGGGTTATTTCAATTCGTCTCGTCCACCGTATGTTTCAACCATTTTCTCGAATATGTGGTCAGCAACCCTCTCGAGAAGACGGTGTCAAAAACAAGTTATCGCCCGATGTCAAAAAGCAACCATCTTTCAAGACGGCCGTGTTGAAAACAACTACCATACGAGACGGCGTGAAAAAAAAGAGAACTAACACCGTTCGAGGCGACCGTGTATAACCAAAACAAAAAAAACTCGTTCGAGACGACGACGGCATGGGGAAAAAACAACGTCGCATCAAGAAAACGGTTTTTTTAAAAAACAACCATCGCGCATCGAGAAGACGATGTATCTCACCCTCTGTCGCAGCGACCGTCTCCTTCGCCCCTCCGATCGGCTGCAACAGCCGCTCCCCTTCACCTTTGGCCCTATCCTTACCCGCTTTGTCGCCGCCAGCCACCCCGACCCCCGCCCCACCCCCGATGCGCTGAACGACGGCCGCAACTCCCCCCGTGAGGATTACCGCCACCGCGTACACCAGTCCGTCGCCTCTATCGTCGTCTGAAGAGATCCCCAGGATTCCCCGGATAGACGCAACAGCTGGCCGCAAGGCAACCATGACGGCATCGGCGAAGGCGCGTCCGAAAGTTGACAGCTGCCCCAGTGCACCTTGCGCGGAGAGGTTGACTTCAGATTGGCTGCCGGCGAGGGCTGAGAGGCGCCGGGAGATGTCTCCGCTCCCAGCGGAAATTAAGTCGGTGGCGCGGGAGGCTGCTCGGCTAGACGCATCGACAATCTGCTTCAAGAACACGAGGGATGAATGATGTAGTAGGGAGAAGGGGGACGCGTTCTTAGGGAACTCCGGGCGTGTAAATGAGGTGCAAGGCAACACGTCCTTCTACATCCCGACGTAGCAACACGCAAATATAAAAGGACGAGTAGCAGCGGCAGCAGCACCAGCAGCAAACACCACCACCACCAACAACAACAACAACAACATCAACACCAAAAACATTCCCCCCCGCGAGGTCGCCCAAGTCTCCCACCGACCTGCGACGACAGCGCAGAAGCCTGACCCTGAAAGACAGGAAGCCCATCAGCAGCGCCCCTCGAAAGCGCCGACGCGCCGTCGCTCACCACCCTCCCGGCGCCCTCCATCGACGAAAAAACACCACCGACCCCGCGCGCCCCAACCCTCCCCAAACCCTCCCCGCCGCCATCGCCCCGGAACCAACAACGCCAGCAGCCTTTTCCTTAACCTCGGCGATCTGGGTTGCGGCCTTGCTCGTAGAACTGGACAGCTGTGCCGTGACCCGCCCGGACCCCTCCGATATCCCCCTGGAGGCCGCCCGACCAACCTCGGTTGGGTCGGGTACACCGATGGCTGACAGCTTGTCCGTCAGCGACGAGGCGGCATCTCCCACGCCGGACGAGGCGCGGCCGGCCTCGACTTGTAAACGCTCGACACTGGCGCGGCCCTGGGTACGAGGGGGGGGAGGGGGTGCGGAGCGGAGCGGGAGCGGAGCGGCGTGTAAGGGTGGCAGTGGCGCCAGGGTGGGATCAGGGTGCCTGGTGGGCCCTGCCGGCCGCTCACGATATACCCAGGGTCAGTTTGGAAGGCCTAGGTCCGGGTGGGCTCAAGTCGCGGCGTGGGATCAGGTGTCAAGCGGGAGGAAGGCATTTGAGAAGCAGAATTCTGGTATATATATATAACCCTAGGAGTAGGCGTAGATCGCTAGATGCACGATGTTCCTACGAGAGAACGCGAGTTTCTAATCTTCAACTGCACCAAAAAACACAGGGGACTCCTTTCGGGTTGGCCTACAGCGTCCGGTATACGCCGTGCACCAACGCCCATAAGCTGACGACGGATACAAATCTCTTGCTGCGCCAGTTCCTCTACCGACACACACCATCTCATACGTACCCCGGTGCGCATTTTTTTTTTCGGGTCGGTGCGGTTAAGGAGGCCCGGCATGACCGAGGCGGTCGCTATCCGTCGAAATGACGCGTGCTAACATAGGAGCTAGGGGTGCCGCATTATGATAGCACTTTTAGGTAAAAAAAACAACATACTTCTGGACGACCTGGTTTTTTAACACAAAATCGTGAGAATATCGTCACGTAAGCAGCGTTTTACAATCCGATCCGTGACACACCTACATACGGCAGGCTTTGGAGATTGTTCATCACGTTTGGCAGTTTTCTAACATTTTCTCAAAATTCCGTTTTCGGGCGACTTACTAATAGCATTGACTTTAGTAATAGCATAGAGCTCCTCAAGCGACGAGCCTCAGAAGGATTAGCCGCTGTATGCCTCTGCCTTAGCAAGCGTCGATTGGGCGGCGCCGATCGTGGCAGCATATACACTGTCGAGTCAGGTTCCCACTCGCGACTACATACATATACATGCGTACGGCGGGATAGAGAGAGCGTGATGTGCATCGTGTCAAACCAACAGGTGGTTATGGTCCGAGAATTGGGAGGCGTCTACGGAGAACGCTGCGCCATCGGTAGACTCTTAGAATTTCAAGTAAAGTGTTCTTATCACTTTGAGAATCTTCAGCCGGATCGAAAACATTGAGGGCGCGTGCTCTGGCGCGCTACGAACACACAGGGTCGCTCGCCTGCCCGATTGCGGCCGTTGCGCCAGCTCTCGAGCCGTCCCCCCGCCGCTCACCGCCGCGTCCTGCACCTGTGAGAGCGGTCGTGAAGGATTGCATAGACAACAAAAACAGGGCGCGATCGCTTCAAAAACCGTGTACACAACTCATTCGCAACTGCAACCACGTTTTGGGGATGAAACTAATTACAAGGTACAGTGTTAATAGTAGTACATAATACTTGAAAAAACGAGAAATACTTGGAACTACTCAAGGTAAATACTTTACTTGGAAGTAGATTCAACATTAGTAGGAATTCAATGTAAATCACTTGGAATCAAAGTAATACTTGGAAGTTAGAGTGCTACATTACGTGGAATTACTACCACAGTATTACGGTGAGCCATAGTAGATAGGACCAAATATTGTTGGTAAAATAGCCAAAAATATAGGTTTTTGTGTGTACCGTACGTCCTATTTGATATTGTCCCCCGTAATAGTTGGGAATTAAAGTAATACTCGGAATCAGGGCGTAAAAAAGATGGTGAAATGTTGCGCTGGTGCACATTTTCCCCGTAAATTCTGTTTTTTTTTTTCACCACGAGTTTTGTGTGCCGCACCTTTTGTCGCCATAGGCGAAAAAAAATGTGCCCTGTTTTTTCGGGGGGGGGGGGGGGGGGGGGGGTCTGTTTCGCCGCAGGCGAAAAATGTTTTGGCGCGGTTTTCGTCAAAAAATGTCTGCTCTTTGCCTTTTTACATGTTTATTGGTCGTCATTTACTGCTACCCTCCGTGTCCATTGCGTAACATTCGAAGCCAGCCTGCACCACGTGTACAAGAGGAGAAAACAAGCGCGCAAGACGCACACTTTGAGATTTATACGCATGCATGTAAAAAAGCGGCCCCCGGCGGCCCTCCCGGGCTCCCTGTGAGGGCGCACATCGCCTACGGGTCGTGGTGCGGTTCGAGACGGACGCCAATTTCACGCCCTGCTCGGAATTACAGCAATATTCGGACTTAGAAGGAGCACTTGGAATTAGAGTTGGGGTACATTTTCGACAGTGGAAAAGGGGAGAGGGCGGGAGGACCATGGGTGCGAGGTATAACAGCGTGCTGTCGACGTGGGTATTCGCAATTATCGTACCATTACCATGCGGACGGACAGACACCCCGGGTCCCCGGGTCCCCGGGTCACCTGCACCATGAAATTATGTCGCTGCGTAATAACTTCCCGGGGAGTTCCTCGCTACTGCTGTTGCATGTTTCCTTGATGGCGATATGGTTTTTTTGGCGACATACTGAAGAAAACATTAATGTGGTCCAGTGCCGTCTGAGACTTGCAGCGAGTAGTGCGCGAGTTTCTGCCGATCAAAACGACAACTTCTCGCGTTACCAAAGCAATGGGCCACCCGGCTGCTATACGCGATCACAACAGACAGGACCAAGGGTGTGACTTCATGCTTGCTTACTCACTGAATTTCCACTTCCACTGCAACCAAAAAAACACCACCACAAACGACTCCTGTGCACCACCAGGTACGGTATATCACAGGCATCGTGCAACATAATAAACAAATAGAAGCGCAGCATCCTGCCCCGAAAAAGTCCTGTTGGGTCGGTCGACCAGCGAAAACGATTCCTGCGTACAAAAAGCGTCGGGGAACATGTACCAAAAAAAGCAAACAAGAGCAGCGACCTGGCCCATCCGTCGGCCTATCCTGATAAGCCCCGAGAATATCCCTCTCCCCCCCCACCGCTTTCACCTGCCCGCCCCGACTTCCTGCACCTTGCTGGAGACACGGTCCAATTCCAGCTGCTGCAGCGCGGCGCGTGCTCCCGCCGTCACGCCCTCTAGCCCCGCTCCACCACCGGGCGAGCCCGCGCTGTCTCCGTCCCTCGTCTTAGCGCTAGCCCTCACCCCGGACGCCTTCGAGGCAGACGCCAAGGATTGCGCCGCCTCGGGAGCGGAGTAGGCCGGTCGCTTGAGCGGCTGGCGAGAAGGCGACGACGACGACGATGATGACGCTGCTACTGCTGCTGCTGCTGTCTTCTCTGACTGCGTGCGCAGCTCCGCCTTGAGATCGATTGCGACGGGCTGCACGGTCCGGGGCGGCCGCTTCTTTTCCTTTCGCGACGCCGACGGACGGTCACGGGTGACTCGCTGGGCAATCGCGTCGGCCCCTGTTGGCGTCGACACGGTGGTGTCAAGAGGCGGCGGAAGGATGGAAGAGACCCGCGGCAGTGAGGGCGCGCCGTTGTACGTGTCCCGCCGCTCGGAGGACTCTTTGCTTGCTTCCGGAGGGGCTCGTTGCCGCTCGAGCATTTCCGCCTGTAAGGGGGAGATAAAACCGCGTTGCGAAAAAAAAAACGGGCGCAAGCAGGTATATGGGAGAGAAGTGATCATGAACTGCGACATCTCAGTACATAAAGGTTCCGGCGGCGCGGTAGAGGATGTGAGGTATTTTGCGACCGACCGACATCGATGTCTCCTATTGCGCTCTGCGGCCTGCGGTACGCAAAAGTTCAGTGCTACCATTACCATCATGCCCACTACGTAGCATCCCGTGTCCATGCCAAACGACATTACGCGCACCTTGACGGCATCGATCTTCTCCTGCCTGATGGACTCTGGCGATCGAACTTTGGCCTGTGTATAGCGGTACGGGACAGTCGTCGGAGAGAATGTTCGAGAATCCGTCACGTACACCCTGTAATATATACTGCGCGGGCGCATCCATCAGTTTTTCACATGTTTTCGGTCGATACACGCATTGAAACAAACGCAATAAAAAAAGTTATTTCCGACCTGTTGTTGGCCCGATAGCTTCTGAGGCAGGGTGTTATCCAGGGTATAAGAAGCAACCGAACGACACACAAACAGGCCGCTCTAGAATACCGCGGGCTTGAGTTTTTTTCGCCTTTCCATTGGTTCGGACGATACGCATCGAAGTACCATCGCCTTTTTATTGTTTCGGTTTTTGGGAGAGCAAGGCGTTCAAAGACTACCCGACCCCCCCTGTGGATGCAATCAACTCCAGTTCGTCAAGAGCTTTATCAGCCACGGCGCGCACCCCTTCAGCATAGCGGAGCACCTCCGGATCCGACGCTGTCTGTCCTTTGCTGCACAACAGTACTCACCGCCCTGTTGAGACCACCCACCTGAAGCTTCGTAGGGCACAACGAGGACAGGCAACGCCGGATCCGGGGGTGCTCCGCTATACTGAAGGGGGATTCAGCGTGGTCGATGAAACTCTTGACAAACTGGAGTTGGCTGTACCGAGACCGGTCTATGAACGAATCGCTCTACCACACAGAAACAAGAAAATCGTGAAAGTAACTACGGTACTGCTTGTACTGGTATCGTCCGAAGCAATAGAGCAGTGCCTATATACGGAGTGCTCTTCTATCCTACTCGTGTACCAGGTATATGATACTTGTATCATATCATGACCTCATGTACGACACTATCGTACGTACGTACCAAGCAAGTATCATATGGTACCTACGATCTAGAGCACCAGCAGGGCAGGCGAGCAGGCGAGGGGCAGGGTGCGGTTCGCAGTTTCACAAATTTTTGAAATAAGTTTGTAGAACAGCGGTAGTACTAATATTAGTAGTGGTCCCCTCTATAGGGTCGGTTGAGTCGTGCCTGTTGCCCGCTACAGCAGTATGGGCCCGCCAACAAGAAACACCTAATCTGGGCAAAAGCCTGAGATTATTATTAGGGCGCCATCTTCACAACAACCTTGAGCATAGGCTACAATATAGGATTCAGCGTAGAATTCACCACTGAGCCATTTTTCTTAACCCAATGTTCTTAGCGTTCTCCAAAAAGTGAGCATTATGTTCTCATTGGGCACTTTCTCATTGGCGGGCCTATACTGTAAGGTAGCGCCTGTGGAATCGCTTGGCATGAACGGGATTCACCAGTGTGGTACATAGTGTACCTAGCGCCGGCTATAGTGCCGGTATTGTTGGCTGGAGCACACCGGCACCACGTACTATGTTAAGTATACGTAGAGGGACCGCTACTCTGTACCAGGTACCTGGTACCATAGACTACAATCCGTATGACTGACTACATGTTGAGTCTTATGATACCAGCTATTCATACCAGAGGTACCAAGTAAATGGGACATGTGACATGTGACCGTCGCATACAAAGTGATGTTTGCCTGTGCACACAACAGCTAAAAGCACAATGTATACCGTACTACTGCTGTAT
This sequence comes from Macrocystis pyrifera, assembly GCA_031763025.1. Lineage (NCBI taxonomy): Eukaryota > Phaeophyceae > Laminariales > Laminariaceae > Macrocystis > Macrocystis pyrifera. The sequence goes on along the minus strand of JASSKH010000009.1, from coordinate 2,498,772 downwards.
CCCACCTCAGACGACGCGACGCCCCCCGACAGACCCACCAGTTTCTTCCCGCGTCCAGCCAAGGCCTCGCCGAGCAAACCACCCCACTCACGATTCGCGACGTCCCCTGCCATCCTTCTCAGGTCCTCAACGGTGGGAGCAGGGCCGCTGTTGACCCGTATCTTTTCGGCAGTTTCGGCTGCGGCCTGAACATCGACTTTCGGCAGATACCGCCCGATATTTCGCTCGCACCACTCGACAATCGTGATGCGACCGGGGGGTATTTCTGGCGGCGGCGGGCGCACTTTCCGCGGAAGCTGAGGAGCTACCACCGCCGGGCTCTGCTGCTGCTGCTGCGCAATGGCATGAGCAGGGGCGGTCGTTTCGAGATTGAGGGTCGAGGAGGCAAACATCGAACACGCCAAAATAGCACCCGTTACGAATGTCTTCTTCGACGCTGCCAATGCTTCCTTGACCGGGTCCTGGGCTCTGTCCGCCGCCTCGGCCACGGCCCGCGCTGCCACCGAGGGGATGACCGCACCGTCTTGCGCAGAATCTGGGTCCTCTGGGATGGATGAGTCGATCTCCTCGTCTCCATGCCGGCAGCGCAGTGGACGCCAAGTGGGAATAGCTGATGATGCCTGTCGTTGCCTCTGCTGCTGCTGGTGCTGCTGCGAGGCAGAAGGAATTTGTTGGACACCTCCAACGAAACCAATTTTACCCCTCGAGTGCTCACTTCTAGCCATGACTTGAGCGGGGAGGGCGAAGGAGGATCCGGGCGCCAAGCCCCGTGCGGCGAGGCATGCCGTGCAACATGTGATCTTTCGCAGCATCAGCACATCAACACTACTCTCGAAAACCTTTCAGGCAATTGGAATGCTTCGATGGGTTTCGCAACTTGCGAGAGGCGGTTTGGTCTGGGGAACCAGATTTTCGGGGTTTTCACAAGCCGCAACAGCGAAGCTGGAAGCACTACGCAGCGACGATACAACGGCAGTATGTGGTCGACTGCCCCATCAGTGGGGAGGTCTGCTGGAATGCAGCGCTTGCTTCGCGTGGGAAACTGTCTTCCGGTCATCGTATTCCGGTCTTTCTTCCCGGACTTGAGGTGACACGGTCACGAAAGTGTATTTGCGTTCGAATCATGGTACAGCAGCAGTAGAACAAGCAGCAGCAGTCACGGTCGTGATATTAACTGACCCTCTCGTCCCTGCCCTTGCTGTTGCTATGCTATATTTATATATGTATCTCTCGCCAGCTGTATTCTGTTCGAAGCTATCGCCTCGGCGTTTGTGCCTGTTTGCCGTGTGCAGAAGCCCAAACAAAAAAAGAAGAGCGATACCCAACAGCTATCACACGAGTACGTACGTACTGCGTAGCCAGATCATCACCGATTTTGGGCATTTTTTTTCCTCTCGACAATTGGTTCGTTCTCTCCAGCAGTCCCCAGCCGCGAGCGAGCGGCAGACCGTTTCCGATACCGGCTAGTACCGAGGTCGGATTGATGACGTATGATACCTGGTACGAGGTATACAATATTTTGAATGCCCATCTAAAATGTTACACCCACGGTCGTCGGCAAAGCACAATCAACACCTTTGGGACCTCGAGATCGCAACGAAGACACTGACAACATTGCTTGCTGGTTATCAAAGAAAGGTCTGCGAGCGTCAGCGTGAGCGCCCAGTGTCACTGGTGTATGGCTAGGATCATGTTGCGCCCGTGCCTGTGCCGTACGTACGACTCCTTGTTTGAAAACTCGACCACCAATTGGTACGATCACCCCCCGATCACGCAGTGGATGTTGCTGCAGTCGTCACTGTTTTTATCGTCAGGTTTCTCCTCTGAAGCCCCAAGAGGGTTAGCGTGCTGTGTATGATGCAAGAGGGAAAAAACTCGGACCGCGCTGTGTGCATCGAATGGATCAGACAGACAGACAGACAATACCGACAGACAGACAAGACAGACAAACAGACAGACCGGTATTTCATAGAAGATTTACAGCGGACGGAAACTTTAACGGAGGAGGAGGAGGAGGAGGAGAAAGAGGTGGAGGAGTAAGAGGGAGAGGGGGATCGTGTTGTCGTGTTCCGTCTGCAACATGGTTATCCATTCGCCGATCGGGTTTCGCAAGCACGCACGCATATATACGAACGATGGTCGATTGCTTTTCCAACATCGTCTATTCCTTCTCGTTTTTTGTCTCCCCTGGCCTCGGCATGCCCTCCTCTGGGCGGTTTCCGCTGGACAGCGGGGTGATCCCGAAGGGCAACCACCGGGCGCACCGCGAAAGGCGGGTGGTTCCGTACTCTCCGGAGCAATTTTTTGCGGTCGTCGCGGACGTGAAAAACTACAAGAAGTTCGTGCCGTTTTGCGTGGACTCGAGGGTAGTCCGCGTCATCGACGACAATACCATGGAGGCTGACATGAGCGTTGGATTCAAGGTACGGCAGCAGCAGCGATAGCAGCAGCAGCAGCAGCAGCAGCCGTGATAGCAGCGGCGGTAGCAGCAGCAGTAGCGGCAGTAGCGGCAGTAGCAGTAGCAGCAGCATCAGCGGCAGTAGTAGTAGTAGCAGCAGCAGTGATGACACCGGCAGCAGCAGCAGCAGCAGCAGCGGTGGTGGCGGCAGCGGCGGCAGCGGCAGCAGCGGCAGCAGCAGTGGCAATGGACGTGGAAGGATACACGTAACCACTGCAAGACAGTGTAGCTAAGAACTCGCGCCGCAGGATATAACTGCCGTCAAGTTGTGCGCGTTGCTGGATAGTAAAAACCGTGGAAGTAGTCGTCCTTGTTGTCGACACTACAAAATCTGGTTCGCTGTAAAAACATGTGTTGTTGTTTGGCCATAAGACAGAAGATATCGGACCAGGCTCGCATACCCTTGCTTGTACTATTACTGTACTGATATTGCCGAAGTCCCGCACACACGAAAAAAAACATCCGGATGAGAGATCAGGCTCAAGTCCGTTATTCCTGGTACTGCTGCGCCGTCTACGAGTAGTACGACGTACTTGTAGTACCACACAGCGACAACAGCATTGCTGTTGCATCACGCCATTGTACATACGTGCATACAGCAGTACTGGTATGATATCATCCTGGACTCTGAAGTAGAACTCGAGTGGGAAAAAAAAGCAGACACAGCGGGAACAGAAAAAAAAACGCAAGAAGGAATTAAACGAAAATCAACCCAAGACAGCAGACAGATGTGGCACGGGCACCGGGCAGCATCGGGTGACGAACGGCGGGCCCACACATCTCTTGTGGCCGCGACCTCGTGGCGCCGAGCCACGAGCGCCCAAGTTAGAGTCGTCTTGGCCTTTCGCTATCTTGCCGGGTGTGGGCAGCTCGGTGTGGTAGGTGAGAGAAAGAGAGAAACAGCAAAATTCTGTCTGAGAACCGGCTGCATACAGTAGCACTGGATGCAGCCTGCTGCACTGCAGCTGCAGCATTTGCTGCAGCTGCTATGTAGAGTTCGTAGGTAGACGTTGCTGTCTGGACCTTGAATACGTGCACAAAACCCATCAGTACACAGCAGGGACCCGCGGACCGTTCGTATAACGACTCTGGATTCGCTCGGCATGAGCGGCGGCTGTGTGCTGTTGCCAGCAGCCGCGACTGCGATGGATGCCGGGGTGGACTTGTGGACAGGTACAACACTGGGTCGTCCTTCTTCTGCTGCTGTTGTTGATGTCTCTTGCCTCGAGGCGATTTTGTTGGTCCGCGCGATGAAAACACTACTGTGCGTCTCTTTTACGCCGAATAAATTTCTGAGGATTTGACGAAAAGTGCAGACAGAATCATCTGTCCAATCTAGTAAAAAAACGGCTTCGGCTACGTATCTGCCGAGGGGGCCTTATCACGACTTTGGTCAAAAATGGTACACTCACACGCAGCCATGTATATACCTGTACTGCAACCTTCGTGGTCTGCATAACCACTGCTCGATGCACCAAATGCTCGCAGAGCAAAACGCAGAGCTTTTCGGAAACTTGCAGCCTGCAGGACTTCTGTTTCTACGTAGCGGCACGAAACGGCAGCCCGCCGCGCCTCTGCGTACACTCTGCCGCCGAACTTGGAGCAACGCCGTGGGTCCGTCGGGGCGCGCCTTACCCGCTCGAAGAAATGCAGATCTCCCCCTTGGGCCTCCTGCCTCTCGGCCGTGACAGAAAAAATCGGACTCTTCTCTTGGTTCGTTAACGTTTCGTCCCGTCGATCGGGACCATCCACTCGCACGGCGGTCTCCAGAAAGTCATGTGACCCCGCCGTCAGTTTTGCAGAGATCGCCAGCGTGTTGGAATATTTATTGAGCCGATGTAGTCTATGGTACCTCCTGTGTCGCTGCTGACACAGTGAGCCGGGGGTAGGAAGGACTGAACCAGGTGGATGTGGTGGCGGCGTTTGGTTGTTATTCTGCTGCTGTAATTAGCGACGAGCACCGCTTTGACTTGTGTTCTTGTGCAGGCAGTATCGAGCTGCGTAGAATGCAGGTCATTGCTGCGTCCCGGTCGTGACGGGTTGTTCCTCCCAATCAGGGCGAGTTTATCTTGTTCCTGGCATGTGTTTTCCCCCATTATTTGACGCCATCCTGCCGCGAAAATATCCGGCATTGCGTAAGCTCTCGACGAACCCAAACGTCGCAGCCGCGAGACTCGCGAAGAAGCCCATCACGTCAGTAAAGTTGAGCACGAACGGGTTGTGGGTTCTAGCTGACTACTGCGTATTTCGCGAAACAAGTGTACATCCTGGTATGCCGAACGCCTTGCTGGCTGGCTGGCTATCATGCACATAAAATGGCTAGCTACGTAAGAGCAGTTGCCGGAAGCGAGTATTCCAACGGTGCAGCTTGTTTCGCGTTGGCGTCCTTCCGCCCCCCGCCGAAACCCGACGCTGACGCCTTCCGCCTCTCGTCGAACTCTGCCGGCACCCGACGGTCTAACTCGCCATCCAACGTGTTGACTTCTTTCGAACGGTACGCAAGCTTTCGGGGACACACTACTTGAAATTAGTGTGGGATAATTTGTGCAGTTTTAACGGGCTACCACTGTACTGTACTGTACAGGAGCATTTATCTTACTCAAACGCCGAGTGATATGTCCTCAAGCAGGGAGTGCAGTCCTAATTAGGTTAACGCCTTCCGCTCCCCATCGAACTCCGCCGCCGGAACCCGACTGACTGACTCGTCCTGCACCACCCCCGCGCTCCCCCTTCCCCCCATGCGTGTTCGCCTCCAGCTGTTTACCGAGACGTACACGTCTCGAGTGGTCGTGCGGAGACCAAGCGAGGTCGCGGTCAAGGCCATCGACTCGCGCCTGTTCTCCTCGCTGGACAGCACGTGGCGCTTTCGTCCCGGGAAGGCGGCCAACACCACCCTCGTCGATTTTTTTCCGTCGAGTTCGAGGTTAAGAACCTGCTCGCGGCGCAAGCAATGGACGTTTTTTTTTTTTTTTTCGAAGAGGTGGCCTTACAGCAGGTGAAGAGCTTTTATTTTTCGCACACACGCGCGGACAGATCAGATAGATCCCCTTTTCACGGCCTAGATCTTTCGACGCAGATAAACCCCTGATTTGTATGATTTGTATGATACCAGGTATGTATGATTTGTATGATCTGCACGATCTGTAGATCATTTTTGCAGGATAGGATCTGTGTGTCACGGCTCTTGCGCACTTGTTTTTTCCGCGTTGGATCTGTATTTACGGTTCATGCGCAATATCTCATAACGGCAAATATTGGATTTTCAGCAGGTGATCTAGGTAGATCGTGACTTGCCCGATGCGTGTTTTTTTTTTCTCTATGGACGGTACCAGGTACATGTTGTGGCCGGGACGGCAGAAAAATGTCACCTCGTATTCGTACGTATTTAACCACGGCACATGCATACGGTACCCCCAAACGTTAGTTCCAGGTAGGTTGTCCTCGCGAAACGTGGGTGCCGTTTTGAAAGGTGGTGAGAAGACGGTCGCTCAGATTTTTCTACCAGCATTGCCGAGGGTCGAAAAAGCGCTTCCGGTGTGGTGCGAAGAACGCCTGGGCGTGGTGGTTTGGTCAATTCGGCTGGGTTCCGTTCCGTTTCGTTCCGTTCCTTTTCTTTCCGTTCGGTTGGGACGGGTTCGGTTCGTCTCGGCCCCGTTCCGTTCCTTCCCGTTCGGGTCGGACCGGTTCGGTTCGGTTCCGTTCCATTCGATTCCGTTCCGCTCGGTTCGGTTCCGTGCGGTTTGGTGCTGCGGAAAGGCTTGTTTGTGCGAGGCTTCCCGCTTTCTCGACATACACATTGCTTTGCGTTTTACGGCCTGTGTGAGAGGCTGAGGAAGGCGAGAGCGGTACGAAGCGCCGTCATTGCTTGCGGACTGGAGAGTCTTTCAGGGCACTGGGGCAGCAAGGCCGTGTACGTAAGAGGAACAACAGCAGCAGCAGCAGCAGCAGCAACAACAGTACTCTTAATTCCCTGTACCACGGCTTGTATTGCCATGCCGCATGCCACACTCCATAATAGTTACAGTTTACACGATGTCTCGTGACGTACGCCGAGAATCGAAGCGTCACCCGTGATGCCATGATGTCGCCTTGAGGTGATTTCGTTTTGTTGACTACCGACACATGGGGCGGCGCCTCGCACGAGCAGGTGAAGGCCTTCGAGAGGCGGTGTCGGCATCTGTACGGAGCGTCGCCGGCGGCGAAGAGAAAGAGGGCGACGGAGGAGGCCGCCGCAGAGGCAGCGGGTCTTGCTGATCCTTGCGGAGGGTTCGTGTTTGCCGGTAAGGGTGGGGGTGAGGGATGGCTCGAATACGCGCTTCCTTCCCTCTTTTTGGGGGGGGTTTGGTCTTTCCGCGCCCAGAAAGCAAGTCACGCCCCAACTCTTCTCGAAAGAAGGCGAGGGACCAGTCAACCAACCGGCTCTCTGAAAAATGAAAGCTGTCTGAATTTGTTCTCGTTTTTTTTTTTTTTTTCGTTCGTTCTTGTTTGTTTTGTTTGTTTTGTTTTGTTTTCAAACCCTTCCGATTTGTACTGTGCGGTACCCTTCTCGTCAATGACCCGTGTCCTAGGTTGGCTTTCTCCTGGATTGTTTTCTCTTCCAGCAGATGAGAGTGTTCGTTTGTAACGCCGTTCTGACGTCAAGTGGCGAAGCGGGATAGCGACGGTGGGAGCGCAACCGGTTGGGTTCGGATCGGCCCCGCGGGTGGGAAAAAGCGTACACGCAGCACTGCCGCAGATTACAATGTTGGCGGCGACGGAGCAGCAAGCTCGGCGCATACTCGGGCCGCAACAACATGGGCATGAAAATATGTACCTCCCGTCTGTCCCCCCCCCCCCCCCCCCCCCCCCTCCCGCGCCCAATAGACAGATCAGATAGATCACCCGTTTTCATGAGATGGATCCTTCGGGGGCGGATAGCTTTCCTGATTTCCATTATCTGCAAGAGGTAGATTGTGTTTCAACGGTTTCGGGATTGGTGTACAGTAGCTCGGCTCTTTCGCAACATCTTCAGCCAGGTGGGGATATGCGAGATCGAGGCTCTTCGAGAACAGCTCATAGTAGCGGCAAGTATAGGATCTCCTAAATGATTTCTATAGATGGTCTTGAAGATCATGATCTACCTGCAGATGATCTTTCAGGCGAGTGCCAAACGCCCTTTCTCTTCTGCGCCTGACCGACAAGATTTTTCTATACTCGTAGTAGTTTTTTTTTTTTTTTTTTTTCCCGTTTTATCGTCCGCCGAATCCTTTGTGCCCGGGGCAGTTCAAAGACGCCTTGGCCCGTCTAGCAACGGCAAAAGACAGGACCTAATAAATAGTCCGGTGCTGTAAATCATGATCTGCTTCGATGCGTGCACCCACCCCCCCTCCCTGCCCGATGTAAGCAACAAGCTTTCCTGACTTGATGGCCGTTGTAACGCCCGCCGAATCCTTGTTCCCGGGCAGTCAAAGATGCGTTGGCTGTGGAATCGCAGGTCAACGTAGTCCGGGATGCCTGCCTGCGGCACTTTGGCCAGGGGGGCGTCGATGTGGGGGACGGGCTGACGGCAGCCCAGTTTCAGGCGGCGTGCTTGGACCTGGCGAAAGAGAAGGACTTCGAGAACTTTAGCGAGCTGGCGGAGGACAAGGGATTGGCGGCGGCAGTCTACTCGAGGTGTGTGGTTTGCTTTTTTTTGTTTGTCTCTCCGCTACACGAGGAAGCAATGAATGAACTGCGGTGGGTAATACCGCTAAATGTGTACCATACTATCAAGCGTTTGGACAAATATTTTCCCAACTACTGTCGCCTGCCTGTTGAAACGGTTTTTGCAGGAGATGACCAAGCGTGCCCCCCCCCCCCCCCCCCCCCCCCCCCCCCCCGCTCCCCGACCCCCCCTCTACCGAGAGTGCTTTCTGATTGCATCGATCTTGTTTTACGGTTGGCCCGATCGACTGAACTTTTCAACCATGCCATGCCTCTGGTGAATTGTGACTCTCAGACCACGATCACGGGTGTGACCGCTCTTGTCCTTTGCCCCTTTAGAATCGCGCGCATTTTTTGGGTGGGGGAGAAACTGCTTGAAATTGGTGTGGGATCGTCTTTGCAGTCGCGAAATAGTTACGGCACCTGGCACGTTGAGACGGCTCTGCCTCACCAATACGCGCATCAATCATGTTGTGAACCTGCTCGCTTGGCTCTTTCTTGACCTGTTGGCCTTGTCTCTTTACTCTTTGCAAGGCCGATTGTTGTTCGTCCTGTTTTTCACCCCAAAGCCTTCAGTACTGCTGTACTACTTCATGCACCGGCGCTTGGGTCGTGGTCTGACGAGCCTTCGCCCTCGTTAGAGTTGCAATTTTTTCCGCAAACTAAGTCCGAGTAAGTTTTCCGCGAAAGAAGCATGTGTGCCAGTCCCGAAAGGGTGCTTTGACTCTTGAATTTCGGCCCTGCCTCGACCCCCCTTTTTGCGCGTCGACTTGTTTTGCGCTGACCTTCCCGAACCAGTCTGAAGTACCTCATGCGGCGGCGCTTGAGCCGCGGTCTCACGAGCCTCAGGGGGGCCGCGGGGGACGAGGCGAAGGCGTGCCTTTCGAGCGCGAAGAAGGGGGTGCCTGCAGGGGCGATGTTGGAGTTCGCCATCTCGGTGTACATGATGGTCCAGGCCTCTCCCGAAGACCGCGCGCTGTACATCTTCTCGATCCTCGATACGAACGGCAATAAGCAGGTCAGATGAGAGTTATTACGGGGGTCCATAGTTAACAGGACCTATGGTGTACATAAAAACCTATATATTTGCCTATTTTTACTAACAAAATTTGGTCCCGTTAACTATGGACCCCTGTAATAGTCAGTCTTGTCCCAATTTAAAACGGCGCCCTCGTTTTTTTTTGGGAGGAAATTATTTGGAATTAGTGTAGGAAGCTGTTTGCAGGGGTCAAAAGAAAATACTTGAAATTAGTGTAGGAAGTTGTTGGCAGTGGTGGAAAGAAACTGCTGTTGGTGGATTTAGTGTAGGAAGTTGTTTGCAGTGGGTGAAAAGGGTTTGTTAACGAACAGGCAGTCCCCCCGCGTCGCGCAATGTCTTTTGGTTGTGGCCTAGCCTGAGTGGCTGTGTGGGGGTCGCGCAGCCGTGGAAGTAGATGGGCCAGGTGTTGGTCTGCTGCCCGGCAGCCAAGACGCTATTATAGGAGACCGCGGTTCGACCATTTGACTGACCGCCCGCCCCTACACTAAAAATAGTACGTTGAGGGCAACAGGAGACCGCAGTTTGACCCCTTGACTGACCGCCCCTACACTATAACTAGTATAACAAGGCCAAAAGAGGCCCTCTACGAACAGGAAACCGCGGTTTGACCCCTTGACTGACCGTTCCCTGCACTAAAACCGGTATATTGGGGACCCAAAAGACGCCTTGACGCGCCCAACAAGACCGGTCTCCTGGCATGGTTTCTCGGGGGAGAGAGAGTACTGGAGCCGATTCGTGAGGCCCGCCGTGTTTCAGGACGTCGCGTGACCGCAACGTAGCACGCCTGGGTGGGCGTGCCTGACCACCCGTAGCAGCAGTACGCCCGACTCCATGTCGAACGGTGGTTTCTTGGCGTTTTCGAAGGCTCTTCGTGGGCGGGTCGATTCAGGAATTTTTCGAATTCCCTGCGGGTCGGGTCGGGTCGGGTCGGGTCAAGAGGTGTTCAAAACTCTCACGGGTTGGGTCGGGTCACCCTCACGGGTTGGGTCGGGTCACCCTTACCCGACCGGACCCGACCCGACCCGACCTGACCTGACCTGACCTGACCTGACCCGCGAGGTTTGACCCGACACGTGAACATCTCTGTCGTGGATTTTTTAGTGGCGGTCGCCCCGAAATGAGCGACCGTGCCTCAGGCGGTTGAAGAGCATTAGCCTCGCCTCAGATGGTTAGACGGCCCTCTGCCATAATGGCGTGCTACTCACTTTTTTTTTCTCCAACATTTGTTTTTTTATCGTTTCTGCTTGGTTTTGACGCTATTTTCGTTCTTTTATTTGTGTTGTTTTTCTGCTGGTTTTGACGTTTTTTTTTTTTTGTTTCGTTTGTGTTTGTGTCCTGCTCGTTCGTTTTGTTGACCACTGACCCGCGCCGTTCTTTGTGCACAGCTGGAGCGGCAGGAGTTGCAGGCGGCCTTGCTCTTGTACATGAAGAGTCTGGCCAGGGTCATCCCGACCGTTGTGTCTCACCAGTTCAAGGGCATGGGGAGGCTTGTGGACAGCGACCAGATCAAGGAGGAGATCGTCGCGGTAGTCGACGAGGTACGGCGGGCGTCTATCGCCACACACAGTCTACCCTGCCGGTGTTGATTCCGAACCGCTCACTAGCGCCTAGGCTGCTGCACTGATGTGTTGCTGCGCTGTCCTGTCGCGGCGCCGTTGTGTCCGCTGCGCTGTTTGTGTCGCGTGTGGCTTTTCGCCCGCAGGGGAAAATAGTGGCATGACGCATTGCTTGACGGTGAGGGTGCTGCCGCACCTGCAACTTTCTGAGACTCTCCACTCAAGGAGCTGTGTGCCTGACCCTAAAAACCGTCTTTCCGAGAAAAAGAAAACGGCTTTTATCCCGAAAGGCAATTCCGTGGCCTGGTTCTGTAACGAAAACGCAAGAATGAGAACGGAGTCACGCTCGCCACCACGTCGGAATTAAAAAAAAACGCTAGCGGGGTGGAATTTTTTTTTGTCAGAAATGAAATAACAATTCTTTTTTTTTTCTTTTTTTTTTCGCTTGTAGTCTTCGTGTGTGTACCCCTCCCTCCTCTCTCCCCTGTCTGGGACTGGAAAGAAGAAGAAGTGGAGTGTCGACTTTTTTTTTGTTGTTTCGTGTACCCCTGTGCTGGGTAGAGAAGTTTCTGAGTTGAGACGCCCCATCAGTCAGAGATAATTTGGCCAGAAAGTGCTCCAATGTATCCCTGTCGTAGAAATGCGTCACAAATGCTGTCGTTGGGGGGGAGGGGGGGGGGGGGAGGTGAACGCCCGCAGCGAATCGATTCGACGCCGCAAATATGTGCTGATGTTTGCTGTATTTGCCCGCACTTGTGGTATGTATAGCTGCCAATGGGTAGCTCTTTTTTGCTGAACCAAGTAAATGCCCCCCTGATGTTATCCGTAGCGCTGTGCTGACGTCATCAACGCGCTTCCTTTGGGTTGGTTTCGGCGTAAGAGGCCGCAAAATATATACCAGGTATATATATATAATATGGCTCTCGCCTTACCCATCCCTACCCTAAACCAGCAAACCAAAACTTGATCAAGCGTTTTACACCCGTCTATCAATTGTTTCATGAACTTCTGGTGCTCCCTTCCACTTGCTCCCCGATTTCGCTCGGATCCGAGGTACAAAATTGTACCACTAGTAGAGCAGAAAGCCTCGCCCCACTCCCCGCATCTACCCTATAGAGTTGTTCGTTTTGACGTCCATTTTTTGCGGGCGAGCTTTTTGTGATGACACCGAGGCGCTAGACTGAGAAAACAGCACCGAGAAGCGGGGGGGGGTGGATGTACTTATTATCATGCATGTCCGTAGTCGTATGACCATAGACCCTCGCATCCCTACAATGCCGGGACGGAGCACGTCGGAGTTTTGGGGGGGGAAGGGCAATGAACCTGGGCGGCTGCGGTTCTACGCTATGGTGGCTTTCTTCGACCGATAACCGACGACGGATGTCATGTCGAAACCAGTGTCTTTCGTCTCCCCGAATTCGGAAAATCAATAATTAAACAACAATCATCTCATAGAGTACATATATATATCATAGTCATAGTCATTGAGACGTACCAATGACATTGACTATATTCCCATTGATACGTACCTGTGGTTATAGGAACCAAGGGTTTGCATCTAAAATAGGCGTTTAGTACAGGGCCATGGTAATCAGGACCCACGATGGACCCGAAAAAAAACATGTATCCTCCATATGTGTGCGCACCATAGTTGGGTATAGTTACCACCAATATGTCCCTAAATATAATGACCTATTTTATTCGGTATTAATATACAAAATATCCCTATTTTTAGGGACATAGTGGTGTCGGGTATGGTTCCCCCGTGAGAGTGCGTAAGAAGTGAATGCAACGACACCGGTAGCTTTCGTTGTCTGCGATGGTACTTGTAGCACAGCGCACCCACCGCGTTGATTTTTTTGCCCCTCTCCGATGCATAGAGCTCGTCGACGGTTTGTTTTGTTGTTTTTGTTTTGTGCAATAACCGCGACGCGAGATATCATAGCTTGTCGGCAAACCTTCGTCATCGAAAACCTCGGTACAACACGAAGGCAGTTGCTGCTGCTTACAGTTGTCCCGCCACTAATTATGGGCAGTTCGTCCCCAACAACCGTTTTTGAGCTCCGACGAATACGTACTAATTCCAAGTGATTTCCCACCAAAAACGTGCGTTTTCATGTCGTGAGCTCAGACGAATAGAAGATGCCCCCCTCCCCTGCCGCGGCTGGCGCAAGCAATGTCTGCCTGGTCGGTGAAAACTCGACGTGCTCCGCCCCGGCATTGTAGGCATACGAGGGTCTATATCATACGACCACGGCTATGCATGACAGGAGTACGCCCCTTCCCCCCCCCCCCACCCTCCCGCACGGCGCTCGCTGATTTCCCGTTCCGGCATTCCGGCTAAACCCTGTCCCAGTTGATGCACGAGGTGACGGCGGATATCCCGCGAGCGGTAGACGAAATTTTCGAGGAGCTCGGTGTGGAAGAAGCCGGGTGCATCTCCGAAGACGAGTGGGAAGGGGCGTGGCAGAACTTTCCGGAGCTGCTCGATATGATGAGCCTTCGAGGGTTGGGCAGGACGGTGCATTGGGCCGCCATCGTTCTGGACCAGGTCGTCGCTAACCAGCAAGATGAGGGGCGGGACCAAGCACCGCCCCGTCCTGGGCGCGGCGGAGATGGAGTTCCATGAAGAGCGGTAAAGGTCCCCCTCTCCCGGCCAAGATGCTATACGTATAAGAGGAGACTAGTTTTTCGGCGTTTGGAGGCCTTTTGTTCCACCTTATTATACTTGTTTTAGTGTAGGGGCGGTCAGTCAAGAGGTCAAACCATGGTCTCCTAACATATTTGCCTCCCGGGGTTAAAGCTGGAAATGGTTACGGTTCGGGGTGATCGAACACAGCAATACTGTCTGCCGTGTTCTTTTGTTATTTCGCCGGCGCGATTTTGTGGACTGTAATGAGCTATCTGTGGGGTGCAAGTGTGCGAGTATCATACAGAGGCACACTGGGCGGGGGTGCCCGCTGTACCTGCTTGTTCGTATTGATTTTGTTGGAGAGTCTTGCCTTTTAACGTGTCTTGCGTGGTATAATATATATATGTATGTATATCTCGATTGACGTGAATATGGTGATCAAGTTGCGCGCATTGTGATAAACTTATTTACGTTTGTCCTCGACGCGTGAGACGGCTCCATTGCGAACTTTTGCTCACAATAGAACCGAGTCGAGATTTCAGACATCCGCGACAAGTACATGTATAGCGCGGGAAGCCGAGACCTCGCAAGGTCCGCCGGTTGGCGTCCCCGGACGGGGCGGCGGACCCCGCCCCCCCGAGGCGCGCCGTGTGTGGCGGAGCCGTCGCGGCTCGAAGCTAGGGCGGAAACCCGAGGCGTTCCCCTTCTGGGGGTGAATCCCCCGGAATATGTGTGGTGATTGAGTGGCATATGTTTGCTTGCAAGATCACATACCTGGTACATACGTATACGTAGAAGAGACAGACTGTATTGTTTCCGGTATCTGCGCAAATGCCTCTGTTGGTAATCGCAGTACTGATATATACCCAACTTGCTCATCCCGCCTGTTGTGGGTCTGCCTTGCGGTCGCAAGAGATGTAGCAAGAGCTGCATCGACACACCCCGCTCTCCTTGTGATAGCCAGTGAGGGATCATCGTCACCTAGTGGAGAGACTTGAGGGCACCACCCCCCCATCGCTATAGGCCTGTTCTTTTCTTGTTCATTTTTTGCCCCTTTTTTTAATACAGTTGAACCATCCACAAATCACCCTTCACGAATGAGGTATCTCCTGCCCGCGGTTTTCCTATTTAGTAAGAGGGTAGAAATGAAATTTCTGATCGGTGGGAAAATCCTGCGCGACCGGTGGCATCCTCCAGCAGGGGCGTTTAATAGTCTGAAAATGTGAAGAAAAATAAACGAATTTGACCCCCCACTCTAATTATAGGCGGGAGTCCTGCCTTCTTGGGCGCAGCCGCGACCTGGCGTGGCAGCCGTCGCTGGGGCCGGCGTGTCTCGAGACCCGCACGACATATGTAGCGGTATGGACGCACTCCTGTGCAAAGGTGCCCGTCCCTTACATTGATCAGCCTCATCGCTTTTGCTGATTTTGGTAACCTCGTATCACAACCAAACGACCGTCCAACCTAGGGAACAGCACGGCAACGCAATTTCATTGGTGCTACATGCTGCCGTATATTACAGTCGTCCTAAACCCATACCAGGTACCACTCAGGACGTAATTGTAAGGGGCGTTTAGGCATCAATATGGAGACTCCTTACATTTCCGCCCCCAGGGTGGCACGTGTAAACCCACCACAAACCATGCCCCGAGCAAATGCGACAGACCTCTCTCTCTCTTCCGAAACGTGGGCGCATGTATGTGTGAGGTGGGAGTCCTGCCACCTTTCTCTCACCACGGTCGCGAGTCGGCGCGCGGGGACCGTCGCAAGGGGCCAACATGTACGTCTCGAGACTCGGCCAACGCCGCGGTGTGTTCGCCACACTTGTTTGCTCGTTTCCAATCCCTTACACCCATCGATTTCTCGGGCGGCAATGGTCTTCTTGCTCATTTATTTCAACCCGTTTTGTTCAACACAATGATTTCAGTTCATTGTGCAGAGCAAATTCCATGTTCTTACACCCCTTCACTTCAGTTTTATTTGTGCAGCAAGCGCGAACGCAGAATGTGGTCCTTCCTCCCCGACATATTGTTTTCTTCGCCAAGCCTGCCGGTCATCGTGCCGTCCATAAGAACTACTAATATAATCGGTATCGTTGTCTTGCTACCCCAACGCCTTTGCTGCTCGGGGAAATAATGCGAAAACAAGCAAATAACATTTTGACAACCCAAGGCTTATTTAGCTGCTGTGGAAAATTCGCAAATACACTCAAATAAAATTGGCATCCCAAGGCCTTGTTAGCTGCCCTGGAAAAACACTCCAAATAATATACACAAGTCACCCGGTAGAGCTCCTTACGTACGTAAGTAAGTCCATGAGACCACCAGGTCGTCTGAAGGGCTCCATTCTTTAGGTTTCCCGTCCGTGGTCGGCTAGATTATTATGCTGCACATCCGTGCTGGTCGTGGCATGCCCATCCCCCGCCCATCCTGTCCTCCCCGTACCCCCCCCCGCAGCAAATCCAGTTTCCATCGAGGGTTCTCCTCCTTCCCTGCTTGCTTATTCTATGAGTTCTGCTTGTACTAATAACGATCGCCCGCGCCCAGCTTTTGTTTACAATTTTAGGCCTGCCCAAACATCTACCAAGTGCCTGGTATAATATAGTGTCCTACTCCTTCCACCACGTAGCCGACGAACAACCCTGCATCTCAAATGGGGTTCTCAATACGTTCGCGGCGTTACTACTAGACAAACGCTAACGTTTTTTCACATCGGGAGGCGACTTTACGGCCCACCCACACACGCTCACTCCCTCAGCGCTGGGCTTTGTTGCAATCACAAAACCTTTGGTTACAACAACTTGCCTTGATACTTCGTAGGTACTTTTGAGAAAAAACACATTATCGGCGGGATTCTCGCAGCTTTGCCCATACAACAACTGCCTGATACCTGGTAGAATCTTGAGAAAAAAAAAATCATCCGGCCGGAATTCTCCTAGCTTTGTTACTACCGCCACTTTTTCTATCTAACACAAAGGGAAACAAGGCGCAGCTCATATTTCCGGACACCGTACAGTAGGTACTTCGAGAAAAAAAAACGGCGGTTTTCTCGCAGCTTTGCCTATACAACAACTGCCAGATACCTGGTAGGTTCTGGAGAGAAAAAAAATAATCCGGCGGGAATTCTCGCAGCTTTACTGCTGCCGCCACTTTTTGTACCCAACACAAACGGAAACAAGTCGTAGCTCATACCGCCGGACAACAACGTGCTATACTATAAAAAACAATAATAAGAACATCGGTTGATGCAAGGAGCGTCATCGCTGCCACCTTAAGGAGTGAGAAACATTCCCTGCGTCCTATATTGTCAAACACAAACGCGTATGCCTCGAGCCGTTCCAATCATAAATCACACAAACTACATCAACACTTCGCGATATCTACACACGCACACCGCCTTCCGGAAGAGGGCACAGCGGACACCACCAACAAATGCCTGAAGACGTATCGAGCGGGGAACATCGCCTGCGTCCGATCATTCCAAGTATAAAAACACAAACTGCATAAAATAATCAAAACATCTACACAAGCACACCGCCAATGTGACGGCGGAAAACTACCAAAACTTCCTTGAAACAAAACAGAAAATACAAAAACGAACAAAGGTCGGAATCAACGAGCAATCGCTACGGACCAAGCAAACAGGGCTACTTATTCCAGGAGTCACATCCTACGCACAAGACACGCAAACACTCGCCTTGCTATATGCCGTGCCGAGCGTTGAGTTCCCAGAGGGGATACGGTCGTTCTTCAGCGCTCGTTTTCTCTCAACAACGACGGTAACAGGGTGCTAAGAGTCGAACATTAGATTTTCGGAGGGCTCTCGGCCAGATCCTTCCGAAAACACCTTAAGGTTGCTGTTCGGTATTGGCGACCATAACCTTCCCTGTTCTGAAAAAATCAAGCGCCGATAAAAACGATCGCACCCCTGTTGTGCGAGCTCAACACTGTTTACGGCAAAATCCCATTGGGACTTCAGGTACAATCCCATTGGGACTTCAGAGACGAAGAGAGAGAGCGAAAGAGAGAGAAGGAAAAACGAAAACAAACCAGTAATACAGTGACCGCCACGCAACACAGGTCAGGGCCGCTGGTGTAGGTAGGAGGCGTGGAAAATTGTGTCCCAGCAGCTATGATGTTGCACTAGAGTGGGGGCCCGCCTCCAAAAAGAACCTCTAATCCGGGGCAAGCCTTAGAACCATGATCTTGTGACACCATCCTTGAACCACTTTGAGCATAGGCTACACCATGCCTGGAAGGATTTAGCGTAGCGTGCGCCGCTGAGCAGGATTTCTCAATCCGAATTTATTTAGGGTCCTCCAAAAATTGAGCCTTTACCAGCATGTTCCTGCTGCCGCACCACTCTGGCCGGAAATGTACGGACCGCTTGGTGACCATAGTAATGTCTAAACGCCCCTTATATTCCCGCACAAAGTAGTATTTATTCCGTATTCGTGGGCTTGTTGTACCACTGTACACCACGCTGCACGCTCACAGCTATGATCAAGGCGGCTGGAAAAAAACCCGCACTTATCATAATAATGGCGGCCACACCTGGCCCCGAAAAGAGCCATTAATGACATACCACACGTAGGACAGACCATCTACAGACCATCTACGGATCATTTCCACTTGACGATTTAGATGTTTCAGGTCGTACGGATCATCTAGTCCTAATCTGTACGTATGATCTAGCTCACGTTGTCGGGGTGGGAGCCGTACACGACGAGTTTCCAGATTTGGATCTGTGTTACACAGATCCTGCACGAACACCTCAGAACGGCAGGTTAGAATATAGATGATCTACCTGTCTGCCCTGTGACAACATACCGAAAACATGCCAACTACAATACAACACAAGACTCACAAGCCGTTCGTCAACCCACATATTGTGAAAAAAAAACCCAATCAAAATAAACACATTAAAACAAAAATGATAAAAAAAAATGTCCCGAATGCGGGATGAGGTCACTGAAGAGTCCGAGCAGTGTAGACCACCACCGGCACTGGTTTCCTAACGGCAAGGACACACCTGAAAAATGGTAAGAGGCCGAACAAAAAGGGGGTGCGGGTAGATCGTCGTGTTTCGTGTGAGCCACTGGGGGCGAGCAACTTGATACGAGTAGCATTGTCACAAAACCTGTATGCTGCATGTGAACTACCCTCGCAGGTGACAAACGCAACCAAGCGCACATGCATCAATCGAAGAATTCGCTTGATCGTCGGGGGTTTCATTGTAGTGAAATGCGTACAACGGGGTGGGGGGTGACTCCGGTACGACGGGAGGGAGATACACAAAAACCATGACAAAATCGGGACCTTTCTCTCCGCGGAACCCTAGAAAAACTCGAAATAAGAGACAGTTTCCGAGAGAAAAAAAAAACAGCCCTCGTATCTGCGCCTCGTTGTTGTTGACTGCCAAAATCCCAAGCTACCGCGGTCGACGCAATCCCAAGGTCGTCGATCCCACTCACTGGATGGATAAGATGGCCGGCTTCCACTTGTGGGCCGGCTTCTTCTCCTTCTCCTCCCTTGTGAAAGTCTTTGACCACATCCTAATCCCCAAGTCCTTGGGGAGGTCAGAATCGGCCTCCTCGTCCATGTCATCCTCTCCGGGCGCGGCCCTGACGCACGCCGCTCCCTTCTTTACAGGAGACGGAGGCGATGAGCCAACCTTGACTCCAGCAGGGGTTGCCGGGAACCCAGACCTCGAGCTTGCGGGGCCGGGGGACTGCGCACACGGCGGGCACTGCGAAAGAGGCGGTAGAAGGACGGCGGAAGGAGGGGGGGGGCGGGGCGGGGCAGTCGTGAAAACGGCCAAAACGTCGACACGGGGGAACGAATACATGACGGGACAAAATACATGAGTCGTATTTTCTTCAAACTACAAGACGAACGTCTATGGAGCGACATCAGGCGATTTGGCGCCGGCGGCGGGGGGAGGGGGGATAGGCGGGCGTCCGAAAAAAAAAACTGTGTACGTACAGAGAGACCGCCTGCCGGTTATCTGTGTGGTTGAATACTAAAACAGGAAATAAAATCAAGAATATCATGAGTGGAAAACGCCATGAAAGCGTGGTACTATACCTCCCGATATATGGCCTCCCCGAAAGCATTGTGCAACATCTCGTCCGTCAGCTCGTCTCTCATAGCCATCGCCTCCCAGCCCTCTTCTTTCGTGTCCAGCACCACCCCTCGAAACTGCACCGGCAGGTGGGCCGCAACCATCTGACGAAAACCGTTGTTTTCGAACATTAGGTGCGAGTCAGGCTGCTCCAACTGCGGGGGGGGGGGGGAAGCGTTCGTGCGAAGGGTGGGCGTACGTGCACGGGGAGAGGTTGGAGGGCAGACACCCTCGGACATCGGTCTGAGTAACGTTGCTTGTGCATTCGTAAGGATCACTGTCCCTCGTAAAAACGCCACCAACTGGAATGCAAGGCTGCCACAAGCACATGTTCGCGGCGACGCGTTCTTTCCCAGGACGTGACTCTGACGGCCTGCGCTAGAAAAATGCAGGCGGTGAACAGCATCAACGGGACGGGCACTTAATCCCCACACAACGACGACGAACATCCTCCCATCTTCGGAAACTAAAAGGAATCGGCTGATTTGCTACTTTTCGAACAATCAGCGAAAACACGCTGAAGCAATAGTATGCGCCTGGCTCAACGTACAACTATTGGAATAAGACTACATGGAACGTCAAGACGTCCGTCACCACCGCCTTACCAACCCTGACAGTTTTTCTCACTGGCACCCATTACTCGAAAGAAGTCTAGGATTCAAACAACAGCAAGAGCACCTGCTGCCGCGGTCCTTGCTCAGGGACCCTTGCCTGTTTTCGATGCTTCTCGCCAGAGTAATTTCCTTGCGAAAAAATAACTTCGAGAAACAGCGCGCGCCCGTTTTTGAGACAAACTTCTTGCTGGAATTTTCTTAGAATTGGATATCGTTTGCAGCGGCGAAATGGTTCACGCGACGAATTTAGCGGGGCCTTCCTCGGGATTAATCCCGCGAACCGTGGAATCGCGGTGAATCAACAACAATAGATTGGCGAACGAGGAGTAAACAATGACAAAAGCACCGTAAGAAGGACAAAATCACGACGAATCGAAGGACGGTGTTGTTTTTTTACGAAGTAGGAAACGCGGTATGACGACGGGATTTCGAAAACCAAATCCCGCGGTAAAAATCCCGTCGTCATACCGCGCTTCCTACTTCGTATAAAAAAGCCACTACATCGTCATTTGATTCGCCGCGATTTTTTGTTTCTTATGGTGCTTTGCCATTGTTTACTCCTCATTCATCAATCTGCTATGGTTGATTCACCGCGATTCCACGGTCCGCGGGACTAATCCCGAGGAAGGCCCTGGATTTTAGGACACCGAGCACACAATGACTCGACCCGCTGAAGCACCTCGTTTTCGTCGGACGACTCCGCACCGTCGCCAGCGCGAGACCCTGCGACATTATTAGCGTTCCGCGTCCGAACTTCCTTGAGCCGGAGCATGCACGCCCGAATGCCCACGCTGTTGCCTAGCCCAATGGCTATAGCCCCCAGCACCATGCCGGCCACATCTGTCTCGCCGTCGCCCATGCCGGCCTCGAACATGTCCCTATCAGAATAGCTGTTGCGTCGGCTCACCTATATAGATTACAGGGGTAGAAAAAAAAAAAATCGATCGGCGATCAGGAGATGAGGAATGATGAAATGGGCAACATACCTGTTATGTGGTCTCCATGTCAACGGAAGCGTTTTTTTTTCGGTTCTCGAGGGGGGGGGGGGGGGGGGGTACCCCGCAGTGGAAGGTTATGAGATAAAATGTTCTAACGCGATCCCACTACGTCGGTGTATTGTGTCTCGCGGTTCAATGGGGGGCAACAAAGTTCGGAATTTTGCAGAACAACAAACAGGTTATGAGCCTCGTCCCTAGAAAAAGACTTTTGAGCTCTGTGTCCCACATCGCCCTGCAGAGGGACGTCACAAGCATTTCATGCGGATTCTCACACCCCGACGAGCTGATGAACCCATCAACAAATTTTGCCATTTATACTAGGTGGTTTCTCACGTTGGACAGATCATCTACAGATAATTCTCCCTTCATGATCTAGACCTGATCTGTATGATGCAGCTCATATTGCTGGGTGGGAGCCGTATAAACTGCATGATCATGGACATGTTTCCTAGGTTGATCTGTACTGGGATCTGCACTATACACATCCTACACAACATCTCATTACGGAAAATTATTGTCTACCGTAGATCGTGATCTGTCCCGGACGTGAACAGTTTGCAAACGGTCCCGAGAGCCAACCTTGCGGACAAAAGAAAAAAAACATGAAATCGTACCTATAACGAGTGCACAGTGCGCAATCGGGGAGCAGAAACAGCGACTGCGAGGCTGCAGCAGGCAAGGGACACAACCAAACCCTCAGGAACACCACAGTGGAGTTCCATACCGCTTCTATGCAGATGGCAGAAGTGAGTGATGAACTTGGCCAAGAGTGATCGGTGCGCAGACTCGACCACTTCGATGCGGCAGAAAATGTATACCGATTGCGTACAGCTGGTTATGCTTGCAAGGAGAGGTCTCTATCACGAGGGCACATCTTGGGGGTCAATCTTCCACGAGACCGCGAGTGAAGTATAGGGGGTTGACATCCATGCCAAACATATTGAGGCTTTCGCTTTTGAACTGGTGCTCAAGGTACAACCGCGAAGCGAAGCGTGACAAGGCTGACAAACAGGCTTGCCAATCAGAGCTGGGGGCACCACCGAAGCCAGCCCCTCTAGAACACGAAGCGTTCATGTATGATAGAAACGTTGGGCATCCGGGCACGGCTTGATTCACACTGACCTCAGAAAGGCGTCGGACAAATGAGTTCAGAGAGAAACAAAAACTAATGGCGTGAGATGACCACCGAGTGCGACGTTGTAAAAGCAGTTCTGTCCGTTACCCGCCATATGATCCATATCCACCTAAAAGCCCGGGGATGTGCCCAGGATGTCCCCTGATGGCCACAGTCCCCTGACGGCCACAGAGTGCGGCTACAGTCGTCTTCTTGCCAACCCCGTGAGTTCACCAGAAGGCGCGGGCAATACGTGACGCACAACGTCAAAATTATGGGGTATGCGAAACGGGGGGAGAGCGGTGAAAACCGACCAAAGCTGGACGCGGAACAGAGACGAACGGTTCGTCGTCGTCGATGGATGCGGGTGAAGCGCCCAGATCTCCAAAATGCAGGCGGGTCCGTAGCTCAAAGGAAACGAATCGATGTCCCGCGTCTGTCTGCGCAATTGATGTCGAGTTGGAGCAGCTTCTCGGATTGCTCCGGATATCTCGTACCTTCTTCTCGATGCGACTCTCTCATGTTGTCCCCGCCAGCCGCATCGGCACGGCTGAATGAGGCAGTTGTGCACCAGTATACGATGCACACAGTAAAGAGCATAGAGTTCCGAGGGGTGCGTACTTTGAGCGCTCGTTTTTTCGGCAACGGTAAGGGTGTTTAAAGTCGAACATCATATTTTCGGAAGGCTCCCGACCAGATATTTCCGAAAACGCCTTGTTGGTATGGACAACGTTCTCGTTCGGAACAATCGAGCGCCGAAAAAAACGATCGCACCTCTTTGTGAAACTCGACATTCTTTACGGTAGATGAAAGGATTGGACGACTGCCGTGGAGAGAGGGAGCCGCAGGCCCAAGGCAGCAGGAAAAAAGAGAGGGCGGTCCTCATGCTGAGCTTCTGCCAAGAGCACCCGCTTTAGGAAGATTCATCGGAAATACGCTTGAGAGACACGTGTCGTACCAAGCCAGAATGTGCAAAACTCAGCCCGCGATGCCCACACAAGAATTTAGAATAAGAACAAACACACACGCATGTATACCAGCAGCGCAGATCTTTCCCGCCGGATGCACGCACCTTGTAGTAGTGTCCGCTGCCCCGACGCGCTCGCTCCGCCCCGCCCCCGCCTAACGGCGGAGGAGGAGGCATGCCAGAATCCCCGACCCCACTACCCCAGCCCAAGTAGGAGTCTTGCCTCATGTCTCGCATGTCCGGAACCTGGTCTCCGACCTTACAGACCTCCTCGTCTTCGGGCAACACCGCAGTGGCTGATAGCCTTAACCGGAGCGGGTCAGAGAACCTGGCAGGGAGGTTAGCATCTTTCGCGGAAGCGGAAGGTGGTATTGCCTCTGCTCTTATCTTGGCGCCTGCTTCGGGCCCTGCAGCAGCAGTAGTAGCAGCAGCAGCAGTACCACCACCACCATCAGCAGCACCACCACCACCAGCAGCAGCACCAGCAGCACAAGCAGCACCAGTAGCACCAGCAGCACCAGCAACACCAGCAGCACCAGCAGCACCAGCATCAACACCAGCGCCCCCTCTGCTTCCGCCGCTCTTCTTGGGCTCGGTGTTGTTTCGGTTTAGTTTGCTCTTCTTGCTCTTGGTGCCATTGCCACTGCTGCTACTGGTGTTGCCCTTGTTACTTCCGTCGCCTCCATGTGATGCGTCGTCCCCCACGCGCCCGAAGCTATCGCCGCCAAAATCGCCGCGCACCCTGAGTGTCGAGCTGTCCACGACATCATCCTGTTCGGTCGCTCTGCGCCTTCCGAGAGACGCGTCGGGCAACAAGTCCGTGCTCTCGGTCTCCAACCGACCTAAGTACTGAACGCTGCTAGGCCTTAGGGCGAGGCTGGCCCCCGCACCAAGGGCAGTGCGCGCCACGCTCGACGTCATGCTGTTTTGAAAGAGGGACGAACAAGGGGATGGAGGGGGTGGGGGGCGTAAGAAAACAGTGTTCTGCAGTGGGATAAAGGTTGAACCACAGTCTAACTAACCCCCTCGGGTGACCTCGGCAAGTTACTACTACTACTATTAGTAGTAGCCCCCCTTAGGTACCCTATCAATAGTAGAGTTTAGGTGCCCGCAATTATCTGATAGGTGTATGCAGCAGCACCGTTGGGCTACTTACAAGAAAAATCGTTGAGTACTACCTGGCACGACAGAGTTAAGTCGAAACACGACACAATATGCTATCCCACTCTTGGCCGTGAATACATTCACCACTTGGACTCTCGATATTCATACCAAACGATGCTCATATTCCAGACCAGAATATTTCTACCCCATCCGCCTGAGCACTTGAAAAAAAGCAGTGTCGCATATTATTCGGTCCGAGCCATCCACGGCCGTCGGTCGCACGTTTCCGCGTCCAGCACGGAATACCGTACGTCGTACAACTGACGCATGCTACGAACGTACCTGGTAAGATATACCGGTACACCCGTTGAAAACGTTGGGTTCGCACAGGGGCGGTGCGACCGCGGTCGCTATTTCTCCGGAACGGGAAAGGTAGCCAAAATACCGAAACAAGGCGTTTTATGGAAAATGTCCACGTAGTCGAGAGAGAGAGAGAGAGAGAGCCTTCCGACAAAAAAAAAACGTTCGGGTTTATAGCACCCCTTACCGTTCGTTGTCGAGAAAACGAGCTCTGAAAAACGATGGCACCACCCCTGTGCGCACTCAACGCCCTGTATACGGTGTGCAATAAGGGTAGCACGTTTTGTTCATCTATTTTTTCTGGCTGATGGAGCTGCTCGACGGGAAAAACTACCCAATAAGGCATGCCCTTTATCGTCGGAATCCATCCTTTTTGTAATATTTTTTCGGGATTATTCGGAACAAAGCTAAGGCCATGTGGGATTGTTGCACGTTTTTTTCAATAAAAAAAAGCAGCTCAAGGGCGAATAAGGTCTATAGAGCTTACAAGATTTCCCTCCGGAGTGGTACGTAACGACTAGACGCAATACGACAACAGCAGGTGTCGTAAGGTATTACTTCGAAGTACAGCAGGTAGGTATGGAAATTTCCAAACCCAGCTACACAACGAAGCTACGGTGGATTAGGTTCGCAGAGGGTGAGGCAACAGAAATGCCACTAGAGTGTTTGCGATAGATATAAACAGTGTCAGCACCAGCACCAACCAGCTTCCGTTTTGGGATTGCTGTTGCTGCTGCTGCTGCTGCTGCTGCCGCTGCTGCGCTCGGCCTACGCACGCCACAGCGCCGGCGCGCTCCGCTTCGCCGCCGCCGCCGCCGCCGCCGCCGCGGCTGCTGCTGCGTCGTCGCTGCTGCTGCTGCTGCTGCTGCTGCTGCTGCTGCTGCTGTTGCTGCAGCCGCAGTATGGTGAAATCGAAATGATACACTAGCTGTCATGCTGTCGCGCTCTGTACGAGCACGAGTACGAGTACGTGTGAGTACGAATCCTTTTTTGGGACGACGCATCCTCCACGCCGTCACCAAGCGAGCGAAAGCGTGCACCGTAGCAGCGGCGGCGGCCCGCTCGCACAATCCAACGCCGCTCGTGCGTGCTATACCTAAGCTACACCTCTCGAGCCTCTGTGCTCCCAGCGGTTGTCGTGATGCGTACGGCAAGCAGCATGGTGGCATGGAAGATGCTCGGCGTTTTGATCCTTCGAGATTTGAGTTGCGTTCTGCGTCGGGATAATGCTCGGTGTGTGTAGGCCAATGAAACAGAGAGCCAAAAGTTACCGCAACTTTTGATGAAATCCTGACTTCGCTGAAGTACTTTTTTGCCTTTTTTTCAAAAAATTACCTCAAAAAGTTACCTCGGGAGAATCTTTGGAGAAGTGAAAGTAAAAAAAAAAAAATCGAATACACTCTACTCGTGCTTTACTTACATGCTACTTCGAATTCGAGGTATGTATGTGCCAGGTATACTGTACGTATCGAGGAGACTGCCGTACTTGCGTCCCGACGCGGTTTAAGAATGATGTACCAGATATGATGCCATCAATCAAGCATCCCAAATTGGGGCAACTAAAGACAATTACGCTCTAGTACAGACCAGCAGCTGCAGAGGAAAGCAAGTATAGTCTGCCGGTACGAGTATACTGGAGGAGTCGACAAATATTATACCAGGTATCCGTTAATTTTTCGAGTCGTTACTATTACGGGGGACCATAGTAAATAGGACCTACGGTACACGCAAAAGCCTACATATTTCCCTATTTTTACTAACAATATTTGGTCCTATATACTATGGTCCCCCCGTAAATAGTAACAAAGACAACAAAGACACTTACTCGTACTCGTTGTGATGTGAGGGGGACACATCGATATCATAGGTGCGCGGTCAAGCACTTGTTTATTGTTGCAGGAGACCTGAACTACAGCACATCAAGAATTGGCGCCGCAGTTATTACAGTGGAAACATACGGCAGCAAGAGGTACTCGTACTACGATCGTATGAAGATTCTCTGAGACCCAAATTCACGTGAAAGCACCTACGCGTATTCAATAATAGTATTTGTTGTAGCAAAACGTCTGACTCGTCGCCAGCTACTCGTACGTACAGCAGAAATAACCACACACCAAAACACAGTGACTCGAACGTTCCAGCCAACTTCGGCAACCGAAGAGATGTGGCCGATCAGTCCTCAGCGGCCCACGACCAGACTTCAACAGCAGCAGGGCAGATATTTACGTACCGCATGAGGGCATTGGCGAGCTACGATGTGCTGTTCTGTGCTGTGTTTGCGGTTTTTGCATACATGACCAGGCTCTTGTGGAACCATACAGCAGTGTTCACTCAAATTCCAAGTTAGCATCAAATTACTTGCAGCTATTACGATCAAAATAACCCGCAAGCGCAGCTAACAGTCCAGCTACGAATTTGTCCGCCCTGTATTTAAACAACAGGGCAGGTAGCTACTGCGAAGAGGCGAAGGTATAGGTGTGAATGCTGAGCCCTTCCCGCGGGGAAAGCTGCGAGCAAAAGCTACAGTCATGCAGCAGTATCCCACAGCGAAGCGTACTCTGTTGTCGTTCACAATAGGCCGAAAGAAAAATAATTGTGTGTAGCGAATAGCTCAATGAACCTGACAGTCCGGGTACTCTATTAGCCCCGTCCGGGAATGTGGTGATGGTTCGCTTTTGATACGAACGATCAAATGTTCTTTACAGTTACGGTCAGAGTACTACACAACAAACATTTAACAATACTGTACTGTAGTTGCAGCAATTAATTGATACTGCCTAACTTGTACGATCGTGCGTACGTGGATTTTCTGTTTGTAAACCATTGCCTTGTGTTCGCTAGCAAAACATGACACTTTAGCTAAAAGAGCGATTCGACCGTACCAGTCACAACTACAACAGCAACAACAAAAAATGTGTAGCCACCCTGCTTCGATTGATGGTCGCCGATCAGTGCCCAGCGGCACGACCAGACTTGAGCAGTAGCCGAGCTGTTAACACGTACAGCATAAGGGCGATGGCGAGCTCTGTGCTGCTCTGTGCTGTGTGAGCGGGTATTGCCGGATCAAGAACTGAAAAGGACCAACCATGAATCATTGGATCCATGTACAGCAGTGTGGGCAGTCAGATTTCCAATTTGTATTGAGTCATCAGGACTACATGCAGCAACTACGAACAGTAAATAAGTACTGCAAAGAGGATCACATACGCACCTGCCTGGAGCTACAGCAGTAGTAGTGGCGGTCTAGCTACGAGCTTTATAATTCTATGAATATTCTTCATCCCAGGCGAACAAAGCCCCTTGCGGCGGGAAAACAGATCCCAGCACGAACAGCAGTAGTGTTCGTTGCTCTATGCCGTGCTGGCTGGTGCTCTTAGTTGGTTGGCGTGAATGGTTGTATAGTGGCGAGTGGCGAGATGGGGTGTTGTGATGGTGTCTGACCAGTCAGCTGACATATAAACGGTGACGATGCTCGTACGTTTTCTGTCGTGTGCTGTCAGTATAGCAAGCCTGCTTGGGCTATTCGTTGCGTTGCGTACGTCGCCTGCTGTCAGCTGAACGCTATTCGTGCTAAAGAGCAGGCCAGTCGTAGCGGTCAGCTCCGACGTAATCTTAGTTGTATTTATAAAGTAGGAGCCTCAGAAAATTGAGGTGCTATGTACCCCTCCCCCTCCCCTAGCCTGCGTCAAATTCCTACAACAAAAATAGCGCGGGCGATATATACCGAGGTCCCGGGGTTTACCTCTGGCTTATGCTTCCGCCGCCTCGATTAGCCCTGTTGGCTTTGACGGTGGTGGCGGTGAAAGCAGTCATGAAGATGGCGGTGAGCACGTTGAGGGATAGAGTCACGGCCAGAGTGATGAAGCTGATAAAGTACATGTACGCCCACATCCCCAGGGGCGAGGCGTACAAGTAGCCGGTTATCAGCATGTTCCTGTGGCGATGCGTAACGTTTTATTCACGAGAAAGGTGAGCAAAAAAAAGGTGGGAGGCGGGCCTCGACACCAGGAGGTCGTAGAAACTGGCATTTAATGTAACCCCCTCCAAAACTGCGACGATTTTTTTTGAGACATACTACTTGGAATTACTATGGTACATTTTTTTCAGTACAGTAGATAGTGCAAGGGTTGAGGCGGGGTTTCGACGACAAAAACTGGAATACAAGATTGTGGGCGCCAATCAACAGATAAAATCATTACTAAGCAACATCGACAACGCATCGAACGTGAGCTCAGAAACCGGTAGTTAAACATGGCGAGTGTCAATCAACAAATGTGATGAACAACATCGCAAGTGAATTGAACGCTGAATGGTGAAACCGGTACTCATGGCGGGCGCTAATCAACCACTGCTACGCACAACATCGCAATTTTTGTACTTGACAGCAGCTGAGCCCCACGACTTCAACCGGTAAATGTAACAGCGTTGAAAGGGCTAAACAAAATGAACAGCTGTGATCGACAGCCCAATGTAACGAAGCTACCACTCTAATAAGCGCGTCCACGAAAACCACAGCTTCAAATTTTTAAGACTAGTTAACGACGCGTGAATACGTTCATTGAAAGAGCGCGTCTCCCTTGCGGGTCGTCAGCTTACCACCGCACTATTCACTAAGAAAAAGTACACGACAGTTGCGGAACAGTGACAGCGCGCACAGGTCGCAAAGCATGTTGGTTAGAAAGCGAAACCTATTGGTTAGAAAGCGAAACCTACTACAGTAGCCTTTTGAGTCAGCGCTAGCTGAGTATGCTACCATATCACAGGGGGGTGATAAAATAACACACACCCTGGGACGAATTTCCGAGTCGACTTCATCTGGAACAAGAAGAAGGGCACACACACAAAAAACGAAAATGATATTCCATGTAAGACTCATCGCTCGGTAGTTGCACCGTTCCCGTTGTCGAGATAAAATCAGCTTGGAATTTTGTCCGAGGGTGTGTTACCTTATCACCCGTGTGTGTTATACGGTGGTAGGTTGTCCCTTCCGACCACACCTCGGACACATCATCTACAGATCATTCTCAATTCAGCATCTAGATATTCAGGGCAGATAGACCATCTACTCCTTAATCTGTATGGTCCATCATATCTCATGTTTGCGCCGGGTGGCAGCCGAACAACCTGCATGATCTACATATAGGGCACGTTTTCCGGGTCGGATCTGTACTTACACAGATCCTGCATAACTTATCATAGCGGCAGGTTAGGATCTATCTAGATTATCTAGATAATATACTGTAGATGATCTATATGTAGATGATATAGATCATCTAGATAATCCATTAACAGCTGTCCGACGTGTGAATGCATTCATTGAAGAGCGCGTCTCCCTTCCACGCCTTCAACCTACCATCGCACTATTGGTAAGAAAGAGCGCACAACACTACAGTAGTTCCGTCACTTTGTTTCTTACCAATTGTTTACCACGAGAAGCTCGAAAAGCGTCACGAGCCCTTCCGGGTATGAGTTGAAGTTGTTGTCAAAGTAGTACGGCGAGTTCGCGAACGGCGTGCCCTGCCGAGCATAAGGCAGGAACAACCACAACAGGCATGTTTGGAGGGGTGAGAGCATGTCGATTAGTCCTCAAGTCAGATAATTCGTTCATCACAGGTGAAGCGCTATGGGCACTCGGCTATCGGAAAGTGATTCACACAAACCAGTCTACTGTAGTATTATGCATCTCAAACGGAGCCCCACATCAACACCAGCAGGTGGTGAAGGTCTAGTTATAGCGATTTTTTGCTGAGAATTCCGCCTTGCTTTTCCTTGCTCGAGTCCAACCTATCAAGGGTATCAGATCGATGTCAAGGTTTGTGTCAAAGGTACTTCCGAGCCTCCGCTTCTCTCTCGTTTCACAGCATAACTGCCCACGCTTTGGGGATTAAGCAACACGATATACCGTGTCGATTAATCTTCAAGTCAGGGAGGCATCACAGGCGAAGCGGAGCTATGGGCACTCCGCTCTCGGAACGTAGTTCACACAAACAAGTCTCGTATTATGCATCTCGTACGGAGCCCCACGTCAGCACCAACAGGGGGAGAAGGTGCAATCAGGAGTCTCACCAAAGGCCTCCAGCCATATCAAGTTCCTTTCAGTTATATGCAGTCCTCAACAAAATAAGAGAGTCCACCAGAAAGTAGAGAGTCGAAGAGCATCACACCATACAAATTTGTTCGCTAAAAAATGCGGCGCAACGCATAGCAAAGCCTACTGTTGTAGTAATCACTGCATCTCCCCGACATTCCGAAACTGCCATCGCACTCGACTTTTGCTACAAGCACCAATTAACATAGCAACAAAAATCCCCCAAAGGGTGAGCAAAACTCGATGCGATGTTGCACCCACTTCACATGTACAGTATGAGTGCACGCTTGGACAGGGCACCTGCTATGGGTGTACCAGAGAAACGTTCGCGGTCTGATGCGACCTAGGTAGCCAGGATGCGCGTTCGTGGTGCTATGGTGCGGAGCAGAGTCGAAACCGTGCCCCCTGCACGAGGGCCACACCCAGAAGCAAGCTGCAGTAGCTCCAACCTTTTAACCATGTCCCAACGCTACAGCAGTATGCAGACAAGACTGAAACTACTAAAGCAGCAATTTTAGGCGATTACCGCGTGCTCAGCACGAACTGCGCGTTGTAAAGCCATAGCCCCACGTACTACTGTGGCAATGAAGACCCGACCCCGGCATGGACCAACGCACGGGTGAGGGCCGGTGCCTTATAGCAAAGGTTCTCAATGCAGCATTGAATCGACCAGCTAACCAACACGCAACCCAGCCCCCCGATCGCGTCGGGGAGCTCAGGCTTGACTCACCCCGTAGTCAGCGTCGCGGGTGATCACACCACCGTACAGCGCCATCCCAAGGTACACGTACACGTGAAAAATCGTGAAGATCACGCCTGCTTGCGCGAAAACGGAAGGTGTTATCATGTACCTGGGAGGCGTCGAGATGGCGGGCGGGCAGGCGGGGAATTGGGGTCGGGCGCACGCGTACAATGTTAAAAATACCCAACACTGTTGCTCTCGCAAACGTCATCGCTCGAAAATGAATCCCTGCTGTCCCTCCCTGGGGTGACGACGACTCTATGATCCCATAAAACCGAGAGAAGCACGTGCAGACAGCACTTTGACCGCCACTTGTTCGAATAATTCGCTGCTTGGACGAACTGATATGATGGCGTTTTCCCTCCATACTCCGTACCGTACGTACGGACGGCTTTGTTCGACAAGGAAGAAAAAAAAGGTGACAGCTTACGCGAGGCTCACCCACAATATTTTTGCGAGCTCCTCCCTCGGAAACACAAACAACGACTCTTTCTACGAGACCTGCGCTGCTCTGCCATCACACAAACATACACCACATAGCTAACGATTCGCACCCCAGATTTCGTACGTTACATCGCCTGAGCGATATAGCGCGACAGTGAACATCTAGTCGAATGAAGTTGTACTTCGTATGAGCTCTTCACGAATTAGCAGACATTTACCACACCCGCAGCGATTCCATCCTCTCCGATCCACGCTGCAACGAGGGACATCGGCGAAGTGAATGGGTCTTGGCTCACACTGCCCTGCCCCTCATCCGCACTATGTGAGAGGCCCTCTGCAGGCATTGATCGATAAATGCACCGCGCTTGGCGCGAGCAATCATCAGCATGATCGGTGAAAACCCGACGTGCTCCATCCCGGAAATATAAGGATGCGAGGGTTTACGACCATACAACTACGGCCATGCACGACATGAGCACACCCCACCCTCTAAGCTACCCCCCGGGGTGATACTCAGCAAACCTCTCTGTCCGGAAATACAAGCGACGTTTCTGCATTCACATGAATACCTGAACGGTTCGGACATTTCCGGGCAGAGTCATACGGCTTAGGCAAAAAGACCCGCGGTCCCCAGAATTAGTCCCTCCTCTAAGGCCTTCTACGATAGACGTTCACCCTAAATTTGCCGAGGCTCCTTTGTCCTCCCAAGGTAAAATGCGGAATTCAACTGGGATAAACATATGAACACGACTGATGCTACACGCATCTCGTGCGTGTACGCACGCATTAAGCCCAACAATGAAGAGCACACATCACATACTCGTCGATCGAGGTCGGAAACATGAGGCACCCGGCAAGGAAGCTCAGAGAGTTTTTTCCCCCAAAAGGTGATACCTATATGTATCGTAGAACTCCTCCTAAGTAATTATCGTGAGACATACGTAGAGTGATGGAACAGGCACCTATATACCTCCTGAGCATGAAACGCATCAGGGAGAAACACGCCTATTGTCTCCACGTATTCCCCCCCACTGCCGCGTCTAAAGATAGTATAGCTGTCGCTATAGGAAATCGCGCAGCAGCAGCAGCAGCAGCAGCAGCAAGACGTTTGTGACTGTCATCAACATGTGTGCGCTGGTGAACGGCGTGCGTACGTCGGACGCTTCAGGCAAAACTCGAAAAGGGGCCCCTAGGTTTTCGGGCGCGGTCAAAATCACAACAAGAAAAAACTCCTCGCGTTCGCCCTTCAATATATCGACACCAAGTACACGAATACTCTAGCCCGAGCGCGCGCTTACATCGTGGAGACGACGCTGTTGATGGACGGGACGAGCTTCAGGAGAGTGCCGAGGTCCATGCACCTAGAGCTCATCAGAAGAGCGATGGCCACCTGGATGTGCACGTTTGGTACCTTTCCGCTGTGGTGGGGGAGAAAGTGGCGATTACATAGGAGGTGTACACCGGGAAAGAAACCTTGAGCGGAAAATTCAACACGCCAAATACTCAATAGTACTGAATAGTACCAGTACCACAAGATTATTCTGCAAGAGGAGAAAAAGCATCCACTACAGTACATGCTGAACAGACAAACGGGAATCGCAGACGGGAACCACCGGAAAAGATTTTCTTGAGCCAAACTCTACTCGATCCCAGCTCGAAAACAAGATCCGCTGAAAGCCGGCGCGACTCACTCTTTCTCTTCTCCATACGAGTAGACGCTTCCCCAATCCTCAGGGGACGTAAACATCGCGAACCACAACAGCCCGACGATCGTGAGGATGAGAGACAGCGTCTTGACGCGATTCCAAGGCAGGGCGATGTACGCCTATCGCAAGAAGAAAAAAAAAAAAAGCGCGAGAATAAATGAGCGAAAATACAAGAACAACGGAGAATATACACACACGGCTCAGTTGTGGTTGACTTCATGAGTGTGGAGGGATCGCGTCCGGCGCCAGATACTTTCGGATAGAGGGCACAACGGAATAACGAAGTTACCGCAAATTACAAAATAGACATCAAGCACTACTTCCAGTTGGTCACCAAAACGTGGGTGCGGTTCTCAAGGGGGGTTAACATTCGCCTCGATTCCGGGGGGCCCAGCTATGGGGACCCAAGACTACGACAAAAGCGGTCTTATCAAGGGTCTACATATAGGAAGACCTGGCGGCAACACAAGTGGTGTCATGATGCTCGTGTGTCTTACAGCTCCTGATACTACAACTCGGACTTCGGACGCACATCCTACACCAGCACCCCGGGCTGCTTCGTGTCGCCGATTCTGTTCTACAGACAAGTATTTTCTTTTCGGGCATTTTTTTTCCCTCCGAAGCTCCGAAGGGATTAATCCCAGTTAGCCTACTGTGTTGAGCGTCTTTTCTTTGTAGGCCTGACAACCTTCTTTACGAGGGGAAGGAGGGGGGAAGAAAAAAGTTGAAACATTTCATGATGGTTATATGGGTTCGGCCAGAAGCTACGTATAGCTTCCTACCGGCTGGCAGAAAAAAAAAAAGCAGGACCGTTTCCATCATCTTGAAAAAAAAGAAAGAAATTGACCTATAGATAGCCCGACCAAACTGTATCACCACCGGTTAAGAAAAAGCAACCCGTTTCGGGAGCACGGCCAGTGATACGTCCCAGCTCCAGCAAGATCAGGGACGACAACGTCCAGAGGTTTTAGGCCAGGGTAGCGTACACACGCCGCGGCGAAACGGTACCAAAAACTATTAATACCAGATACCCGTACGTTCAACTAGGGTAGTAGCAGGGTTGATGCAGCAGTACAGAGCAGATCAAAGCAATTGCAGAAAACTACACGCGCTGCCACCTGCTTCACTCCAAGTTTACAGCGAAGACCTATTTCGAACCTACATCTGTCGCCCACGAATGTCAAAAACTTCACGCCAGACAAACATTCCTTGTATATATTATTTCATTTTTTTTCACACGGCTGCACTCGGCGCAATTCGTGACACACACCAAAGCGGGGTGGCAGAAAACAAGAAACGAAGGAAAACAACTCAAAACGAAGAACAGCAGAAAAGACATAAACAGCAGCGCTCTCACCCGGACGCCCGTTATGACCAGCTCGGCCAGAATGGACGCCCCCACCAATATCGACGTGGGCAGCAGGGTCCACCAGAAAAGGTTGGTATTGAACACCCACGGGCTCATGGCGCAGCTTACCACCACAAACACCATGTTCCACACATACAACGGCAAGAGCATTAACTGTCCCATCCTGCGAAAGCGTCATGCGGAGGGAATGGAGGGGGGGGGTACTTATTATCATGCATGGCCGTAGTCGTATTACCATAGACCCGTCATGCTCCACAATAACAACGGAAAGAGCATTAACTGATCCATCCTTCGAAAGCGTCAAACGGAGGGAATGGAGGGGGGGGGGGGGCAGGTGTAATTTTTGACAAAAATGTTGGAACTACTTGTTCCGTTGCTGTCGGGCGGACAAAAAGGGGTGGAGTGGGGGGGGGGGGGGGGGGGGGGGGGGGGGGGTACTCATTATCATGCATGGCCGTAGTCGTATGACCATAGACCCTCGCATCCCTAGAATGCCGGGACGGAGCACGTCGGGTTTCACCGACCAGGCAGACGTTGCTTGCACCAAGCGCGAAGCGCCGTGAGGTGATGTGCGAGTCGCATGAAGGGTGAGCTGCATCCTACGGGAGGGGGGGGAGGGGTAAATTTTGACAATAATGTTGCTATTACTTGTTCCGTTGCAGTCGGGCGGAGAAAAAGGGGTAGACGGGGGTGGACGGGGGGTCTCATGTCATGCATGGCCGTAGTCACATGACCAGGTGGATCGGGATAGCTATCGTACAATTAGTCTGCTAGGGCGGTTTGGGTTTTACCCACATGGTGGCATTTTCGTACGCTACAATGTGGATGTGGCCCCTCCGCACACCATTCGATACATGCGAGGCGGGAGAACAACAAACCGCCCCACGTTTTCGCGTGCGCGCATCTAAAATCCGTCCGAAGCTACGCCCCCGCGTGTTCGCCTTGCCTACCGAAAGCAAAACACGTCCACGCATTCAGCAAACGTGGCCGTCAGATACGTAACGAACACGTGATGAACGGCGTGTACCTCGTTGCACGCCCACCCACTAACATTCAAGATCAACCCACAATATAAGGAAAAAACGAAAAATGAGCGCCCAAATGTTGGAGGTGTCTATAGTAGGAGTAAGAGCGGTGCTCCGTCTCGAAAGGAATGCGTGGCCAATGGTCCACCGACTAGGGCAAGCAACAAATGAGTACGCCCTACCCCGCCCCCCCCCCAAGATACTCATTCGCCCCTCCCCCCCCCCCCCCCAAATACTCATTCGCCTGAAAATCATAACAGCACCGTCCGTACCTCGCAATCTTCTGTTCCCGCATGGTCCTGATCTTCAGGCTCAGGGCCTCCACCACGTTGGTACAGAAGTCTCTGCGATACACCTGTACGGTGACGGCGACACGCACCACCCCCCGGGACCCGTTTGCAGCGTTTCACACATCAGGCAGATCACGTACAGATCATGTACAGATCATGTACAGATCATCCGCAGATCATTCCCACTTCATGACCTACAGTAGATATTTCAGGACAGAAAGATCCTGATCTGTATGATCTAGCTCACAATGCCGGGTCGGAGCCGTATAACCTGCATGATCTAGGACATGCTTCCTAGGTTTTGGTCTGTACTTATAAATACCCTGGACGAAGATATCACAACAGCAGGTCAGAGGGTCTACATGATATACTATGACGGGGGACCATAGTAAATAGGACCTACGGTACACACAAAGACCTACACATTTATCGATTTTTACTAACAATATTTAGTCCTATTTACTATGGCCCTTCGTAATACTGTACATGGCGATCTGTCCGACGTGGTGCAGCGTTTCGGACATTAACCGGGGAAAAAAAAAAACGCCCATTTCTCTCACACGCCCACTAAAACTGCTTTTGGGCAGAGAAATATAAATACCACCTGCCCACTTTTTCCGCGGAAATTCCACCGGTTTTGTGTCCCCCCGCTTGAACCTCATTCGGGGCAAAACCACTCGGGAATTTCAGTGCTGGATCACGTTCGCGGTAGGAATGGCCAAGCAACAGCCGTTTGTTATCACCATGGTATCGGTAAGCGGTAGTGTATATAGCTACCAACACACGGGCAGGTTCACTTCCGAAATAGCAAAGCGGAAAAAAGGCAGTGCCAGGTTTTAAACGCTTCCCGTTTTTTTTTGGTGAATTTCGGTCGGTCGGTTACAACAGACGTTTCATTTGTTGTAGATTTTCCGTCGGGCGGCAAAGTTATCCTCGTTTGACGAGCAGACATTGCCGACATTCCGCCCTTCATTGCTCACGGTATATTTTACGCGCGAGACTCCAAAACAGATGCGGTGTGCGCCCAAAAGCCACCGGCCGAGCAAGGCGAGCCATCGTCATGCGTATCACCGTCGTTCGTCCTTCACCGCCGGAATAACGAGGGCTGTGCACACCTTGGTCCAGCTTCGACCAAACGGTGATAATATTTTTTACTTTAAACACTACCCCTAGACCCAGCCCATACATAACTAACCTCGATCGCCCGGGATTTTTCTCGAAATGTTCTACTGTAGCACGGAATATGGACAATTTGTGTGGGTCATCATTCGGCGGAAGAGTGAGCTGACCCCGTCTCGCAATAAACATGCGAGGGGCGTATCGTACTGGGGGGGGCGGAGTCTACTATTACGGTGGACCATAGTAAATAGGACCAAATATTGTTATTAAAAATAGGGAATATATATAGGTTTTTGTGTGCACCGTAGGTCCTATTTACTATGATCTCCCGCAATATGTGATCCCGGATCTGAATTACGACTAGGGAGGGGGCAGGAGAAAAAAAGGGTGAAGATAATGAACGGGATGGAAAAACAAAACAAAACAAAAACACGAATCAACCATTTTTCCAAGCTGGACTAACTCGTAAACACTTCGAACTGCTCAAAAACGCGGCAAGTTTTTCGTGCTTCCGGCGTCTACAACCTTGCCCCTTCCTCCAAAATTAGCCAAATGCGTCTCTCTTCTAAGCATGCAACCGACCTGTGTTACATCCGCGGCTTCGTATGTCTTCCCCTCCCTGCGCCTGCCCGCGCTTTGCACGATTCGCTCGAACAGCATCAGGCGTTTGGACCCATCATAGTGTGGCCTGCGCGAGCGGCCGAGAACCCGCAACGTGGTTCAGGCGGCGTCAATCGATGCACCCACACGACAATGCAAGCAGGAACAGGAGCGCGCGGGGGGGGGGGGGGGAGGAGGTGCACTCATGTGTCATGCATGGCGGTAGTCGTATGACCATAGACCCTCCTCGCATCCCTACAATGCCGGGACGGAGCACGTCGGGTTTTCACCTACCAGGCAGACATTGCTTGCACCAAGCGCGGAGCACCGGGGGCTCCATACCTAAATAAACAAACTGAGGCATGGCGTTTTTCACACTAGCCAAAAAAAAAAGTCTGCACACGAGATTCAAGAGCAACCCGGTGCGCGTGCAATGCCCTCTCAGACCTGCATACGTGGGGTCCAGTGCGTACAATGTGCTTACGGCACACGCAGGATTGCCCTACATAGAGCCACATCGTACGGTAAAGCGGTTTTCTGGTCGACGCACCGCATTCCAACGGTACCAGACGGTTCGAGCCACGAACAGGTCCTGCGCCCTAGAAAGTGACAGGCTGCGTCTGCTGGATCCAATTCAGACGTTAAACGTGAAACAAGCAACAGGTGGGGTGCCTTCCAGCAGCTGTACGAGCGCAACTACTGAGCAGCCATCTGCACCTGATCTTCATGAGCAGCGTCATCACCATGTCCCGCGGGAGGTAGCCCACCCCGGAGACATCTAACGCCCCGAACGCCCTGCGAACACGCAAAGCGCACACCAGTACGCACAGCAACAAACGTCAAGGCTTGGGTTAGCGCAAGCACGAGTCCGCACCCCAACGAGCGTGTGAAGGCGTGGTTAGCGCAAGCACAAGTCCGCACAAGAACAAGACGCGTGAGGTCTCGCCCAACAGTTTTTACAACGATTAGTTGCTGTTGTATAACCTTCAACAAAGTCCGCCCTCGTCCGTGTATTGGGACTATGACAGGTTCAACACGCATAATAACTTTGTGAAGAAAAAAGTGACGACACGCAGGGTGTCAGGACCGGCTGTTATATCGCAGAGTCATATACAAGGGGTTCCAATGGTTGGTAGGCGGTACACGCTCTTGTTCAACATCATACACCGAAGCAATCTCGCCTGGAACACAAAAAATAGAGGATACGGAGGAGCAAAGTGCTGGTCGATCGCGCGCTTGGCATATTATTCGTGCGGTGCCACAACCAATAGGGAACGATTCCACGACAAGCCACGTTTGTCCGCAGCGGCACTACTGTCCCAAAGAGCCAAGCCACAAGCCACGGTAGGAAAAACTGTCTGCCTCCGCGGCCGAAGCCTCTGTTGGCGTCGCATTCTCTCGACATTTTGCCCACCGCAAAACCTATTCCGTACTAATTCCAAGAACTACGGGGGGGCATAGTGATCAAAACAAGCGATGGACCCAAAAGCCAGGTATCTCGATCTGTTGACACAATATTTGGTTCTGACTACTATATTCCCTCGAGATAGGATGTCCCCAAAAACGTCGGTCCAGTGCAATATAAAGGGGCTCATACTGATACCGTTGCTACTGCGCAAAAGCGAATCGAGTTCGTGATGAAAAATGCTCAACCAATACTCTAGCGCGTATTCAAGCCAGGCTGTTCAAGCTCGTGATGACAAGGCCAACCAAGACATGTTGCGACTCTGTAGGCCGGGGCTTGGTGCTATATAACTAACAGAAACCCGAACACAGACGTACACTCACAGCAGAGCAAACACACAAAATGAAACAGGCAGGGTCTACAGTAGTAGCGAGTGTGACCGGTAGAGTTCCACCCAAAAGGCATTCTCCACCAGGACACGAACACAAGCGTTATTCACGTTGCTCCTGTTTTGGGTCACCTCCTGACACTCTCTTCCCTCCACTTCCTCTTTTTCTTCGCGAAAACTTTCATGCGCTGCCCGAACTCATTCCACACCTGCATGGTTTAGGTATGAGTAGCAGCACATGAACAGGCGTTTTGCGATGGGGGTGGTATGGCGTGCACTCAACGATAAATGCGCGAAGTAGGAACCTTTTCCGGGCAAGGGGAGGGGGGGGTCTCGTGCGATGCATGTTCGTCTTTGGGCTCCAGAGCTACACAGCGATGTCTAACCTCGTTAATCGACGCAAAAAAAACATCCCACACTACTTTCAAGTAGTTTCGTCACCAAAACGTAGTGGTTCATTGTCTTTTACATCTGCTCATTGTAGTCCTTAAAGGTACCTTTGAATAGTATATACCAGAGCTACAGTAAGACGAAATACAGAATAGTTAATATTTTTACTACGTAATTTGTAGAGTGATTTTTCTGCTCTACCAGAATTTTCAAAAAGTTTTGGAAAAAACGGATTTAAGGGTGTGCAGTACTTTGTGTGATGCAATGGTGGGAAGCGGGAACCACATCATGACGGCGAAAATCGCGATGGTTCCAACCGTGAGAGAGCGATCGCTTAGGGAAACAAAAAGTCGACCGTAAAAACGAAAACAAGATGACACAAACTTAAACATGCTGAAGCCTTCGATGGTGCAATAATAGCAACGGTAGCGATCACTCGGGTAGTAGCAGTCCCTTTCCACACCCATAAACGCATGAAAAACATCGCCCCCAAGTATCTACCACGCTTGCAGCCCTTGTCGCTCAGAAAGAGGTCGACAGGCAGCGCGCCGAGCCAGGGCTCACCGAAAGTACACCGTCTGAATCGAACCAACACCCCACCATTGTCTGCATCGATAAGTCCAACTCGTGTCTCTTCCCGCGGTAGCAGTCTCAAGCTCTGATAGCCTGACGCATTGAACGCTAGTGTACAACCGAGAGTAGCAGTATTCACACCGGAAAATACACGAGGTGTATTTTTTCCTCGTGTCCCCCGCACCCACGATATCCTCGCGGCATTTTGTGGGTCCGAGCTTCTCTGGTGGTTTTCGCAGCGCAAAGCCGCACACGAGACCCTCAACACGATTCAAACTACCGCTTGCCCGAAAGCCCTGGCGGATTTGGGGCTCTGTAGTGAAATTGCAGGAACACGGCACCAACACAGCAAAAAAACGAGGTGGTTCTGTGTCGCGGGAGTCAAACAATAAAGAGGCCTTGGCAATGCACACATACATACCTAGTTATAGGCTTTCTGACGCTCAACGGCTACTTGTGCTTGCGGGAGATTTCTCTCGCCCCCTCCGTCCTATTTAATAATTTCTCGCGGGGACGATCGCCTTCAATCCAAGCGTCGGTTATTTAATAATTTCTCGTGGGGACGATCGCCTTCAATCCAAGCGTCGGCTATTTAATAATTTCTCGTGGGGACGATCGTCTTCAATCCAAGCGTTTACAGCCCGACGCATTGACCGCACACCTCCTTCCAAAGGTTTCACACCTCCGACATATAATCGATTCCCAGTTGATGATCTAGCTCTTTTCAGGGAAGATAGATCCCTGATCTTTATGATCTACCGTAGCTCATGATTCCGGGTGAAAGCCATACAGAACCTACATCATCTATTCATAGGACACGTGTACTGGGTTGGATCTGTACTGTACACAGATCCTGCACAACGTCTCACAACGGCAGGTTAGGATATATCTGTAGATGATCTATCGGTAGATGATCTATCTGTACATGATATATCTGTCTGGCCGACGTGTGAAAGGCACGTCCTCGCCCCATGTACCCGAAACAACTCCAAGCAACAACTGCAGAAGGGCCACGGGTCGGGTCCCATACGCAACTCTTGACCAAACGCTTTGCGAAAAACATATTTCACTGTCCCCTCACCCCCACCGCTTGATACCAGCGCAGTCGTCCGGACTGCAGCCGCGACAGGGAGTCCCGTCTTTACCCTTCTAGTGCCGCAGTGTACAGGGACCTAAACATGACTCTAATTCCAAGTGTTTTGTCACCACAACGGAAGCGCGGTCTTAAACGGGTCAAAGCGTTCCAAAGCGAAATGTAACACACACGCACGCGCGATCTCGTAAGCGCACGTCCGCTTCCACAACGCGGCGGTGGCGGCGGCGCACGTTGGACCCGCAAGCCGCTTCTTGCACGGCACCCCTCATTTCTCACCGCTGCTAGGAGGATGTTGTGGAGGAGGAACACCTGGACCACCAGAAAAGAAATGAACACCAGCACGTTCGCTCGGTTCCTGGCACCGACGTCGACAATAGAAAAGGCCGTGTCGGGCGTACCCAACACCGTCATCGTTGGAGCGACGGGGCGGAGGGGGGGAGGGGAAGTCAGGTGGGATTAACGTTAGGTACACTGAGGCTTGGATGCGTGGTGCCTCGGCTTGCAAAAACGGGCACTTTCTCCGGTGGAAGCACGCAGACCGCATCTGACGCGGGGCGCTCGTTTCCGACCAAGCACCTCTCTCTTCCCGTCTGGGTCCACTAT
Source organism: Macrocystis pyrifera (assembly GCA_031763025.1). Classification (NCBI taxonomy): domain Eukaryota; class Phaeophyceae; order Laminariales; family Laminariaceae; genus Macrocystis; species Macrocystis pyrifera. The sequence goes on along the minus strand of JASSKH010000009.1, from coordinate 2,456,287 downwards.
AAAGGAGGTCCGTCACCAAGAAAAGGAATAAAAAAGCGAGCACAGGTGACAGGCGTACGGCCGACGAAATCCGCTCTCAAAGCTAAAAAAAAAAGTAGTCACGGCCATCTAAACTGTAGCAAGCGTCCGTCACGGCAATTTTTTCGGAAATAGTGGCGTCCGTCACACCCCAAAATGCAGGGACCTGCACGAGTCATGATCCAACACGCGGGTCGGGTTCAGGAACTCTTCAAAAATTCACGGGTCGGGTCGGGTCGGGTCCGGTCAGAAGGTTTTCAGAATCTCACGGGTTGGGCCAGGTCACCGTGGCCCGACCCGACCCGGCCCGCGACGTTTGACCTGACCCGTGAACAGCCCTGCTAAATGCCTACAGAGACATCTTTGCTTTCACCAGGCCCCGCACCTGCGGCGGCGGCACCCTTACCGCTGGCCCACCAGAAATCACCCGTTACCTGTCATAGAGCGGCATCCACACGTCCGGGTCGTTCACGGTGGTGGACAGCGAGAACAGGCTCAGGAAGGCGTCTTCGAGGGTGGTGAAGGGGGCCTCCTTCACCCCGTGGTACAGCACACGCACACGCAGGAGTACACCAGGGTCACCAGCAACTCCAGCAGCAGGACGGGGAGGAGGGCCCCCACCCCGCGGAGGGTCGAAAGGGCGCAGTCTCGGACCTTTTTGTTGTTTTATTTTTCGCCCCCCATGTCAGGTATATGTGTATATCAGCGAACGCGAGAGGGAGCGGGCGGTCAGGAAGGCTGTTAAAAGGCTGGGTTTCGGTGCTGTACAGCGAAAGGCGTTCCTATATTATGAAGACGAAGCGAGAAATCGCTCGGGGATTTTTGCTATCTCTGGGGAACACAGTAATCAGACTCAAATGTGGTCGGTAAACATAGGGGAATACAGGTATGTTTGGGTCCATCGTGGGTTCTGATCACCAAGCCACACAGGGCGACGTCAACAAGGGTAGAGGGGAAAAAAATGAGGACCGATACGAGTGAACATGAGCGCAGGTCGGTGATCCCAGACGGCAGCATACTTGTTTGTATGATACATCCTCCGGCGGGTGGGTAGAAATAAAGCTCAAGCTTGCCACACTTTCCATCAAAAGCGTCACCGACGCGCTACGGACATGCACCTCGAGAGCACCCGTTCAAGGCGCGAAAGGGCACGACTTGCGCCGAAGCACCAGCGAACCACCGCTGATCAGCACAGCCCTAGCAGCGCCACGAAATACTGGACACCGGCACCTGCAACTATGTCAAAGCCTATCCGCGTGGAGCACGGTACGGTGCAGAACGGTTCGTTTCCCCGCACACATACTCAGGCAAGATCACCAGAGCCGCTGACGCCCTACGTACAGCAACGGAGCACCACAAGCATAATGTCTCGGCATGCGCGCATCATAACCGCTTTCTGCGACTCCCGGGGTGACATGCAAGCACTGGAACCTGCAGGCGGGGTGGGGGGGGGGGGTACTCATGCCATGCATGGCCGTAGTCGAATGACCATAGACCCTCGCATCCCTACAAAGCCAGGACGGAGCAGGGGGGGCGCCGCTCCCGCTGTCGCGAGAAAGCGCACCTTGGGCCCGACGAAGAAGAACACGGCGGGGCGGAATACCCTGCTCCAGGGTCTGAGCGTGTACCACCGCGTCGTCACGTCCACCACCGAAAAAAAAAGGGACAGAACGAACGCCCCCTTCCACCAGCACATCACCACCGACCGAACGCTCGTGCACCTGCGCATACATATAACAAGGACGGAAGCACACACACACCCGCAGTGGTTGCTACATCGAACGAGCGTCGGGGTGTCGGGGGCGCGACACATGGCGGGGCATGAACAGCTCATACCACAAATGATGAGGGGGTATGTATGTGCAAAGGGTCATGTGCTTGCTCGAAGCGAGGCATTCCCCCCCTCTGTGCCCACTCCCCACCGCATCCACTCACTACCCCCTTCTCGACACACGACAATAGCAAGAAAACGCTTGAAGCACATTTTGGGGGGCATCCGCCGGCCTGCCCTGCCCTGGCCTGCTGCTGCTGCTGCTGGAAGGGAGTGAGGTATCGGCAATCTCCAACATCGGCCGTCGGTCGTCCTTATAGCCCTGAAAAAAGCGGCGCAACATAAAAAACTCCAACGTTGCGTTCGACCAAACACGCGGACCACCTGCATGAGACATGGTTGTAGGTGCTCTTGCCTACATATACGTCCAACATAACGCACAGGAGGCCTGTCTAAAGAGCATTAGAAAAAGGCAGATACTAAACCCCGAGCACCACCCCCGGTTACCCCATACGTACTATACCTGCAAAGGAGGTAAATGTCGAACGCGAAGAAAAGGACGCAGCCGCACTCCAGGCATATCCCCCACGTCTGGGCCATCCGCTGCTGCATGCGCGACGGAGTGGGCATCCCCGCCCAGTCCGCCGAAAAGGGTGGCTTGCCCAGGAAGCACGCGGCGATGTACGCCACCACCGCCATCGCCGTGCAATATCGCCACGTGCGACTCTGACGCAATCGGTAGCTTCGGATGCTCCCGGGATCGCTGTTGTAGTCCGGGTCTCTGTGGGTAGGAGGAGGAGCCGGGGCGGGGGGAGAGATGGGGGGGGGGGGAGGGGGGGACGTGCTTACATGCGGCGAATGTTCGTCGCCTTGCGCGCGTGGTAAGAGGTGCCCCTGCACGTTTTCCATAACTATTTCGTTTGAGGGGACTACTCGTCGGGTTACTGTAACGAACACCGTTCCGCTTCCGTGTTTGCAGGCAGAAGATAAGAGAGGACGATAGCCGTTGTGGAGGCCGGGGTAGAGAGGCTAATCGCTCATTGGAGTATATATATAGGTGCTGTAGAGTGCCTTGTCGGTTGGTCGTTCTCATTGAAGAACCTCGGATTGAGGAGTAGAGCTCGAACCGCGTCGTGGCATTTGCTGGGAGGAGCATGAGCGCCCAGCACTACGGGCAGGACCATGCTGCCCCCCGTGCCGTACGACTTATTCCACTGCGGTAACTCGGACACCAATTTGCATAATCCCCCTATCACGCAGTGGCCGCTGCTGCACTGTGCATCGTCAATCACAGAGCTCAAAACGCGTCGTGGAATTTGTCAGACGGAACGCAACCAACAAAATAATGCACAAGAAGCTTTATCTGCGTCGATTGCGTGGCTCATCCAGTCCGGTCCACGCCCAACGTATCGCACATTTCTGTCGCCTCATGCCCGTTGAAAAGAGAGCGCGCCGTGCCTTCCCCCCGAAAACAAAGTACAAAAAGCCCCGGGCGTCGTCTCGGAAGAGAGTTATTTCCGTGTGTGTTCTACTCCCAGAGCTCCCACACAGCGAAACGGCCATAAGTATCGACTGCTTCCGTTTCGTCTCAATCTCCGCGCAGACTGCAACACGAACAAGTGTGGTCTTTGTAAACGGGGCGATCAGCGGATACAATGGTACACGAGCCTCCCCAAAACGGCTTGTACTTGACAACATTGACACAGAGAAGACACGCGCAGGAACACCCCCTCCCCGCCCAAAGCACATGCCGTGATCTAATAAAATATAGGGGGTTACCGACCCCTGAACATTCACGAGGCCATACGCCCCGTAGCACCCTTTGGTCGAAGTATACATGAATATCACACGAAGGTTGCAAAGGATGAGTTTCTACGAGAGAAGTTTCGATCTGACAGCTGCGGTGTCTCTGTTGTTTGACCTTTTTCTAAAGGACGAGTGACTCTTTCTTGCTACGTACACGCCCACCTGTAACCCAGGGCATCCTCGAGAAACGTAGCCGCCCTTGTGATAGCATCCTCTTTGGCGGCATCGTCAGCCCACGTTGTCACCCTCTGCTTCGAGGCCGACCGCTCGAAGACGGCAGTGTTCCTGCCGGCGCTGTCCCTCGCGTCTGCAAACATCATTGACTCTTCCAGGTCCTGCGTATTCAAAGTACACGAGGATTTCGATCGGGCTCAACCATCGCTCATCGCGCGACGTGAACACTCCCGCGTTCCTTTGCTTCGTGCCAGGTTATAGAAAATAGAATAGGGGTTGCATTTCGTGCTAATGGCGGATTTCCGGTATTGGTATGTACAACTATCGATATTAATAGTGCGATGCTGGAAATGGCACGCGAAGAAAAGGTGGTGTGCGAGCACTTGAATATCCTCGAACTTCGGACAAAACAGGAAGATAACCACTGCACGTAGTTGACCAATTGAATGAATTTACCTCCCTAAAGAAGCATAAAAAATCAAAGAGACTCCTTCTGCGCATCCAACGCCCCTTTCGTTCCTCGCCTTGGCCATGTTGTTCGCAAAAGTACGCGCCTTTTTCGTGACTTGGTTCTGCCTTCATCGAAGGAGTCGTCGAGCTGTACTACTACGATAAACCCTTTCGGAATCCAGGTACTTCGGTCACAAAACGAGTAGTGCGGTGTTTTTCCAACCATCTACAGTAGTAAGGGCGTGTTAGCACAGAGCACTACGACTTTTTGTAGTACCATGTTGTGTGCATCTACAGTAGTAAGGGCGTGTTAGCACATAGCACTACGACTTTTTGTAGTACCATGGTTGGTGTGTGCATGTTTGTGCAACTCTTTACTCTTTACATAAAGTTGGGACCCCAAAATGTATCACCCCCTACAGCAGAGCTTAGCAGTTATTCGACATTATGATTGGCGCGCACTGCCGTGTACGATATGCGAGACGAAAAGGACTGACCCTGATACATTGGATGGTTTGGTTGGGTACTGCTGCTACGTACTACTACTGTTACCACGCTACCACTACTACTACCACCACCACTACTACTACCAATACTACTACTGTAGGTTCTCATTTTGACGACGCCAAAAAAATAGGGTGCCAAAAAAAAATGTCTGAAGCCTCCGCCGTACTGCAGTGACGTTTGGTAGTATATAGTGAGGCGTTTTCACATAAACAACTGGGGTTTTGTGTCCCCGGGTTTGAAAGACCAAAGCAAAAAAAAAACACGAGCAAGCACGGGGCAGCTATCGATCAAACGACGAGCAGCTGAACAGCGTCGCCGCCGCTGCGCGCCCAGAGCCGCAAATGGCAACCACCGGAACTACGTTTCTGGGCTCCGTCCTGCTGGTGTGTTTTTTGCTGTACGATTGATGCGCAATGGCGAGATGGCTACGTCTCGGCAACCTCGACCCAAACACTCCGTCGAGCAGCAGCAGCATCCCGCTGTTCCTGGTTTTGTTCTTTCCCACTCGAGTTCTACTCCAGACTCCAGAACCAGTACTGCACGCACGTTTTGTATGTATAATAGCATGATGCAGCAGTGACAATGCAGCTGATGTGTGGTACTACTGTACGAGTATGTCATACACCTCGTAGACGACACAGCAGTAACGTGTCTGAGCCTGATCCCTGATTCGGATGCCTTCTCTCTTGTGTGCGCTGCTATAATAATATCAGGACAGTAGTAGTAGCGTGTTGGAGCCTGATCCAATGACTTATGTTTTGTGACCGAAGAATATCCACAACTCTTTTCACAGCGAAACGTATGTTGCAGTGTCGACGAGACACCAACGACGACTACCGCAGGACCACCGTCTACCATCCAGCAACGCACATATGTTGACGACAGCTCTAAATATCCTGCTGCGCGAGTTCCTCGCGACAGATACACTATTTTCAATAGTTATATTCGTTTCGTACACAGCAGTGACCCTCAACCAAATTGTCGAATATCTGGTAATCCCCCCCCCCCCCCCCCCCCTGAGCCAGCGTTACTTCTTGTGACCGATGCTGTAACCGTCATTTATTGTCGTCGTTTGCTCCCTCTCAAGTCCCAAAAGGAGCTAATAGCCAGTGGCGAATACTTTCAAAAGTCGGACAGATATTCTAACAGATCATCCCCAGTTCATGATACAGATCTCTCAGGGCAGAAGTATCCCTGATCTGTTGATCTACAACATTTTGCCGCGTGGGAGCCGTACAATCTGCATGATCTATGTAGCCCATTTTTGCCGTGTTGGACCTGTACTACAATATCCTGTTCAACAGCTCGTCACGGTAGGTTAGGATCTAGATGATCTATCTGTACATGATCTGTCCTTGGTGTAGAATATGTGTACGTATGTTTGTCAAATTTTCGTGCTTTTGCTAAACTTTTCTCTTCGTACGAGCACTTTTCGGCAAAACACTAAGCACTCGGACACGGGAAGTCCGGCCGGACACATTGGTCGAGGTCTCGGCGCGATCCGTGCACACTGGAGCGCGTGGCGGGCGCTCAAAGATTTTTGTTCCGGCGGGAGTGGATAAGACGATTTCCTTGGTTTCAGTTCGAGAGGCCCTACTCACTTTGTACGTACGTACGGGTATAATCATGTTGTCTGTTTTCTTCCCAAGGCTCTCATGAGCTTTGAGCACACAGACATACACCAGGCACACAACAGACAGCATGCACAGATCCCATCGTTACAACCCTGCCGGCCACACGCCGTGCGTGTGCGACACACCCATATGCGTAGTATTGCTGTGCCTGGTTGTGTTCATCAGAGCCTGCCGTCCGTATTCCACCGTCTGCCTTACCAGGTGCCAGATTTTTTTTTATACGTACATACGTACCCAGGCTGACGTGCATACCTGATTAATCATCATCACCACCTCTTTTCCTGCTGCTTCTTCTGCGTATAACAGCAGCAGCAGGCAGCGTACTTTGCGCATGTGGAAGATCTGTGCTGTACTCTCTGTACTCAGTAGTGTTTATTGTTGTCATCGCGGCATTGGCCTATGCACGTACCTGTTGCAGTGTGTGACCGGCATTTTTTGCTCCGTGCCGATCATCCCCGCATCGTGTACATTCGTTGAGTCCAGTACAACAAATCGTTCGTACGCGAGCATCGTGTGACAAAAAACATACTTGAAGTTATTACGGGCTGTTGTGTGTCCTCCACTGCTGTCCGATAGATCTTATAGAGCCGGCTGAAAGGGCAGCAGTACGCGTTCCTTTGTCGCAGTACGCGTATCTTCTGCTGTCGTATCAGATCGCATGGCACGATACAGCAGTACTGCTGTATATGCAGTCGTACCTGTACAAGTTACTCCAAGAGATCCTGCAATGTGTTTTAAATTGCGCAAAAAAAAATACATCGCGCCAGTTGCATGAGTACTTCTGTACCGTAGATTGTTCGAAATATAAAGGATAGACCACTGAGGTACTCAGTCAGCCTTTATATTTCGAACATAGATGACAAACTGCTCTTGATAGTATTTTCGTGCACAATCCCCGTTTTTTTTTATTTTCAACTTTTGACATATTGTGCCAGTACACCCACCTTCCTTTTCTGACCTACTATTTATGCGTTTGGTACAAAACAACTTGCGTGTTTTTACGCAAGGCCACGGAGTTTGGGTGCGCTTACGTGTGGCGTGCGTTCATACCTCAACCTTTCACGGTTGCTCCCAATACTTGGGACTAAAGCAAAGTATGTTCGAGAAAATACTGTAGGTACTTTGGGCACCCACAGTATTTCGGGTTTGTTGCAGCAGATACTGCGAGTACTCGCAGTATTTCGAGGTTCTGTACTACTGTCGATACTTTTGGGCTCGCACTATTACGGGGGACCATAGTAAATAGGACCTACGGTACACACAAAAACCTACCGGTATATATTTGCTATTTTTGCCAACAAGATTTGGTCCTATTTACTATGGCCCCCCGTAATAATTCGGGATTCGCTACTGCAGCTGCTGTGGATACTCCCTGTTGTGCTTCAAGCATCTCGGGGTTCTGTACTGCGGGTACTGCAAGTACTATCAGTATTTCGTCCGTTGGTAGTGTTCGTACCGCGAGTACTCGCAGTCCCGAAACACTCTCAATACGCCCAGTATACTTGGAGGATGACGTATACTTCGACCGTCTGCGCACCGTGTCGACATTTCTCAGGATCATTGTTCGGCACAATGCACTCACAGATGGTCCCACGAGCGGGAGTTGGAGCAAATTACCTTCGATGGGGACAACTCGTGTACTCAGGACTGGCAGTATTTCCAGAATATGTACTGCAAGAAGTATGTACTGCGAGTACTCTCAGTATCTCGAGGTTCTGTATTGTGGATACTGCCTGTACTGCAAGTATTTCGTGTTTCGGTACTGCGGGTACATATTTGCCTGTGCTCTCGGGGTTCCGTACTGCTCATCCTCTCATTACTCTCAGTAGATGGACCTTCTCAGAATTCGCATTGTGTGAGCCTTCTCAGTACTCGCAATATTTTGGCCGCCAGTACTCGAATACTCTCAGTACTCGGACTACGAATAGTTCTCGATTATCTACTGCTGTATCTGTGAAACTATTCTTTTTCCCTGAGCGCCAAGACATACTTATTTCACGGGAATACATTTTGTATGTGCTGGATTTTACTCAACCGGTCACAAAGTACCATATCGCAACCTCGACCTCACGCAACTTTTCGCACTTACGTTCACGCCGCAAGCATTGAATTGATCACCGCGAGTCATCTGTTCAGGATCAATATCCACGTACCGGTATACCCTCTTCATATCTGAATCAACACCACACCATCTCCACAAACCGCAGTATAACGTCTGTCCTGAAAATTGTGCCTATGTTCTTCACATTAATGATGGATAGATGCAGTCATTAACAGTGCTAAACAGGTGTGCAGGTATTTCATACGAGTATTATTTCGTTCTTGCGCCACTCCCCTATTAAAGATTAATATGCACCTCCCGGAGGAGAACCTTGTACGTTAGTATTTTTACTGCGCACAGTGGTAGTTCTCGCCCCGATAAGGTACACGGACCTCTCTCGCATCTTCAAGCTATTCGCAGTGCTGGCGTTTACGCAAGTGAGAGCTTGACGTTTGTCTGTAGACGTGTGAGCACAACGCACGGTGAACACGCAGACTACGTATCCTTGCTTGGTGAAAACACGCGGAGTAGCATTTTGATGGCAACATCGGTTGTCTCCGTGGACCAATTCGCGTGGCGATGTACGTAGGGATACTATTTTTAACAGCACTACGCCGATTTGAGGCATCACAAAAAACGAATTCCGGTGCTCGCGGCAGATCCTACAGGTGCAGTGCGGGCCCGAAATTAGCGAATTACGTCCATGTCTCCCCACGCAACTACGAAGTGCGCTGTACAGCAGCAGCACACGTAGTATATACAAGTATGCGAACCAAGCCCGCACAGGACTTGGAAGTTGAACGGAACCTACCGGCAATCGACCAACAATAAAAGAACGGACTGGGGCTGCTTTCGTCAACACCTTCGGTGGAACACGGGCAAGTTTTACGATTTCATTATTTGGCTTGACGACTGCAATGTCGCAGGAATGTTTAGCTGTGGTATCGACTGCGCCTTGGGCCGTTTCGATAGGTCAATATTCGGCCAGTGGTTCGTATCCCCGCACTATCACTGAACATCTCACGAACACGAGGTGAAGCGCAAGCACACATTACGAAGCATGATCCATGCATTACATCCGCAGGGCAAGCCGCAGGGTGCAGAGTGTGAGAGAAGGCGGAACAAAAAAGGAAACGGTGACATATCATGCATACTACTAGGTGTACGTCAGAAGTGAATCCATTACGCCGTCAACCCTGTGTGCGGGCGGGGAGGCAAGCCCTTATCTACTCCCGGTGGGGCTATTTCTTCTGTCGGCCGCCCTACGATATAAATACGATCATCTACGAGTACGGGTACAGCTGCGCACGATATCACTCAACCTTTCTCCTGTTAATACTGCAAAATGTATCATACACAAATTTTAAGTACTTTGTCCCCCAAAACGCGGTGCAGTTCTAGAGGGGTTAAAAAAGTTGGGAACCAAGAAAAAAACAGCTCGGCTTTAGCGCGAGACGTAAGAAGTACCATTTTAAACCAATATACCACCGAAATTAGTGTAGGGCACCCTACGAGTAAATCGCATAATATTTTCAAGTCCCAGACATAGAATTTCTTCAAAGCGTTTTCGGATGCTGTACACCACACAATGTCATAACGAGCCCCCCTGCTTCTCCTCATCACAGGACCACTGATACAAAGGTCGTCAGAGTACCAGTCCTCTAGGCACCAGTCCTTTCAGCATATTGTACCCTGTAGACCGGCGGGACACAGCCCTTTCAGCTTTCAGGTACCCTGTAGACTGGTGGGATTCGATCCTTTCATCCCCCTCAGGTACTCTGTGGACTGGTGGGACTCAGTCGTTTCATCCTCCCAGGTACCCTGTGGACTGGTGGGACTCAGTGTCCTTTCAGTCCCCAGGAAACCTGTGGACTGGTGGGACTCAGTGTCTTTTCAGTCCCCAGGCAACCTGTGGACTGGTGGGACTCAGTCCTTTCAGCCCCCAGGTACCCTGTGGACTGATGGGACTCAGTCCTTTCAGCCCCCAGGTACCCTGTGGACTGGTGGGACTCAGTCCTTTCAGCCCCCAGGTACCCTGTGGACTGGTGGGACTCAGTCCTTTCAGCCCCCAGGTACCCTGTGGACTGGTGAGACTCAATCCTTTCAGCCCCCAGGTACCCTGTGGACTGGTGGGACTCAGTCATTTCAACCCTCCCCTAACCCTGACGACTGAGTCCTCGAAAAGAACTCGGACTGGCGAGTTATTGACTGAGTCAGGAGGACTGGTACTGGTACTCTGACGACCTTTGCACTACTATCAGGAAACAATCAATCGTATATACCAGGTATATCGAATGCATATATACCGGGTACAATCATAGAGCATCAATCACCATGTTTGGGACTGCAAAGCTGCAAAGGCTCTTCAAACGTATTCGTAAGTTCAGTAATGGCCCCTCTATAGAGCCGGTGTGCGCCAGCCAACAATACCCCCACAATAGCGACAATCGGCACTACTCCGCACACTACCACACTGGTCAATCCCATACAGTGTATGCCAAGCGATTCCACCGACACTTAAGCAGGCAGCCGGCATTTCTTGACCGGCACTACAGAGGGACCACTACTGTACGTGCGAGTGCTGCTTATGCTGGGGTTCCCTGTTCTTCGACGAAACGCTAAACACAAATGCGTGCGCGCCGGCTTCGGCTGTAAGCAACGTATACCAGGCACCACTCCGTCCTGAAAGGTAGCGACCACTTGTATTTAATTCTCATATACAAATTATCCTTATATTTCGGCACGGAGTGGTATATCGTACCATAAGGTAAAAGTACGCCATCATAAAATACGATATCAGGTACGAGTATGTAAGTAATGTATAATCCTGCGGTATACCGCCCAGGCCGGAAATATAAGGAAACCTTGGTGAGTCGTATGAATAACCAATCGGTCCTTACATTTCCGGCCTAAGTATAGTGGTATACAACATGATACCTCGTACCTGGAAATTTACTGGGGCCCGTCCTGAAACCACGGAATGCGTTACTGGCGACGAGGTAATGTGAGAACAACAATAATAAGAGCTATTATTAATAACAGCTTTTGTAGACTAGTAGAACTGAATCTAGCTCCGCACCTCGTAATTAGCACCAGGTACATCCCAAGACCCGGTGTTCGCATCCCACGCCCCAGCCCGACGCCCGCCCGTCCGAAGCTCGTTCGACATCGCGGGAGACGCACCCGCCGCCCCCCCGCCGAGGCTCGACCTCCTCTTCAGGCCGAAGAAGTTCAAAACGCTTAACTGTTTGTGTCGCTCGTCCATCGGCCGTGCGGAAGTCGACGCCCTCCCCCGCGAAGAGCCGGTCAACAGGTCCCCGTGGTCGGGCCTCGCCGTGGTAACGATGGAGCGGAAGAGGTCCGACAGGCCCTGCTTGGGGGAGCGAAAGTGCTCTCCCCGGTCCCACGAAGTGTCGGTTCGCAAGAACGGCCCGGGGACGTTGGGAAAGGAGGCGTCATCCGCTGCTGCTGTGGCTCCGCTCGAAGCGTGCCCATCGCCCGAGCTGGTCAGGTGTTGTTCCTCTTCGCGCTTGGAAGAGGGCGATCTCCACATACCTGGTAGTTTGTGGGCCGCCTTGGGTATTATACGTGGCATCGCGATGGTGACGGCGTACGTATATACCAGGTAGCGTCGACAGCGCGGACGAGGGGGGGTCAGGTGTGCTGTGTTGCCTGCACGACCGGGGTCGTATATACCTTAGGCAGAGTGTTGGGAAGGATGATCCTAACTAAGCACGCCAGCAAGATTGATGCAAGTATCAACGTGTACGAGTCTGCTGCAGCAGCACCAGCACCAGAACCGGCAGCACCAGCACCACCAGCTGCTGCTGCTGCTGCTGCTGCTGCTGCTGCTGCAGCACGTGGGATTGTTCACCAGGTATCATATAATAACGTGGTGGTAGAAGATGAGGTACGCAGCACGGCTACGACAGCAGTTTTTAGTGTATTTTTCAAGTTGCGGTAAACCCAGATCGAGCTTGGCCCGTCGTCGGCAGCTCTCGCTTTCGTGTGAGGCGTAACAGGATTTTCTGCTATGCGAGGTGTACCTGTACCCTGAGGCCCTCGGGTAGTCAATCAGACGGTTGAACCTTGTTTGGCCATCTGGAATTATACTGCTGCTCAGCTGCTGTCGTACTACAGCAGAGTAACAAGAGTACACGCAGCGTTCATCGTCAAAATTCGCCTACACCGGCCACCTCTAGCACAGTCGGCTACAATCTGCAGGGCACCTCTGATCCTCCACCACCGGCTCGCTGATAATGTACCGCTGCGGCTACCCCTCTGTCAATACAGGCGGCAACCAGCGGGCCTGGTACGTACAGCAGTACAGCTTCGACAGAGGAGCCCTGACGGCATGTACACGTACCATACCCAAACGACCTCCCCTCGTTCAGTTATCCCCAAATATTGGTAGCCCATGAACACTGTCTGAACACCACCTACCTCTTAGGACTCCTCCTTCGTGCCAACCTCGAAAAATCGGCGTCGTTGAACTATTTAATCAGGTACAGTACCCACAGGTACCCTCTGCCACCTGGGCAAGGGTTTCCATGATTTTTGGGCGGCATACCAAAGATTTTTCACATCTACTTTTGCGATATAAAATGTCGAAAACATCAACGTGCACAGCGTGCCACATCGTGTCCCATCACCACCCACCACGACCACCACCACCTACCACTACTACAGTGTAGCACGTAGATGTGCACGGTAGCAGCACACATATGCTTGCTATTGGTGGATTGTGCACCACCTTCATTGCAGTCGTTCCTATGCTGCCTCTCTTTTGCGGACTCTGTTTGCCGTTTGCTGCATGCCATGCCACTCTACGAGTAGACTAAAAAATACGAGCAAGCAACGTTTATTAGGATATAAATATAGATATATAAGTGCCCTTATATTTACGTCCACAATAATAGTGGCACTGCTGGCGAATGGCTTTATCTCGCTTCTTCTTCATTACGTGATCGTACGAAAATGACGATGAATGCTGGTTCAATCTATCTTCATTTTTTGATGATGTGATGTCGTGAGCGAGGGCGAGCAGCTGAAGCTACAAGTAACTGAAGTTGGCAAGAAATACCGTAATAATGCGAGTAAATTCCCCAACCCCGGATCGACTTTTCGAGCTCGACATCTCCAATGACACGCCGAAAAGGGTGGCCCTAGACAGATCTCGTCGAGGACTGTCCGAAAACGTGTCCTTTGTTATTTGCACCTTTGTTGTTCGTTATCGAGCTGAAAAGTCGGTCCTGGGGGGGGGGCGTATACTCGTATTTATTGCGATACAGGTTACAAGTTGAAAAATGTGTATGCGCACCCGGGTGTGTACGTATATAAATCATAAGCGCCCCCCCCCCGCTACATGCAGTGCACTACATGTAAGATAGAAGTTAGGTACATTATGCCGTGCGGACCAACATACCAGGTATGGACCCACACCCAGACCGAAACTCTAACTCTAAGTGTTATACCATGTTGCCCCCGCCCGGTGGATCAGTGTAGAGAACACCTTCCCATAAAAACCTAACAACACTATCCCCAACCCGGACTTGGCGCTAGGTTGGTGTGGACTGGAAAAGAGTTTAGGTCGCAACACCTTAGTAAGCTGTATGAGTAGATCGCAACACCTTGACTCGGTAAGCACTGGGTCGCAATATCTTCGTCAAAAACTCTACTCTTGTCTAGGTTGCAACTTGGTACGACTGGATGCAGGGGGGGGTGCGTATGGTTTACATACACCCCCGAAAGCGTGCATGTATTTTTGTCCGCGCGAATCAGGTCGAAGATTTAAAAATTCATAATTGATGGGTACGCACGTACACGACCGTATACGGTACATCCATAGTTATGCATGTAAGTACGCACACGGAGACCCGCCAACCGATATGCCCCGCCATTTGAACGGAGAGGGGGGCGTACTCATTTTTTGCTTGCCTTAAGTCATTTGACAATTGACCACGCACCGCTTTCGAGACGGAGCGCCGTACCTACTCCTAATAGAGACACCTCCAAAAGTTAGGCGCTCATTAAGTCGTTTCGATATATTGCACAGCTTTTTTTGCTTCTCTTACCCCCTTCCTGTTTCGCTGCCTGAGGCCACCATCTATCTCCTAGGATAGCGATCGTTTTCTCGCTTCTATCTGGTGTACCAAACTCCTCCATGTCACACTCATCAATTTTCCTCATCTCTTGTGACACATCCCGTTCCTCCTTGCACGCTTCACATTATCCTAGTATTGGAGTTCTACTTTCTATAGCTTTGTCGCGCGGGCACATCTGTGCATCTACTTCCTTTTTCTCCCGGCTACTGGTATACCTCTTTCTTTTTCTGGCAGGTTCAGGTCACCTACACGAAAGCGCAGTTTCAGCGCTTTCGCGAGGTCCATTGGGCCGTGCAAATACGTTTTTATTCCTGTTCCTTCGCTTAATCCCCCGTATATCTCTAAGAATTTCTCCATTTCACCTTATTTCTTAGCGCTGGTCTTTCTGTTTTAAGGATAATCGATCATTCTTTTACCCCTATTGATCAGTAGGTAACACCTTCACATTTGACGTCGTCCAGGTCACAGGTTCGAATCTCACTTCGAATGTTTCTTTTACAGAAACGTTTGCGCGTGCCTAAAACCACATCTTCCTGGTTCCCCAGGTAATGGAACGAAGCGGGTAGATCAGCGTACAGACGCACAGCAGTATACGGTTCCAACGCCCCAAACATCCCGCCGTTCAGAGGGGGGGGGGGAGAGTGTTATAAGGATTACCCTGTGGTAGGTAATCGATCGATCTTTCACCCCTATAGCTCAGTAGGTAACACCTTCACGTTTCCCTTATTTCTATCATTTTTTCTACTTCTGTCTTGTACCTCCCAAACTTCTCTACGGACATCATTTCCTCTTGGTTTTTTCTTACATCCGTCCATAATTTCTCGACTACGCTATCCCACCTTATTCCAGCTCGCCCTTTTGTTATTTACTCCCATACAGCTCCGTCAGCTATGACTAGCAACCTCTTTTTTGGCATGTTCCTTGCTTTATATTGCCGTTTCAACTTTCTCACGTCTCTTTTGCCTTGAGTGGGTGCATTCCCAGCTCTGTTCTTAATACTGTATTGATCTTCGTTCTTCAGCATCCAAGTATTGTTTTGCTACTGTCATCTGTACTGTTTCCAACTGTGTTACGAACTTCGCGTTCACTTCCATACTTCTCTTGCACTCATTTGTTGCCTACCTTAGTCATCCGACCATTGACCTCGTATCCCTTTCGAGACAGCGGGGGGGGGGGGGGTGATACGCAATGCTTATCCTGGGCTAGGTAGTGGGTTAGCATTTTCCCCGCCCGGTAGCTCACAGCAATGGTAACCCCTGCTTCACACTGTAACCCCCCCTCCCTCCCTCGCGGGCATGCACCTGACTTGGAGTATACCACTGTGTATCTAATGTGAATTATCTGGGGGGGGGGACTGCAATGTCCCTTTTCTCCGCGTGCATACACCTCCCCTAACACACAACGAAACCGACTTGACCTACCCACCAGGGATATAATTTGTGGTCCGGTGTCTGTTGCTCGCAGGGCAACAGGCGACGCAGGGCGTGTTGCGCTGGCGCCGGAGGCCAAAAATTCGCGATATACGCACGAATATATGCCCGAAAACCAGGTAACAAAGTGCGTTTAGACGCCTCCCGAACCTCGAAAAGGCGTGTGTCGGGATCAGAACCTAATTTTCTTTTGTTCTACTACTACGGGTGAATAGGAAAAGGGCCTAGAACAAATAATCGCCTGTGGCGAATCCCAAAAGGGGGTTCAAAAAATATTTCGCCAAAGGCGAATTTGAAAAACAGGTTGTTAAAAAACAAAAATTCGCCTACGGCGAACAAAAAAGGCCGCGACAATGTTTTGGGCCTGCGGCCAAAACCGTTGCGCGCTCAAAATCGCGTGTTGCGCCGGGCGCAACCAAGCTCTCCGCGGCTGTACCGGAACACGGCTATGTTGACCATTATATTGCGCCAGCGCAACAGCGCAACAGCTGATTACATCCCTGCTACCACCGCTCACGCTACGCGAGAAAGGTCCCCCCCCCCCTGTCCATGCGTGACACGAGTACACCCCCCCTTTTCGTGTGCAATGTAGAGATAGCTCTTTCATCATGTCGGGATCTTCTTGCAAGCATACCTATTGCTGAGCGATCGAATGGTTCTGTTCCTGACGGCCCGCCCAAATCGAGAATCCATGTGGCCAACCAATGAGTGCGGTTACCTAACAAGTAAAATCCTGCAGTACTTGGGGACCAAAAGCTCTGGGAATATGCCTGGCGACAAGAACTAACGCCGGTTTGAATACAGTAGCTTCGTACAGAATTAGTCCCAAATCAACGCGTGGTGGTCAGCGGGGGTAGTGGCGGAGTCTGTCTTATTTCACGGCGCCGTGATCAAATAGAAAATAAGATGTTACTGCGTGGTATGTACGATGCTGGGTTTGAATGAATCCTGAGGTGCGATGTTTTTGTGGCCGTTCAATTATTTATTTATCAGTGAATGTGGGTGATGATGAGCTCTGGCGTGTGTGGCCGGCCAATCGCTTCATTCTCAGCCCTGCAGGCTGCAATATGTACCCACCCAGGGTCAGTTTGGAGGGCTCAGGTTCGGGTGCGGTCAGAGGTCGGCGTGGGATCACACAGGCTGCCAAGTGGTAGCAAGGTGGCAAGCGGGGTATGAACGCGAAACCAAGCGGGGTTCGAGAATGTCCCCATATCATACGAAGAACAATCATGGTGTTCCGGGAAACGTCCTCCACCACAAAGAAAATGACTGAAACAGACTCCACCTATCTATGTGTGTGTTATTCACATTCAACTGCTCTTTCTGCGCGTCGACATCCAGCACACCCGGTGTCCGTGTGAGCACTTGCAATATCGTAATATCTTCTCTGACCACTAGCAGCGACCGTGCTCTCGGGTGGCTTTTCGTCCAGAATGGCTCTATCACGTCGAGACATCGAGAACCCACCAAGAGTACTCAACGAATAATATTGATCCTTAGGATTGTTCCTTTCCACTTCTAACTACCCGCTCATATCGAGATGAAAGTACCAACCAATCGACCACGACTTTAACGACGTAGTACCCTGGTAGGAGGCGGTATGCTTTCTGACGGTTGTTAGTCTCTAACGGCCCGCTGACAACATGATATTATTGCACCGTGTTAAAATTTGGCCAATAGGAAAGCAGCGGGCAGGAACTACCCTTCTCCTCTCGAGATGATGCATCCTTTTGAAACGATTTGCGTTGCTGTTGGCGTCTGAGTCCACAACGACGACGCAGTGTTACAACCCGGCTTTGCAAGCTTCCATCACCTCTCTCCTTGACAGAGCAGCGAGCTTTGTGTCGCCCACTTTCCTGCCGCGGCGGAAAACCCACCGGATGTTTTTCAGCGGCATATGCCCGTGGTTACATAGCCGCGGGTGCATGCTGACCGACTTTAGCCGATGAAGGACTCGTCGCTGCCTCCAACAAGCACATGTTGGTCAATACGAAAATAAAATGGGGAGTCCGATCCGTAGAAACATTACGTCGTCTCTCTGCGGCCAGACTATCAGGACAAGAGTCACATCAGATGGAAATGCAGAGGCCTTCGCAGCTTGACCCTCTATGGCAACACGCCTTGGAGAAGCTTGCGTCGGCGAAAACAGTCTGTTGCCGACACGACTTAATTGCGTACGATTTTACTGTTAAACTGTGCGGGGTGTCCGAGTTATGTTGTCGCCAAAGAGTGCGCGGTGCACAGCTGTTGTTCCTTGTAGTGCACAGCTCGTTCACGGCGGTGGTTTCCTTGCCAAAATTCTCCGTTGGCTGGTTAGTTGTTGCACCGTCCGACGTAGTCACCAGTCTGCTATTTCTTGAGATTCGTCGCCAGTAATTCTGCTTATCGAGCGTTTCTACCGATGATGGTCCCGTACCGCTTCATTCAGGAGCACACATACTTCTAACAGTTGCATACTCCATGCTTTACAG
The DNA here is from genome assembly GCA_031763025.1 of Macrocystis pyrifera. Taxonomy (NCBI): domain Eukaryota; class Phaeophyceae; order Laminariales; family Laminariaceae; genus Macrocystis; species Macrocystis pyrifera. Next base: position 2,437,881 of record JASSKH010000009.1, on the reverse strand, counting down.
GCGCACTGGCATACTCTAGCTAGGTATAAGCACCGCCAATCGGTCTGGTAGGCATACTGGGCTTGCTATCAACAACATTTCCGTCACGCTCGTGGCTATGAGTACCACCAAGAAGAGTTTATGGGTGCCTTTCTGCTTGCATTCCGAAAATACGCCGCCAGCCTTCCTCGTTGTACCACGTCACGTACGGCCTCACAAAAAATATATTAGCCTTGTTGGCTGCGGTCAACAATCCAATAGTCTTATGTTTCCTTCCCTGTGCGCTTTCCATGTGAGAGCTTCCGTTGTACCTTCACGGTTGATTACACCTGTGGGCATATGTTGTCCGTCATCGGGAAGCCGTACTCGCTCGTCTTGACCGGTCGTTGATGGTGGTTGTCAGGTCGTAGGGAGCGGGATCCTGAAGCGAGCCCTGTATATTAGTATAATCTGGAGTGCACGAATCGCGACGGAAACGCCCTCCCACGGCTTGGCGGCCCATCCTTGCGTGTACTCGTTGCAATAAAACCTGCTGTTACTACTGAGTATTTGCCATCCGACAACGTGCAGGATGAGCTTCAACATTGATCACTCGAAAATACTAATACCCAAAAAGAAGAAGGACTGCTGTGTTGTTGTCGTTGACTTGGTATATAGGAGGCCACCAACGAAAAGATCGGAGGCGATTCCTTGTCAGTACTGTAGTGGTAGGGATCGGCTGCCCCTCCCAACCACCTAGTACTTCCGACGCGCAATTGCACCCCCAAATGAATATCATCCGCGTATAACTTCAAAGACAAGTTTCAGCATACTGCGCACTGTCTGTACGTACTCCCTCTGTCCTTGACTGCTTCGCGCTTCCGAAGTGCCATGCAACGCGCAACATCCTTCTGCGGTGGTTACCTCAACTGAGAACCAAAACGAACCATGATGTAATCTTGCCACGACGCGCATTGGAGTGCAACAAATATTGATGGCCTGCATTATGATAGCAAGATCTTTGAAACACGACATCTCCTTCCACAGCAATTCATTAATAATGTCGTTCATTGTTGGGGACCATAACTTATGGTGCTCATCACCCCAGCCCAAAAAATCTCGTGAGGTACTGCCATGAATCCTTACCATTTCCAGACATAAGGGATGCCACTCAAACAGCCAAGCAGAATAAAAGGGCCTACAACAGGAGTACGAGAACAGCAGTTCATACTGCTGTAATTAAAAGCTGCAACCGGTATAGGGCAGGCAGTGATTCCCACGGGGACTAAATTTCGACACATGGGGCTTCTATCTTGGCGCCAACGCATCCCCCTTCTGAGAACGTGCACCGATACGCGTTGCCATCACGATGGGGCACCTCTCGATATGATGTGTCGACAAAATTACCATCCGTCGTGTTTTTAGATGTTGCGTGCGTACACATCGAAGGGAACGGTTTTCTCTTCGTAATAACTGCTTGTGTGCTATGTAACGGACAGCAGTTGTTACCATTTTCTAATAATAATGGCTTCTCTACAAAACAATCCGAACGCTTGTGCCGTCTTCCAGTCTCACCTTGCGTACATAACGTGTACGTCGTGTCTTCATGTGTGCAGTAGGGCATGCCTTCCGTGTATTTTTTGTATTATATGCGTGTTTGGTGGTGCCTGCTGACTTGTATGAGAATCTGATGGATTTTGAGTGCTTTTTGATGCGACGTTTGATGCGGCGCAATTAGGGCAGTAGAGCAGCACAGGCGTAAAACTTCCAGCCGCTGTCACCCGACAAGCACACCGGCACGCGAAAAGGAGGAGCACCTAACCGCAGCGGACAAACAGGCTTACAAAGCTTGACCTGATCAACTCACAGTTTCAGTTCCGACCCAGCGTAGGCATAGCTGTACGTCGCTGGCTTTCGTTTACCTGTGGTATTGTTTTTCGCACAGAGTCGTAGAATCTACGATGATCATGTGATCGTGAATGCTGAGAGAAGTCAATTTAGAGGAGGTGGTTCCATTGATTACGTAGCGAAAGGCGGGCAACCACAACTTTCAAGGTCTGGGTCGCACACAATACAATGGCAGGAACTCTATATGGCCTGCCACGAGGATGTGTAGCCCTCCTTCTCGTCCTCGTCATAACATGCTCTTCGGCAAGGCGCCCGAGGTGCGAGATTTTTTTCCAATCCCAATCTGTACTTCAGTGGTACACACAGAGCTTGCTCAGAGTATCAGTTGATGCTGGCCGATTTAGTATGTACGAGTACGTTGTCGGGTGCTGTTTGTTGCTGTCACAGCCCTCCGCGTGTCAACCTCGTCCAGAGTACCTACTGCAGAGTACCTACTGCTTTACTTTCACCCGAGATAATATCAACTCAGCCCCGGAAACATGGCACTTGCGGCAAGCTGACTTCTGCTGCTGCACCGGGATACTGCTGTGTTGTGACACCGATTCTGCTAAACAGTAGTGAGTAGTATTATTGCTAAACAGCAGTAAACCCATTGATGTGAAGCGGAAAGAACATAAGGGTTGTGGTTCCAACTCTTATTTTGTTTCACAACTTTATACCATGCCTGCTTGCGTTCGCATCTTCTTGGGGTGGTGGGCTGTCAGCACTACAGAGTAGTAAAACCTCTCTTTCTTGCTGAGTTCGTAACAGACCGATGGGGCTCCGTTGCCGTACGAGTAGCGTGGTAGTGTGTTTATCGTGCCATTGCTTCAAGAAAAAGAACGTTGTGCGATACGAGGTACGAGGCATACATACAGCAGTGGTAAAGGTTGCCCCAGGTTGGCCCGTGAATTTGTCAGCCCTCGCGACGAAGTCTGCTCGCGTGCAAACCCATTCACTAACCGTCGCTGTGATCAAATATCCGTCCTATTACTGGCGTTGCTGTTCTTCTGCCGGGCGCACTGGCAGTCGTGTTGTGAATCAGAATAGTCCTTCCATGCGTCGCATCATGAGCGAGTGGAAGCAGGTGCAGGCTGAGGGACTGGAGATGGGGCAGGGCCCTTGGAGCGTCCGAGGGAACTCGAGCGAAACGTTTCGCCTCAAGGTATTTACGAGAACACAAACACGTGTCTCTGAGTCGAGTACGCGTACACTACCGCTGCGCCCGAGGAACGATTACTCATATTACAGCAACTTTTTACGTAACATTAGCATCAAGAGCTGCAGCAGCTCCTATCAATAGCCGACCTGGTATACTGGTACATCATACCTGGCAGCTGTTATTAATAGTCTTCGGATAAATCGCGCCTTTTGCAATATGATGTGTCGTTGTTGCGATGTGGTAGAGCTGTCCCAGCTGTCTGGTATTCATACATACGTAGAACGGCGTTTAATACTCCGCATCATCCACGGGACTTTTTTGCTGCGATCCTGGGTAGCAGTTTGATATACTCCAAGAAAACACTCTCGACCCCGCCCGAGCAAAAAATGGTCTTGCCTACGCACGCGCCTACCGCGGCGGTATTCATTCGGTCTCAGCTTCTCAGCTTGCTCACTCACAGTATGTATCCTCTGTAGATTTTGGCGGACACGGAACTTGATGAAAAAAATCGGACGCGCACGAAGAGTTGTGTATTTCAAGTTGCGATAAACCGTACTACTCTGTACACCAGCACGTAGTGCTGCTGCCGTAGGGTTCACCGCTCACATGCCGTCGACGGCAACGTCAACACCGATGATACGAAATGCACCCGGCTGTTGCAGTACAACCGGCATGCATTATCCTGTTCCGTTCACTCTGCGACAAGGTAGAAATATCGCATTCCACGAGCAGTGCAGATCGGGGCCGCAAATTAACGCGCTTTTTTGGGAAACATATTTAAGACGCTGGCACCCTCAGGAATGCGTCAAGTACCCGCGCGTAGGCGTTTCGGCAGCACATACATAACTTGGAATTAGAGTGAGGGATTTGCAACCAAGATCCGTATTTCGTAGTTGTAGAATAGTTGATACAAAATTACCAGAATCTTGAGCTTTTTAGCCCTTTTTTGCCCATTTTTGGGCCCAAGAAATTACTACCCATCATGGAAACGAAGTTATTCCTCCCACCCCATCTTCGACGGCGACTCTGTAGGAGATATATCATCCGCGTGGAGAACAGCAACATTGCTTCATCGGTGATGTAGCCGTTATGCTATGCTCCTTTGCGTAAAATGAAACATTTTAGCGTTTTTGCGAGCTTTTCGTGCTACTCGGTCGCAACTTGGAGTACACGAAAACACCTCTTGAGTCGCTTCTGGGTGCCTACGACTGCCGCCTGGCGCACCCGATACCCTCACATATCCCACCAAGAGCATCTCTCAATTTCGCGGGCTGTAGTATCCTGTGAGGAGCTGTAGCTGTCCACAAGTGAGGTGCAAACGTTCAATTGGGGGTTGGTTTTTGTCTCATTTGGTGCACCCCAAAGTTCGAGCAATTTCGACCACTGCAGCACCTCCAAGTCGAGATGTAGGCCTTTGTTGAGAACGGGCGGAAGATCAATCTCGAGAGAATGCAACCTGCTGTGATGAACCTCTTTCAAGTTACCGTCGCTCTCTGTTAAGCACGAGCCAGCCGAACTTGTGAACGCAACGTGTTAAACTAGCGATGTGTTTTTGTGTTCCGATAAAACATCTAGATATTAGAGTGACCGGAAACCCGGGAACCAGGGGACGCTTGGGTGCCAGCGTCAAAGTCGCAGCCGTACCAAGTCCAACATACGAAGAAGAGAAGGATCGCTTTGCATCGCCTTACTGCCCCTTGCGCTCCGCACCCCTTGCTTGCACGGGCTCGATGTGTGAATATATCGTATTATTTTGCGTCGAATAGCCTGTAGGAAATATGTTCGAGTGGCACTTCACCTTTCTTGGGGCCAAGGACTCGCCATTCGAGGGGGGGCTCTATCACGGGAGTATCACGCTTCCTCCCGACTACCCGCAGTCAGGCCCGTCTGTTCGACTGCTCAACACGAACCAGCGGTTCAAGGTGCGAAGGACAACCAATATTATGGCTTGCATCTAACGAAGTACTTGTGGTACCTTTTTTAATTTGTTTGCGCAGCAGTGGTAGCGTCCGCGCCGCGCGCGTCAGAACCAGGCCGTTCGTCAGTTCTACTCCAACAACTTACTCAATTGCCTGCAGCAGGTAATGTTGATTGATCTCCTATGGTATAGACGCAGCTGGCACGGGAACTTGTGGTGGTGACTCATAAACAGTACCACGGAACTCCCTCTCGTAATATTCCCGAGTTGTAGAGCTGACTCGATCTCTTGAGGAGCTACTTAACAAGTGACATCGATAGGCTCGCACATTATCCTGATATCCCAATGTCCCACTACCAAAATCCCTCTCCAGTATGGAGCTCCTCAATATACGATGGATCTTCACGCTTCGTGTTGCTGAGCACAATCAACAGGTACTTATTGGGACTTGCATCTACCAGGTAGGGTTACTGACCTACCTGGTAGGGCGCAAGTACCAGTACTTGAGAACATTACAGTTTTACTGGGACATCTACCACCAAAACTCGAAGCTTGTTTGCTTGTCTGTCTGACGCCACCTCGCCCACTCTATACCGAACCTGCGAAAAATATATACCTGGTAGTTATATGCGTGCCGTACTCCGCCCCCTGCATTTACACGACGCGGTCTCGAAGAATACCGTAAGTCAATTCGTAGTTGCCTTTAAGCTGTGGAGTACTCGCACAGCGAATGCTTCGCCCGTTGGGTCGAGCAGGCGTCTTCGTTTTGCAACAAGTACTCCGGGTTGGAGGCCATCCGTATCAACTTTGACAAGTAAAAGCTTTGATACGTTGTTTTTGTCTCACGAATGGTTCACTTCGCTCAGTCTCGGCGAGAAGTTGTTGTAAGCCTCTTGCTATACACCAGGGAAGATAGTACAGCCGTTGCTAGGAACTCGCGCAGCAAGATTTTTGTAACTGTCGTCAACTTGTGTGCGTCGGTGCACGGTAGTAGAAATAAGAGTAGCAAAGCCACTGAGATCGATGGTGTTTCGTTTTTTTTTTTTCGGAAATCTCGGTCTGCCGTCGTAGAATCGGCTTCAGCCTGCTCGAAAGCGGCCTCTTCTATCTGGCAGGGGATGTCAATTAGTAGCTTGCATTTGCTCAAAACTAACACCATGAACCAGGCGTAAACAATCATTCGATCGGATTCCGTATTTTCCTGTCGTTCCCCGACATCGAGCAGGTGGGCTCGAGGATCTGCCTATCGGCAAGCGAATACCACCAAGAAACCTGGCAGCCGTCATGGACCGTAACGTCCCTGGTGACCGCCCTTGTCGCCCATATGACCGAACCGGCGGCAGAGATAGGCTCGGTGCAGGGGGCGACGCGCTCGCAGAAACGAAAAGCGGCCGCAAGATCGCGAAGCTTCGAGTGTGCCACCTGCGGGTGCAGCCACGAATTCTTCCCAGTAGACAGATTTCCGACGCCGAAGGGATTCGATGCAAGGAGAGATAGGCCACCGCCCGTTCTAGAGGGGGGAGGGGGCGAGGGAGTTGGTGGGGTAGGAGGGGGGCAGGAGGCGGGAGGGGTGGGCCGGGTGGCGAGGGACGGGGCGGAAGTCAGGGCGGGTTCTCAGGCGTTGTCGCGGCGGAGTGGGTTGTCGTGGACGGTGCGGCTGGTGGTGAGCAAGCCGGTCTTAATAATGTTGGCGTTGATCCTCGCCAGCGTGTTCTTGAGCCAACCCAGATAACAGTTGCCTCCATTGCACTCGTTTTGTCTCCGGTTCCTGCGTATTACGTACGCACCTCTGACGAAAGCGGAATGGTAAGCGATGGGTAGATTCAGCCGCTGCGTACTATTATTATCTTGCCAAAGGTGCGTATTTACGTATTTCCCAGGTATTCTCGAGTTTACTGGGGTAGTCTGTGGTGGAAACTATGAACGTGTCGTTCTGCCTGCCTTACTTTGTCCATTATTGGTGCGTACGTGGTATAAATCACGCGATATGATATGCGTTCACCTTTTGCTCTCTAGGCTCTATTGTGTGAGTGACCTCTCTGCATCGACCGCACATATCGCGCACGGCGTGGACACAAATGGTCAGCCGTGGTCTGCACGCGTATGCATGCGCGTATGCATGCTATTACTCGTAATGGTGTGGGGGCGCCGCTTGTATATCACCGAAACCCACACCCAAAAACAATCCTACATATAGGCGAGAGAGGAGTGAAGGACCGGCGGTTCCGAACTGCAACTACGAGCAGTAATCTACGCTTCTGCTGCAGACATACATACATACATGTCGATGCCCACCACGCAATTGGAAGGGCATATGCGAACGATCTATTAATAGTGGACGGTCGCTTTTTTTTTTTCTTTGGGGCAGAAGCCTTTCTCTTCAAGGGAATAATGAAAACGCGCGAACGGTTCACGCATCTTGCAAAGTTGAGTATCGACCGATCGGTTGAACTCACAGCTGACGTGCTTTTTTAGTATTTATATAACCCGAGGGCGACCCTAGCCGAAGCCTTATTATCAGACTTTGAGGCCTATCGGGCACAGGCTCAGGCTTGCCATCTAGCCATCCTGTCCTATCCGAAAGCAGCACCACCACGCCCTTGGGTGGGGTGCTATATTGCGTCTCCCCTAGTTGTGAATCGGGGGGGGGAGGGCCTACGTACTCTTTGTTACAGGTACACAGCATTGGGTACATATTTACAGCATTCAATTGGGTACATACAGCATTCAGTTTGTTTTTCGTTCCTAATCATTTTCTTTCCACTTATTTTCTCTGTCCTTCCTATTAATAGTCGTGATTCAGATCCGGGTTCGCATACGTAGCAGGCTCTCCTACCCCCTCTCTACCACGAGTACGGATCGTGACTTTCGTTTTTTATGGCGTGAAGACTTTGTTCAGCCCTTTCTTCCAACGTCGACTCGCGTCGAATGGAAGATTTTCAACGAAGAAACAACGATACCGAACAGCAACTCCGAGGTGTAAGTCTAACAGCAAGAAAACGCAAAGAGGCCTATCCCCAGCTGCAGTAGTTGTCGGTACCTGTCACACGCGCGGGCGTACTAGTGGTGGTATGAAGTATTGGTAATAAGTCTTTCGATCTTCGGTTGCTGGTTGCGCGGCGTACCGAAGATGGCTCAAAATTCGGGCCCTTTCCCCTATCCCCCGGTTCGGGAGTTCCACGATAAAGCACGAGAATTATGGTACACCAATAAGATCCAAGGTCAACGAACTTTACTGCGCAAAGTGTTTCGAGAGCGGCTACCATACCAGCGGCTTTAAGGGTCCTGTTGGCCTGGGAGTCGGGTTCGGCAAGGGTGGTGCCCGTGAGGAGTGATACAGGGCACAGGGGCTGACAATGCGACGTCGGCCGGAGCCGTTTCGGGCGCTCATTGTTGCGCTCGGGTTAAATCCCCTGCAGGGCTTCGTGGGGCCGCTCTTGCCAGAAGCGCCATGTGGAAGCTCTAAGCGGGCGGGCGGGCGATCACCCGTGGCAAGCAGGTGGGTAGCAATGAGAACAAGGTGGTCAACGTTGGAGCCGAGAATGCCGAGAATTTATCAGGAAAAGTACGAGCGCCGCTCAAAGTTGGTTGTGCGCGGAAATCGACGACTCATGTTTGCTTTTTCGTTTAGACATGATGAAACAGACTCGAAAATCGGGTGCTCCACCGACAGCACAGCAGAGCAGAGCACAAGAGTGAGCATTCGCCTCCTGCTTGCTTTCACCCCAACAAGCCTCAGACGCGAATGGTGAGCGTTTACCTGCCATAGCGTACCGATTCTCGAACCCCCGTCACGCTTTTACCTCGTGCAAGGCTCCCCCCTGTTTTTTTGGTTGTGCCGCCCATCACAATCCCGATTTTGAACGCAGACCCACCCAACCAAACAAACCTTCAGTGAAAAAACTGGAAAAACTGGAAAAACAACACAGACATGAGAGCACAGGGTTCAAAAACATGACAACATGACGCCACCCTTCCCCAAGGAGACAATAAATACTCGTAACATCGTTGAGCACAGCAGTCCAGCAGTCCACAGGTCGCACAAGTGAAGGTATACCTGGTACCAGGTACTGCCTACCGCTGTAGTGCCGGTACGTACCGAACGATAAGACTGCTCGTATTTGTACTGTAAACCTCACCACACTCCAGTGCCAACACATCAGCAGTGGTATGATATCTGCCCTGCTTTTTATGCACCAGGTACGTACGTATATGGATTGGATCAAACCATGCGATAATGCATCGTGACGGTCCGCGGTCGCTTCAAGGGCGGCTCGTCTTCACTGCCGGCACTGCTGTCTGCCGTCTGTCACCTGGTATAAACACGTCTGGATACGTACAGCAGTACCGCTACGTACTACGTGTAGCATCTAAAACTTCCACGCGCCCCGCCGCGTTTGTTTGTCGGGCACAACAGCAGACTTCCCGGGGCCCGCCCGCGCCCAACGTCGGGGCTGTGGATGTCTGCGGAGGGGGGAGGGGAGGAGCTGGAAGAGGAGACAGGAGGAGCAGGAGGGAGTGATGATGGCGATGAGGATGAAGGTACCACCATCGTTAAGAAGGACCCCGGTGTCCTGGTCGCAACGGGGGCCTCGGGAGCCCTGATCGGCTGGAGCTTGATGCACTCGCTGGGCATGGATCTAGATCTCTTGGGTGCCGTGACCGGTGAGCCAAGCCGGTGACTTCTACGAGGGCCTTCGTATTGGTGTCGCCGTGTTTTATCGTTGTGCGTTGTTTTTTTAGAGCGTAGAGGAGCGAATGCCAGTTCATTGCCTACCTGGCACTTGGTATGGCAACATGTACTGCTGTTTACTCTTATGATATAACTCCCAAGTAAACGCCTGGTAGAGAGTACACGACGCCCATTTGGACCAAGAGTAAAACTCTTTGCGGAGCATGGTGCAGTTAGCAGGATGCATCCTAGTGATGTACCAGTACCCTTTTAACAGAAACCCGGGTACTCGCATCGCCAGTAGTGCCCGTCCTGCCAACATACTCGTCACCGGTACGAATAGCGCTCAATACTCGCCGAGTATTAGGGCCCAGGGTACCCGGGTAATGGCTGTTAGATGGGTACCTGTACCCTTTTACCAAAAGCCCGGGTACTCGCATCGCGAGTATTACCTGTCCCGCCAACATACTCGTCACCGCTTCGAATATCACTAAATACTCGTCGAGTATTTGGGCCCGGGCAACCCGGCTGTTGAAGGGTTACCCGAGTACCCACCGAAAATAGCCGTAAATACTCGCGTTTACCGGGGTGATGTTTTTCTCATAGTTGGCGGGTACCCGTTTAAGACGGCTACTCGTCGTGACAGTAACACCATTTAATAGCGTAGTGTGATGGATATCATGCCGGTATAAAAAAAACAGAAGGTGCAACAGCAGTACAGCTGAAGAAAGTGCACTACTTTTTCAGTATTTCTACTATCAAATAGGGCTGGGCACTGGCAGCCTCAATATGCAAATATTGTATTGACTGCGTTGGCAACCATTGTCTGCAGCAGTGGTCTATATGCTGGTCGAGCAATTCGAGTAACGCCAAGCGTTGCGAGGCCAATCACCCCCGGCTGGTAACGGGTGACGGATAAGGGGGGATCTGCTGGAGGCGAAAATATTTCACCGGTAAAAAATAACAGCGTTAGACCTATGCCAATGGGAAACCGAAGTATCAATAAAAAGTTTGAATTCCAAAGATACCCGCCGATTTTTTTTAGAACACGCTTCCTATGGGCACGTTTAGAAAAAAAAAAAGTTCCCAACTTTTGGAAAAGCCCGAAAAAAGCAAATCTGGGCAAGATCGGCTTGAGAAAAACTCAAGCGGATGTTTGTTTCGAAGCGGCGAGATTCCGAGTCCTCGACAGACATCGATCGACAATACCAACGATTGCGTCATGAATTCTGAACGGAGTGCGCTCGTTAGGGGCTCCGACCCATCCTTGGGTCACCGTCTTCACACAACGGCCAGTGACGTGTGGCGGGCGCTGGCCAGGCTTACGATAAAAAAACAAGTAGCCGCTGGTGTGTACAAAACATAAGACAAAATTTCTCGATCCGTCTCGAATGGCAAAGAACATTTTTTTTTTTCAGGTTTGGGAGGATACCGCAGGACGCCGCCGGCAAGCTCTCGCCCCCTAGAGCATGTATTCACTTTCTATCTTCGATGCCGTCATCTATACTCGTTGGTCTTGCCCGACACCAAGCGGGTTGGCCGTGGGCTGAGTCTATATCGAGATCGAGCATCTATCGTCGCACGAGCTGATTTTAATCAGCGTGTTGACAATTTGCATCGGGAGAAAACTAATTGCGCCGCCTGTAGCCGTTAGAAAAAAAAAAGAAAAAATCAAACATTTTTTCCCTTTTTTCCCACAGCGGCGGTACGAGGATATTTTCGGCTGTTTTTTTTTAACAATATTTTTGAAAGAAAACTTTTGGACTTCGCGTTTCCGTTGGCATAGGTCTTAGACCTATGCCAATTATGGGAAAGCGAAGTATCAATAAAAAGTTTGATTTCCGAAGATACCCGCCAATTTTTTTTAGAACACGCTTCCTATGGGCACGTTTAGAAAAAAAAAAAGTTCCCAACTTTTGGAAAAGCCCGAAAAAGGCAAATCTGGGGCCGATGTTTGGCCAAGATCGGCTTGAGAAAAACTCAGGCGGATGCTTGTTTCGAAGCGGCGAGATTCCGAGTCCTCGACAGACATCGATCGACAAAACCAACGATTGCGTCATGAATTCTGAACGGAGTGCGCTCGTTAGGGGCTCCGACCCATTCTTGGGTCACCGTCTTCACACAACGGCCAGTGACGTGTGGCGGGCGCTGGCCAGGCGTACGATAAAAAAACAAGTAGCCGCTGGTGTGTACGAAACATAAGACAACATTTCTCGGTCCGTCTCGAATGGCAAAAAACAGTTATTTTTTCAGGTTTGGGAGGATACCGCAGGACGCAACCGGCAAGCTCTCGCCCCCTAGAGCATTTATCCACTTTCTATCTCGATCTTCGATGCCGTCATCTATACTCGTTGGCCTTGCCCGACACCAAGCGGGTTGGTCGTGGGCTGAGTCTACATCGAGATCGAGCATCTATCGTCGCACGAGCTGTTTTTATAAATTTTGAAATACGTCAGCTGTGAGTTCGGCTGATTAAATAGTTGATACTCAACTTTGCAAGCTGCGTAATATGCCTCGTCTATATTCCATTTTTACCTAATTTTACAATTATTGTGATAAACCGAGCGCGCGTATTCTATATGTGATTCCTTGTCAAAGATATAGGCCAGCGGCTCCCCTGAATGCTGCCCGGGTCAACAGGACAATTTTAACTAATCATTCTGCGCACTGATACTATATAACCCGAACAAGGGATATTGATATGATGTTGCAACATGTTGAAACCTTTGCATTTCACAAATATTTATAGATTGATTGAGTGTTATTGATTTGGTTCTAAGTGTGAATAATTCTTCCGGAGATGAGCTGCTGCTGTTCTTGCTGCTGCTGTTTTTGTTACTTCTGTTGTTTTAGTAGTATGGTTCTAAGTGTGAATAATGCTGCTGTTCTTTCTGCTGCTGTTTTTGCTACTTCTGTTGTTTTAATATCTAGATATTATTTTATATGGCTTTTTGTGTAGATTCGAAAGTAGTGTATACGAGATGTTTTATAGCGTGTTGACAACTTGCAACGAGAGGATACAAATTGCGCCGCCTGCAGCCGTTAGAAAAAAAGAGGGAAACATCAAACGTTTTTTCCCTTTTTTTTTTTCCCACAGCGGCGGTACGAGGATATTTTCGGCTGTTTTTTTTAAGCAATATTTTTGAAAGAAAACTTTTGGACTTTGCGTTTCCATTGGCATAGGTCTTAGCAGCAGCAGCAGCAGCAGCTGCTGCGTCCGCAGAGCGCGTGGTTTGTTTGGCTGAGGTGGCTAGAGCCATCTTGGTCAGAGACTGCCCTCTTCTCTTTCCTCTGTCCTCTCTGTCCTCTCTTTTCTCCGTAGGCCCTGACCATTTCGTGGGCATAGCGATATAGACATAGTTCGCTGTGGAAGCCTTAAGCAAAGCGATAGGCAGGAGGTGGCACGTCCCCTTTGGATCTTGGGCAAAGGGGTGGCATAACAACCGACATATACCACAGTTTGTGGCAAAACAAGCGAAGTGTACCATAGCTTGTGCCTAGGCCACTTCTAGTTGGGCGTTGGGTACGTTGACGGCCCGGGTAAGATGCCCGGTCGGCAGTGGGAGCCACGCCAAATAGTTCCAACAGCATCGAAATCGGGTGAGTTTTGTACGTACGAGATTCAGAATTATTTCGGCACACTGTGTTCACCCACTCCGCTTAGGTGTTGAAACCCCCCATAATCGATTAATAAAACCCATACTCCGGTAACCTGCTGGCATAATTCACTCTTGTGTGCAAAATCCACCAGAAAAAACGTTACCGGCCCAAGAAAGGGTACCATAACCGGTGTGCCATAAATGTGGGAAAATGGCCATAACCTGGTACCATACGAAGTCGTCGGCTTGTGCGGACTTGTGCCATATTCCGAAAAAGTGGGCACGGAAAAACAAAAAAACGCCAAACGGGTCAGACCCTATCTCTCCTCCCGAAACGCGTTTTGATGGGTTTCCGTTATATATTATGGCGTGTTTCGTGGACGTAGGACATACTACATTGTAGTCGTACTACTGCTGTAGCAGGCTCGATCAGTAAATAACTACCTCCAGTCGCTATTTCCTAGCAGGGTATGTGATGTGCCAGTGCCCAGCCCTGATTATTTATAGCACTGGTACGCACGAGTGCTGCTGCGAGTATTTACTTGAAAATATGGGCGTATTGGTGTCGGTGTACACTTTTCTTTGTTTTCTTCCGTTTTCTCTCTTTCATAGAATGTGTATGTCGCGCCTGTCATATCCGGTATGATGACATGGCATTGCATTGTCTACTGTGCTTACTGCATACGTTAACAATGTAGTATCTCTCTTTGTGGCGTAGTTTTATGACCACGGAACTTGTATCTCTCTACGTAGGACTGAAGAATCGGCACGGACACTGGTTGTGCTGGATGTCGACGGGTAGAAAGAACGGTTTAGTGTGAAAAACACACGCAGCAATATTGGTGTTGAGCGGGGGGATGTCTGTTTCCTGTTTCCGCAGCTATGGTCGCGGACAGCAAAATGCTATTGTGCTATTATGGGCCGCAAGTATTACCCTCCAAAAAAGGGGCTGGTGCTGCTTCTGCTGTATCTTCATACGATGGGCTTTCGATTTCGGTAGAGCTTGCCTTACTCGACGCTACCATGGCTGACACACAGCTGCTGTTTACGAGACAAAGAGGACCAACCCTAATACATTGGTTGATTGGGTTGGGGTTAGTTGTGTTGGTACAACTGCTTTATTGCTGTTGTAGGTTTGAGGGTCCCTGCTGTGTTACCTTATTCCAATACCAGGTACCAGGTATACGATACCAGATAGATATCAGGGTCGAATAAGTTGTCGTCCGCCCTCTTCGATTTGAACTTTTAAACCCTCTTGAGAAGTGATTCACCGGCATGATACAGTAGTGTAGCGGCCTACTACTACTACTACTACTACTACTACTACTACTACTACTACTACTACTACTACTGCTGCTGCTGCTGCTACTACTACTACTACTGCTGCTGTGTTGTATGATACCTGGTACGTGGTATGTACAAAGCGAAAAGTGCGCAACCCGCTGGGACCTATTTGATAGCGACCGAAACAATGGTTGGTAACTTTGTTGCTTCTTTGTTGCTTTGTTGTGATCAACCATTGTCTACGAGCAGCGTGAGCGCTGAGCGCCCAGCATTTATTTACTGCTGCTGTACGGGTAGGATCATGTTGCGCGCGTGCTGCCGTACGTCTCCTTGCATTGTAGCCGTTGTGACTCGGACACCACTTTGTAGAATATCATCGCCCAATCGCGCAGAGGCCGTTCGTTGCTGCAATCGTCACATGTTATACAATACGGCGGTATCGTTGATTTTCCCCTCTGACGTCTCTAGAGGGTTCATAAAAGCACTATTAATATTAATATTGATACAACAGCAGTAGTGTAGGTATGTATGATCGTACGTGTAACGGCACGAGTGAGTATGTGTGATCATGCTGCGCGCGCGTCGTCCATCTCCTTCCGTTGGTGGCACTTCGGACACATCCCCTACCCCACCTACAAGCAACAAGTAGTGTTGTTGGATATCGTACAGGAAGTTTCGATATGTCGAACTATATCGATACATCGAATTTTCGACGGTATATCGTATCCAACGTGTTTTTCCCTCCATCCCCTGACATCCCCCCGTGTTTTTTCTATGCAGATACTGATCGGAAATTTCGATGTATATATCAAATGCCTGGTATCGAAGTATTATCGGTTACTCGTACTTTTGTTGTTTATCGGTGCGATGGTCCGAACTTGATTATCGTGCCAGTCTTCGGCGGAAAATGGAAGCACCGTTTGGTATGCATATTGGTGCTTGCCCCTTTCAAGACTGCAATCCCGTTTTGGGGGCAACCTACGTGGAATTTGAGTGCCTTGTCCCGAAAAACGGGACTGAGTTCGCCTTAACAGGGGTACGCGTCCCTTACATTTTCGCCCGGAGAGTGGTGTGTTCCAGCAGTGTTGACTGACACCACAGAACAAGGACGCGTGTACCTGGTATGATACATGGTTGGATAACTAAATGAGAGAGCAAAATTCCATGTTTGATTCGTGGCAAGGGCGTGCAAGAAGGTTCCGCAAGCGGCAGCGGTGAAAAATTTTTCATCGATGGTAGAAGTCGCTTCATCTCTTGTTTCAGGCACACAACCTCGGCGTGGGGCACAGCTCTATGGGGTAGCAGGGGCGCAGACATCCGTGCATCCGCGGGGGTGTTGGAAACAGGATGCCCCCCCCCCCCCCCCCCCCCCCCCCCCCCCCGCCCCCCCCCCCCCCCCCCCCCCCCCGCCCTCTCCGCAAATCGAAGAATCAAAATGGAAGATTTACGATCACGTTTCCGGCACGATACTGAACTGTAGGCGATCAAAAAACACCCGAGGTACCCCTTTTTTTGTACCTCCGTGTACAGAAACCTAGGTCTCACTCTAATTCCTAGTGTTTTGTCCCCAACAAGGGAGAGGAGTCTAAAAGGGGTGAAGACCCTGTTTTGGGGGGCAGGCAGGAGGAAAACGGGTCTTATCCAGATTTTTTTTTTCGTGGACAAGCCGATTTGTCTGGTTTGTCTCCCGAAAAATCTTGAACCGGATGGTCTTAGACGGGGTACACCACTATCTTACAGCTGAACTGCTGTCAATACCCCTCAAAATATAATACTGTTAGTGGCGCGTGCGTGCATGCTGTCGTACTACTGCTGCTGCAGCTACCGCACTATCGCGTTGCACTCTATGCTGCTGCGTGCATGCATTGTTACGGGGGACCATAGTAAATAGGACCTACGGTACACACAAAATCCTGTATATTTACCGTTTTTTTCTAACAATATTTGGTCCTATTTACTATGGTCCCCCGTAATAGTACCGCAACACCAGCAGAAGCAGGAAGGCAGAAATCCCACAAAATCCACGATCAGGTCCTGATAGGTACTCGATTTCGCTGCCCCATGCTACGCAGCGCCAGAATTCTCTTCGACGCAACTATCCCCCCCCCCCCCCCCCCCCCCAGTCCCTCCATGTCGAGAAACCCCACCACCCCCCCCCCTCCCCCCCTCACCGAAATATACGCCCTTGGCAAGAACCCCCCCCCCCTTCCCCCCTGCTGATGGAATTACACGCCCTTTGCGACAAGAACCCCCCCCTCCCCCCCCTAAAGGACACGCCCCTTGCGACAAAAAAAACCCTGCCCGCCCGCACCCACCAACTGACCGAAAATCATGCCTCTTGGGGATGGCCATGCCTATGATGCACTACCAGGCTGTCTCGGCGCTGTGGGACTGCTGGGGCAGGGCGGGGAGGTAGGGAAGGCTACGTCGAAGGTGGGGAAGTTTGCTCTGGGGGCGTTCGATGTGGTGAGCGTGGTGGCGACTAGCACCGACGTGCCGGCGAAGGTGGCGGAGACCGTCGGGGAGGAGTTCCTGGAAGTGGTGGAGTTTGCGTCAGGGGCTGTGACGAAGGTGTGTGTGCGTGTGTTTAATGTGTTATCGTGTGTGTTCCTCACCTTTTGCCGCTATTTCTTGTTGGTTGGAAGGGATCACCCACTGTTTGGCTACTACAGCACCTACGGTACCTACTGGCCTCAGTCACACCTACTATCAATAGCCTACGCAGCCAGTACCTACTATTAATAGCCCACCCAGTCAATACCTATAATAATAGCCTACACAGTCAGTAGGCTACTCATAGTAGTAGGTTGTCGCTTCTACGAGTGGCCAACTAATAACGTGCGTCAGTGCCGTTTTGCTACCATCGATGTCCAGCACACGCAGTGTCCATGCTGTCACGAAGTTGCGCCGAGGGAACACGAGCGGGGGGGGGGGGGGGGGGGGGGGGTGTCTAGCAGAAGCCGTCGCGCGCACGGGAGACGTCTGTTGCCCTCGTTTTTTTAACGCTACGTAGGTCTGGGCCGCGTGCTGTATGGTAGGAGCGGAGGGAGCACCGCGATGTTTGTTCGGTCGCGCGCGTGTTTTCGACCGGGCGATTTGGATTGCCCGGCTATATTCACTGGCCGATGCTTGGTCGTGGTCAGCCTATGGTTAGTTTTTTTGTGGTGAGCTTAAGCTTACTTCTTACCAATCCGCCGGAGGATTAAAAAAAAAAATTAAAAGTTAGTTTTTGGATGGTGCCAACCGCTCTCTGGCTACCGTTAATCTTGGTCCGCGCTGGAGTCATGCAGTTGTGTTACGAGGTAGGGGGTACAGTACTTTTTTTTTGCAGCGTTCTTGTCATGAGCTCTTTACAAAACCCGAAAGCCGAGTTTTGAGACAGACGACCGATTCCCGCTGAATGATTTAGGTCTTTCAGCGCAGATAGATCATCTATTCCTGATTTGTAGTATCTTGAGCAGTGGATCATGTGGCCAGGTCGGATCTGTGTGCTGTACAGATCCTGCACAAACATGTCATAGCGGCAGGTAAGGGTCTAGGTGATCTGCCTGTAGATGATCTATCTGTAGATGATCTGTCTGTAGATGATCTATCTGTAGATGATCTATCTGTAGATGATATATCTGTAGGTGATATGTCTGTAGATGATCTATCTGTGCATGATCTGTCTGTAGATGATCTATCTGTAGATGATCTATCTGTAGATGATCTATCTGTAGATGATCTATCTGTAGATGATCTATCTGTAGGTGATATGTCTGTAGATGATCTATCTGTCTGGCCGACGTGTGAAACAATGTACACGAAACCCATTGAGCAAGCCCCTGTGGGCTTTAGATGTTATTAATAGCATACTTTCGTGTAGTAAAAAATATTGTAAAACGAAAAAACGGGTTTGCTAAGCGCCTCCTCCGCGGCTTACCTTTTCGTTACTTCCTTCGTTGATCTGCCTCCTTGGTATGGTTAACCCCCTTTCAGTGCTGCTGTCCCGTTAAGGGGATAAATCACTCAAATTCCAAGTACTTTGTCCCCAAGACGGGACTGCAGCACTAGAAAATGGTTAAGTTAAAACTTCACTTGAGAAGCCCGGTCAATGGGAGCGTTTTCGGTCGAAACGTGCCCCCTCCCCCCCATACGTACCACCGTGGCGGCGTTTGGGCTCTCGCCTGTGACCTACTATTTTTTGCCGCTGCTTTTATATTGGTCGCCCTTCTCGTCCGATGACCTGAGTCAGTGACTTCAGCGTCTTCCCGCTTGCTTGTATACCTGTCGCCTTTGCCGTCCGATGACATGTGAGAAGACTTTTTTTTTTTCCTTTTTTTTTTGCCGCCCGCGAAATAAACCAACATGTCCGCGAATCACGCCCTACCCCTAATCACGCGCAGGGGTATATGGACAGCCTTCCCGAGCCGCACGTGAGGCTCGAGGCGGAGATAAAGGCTTCCAAGTCAACGGTGGCAGAACTGAAGGACCAGCTCGACACGGTCAAGTCGGCGCTCGCGGAGGCCAAGGAGCGGCTCGCCGAGCGCGCGGAGAACCAGAGAACCGTGGACGCCGCTAAGGCCACGGCCGCTCAGCTTGCGGTGAGCGAGGCGTTGTTGTCGTTGTCGTTGTTGTTGTCGTTGTCGTTGTTGTTGTTGTTGCTGTTGTTGTTGCTGTTGCAGAAATGCGGCGAGATTGCCTTTTCCTTTTTTTGTAGCTGGACGCAGATGAAGCTTACTTCGCACCTCGGACAGATCATCTACAGATCATTCCCACTTCATGATCTAGATCTTTCAGGGCAGATAAATCATCTATTCCTGACCTGTACCGGTATGATCAACTGTGCGAGCTCGAGCTCATGTTCCCGGGTGGTAGCCGTATCATCTGCATGAATCTAGCACATGCTGCACGTGTTTGGATCTGTACTATATATGCAAATCCTGCACAACCTCTCAGAACGACAGGTGAAGAACTAGATGATCTACTGTAGACAGATAGATCAGGTAGATCATCATCTGTCCGAAGCTTGGAAGTGCGCTTACTTTTCGGGGATAAACGACTTGTAACTGAAGTTGGGCCATTGTTGCAGTAGTGCCGCGGTTAAAAGCAGGGGTGTGTATTGCCGCAATGGAGGAGGGGGGGCGTACTGGTATTACCGCACCAAATTGGACCAGATTTGGAAACCGTTCGCAAGAATCGCAGCCAAAACATGTTGCTGTAAAATTCCGAAAGCATACTCGTACGGGTTTCCAGTATACTCGGAGGCGTTTTCCACCAGGAAACAGGACAAAGATATCAAACCCGCAAGGTTTCTGCGAACCGCATGTGATCTTGAGAACCGCTGAGAACCTTGTATCGGTGTTTCACATCCCTGGTTCAGAGCAGGGTATATACTTTGAGGTACCAGAGGGAACGAAAGCAAGTCGTTGTGGTCGTACTCGTGTGTGTGCCCCCGGGTACACCCCCCGGATATCCCTATAAAGCATGCATGTATGTATCGTAAACACACGCATCCTTGAAAGGTTTGTGTTACTAACTCGCTGCTCACACGACGCACTCGTGTCCGTGGCGCGCGCGCATATTTTCGTTTTCTCGTGCGCAGGAGGCTAAGGCTGCGATCGTAGAGAAGAACGCTGAGATCGCGAAAAGCTTGGAGCTGGCCAGGCGAGAGAAGGAGTCGTTTGTCAGGGGTCTTGAGGCTGCCAAGGCCGAGACGCTCCGCTTCCGAGAACTGGCGGAGTCCAGATCTGACATGGACGATAACTTTAAGGTGCGTGCGGCTGAGTTTGTTTTTTCGAGAGGGCTGCATAGACCTTAACCCGGCTGCGACAAAAAAGGGTTGAGCCGCACTTGATTCTAAACCCTGCGCCCTTAACCCTAACCCTGACCGTCTGAAAAATGTCTCAGAAATTTGTATGTACATGGGAAGTTAGTGTGGACTCTCGGCATTTTTGTCGAAGAAGCTGGGCCTAGTGTGCTGTAGTCGTCAAAACCATGCTGTCCTTTTTTTTTGGCTTCTGGCCGTATATGCAATATTAAAATTGGAGACAACGTTTCGATCCCTTTTGACTGACCGTCCGACACTCAAAATAGTATGTCGACCCTTTTCGGACTGGAGTTTCGCTTTGGGGATAAAAAAACTACTTGGTATTTCGAGTGGTTTGTCCCCAAATCGGGACTGCCCTCGTAAAAAGCTCAACTAACTATTACGGGGGACCATATTAAATAGGACCTACGGTACATAAAAAAACTACCAGGGTATATATTTCGCTATTTTTACTAATAATATTTGGTCCCATTCACTATGGTCACCCGTAATACTTGATATTTTGAGTGGTTTGTCCCGTAAACGGGACTGCAGTCGTCAAAGGGTTCACCCTTATATTTTCTGCAGTCCCGTTTTGAGGAAAAATGACCTAGAATTTGACTGGTTCAGGCCCAAAATTGGCCTTGACGCCTCCACAACGACCGCTCCTACACTAGCTCCTACGCTATATCTAGTACGTTGAGGCCAAAAGAGGCCTTGACGTTCCCACGAAGACCGGTTTGTCGAGTACACTCGCATGACGTACGTATTTGCTTTCGGCAATCCTGTTCGTCTCGTCAGAGTAATTATTTTTTCGTGTTTTTGGCGCGAAGCTGGGTGAGACGCTACATGAAGACTACCATATTGCGAATTTTGGCGCGAAGCTAGGTGAGACGCTACATGAAGACTACCATATTGCGAGTTTTGGCGCGAAGCTGAGTGAGACGCTACATGAAGGCTACCATATTGCGAGTAAACGCTGCCCCCCCCCCCCCCCCCCCCCCCCCCCCCCCACCCCCCCCCCCCCCCCCCCCCCCCCCCCCCCCCCCCCCCCCCCCCCCCCCCCCCCCCCCCCCCCCCCCCCCCCCCCCCCCCCCCCCCCCCCCCCCCCCCCCCCCCCCCCCCCCCCCCCCCCCCCCCCCCCCCCCCCCCCCACCCCCCCCCACCCCCCCCCCCCCCCCCCCCCCCCCCCCCCCCCCCCACCCCCCCCCCCCCCCCCCCCCCCCCCCCCCCCCCCCCCCCCCCCCCCCCCCCCCCCCCCCCCCCCCCCCCCCCCCCCCCCCCCCCCCCCCCCCCCCCCCCCCCCCCCCCCCCCCCCCCCCCCCCCCCCCCCCCCCCCCCCCCCCCCCCCCCCCCCCCCCCCCCCCCCCCCCCCCCCCCCCCCCCCCCCCCCCCCCCCCCCCCCCCCCCCCCCCCCCCCCCCCCCCCCCCCCCCCCCGTCTCGAAAGGGATGCGTGGTCAATGGTCAAATGACTAAGGCAAGCAACAAATGAGTACGCGCCCCACCCCTCCCCTCGCCCCAGACCGGCTTTTCGAGCTCGATATAATAGCTCCGTAACAAACTGGGTCCGAATACCAAACGGCACGGATTCGGACAGCCCTCCATGAGAGATGTCTAACGCCACCCTTCCTGGCGCTGACATTTCTCAGATCATACAACTCCCACCCGGCAACATGAGCTAGATCGTACGAACAAATCAGGAATCTATATGCCCTCAAAGATCTAGATCGTAAATTGAGAATCGATTTCCTGTCCTGCAAGAACATATGAAAACCCTCTTCGCTGCGTTGAGACGGTATATATAGCGGTTGGCGCTGTTCAAGGGCCTGCCTCAAAAACACGATTGTTTTTGGTTTTGTATATGATATATATGCATGTCAGATGGGGATTTTGAGTTTTTTAAGGTGGGTGGTGTGCTGGTTATGCTTTTGCGGTACCTGGTAGGCGTTTCTCGTCATTCTAGCCTCGATTTTGGGGCATGAATTTGTTTAGCCGGGTGGTGTACAGGTGATGTTGCGCGGAGAGTAGGCGTCTCTCGTCATCCTTGCCTCGACTTCTCGCACAAAGGGCGCAACACGATTGGTTCCGCGGAAAGGTTCGGTCGAACTACCTTCAATAGAGTGTCTGCGCTTAATACCTTTTGTTTTTTCAAGGATTTCCGTTGGAAAGATAGTCATAATCGAAAGCCTTCCGGCATGCGCATAATCGGAGACGAAAAAATGTTTGATTCTTATCTCTGAAAAAAAAACACTTGCAGCAGCAGCAAGTTGCAGAAGCAGTAAGCAGCAGCAAGCACCAACAGGCAGAAGTGCGATCTGTCTTGCGCTCCTCGACACTCGCTGTGCAAGCAACACCGCCACAACGAGAAGATCGCCCTCCTTCTTCTTCGTAATCCTCTCTGCCCGAAAAGGGGTCGTAGCGGCGAAGATCACGAGCGTGGCGGCAAGGGTGCACACGCTTGCAGCAGCAGCAGCAGCAGCAGCAGCAGTAGCAGCCGCAAGCAGCAGTAGCGCCTGCAACAGCGCTTGCAACAGCGCTTGCTTGGGGCGGCTCTATTGCTTGCAGCAGCGGCGCTTGCTTGCAGCAGAGCTTGCTTGTGCAGCAGCGCTAGCTTGCAGCGGCGCTTTTGTTTACGGGAGCGCCTGCTCACCGCAGTGCTTGCTTGCCGCAGCGCATGCAACAACAGCACTGCAACAAGCAGCACACTTACTTGCAGCAGCAGCAGCAGCAGCAGCACACTACATGCAGTAGTAGCAGTAGTCCGTGACGTGTAGCAGCAGCTGCAGCAGCAGCACCTATCTGCTGCAGCAGCAGGCAGCAAAAGCATGCATCATCAGCGGCAGCTATTCTTCTCGCGAAACCCCGCCGGTAGCGGACATGGTCCGAGGCCACTCTCGGCGCAAGCTTGGCCAATCCAAAGCGTCCAGAGAGTTTTCGGCGAACAGAATGCAGCGGTCGAATCTCTTATCACACAAATATGGCTCTACACTAGTTTATTATGCTCTCCTAAAATGCGTAACTTCGTCATTTTTGTGCAAATTTTTGGCTTTTTGAGTAATCGTCGGTAACGGGGGAATAGAGAAGCAAAATTCGTAACATTTTTTTTCTTTTGCGCAGAAACTCTAATAGTTTTGAGTGTATATTTCAGCGCGCTTTCCACACACATGCTACCGTATTTATGTTGATGATCCTTCTGCGCCCGACGGCCGCGACCCCAGCACATTCTTCGGCGCCGTTCTTCCCCACCCCACGCCCCCCACAGAACCTCTGCTGTGCTTCTTCGTCGTCGTCGTCACCCGCCTGCCTCTCATCCTCCCGCCTCCTCCCCCTCTTTTATTTCTCTTCCACGTCCTCGTCGACGTCTTTCTTGACTTTCAGGCCTTAGCCCAGGCATCGGACACCCTCGAGAAGCGCGTCGAAGAGTACGAGGGGCGTCTCCGCGTCCTGACCGACGAGAACGACTCCATCCGCTCCGATTACGGCGCGGAGATAAAGAGCATGGAGGCGGAGCGGTCGTCCATGCGCGAGCGCATCTCGGGCCTCGAGGCCTCCCTCTCTGGGGCGGAGTCCCGGCTGGACGAGCAGCGGGCGGAGCTGGAAGGGGAGCTTTTGAAGATGGGCGCCGCGCTGGACGAGCGGACGGCGGAGGTCGAGTCGACGGAGCGCCTCGCCGCGAATATGAAAGCCGCCGTTGCGGCGTCGGTGGCGGACAAGGCCAAGGCGGTAGAGGCGGCCGCGGCGGAGGCGGCCAGGCGGGCGGTGCAGGAGGAGAAGGAGCGAGCGGCGCTGGAGGCGAAGGCCGCAAAGGAGCAGGCGGTCGCCGCGAGTAAGGCGAAGGCGGCGGAGAAGGCCGCAATTTTTATCGAAATGGAGGCGAAGGGGCGGGAGCAGAGGGAGAGGCGGGAGAAGGCTGCTAGGGATGAGCAGGATAGGAAGCGGGAACAGGCGCTGGCTACCAAAAGGAATTTGGAGGAGATGGCAGCCGCTCAGAACATGGAGGCGATGATGGCTGCTAAGGAGAAAGAGTCCGCGGCTAGGCAGCAGCAGCAGCAGCAGCAGCAGCAGAAAGTTCAAGCCGATGGGGGAGGACCCAAGGACGTGCCGAAGCCAGCGCTCGCTGACGGAAAGTCGCGAGGTGCAGCAACCAGGGCTAAGGCCGCGGGTGAAAAGTAAAAAACCCGCGAAGGTTGCGTCGCCGGCGTCTCCTGCGAAAGGTAAGGTGACTGCAGGAAAGGGGGCGGGGGCCGGGGCGGCGGCAGGGGGGGAGCTAACACCGAAGGCGGCGCTGATGCAGAACACCGTGAAGGACCTCAGAGAGCGGTGCAAGGCGGCCGGGGTGCCGACTACAGGAAGGAAGGCCGACTTGGTCGAACGACTGTTATCATAAAAAAATGATAACATGGTTTCCACCAGACGGTAGGGCGTTCATGGTGCGGATACCACTATTAGGTAAACAACCATCCCCCGTCCCCCGCCTCCCCTGAAGGACTGTGGAAACCTCTCGCCTGACGGCGTTCCTTGGGCAGAGGCCATCAGGTCAGCAAGTGTTGCCCCCCCACCCCCCCCCCCCTGCTCCGTCTCGAAAGGGATGCGTTGTCAATGGTCAAATGACTGAGGCAAGCAACAAATGAGTACGCACCCCCCCCCCCCCCCCCCCCGCCGCCGCCGCCGCGACGTTGGAGCTGAGGTGGTGGAGGTGGGTCGACAGCTCCTGTCATGGCGTTTGCCGAAGAAGCGGCACGGGGAGAAGGGGCAGATGTGGTTCTGACGGACTTACTCTTTTGCGGGGGGCTGGGCTGGACACGGCGGATGATTGGTTGGGTTTCCGGTTTCCGGCTTCCGGCGACCGGCTTTTATTGGCGTCGAGATGGAATCTCGCTGTGTGAACTGAACACCCGAGGCCGTTCAGCCTGGTCCCACTAGAGGGATTTTTTTTTTTACGTGCCACGTTACGCGATTGACACTCGTCTGTTGTATCTACCCAACTCGCGTTGTAGAGGAGAAGAGACCGACTCTTTAAGTGTTGATTTTAATTCATAGGCTTTTTCTGTATTGCTTTAAAAAAAAAAAAATTGTTCGCTCACACGCATGCGCTCGCCCGCCCGGCCGACGCCTGTCCTTTCTCCTGACTTTTTGGGAGCGCCGCTCTGACGATGAACAAGCGAGATAACTTACGCCACATTAGTATTTTTTGTTATTGGAGTCTAACAGCGCACCCCTGACGGCCAAACCGGTCCGTCAAGCTCCACGCCTTTCCTTGCTTTTCTTGATGCGGGGCAAAGGGGAGGGGGGGGGGGGGGGGGGGGGGGTACATCTCCCTCCCCGTTTTTTGTCGTTGCCCGTCGTTTCCTTTTTGTTACGGGCTCTAGGGAATGAAAATGAACACCCCGTTTTTCTTGAGTCTCTCCACCGGTGTGTGGTTCGCTTGGCAGGCACCGCGATTCAAGTATGACGGTTGACGGTTGACAGTCTAATCTTGGCCCGTTAAGGTCTCTTTCTTGACTTATTATACTACTTTTAGTATTGGGAGTTCCTTGACGGCCCCCGTCAAGGTCTCTGTTGACTCAATGTAATACTTTTAGTATCGAGAGTTCCTTGACGGGCCGTCAAGGTCTCTGTTGACTCAATATACTATATTTGGTATTGGGAGGTCCTTGACGGCGCGGTGTCTGTTGACTTACTGTACTACTTTTAGTATTGAGAGTTCCTTTACGGCCCGTCAAGGTCTCTGCTGACTCGATATTCTAGTTTTAGTGTTAGGAGGTCCTTGACGCCTCGTCAAAGGCTCTGTTGACTCAAGATACTAGTTTTGGTCGTGGGAGATTCTTGACGGCACGGCCCGTCAAAAGGTCTCTGTTGACTCAGTATCCTAGTTTTGATATTGGGAGGTCCTTGACGGCCGGTCAAGGTATCTGTTGACACAATGTACTAGCCGTCAAAAGGGGCAAAGAGCGCCGTCAACCATCGCATCATACATGCGGCGCGATGTATGCGTTGCGTGCGTGCTTGCGGCCGCTTGTATCTAGTTTTGACCTGAAGAGGCAGAAAGGTGGCGCGGCTGTAGCAGAGAAAAAGTAATGGGTTTTGTGTCGCTGCATGCAGTGTGTGGGTGTACACTATTGTCGGGAGCGCACAGAAAAATAAGGGTGTTTTTTTTGTTTGCCGCAGCAGGAATGACAGAGGGGAGGGAGGTATGTTGGGGGAAGGAAGGAACAAGAATGTACGAACGAGAGCAAGCGCACCCAATAATTAGCCTGCGGGGAAAAGGAAGATAAAAAAAAAAACAAAACATTGTGTACTCTTTTTGAGGAGTGCATGTTTTCGCTACGTATGATCCATGTTTTAGCTTGGGCGTGAGCATTTTTTGCGGACCAGCCGCTGCAAGAAAAAATACTTCGATATTACGGCAGCACGCTGCATCACTTGCGATTTTTTGGGGGGGGAGGGGCAAGGATCAACTGTTTACACTTGCGTACAACACGACGTGGGGTGTGTCCTACACTTCTCTCAGTTGTTGGACGAAATTATTCTCTGACGTTTTTTCGTGTTAAAAAAGCGGAGAGCGAGAAACGATCAACTCCCAATTTCTGAAGTGCTTGTCTGTCGCGTACATACTTGATGTACAGTGGTATTCTACTGTAGTTGTTTATTGGTTCCGTTTTGATTCCGTTACGTATCCAGCAGCAAATAAATGCTCCTACATGGTACTATTAATACATACCACTCTGTACCTAAATATAGAGACCTCTTGTACTTAATTTTAATATACAATATGTCCCTGCATATTACCCTGGCAGGTGACAGACCGGTATGTATGTATATACTCCTCCTGTGCGCGGGACGCAGCTTCAACTCCTTCCACGCCCTCTAAAAAGGATCGTTAGTACTAAGTAACAACATAAATAACGTATGTGTCGAACCGTCACAAAAATGACGTGATATTTTCGTCAGTCATGACATTTATTTATCGTCACGGTCACGAACCGTGACAGAAATGAAAAGTTTTGGAAAAAATCAATAAAAAACGTGATGTCAGCAAGATTTTTCGTGACAAAAAAGACTGTTTTTTTTACACATTTGTCGTGATACCACACCAACTTGCAAGTACATGCATGCCACGAATCGAGCTATTTGTTGCGTTCGTGTGGAATGACGCTAAGAAATGCTTCAATTATTAGACACTACAATATGTCACCTTGTATCGAGGGTGAAGCCATCTGCTGCTTACGAGTATACCTGGTATCATTTACTAAGGAGAGCGAGTGCCGAGTTTTTTTTTTTGTTTTTTTTTCCAAGTTACACCCCGCCAAAAAGTAGGGACTCCTTCCAAGCTGGCTGAAGCCGATTCTACGACCGCTGACCGAGATTCATACGTAACAGTTCTCCAAAATCACCAAATCACCCAACGCATACAAAAAATCGACGACAATCACAGCACAAACATCCTGCTGCGCGAGTTCCTGTAGAGACAGTTGCACCTCAAGCACGCGCAATCGAAGTACCACTAGCATGACTACACACAGCTTGCGAAAATGAGTCTCGACGACATCCTCGAATCTCACAGCTGATAGCTTTTTTTTTAGTTGTTCATACTAAAAAAAAAATGATGTATATATAGCCTCTGGTTGACTCGTGACACACATATACGAAGACAGCAGTACGTACAAAAAAACGCCTGAAAAAGTGGCGGAAGAAAAGAGGAAAAACAAACGCACGAGCTTCAGAATTTCACCACACGTACATTCGCCCACATCCTCAAAACATTCCACTTTTTTCCTCTCTAACCAAAGTGCCACCCCCCCCCCCCCCCCCCCCGCCCGCAACACAGCAGATACGAAAACAAACGTGGAAAAAAAAAACACGCGCCTCCGTCTATGTACAAAACCCCAAACAATCTGCCCGACGGGAAAGGATCAGGTGTATGTTCAGATCTCCGATTCGCACAGGGAAAGAGCTACCCTCAAGTGCCGGCCGTTGGTCTTGGCAAACATCCTGGTGGAGGGGGTGGGGTAAGCACCCATCTGACCACGGCCGACGTTGCGGCTGAAGAAGGGGGCGGGTGTTTGGCACCTGGATTACATTGAGGGGGGGGGGGGGGGGGGGGAGGGGGTTAGGACGCCATACCGTGGGCGGGTGTTTCACAGCTGGATCGCATTGCGAGAGGGGGAGGGGGGGGGGGTACCTATGTCATGCACGGCCGTAGTCGTGGGATGGGGTGGAAACGCCTGACAAAACATGGGCGGGTGTTTGGTACATGGATCGCATTGGGTCGGGCGTGTACTCATGTCATGCATGGCCGTAGTTGTTTGGCCACAGACTGTCGCATCCCTGCAATGCAGGGACGGAGCACGTCGGGTTTTCACCGACCACGCAGGCAGACGTTGCTTGCACCGTGGGGGGGGGGGGGGGGGGTGTACTCGATATCATGCATGACCGTAGTCGTATGACCACAGACCCTCGCATCCCTACAATGCCGGACGGAGCACGTCGGATTTTCACCGACTACCAGACATTGCTTGCACCAAGCGCAAAGCACCGTGAGGTGTTCGGCGAGTCGCACGAAGGGTGAGCTGCATCCTACAACAAACTAAGAACCGCTTCTGAGGCGGGCTTGCATACGGATGACAGCTTCAATGAGTTAATTTATTTTCCGGTGTAGCCACTTCCAGAGACAGCAGTGGGGGTACTACGTAATTGCCTCGTGGGTGCCTTGCCATAAACACTATACGTGATACGAGCATTCCTCTTGTGCGGAGTAGAGGTTCTCCACCCCGCACAAATGATCTAACTCGATCGTCAGCTGTGACCGACCGTAACCAAAAAAAAAACAAAAACGGTACCCTAGTTGTCTAGCTCACGTAGTGAGCGGCATATTTTACAGTGGCGTTGCAAACCGACGCCAACCTACATATAATATAGTAGAGGGGAGGGGTCTTCATAACATGCGACAGAAGTGGGGGTGAAAAATCAAACCAACCACCTACACCACGGTAAAAAGACTCCCGGATGTATTATCGGTAGAAACGTCCAAGAGAGCCGCCAACGGCACGATATTCCGGTTTCTCACGCCTTCACGATCACGGGAGAAAATCAAACAGTCTTTCAGTTTCGGTGGTTTTGCGCTGGTTTAGGATGAGACTTGGAGCGTGTTCCCATTGACTGCGTTGGTCCATTTGCCACAATCGTGTTCGTCGTGTTGGGTAGTGGGCAGTCCACCTCCGGCGGCACCATACTACTGCTGTATTAAAATACCTGGTATACTCTGTTCGCGCCGAAGACAACCAGTAGACCACCACGTGCTAACAAAAACATAAGGGGACATTCCTAGCGATAAGGCCACTCCTACTACTACTGCTACTACTACTACTACTATTATAGTAGTAATAGTAGTAGTACCTCTGCTGCTACGTAGTATTGCTACTGCTATTACTATTACTACCACTGCTTCTGCTATTGCTACTACTGCTATATACTATCGCTGTACATTCGTACCTGGTACGATACGAGTCGATATGGTTTTGTTGTTGCACGTACAGCACGAATCAACAGCATTTCGTCGATTTGGCGGCGGCGCTTCTTCTATCGCCGGGAATATGGAGGGCTGTTGTCGGGAGGAGCCACGGGACGGTCGCGCGGTAGATCCGAAGGCACGATCACAAGCCAATCAAAAGACGCAATCACAGGTCAATTCCCCCCAACCATCACAGGCCAATCGATCGAAAGACCCAATCACAAGGCGCGATGCGCCGGGCAATAGCGCAGTAGCAGTAATTTCATACCAGTAGTCATAGCTCTAGCGCCCCCGGTCCCTGATACTCCAGGTCCGCATGCAAAAAGGCATAAAAAAAAAAGAAAGAAAAAGAAGAGAGACCCGAACGCGTCTGAACTCTCACCTCAGGACGTACTCTCTCGTGATGGGGGGTGGCATCGCGCCACCGCCGCCGCCACCGGTGCTCCCCCGATCGCCGCCACCTACAGGGCCCTCGCCGTCGTTAAGACCACCACTGCCGTCGCCACCGCCGCCGCGGCCCTCTCGTCGGTGCTCTTCATCGTAGCTATGTCGCGGGCGAATCGTGGCAAGGAGGCGGCAGAAGAGGAGCAGATCGCGCGAGAAAGACTAAAAATGCAGGTGGACACAATCTGTCGCGGCTACTACTGCTTGGACGAGTCGTAGAAGCACTTCAAGAAGGTGTCGGGGGGCGGAAGGAGGAGGTACTCATTTGCTGCTTGCCCTAGTAATTTGACCACTGACCGCGCATCCCTATCGAGACGAAGCACCGTTCCTGATCCTAAGAGACACGTTCAACACTTGGGCGCTCATTTACGTTTTTGTCTCCCATGTTGTAACATAGAAACTGTGAAAAAAAAAAAGTAATCCTCTTCCTGTTTCGCCGTCTGTGGCCATCATCTACCTCCTAGGATAGCGATCGTTTTCTCGTTGCTATCTACTGTAGTGTACCACAACCTCTCCATGTCACTTTCGTCTAATTTCCTCATCTTCTCTAACGCACCCCGTTCCTCCTTGTGTATTTCACATTCTCTCACTATGCGTGTGGGATGGGGAGGGGCTCTTGAAAAACACAGAGCTGTTGTAGTGCAGCTCCCAATTCCTACCGCCGGCAGTACTGTTGTCCGCGCGCGCGCGTGTACTGTAACGTAAGCGGTGCAACCTCTAAATGGCTGATGAGTACGTAGCACCAAGGCAAGGTAGTGATGAACATCCTAACGAGAATCGGCTTCGACACTATTTAATCATACGATACCGACAAAAGAAGAAATGTTATAAATCGATACCCTGGTACTATACAATCTCGATGTCGATACGCCGAAACCCTTATACAGCATGTGTCGAACAAAATCATCGATTCCCCCACTCCACGATCTCGATTTTGCAGAAGGCAGATAAATTCCGGATATTGCTGCGGTCTAGCTCATGTTCCTGGTGGGGGGGGGGGGGGGGGGGGCGTACTCTCTTGTTGCTTGCCTTAGTCATTTGACCATTGACCACGCATCCCTTTCGAGACGGAGCACCGTTCCTACTCCTAATGGAGACACCTCCAACAATTGGGCGCTCATTACGTTGTTTCCATATATTACATAGACTCTTTTTGCTAATCTTATCCCCTTCCTGTTTGGCCTCCTGCGGCCACCATCTATCTTCGAGGATAGCGATCGTTTTCTCGCTGCTATTCATTGTATCAAACTCCTCCATGTCACATTCGTCTATTTCCCTCATCTCCGATTCTAACACATCCCGTTCCTCCTTGTATAATTCACAATCTCCTACTATGTGAGTTCTACTCTCTATTGCTTTGCCACACGGGCACATCTGTGCATCTACTTCCTCTTCCCGGCTACTGGTATACTTCTTCCCTTTCTGGCAGGTCCAGGTCCCCTACACGAAAGCGCAGTTTCAGCGTTTTCGCGATGTCCATTGGGCCATGCAAATACGTTTTCATTCCTATTCCTTCCCTCAATCCCCTGTATATCTCAAAGTGTTTTTCCGATTCCACCTTGTTTCTTAGCGCTAGTCTTTCTCTTCTTTCTACCCTTTCTTTTGCTTCTGCCTTGTACCTCCCAAACTTCCAGGCGGACATCATCTCTTCTTGGTTTCCCCCTGTATCCTTCCATACTTTCTCAACTGGGTCATCCCACCTTATTCCAGCTTGCCCTTTTGATACTTTCTCCCATACAGCTCTATCAACTATGGCTGGCAACCTCTTTTTTGGAATGTTCCTTACTTTATATTACCAGTCCAACTTTGTCATGTCTCTATTTGTCTTGAGTGGGTGCATTCCCAGTTCTGCTCTTAATACTGTATTGCTAGTCTCTTAGATTTTTTTTAGCTGCTGTCATTTGTACTGTTTCACGAGTTTCCCGTTCCCTTCCCATCTCCTGCTGTTCCGGATCTGTTACGATCTACAGGAGCTGCACAATCTGCATAATCTAGGATATGTTTCCCGGGGTGGATCTGTGTACTATACATACACTGCACAGCATCATATAATGGCAGGTAAGGATCTATATGATCTATCTGTTGATGGACTATCTGTAGATGATCTGTAGATGATATCTGTCCGACGTGTGAAACGTTTCTCTCAGTATCAGCACAAAACAACACGGGGATGCCAGAGATGGAGGGCAAGTTGGGGGTGTCACTTCTTCGGTTGCGCGAGATATCCGTTTTGTTCTGTTTTTTCGCGTTCGTTAGGAATGACTCTGTCGAAACGGGACAGGCGCGCGCACTCGTACTAATATATTGTTTGCCTTTGTCATTTAACCATTGACCACGCACCCCCTTCGAGACGGAGCATCTGGAGGGGGGGGGGGTGGGGGGTACTCATTTCTTCCTTGCCTTAGTTAGTTGAGCATTGACCACGCATCCCTTTCGAAACAGAGTACCGGGGGGGGGGGGAAATCTAGAAAAAAAAAACGTACGTACGAAAACTACCTGTCCAAAACTGCAACAAGCTTGCCGTTCGACCAAGGCAGCATCGTTGGCTACTATTACGGGGGTCCATAGTTAACAGGGTCTGTGGTGTACACAAAAACCTATATATTTGCCTATTTTTACTAACAAAATTTGGTCCCGTTAACTATGGACCCCCGTAATACAACGTTGGCTACTACAAAAAAACCGTTTCGGTGCTACAACAGCATAGCAAAAACGGACGCACGACACGTTTCTTTAGGTCACCCTGACCGGAAATACAGTCACCGTTTGATCTTGACGTTAGACTCCAAAAGGTCTGTACAGTACCGCTCAGCGTCAGAGCGGTATGAAGAAGTGTAGTGACCCTAAGCTATACCCGTCACTTCGTATATGTATACCCATCCGGCGGAGGATGAAAACGTCTTTTTGCCCATCCGGCGGAGGATTAAAAAGAGTATTTACCTATCGGCCGGAGAACAAAAAAAAACAAATAAAACGAACGAACAAACAAACAATTGTCTGCGCACACCTTGCGAGGAGGTCTTCTAGCTCCGATCCGGGCGTCTTACGGATGCCCTGAACGAGCAGAAGATCTCTCAGATACTCCTTCTGAGACCTCGTCACGACGAGCGCTTCCCCCGCTTTGTCGCAAGAACCCACCGTAGCGTTCGCGAGCTCCCGCTGTCACGCAAAACAACAGACAAAAAACGATGTCCCCGTTGCGCCGGAGCGTGGTGGGAAACGAAAAGAGGCGTTATGCGCGGTGCGGAGCTATACTATAGCGGTGCAAGAAGCAGGACGGCGCAAGATGTTTCGCGCGGCTTACAGAGTTGAGTATCGACCACTCAGTCGGTCGAGCTCACAGCTGATGTATTCGCGTAAATAACTACCCTGGCGTATAAAAATAACAAACCGGTGCGATAACACACATAGTAAGCGGCGCTACAAGATACTACGACTGTCACAGTTCGAGCGGAGTCTGATCATCTGCGCTCTTACTAGAGCTGCCTGCGCAAGAGAGAGAGCGAGGACGCGACGAACAATCTGCCTGGAACACAGCTACAGCAGTAATCAACCTGGGGTTGGGGGCGTCTCCTCTTATCGCTGTCTACTTCGGTAGAATCTACTCATCGGCCATCTCAGATCCCCATTTCAGAAACTCTTTTCTTTCAGGGGAGATGGATTACCCGGTCAAATAAGCTCTGCATGGTTCTGCATGGACTACTTGAAGACCATCTTGACCGGTGAGAGCCGCATGATCTGCATTATTACCAACATATATTTCCTGGGTTAGATCTGCACTGATACAAATCCTGCACAACGTGTATCACAACGGGAGATGCGGGTGAAAAGGATCAAATTTGTATAACCTGCACAGCACATCATGATGTCAGCTAGAGGATCTAAAAGGTGCACTGCAGGTCATGACCTGTCAGGATGTGTGGTAGGTTCTACGATTCAACAGCAACGTCTTAGTGGGTTCCGTTTGGCCGCACGGTCCTGCTGGCGTCAGCACCAAAGCGTTCCCCTCACCGCAAAGCAGCCGACTACTATCAACAGCCCAGTCCCACCCTCCACATAGTTGCAGGCTCGTACCAGGCATATATGTTGACCGGTAAGGCCTTGCTTTTCACGCGCCAAATGTTTAGCACCGCCCCCCCGTCCACCCTCCCCCTCTTCGCCACCACCACGGCGTCAACCCAACACCCGCCGTCAATCGCACCAAGCATATATGCATACACTGGTACATAGCATATCGTAGTATATGGCATACATTATGCGATACATTCATGGAAACATGCGGGAATGGCCACCACTGCTACTACTGCTACTACTGCTACTGCTGCTGCTATTACTACTACTACTACTACTCCGAGAGGCAGGAAATAGGGGCGGACGGGCTGCCTCTCGAAAGCTAAACCTCCCGCACCCGTGAAGGAAGAAGCTCGACAAAACAAAAGCAGCCAAAAACAAACAACCCCGCCGACCGTGTGGTCTCGTCGGTGCCCCCCTGTTCTTCGGCTCTTTCTCGGCTCGACTGAACCTGTTGGGTGTACGAGGTGTATATACAAGACGGTTACATGTAACCCCCTGGGACACGTAGAAACAGCAGGCATGTTTCTCCCGGGTACGTATCAGATGTTCCCGGGAGGTGCCCTGTGCTACACTCCCATGTTATTATTATATACTCTACCCCATGCATCTATCTTTCCTGTCCCGGCAATGTGCGTGCACACCCACGCACCGACCCCGGCCCTCCCTCCCCAACAGACCCACCCACCTCCCCCGGCATCGACCTAAGAAGGGAGACCATCCTGGCGAGAGCGGTCTCGGCCTCCTTTATCGCAATGCAGGCCTCGTCGGCAGCTATCAGCGCCGATCTGAACGGCGACCACGGTCTGTCCATGGGCAGAGATAACCAAAGAGGGGGGGGGGGGGGGGGTCGCATGGGCAGGGAGGGAGAGACGGGGGTGACACAAGTTAAGTCGTGTAATACAACTGGGTGGTCTTAACCAGTCCAAGGACCTAACGAAGGAGGGGTGTTTGCACGGAGGGGACAGGTGCCACAATCAACTCCCTTAACAACTGCAGGCATTTGTCCCACACGAAACTCCAAGTATTTTTCCTCCCGAAACGAGGGCTGAAGTTTTAAGCGTTTAAGCGGGGGCCAGCAGTCACCACTCTCGCCGGGAATAGTCAAAACGTGTTCGATACTCATGCGAGCATCGTACGTAATCCAAACGCCTTATTTTCCTTCCGGACAGATACATATTGGATGGTGGTTTAGAGGTGTTTCTGGTGGTAGCAGTGGCCCAGTTTATATCTGCAGCAACAACGCTGGACGGTGAGAGAGGCGTTTGCACACGGTGTAGGGGAAGGGGGAGAAGAGCTGTTACTTTCATCTTCTCCACTGCAAAACATAGCGTACTCTAACTCCAAGTAAGTCGTCTGTCCCCCAAATGTGGGAGAATTGGGTAGGAAGGGGGGAGCGGGGGTGTACTCAGTATCATGCATGGCCGTAGTCGTACGATCATAGACCCTCCTCGTATCCCTACCATGCCGGGACAGAGCAGGTCGGGTCTTCACCGACCAGGCAGACATTGCTTGCACCAAGCACGAACCGCCGTGAGGTATCTGGCTAGTCGCATGAAGGGTGGGCTGCATCTTGCCAAGAACCGCTTTTGAGGCGGACTTTCTTACATATGGATAACAGCGTCAATAAATAGATTTATTTACTTGGTGCGATCACTTCCAGAGACAGCAATGGGTTTACTATGTGACTGCCTGGTGGGTGCCTTACCATATATCAGGTACACACTACGTGATACGATCGCCCCGCTTGTGCGGAGTTAAGGCTCTCCCCGCACAAAGAATTATCTATAACTCGACCGCCAGCCGTGGTGACCGCTCAAAAAAAACACAAAAAACACGGTACCCTGGTTGTCTCGCTCACGCAGTGAGAGGCGTGTTTCACAGCGTCGTCGCCAACCGACGCCAACCCAAGCTATACATATATATATATGTACCAGGTATACAATACAGGGGAGGCGGGATATCATAATAAGCCACACGATAATGCAGGCGCTTGTATTTATAAGGTAAGCGTGAGCAAGTTATGTCGCGTGTGCTACGGTAAAGGTCCTCACTTGAGTATCTCCATACTGTTATTACGGGGGACCATAGTAAATAGGACCTGCGGTACACACAAAAACCTATATATTGTCCTGTTTTTACTTACAATTTTTGGTCCTATTTACTACGTATGGTCCCCCGTAATAGTAAGTCACCCACCATCCGACTTTGAGAACAACTGGAATTTT
Source organism: Macrocystis pyrifera (assembly GCA_031763025.1). Lineage (NCBI taxonomy): Eukaryota > Phaeophyceae > Laminariales > Laminariaceae > Macrocystis > Macrocystis pyrifera. The sequence goes on along the minus strand of JASSKH010000009.1, from coordinate 2,401,358 downwards.
TTTCTCCTTTTCGTTTTTCACTCCATTTCTTATACTCGGCCTTTTTATTTTTCCTGCTCCCTCCCTAGTCGTAACTCAGTTTCGGGGTCATACAGTAGGCACAGCCCCCCCCCACCCGACGCGCTCCGTCCCGGCATTGCAGGGATGCGAGGGCCTCGTAGGCCATACGACTACAGCCATGCCCGATATCGAGTACGCTACCCCCTGCCATTACGGTGCGCGCTGTTGGCACGTTTCAAGCCAAGGCCAATACAAGAATCCTACGGGCTGTGTAGGTATGTATGCAACGAATACCTGGTACGAGTACCGTCATTTGAACACACGTACCTGGTACACATTAGACGGGGTGGCTTCCCTGTCAGTCAGAAATGTTCGGGCTGAAAAAGTGCAACCCTTTTTTAGGACCGCAGCCCGGTTTCGGTAACAACTATTACTACGGGGAACCACAGTAAATAGGACCAAATACTGTTAGTAAAAAGAGGTAAATATATAGGTTCTTGTGCGTACCGCAGGTCCTATTAACTATGGCCCCCTGTAATAGTACTCAACATGAGTGGTTCGTCCAAAAAACGGGGACCGCAGCTATAAAGGCTCAAGCCGCAGTGGATGACGACAGAGGTGTCTCGTACGTCCGGGGCGGCCAAAGTTTTACTGCGGTGGTAGATGGGGGGAGATAAGGGTTCGCATAGACAGGGTGACCCGAAATCTCTCACACACACTGAATGGCACGACAGCGGCCCTTGTACCGTCGGCACTTCTACCAAGTCACGACTTATGACACAGAAGACGGCGGCGACAGAGGCCTTCGCGTGGTCCGAGGCAGCAGAAACAAAAGGGTAGATCGCGAGTCCGTCCACGATTTCCGCGATCTCCGCCAGAAGAATCCTCTCAGTGGATGGTACACATCTACAGCAACAACGTCTCACTCGAGCAGGGAGGCAAAAGCGAGCGAGCGGTCGCGGCCGCACAGACAAGGAGCGAGAGGAGGGGGGGCGGGGGGGGGGGGGGGGGGGCACGGCTATCATACCGCCACCATCCCCGGCCGAAAAAACTTCGGCACGCTCAAGGTCGCCCTCAACATCGATACCAATCGATAGGCGCAACCATAAACCGCCGCACAGCATGAAAACCCCACGCCGAGGTCTACGCCACAAAAACTCCTAAACCATTTTTTTCCTCCTTCTTCAATGCTTCGGCGGAACGGTAAAAGTGAAGCTCAACCCTTGTACTCGTAGTACTGCACTGTACCGAAACACATAATCGGGCTCTATGCCCAGTAATTTGTTTCCAAAACGGGAAGGCTGTCCTAGAAGGGGTAAGCTCACCACAACTTCACGAAACGCTCTGTACCTAAATATAAGAACCTTTTGTATATTAATATTCAATAAAAAAAGTTGATTATATTTCGGTACAGAGTGGTACATATAACGAACGTATCGTGGACAGAGGGGTACATATAACAAACGTGTCGTGTGTGTCAATTTTAACCCGTCGCTCCAATGTTTTTTGCGACCCGACGGCGTCGCACCTGCTGCCGGCCCCCTGCGGAGTGGCCCGCCGTTGCGCCCCATCGCCCCCCCCTGCCGTCGCCGTCGCGGGGGCCGCCTGGTCGGTGCTACCGTCTTCCCCTGCTGCAGAGGCGAGGAGGTCTACAGCCTCCGTCACTTTCCGCCTCGCTTGGTCGATGACGTGCTGACACGACCGCGGGGTGTGGAGGGCAGGGAGACACGTTAACCTTTTTATACACGCACCCGCGTTTTTTCGGGCAAATCTGCTGTAAATGAAATTCGTGCATGCAACATTACTTGGGGGGGGGGGGGGGGGGGGGGGGGGGGGGGGGGGGGGGGGGGGGGGGGGGGGGGGGTACTCGATAGGAGAGATGTACTCATTATCATGCATGGCCGTAGTCGTATGACCATAGACCCTCGCATCTCTACAATGCCGGGACGGAGCACGTCGGGTTTTCACCGACCAGGCAGACATTGCTTGCACCGAGCATTACTGGGGGGGGGGGGGGGGGGGATAGTATCAGGACCAACACTGAGCCCAAAAGCCATGTGTCCCATTTCCGAACGGGAAACAGCGTGAAGGCAAATAATCGAGCTCATTACCCGCCAGCGCCCTCTGGGTGACGCGACCCACAAAGCGGAGGAGGGGCGAGCGAACCTGCGGTGCTTTCATGGGCCGAGAAAAATGTCTTGTTTTCTACCTTTCTACTGATAATACCAGGTGGTACCCAATGTTTACACACCATGTTGCGTTCTGAGTTCTGAGTACCTATGTAAAAGTATATGTATATATTTTTTTATTCATCACTTTCACTCTCCAGCTTCACTCGTAGGAGATTTTTACCTTCAGCTATCTTCTCCTGGACAAGCCGTGGTCGAAGGTGTCGTCCTTTCCCCCCGGTACGCGCCTTCATTTTTATCGCGCATAGGGTTCAGCACTCCCTCTGCTCGTCGATTTTCATCGAATGTAGCTAACTTACGCTTTCGCTATGTTCCCCCCAATCACGGGAGACCATAGTAAATAGGACCGAATATTCTTCGTAAAAATGGACAAATACATACCTGGTAGGTTTTTTGTGTGTACCGCAGATCCGATTTACTATGGTCCCCCTTAATAATAGTTACTTGAAGGGTAATAAACCTTTCACACCTCTGGTAGATAACCGATTCCGGCTTCATGATCTACATATTTTCAGCGCAGGCATATTCTTCATCTATAGCCATCGCTGAATGAATGAAAAGCCCAGGTCTTCGCGCGTATTTACGGGCTAAATCGCAATATGGATCAGGGGGTGAACGTGAAGTTTGCTGGCGTCGTTTCCAAGCCGCTACGTTGCATATCTCACCTTGGCTGCGGACAGACCATCGATGGAGGCGCACGCCTCCTCCAAAATGAAAACCGACAGCCCCAGGACAGAGGAGAGCAGTTGCACGAGCAGAGGTCCCGGGGAGATCGTCTCGAGGTAGTGCAGGGCCTGGGCGGGAAAGGGGGTGAGGGGCACGCAAGCGAGAGAAACAAAAGAAAATCAGATACGACAAGGAGGTCATTTAAAAGGCATAGAGATGGATGAATATGCAGGGAGATGGCGAGAGATGGGGATGGGGATAGACGGAGGCAGAGATATGGAGATAGATAGACAGATGTATTTCCATAGAGGGACAAAATATAAGTCAAGAGACGTAAAGAGGCACACAATGAAGGAGGGAGATACGGGAGGACACGAAGCTATAGAGAGAAACGGGCACCCCGCACCTGTGATCCCGCGACCCCACAATACATACACACTGCACGTGGCGCGGTCACGTCCCGTCAAGGAGGACGGCACTATAAACAGTCGCCGTGTCCGCCGCGACTGGTGGTGCTCTCTCCTCCGCTGCTGCCGCATCTAAACCTTCCCACGCCATCGAAAGCAACAGCGCCCGGACGCGCCAGCCCGAACAGGACCACGGTCGCTTCTCCGACGAACGTCCTGAAAAAACGAGGCCACCACCACCACCACCACCACCACCATCATCACCACCCTCACCTTCTCTCCTTCCTTGACGCGGCAGAACAGGGGCGAGGGCGCCCGCTCTTTCTCCATCGCGGCGCCAGTATCGCTCCAGCACGAGCGCCAAGTCGCTAGGGTCAGGGCGGAAGCGGGCGAAGGGACTACTGCGGGACGTGAGGGGCGTGTGACTCCCGGACTCGGACAGCTGCGGGCTTCGTCCGCCGGTCGCCACAGCACCTGTGCGGGAGGGATACCACATACACAAAAAAAAGAGGGATAAGGTGCGTCAGAGCCATCATTGGAACTGATGCGTGCCCTCTCCGATTGCCCACCATCCATGCACAGCGCCGGTTTCTTGAGATGTATCGGGGATCGGCTTGGCGTCGAAAGAGCGTCTCGCGCAGGTAGCCCAGGGCAAAAACACACGAAGCAGCCGGGGTAAAAGTCGAACGAAAAAACTTCTACCACGCAGGAATGCATCTCTCGACAGTGAGAGCGCTCTGCGCGGCACAAAGAGCCGAACGTAGCAAGCGCAGCACGTCGGGCACAGGCAACCGGCCGATGCAACTTGCTTACTTCCGCCATGGCCAAGATATATAGTGTCACATGTGGCTGCTACATTCAAGCGACCTTAGCGCCGCCAACCGGCCCGGCCCGCCCCCGGCCCCCGCTCCCGCCACTACCCCCGCCCCCGCTCCCGATCCCCGCCTCCCGCCCCACGCCCCCCTCGCTCCTCAACTCCGCCCCCGACGGCGGCAAGGTCAACGTGTGTCCTCGTGTGCACGCTATGTGTGCCGCACCTGGCCTTGACCTGGCCACGCCAACCGCAGGTCGTCCTCCGCAGCTCCTCCCGCTCGATCGTCTGACGCTTGCACCCACTCCCCGTCGAGCATCAGCCCCTGAGGAGTGGCGGTGTGTAGGGGGGGGGGGGGGGGGGGGGGGTAAGGAGGGTAAGGAGGCGTGCCTGCGGTAGGGGGAGGGTGCACTTTCAAGCCCAAACATTTCCCAGTGACGGCGCTGGGGGGGATTCCTCAACCACTGTAACTCAGGAGCTGTACACACTATATTCCAAAATATAATGACCATACATGTATAATAATATGAAATCCATACGGTCTTTATTTTTTCGAACGTAGTGTAGAATGTTGTAAAACGCATATCGGGTCCCAAAATGCCGTAGAGAGGGTTCAGTTTGCAGCGCAGGGGGGTGCATGCGTGCCATCGTTATTTTTGTCAGCGCTCGATTTTCATTCCAAGAAGAATAACAAGAGCCACCTTCAGCGTGGAACGTAAAACAGCCACCCGAATACCGAGTCGGTCGCACGCGTGCCCTCTCGGAAACAAAACCTAGCCCAGTCACCGGCCCGTAACACCCCCCACCCACCCCCTCTCCCAGCATCGCGCACAAAAGAGGCCCCGATAAATACGCCTACCCATGTCGTGAATGCATTCCCCAACAAGCGATCCAGTAACCAGCGCACTCAGCACACAAAAAACAGCTCCTCCCCAGGTCTATGGGCGTAAGACTACGGGCATGCATGGCATGAGTGCACCTACTTTGCTCCCCCCCCCCTCCTCCCCCACTTCCCCTCCACGCCCCTCGTCTCCCCCCTCCCCCCCCCCTCCACCCCTCCCTCTGCCCCCTCCCCCTCCCTTCCCTCCCTTCTCCCCCCTCCCTGCCCCTGCCTATATTATATTTAGGTTGGGTTGGCAACGACATGGTAAAACATGCCGCTCACTACTTGAGCTGGACAACCAGGGCACCGTTTGTGCGGGGTGGAGAACCTTTTCTCCGCGCGAGGGGGAAGATCGTATCACGTAGTGTTTATGGCAGGACACCCACGAGGCAGATGCACAGTACTCCCATTGCTGTCTCTGGAAGTGGCCACACCGGAAATTAAATTATCTCATTGACGCTGTCATCCACATGCAAGCACACCTCGTAAGCGGTTCTTAGTAAGATACAGCTCACCCTTCATGCGACTCGTCCAACATCTTACGGCGCTTCGCGCTTGGTGCAAGCAATGTCTGCCTGGTCGGTGAAAACCCGATGTGCTCCGTCCCGGCAATGTAGGGATGCGAGGGTATGTGGTCATACGACTACCGCCGTACATGATATCGAGTACAAGCCCCCCCTGCCTCCCCCCCCGCCACCCCTCCCCCCCTCCTCACCTGCCAACACTCCGGTCGGTACCACCGCACGAAGTCCGCGAAGGCCGCCGCCGAGCCGTTCTCTCGCCTAAACGCCTCCATATCTGCTACAAGCACCTCCCTCCAGCGATAGACGCCGGCCTGCCCCGTCTGCTGCTCGAGCATGTCCCCCGTCACCGGACCGCTCGACGGCAGCCTCGGCACCCGCACAGCGGCGCCCGTGCGCAGCAGACGGGGCGGACCCTGGGCCGCCAATCGTCTCGCCACCGCGACCGGCGAAGCAACAGCGGGAGTCGCTACCGCCGCCGCCGCCGCCGCCGCTGCTGGGATCTGCCCTTCCCTCCGCGCCTGGGGGAAGGGCAAGCCAGCGATATCGCTGTCTTGATCGGGACTACCGCCCGTCACAATGTCCAAGCTTTGGAGACTCTGTGCCTCACCCATGTTCTCGCCGTTGAAGCATGCGCTGTTCGTGGTGTTATGGTGATCGCGGGGTTCTGCTTCACCTGCTGCTGCTCCTGCTGCTGCTGTTGATGTGGCAGCCGCATCAAGCATCTGTTGGGTCGTCGCCCTCATCCCCGCCGGTGCTGGAAGCTCCGTCGATTCGGCTTCGCCCGCTTCATCTGAAGCGTCTGCCGCGCCTGCTGATTTCGCCACGCCTGCCGCTCTTGCCGCTTCTGCTGCTTCCGCTGCTTCCACCGCTTCCACCGCTTCTGCTGCCTCTGCTGCTTCTGCTGTTTTCGCAGCTCCTGTCACTCCTACCGCTACTTCTGCCGCTTCTGGTGATAACAATACCGAACACTCCTTACCTTGCTGCGCGTCCTCGGCATCGCTGTCATCGCCGTCATGGCGGTCAATCACGCTGCTGTCGCCGTCGACATCGGGGATTACCGTGACGGCGTCTGCTGCCGCTACCGTCGGCGGCAACCCACCCCCTACGACCGGTGGCGGCGCAGGCAGATCCGACGGGGCCACGGCGACGCTCGAGAGTCCAGTCGGGGCCCCCTCTTCCCCTCTCAAGAGGTCGTCGTCGTCGTTAGCGCCGCCCTCCTTGCCACCATCATCACCCACACCCCCGATACCACCAACACCGTCACTGCGACCACCACCGCCGTCGCTTGCGAAGCTGTCGGGGTCGTCGTCTCCACAGCTACCATCGCCACCACGATCACGATCTCGATCACGATCACTGCTACCACCACCACCACAAGTTTCGTAATCCGAGGTTTGGCAATACTCTCGCGTGTCGAAAAACAGCGTGTCTTCCTCGTCCTCGTCTCCTCCCCCTCCCGCGGCACCCAGCGACGGGTGCGGCGAGAAGGGCTCCGCAGCGCTCAGAGCGACGGCGGCAGTGGCAGCGGCGGCGGAGGCCATAGCCGCCTTTCCCCCCTCCGGGCGGCAGCAGTTCAGCATCTGCAGCTTTTGCCAAATCAGGCACATCCGCGTGTCCGGGAGCAACCGACCCGCCTCCGCGCTGCGGCGCAAAATTTCAGCCCGAAACGAAACACCGCGTCATCAAAGGCGGCGGGAGCACAAACAAATTGGCCAGCGTTGTCGAGGACCGGACGGACGGATCGCTACTCCATATCACAACATGGTTGGAAACCGGTCGTGTTTTTGGCGCGTCAAGGTCTTTCCGTTGATCTCAACAAACTAGTTTTAGTGTAGAGTCGGCCAGTCAAGGGATCAAACCGCGGTCTCCTGTGTACGTCTTGCGTGGAAACATAGTAATAGCCGTAATCAGAACCGAATAAGGCGCGTAAACATAGGAGGATAAAGGGCTTTTGGGTCCATCGTGGGTTCTGCGTACAGCAGTAGCCCCCCCGCACTATTAATAGCATGTTTGCATAAGACAGGGGGGGGCGAGCGCTACGTACAACTCTGCCACTACTGCGTCGAAGAAAAGGGTAAATTTTCAGCGGCCTTTCAGCCAAGCCTCACTCTTGTACCCGAAAACGATCGGGTTACCTCCCACCCTGAAAAAGCGAGATAGCGCGGCCGTAAAGGGGGCGCATCACACCTGAATCTCCAGCCATCGCTCACGCCGAAACCACGTCCCTGCTGCATGCCCTGGCTTGAGCGCAACCCGCCGCGGCTCGGAGCGCAGTCGCGCGCTTCTCTGCCTCGCAGCTGAGCCGCCACACTCAAGTTCTGTCCTGTGCAGCCCACCCGGCGATCGAACATGCTGATGCCGTCGACCTCAGGCATGGCTCGCTGTGGGTGGCGTCAAGGGAGGCGGCAGGTAGATAAGGCCAATGGTACGAGGGTCGCAGGGAGATGAGCTAGCGTTTTACGCGACAAGCTGGAGTTATCAGGTCGGGAAAACCTGGCCGCGACGTCGGACAGCTCCCAAAAACAGGTCCATCATAACATCCACCGTGCACTTTTGGTTACTGTCAGCTGTGGCGCGGCGACCGGGGTAGAGGAGCGCGTCCGAAACTGCCCAGCTGAAAATGGATGCCGGCGCGACAACATCCGTCCACCCAAGACAAGGTAAAGGACGGTAGAAATTAACGTTGGAGCCGTCGAAGCCGTCCGAGGAAGGCGTCTTTCGCTGCCACTGCGAGGGGACTATGGCAATCAAACCTCACGACGGACCCGAAGACTATGTATCCCCCAATGTGTTTACAAGCTATATTTGATTCTGATTACTATGCTCCCCCGTAATAGCGCGCGTGCTAGGTGAGCCGACAGTCGCCGGCGCACCACTACATGCCTCGGTAACCGACAGCTGGTTGATCCCCCGCAACTTACCATTCTTGGGATGGCGGCTCCATCCTCCCATAGGAGACGCACGTCCCGCACGAAAGACATCCACAGCAGCGACATCGACCCAAGGTCGTCTGGGGAAGGGAGGAAGGTCGACGCGCCGAGCGCGGCGGGGTTCAGAGGCGTATACCCACCAACAAAAAAAGGAGGCAGGAAGGTTTCGATAACAATCCAGGTGGCAACACCAGCGAGATACGCAGCGGGACAGGGGGTCCCTGATGCGTGCGGGTTGCTGTCAACAGAGCAACACCGCACAATTCGCACGTAATGGTGAGCTATGATGCACCCCACTACCAACAAAAAAAACAAAAGTCCCTCTGCTTAGGGTGTGTGTGTGTACTCATTTTCATGCATGGCCGTAGTCGTATGACCATAGACCCTCGTATCCCTACAATGCCGGGATGGAGCATGTCGGGTTTTCACCGATCAGGCAGACGTTGCGTGCACCAAGCGCGAAGCGCCGTGAGGTGTTGGGCGAGCCGCATAAAGGGTGAGATGCATCCTACAAAGGACCGCTTCTGAGGCGGATTTTCTTGCATATGGATGACAGCGTCAATGAATTGATTTCACTGGTGTGGTCACTTCCAGAGACAGCAATGGGTGTACTATGTAGCTGCCTCGTGGGTGTCCTACCATATACACACTACGTGATACGATCAATCCCCTTGTGCGGAGAGGAGGTTCTCCCCGCATAAAAACTGGGGGGGGCACAAAGCTCAGGCGTAACACCCAACGTGTAACAATGCCTGCGCGCATCTCGCGTCTCACCACAGTTGGCGACGCTGAGAGACAGCAACGAAACCAAGCGCCCTATCGGCGCCCCCCCTCGCCCCGCACACGCCCACAAGCTCTCGTCGCGTTCTCCCGCCTCTTCCTCCTCCCGCTTCGGCAAGGAGGTCGAGCGCGCCTCAGGGTGCCAGGCTTTGCTCGCTCCATCAAACGGGGATCTGGGCACCGGGAGAATGCCAGCCTCGGATGACCGCCCCGCTCCTTCTTCCACCGTCGTCGAGTCGTCCGGGCCTGGTTCCCTGGGATACACTTGCGTCCATTTCAAGGTCTGGCCTTGTTCATCTAGGCCGTCGGCGGCGCTTGAACCTGCGGATGCCCCACCTCGGTCGTTCTGGTGGCCGGCAGCTGTCCCCGCTGCCCCCCCCGACAGCGCGGCCGGTAGGTCGGAAAGATTTGGTGTAGGAGTCGGAATCCCCTGTCCCTCCGCCTCGTCCTCCTCTTCCGCGGACTGCAGCAGGTGTCGAAGGATGGCATCGATCTCGTCGTGGCCAATAGAGGGCGGGTGGTCCTTCGAGCACAGCTCCTGGAAGAGTAGTAGCACACAGGGCGAAGCATCCGGAAGAGCGTGGAACGAGGGCAGAACGAGGGTTGAGGGTAAAGATCGGGAAGCGCTTTAGTTTTTTCTGGAGGTCGTCATCCGCGCCGCGGTGCCGCTTACATACCACAAACAACGCGACGAGAGCCTCGCGCCGTTCTTAAGGTCGTTTGATCGAAAGCACAAAGGACCCTGCCGTACGCGGTGACGCTGGCATATCCAGAGCTAGTGCCGGCGAACCGTCCTATTTTTTATCGGGACAAATGAAACACCAGGATGAAAAAGACGACCGCGCTTCCCTCACCTCGACAGACGCCCTTGTGTCAGCGCTGAGCATCGCCGAAGCCGCCTTCCCGTAATCCTTCGCCACAGCCTTCTCAAGGCAGATCGTTCGACGACAACGATTGGGCAGTTTTGTTAGAACGAACGATGCGCGAGGTTGCGCGAGAGAGCACGCACCACACGGAGCGGCGATCTCCGTCTCAGATGGGGAGAAGAGCGAAATGAGAAAACCGAGACGACATACGCTGAGCGCCTGAGGCTTGACCAACGCTTAAGGGTGCCTCTATCAATAGCTATCTTCACGGGAACGCCGTTCGATATTAATACAGATGGGACGCGTTCAGCGGTCGTCACCATCACGTCGTCGTGGAGGGAGACCTTACGAGGTTGTCATCGGGAATGGGACACCCAAACCATCTCGAGCACTGCCCGTCGCGGTCGGATCCACCGTTTACATCTCGCGGGTGCCTAGCGAAGCAGCAGAAATGTCACGGCAGCCTCGCGTCACCGGTCAGAGAAAAAAAACGAAGAAGCAGAGTCCCCAGCTCACCATGGGGCTGTCTGACATCGGATCTGCGCCGAGATCTGCGATCAGTGTGCCTGGGTGCATGGTCGTGGTTAGCACCAAGGCGGCCAAAAGGCGGCAGCACGCGTCTCCGAGGCAGCCCTCTGCCCCGCGGCGTTTGGTGCCGTTGGGGCCTGTTCCGTTCACTTTCCAGCTGCGGGTGACGACGCGGCGGAGAATCAAGAACGGGGGGGGCGGGGGGCGATTGGCACCCGAGAGATTTTTATTTCGGACATTCAGTGTCCGTCCGGGTATCTAGAAGAAATTATGTCGTGGCGCAATCCACAGCAGCACCGGCAGTATGAACAAACACCAAGGCCCACCGCAGACGGCATCAGGCAATCGAAATACACTACCAGGTATGTAGAGACGGATGGCGTGACGCTGAGCGGACACCGCGCGACAAAAATAGCTTACGGAGTCACAACAGTCAGCGTCAACGCACCCACAACTCCTTGTGGAGCGTGCAGTCCCGCCCGTAACCCTGTCCACAACAACACCCTGCCAGGTCTGTTTACACTATTACGGGGGTCCATAGTTAACGGGACCAAATTTTGTTAGTAAAAATAGGCAAATATATAGGTTTTTATGTACACCATAGGTCCTGTTAACTATGGACCCCCGTAATAGCAGACGCTCACGGGGGGTGTGACAAACCACTGCCCTGCCGAGCTGCTATCGCCGCTATCGCCGCCATCGCTGCCGAAAGCAGCCCCTCCTCCACTAGGCAGCGGATTTAGCGTGGTGTAGTGCTGGCTCTCCTCGACGAGGCCTTCCCTTAGATCTGTCCACCTCACCCGCAAGCAGATTGACAACAGCGGGTCCTATATTTCGCGGGAAGGGGCGCAGGCGAGCGAGTGCGGAGGATCAACGGAGGGGCGGACGCAGGAACGGAAGCAGGCAGGGACGGGGGAGGGGATGGAGTACTTAAGTCATGCATGGCCGTCGGGGCGGAGGAAGAGGGGGTTTTCCTAGTGCGATAGGTCGCCACTTGCTGCAAGGCGGCCGTATATTGTGCAGAAAAAGAAGCCGAGTGGTGGTACAGATGGAAACCGAAAGTCCCGTTGAAGACTGGCTACTCGGCTGCGAAAACACGCCCTGCAAAGCAATGGACCCGTTGAAAGCTCTGCAGAGAAACGAAAGGGTGCAAGCCAGCGCGCTGGTTTCGCCGCAGTTGTAACACCCACACAACATTTTATCGAGTTTTTCGCTAATCCTATCGGTTACTGAAACATATCCCACGCATGTACAAGTACGTAGGTAGGTTCCGAGTTACTCATGACGCTACACCTTAAGTAGGCCGACACCACGAATGTGCTCGAAGCCCCCTCTCACGTACGCATACCTCATCCGGCCCCCACAAGCGAGCACGCTCTTTGCCTCCTTCGGCGGCGCCAAGGAGTCGCCGCACGGCTCTTCCTCTCTTTCCGCCAGGGCAATTAACACGGTCCACCGTCGCCATTACCGATGTCTCAGTGACAGAAGGAGCAGTCACCGTCGTTCGAAGCTCTCCACTGGCCGCCGAACCACTCCCTCTTACGTCTCCGTCGTTTTTCTCCGCCTTCGCCGTCGACCCTGATCGCTCTTTCGTCCCGTGGACACGGTCCCACGGGAGGCCGGGCGGGGGTATGGGTGTTTCCGTCTCAGGCTTATTCCATTCCCACGATTGCTGCACGGCGGTGTATACTCTCGGGGCAAACGCACGGCCCGGCAGGCAGTGAGCGTCTCTGATCTTGGAGAGAAACAGGTCGGTGAGGCCGTCCAGGTAGAGGCACTCGGGTGGGGGCTGTCATCGGCGCAGCGGTAGGTCAAAACGGTATTTATTATGGTGTCTGTGCATAATATTTTGTTCATTATGGTTTTCCGCCGGAAAAAAAAAATCATACTCGAACACATTCCGGCATGCGCATAATCGGAGACGAAAAAACGCTAAATATTGGAATGCAATGTTGGCAAAAAAAACACTTGCGGCAGCGGCAGCACTTGCAGGACGAGCAGAAGTCGTGCAAGCAGCAGTATCTACCTGCAGCGGCCAGCAGCAGCAGCAACAGCAGCAACAGCAGCAGCAGCAGCAGCAAGCTGCAGAAACAGTAAGCAGCAGCAAGCACCAAAATGCAGAAGTGCGGTCTATCCTGCGCTCCTCGACTCTCGCTGCGCAAGCAACGAAGCCACAACGAGAAGATCGCTCTCCTTCTTCTTCGTTGTCCTCTCTGCTCGATAAGCGGTCGCAGCGGCGAGGATCAGGAGCGTAGTGGCAAGGGCGCACGCGCTTGCAGCAGCCGCAGCAGCAGTCGCAAGCAGAAGCAGCACTTGCAATAGTGCTTGCAGCAGTTCTTGCTTGAAGCGGCTCTCTTGCTTACAGCTTACTTGGCGCAGCGCCTGCAGCAGCAGCACTGCAACGATCAGCACACTTACTTGCAGCAGCAGCAGCAGCAGCAACAGCAACAGCAACAGCACACTACATGCAGAGCAGTAGTCCGTGACGTGCAGCAGCTGCTGAAGCAGCACCTGTCTACTGCAGCAGCAGGCAGCAGAGACATGCAGCAGCAGCGGCGGCAATTCTTCTCGCAAAATCTCGCCGGTAGCAAACGTGGCCCGAGGCCACTCTCGGGGCAAGCTTGGCCAATCCAAAGCGTCCGGAGGGTGTTCGGCGAACAGAATGCAGCGGTCGAATCTCATATCACACAAATATCGCTCTAGTTCATAATAAGCGATCCAAAAATGCATAAATTCGTCATATTTGTGCAAATTTGATGAGGCTTTTAGATTAATCGATAAGGCTGTTTCCTATGCGGTTCGATTTCGAGCTTCAGATTGACATTGTTCGATCTAAAAATGAATGACACTGCTTACGCAGTCCAAATATGAAAAATCCGACCGGAATTTTTTCAATTTGAGAATCCTATGACCCAAGTCGTCGGATTTTGGGCCACAATCCGACGACTTGGGTCATCAGATTTTCAAATCGAAGAATGGCATGCTCTCTATATTCAAGATGTTATCCACGGCAGCAAACAGCAGCAAAACGATCGATGAGCTGGATGGTGACACAGCTGTATAGCGACGTTGCTTCGCGCCCGACGCGCGGGCGGCGGGCGGCGCGTCCCTCCGTGACCAGACTACAGTCGGCTGGCGCGGGTTCGGGCCTAGAGATCAAGGAAGCGCGCTCGGCACGCACCTCTCCGTGGATACGTACTCATAGACTTCACTGCTGTACAGCAGCGGCAGCACTCAGTCAGGCAATGAAACACAAAATACCACGACAGGTTGACTCAAGCGCACTCGCCACGTCTCTTCGCCGCCAGACCAGAGGCAGTCAACCTTGGCTCGGACACTTGGGTCCTACGCACAGGGCAGCGCACCCAGCGCATCTCTTCGCGGCGCCAAACCACAACAACAGCGGTTGGTTTTGGCGTTTGCTCGAAACTCTACAAGCACGATAAATCTGATTTTTCCGCATAGGAGACTGTTTCGATTTGCCAAGTTCACGTCTGAAAAAGCGATCGGGTCAAAATCTGAAGCTCAAAAATCGAACCGCATAGGAACGGCGTAACGGTAGAATCGATAAGCAAAATTCATTTTATTTTTTATATTGCGCAGACACCATATTGTTGAAATATACTTCGTATAGGCTGAGCGCGTTGTGGTCTTTGATGTCAGGCGTCTCATCGTACTCAGACGAGCTGGCGATAAGCCGAACCGCACTCAAAATGGCTCACCGGGTGGCGAAGCGTAGCTCAATGAGGTAGACGGGGTTGCTATTGTGTAAGGCGGTTAACCACAAGGACAGCCAGCACAGATGACAAAGTCTGGTGAGTACCAGGTATCAGATAATCGCTAAGTGTATACTACAAAAGTTTCATACTTGCTGCGTTCCCCCCCCCCCCACCACGAAACATACCCTCCGCACCTTCGCCGTCCACTCTGTCTGGAACAAAACGGAGCACGCAACACCCTCGCTGCCGGGTGCCGAGTAGCCCTTGCAGCTCGCGCCGCTCCTCATCTCCCCGCCCCCCGCGCCGATGCCGCTGTCTCCATCCGACCCCTCGGTGCGACCCTCCGACCGCTCGCAGTCCAGGCCGTCCCAGTCGCAAGATACCAGCATCGGGACGGAGCACTTGCAGTTGCCGGCGGCGACCGTGGTTGCCCACAAGAGCTGATCGAGGGTCATCCCGGACGACCCGTTCTTTCCCAAGGCTCGCAGAAGGACAAATTGGGTGAGGCCAAACCAACGATGGAGTCGGGTAAGGGCTTCCTCATTGGACGCGAAGTCTAGGCGCCGGTTCTCTAGCTGGCAGGCGGCGGCGGTCGTGCGACTCTTGGCCGCTATTGCTGTTGTTGTTGTCGCTGTTGCTGCTGTTACTGCTGCTGCTGCTGCTGTTGTTGTTGTTGTTGTTGTTTTTGTTGATGCTGCTGCTGTTGCGGTTGCTGTTGTTGTAGCTGCCGCTGGCACGGGTACGGTGGCAAGCTCAGGGTTTGGGACGAGCTGGATGCTGAACAGCTGGTCGTCGTGCTCCAGACACCGCGAGAAGGAAGCGGGTGGGGGGTGGTGACGAGCTGCTGCGATGTTTGTCTGCAACGACCAAATCTGTGAGAGTTTTAGGGTGTTGTTGGAGGCGTGGCGAGGCCGACGGACGATAAGGGCAACGGTTTGGCCCGAACGCAAGTTGAAGCAAGTGGTCAAAACTTGCGATATTTAAGTTTAGAGCTCGTACTATACTACCGGTATGATATGAAGAAACTTAAGCAAAGAATCAGGTTTGATGGGACAAGCCGATAATATTTACCTGGTAACGGAAAAGGACCCGCGGTTGCACAATTGAAGACGTACATCCTGAACAAACATGGGACGTGAGGATTACCGAGCTACTTTGTAGTCGAACGAACAGGTCCTCAAGGACAGCAGTCAGCGTCCTACACCATCGATGCCTTCAAGTAGAATCAGCGAAGTCGACAACGCAAGTCAACCACAGGGTCTCCCCACCTAACCGCCTATTGTTGAAGTTTCGCGCAATCGCGCACAGAAGCGACTAGAGCTGGAGACTTAACAGCAGAGCTCTTGCGTATATATCCATGCGCAAAACGTTACGGGTGGTGGTCCTGAGTAGTGCCCGTGTCGGACACACCTGTATTGCAAGACTTCCAGTCTCTCAACACGCTCTCGAGAGAGCGAATAAAATCCTCCCAAGAACCCTGGCACGTGTAGTCTTCCCATCGCCCGTCATCTACTGCGCTGCTGTCTTGAATTTCCACTCCGTGGTTGGGCCCACCAACAGCGTCCTCCCCAGAGGGAGACATCCCTCACCGGAGTCAGAAGAAAGATAATAGGTAGGAGATGGGGAAGTGGAAAACACTTACCCAGAACCCTGAGAACGCAGCTGCTGGAGATCCTGGCAGACGGAGAGGAATGAAACGAAAATACGGTGTCCCGAACCATAAAGCCCTCAACAACATTGGAACATCCAACTGCTCATCTAATCGGGCGCTAACCGCAAACCTCGAGCTTACGCAAGACGTAACTATCAAGCTCGATCCCTCTTGCTCCCACAGAGGCACCATGCGCGTAGGCTGTTCTTTATCCCGACAGCATGCGGCCTTTGCCTTTATCATGGGCAGGCGCTTCGCTGGCGCCTTCGTCGCAGCTCCTCGATGCGGTGGTCTTGCACCTTCGTCTTTGTCCTCGGAAGCTCGTGCTTTTGGAGCTGAAGCAGGCCAGCAGCCGTCCAACAGGTGCGGTCCCGCTCGTAGATAACGGAGGCAACTCACGATGCACGACTTGGCATGGCTCGTGCTCTGCTGCCCGCTGAATTATTGTCGAGCATCAACCCTGCAGGCTTGCGTATTGTGACATGTGATATTTGGCCTCATTTCCACACGTACGACTTGTACGGCGGTAGGTTGGTCCTTGGGTGTGTTCATGCGCGCATATCAACGTGTCGAGGCAAGCTCGAGACCCTACGTACCCGTTGTAAGAGCGAACCGGTAAAGAGGAGCACACGTGATTGTTTTGCACACCTCAATTTGTGATGTCGTTGCCGCCAAAAGCATGTTGCCCGCGACGCAAAGACGGAACGGACTCACCAGCACTAGATGCTAGTATGATTAGAGTTACTCTGTCAGGGGTACTGTACCAGTATGATATCATGCGTACCTGATATCTTATCAAGGGTATGCCGCTGCCTTTGAAGGACGCAGGAGCCAAACCGCCACCGAACACCGTGCCACCCCTTGCCGAGCACCACCGTAACACAGGACCTATCTCGACCACCGCCGCCGCCAGCCAAGGCCACTTTTCGAGCAACACCTCCCTTCCCACCACTTAACAAACGAACCTTACCGGCGGCAGGCGATGGCTTCACGCGCTGCCCGCTTCACACCGCCATTCGGCAAGGGCCCCCATCCCCTCCCCGGTCGCGGCAGCTCTCAACGCCTCCGTCAAGCGGTGGCGACCATGCTCCGGCCGTCCGCTCATGATGTCCTCTATGATCGGCGCCACCCCCGGGGAGGAGATTCGTCGCGCGGCGCGCACATCTTGTGCGCGGATGACGAGAGCGCGGAGGCAGCTCTGACTCGAATCAAGGCTGGCGAGCAGTTCGGCGACGTAGCCGCGGGCATGAGCTCTTGCCCTTCCAAGGAGAAAGGAGGGGACCTAGGGTGGTTCAAGAAGGGCCAGATGGTTGCGGAGTTCGAGGCAGCGTGCTTCGAGAACGACCCCGGGACGATTGTCAAGGTTCAGTCGCAGTTCGGATGGCACGTGGTGGGTTGAAGTGATGGCTGGTTGTGTTCTTTGTATCATCGACTGACACATTTTCATCAACACTACGAAGATGTAGAATTCATGCCGCTCGCGAGTAGCTCTACCTACTGCTGTGTAATAGCACCAGCCCAATTAGGGGGGAGCTCCGTTACTGTAGGGTATGTTACCTGGTACTCGTTTGCAGTCGGAAGGTGAAGATTCATATCGCGATCTTGTCCTCAGACCCGTGGGCACGGCGACTGTATGTGTTTATACAGTCCCGTTGGAGCGCCTCACACAAGTTCCGCAGAAAGCTAGATGAACAGGCCAACGTCCCCCAATCGGGGCTTGAGGGCAGCACACGACGGCATGAACGGGCGGTACACCCAGAAGAGCCCTATAATAGTCAAACTGCAATGAGTGCGCCGTTGACGGGTAGTGACTTTGTTTTTCGCTTGTCGCAATGTACTCATCCATCGAAAAGCCCATCTAAAGATTGCGGCCAAACATGTTGGATCGCCCCCTCTCCGTCCCCCCCCGAGGCCCTTTTCTCTTCCCCTTACTGTGGTACCATTGACTCCCAAGCACCACGCCTTCCCGCGATAAAGATCAGCGGATTGCGCCTGCCGAATCTCAACATTGCTTCGCCCGGTCTCTCGTCCCATGCCAAACGTCTTCCGCTCCAAGGTGGCTCTTCTGTCGAAGGCCGTACTGCCGCGGCAGATCGGGGTTGAGGAATTGAGCGAGATTCTCGAGCTTGTAAAAAATGAGGCTGGTGGCGCGGAGAACAAATACCAGTTTGTCGACGTGCGGGAAGAGGAAGAGCTGAAAATGGCCAAGCTGGACGGTAAGCGCGGGAGTTCGGGACGTCAGCATTAGCTTCGAGTTTTTTCTCTGTTCGCTGGGATTACTTCTTGCCTGTTGGGGGGAACGATATTGAAATGTGCGGTAACGGTTCGTACACCGCACGTACGGCAATGCGCTGTTGACGGCGCGTCCACGAGAGGCCGGATATTATCTATTTCCTTGGTACGAGTGGTGGCGGGTGACTGGCTTCGGATACACGGGGCGGCGAGCCTGCTGAGCGTACCGTGGACGGGCAGACCTTTCCCAGAGAAGCAAAGCTTGTTTTCGGAAGGGAAGCAATCGGTGCCCCGTCTCCTCCTTTGTAATAATCCTTTTTTTGTACTCTTTATAGCAAGCCTGCCGAAAGCCTGCCCACACCACTTGTCTGCTGTAGGTATCGATTGTGATCGATCGAAGATAACTAAGGTTGTTCCGTCTACGCCCCTTCCCTTCCCCGTCCCCTCACAAACGTGTGTTCTTTTTCCGTTTCGTGTCCGCCGGGCTCGCAGGCTTTATCAATCTGCCGCTCTCTAAGTTTGAGGAGTGGAGCGAGAAACTCACCGGAGATAATGCCATTCTCGACGCGGAGAAAGACGTCGTTATCTTGTGCCACCATGGGATGAGGTGCGGGGGGCGGTATGGTATACGCATTATATCACATTTTGTATCGGTTGAGCCCACCGCAGCTCGGGACGAGCGAGTTCTGGTCGAAGGCGTTACGTACTCATAGTGTAAAGTGTGTTGAAGGGCGGTCTGACTGTGATATTTCCCAAGAGCTTCCCGCATGTCTTACATCGCTGACAGTTTGATACCGAATATGTAGTATAACGAAAGACCGACACAAAAGGCGCCACTCGATTTTGTATTTACAAAACCTGGATAACTGCACCTGCACCCGCCCGTGCTTTTGTTTCAAGGACATGCCTTGGAGTCGAATAAAAAACCGTCAGCTCTTGGCGCTCATCGCAATACGCAGTGCCCACCTCTCCTCCTGGCTGACCTACTGCTGTTGTAGCGCGCAACAGGGGGCACGTCTATGGTGGTTATCCGCCGTCGCCATAGTGTCAACCGATCCCCGCCACTGCGATTTCTTGTCAACTGTCCGTCTTGCCCATGCAAAAGCCACGATCTGCTGACAGCATTTGCGTGCGCATCTGCATCGGGTTCAGCGAGGGTGTGCAACGCTAACGACGATCGCCCCCCCCCCCCCTCCATCGACGTACTTTGTGCCAACTGCCGTCATAGGTCAAAT
Source organism: Macrocystis pyrifera (assembly GCA_031763025.1). Lineage (NCBI taxonomy): Eukaryota > Phaeophyceae > Laminariales > Laminariaceae > Macrocystis > Macrocystis pyrifera. The sequence goes on along the minus strand of JASSKH010000009.1, from coordinate 2,381,937 downwards.
CAAATGGCGCAACACTTGTCCACAAAAGCGGGGTTCAAGAGGTTGTGGAACGTGGAGGGCGGCATTGATGCCTACGCGAAGCAGGTCGACTCCTCTGTTGGAGTCTATTGATCAGCCATGAATTGGGAAGCAGACAATGGTTCGCGTGGCAGGCGCAAGGAGGAGAGGGGGGAAGGGGGGGGTAGATCTAGTGCAGATCGCCGATGTTTCGGAAGCCGTGGACAGCTGTTGGCCCCCTGTTGGCTCCCTCGGTGGTCGGGGGTGGCCAGTGTAGGTGCTTGGTCCAGATTTTTCTTGTCGTTCTGCTATATTTCGGCTACGTCCAGTCCTTTTGCTACCGGGCCAGTTGATTCCGCCCGCTCTATCCATGTGGACGTCTGTGCCCTCGATGTGCTCCTTTTTTGGCGAATCGAGAGTGAGTCACGGAGTGAAGTGCGCCGGGGTTGTCACCTCTCTGCTGTGTCCTTGCTGGAGGCGGCTGGCGTTGACCGCAAATGAACTCCGTTTCACGCCGATGGGTGGGTACGGCCTAGCTTCGAACGAGCACGGCCTTTCCTACCGCAAGAAAACCAGCAAGCATCCACTTTGCACAGCCATACTAAAGTCTACAGCGAGGCCGTTAACGGTATCCCTCATTCTTTGTTGTTTAGTAAAGGTACGTGAGGACATATTTCGCGGTTTCTTCACGATCGTTTCTCGTTTTTCCTGATAGACAGGAGCAAAACATCAGCAGCTTCAAGTAGTTCAGTTGTGCTTTGTGGCGTGCTGCGAGCCTAAAATGAAAACAATACGAGTAGCCGGGACGTTTGTTCTGTCTTGGGAAACCTGCATCGTAACCATAACAACTGCAGCCTAAAGAGTTGCAGATCCTTGCATCATGAAACATCAGGCGTGTTGATCCCTACTGGCTTGCGGTATACAAGAGCATCCACAGAATTGTCGGGATTGAGCGCTGGAAAACGTGTACCAGGTATAAATGGCCTGCTTCTGAACGTCAACGGCACGCCAGTTGGTGCCGTCTTGTTTCGCCCGTTATCACCATTCATACAGAAAATCGGGGTCGTGTGCTCATGTACCGGAAAAAAAAACTCTCCTCTAGCTTTTCCGGTGCTTGCCTTCACATTCCGATTCTACAACGCGTGGGACCCAGTGCCCCCCTCGCTTGTCAGTTTTTATGATGATTTGCCCACGTTATGACCTCGCTCTCGATGATATCTATGGTAGGTTGCTGGCCCAGCCAGCTTCATCTTTATGGCGGGATCAAACGCCATAAAATAAAAATTATCCCCGTCAAGACAAAACGCCTCTTTGAACTCCCTATAGAAACGCGTGGCAGCATAGCAGTGTTTTTGACGTCGCAACCACAGCATACGTGCGTTGTTGCACACAGCTCGAGATCGGGCCCCCAGCAGCAACTGGAACTGTTGCAGGGATAGCTGCAGCACCTGTGGGAGCACCGTGGTTTCATTTTGTCACCCTCGTGTGTCCGCAGACGTTTCCCTCCTTCCAGAAAGAAGGGCCTGAGAGAAACATGATGCATCTGTTGACCCAGTCAGCCCTGGTGGGGCTCATCTGCTGCTGCGCCGGCAGCATCGCGAGCGCAACGCCGTCATCGGCACGGCCGGCCGCTGCTGCTGACAGCACGGCGTTTGTGTCTGCTTGGTCGGGCTTCAGGACAGGCGGCAGTCATAACATTGGTGAGCAGAGCCGTAGCGCAGTGAGCAGCGGCGTGAACCGACCATTCTTCGCCGTTAGCAGGACGGCCCGCGACCGAGCCCAGCGACCCGCGGGATGGTCGACCTCACGGGCGAGGACTCGACCATCCCGCATGATGCGGATGGGGAGGGACCTTTACGAAGTTCTCGGCGTGGACAGAGGCTGCTCGAAAGCGGACCTTAAGTCGTCGTTCAGGAAGCTCGCGCGCGAGTACCACCCCGACGTGAACGACAGCCCCGAAGCGAAGGACAAATTCAACGAGATCAGCCAAGCCTACACCGTGAGTTCTCAGCCCACTTGCCACGTACCGTACAGCAGCAGCACCGCAGCAGCAGTAGCAGCTGCTACAGTACAAGTCGGTAGGAGTACGAGTGATGACTGGCTTTCTCACCCGAACTGAGATAAGCAGGGCAAATCATATGTTTTTGTTGTCTCTGGGTATTGGGTAGAGTCATGTGGTGGGCGCTCCATCGGCGGTGCATTGGTTTATGAACTGCGGCAGAGTTCGGGTACGATGTGTTGCTGTGGCATTCTCAGGGTTACCTGGTACAGAGATACCAGGTACTACTAATACTGAACATCTTCCTGAGTACCCAGGTATTATGATTAATAGTATGCCATCCGTAGTCAAGGAAGGCCACGGCGTCCCCGGTGGCTTGGTAGGTGGTCCGCGAGCCTATCAAGATCAATTTCGTGAGTTCGAGTCTCACCGAGTGCATGCTCATAGGGACTTTTTCTTGCATAAAATTGATTAGCGGAAAGCGCGAGAGCGTGAGTTAGCTGTACATTCGATGAAAATCGACGAGCAGTGGGAATGCTGAACCCTATGCGCGATAAAAACTAAAGGCACGTACCGGGGGGGAGAAGGGACGACACCTGTGACCACGGCTTGTCCAGAAGATCGTCGAGGGTAAAACCTCCTACGAGTGGGCTGGAAAGTAAAAGTGATGATAAAAAAAAAAAAAAAAAAAACAGCAACACTTGGTGGAGGGGAAACAGACAGCTACGACGACGTATACACAGCGGTAAACCAATCCAGGAGATTAAAAACAACACCAACTCGCGAGTCACGATATCCGTGGTACGTGTATATATACAAGGACACAGCAGGGCGCAGCGCTTTGGGTTTCACGCTGGCGCGTGTCTTTTGCGACCTGCGAAGTTCTGCTCGACTAACCGGCGGTTATCATCGAAGGACGTTGTTCATCCCAAATGATATACTTGCATCGGCGGGTGGTGACAATGAACCACGCCCATCCTCACACCGACTTCGCAGCAAGCCCTGAACCGCGAGGCTGTACCATGCCGCAGCAGGCTAACTTTACGATGTGCGACGTAAGCTACTTGAAATAAGTTAGCTTCAAGCGGAAGCTATCCGGGAGCAAGTTGCAAGCGGTAGGTACCCCCTGCGTACAGAGTACCAGGTATTTGATTCACGTGGGCATCATCCTGGCAAAAAGCATGTTGCAGAAAATCACGCAACATACCTGATGTGATACCAAGTTGACCCTGCGTATCTGCCCCTTCGAACCTGAATCGCCTGATGTGATACCAAGTTGACCCTGCGTATCTGCCCCTTCGAACCTGAATCGCCTGAACCACAACATGGTTTTTTATGACGGAACGAAGGCTCGCTTGAACGAATGCGCCATCCGGCGACACCTCTGTCCGCGCCTACAGCAGTAGTTGCCTAAATGACTGCTGTCGCCAACGTTGTTCAAATCCTCTTTTGTCTCTATATTCATAGCATTAACTCCGCGGTCGATGCCTTACGAGTACTGTAATCCTGGCGAACGGTTCATCAACGCGATTTCTATTGCAGGAATCATGTGTACGGTTTACGTCATGCGTACGGTGTACAATGCGGATGGTGCCAAGTCTGAATCCCAAAGACCACAACATCAGGATCTAAATATTCACATCTACATGTTGCAGGTTCTGAACGACGACGAGCAGAGGCAGCGCTATGACCAGTTTGGAGAGGCGGGCATCGGTATGGGCGGGGGGTGGAGGCGGGGGCTCAGGTTTCGAGGTGAGAACGAAGGCATGCTAGAGTACCGCATGTTCTGAGCTGCAGGTTTTGTTCGGATCCTCGAAGCGTGCGTAGCTTGGGTTTCTGGGTGCTCCGGTAATGGTTCGCGTGTAACACAGCTGTAGACAGCAGTAGTGTAAAATGTCGCTCTCTGTCGATACCCGTCCTCAAGGCATCGTGCGAATGAGCTAATAACTCTATACTACGTGCATATCATAGCACCAAGCAAGCAAGAGTCCTAAAGGGTACTTGGTACGAATTATGTTCAAGTGATGCGAGGTGTTTGGCCAAAACCTCGGGGCCGTCGCATACGCATCACTCTGAAGTCGCCTACCACCGCCATGAAACCTGTTTTTATGACAAACTACTACTGTGTATCGGTTGGTGTTTTGTTTGTTACGTCTGGTTCCTTTGATCTCCCCGAGTTCAGAAAATAAATACCCCCTCTCTTACATTTTTAGCTGCTTTTCAATGCCTTCTGGTTGTGTGCGCCCCCCATGTTCTGGACAAAATCGGCTCGGAAATTCATTTCAGAGGGTGTGTTATATTCAGCGTGTCGTATACCAGGTCGCTCGTACAAAAGAACAGCGAATGCCATCCATGGAAACTTGTCTTGTTACGGTCAAGCCGGTGCCTGGTTTATTGTTCGTTCGTAGTAGTCCATGAGTGAATTCGATGGCATTGGTCGAATCTCACCTTTGCAAGGCGAGTGATATTTCGGTCGAGCATGTTTTTGGGTTCAACTCATTGTGATTCCGTCCCATCAGAGGATTAAAACAGCACGAGGTAACAAACGAATGCACAGGGCACAAAGGGGTGGCTGCCCTGATGCCATCAACCTCTACTGTAGGTTGGCGTTTTTTTTTTTTTGCGCCGTCGGCCCGTTCCAAGCGTCTACCAGTTCTGCCCTACCATGTAGCTCATAATGCTGACAGGCCGTGTTTTTCAACACCACTAACTTTGCTCTCTCTCGCCGGTAAATCCGCACTCGTTGTTGGTCGTTCCGGCGATGTGTTGCGTTTGGGGAAACCCAACGCCTCACAGCAAGTTGACCTGTCCGACATTTTTGACAGCTTCTTTGGCGGTGGGGGCGGAATGGGAGGCGGCGGAGGACGCCAGCAACAACGACGGCAAGGGCCCGTGCGAGGTACGCCATCTGATGGAAACCCTACTACGGGGGAACATAGTATTCAGAACCAAACAAAGTCCGTAAAAATAGGATGTATGGTGTTTGGGTCCATCTTGAGTTTTGAATACCACCACACGGCACAGCGCAATGATGTAGTTGTTGCTGCCTCTGGCCCGCGAGGGTTCAACCAAAGGTGTTGAGTTAGGTCGGAGCGAGGCGAGGCTGCCTTCCCTGCCCTCTGCTTGTTTTGTGGCCATAGCCGTATATTCGCTTTTATCATCGTGCCCGTAACTGCTCGAACAAAAATGTCGTATCGCCTTCGTAACGGCGGCTTTTTGGTGGTGGGGGTGAACGGGGACACTGCTGTTGCGCTTGATTGATGTGACGTCGGACGGGGGTGCCTAGGCCGTTATCGCACCCTACCGAAGACGCCCTGAGGTTTGAGCGGTGCTTGGTTAGAACGCCATCAACGGGCGTGGTATTTTGCGCGATGGGGGTCCAATACCCCTATTTGTGTTTTGAGGCGTCCGCGTCTTGGCGTTGCCTCGTTAACGTATGCACCTAATGGCATAAAAGGAGTTGGTGTTTGCGCGAGGGGGATTCAATACTCTAATTGTGTGTTGAGATATCCGCTTTATGGCGTTGCCTCATCAAAGTTTCATGTTTTTTTTGTACCCGCCGGTGTGCCGTGTGACTTCGTTGCCTTGTTTGCTTGCTTGCTGTGTACCATTTTGTGCTTCGTGTGGCCCGGTCGTGGTGCGGGTAGGCGACGACCTCCGGGTGGACCTCGACCTCGACTTTAAGACCGCTTGCTTCGGCGGCGAAGAGAAGGTGCGGCACGGTAGTAGCGTCTGACGCTTTCGAGTGACCGGGACGACCCTCTAGTTTGTGTCCGCGCTTTGCGCCGGCACCACCCCCCCCCTCAAATTTGCTTTTTTTCACGAGGGTGGTTGGCGTCGAAAAAGAGCTTGGCGTTACTCGCAGGATTTGCTTCGGCCCACAGTTTGACCTAAGGCGCGCGATTAGCTACCTTCAGGTTTCAAAGGGTTGGAAGTCAGCGTCCACTGTTTGTGACACGCGAACCGCAATCTGTATCCTTAACCCCCGACGTCGGCAGCCACCTTTGGACGAAGTGATGGCAGCGTTCCTTCCGTCAGTATCGTAAGTCTGTACCTTCGGTTGTTGGCATGAATACTAAACTGTTTCTCTTAATATACACCACCACCACTACTACGCAGATAGATGCACTACTCTATTAAAGGTAGAAGCAGCATGCACGCTACAAAATACTGTACTACTACGACGACTATTTATATTAAGATTTTGTAAAATTACAGTCTACGTAAAATATACGGTTGAGGGCATCTACTGCTATGCACCATACCTATCCGACTGTCTGGTTATTTAATCCCAGGATGCAGCAGTGGTGGCGCTGAACAGCCGTTCCGCACGCGGATACCGTTTTGTCTGTCGGAATTGCTCTGGTGAATGCGTTTTTGCTGTCCGTTGAGCTTCTGTGGCGGATACCTTCGTGCTGTCCGTTGGAATTGCTGTGTCGGATACCTTTTTGCTGTCCATTAGAATGCTGTGGCGGATACCTTTTTGCTGTCCGTTGAAATTGCTCTGGCGCGGACGTTTGCAGCTGTGTCGTTTCCGATCGTTGCCGGAAAGAACCGCGTGTTGTCGTTCTGTTCACTTCGCCATTAACGGGTATCGTTGTGCGTGATTATGGCCCCCAAAAGTGCACGATGTATACGTAACGCGATCGAAGTATCACGAGCAGCTTGCAAAGATAAGTTTCGACGAGTTATTCGATTTGACGGCAATTTGTCTTCCTGGCTTTCATAAAAGAAAACGAAACATCTCGTTGTTGTGACCCCCCCCCCCCCCCCCCCCCTCCCTTCCTTCCTAGGTTCGCATCCGCCACTTGGAAACGTGCACCACCTGCGATGGCACTGGCGTCAAGCCGGGCTCCAAATCCCACACGTGCGGGCAGTGCGGTGGCTCCGGAGTGGTTACCCAGACCACCCGAACTCCGCTCGGCGCCTTCCAGACCCAGACCACGTGCCCCACCTGCCGCGGCTCGGGACAGGTGTGTGTGTGCGTGTTGTGCCCAGTAGGTGACCTTTTCTTTTGGAACAAGAAAGGCTTTGTCTGGGCCATGCAGTAGTCGCTGTCGCAGTGTTCAGAACTGCGTTTTTTGTTCTTGCTCTTGTTTTTGTTTTATCGCTCGGCGGATGGGTAAAAATAAACTTTAGTCACTATCCCCCAAAATATAATGAATGTTGGTATATCAGGATTCAATCCAAACGATCATTTTTGTTGGCATTTGTGACAAGTCCTATGTTAACGTGTTTTTGTCGTCCTAGCGAAACAACACTCGGGTATTTTTGCATTTCATCAAGTGTTTTCTTCGTGAGGCGGGGCACCGAAGGGAGCCCTTTCTTTCGTGAGGGGATGGGCTTCTACTATTGCGTATTGTTCCGGGGGTATAATTTCAACGCCACTACGCTTCCCTACGTGTTCCCCGTTTTTGTTCGAAAGGTCGTGGATGAGTACTGCGGGACTTGCTCTGGCCAGGGCCTCCTGGAGAAGACCAAGCAGGTCAAGGTGAGAGGAAGATGAGGTGGGCGAGCAGGTCCCCCAAAGGCGGGAATATTCAGCCATCAGCCGGTGTTTGATCCCTGCGTGTTTTTGTAGCAGCAGTTACAACGAGACCTCAGCTGTGAGCTTTAAAAAATGTCTAATATTGATAGCTGTGTTTTGAAGTTTTGACGTTTTATTTGGTGCTCAGAGTCGAACGACCTGATTTTTATTTGAGTCTGGTTTCGAAGACAAGAAAGGCCAGCCCGGCTCGTTTCAGTCGATCTCTTGCTCTGTCGATTCAGCTCAGGGCACCCTCGAAATCGCCTGGGCTTTCGCCCACGAGCACGGCACCTCTTTCTTGTTTGTACTCAACCACTCGGCACGTGAGAGGCACGTAAGTCGCCGTGCCTATCGATGTGTTCTGTTTTCGCTCTCGGATGCTGATTAGGTGTTTTTTTTACCCTTTTACTTCCACAGAAACAGAGTATCAAAACTAAAGTTCAAGCAGTTTGAAAAATTGTGTGCAGCTCGGCAGGGGTTTCTGCTCATCGAGCGAATGTGTTCTGCCGCATCATCTTTGTTGACCGCTGCTGTTTGACCGCTGCTGTTTATAGGTCAAGGTGCCGGCCGGAGTGGAGGACGGCAACAAGCTGAGGGTGAAGGCCGAGGGAGACGCGGGGGCGAAGGGCGGCCCCGTGGGAGACCTCTATGTGTTCCTTAGCGTCAAGAGCCACCCCCTCTTCAAGAGGACAGGAAAGGACATCTACAGCGAGCAGAAGGTGCGTGGAGCGCGCGACCGGGATCTGAAGGACGAACTTTTTGGTTTAGATTTGTACCGTAGACGACCTGAAAGTGGGGCGGCTGGCCGTTTATTGATTGCTCGGAGTACAACCGCCAGGGTAGTCGAAGGCATGCAGGAGACGGCCGACTCTCAAGTCAGCGCTGAATTTTGCGCTGTGTTCGCCGTCTGTGCGGGAGAGAGCCCCTTATGAAGTACGTGGGTGTCTTTGGTGACGCCCTTTACCTGTGGTGAACGTGTGCGGAATACTCAGTACAAGAACTGTAGTCGAACAGTGCGACCTCAGTATGTTGCGTTTTGTGCATGGCAAACAACAGCTATTAGTAGCGAACGCCTCATGTCTGCTAATCAAGCACAACGAGACGCCATGTATACCTCGGATTGATCCCACGACAACACGGTCGCTGCTTGGCCCCACGCCGGCTACTGCGTGGAGAGTAAGCAGGACACATACCTGTCGTAGGACGCCCCGGTCCTTTGACTTGTTAGTGACCACGTCTTCGGGCTCGTCGCCCTCCATTACCCATTTGATTGTTGTGATGTTTTCTGGTATTTTTTTATTATTTACAGATGAACACGCGATTAACAGCGATAATACACCCCCCGGGACGATTTTCCGAGCCGATTTTCTCCGCCGCCGCAACAAAAGGCGTGTGCACTCAACGAAAAAAAACGGTTTATTTGAGGAAATCTCGTGGAGATATTTTCGTTGGTGCATTGCTCGACGTTTGCACTCTCCCCGTTGTGGAGAATGACTCGTCTGAGGGTGTGTGTGATCGTATCACCCGGTGTGATCTAGGGTATTTGCGGGTCTGAAGCCAGACGGTACAGCGGTTATTTTGTCCCCTTACCGACACCACGAGCGCAACGCTAGCGTCTCGGCTCACGACTTTCGCCAAGTAGAGTAGGCAGGAAGGCTTTTGAGTAAGTAGCCTGCCCTCCTCTCTCCCCACCCCCACGCTTTTTTTGTTTGATAAAGTTGTTACAAATACCGTCGGCTGTGAACTCGACGGATTGAGTGGGTGGTACTCAGCTTTGCAAGCTGCGTGATATGTCGGCTGCATACGTCAGCTGGGGATTCGGCCGATTGAGTGATTGATACTCAGCTTCGCACGCTGCGTGATAGTACACGTCGGTCGGCGGGTTTTAAGTGGACCATGTTCTCGGGTTGCGTCTCTCGTCTCTGGTGAAACAGATCTCGTACCTGGACGCTATCCTCGGGAACGAGAACGTGCACGTCGAGGTCGTGGACGGGTCCGTGGAAATCAAGGTGCCCCAAGGCTGCCAGCCTGAGACTGTGCTCCGTATTCGGGGCAAGGGAGCGCCGCAGCTCAACAATGCGTCGGTGAGTGTTTGCCAGATGTCAGTAGTTGTCGATACGGACCATCGAGGCCGCCGTCTGCTTGTTTGCTTTGAACCTGCTCCCTCTTTGGCATCCGTCTCAGTGGCGTTCCACGTTCCATGTGTGTTTGCGTCGACTTTGTTGTCTTTTGTACTCCTATAGGGCGATATTCCGCGTCATTGGATGCCCCACGTGCAGCCTGCCAGCGGGGGGAGGGGAGTGGAGGGGGGAAGGGGGGAAGGGGGGGGCTCTCGAGTGATCCAACCAGTCCTGGCCAGAAAGCCCGTTCGTTTTCCGTCAACTCGATTTGACAGGAGCCAGAGCGGCTCTTCGCGCGAGAAACAATATCACTTCCTCCCCCCCCTCCCCGCGCTGTAGGGCCGGAATTGAGATATTCACTGAACGCCTTGCCAAGTAGGCCTCGGTCCCTATATATACCCGTTTTTAAATCTGTCCGCAGATGCTATAAAATTTGCAAGTAAACCTGGCGTTTGTCACCAGACTTTTCCTGTATTTATATATTGGGGGAAATGATGTAGGTGTGTGCCTTTCTTGGTAAGTCGTGGAACTCACCACTCAGGAAAAAAAAAAAACGCTCTCCGTATCATGTCCGCTCTTTGCCGTCGAAACCTGACGTTGGTTCTTGCCATGCAGACGCGCGGCGACCACTACGTGACCATGAAGGTAACGATCCCGAAAGACATCAGCGCGGACGAGAGGAAATTGTTGCAGGAGCTCCAGGGAAAGGGGGACGGCAAAGCCGGGGGTAAGGCCAAGGACGGGAAGAAGGCCAAGGGGAGCAAGGTACGCAACAGTCAACAAGTCGGACAGATCGCCCCCTAGATCATCTAGATCCTAACCTGCCGTTCTCAGGTGCTTGTGCAGGATCTGCATAGTACAGATCCAACCGAGGAAACATGTCCTAGATAATGCAGATGATATGGCTCTCATCCAGCAGCGTGAGCTAGACCATAGAGACCATAGAGATCAGGGATGTACATTCCCCGAAATGTCTACGTAGATTATCAGGTGTTCATTGATGATTTATCCAAGGTGTGAACAGCTTCATTGTTCGCGCTACTATTTATACTATTAATAGTCAATTTACTAGGGCTGCGAGTTCGCTGTCCATAAGTGGACGACTGCAGTCATTGGCTGGCTATTATATCATACGATGAATTAGACGCGAGTCGACGATTGAAGAAAGGGCTGCAGTCTTGTCTCTCGCGATAAAAATGCAAGGCACGAACCGATAGTGCTGTGGTGGTGTAGTGGGGAGGGCGGATAAGAGCCCACCACGTATGTGACCCCGGATCTGAGTTACTACTATTGATAGGACAGAGAGAAAAAACAAGGGCGAAGAAAATGGATGGGATGGAAAAGGAACAGAAAAAACGTACTAAAGTTAAGTCGCGTGTGGCAATTTCCGCATTTTTTGCGTCGATTGCATCTGACTTGCGCTGCTGTGGCACGACGTGTGTTTTTTTATTCATGTACGACTCGGTATTTAAGGTGCCTTACTCTCCCATCCAGCTAGTAACTACTGGTGCAGTACTGCTGTAGCCGTGACGTCTATATGACCAACTCAGCCCTACAGTTCCCTACCAGTACCGACTCTCTGATAAGATGCCAGGATACTGGCCCGGGCTAGATTTCTTGTTTTGACATAGGGTGTGTTCCACACTGCTCTAACTTGACGCTCTTGGGACTTCAGAGGGGAAAACTGTCGAAAAATGTTGAGTACAGCAACGGCCACGGCGTGATTGGGGGGATGCCGCAAATCGGTGTCCGAACTACGTACAGTCCAATGCAAGCAGTCGTGCGGCACGGGCGCGGCGTGATCGTACCCGTTCCGCCGGGCTCTCACGCTGCTGGCAGACAGTACTTGATAACACAAAAGTTATCACTGTTTTGGTCTCTAGTCGGGATCCCAACGGGATCAAGTACAACCGCTCCCGGTTTTCTTTTTTTTTCACGGGAAATCTCAGTCTTGAGTTACTCGACAAGCTCTTTGTTTTTGTATGTCTTATTAGCTTATGAGAGGGCCGGTGGTGTATCGCGCAAGTTATGCCTCGAGAGCAACGTAGTAGCTTGGAGGAGTCATTGTCAGGGTTCTTTCACACTACGGTGTTTGCATAGAATTTGGTTGGAACCAATTGGTTGGGTGTCTTGTGGTAAGTTTCCTATATATATTGATGACCCCAACCCATACAACCTTCCTACGAGTATGAGTCATAACCCAACCCAAGACTATTAGGTTAAAAATGGCAGTTTGGCCACTTTTTGCCACTACCTTGTGAAGATCCTAACGTTGTTTTCGTGTTTCGGGGTCATTTTTGTATAGGAAAACAGACCACGAGAAATCCAACCAATTGGTTTCACCCAAATTCTTACCGGCTATTGATTTGTGACCGAGGCTTTCGAAAATCACCCCTCTGCCCTGTGAAACCATCCGATGTTTTCTTCCATGAATGGGTTGCGTTGAGGTAGGCATCGAGGAGTCTGTTGTAGGGGGGCTTGGTAGTTCGTTATATGTCGTACACCCCGTTGTAATATATGACTGTCCACCTCAGATTGCTGCTTCAGATTGCCGCCAGTCTTGTTACCCTCTGCCCCCTTCGAATTGTTCGCGAGTGAAGATATTGTGCTTTGCGTAAGGAGACAATTGTTCTAACGATAACTCATCACCCAAATCTACTCCGATCTAACCTAAAAAGTAAACACCCCCGGCCGTTCTGTGACCCCGTCCCCCCCCATTCGTCGTATGCAGGGATTCGGCAGCATCTTCAGCTAAGTTGAATGGAAGCCCTTCAGCTGCTTGGATCACGGAACTCCAGCGCTGTGTAGAAGGAAGGGCTCCGACGAGGAATGTCTGGCTTTGTGTTCCTTCGAAGGAGAGTAGAATGTCCCGTTGTTTCCGTGGTGGCCCTTTGAGCGCCCGTGTCGAAAGCTCTACTCGTTTTTTGGCAGGGGGTACTCGTATGTCGTACCCCCGCTCGTGTGTCCCTTGCTCCGGGTTGATCGGACGCAACGTAAAATTTATCACAGATACAGGTTTGATTATATACAAAATGCTTTTGACTATAACGTAGCAGGCGTCAAACGAGATTTCGTCCGTCTGGCTGACGATGTTTTGCCCAGGCGACATGTAGTCATCGTTTCGGTGGTGGCAAAACTTCATGTATTCGCAGCTGACGATGAAACCTGTTGTATATTGGGCATGTCTACACACATCTCCGGGCGGGCATGCAACTTGGAGTCAAGGTTCACCCCCCCCATGCAAACCCGACGTGCTCCGTCTCGGCATTGTAGGGATGCGAGGGTCTATGGTCATATATACAAAGGTCTTCGCTCCGCGGGCGGCCTATGCCTCCCGCTACGCTCGCTCAGGAAGGAAAAGTACATCAAATTATGCAAAGCAGAGAGAGGTCCTTGATTGAATAATAAAATATAGTTTTTTTCATCATTGATTGTAGTTGCAAACTGGCGACTCGATAGTGCTAAGAGTCCCGCCGCCATGCTTCAGGAGAAAACAGCTCGGACGCCACATGCGCTTCGCGTCGCGGACGGTTTTCCGCTACGCTCGCTCACATGTCGTACGTACGTACATACCCCAGGTAGGGTACTTATTTTCTTCTTTCGATATGCTCTTATGTCTGTACTCATTATGTACGAAAGATAAAGCACAGCACGGCACAGCAGAACCGCAAAAACAATGAAAATGAAACCGAAAAATTCGGACCGAAGAAAAATCCCCGTCCCCTCTCGTGTAATAATTTCCTGCCTGATTGGAACACCTTATTACATTATTACACCCCGGTCAAGAAGAAAAAAAAAAAAAAAAAACAGAGCTCTCTCAGCCTTGTACGCCGCCCGCCCCGCTCGCGAACACCTCGCCACCGATTCGGTCCGGGTAAAGCTTTCCTCAATCTCTGCCACAGTCAGCCCCGTCGGCCGCCTGGGGTGAAGCTCGGTGCTCACCGTGGCCGTCATTCGCCAGCTCGACAATATTGGTGCTCAGACTGGGTACCTGCCTCTATGATTTCAGCCCGGTCGCAAAAATGAGCATCGCTTGAATATTATCTTACAATCCCGAACGACCCTTAATTGCTCGTACGTATTCCATCAAAAATCACGAATGGAGGCCAGACAGAGCCCATTGATGCATCCCATGTGTCTCGATGCACACGCGACGCCTAGGCACGAAAGCGGCGACCGTCCTTACAACCCCCCCTCTACGCGCCAGCACCCGCTGACACCCGCGGCGCCGTGCTCGGAGTACACGCACGCACACGAAGCGAAATAAGAAAAAAGGAAGAAATGATCGAAAGTGCCAAGAGAGATGGAGAAAACAAAGACCCGCTGGAAAGGTCCGGCCGGCAAGTATTAAGAGGAGGCGGCTCTCAAGTGCGAGCTCTGAGAGGCCAGGGATGTACCAACCGAGCACGTTCAGAGAGTGATATATCTATTAAGTAGTTCTATATGACTGCGGACATGCATTATATCGAGTACACCCCCTTGCCCCCCATGGCGCTTCGTTCCAACATGCTTCCTCGCCATCTACGTGATTGATTCCTTATTGCCGCTCCTCGTGGAGAAATGCGTGCGCCATAAGGTCGATATTAACGAGCAGTGTTTTTCGTTTTTATCAGTATTTTCCCAATATTTCGGTATTTTCATTTAGGAAAAAACCGAAAAGAACCGAAAAAAAAAAAATCTGAAAAATAATCCTCGTTAATAAGATCGAGACAACGCGCCAGCGCTGGATTTTTCGTTCAGAGCACATAGTTCCCTTTTCAGGATTGCTCTGTACGCGCTAGATGGCGATGAGGACTTACTCAGTAGGATAACAAGCTCCCAAACAAATATACTATCTATCGTCGTTGCGGTAAGTGGAACCGAGGTTTGACCACCCCCGTATACTGAAACCAGTATAACAGGGCCAGAAAACGGGCGCGCCCGAAAAGACCGATCTCATGTACGTACGCAACATCAACCCTTATGGGACGTAAGCATCTTAATTAAACTGTACCCGTATGAGTAGAGGAAAACAATGACGACCGAGAAGAGCAGACTTGAGCGCTCCTTCGCTTTGGGGTGGTGTCTTACGTTTATTGCTGCGACCACCCTACATTGATCAAGAAGTTTGTCCCCTAAAACGCGGGTTCAGTTCGAAAGGGGTGCATATGGCACATTTGCTCTTGATCTGTAGTCTCATCTTTGCTGGGGCGCCAGAAGCCTTAACATCTTGGCATCCCGCTTTCAAAGGCGGGCATTCCATCAAAGCGGCCACGGACGTTCGGTTTCCCATATACCTAGTACCTGGTACGGTCGTATCGAACGCAAGCCTTTGATCTACCCTTTAGTATAGTCTGGCCATAGGCCACACACCACCATGGTAAATTAATGACAATCCACAGCCCGCCTCACAGCAAGTAAAATACGTAGTAAAATAGTGAGGAATAACGCTCCTTTTTTCGTCTCTTCTTGTTGCTTGTATTGGTCTGGAGCACGTACAAGGTATGGGAGAGCTCCTTTAACCCCACCACCACCAGATCACCTCTGCTGGCTCAAGGCCGTACACAGTCAGCAGTACAGCAGTAGTATAATTACAAACAGCAGCAGCAAAACAGGTCAAACAAAGGTAAAAGGTCGTCGTACTCGGAATGAAAAATAAAAATATGAAACCGCTGAGCACGAAACGCTACATCATCATGTGAAACGCCCGACGGACGGTTTTTCGTGTCTACTTTTTGTGCCGCATCTCGCACTGGTTCCGGCTACAGCTACGAGAAGCTACCTGGTGCACTCGTGTAGTACAGCAGTAGTATAATTACAAACAGCAGCAGCAAAACAGGTCAAACAAAGGTAAAAGGTCGTCGTACTCGGAATGAAAAATAAAAATATGAAACCGCTGAGCACGAAACGCTACAGCATCATGTGAAACGCCCGACGGACGGTTTTTCGTGTCTACTTTTTGTGCCGCATCTCGCACTGGTTCCGGCTACAGCTACGAGAAGCTACTTGGTGCACTCGTGTCCACCACGTGTCGACAGGGATGGCCCCCTTCAGCGACAAGCCTATACGTGGGATAGTCTTTGACTTAGACGGTGAGCGTCTACAGCCATACTGAACCACTGCTGCTGTATCACGCGGCACGAAGCTTCGAACCAAATGATGCAATGACCCAAGTATTGCTTTGTGGTGTATGTTGCTGGGTGGGGTGTCTGTCTGGCAAGGCGAAGCTAATTGTCGACGATATTGCCCTGCATCCGAGGGGGGCGAGGCATGCTATCTTGTTGCATATCAACCGCATGCCCACAGCGTTGCAACAGGTGTACTGTATACTAACTGTAGACCATGACATGTTCGAAACGCACCTTGGCGAGACTGCTTGACTATTATTAATAACTGCATCCTGCGTCTCTCCGCGGGTCCGAGCTACGTACGTACTGGGACTACAGCAGTACGTACTGCTGTAGGTACATGCGGATATGACTGCTTTAGTTCGGAGTTTCAGGCGCAGCTCAGGTGGTAGCCCGGAGAAAGCTGAGGCTTACTGCAGTGCTACAATGCGCCGGTCGCCCGTGCGTGGTCCGCCTGTGGCCTGCGACTCCCCCAGTAATGAATTTCCAGGATGAGCACGACGAATTTACAGCGACTTCAACGTTCAACATGTCGACACCCACTGCATGCAGGCACGCTTCTCGACACGGAAAACCTCGTGTCGCAATCACTGCAAAAAAGTGTCGGCAGGTTCGGCAAGTTATTCACGTGGGAAATAAAGCAGAAGATCCTAGGTCTCCGCCAAGAGTGCTGGGCACCCATCGTGATCAAAGGTGAGGGGAAGATCTGGTGAGACTCGTTGTAAGAAACGACAAGAGCAGGACGACTGTTTGCATCTGGACAAGATGAACTTGTACCACCAATAACGACTCGTGCTCGTGTTTGAAAAACAGTCCGTCGTTACTGCTGTACAAGGTACCTGGTAGTATGTAGTAGATGACACCGTACGAGTATTATTACCTTTGTAGCGTATGAAGCGGAATGCTGGGCCGGACTGCGGATTTCTTGATTGACGAAGCGTTGTTCTTCATGATATTCAGCTTCAAACGAGTCCCGAATATATCTCAGAGAAAGAGAGAAGTACTTACAGTACCGGTACTCGTAGAGAGAAAGGCATTTCGTGCTCGCAGTTTTCCGATTTTGGAGGAGCCAGGGCCTGTTTCACCTTGCTTGACCGTGATAACTCTGTGCGAATATCGTACCACAGTAGTAGTCGATGTACAGGTCTAGAACTTTAACCCTACATTTTGTCTGTGTTGTCGTACCTCGCGACAGAGCTGTGCTTGGAAGGTCTATTATCCCCGGAGGACCTAGCAGCAGAGGTGGGGCACGACTACCACGAAATGAGCGCTAAAGTGGAGAAGTGCGATGGCGCAGAGGCGGTCACGGCGAGTCTACAGGACATGGGCATTCCCCAGGTGGGAAAAGTGGGCTGCCGCGACCCGAGCAAATGCAAGGCTGAGCTCCTCGAGCCACACCTCACGTCCCTTCACGCTTGGTGCAAGCAATGTATGCCTGGTCGGTGAAAACCCGATGTGCTCCGTCCCTGCATTGCAGGGATGCGAGGGTTTATGATCATACGACTACGGCCATGCATGATACTGAGCACACACCCCCCCCCCCCCCCCCCCGCTCATTTACACTGTCATTCACATGCAAGTCCGCCTCACAAGCGGTTCTTAGTAGGATGCAGCTCACCCTTCGTGCGACTCGCCGACCACCTGCCGGCGCTTCGCGCTTGGTGCAAGCAATGTCTGCCTGGTCGGTGAAAACCCGACGTGCTCCGCCCCGGCATTGTAGGGATGCGAGGGTCTATGGTCGTACGGTTACGGCCATGCATGATACCGAGTACGCCCCCCCCTCGATGCGTGGTCAATGGTAAAATGACCAAGGCAGGCAAACAATGAGTACGCCCCCCCACACCCCTCCACACCCCCCGCTGTCAACTTTGGATGCATGAAACGGTTATAGGGCATCGCGACCTCGAGCTCGTCAAAGGCGGTGAGCCTCAAACGACTAAATCACTCGGGGCTCTTCGAACGCATGAAGTGCATCGTCACTGGAGACGACCCCGAGGTAGGCTATGTGTGTTTGGACTATTTTTTCGAAGAACGTGCACTACTGTACTGTCGAGCTGCAGTATGAAGAGGATCTACGTATGGAGTGGGGAATGGCGTACTATATACCTGGGGCACACCACTGACCCCCGGAACGGTAGGGGATGAGGGGTACTCATGTCCAGCATAACCGTAGTCGAAGGACCATAGAGCCTCGCATTCCTACAATGCACATGCACGGGTAACATAGATCATTAGCACCAATGTACCAGGTAGTAGAGGTAGCAACGGTAGGTCGCATTTCCGCATGATGAGCTTCGAAGTACTCCGGTACGATGTAACAAGCGGACCGTTCTCATCCTTCACGCCCCGCTCGGATTTTTCTTAGTCTCCAAAATATAAGTTCGACGATAAGTAGAGCACCACGTTTCCCACTGATAAGCACCTACCAAATAGTAACGTCTCCTGATTCTGCCGGCCCGCAAAAATATCTGTACGCGACAAGAAAAAATCAAAACCACACTCGCGTCCATGTCCCGAGAACAAAACATACTAAGAGTACTAGTAATATGGGATTTTTTCTACATAAATCGCAAGTTTGTCAGTTGTTTTTGGTACACCCCCCCCCCCCTCCCCCGGGCTAAGTTTCTGAAATAGGAGCGTGGTGCCGGGATATTTTTGTTTTCGCCCCCCCCCAATAGATTATATGCCGGTTGGGTTGGCGTCGGTTGGCAACGACGCTGTAAAACATGCCGCTCACCACGTGAGCTAGACAATCCGGGCACCGTTTTTGTTGTTTTTTTTTTGGCGGTCGGTCACAGCTGGCGATCGAGTGTATATCGTTTTTGCGGGGTGGAGACCCTTTACTCCGCACAAGGGGAATTATCGTATCACGTATACCTGGCAGTGTTTATGGTAAGGCACCCACGTGGCAGATACATAATACACCCCCATTGCTGTCTCTGGAAGTGGCCACACCGGAAAATATATCAAGCTATTGAAGCTGTCATCCATATGCAAGTCGGCCTTACATGTCATCCATATGCAAGCCCGCCTCACAGGCGGTTCTTAGTAGGATGCAGCTCACCCTTCATGTGTATTAGATTATACACCCTAACCACAGAACTAACAGTCAGCAATACACCCTAACCACTGAGCAACAGTCAGCTCTGGCTGTTAGCTCAGTGATTAGGGTGTATCTCCAATGCAAGCACGATCCAGGCTCCCTTGACTGTTAAGACGGGACCTCGGATTTACTCAAGGGTTGCAATTCCTCTAGTGATCACTGCCCCGAGCAGGAGGTATTAGGGCGCTTCTTGCCTGAAAGTGTGTACCATGACTTTCAGGTGTATACTTGCACTATTTCAATGACTTTCAGGACAAAAGGCAAGAAGGGCGTTGGAGAGATTTGAACTCCGTATTGCGCTTTTATTACAGATATACCTCACGGCGCCCTCCGCAAGCAATGTCTGCCTGGTCGGTGAAAACCCGACGTGCTCCGTCCCGGCATTGTAGAGATGCGAGGGTCTATGGTCATACGACTACGGCCATGCATGATATCGAGTAACCCCCCCCCCCCTCCCCGGTCTAAGTTTCGGAAATAGGAGCGTCGGAGCGGGATTTGTTTCCTGTTACCCCACCGTATCAACTTTCATTTTACTTGGTTTTAGTATATTTTGTTTTCGGGTACCATACCGTATCAACTTTCATTTTACTTGGTTTTATTTCAGCACACCCCCTTCTAGATGACGAAAATAGGTGTGTGGTACCGAGATAGCTTATTTTCAGGTACACGCATACCGTGCCTCATCATATTTTCTATTTTCCCCCGGTTTGCACTCATGCACCACCCGCAGGTACTACTGGGCAAGCCTGCACCAGACATTTATCTCGCCGCCGCAAGACGTATGGGTCTAGATCCTCGAGAGTGTCTCGCTTTCGAAGACGCCCTGGCGGGGGTGCGATCGGCGAAGGCTGCCGGCATGTTCATTGTTGCGGTTCCCGACCAGCGATTAGACAAAGGGCCGTTTGTTGAGGCCGGTGCCGACGTGGTGCTGGAGACGTTGAGCAAATGGGACCCTTCGGCTTGGCGGCTCGAGGCCGGCACGACCGACCGAAGTTGATACGTACGCCTGGACAGTCGTTAAGATTTGCAATCACATTTGGTTTTTGGAACAAAAATTACTCCAATTATCGTGTACTCGCAATGTGCGATATTTTTCAGTCGTGGAAGAACTGCACCCACATTTTTGGGGACATACTACTTGCCACTACATGGTGTGTGATATAGGCTTGCGCTCAAAAGAGTTCGTTCAAGACGTGGATGTTTCACAGTGTCACAATGCGCAAGATACACGGCGGATTTTTCCTTCGCAGTATGTTCAGGGAGGAGCAACACCCCTTGCGTTGTAAAGGAGACACAGCTCGGAGATAATTAGTAGGTTTACCTTACGCACACCGCGTACTTGGGCTCTGTAAGGCAGTGACAGGTACAGCTCATGCAAGCAAAACGTTTCAGGAAAAACGTGAACGGGAGAATCACGACGAAAATCGCGTTAAATATGTGGGACTTCAGTATCGCGCAGCTTGATGCTCTGATATTGGTTCGAAGCCAGCCGGATTCGAGCAGGTGGCTCGAATGGATACCATCTCCACCTCGATAGCTATTTTTGCGTAATGGAAAACAGAAGTGTCCATCTCAGCAGCGAAGGTCAACATGTACATGCCATGCTCTGACCGACTGGGAGTCGACCCAACCTCAATGTCCGAAAAAAAAACAGCATAAAGAACAGAGAGGACCACGAAACGTCGGTTGTTCATGCTTGAATTAACGTGAGGGAGCCAGCACACCGGTCCTGGGAAGAAGAATACAACAAGGCGTCAGCAAAAACGACTCCCGTATGCCTGGCATCCCAGATCCAGCTCGCCCCAAGAGAAGCATCAACCTAAAACGAGCCACAAATACAGCAGCAGTCGTCGTAGGCCTCTACTGCACACGGAGCGCCAGAGTCTCGAGCACACTCAGACGAGGTCGACGAAGGGCAACGCCTGGATAGTCTCCACTTCGTGGTCGCCCATGGTCATTACGTGCGCTTCCTTGGGCTGCGTCGGCGACCGCTTCAGCACCTTCTTCGCTGTGACCAAGTGAATTGGGGGAGGGAAGGGGGGGGGTGGGGTTGGAAGTCAAGATAGGGCGGGAGGGCGTGTCATGTATGAAAATAAAAAAGCGAACAGCTGTGAAATCGACTATGGATGTATCAGCAGTACCCTTTGTGTTTCGGCGTTAAACAATGTGATGCTACCATTCGTCAGCACTAGACTCACAAGAAGAAGCCCCGTAAGAAAGTCAGCCGCACATTGCCCGGTAAATAAGAAATTGAGTGCAGCTACACTTAAGGTTGTGTTGAGCACAACATTGAATTAAGAGTTATCGCCAAGGCCAGTATTCCGTTTCACATTAGAGGGCCGGTACTGCTGTATACGCTGGGAGATACTACTGCGTTTGCATTTTGAAATACTCCTCTGTCGGCTGAACAACCATCCTTACTCGATGCACCGGACAACCTTCCTTACTCCTTTGTTAGGTCATGACAGCCGCAATGTTGGCAGCTCGAGTCAGGCGGCAACACCAGCAACACGGCTTGCATTACGTCAATGCAATCCGTGTATCGTTTCTACTGTAATGTTCCAGTAACATAGTCGCGGTCACGGGTAGCGCTAAGATACTGCAGTAGTGTATACCTATGATATCGCCTACTTGTATATCGTATGCCTCGGAGGTGGACAACCGTCAATGCCTTGAACTGTCAGTCATAACAGCATCAATTAATTTTTGGGGGGGGCGTTTATGTTGTATAGGTTTGTGAATACGTCGAACGGGGCGCGGGTTTTTTTACGTCTCCGAAGTCGGAAAACAATAAAATCTGCTCAATTATCAGTATAAACTATCTCAAGATACGTTAGCAGCGCAAGAAGCTCCCGAGGGTGGCCACGACGTCCGACGCGAGCTGCATATGCCTCCACGACTGTTATAGCCATCCAGCCAGCTAAACAGATACCCACCCTGTAACCTGCACCAACTGGCGGCACGCACCCCCCCCCCCCCACCCCGTAGGGATGCAAGGGGCTGCTTTGTTCTCTCGTGACTTCACGTGTTGCCTACGACGACGGTGTAGACCCAGACCCTCCGCAGGATCCCCCGGCCTGTGGGACCGGCATCAATTCGCCGGTGAGAACACCGAGCAATCCCCGAGGAGCCTTTAGAACCAAAATAGTGGGGGTGACAGCACCGTTTTCGTACCAGGTACAGATTTTTGAAAACCTTGTCCTTCCCAAAACAGAACACTGACCGTATGGACAAGCAGCAAGAGGCCTGGCCGACTTTGTTCGTCACGCCCCCGAAGTGATCAAAACCATCAAGCCCTCAGATCGGTTAGAACCGTCACGCCCTCAAAAAGATCGAAACCGTCACGCCATCAAAACGGTTGAAACAGTCACGTCCTCAAAACGGTTAAAACCGTCCCGCTCGAACCCACCGAAAAACTCCCAGTAGGTATGTACGTATGATTATTAATAGTAGGTCTCGCTGCGTCAGAGCAAAGGAGAAAAAAGAGGCGCGAACTCACCGCCTCCCGCCCTTGCGTCCTTTTTCGCGGCCTCGTTCTCCTTCACACGCCTCTTCAGCTCGTCCCTGCACTTGGACGGGGAAACGTGTTCCACCCGTACGTGGATCTGCTTTGAGATGATACGCCCGTTCACCTGCGAGAAGAAACCCAAACAAAAAACGAAAAAAAGAGCAGGGAACACCACGATCAACAAACAGCGACAACCCCTTTTCACCCCCCTCAAAGCCTTGAAAGCGCGGAGCAGAGCAGCACGATGGACAACAAACAGCGACAGGTCGATTCCACCCCTCTGAAAATACGAGGTTCAGATTCTAGGAAACATGAAGCGCGTCAATTCCTAAGTGATATGCGATTGCAAGAACCTTTGCAGTGCAGCACGCGATAGCGTTACACACAGATAGATGGGGTGCGGCAACGAGTCACCCTTAGTAAAAACTGAACCCAAATAGAGGTGTGTGGTTTACATCTGTAGAGATTGAGCTTTAGTGTGGATTGGAGTCGCCTACGAGACGGTCGGAGGGCGGTACGGTCGAGTCAACGACACCATTGTGTTGGCGTTAATGTCAGTCGAGAGCAGGCCAACCAACAAAAGTAAAATTCACCCAACGCGAGACGTGACACCTCGCTGGAAACCCCAACGTGAACTGGAGGATATGTCTAAACAGAAGATAACGTTCGGCTTCATCGTGACTGGCGCTGAAACGTGGCGGCAGCAGTCTTTTCCAATGAATAGCAAGCGAGACGTTGCTGCAGGCATACAAAGGTTGCTCGTTGTACAGAAAGGCTGAACCCAGGAAGACCGCACCAAACGGACTCCCCATTTCCTCGACAACTGATCCCACTGGTTATATCAAAAAGATCGACATCGCGGAGGCGCACGCACGCACTGTAAAACCTTGAGCAGCTTTTACTTTTCAACTCTTTAGAACTGCCAAACGAACCCCAGTCCAACACCAACTACAGCAGTAGTTTGTACCCAAAACGTGGGTGCCCAGCGGACACACAAAAGGCAACATAACACAGTTCACACACACCAGGCTGTCAGTACAGGTTGGGAAAATATGTTGCTGCTGGCGCCGATTACCTGCTTGTTGACGCGGAGGCCCAAGGAGGTCTTGGTTACGTTGAACACGACACCAGTGCGGCCGTGGTAGTACTTGAAGGGCATACCCTTGTGGATGGAAGGGTTGCACTTGATGTCCACGTAGTCTCCCCTCTGCAAGCGCAAGTTCGATTGCAATGTCGGGGAAGGGTCAAGCGTGGCTTGAGGCAATCACCGTGGCGAGGTTTCGGGCTCCTCATGTTTTTGCATCTTGGTTTGGGAGTGCGCGCATGGTCAACTACGTACATACAATGTATGCACAACATGGGGAGAGGGTCAAGCGTGACCTGCCGCAAGGACGAACGTTCGTGGCTAGGTCTATCAACCCTCCGAGCGGGGCGTCGGAGGGAAAAAATGACTATAAAAAAGTGACGATTGCAGCAAAGGCCACTGGGTGATTCAATGGGGCATGATACAGATTCGTTTCCTAGTTACCAGGTACGACGCAAGGAGTCGTACGGCATGGGCAAGGTGTGATCCTACTCGTACTGCTGGCCGCTCACGCTGCTCCTACGCGAGATTGCCAACACCCAAATATATCATTGTTTTCGTTTTTATCTTGAACACCCAAAGGGGTTACAGGCTCTTGTTCTCCTGTTTACATGTTGGTTCAGGGGTATGCATGCGCATAAAGAGTGTCACATCACAGCAGTACCACAACGCCATCACTAGATGGTGGGAATACCATCTAGCCGCCCAGACTGCGGTGTAAGCCGTACCAGGTACTCTCTACTCCCTGCCGCTTATAGGCAGTTGCGGTACAGCAGCAGTACACCACCAGTCCTCTTCCCGCCAGCAAGCATGCTCCATCACAGAGCTCAAACTGACAACATACTTCGATATAATTGATGGTGGGTGAAATCTACCTGGTATACCAGGTATATACATAGTACGTTGAGTATTGCCAAAATAAAGAGCAGCGTCGTCGACACTATATGGCCGCGAAGCTGGGTACGTGTTTAGTATGTACCAGGTAAGGGAGAAGTTGACCAATCAAATCAACACGGGTTGTTGTACCCGTTCGAGTATACCAGGTAGTCCGCAAGTGCGCCTGGGACCAGTTCTGCTCTATGTAGCAGTTGACTCGCGATCGAGAGGTTGAGGCAAGGCAGGGTCGTCAAGACAGGTCCAAGGTGTGATAAAAGTGGTTTAGCTTGCTTTGGGCTGGTGGGAGCTGCTGTCCTTCACTGCTCGGCTTGGCGCTGGCGTTGGCATTTCGGGGTTACATACTGCTGCTGCTGTCGTTGGTTGCGATGGCTGATGCATCGCCGCGAACCTGGATATACTCGCACAACGCGTTGCTGCTGAGTAACGGCATACATCATTCGAATAAATACACAGTTTGTCATCGATCTTGAGCTACCAACAGACGGTGTACATGCGTATCCTGTAGAGACTGACGTCCGCTTTGCTCTGCTCACGGGTGAGTTGCCCCGCCGAGCGCAAAAGCACCTCTCACCAAAGTGCTCTGTATTCTCTTTTCGTGGTATTTTATACGCGGGTCACAAAAGGCGATACATACTGGTACGCATGTCAAAGCTTACTTCAAACGTATCTGGTAGTATGACAAGAGCTTCCGCGACACAACGACGAACAGCGACGAGGCATTGGTAGTACGAGGATTGCTACTCAAACACAGCACTTACTGGTGCTGCTGTAGATAATACTGCTTGCTCTGCTGCCGCTACTTGCTTGTGTATACAAGTACTCGTACTGCGCTTAGTTGCAGGCTCCTTCCTGCCTATACTCCCGAGTTTACGAAATACAGCAGGACAATAGTTAAGTGCAACGCAAGGCCATTGCGAAGCTTACCTTGTACTTCCTGAGATAGATGGAGAGCTCGTTGACTCCGTTCTTGCCGAAGTCACGCGCGAACATGTCGCGCGTACGCGCGCGGTAACCGAAAGAGTGCGGCATGGTGGTGCCGGCTGTTAGAACTGGAAACACACCAAGGCAGCATCCGTAGCACCGGCAGGAAGCAGAGCAGTCGTCCAAAACGACCAGAAACGTAAAGGGGAACGTTTGCGAGCAGCGGCGAAGACGAAGGGGGACAGTTGATGAGCACAGGAGTCGAGTCACACATAGTACGAGAAGCGAAACGGGTACTCGTATATACTGCCTGCAACGACGCACGTTGAATCGCGAGTTCAGGTTCCCTCTTTACGTCCGTCCATCCACGCAACTCAAGAGATGACAGACCACCATCGATTGCGGAGCGAGGGTGAAGCACCGACTCATGGCATTCCATCAAATTTCCACCTGTTGCTCAACATATCCTATGCTTTGCTTCGTTCATCCATGGATGGACGGCATCGACACCAACTCTCCATTCCTCTCCATGGGGCACTCCTATCCATGAGGCCCTCCTCTCCATGGGGCGGGTCAGCGGCGAACGTAGTTCGGTCTCGTCGAAGAGTTGACACACACTCGGTCGTCGAGAAAGCGCCTGCTTGCTGCTGTAGGCGCCTCAAAATCTCATCCGAGAGGTAGACGTGCAAATACTTATCGTGAACTCATAGAATACCCTCGACACAGAAAATCTCGGATGCACCCAACAGAACACCGCATTCTACATGGTACGTGCCAGTCAACCCTCCTACCTTAGAGGCGTTGCTTGAGCTGGCTCCCGCAGCAAGTGGAGGCCCCAGCGCCGCGAAAGCCACACAATGATTTTGAGGCCTTGTTGAGGAGGGGAAAGGGGGAAAAAGAACCATCCCAAACACCAAACCCAAACCCATTAAACTCTAGCCAATCAAAATGCAGGAACCCCAATACCTGGTCCACAGGGGGTACATCGTTTTTTTCTCGATTTTGAGATTTTCGATCTTTCTACATCCCGTGGAAGATTCAAGTCCCCGCCTGAAGGGCAAGAGGCTTTTTTGGGCTTCGTGATGCATTGACGCCCCCGCCCACATAACCTGCCGGGCAAGCCTATCCCAGCCAACTAAGGCCTCCGAGAGCGTCACGGTGGGAGATAGCAAGGTGTATGGGGCCGGCCGGCTACAAAGTTCGGTGGTCTCTCGTCTCGCGATAGAGCGGCAGCCTTCGTTTGACCTCTCTGGCTAAATCGCATGATAAAAGAGATCAACGGTGAAAAACAGCGTGTTTGTTTGATCCACATGCACCATCCTAGTTGACGTTCACCAGCACGCCCCAACCTGCTTCCCTTTCAACCGCTGCTTTCTGTCAACCCAGGCGCTGGAGGAACTACCTCCGTAAGCGTTTCCCGCTCTGGAGCGCAAGCACCCGCGCTGAACCCTTACAGGTGTGTGCCGATCCACCAGGGTTCTACAGCATCGTCATAGATGATCCTGAATCTACTGCCACTCCCATGATTGCGGCCTGGCACGCCGAAGAGCAAGCCAAGACATCGCCAACTCTGATACGAGCGCATATGTATGTATCGACAAACCGTATACACCCATCGATGCAACGAAGCTCCTCAACAATTCGCGGCATGGGTGACAAATATCCTCCCCGCAGGAGAACCTTCTTCGTGTTTTTTTAGTATCATCAACAGCGGTATGTCGTGTGTGCGCGGGCGAAAGTGGTTTAGTTCTAGAATATTCTGTCCGGGACGAAAACCTCGCGTACATTAATCCATACAATAAATATGGGCAATAACATTGCGCCACACCTGAGCTCGGCGTATACGTATGTATGACTCTGCAATGCTGTATCCTGTGGCACAGTTAGCACTGACTGAGCGTTGGAAGGCATACAAACGTACATGCGTAATCATGTCTCACGTCGAATGCGCATACTACTGCTGCTGTGCCTCGTTTCGTTTCATACGCACAACGATGCTGCGCTCTTCATATAATGTGAATGGTTGTGTCTCCCGCGGGTGGGCATCTTGTCCAAAAAAGAGAGGATGCGAGGTCGCCTTCTCCCTCTCAGGGCCACTCCTAACGAACAAAAAAAATCAAAATCGTGATTTTTTTGTCGTGAATCGTGATTTTTTTGTCGTGAATCACGACAAAAAAAATCACGATTCATGACATCAATTTTTTTAGCTTTTCCCTAAAAAAAAACAAAATCACGATTCGTGACATTTGTCGTGTCTCAAAATACGCCTGATCAAGGCACTACGCAACCCACGTGCACCAACGGTATCCGATGGTCGGCATAGGGGCATGGCAGACTCTGCTTCGTACGCCGCTTGTGGACAACGGGCGGCTGCCCAAAGATACCGCTGGGCGCGGGCTAACGAGGAGGTTGTGGCCTCGAAATTTCCAGGAGGAGGAGCCACTGCTGGAAGACTAAAGCGAAAATGACCTGGGGATGTCACAGGCCAGGCGGGGCAGACGGCCTGCGAGATGGAATCTCGCGAAACGAGCTTGGCCGACGGCCGGTGAAGTTGGAATCTCGCAGGCTGGGTCAGGCTTCGGCCCGCGATTCGAGTATGTCACGGGCTGGGCCAGGTGCGGACGGCCCAGCCCGGCCTGGCCGTGCCCCACTCTCGAGAGTTTGGTCCACACCCCCAAAAAACGTTGGGTTTGAAATATCAGAACTTTAACTATTTGAAAATATCACGAAACGCGACGTTTTTTTTTCGGCTTTTTTCGTTAGAACTGAAATGTCACGGATCGTGATCTTTTGGCATGCCTAAAAATCACGAATCGTGATTTTTTTTCGGTTCGTTAGGAATGGCCCTCAGTCTTATCTCTTGTGTCCTGCCTTGATACGGCGATGCTGTGCTCTTCGTACGTATGGAGCGCTGCTCGGCCCAACGGAATCTTCGATTGTTTCCAGTCTGTACTTGGTTTGTAAATACCGTTTCTCTTCCCGTGGGTGGGCTTTGTGTTTTTGAGGATATATAGAGAGAGGGTGCGAGGTCGCCCTTTCTCTCATCACTTTTGTCTCTTGTGTCCTACCCTGTCTGTCATAAAGTCACGCAACATTCACCCCGTTATGATGCTGTGTTGCACGCTTACCGCCAAGGCCGTAGTATATACTCGCAACACTCCCACAGCGATAGAGCAACGCCCCCTTTGCCGTTTCGTTGCATTCATTCCACAGTACCAAGAATCATCTACAGTACAAGTATACTCCCCGCGAAAATCGCAACGTTTCTCAAACCACTTGGAATTAGAGTGGTTTGTCCCCAAATCGGGACTGCGGTACTGAAGGGGTTAAGATCAACAATATTCAAATAATTTATCGCGTCTCGTCCCATGCGCTCATTCCGGCATGGGGAAGTAGTTTCAGGTCTGGAAGCAGGCAGCATCGTCGGGAGTATCAAGCGCCTTCGCGGCTACCTTTGGGGTACGAAATTCCGATTTTTTTCGGATCACAAGGCGCTCGAAAGCCTCGACAAGATCACAGAACATAACCCGCGGGTACAGCGATGGCTGGCATTCCTCACTGCGTACAACTATACTCTGGAATATCGTGAAGGCAGTACCAACGGGAACGCCGACGTCCTGTCCCGCCTGCCCTTACCTGCGACGGGGCGCGACCGCGACGGCCCCAGCAGTCTCACTCCGTCCGACGAAGAACGCGTCTTTCTCATCCGCTCTCACGGCCTACTCCAGGGTGGACCCTCGGCCGTGCGCGTCGGTTTGGGTGGGCTGGCGCCCTCCGACCCGAGCTTAGGCTTGGGTGGGCTTCCGCTCTCCCCACACGATTTCCGCGATTTTCGCTAACACGGGCCCCGAATGAGGATTGACGACCTCAATGCTCCAACTGGAGAATTCGTTGCCCGTGCTCCCCCTTACGTCACTTCGCGAGGTCCCAACTGGACCCTTCCTACCAACACATATACCAGCGATTATCTCGCCGCTTCTGTGTTCGCAGTCCCTGTTGCACCTCTGTCCGCTTCAACCGAAGGCACGGACCCCGGCCGACGCGCCACTTCCTCCGAGCCTTCCCCATCACCCAAGCGACGTGCCGCACTCTAGCCCTATAGCGGTCCCCGTCTCATCCACGGTCGCCCTCGGCAAAGCAGCTTGGGAAACCCTCCCTCCTGCTCGGCCAGTCCAGCACGACTCAGCCAAGCACCCAACGGACTCAGGTTCTCAAGAGCCCTCTGTTGTGTCTCATTCAGCCTCGCGTGTCGGACCAACCGTGATCGAGTCTCGGTTGTGCCCGTGGCTCCGCCTCTGCTGCCTTCATCTTCACAGACGGCTCTGCCGTCCCTTCTCCTGTCGGAGCTTATTTTGTCTCGGAGCCGCCGTCGCCAAGCTGCCGCTGCTGGCAAGCCTACGACCGCCGTGGACTATGGTTTCGTTCGTTCGCATCCTACTCCACCTCCTACTCCACCCACCGTCCCACGACCAGCCCCACGGCGCGCAAGCCGCGCCCGCCTCGGACTACGTCCCCTTCAGAGGATTCTCCCCGGCCCTTCATCGACCCTACCACCGATGCGGTCACACTTGCTCCGCCCTTGCTCGGCACCCTCCCTCCGGAGGCTCCTGGGCGTGCCAGCACCACAGCCAGCCCCTCCCTGAGATACCGTCACCGGCAGAGGTCGAGTTCATCGAATCTGTCGAGCAATACACGCATTCCGATTGGGCGCGTGAACAACGCGCTGAACCGGTTTGTGACGTCGCCATTCGGTATCTTCGTCTTGGCAGCCCCTCCGTCCTCCCCGACGATTTCCTCCTACATCTGGCGCCTCACAAACGCCCCCCGTTGTCCGGAGTGCGCTTCTTAGCCGAAAAAGGACGACTTTACACAGACGACGACGGTGACGACGGTGTCCTCCTGCTCGTGCGGAAGTTGACGCCCCCCGCTCTGGCTTGTCCCGACAAGTCTGGCGGACGTGCCGCCCGCCTTTTGGACGACGAAGCGAATCCACGTCCCGCTGCATATGCGTCCGTGGATTATGCAAGCTTGCCATGCTAACGCCTCCTGCCACCTCGACGTCGCTCGAACGCTCTCGATGCTCGAGCGCTTTTATTGGTGGATCGGCAAGAGCATCTGCACGCGGTGGTGGCTTCGTCGTTGTCTCCAATGCCAGGCGCGCAAGTCTTCCAGGCAAACGGTACGTTGGCCCATTCTCTCCCTTCCGTTACCATCCGGCCCTGGTGTCGCGGTGAGCGTCGACTACTTCGGTCCCCTTCCCGTCACACCTCGGGGTAACTGCTACATTCTGCTCTTCACGGATAGGTTCAGCCGGCGCGCAGACATGTACGCCGTCTCGGCAGCGGGGTTCACGGCTGAAGGCACCGCCGACATCTTAGTCAATATGTACGTACCTCTTTGGGGATGTCCGGTCAGCCTTCTTTCCGACAATGGACTGCACTTCTGCTCCAAGCTGTCACATGCCGTGTCCAAACTTCTGGGAATGCGTAAAATTGCTACAAGCGCCTACCATCCCAACGGCAACGGCGGCGTCGAGCACGTCAAGCATACCATGGCCCAAATGCTAGCGATGGTCTGCAACGAACGACAGGACGACTGGGACATCCATTTGCCGCACGTGGAATTTGCTTACAACGATTTCGTCAGCGCCGCCACCGGATTGGCCCCCAGTGAGGTGCACATGAACCGCCTCCCCCGCCTTCCCCTCACCATCTTCGAACAACACTACGCCCGAGGCCACCAAAGCCTCGCCCGCGACCAACAAGAGTACTACGACCTCGCCGCCGACCGCCAACGGCGTGCGTATGCGCTGGTGCGTGAACAACACGTTATAACGGTCTCTCGCGTGGAGCACCGTAACTCAGCACTCTCAGACACCTTTAAACAACGCCGTACCTACACCATCGATAACTGGGTGTGGATCTACCACACCGCTGCCACTATTCGCCAGGGTGCGAAATCTGGCACCGACGCCAAGGTTTTCAAGGGGAAGCTATCGCTCAACTGGACAGGCCCATTCAAGGTACTAGCTGTCGGCCCCGCGCCTTCCGACTCGACGCCGGACGGCCGCCCTTTGGCCGCCAAATTGCTCTACTTGGACGTTCCTAACGCCATGCGGCGCCGACGCCCACTGTCGCGTGTCGGTAGCCCGCTGTAAACCTTGCACCAACCCACATGACACAACCGACCTCCCCGGATACCTCTCCGCTGGACTTACGCAATACGTCCTCGACAACCATACCACTAAGTCCCCCCCCCCCCCCTTCCACGTCATCGCCGACGACGTTTCCGTGCCCATTGAGCGTTGCAAGTCGACAAGATTTCCAGTCACCGGTCAGTACGAGGCCGGGGCGGAGTCATCGCCGTTCTCTACCAAACACGCTGGAAACGCCTCCTCCGGCCGTCTTGGGAACGAGAATCGGACCTCCTTCACAGCACATCCTCAACTACTGGGCCGGCGAGCCCCTGCAACTTCGACAGGCAAACAGGGCGTACTGCCGTATGCGCGTGGGTGCCGCTCAGCGCGAGCTCGCCCGCGACAAGGGCGCCCGTTTTGTCAGCACATCCTCAACTACTGGGCCGGCGCGCCCCTGCAACTTCGACAGGCAAACAGGGCGTACTGCCGTATGCGCGTGGGTGCTGCTCAGCGCGAGCTCGCCCCCGACAAGGGCGCCCGTTTTCTGCCTCCTGGATACAGCTACGTCGACCAGCAAACGTGGACTCGCCGGTTCAGCGGCACCACCTTGCCTATCGGCGCTCACGTTTGGTACAAGGGTCAAGATCATCTTTGGTGGCTCGGAAACATTTCTGCCCACACTTCAACTCCTGGACAGTACGTCGTTCGCTTCTTGGACGACCCCGGACCGGTCAAGCTCGCGCCATCTTCTGCTCGGTATACTACGGCTGATAGAGCCGTTCGCGGCTCGTGGTGTCTGCAAGTGCACCAAGGAAGCTCCCTCATGCGTCGTATTGTGCGTAACGTTGACCAGTCCCGCGGAGCCGAATTAGCTGGCTCTGCCGACTTGAATACGTACCCGTGGTCAATTTTAATTTTTCGTATGCGTGTCTGCCGTAGTCGCCGGGGCTGGGTTTGGTATCGTGTCACTGTTGTGTGGTTTCTTTGTTCTGTTGTGCTGTAGGTGTAATGTTTGTTTGACTTTTCACGAACTCTCCAGTCGTTTCCCA
This sequence comes from Macrocystis pyrifera, assembly GCA_031763025.1. Taxonomy (NCBI): domain Eukaryota; class Phaeophyceae; order Laminariales; family Laminariaceae; genus Macrocystis; species Macrocystis pyrifera. Next base: position 2,349,489 of record JASSKH010000009.1, on the reverse strand, counting down.
GCTTTCACGACAGCTGGCTGCTGAGTTCTTGCTCCAATTGGGCTACCGGTTGGATTCACTTCAGTCTCCTCGCCATTCGGTCATGCGTCTCTTGCGTTCCGTATCTGCGATTGTTTTCGCCCCCTCTTCGAGAGCGGCGGAAACGTTCGTTCGCGTTTCGATTCCTTCAGTCGTACCAGTTTTTTTTTCGTTGTTTTTCTTGGATCGCTTGGTCCCTCTTTGGTTTTCCCGAGGCCATGTTCGTGAGCCTTTTATACGCATCGTACAGGTTGCCCTAGGTTTAGGTCTGACCCCATTTGCCGTTCATGCGTTCCCCCTCCGCCTTCTTAACATCCCCAAGCAGGCCGAGGTGATAGATTTCTTTTTTTTTTCGCGACCGTTTGCATTCCGCCCTCTCCCGCGCGATATTGCAGAGTGTTAACAGGTTTAGATTCGGTAGTAAGCGATTGGTGAACCTTTTACCGATAACCCCACGGACTCAGACCTTAACAATAGGCCGTAACGATGTCTGCTCATTGTTTGTTTTGTGTTCTAGCGCGCTCAGTGTCGGAGAAATCTCGCACGCGTCCTTCCTGCCCTCTTTTATGGGATCGGGTCTTGGCTGTCTTGGGTTCTCCCATAGCGTGATTTCCTGTTTTCCAACACTGTTCTCACTATTCGAGTGAACCCCTTTGCGCCAGCACTTGTTTGTCTTGCGTTACCCCCGCGTCCGTTTGAATTCTCGAAGCACCCCGTGCCTTCGCAGTGGGTAGTGTAATGTTTTTTTTTTTGTTCTTTGTGTTTGTGTCTCGCTCTCTGGTTAGCTTATGCCGCTCCTGGCTACGCGAGCCACACCGCTTCCTCGAGTTTAAGTCCTCGATTTAACTTCCGGGTAGTTCTAGCTTGGTTTGCCTGCTTCCGCGTATCCGTACTTTCGGACTTGTTGTTGTCTGATTCGCAATGTCCACGTGTAATCGGCTACCGCCTTACATGTTAGAGGTGTGGGAGTGGGTTGTGAAGGGCCGCATCTTCGATCCATTCTCCGAATTCTCGGGATTGTTTTTGTTCTTACCTGAGTTTTCTATGAATCTGCATATACGGCCCTTCAGGGTGGGCTAGTGTTATGGTATCCCCTCTCCCCTGTTGCGGCGTTATGGTTTGTAGCAATCGTCCCCTCATCATACCTGAAAGGCGTTGTCGCCTGCTTTTCTGATGAGCGCCTCGCTCCTTCGTTCAGAAGACATCTGGCGAGGCAAACAGCAACTAATACAAGAGCTTATAACATCGTCAAGCACCTTGTGTGAGTGACCAGAACAGAGCCAAAGGCATCAACCTGCTAGCAGTAGTCGGTCCCTAGGTCCATACGGTCTTACACTTAACAGTGCCACCTTGCGACCTTCATTCCGCACTTCTCCAGTTCTACCTTTGATGGAGAGGAGTTCACCACTTCAAGTCTTGTTCAACTCTGTGCTTGAGAGACACTGCTGTGTACGATACGAACATAACTTCTGTAACCCTAACCCTGACCCTAAGCCCTAAGCCAATCAAATCACACCCAATCAAACATAGTAAGCACTATAATAGTTTGTTTGTCTTCAACTCTAGTACCTGGTAGTATTTTTTACTGCCCATTTCGACAAATTTAACAGCTCTTTGTTTCGCGCCATGCTGGTGCCTTTATATTTCCTTGTCGTATTGACGGTCGATCTGCCGTGTTTTCGAAATGCAGGCAGTAGACACAGCAAAGAGACGAGTAGTCCTCTCTGTGCAAGTCTGCTATTATTATTTTGGTGTCATGCTTGCTGCTCTCAGGTGAATATACTTATTAACAGCTCCATCATACACGAGCACATTCGATGTTTTCCCCCCTCTATTTCGATTCCCCCCCCCCCCCCCCCCACCCCGCCACATGGAGTCGCAAATTTTTTTTTTCGCCACGTACCCTGTTACACAAACACTGGCGACGATCTGCATGTACCTGGTATGGGTTGTAACCCCCCCCAAAAAAGTACGGTTTTAATCCATTGATCTATTTGTACGATAGATAGCTACCTCTAGCGCTGTTGTAGAGCGGACACTTGAGTGTGCTGGATGTCGACGGGTAGAAGAACATGACAGAGAGTTAGAGATACATCTGCTGTACCGGTAACTTGTGTGCGGCAGACTTTTGTCACACGCAGGTTGCAACGAGATATGATATCTCTTTCCCCTGAACGCACAGAGATGGTGTACATTTTAGCCTATCGTAACCTTAGCTTAAAATATTGAATAAAGAAGTATACGCACGCGCACGCGAGCAGCAGTACGCTCGTCGTATAAATAGGCGATGAATTCGAGTCAACGAGAAAACTTATTTGGAGACTTTCCAGAAACTTTTTTAAGCAATGACGAGGGGAGGCACACGTCAATTTAGGTCGACGGGTCAAGGAAGTGCTCGCTTCATCGCGCGATAAAGACCAAGGCGTGTACCATGGCGGCCATGAGGTGGAGGGGGGGGGGGGGGCTGTTTTGAGACTCTGGATCCGAGCGAGAAGGGCCAGGACGATTATTGAGCCAATGGTAGAGGAATGAGCGAAATAGAAGTCTTGCTTATTTAGAGAGATAAAACGGCTTCGCACGATCATAAGAAAAACTATCACGTACCTGGTATACATTTGTTTTTCTATCTCATTGATTGTCTTCGCCCCCCTTATCTCTCTCCATCCTAGAAGTAGCTCAGATCAGGGGGAGCATAGTAGGCGCTTATCCCCCCTCTCCCCACTACGGTTCTTGCCTTGCATTTTTATCGCGAGAGAGAAGACTGCAGCCCTTTCTTCTTTCTTCCCTCGTCGACTCGCGTCTAATTCCGCTTACCCACAACGCTACGAAGACACTCTCGGCAATGGGTTACATTTTTGTTTGGCAAAGTGAAGTCGAAATCTCGCCACGGTGGGATTCGAACTCGGGTACCTATGCTAGCAGCATTTGCAGGTAACCACTATTTACGGGGGACCATAGTAAATAGGACCTACGGTACGCACAAAAACCTATATATTTCCCTACTTTTGCTAAAAATATTAGGTCCTTTTTACTATGGTCCCTTGTAATAGACTACCGGGGCGACCATACAGAATATGCGAAGGAATACCCATGCTGATTTGAAGAGAAGTACTGCTTTTTTAGAGAGGTCACATGGTTTGGCACGAACATATCAAAAACTGTGTTAAGAAGGAATATCCATGCCGGTTTTTCAAGAGAAGTGCTGACTCTTGAGAGAGGTCAGATGACTTGGCGCGAGCGTCTAAAAAAATACACACGAAGGAATACCCATGGCGGTTTGAAGATATGTTGGGTTTATTTGAGTGGTAGTCCCCAAAACGGGACTGCAGTGCTAAAGGGGTTAAGAGAGGTCAAGCAGGCCTGACATATCCCCCTACTGCTGTAATCGGATGGAAGAGCGGAGAAATCGGTACTGTAAGTCGGATGGAAAATCGGAAAAGTCGCTATGGTCCCTCGGCCCCACCCCCTGTCGTTGTCTCCCTCCTGCCTCTCCGCTGTCGGTTATTGGGGTGTGTCTGTACATGTCTCCTAGTCTGTCGCTCTGGTTTTTACATACCATCCGCGTCCCTCCAGATGTTGTCTGTGGCTCGACCTGAACAGTACTGGCGCAAGCCGACCTACAATTTCATGCGAATGCAGCTCTCCGTCCTTGTGGCCGCCGTCTTCAGCAGCAGCTTCATCGGTGCCGGTGAGACTCAACAGCACGAAGAAGTTAGTATTTACGTTCAACAATGCTCAGAACTCTCCGTTGGGTGTCCTTCCTGTTAAAAAGCAATGGTTACGATGTTTACAGCTCTTCCTTCGGTGTCCTTTCAATTTCAAGTCAACGGCAGCGATGTTTACAAGCTCTCCCTAGGGTCTCCTTCCTACTTTAAAGTCAATGTTAACGATGTTTACAGCTCCCGTTGGTGGCGTGTACTTACCATTAACGGTGACGCAAGGGTAAAATTCGCAGAGCTACCAGCTGGCCTTTCAATTAATACCGGACCTCAAAGGGTTTTTACATTTGAGGCGGCCCCCTTGAGTTATAACCTTGTTTACAGCTCGCCCTTGAGGTGTACTTACCATCAACGGCCACGCAAGGGTGAAGCGCTTCTGGCAAAGTTGCCAGGCGGTTATTCTTGATGGCCCGAAAGGGTTTCACAACGTTTGTAGTGCTGCTTTCCGACATTCTTCCCTGTAAAACAATATTGTTTCCCCCCCCACTGCGACCGTCCGCAGCTGTTGTCGGGGACGCTACACAATCGACCGTCTCGGGCAGCACAGTAATGCCGTCAAACGTTTAACATAATGCGCGTGCCTCTCTCCCTCGCCCCCCACCCCCCGGCCCGACGCCACGCTGTCATCCTTATGCAAAAACACCCGCCTCAAAAGTGGTTCTCAGTAGGATGCATCTCACCGTTCATGCGACTCGCCCAACACCTCACGGCGCTTCGAAAGTGGTGCAAGCAATGTCTGCCTGGTCGGTGGAACCCGACGTGCTCCGTCCCGGCATTGTAGGGATGCGAGGGTCTACGGTCACACGACTACGACCATACATGATAATGAGTACATCCCCCCCCTCCCCTACGCCACGCCAAGCCTCCCTCTCCTCCCAACTTTTTGTTTGTTTCGTGTTTATCCTCCGGCGGATTGGTAAAAATAACGCTTAAGCTCGCCACACTTCCACGTTCAGATTTCGTGTCGTGTGTCAATTTAACCCATAGCTCCCGTTGCAACATTAGAGCAGGGCTGCTGTTACCACTGGCGCTTGGGCACATTGACCCGACCCGACCCCCGAGAGGGGCAGGTGCGATGGAGATAGTCACCCGGGAGATTCTTCTCAGGGTAGTGTGGGACTCGCGCGAGCTCACCCACTAACAAAAGCCTAGGCTATGAGGCCTCCCCGCCGGACTTGGTCTAGCTACGGTCCACGCTACCCATTAGGGCGTTGGTCTTCAAAACCCTAATGCCAATCTCACCCCTCGCCGTTCACGGTATGTATGCGTTCTCTATGTTCTTCTTCCGCTGGCGTTGAAACTGAAGCGGACGTTGCCTCGCGACTGGGCGTGATTTACATGTCAACCATGTTCGTCGGCGTGATCTGCCTGCAAACGGCAATCCCCTCGGGAGCCAAGGAGCACATCGTCTTCTGCAGGCGAGTCCACTAGCAAACACCTACCTGGTACTGAGTACTGTACTGCAGAGCCTCTTTACTTCAACACCTACTGTACTGCAGCACCTACTGTACCTCAACCCCTACTGCTTTACTGCAACAACTACTGTACCTCAACATCTATTGTACCGCAACACGTACTTCAACACCTACTGTACCGCAACACCTACTGTACCCCAACACATACTGCACCCCAACGCATACTGTACCGATGGGAAAAGCTGACCTTCTCGATCATCCAATACCCGCGATTAGGCGCACGCAGGCGCTGGGGGGAAAGGGCAATCGATGCATGTCTATACTCTCAAGGATGGAAAAGGATAGGGGTTGCGTTAGTATCATCGAGATCTCCTAGATGATTAATGGACCCGCAACCACTTGCCCGACCGAATACTTTACTGCAAGTGCTGGAGCCTCATTGCATCCCCCTCCCCTATATTCCGCACGACACGGACGCACGCAGGTGGCCAACATGTACAGCGTGAGGGCGTACACCATTGGCTACGCGTTCGCCGAGCTGCCCTACATCCTGTTCATCGCGCTCGCCTTCTGCTCCATAATCTATTGGGTCACGGGGCTCGCAGGCTCTGCCGAGCAGTTCTTGTTCTACTGGTGAGACCGAGCGAAAGCTGCTCTCACTCGCCGTGTGACGTTACATGCGCTGTTGTGCTGTATGTTCGTCAGCTGCGTAGACCTTGCGCCTCCCCCCCAAGAGGCCTCGCGCGGTGGCCGTGGTATGCGGTGACTGCGGTATGCGCTTGCCCACCGATGACTTTAGAAAATCGGGCAGAGCACACACCGGTACACGCTTCACCTGGAAGCGAAAGTTTCGCAACTAGGACAGACCATGGTCTAGATCATCTGCAAGCTCTCCACCGGCCGTTGTGAGCGGTTGTGCAGGGTCTTCATAATACATATCCAACACACGAAACATGCGCTAGATCATACGCAGCATACGGGTCCCACCCGGCAACATGGGGCTACATCATGCAAAGTTGGCAATACATCGGCCTTGAAAGAGCTAGATCATTGAGTGGGAATCGATGATCTGTTTGAGGTGTGGATTTATTTTATAGTTGCTCTGGTAACATCAAAACTACAAAAAAACATGGTTGGTAGGTAGGCTCTGATTTCCCTAACCGTTGCCTACTTTCTCGCGCTGCTGTAGGTCACCCACGAAGCAAGTGCCAATGAGATGCTTCTTCTGTATTTCCAGCAGGCTTTTCCCCATTCCGGGGATGCCCTTATTGCGGCCCCCAGTTTTGGGTTCAAAATTGCCCAAAAAACACCATGGCTATTGGTATTTTGCACGCATCCGACTTTGCGTTCCTTTTTGAACGTCGACGGCTCGCAGTGTTTGTCACTCACACGTTGGTTTGTTGGTATCATAAGCTTGCGCGATTCTAACCTTGTAGTTTTGTCTGTCTGTCTGTCTCTGGCTCGTGCGCGCCGATCGGTCCATTCCCCTCGCCCCATCTCCGCTGGCGCACAACCTATGTGCGTTCGCTTTGCGCCCGCAGTATTTGGTTTGGTGGACGAATGCTTTCCTTCCTCCTGTGGGAGACCTTCATGGTCTTCACCGGCATGCTGTTCGTCATGGTGAGCATTACGCGCTGGACTTATATGCCTTGTATACAGTACCCGGTGTATACTTCGTTTTTTTTTCTCTGGGGTGTATGTACCATAGGTGTTATCGTGGAATTATGGTGTTCTGCGTGTATTACAGGATAGTATATCACAGCCCACAGTATCGTTTCCGTTGAGCACTGGTACTGCCGCCTATCCCGTGGAGATCCGCGAGGGACAAGCATTACTGTATTGGGAGGGGGTACTCACGAGGAGCATCTTGTGCAGCTCGTTAGTACCGTCTCCCTCACGTACTGGTACTGTCGTGCGCACTCTTTCGTACTTGCTTGCTTTTTCCCATCGAGATGCTTTTTTTGTTACAGTCTGTTTGGTGACCAAAGACAGGATTACAGGGAACTTAACTACTGTGAGAAGATCATCATATACTGTGTGTTCATTGGCATAGCTTGCCGTTGTGGTTGCTGTTATCGTTGATTCGCGGCGTGTGCTGGGTCTGTGGTCATATGACTACGGCCATGCACGACAATGAGTACCCCCCCCCCCCCCCCGGCCCTGCTCCGTCTCGAAAGGGATACGTGGTCAATGGTCAAATGACTAAGGCAAGCAACAAATGAATACCCCCCCCCCCCCCCCCCCCCCCGACCCTACAACTTGTCGCTTTCAACGTTCTTTTGTCTTCGATACGTACGTAGGTTCTTCCGGACACAAAGGTGGCACAGACCCTGGCCGGCGCTCTTTCGAGCATGTTCAGCCTGCTCGCGTGTTTCCTCATCAGCCCCGCTAAAGTTCCAGGTGCGCCTCAGAAAAACACATTCTGGCACATCCTGACTGAACTTTGATCAGTCCTGCTCCTTTCTAATACGGGGGAAACACAGTAATCAGAACCAGATGTGGTGTGTAAACGTAGGAGGACAAGTCGTACCTGGTACGACTTTTGAGTCCATCGTGGGTTTTGATTGCTATGGTTTAATATGAGTAGATACACCTGCGCTCGGAGTTAAATCTGATTGACACGATATGTTGCCTCTGGGGGGACTCTTGCCCAAGCATTGTTGAAGCGTAGTGTAAAAAAACCAAAACTGTCGTGAAGCGTATCAAGCACGGCGGTGTGCTTTTAGGAATCTCGTCAAGAGGGGGAGACACACAGAGCGTGTGGGAACCCGGGCTGAGAAATCGCGGGAGCGGGAAAAAAATCTCCGAAAAACATTTTGTTTTCGCGGATTTCTTTTCTCGCGTATATACCGCACGCGCGACTGTCATGATGCGCCCTTTTCGTGTCCCGAGCCGAAGTTGCCGATAAAGTGTCTGCTACACGTATGACGGGAGGTTGGAAATAACTTGCAGGGGTTGAGGGGCGGGGGGGGGTAAAAACTCCGGGGGCACATGTGCGTACGACACGTGCCCCCCCCCCCCCCCCGCCCACGCTTGCGTTGCCATCTTGGTGTCGGAACCAGCAGTGTACGTACAGCTCTGCCCCGAAATGTAAGGAGCGTTGGGATTAAATGTTAATTCGAAAACGATCCTAATTTCCGTACAGCAGTTGCATCATCGAGTACTGTTCATGGGACGGCCAGACAATCGATGCTACCCCCCCCCCCCCCCCCCCTCCCCCCGCCTCCTACTGACACAATGTAGGGATGCGGAGGTCTACGATCATACGACTTCGGCCATGCATGATACTGAGTACACCCCCCTCCCCCTCCTACTGACTTAATCTGCAATTTTGCGCGTGCCGCAGGGTTTGGGCTGTGGGCGTACTATCTCAACCCTCTTCACTACATCGTTGAGGTGAGGGAAAGTCTCGAGTCTGGAAAGAGCAGGGAAGTTGATCCAGCATCTACTCTCACTCGGTTTTACCCAATCTGTTCCCAGGCTGATTGACAGACACGAGTTGTTGCGGTTTGAGCTTGTTGTTTTCTTTATTTCCTCCGATGGAAGGATAAAAATAATTTTTAAGCCCACCACTAGTACGCACATAAAGTATGTGAGGTACTTTGAGATTCGATGATTTGCCGCACTGCCCTCCGACCACCCCGGACCTCTAGCAGTTTTGACAGCATCAGCGATTGTCTCCCAGCCGTATGCTTTGAACGTCCTCGGCCCCTTGTCTACCCCTTCATTTTCCGTCTTTTCCTCGCTCCCCGCATGCCTTGGGTTCCCTGCCTATGGCTGCTGTGCACCGTCGCCGCACGGTGGCGTGCCTCCCTGGTGGTGCTCCCGTCGCTACGATGCTCTCCAATCGCCGCAACGGCGATGTCTCGTCTCTTTGACAACGGGCCCGCTTTGCGCTTGAAAGGGAATGGTGAGACAGGGCGGGTCATCTGTTGCATAGGTTGGGCGATGCCGTATCTGCATGCTGTGATATCGCGACTGGCGGTAGCGCTTGGCCGTGGGATGGAGTGGGAAGGGGCTGGCCCTTTAAAGCGATACCCATCCGATAGCGGCTTTTGAATTGACATATATACGGACGACTACATTACCGATTTTTGAAGCCGTTTCGACGCGTTAAGACACCATCCTATTACTGCCTTGAAGGGCTGCATTGGGACTTCGTCGTCAGCGCGGCAGGGAAGGCATTTGCAAAACCACTGTGAAAAAACGAAAAATTATAGAAAATTCCGAAAGTTGATATACATACATGATGCTGTAATGACGGCACAATTAAGGTTTACGGGGGCGCGAAAAAAAAAACAGCGCCAAAGAGATGCAGAAATCTACTGCAGCATTTTCATCGAGAGAAAAATTAACGTTGTGCACGTACTAGACTATAACTTTCCTGAAAATCTCCGCTCCTCGTGGGGGGGGAAACGTTTGCTGCGTGCAGTCCACAACACAGTACAAGGGCGATGACACGGTAGTCACGACGGCGACGGGCGACTCGCTGACTGCCGAAGAATTCGCCGATGGCTTCTTCGGGGGCGAGTACAAATACTCCATCCGCTGATGAGATGCACCTTTCGGTTGCAGTTCTTTCTCTGGAGTAGAGGATTGCGTGTCAATTGACCCTGGAGGGCAGACGCTTAATCTTGGAGGGGCCAGAACCTTACTTCGGGGTCGACAAACTGCTAATAAGAAAGGTTTAAAAAATGATTTTCTAATACAGTACACCAGCGTCTCTTCCTGGCTATGTATGGGGCACGCAAAAAAAATAGATTGACTTTAACGGTGACACATCTCAGCAGGTATTTATGTCTCATGCACGCCTACCAATACATATTAGTAGGAAACTCGCTAGGATATATGATATATCGTAGAATGGCCCAGACGCCACATGGCGAAGGCCTGAAGCACCCACGGCTTTTTTCTTCTGTCTGGTTCACCATTCTTTCGGCATGTGCCAACCCGGGGGGTGGGGGAACATTATAACACGGCAGGTCTCGTGGTAAAACTACGTGCAGCCCCTGCGTATTTTGCAAATTTAATATTTCATACTTTTATATATAAATAATCACACACTTCTTGAGTTCTGCAGCTTCAGGTTTTGTTCTTCTCGAATAAGGGATAAACAAACATATCCTGCAAGAAGAAATATAAAACCCGCAGTACGCTCGATCAAAGTATGACACACGGCTTGTTCGATCTCACCGCTGGTGTTATTTCCTTCTATAAATAGGTCTACTCGTATAAACTCGGGCCAGTTCGGTTCGTCAGCTCCTGTCGAGTTTGTGCTCCATATACTGAGGTAGAGGTAGGTGTTTTCGGGGGGTATGTACATACACGTTCTCGAACCTTCGCCATTACCTTCCAATACACATGGACGTTTTGCGTATCAGCAAACGTTTTAGACTCGCCGATATTGATAGTACAGTCGTGATGCTGGCAGGTCCATCTATATTTCGAATTAGTGGCATATACTCTTAGGTTCATTCCTGTCGGAGAGCTTTTTTTCCACAATTTCCAAAGTTTGGAAATAATTGGAGATATGTATCAATATACGGAGGCATTCTGTCACTATTCGTGAAATTCTCCAGAAGCAAAAAAATCATGTTTGTTAAATTTCACATATTCGGAAAAAAAAATCAGGAAAGTCTGAAAGATAAAAAAATAGCGCGAAAAATACATGGAAATTAAGGGGAAAAAGCTCTCCGATAAGAACGACCCTTGGTCTTTAGAACGGTGTCGCTTGTTTGGACTTCGCACGTGCATAATGCCCAACACACGTCATGTATTCGTCGAGTAAAACAAGAGCATGTTTCCCTATCCCCCTGTCCCCCGCCCTCTCCGCCCCACCCTCTCTTGTACTACCGCGATGATTCAAGGTACGACGTGATGGGACTGATCCTGTTCATCATCGCCGCTCGCCTGGGGTACTTGTACGCCCTCAAGTTCGTCACGCACCTCAACCGCTTGGGAATATGCGTGCGTCGGACAGATCACGATCTAGATCATCTACAGATAGATCATGCAGATCCTAGCCTGCCGTTGCTACATGTTGCGTAGGATCTATACAGTACAGATTCAACCCAGGAAACATGTCCTAGATTATGCATCATATCATATGGGTCCCAGCCGGCAACATAACCAACATCCTACAGATCAGGAATGATCTGTCTGTCCTGAAAGGTCTAGATCATGCCGTGGGAATAATCTGCAGATGATCTGTCTGATCTGTTCGATGTATGGTAACATGCAAGAACGGATTCGGCGGCAAATATATTGATCTGCCCTTTGAAGCCCTTTTAGATCAGGCAGTGATATTCCGTGTATGTGCAAGGTTCGGAGTGGGGTGCCTTCCATCTCGAAGAAGAGGGTACAAGCGCTTGAACGTTTCTCGTGTGTAAAATGGCTAGTTCTAGCTCACGGTTGTGATTCAAGATTTTTATCTCTAGTCTGGATGTCGTTGCGAGTGGTGCCCCCCTCCATCACGCAACGTCAGGGTGAATTTTGTTTCGTCCAAATCTATTTAACTCTTGGCGACTGCCGGGGCTTGCAGTCGAATCATACGACGGTGCCGCCTCCTGTAAGGGAGGGGAGACGCCAGATAGATGCGTGGAGTGCAACGAACGCGAATGCGAAGCCGGATTTTGGCTGCGACACCGCTGTGGGTGTTACGCGGAAACACAATGGACGGTATTTGACTGTGTATTATACTTCGAAGTATCTTATAGATAGTTTTTGGATCCCCCCCCCCCATGGTCCGACGTGCTTCGTTCGGGCATTGCAGGGATGCGGGGGTCTATAGCCATACGACTGCGGCCATGTAATGACATGAGTACACCCCCAGGTATATATATATATATTATATATATATATATGGGTTGGGTTGGCGTCGGTTGGCGACGACGCTCTAGAACACGCCTTCCACTGCGTGAGCTAGACAGTCAGGATACCGTTTTTTTTTTGGCGGTTACCACGGCTGGCGGTCAAGTTAGATCATTTTTGTGGGGGGAGAACCGTTACTCCGCACAAGGGGGATGGTCGTATCACGTAACGTGTACATGGTGAGGCACCCACGAGGCAGCTACACAGTAAACCCATTGCTGCCTCTGGAAGTGGCCACACCAGAAATTAATTCAATTCATTGATGCTGTCATCCGTATGCTAATAAATCCGCCTCTAAAGCGGTTCTTACGTAGTAGGACGCAGCTCACCCTTCATGCGACTCGCCCATCACCTCACGGCGCTTCGCGCTTGGTGCAAGCAATGTCTGCCTGATCGGTGAAAACCCGACGTGCTCCGTCCCGGCCTTGTAGGGATGCGAGGGTCTATGTTCATACGAATACGGCCATGCATGATAATGAGTACCCACCCCCCCCCCACCCCTTCCCCCCCTCGGCGTTCGCTCTCCTTTGTTTTCTTGGTGTCAAATTTTTATACACGTCGTAGCTGGCAAGACCTTACCTAGAGCGACCGAGTTACATATTTCGTTTTAGGTTTCACGTTTTTTCTTCTCCTGGACTTGTTTCTTTCTAATTTTTAGTTTGTGGCTGTCGGATGCGTTGTGCTTCACGCTTTAGTTATCATGGTCTTCTTTATCTTCCGCTCCCTCATCATGTTTTTGGTTGCTCTCACAGACTGACGCACATTGTCGGATGACAAATGATGTACAAAGAGTGCTGTGGTAGAAAGGCGCTCTGTTTTCTGTTTTCACGATTCGTTTACATGTACGTGTCATGTAGACTGGTTTGGCTCTGACAAACCGACTGAGTCGTAAGAACCCGGTGACATAGCTCGTAGTCCCTGCCATAAAAACTGTCGAGCGACCTGCTGAAGCTACTTAGGCAGTTACGGTGCACCCGTTTTTAGGTGAGCAAGAAGGGATGCTTTTATTTTGCGAAGCATAGAGGGTTGGCAATCATGTGTCTATACAGTTTACAGTAGTCGGAGGCTCAATGTGTCGTTGGAATTTTACCCCCCTTAGTACTTACTGCACGTACGTTGCGGACAAAGTACTCGGCATTCGTGTAGTTGCAGTTACAGTAGTAGAAGGGTTAAGGTACTAGGGAGAGCTCGTGTAAGGCATCTGAGCCATCTCAGCGCCGTTGCGACGAATAGCGTATAGCTCGCTGCGGGACGTCAGTCAGTGGATGACGAAACGAATTCCCGAACTACGATAACACGTTGCAGAAGAACCGGTTATTTATTAGTTTCGATTTTTCCATCCTTGTACCATGTGTGCATCGAGTTTTCATGGGAGTTTGTAAGTCGACTGCTATGGGGACACGTAGCATTTCCTACCATGTTAGATGTTCGCCTATTGAGCAGATTGTCGTTGTTACTCACGCGCACTGCTTGCTTAGAGAGACACAAGAGCAGACTTATTCCAATACGAAATACGTATCAGGTCACGATGTCGACCGGTTCAAGGGGCTGGGTGTTCACCGTCCTGAGCCCCTGTCTCCCTCTCCAGACACGCCTCCCCAGTAATACGTACTCCGTTCTCATTACCTAATTCGTAGGTGATTACTCTGGCCTTCCAATACAATACCTTAACACCGCAGTCGCCCACTCTGATGAGCCGTACATGTATGCAGAAATATGGGAAATCCGGGCAGAACTCGGTCCGTTCCACGGTTTTGTAAATTTATGAAATACGTCAGCTGTGTGAGTTCGACTGATCAAGTAGATGCTCAACTGTTTATAACATGAGTCGAAGATGCGGCTCTTCAAAACCCACCCTCACACCTACCTCTAAACGGCGAGCCTACGCAGCTGCGAAAGAACGCCAAAAATAAAAAGGGGAAAACAGGAAGCCTATCTGTAAGGGATACGGGAAAAACCGTCAAACGCCGAAAACCGCCGCCATATCACCAGCAGGGGGGGGGGGGGGGGGGGGGGGGGGGCGATAATGTGTCGACGAAGGCGTTAAAAAAAACGTGCTGTGTCCACATCCTCACAGCGAGGGGAGGGCGGGACGATAACGTATCGATGCAAGCTAAGTTTCAAAATGAAGCACAGCCCTGTACCACAGGCAGTATGCTGAGTACGTAGCCAGGTTATGCCCAGACCAGCCCCGGCTTTGAGCGGCGGGGAAAGGTAGTAGGACGAAGACGGAAAGAATGAAGGCAATAATGTAAGAATAGGTTTCACTCCACTACACCGATCGCAGGCAACGACTTTTTCTGGTCGCCAATACCTCGTGTTGAGTACCTGGTATGAGCTACAAGTAATAAAATGCCGATCCCATCAGAGGGCCAAATTTGGCACAAATAATGGGACCGCGAAATGTGTCGAAATGTGTTGGGATTTGTATCGCCGAGTGGCAGTCCTTCTTATCGCTCCATATGCTTCGTGCGTAGAGTTGGTCACGAAATTATTGAGATCATCCCACCCACTCGGCAGGAATATTGGTAGGGTTTATGTGCCCAGACCATTTACAGGTACTACGTAACTCGGCCGGGTATATGATGCGCTAGCCAAGCGTTCACTCAATGCGGGGACACACACCAGGCGAAGACCCCCCGCCGGCGAAGGAGGCCTAATACCTACATTAAATGATCCACGGTAGGGAGACAGAATAATACTATAGCAATTGGACAGTATCCATGCATTTTGAACCCGTCGAGTATGTCAATTCGTCGTAGCTGCAGGATGCCGCGCGGACCAAAAGCCGTGGCAATTCCGGGATCCCGTCCATGGTTTACGGTGGGTTCCCACAGGTTATCGTGGGAAATCCATGGTAAACCGCGGGTTAACCGTGGGTCACCACTGGTTCCTGTGGGAATTCCCTCTTTACCGCGGGTTCCCGTGGGTCACGACTGGTTCCTGTGGGAAATTCCCAAGGTGACGGCGGGTTTCTGTGGGAAACCGCGGAACATCGGTGAAATTGTAAAATGATTGTCGTGGGTTCCTCTAAGTCCCCGCTTTTCCCGTGGGTGTCCGATGCGTAATCTCAGCCGGATCGCATGGGAACTACAGGTTGTCCCTGTGGGTTCCCGTGGGTTACCGTCGTTCCCACGGGAGTCTGTGGGGATTCCCGCGGGAAACGGCGGAAGACCGTGGGAATTGTGGTTGCTGTGGGTTACCGCTGTCACGACCGGGGACGGTGGGGATTCCTGGGGAAACCACGGTACATTGTGAGAATTGCAGATTTTTCCCCTTGAGTTCGCGTTGGTTCCCGCTGTTCCCGCAGTAGAGTATACGCTTTGATCTTGGATTCTGTCGGAGTGATCATGATTGATCCACGTTGAAGCCAATGCTGCACATTGTCCAGGGTTCTACACTATTTGACCTTGTCGTGGGCATGCCGTGGCATTGCCATGGTACCGCCCATGGCATACCATGGCATCACCACGGCATACCATGATGTGGCAATAGATTCCATGGCACGCCGTGGGGGTTGCCATGACATGCCATGGGTAGTACCATGGCAACCCCCGCAGCTACCGCCACGGCGCTCCATGGCAACCCCATGGAATGTCATGGCAACCCCAACGGTACCCCAATGTCCTCGGCACCTAGGTTAGGGTTGGGGTTGGGGTTGGGGTTAGGGTTAGGGTTAGGGTTAGGGTTAGGGTAAAGGTCCCATGGTATGCCGTGGAGGTCCGTGGAAAGTTCCGTGGTATGCCGTGGAAGATGCCGTGGAAGGTTTTGCCGCAGGTGGTGCCACGGCATGCCACGGCATTATTGCGAAAAAAGACAATAATGTACATACCTCACATTGTCGAGTGGCAAGAATAATAAGATCTACCAGGTACGCGCTGTAGGCCTTGTGTCTTGCATGCAAGCCGGGTTGACGTTTACCCCACGCGACCAATTGAACCCACATGAGATCCCATGGGTCGTCCCATGCGGACTCCCGTGGGACCCCGCGGGAATTTTTCAGCAAGTTCCCGCGGAGACAATTCGGAATACCCACGATACCGGACACCGTGGGTTCCCGTGGGACGCCCCACGGGTTTCCACCACGGGCCCATTGGTTGCTATGGGTGTTCCCCGTGGGAACCCGGGAATAAGCACAATGATGTCATCAGCCACACAGCACGTTTATCTTGCTGCTCGCCCTTGCCTCACATACCAGGTAGCAGTACGTTCCACTAACAGTGACTCTTTTTACGACAGTGCAGTCACACACAGTATATACGATGGCCTCCTCGAAGGTTGTCCATGAAACTTTGCGGATGAAGACGCTGGCCCCGTCTGTTGCTTATGGCTGCTGCGCACCACATTCAAGCTCCTATAGTCCGGCGCCGGCGTATGCATGGACGAGCGCACCCTTGCGGCGTGTGGCTGTGATCGTGTTGCGCTGGCTAGACACGAGTTTGAAGTGATGGTGGCTATGAAGGAGCTGTGGCGGGTGGTGAAGAAAGCGACTGTTGAGTAGCCCCTGTGCTCCGGGCGCCCTTGTTGTTGTTGCCGAGGGGGATAGCCCGATGCTCGGCGGAAAAGAAAGACGAAATAAACCCTATAAACAACCCGTACCCTTGTCGTGGCTGAGGAGCCCTGTTGATGATATGAAATGTATTGAAGCTGGACTTGATAGCAGCGGTGGCGGTGGCGTGTTAGCCCCTGGGTGGACGGACCCCCTTTTGTACGGTGGCTGATTAACCCCGGTTTAGTACGGTGGCTGATTAACCCCTGTTTAGTAGTTTGGATTGAAGGACGCGGAGTCCTGGACACGGAGTCCTCGACACGGAGTCGTCGACACGGAGTCGGGAAAGGAAGTAGATTACAAGAAGAAGTAACAAGCCACAGCGTACGTCACAGACACATGCGGCCTAAAGCACAATTCAGGGGTAAAGATGGTATCCCGATCGTAGATCCACTCAGACACGAAACCCCCCCGAATCTCCGCAATACCTCACGGGATATTTCCTCTCAAGATAATCTGACAATGCTGTGAGTATACTTTTCAGCCCCCCTGCTCGCGACATTGTCATGATTTCGACCCGAATCTTCAACTCCTCGTCAAATTGTCATACCGGAAATCATACTTGTACTCATTCAATACAGAAAACAACGTTCTCACTATCATTCAAATCATTCCTCAATCAATACCAAAAATAAATTCCAAGAAAATCAAACCATCCTCGCATCCTGGAATTCAAAAAATATTTCGAACAGAGAAAATAACTCCAACGATTTAAACATTGTTTTCGAAACCTACCCAAATCGTCAATGTAAAACGGCAATTCTGCGAGGTTTCATCAATCCTAAAATGTAGTCCCTTTTCAAAATCGCCAGGGTAAAACGGCAATTCTTCATTTCTTCAAATATCCAATTTCGTGAAATCGCATGGTAAAACGCCAATTTCACGTCAAGGTATCAAAACTAAAAAATATAGATTGCGCAGTGGAAACCACCCTTGTAAAACGGTAATTTCATGTTATCCTCCACAAACTGCGCTCCAACAGAACCAGAAAAAACATGCGGTGTCACCAAGTGAAAACGGTGAACCCGACAAACTCCATAAAATCACGAACACTTAATCCTCCATCTGAATACAAAAACTGTCATCCGAAAAATCACCTCAAATTCATCACAAAATTCCGGTGGAACTCAAACTCTCTCTCAGGCAACGGCTTCGTGAGAAAGTCTGCGTGCTGGTACCTCGAAGCTACGTGAATAATTTCCAATTCCTTCCTCTCCACTAGCTCCCTCAGAAAGTGGTGCCGCACGTCAATGTGCTTCGAGTTCGAATTCGAAATCGGATGCTTCGCGATCTGAATCGCCCCCTCGTTATCCTCAAACAAAGGAATGCACGGCATACCAGCCTTCGGCAACATGAACCGCCATACCTGCCTCAGAAACAAAATATCGTGCGCAACCATAGCCATGCTCACATACTCTGCCTGCGTCGTAGATGTTGTCACACAATTCTGCGTCTTCGAGATACAGCTGACCGGCCCCCCCGCACACAGAATCACTCCTCCTGACACCGACCTCCTGTCTGCTGCCTTGCTTGCGTAGTCAGCGTCTGCAAATGCAACCAAGTTCAGCCCCTCGACAGTACCTCTCTGAAATGAAATACCAAAATGGCTCGTCCTCACTGCATACCCCAGGATATTGAGCGCCGCATTCCAGTGAATCAGTTTCGGCGAACTGCAATACCTCGCTACTGCCCGTACTGCGTTCAAAAGATCGGGTCTGGTCAACCGAGCGACCCACAGAAGCGATCCGACCAATTGTCGAAAAGGTTCGTTCACCTCCGGCTCATCTACATCAAACTCCCAAAGTCTGTACGTCGTGCTCAACGGCGTACTTTTCCCCCACGTAACACCGTATTCTCCTGCCAGGTTGTCGACGTATGTCTTCTGGGAAATCGTCAATCTTCCTGCCTCCCTGTCTCTCTCGTAATAGCACCCGGAATACCACGTCAAATCCCCCAAGTTCTTCACTGGAACCAATTTGTTCAGGTCTTCCTTGAACTGATCACACCTTGCCTGTTCTCCCACTGCAAAAATGTCGTCGACGTGAACCACCAAGAGCAAAACGACTTTTCCTTCCTCAATCAGACGAAACACACATGGATCTGCCAGGCACTGTTCGAAACTCAGACGCAAAAGACATTTCTTCAACTTCGCAAACCACTGCCTGGATGCCTGCCTCAACCCGTAAAGACTCTTGCCCAAATTCACGATCTTCCCCGACAACGCACCACATCCCTGCGGTAAACGCATGAACACCTCTTCCTCGAGTTCCGCTCGGACGAAAGCCTGATCAACATCCAGGTGAAACAACCCCAAGTCAAGCTCACACGCCAAGGCTGCCAGCAAACGAACACACGACACATCTACAGTAGGTGCATACAGTTCCCCAAAATCCAAGAATTCTCTCTGCATATCACCTCTGGCAACAAGTCTCGCCTTCGCTTTCACAGGCCAACCGAACGCATCAACCTTCCAGTCAAACACCCATTTCGACCCGATACAATTGTCTATCTGCTGTTGCTCCGCCACAGGCTCGAAAACCTGTCCTTCAGCCAACCCGTGAATTTCTCTCTGCATGGCATCTGAAAACTGCACCGAATGATCACCCTGCACGGCATCCCTGTAACTTTTCGGCACGTGAAGGTCACTCGCGTGTCAAGTGGGCATTTCGGGACGCTGAAGAGGCGGAACCTCGTCACGAATGACCGCATCGATATGCTCCCTCGTCGCACAGGCAGTCCTCTCCCACGCCGCCATCACGTTCGGCCCGACCTGAGAAGCAAGACCCAAACGGTGCCCATCTCCCGGCGAAGACTCCGGCAGCGGCGAGTTTACGGCCCCATCCACCATCGGGGAAAGCATCCTCTGCTCCGCGATCGCCCGTGCTTGCAGCCGAGTGCGCCCTTGAATCCGACGATCCCCTTCACCCCCGACCTGTCTCATAGCATGCGGAGTGAGAGGCGGAAATCTCGCGGCAGCTGCCGGCGGCGGGCGCTGTTGCCGCGACGACGCCGCCGGCGTCGGCTCAGATGATGATGAACCACCAAGCGAAGAAGCTCCATGGATCGGGGACGGAGACCATGCCGGAAGCGGGTGCGAGCCGGACGACGGCGCTCCCGATGCTTGCTGCGGCGACGGCGCCGGCGATGACGCGGCCGGCGCAGAAGACGGCGAAGCTCCTCTGGGCAGCGGCATGGCTCCGAACCTGGTCGGCTCCACGGACAACGGCGACGGCGCGGCGGCCCTGAACGGCGGCGGAGCGGCAGGCCCTTGCGGCGGCACGAACTGGATCTGGAAACCTGGGTGCGGGGGCGGCGCAGGCGCGGAAGGGGAGAGAGGGACACCGACTCCACGTGAATTCCCCCGGGTGTCAGTTTCGGCGAACTGCAATATCCTGGGGTATGCAGTGAGGACGAGCCATTTTGGTATTTCATTTCAGAGAGGTACTGTCGAGGGGCTGAACTTGGTTGCATTTGCAGACGCTGACTACGCAAGCAAGGCAGCAGACAGGAGGTCGGTGTCAGGAGGAGTGATTCTGTGTGCGGGGGGGCCGGTCAGCTGTATCTCGAAGACGCAGAATTGTGTGACAACATCTACGACGCAGGCAGAGTATGTGAGCATGGCTATGGTTGCGCACGATATTTTGTCACACAATTCTGCGTCTTCGAGATACAGCTGACCGGCCCCCCCGCACACAGAATCACTCCTCCTGACACCGACCTCCTGTCTGCTGCCTTGCTTGCGTAGTCAGCGTCTGCAAATGCAACCAAGTTCAGCCCCTCGACAGTACCTCTCTGAAATGAAATACCAAAATGGCTCGTCCTCACTGCATACCCCAGGATATTGAGCGCCGCATTCCAGTGAATCAGTTTCGGCGAGCCATTTTGGTATTTCATTTCAGAGAGGTACTGTCGAGGGGCTGAACTTGGTTGCATTTGCAGACGCTGACTACGCAAGCAAGGCAGCCGACGGAGGCGTTCAACCAGTCGGGGACGACCGCAAACGAGGGCCGCCGGTCGCCGCAGGAGCTGTTCACCGGGAAGAAGGGGCCTTTCCGTGTCCTGCCGTTTTTCCAGCGAGGATACATGCGCGTCGAGCGGCGGAACAAGATGGAGGACCAGGCCGTCGTCTGCCACTACCTGAACGGAGGCGACAACCACGCGGACTGCTGCGTCAAGGTCGTGAAGGCGCGCACGGGGCATGTTTGCTACACGAGCAACGTGTCATGGGCGTCGCTGCCGTCGTCGGGGGGGGGAATTCACGTGGAGTCGGTGTCCCTCTCTCCCCTTCCGCGCCTGCGCCGCCCCCGCACCCAGGTTTCCAGATCCAGTTCGTGCCGCCGCAAGGGCCTGCCGCTCCGCCGCCGTTCAGGGCCGCCGCGCCGTCGCCGTTGTCCGTGGAGCCGACCAGGTTCGGAGCCATGCCGCTGCCCAGAGGAGCTTCGCCGTCTTCTGCGCCGGCGATGACGCGGCCGGCGCAGAAGACGGCGAAGCTCCTCTGGGCAGCGGCATGGCTCCGAACCTGGTCGGCTCCACGGACAACGGCGACGGCGCGGCGGCCCTGAACGGCGGCGGAGCGGCAGGCCCTTGCGGCGGCACGAACTGGATCTGGAAACCTGGGTGCGGGGGCGGCGCAGGCGCGGAAGGGGAGAGAGGGACACCGACTCCACGTGAATTCCCCCCCCCCGACGACGGCAGCGACGCCCATGACACGTTGCTCGTGTAGCAAACATGCCCCGTGCGCGCCTTCACGACCTTGACGCAGCAGTCCGCGTGGTTGTCGCCTCCGTTCAGGTAGTGGCAGACGGCGGCCTGGTCCTCCATCTTGTTCCGCCGCTCGACGCGCATGTATCCTCGCTGGAAAAACGGCAGGACACGGAAAGGCCCCTTCTTCCCGGTGAACAGCTCCTGCGGCGACCGGCGGCCCTCGTTTGCGGTCGTCCCCGACTGGTTGAACGCCTCCGTCGCCCATTTTGCAGACTCGGCCCACAGCTTGTCGCCGCGCTCGTCGAGGCCGGGGATGTTCGAGAAACCCCCAGGCCCGAGAAGACGGGCGGCACAGCGCCGCGCAGCCATCCCCGCCTTGTTTCGCCCGCCAGATCGCGCTTTCGGCCACTCCGTTGTACTGCTGGACGCCGGGCGGAGAAAACTCGACGGCGATGCCCGCGCTCGCGCAGAAATCGCGGAAAGCGACGCTGGTCCAGACGGCGTCGTTGTCCACGCGAATGCAGCGGACGGGGCGCTTGGCGATGCGAGCGAGATCCACGATGAGACGCTTGAACACCACGAGACCCTCCGATCGCCGCCGCAAAGCGTACGACTTGGAAAACCGCGTCGCGCTATCCACGGCGTACAGCATGTAGCAATTGCCGCCGAGGGAAGCGCTGTACGGCCCGCAGAAGTCGAGGTGCACGAGGTCGTTCGGCTCCTCCGCCCGCGAGCCCGCCCTTTTTCTCACGGGTGTGTTCCTCCCCTTCGCTGCCATGCAATCCCCACACGGCTGCATCACACCTGTGAGAGTGATACCCTGTTGGCGGGCGGTCTCTCGCAACAGAAATTCGGAAAGGTGGCCATTCGCACGGTGGAAGTCGTTAACGTCGATGTGTGACGTGCGGTTTCCCACAAAGAACGGATTCGAACCGGGACCCAAAACAGCATTCGCCTGCTCATGCTCTATTCTGTCAAACTGTCGCGCGTCCATTTCTGCTTCACTCTCTGGGATCACTTCAGGCGAGAAACACCAACTGGAACTCTCATCACAACCACCGTCAGGCCTCACGTCACTCAGAACTCCCTCGACTTCCCGACCGAGGTGCATGTCGGGATGCGTTTTTTTCTGCACACAAAGACAAGTCGAAAAACGAATTCGCAACATCACGTACGTCATCTGATGCAGGCGGGCAAGACGGAGTCGGAAACAATCGGGGAACACTGATCACCTGCCTGCTTGGGTCGTTGGGCAAACGTGTGGCATACAAGAAATCGCTCGATTTACCACGTGCAAAGTTGAGTTGCCCTTCCATGAGGTGGGTACCCGTGGGATCGAGGGTAACGACCTGGCGGTGAGAAGCTTTCCACGCGGAAAAAAGGTTGAAGCCGATCTGTGGTGCATACAAAACTTCCTTCAATTGCACGTCAAAATCCTTCACGAATCCGTCTTCATCATACATGTGGAATCGCAAGTTGATGCTTCCTACCCCTACCACGGGAATCATGCCTTTGTTTCCAATCTGGATGAACTCGCGGTTTGGCTCAACGTCACGCAAATCGTACATGAGAGTCTTGTCGTTCGTTACGTACGACGTGGATCCAGAATCAGACGTCCATTTCTCACTTCCGGGAGGGGAGGGAGTGAGCGAGGATTGGGGTTCGCACAGCAAAGCAGCACTCACAGCAGATTCCGTCACATGCGCACTCACAAGCACAGTCTCACTCTCCTTAGTCACACCAGACTTGCACTCAGAAGCAGGAGATTCCACACCGAAATCAATCAAGTCAGACGCCGAATCAGACACCAAATCGGACACCAAATCAAACTTGCCTCGAGACACATTCAATGCCACACAGCTACGAAGAGGCCCTTGAGACGACGGCGATCCGGAAGAGGGAGACGACGAAGTGAGAGAGAATGAGGCGGCGCTGGCGGGCTGCTGAGCCGAACGACCCTGCTGAACTCCGTATTGCTGTTGCTGCTGTTGCTGCTGCTGCTGCTGCTGCTGCTGCTGCTGTTGCTGCTGCTGTGACGCGCCGTTCGGTTCCAGATACCGCATCGGCTGAAAGGCGTCTGGTCCAGCTGGAGAGTATCCTGCGTAAGAGCCGTATGTGCCATCGCCATGAACGGCGGGCTGCGGCGGGTAAACTCCCCCGCCGCCGGAGAAATAGCCTGAGCCGTATCCTCCGCTCACGTCTCCGTAGCCTTCCCGAGAGCCGCTCGCTTGAGCTGCGAGGCCGTACTCTTGCGTCTCGGGGGAGTACTGCTGCTCCTCGTAGGATTGCCATTCCGAAGCAGCCCAGCGCTCGTCCGCAGTAGCGTTGTACCCGTAGCCGTCGTTGTGCCCAGCGTAGTTCGCGTAACGCGGGGGCCCGTTGTGGGTGGCAGAGCGAGGTGGAAAATTAGGGCGGAAATTCGGTGCTCTGCTCGCCCCCCTGCCGCCGGAGGAGGAAGGACGCCCGTCCGCGAAACCTCTCCCCCCCGGTTGGCGACCCGTGTACCCTGCAGGCCCGCGTCCACGACCAGGTGCCTGCCTTGGCGGGAGGCCTCGACCCCAATTCCCGTCTGAACGTTGTGGCTGCTCCCTGGGTCGATCTTGCACGAAGTCCGGGCGGCGAATTCCGTCAATTTCCCGCCCCGTCTGTCGGCCTTCATGCGCAAATCCCTGGGCTCCTCTCTGCTCGCGGAAGGCCAAGAATTCCTCGAACTCCCGTCGAAGGGCCACGCAGTCCGCGGTGTTGTGGGAGTCGTTCGGGCCGTGTCGTCTGCAGAACATCGGTGACTGTTGGTGAGGGCCTCGCTCGCCTGCTCCGCCACCGTTCCATCCGGCAGCGCCTGCTCCTCCACCGTTCCATCCTGCAGCGCGTGCTCCACCATCATCCTGGCCCCTGCCGTAGGATGGTCCACTCCGACCCATGCCGCCAGTGTAGAGCGCGTGCCTCGTCTCCTCACTTCGGTGTCCCTCTCCCCCGGACTGCCGACGCTCGTGCTGGGCCTGTGTCAAGGTAAACTCCAGGTGTTTCCTCGAGAGATTCGGAAAAAAAATAAGGGATTCCCGAGCGCGGGTAAAAGAGGTGTTTAGACGTCGGGCGATATGGCGACATACAACATCTTCAGGCTTTTTACCGTGGCCACTAGGGCCCAAGCGGGAGTTCATGTTCATCACGATAGTCTCCCCACGACGAAGGTATTCCAAGACATCTTCACCATCGCCCTGCCACAACTCGTTCCATTCCCTCTCTAAACGCTCTCCCTCCATGTCATATCCTTCTCTGTACTGTGACACAAAAATCCTCCATCCTTGCTGAGGGCTCCCAGACGCGACGATTCGGTTTTGAGTCGGACCGTCGGTGATTTTTGTCAGCAGCAAGTTCCATACTCTCAAAGACTTCTCCACTCTTTCTGCACCTCTGTTCAATTTGAGCATTTCCAAATCCACGTCAGGCAACCCTACGGGAATGTCCTCGTACCCAAGAACGTCAGACAATTTCTCAGCTGCCAGATATGCACGAAATGAACTCTCAAACACCCTAAACTTAGTGTGAAGGCTTTCTCCTTTTCCTACCATACCAGTCCACTCTCTAATCTCAAGTTTAGTTCGTACTTCTACAGTTGTAGACATGCCTGAAGGGTGGGCGGGCCCGCTCTGTTGCCCAACCCCTTGACGTATCAGATCCGCCAGGATTGTCAGCCGCCGGATGTCCTCTGGACTCGGCAGGTCCTGTCGTGCATCCTCCCTCCTTTCCTCTGAGGCCACCCCTCGCTGATCAGCCTCATCCTGACCAGAATCCTGAGGAGATGCTGCTGCTCCTCCTCCTCCTCCCATCGCCATGTCTCCATCGATGACCGGCGTAATCCAAGTCCCCAGATAAGGAATCCTAAACGGGAAGAACCTCATCCTCACAGCCCTTTTGCACAGAAGCGTGGACGACTCGTACCAACGCTAGCGTGTTGAGTAGCCCCTGTGCTCCGGGCGCCCTTGTTGTTGTTGCCGAGGGGGATAGCCCGATGCTCGGCGGAAAAGAAAGACGAAATAAACCCTATAAACAACCCGTACCCTTGTCGTGGCTGAGGAGCCCTGTTGATGATATGAAATGTATTGAAGCTGGACTTGATAGCAGCGGTGGCGGTGGCGTGTTAGCCCCTGGGTGGACGGACCCCCTTTTGTACGGTGGCTGATTAACCCCGGTTTAGTACGGTGGCTGATTAACCCCTGTTTAGTAGTTTGGATTGAAGGACGCGGAGTCCTGGACACGGAGTCCTCGACACGGAGTCGTCGACACGGAGTCGGGAAAGGAGGTAGATTACAAGAAGAAGTAACAAGCCACAGCGTACGTCACAGACACATGCGGCCTAAAGCACAATTCAGGGGTAAAGATGGTATCCCGATCGTAGATCCACTCAGACACGAAACCCCCCCGAATCTCCGCAATACCTCACGGGATATTTCCTCTCAAGATAATCTGACAATGCTGTGAGTATACTTTTCAGCGACGATGCTCCGCGCGTGAAGCGAACTCAGTGAGTCCCTCCGCGGCCAAACTGCTATTAATCAGTCAGCGTGAGCCCGGATGCTCGAGTCCAAGAAAAAAGTATAATATTATAGTAACTCGTACGAGTACTCGGCGTGTCTTTCGGCGCCTAGACTGCAATCATCACAGCAGCGCACGGCGCGCAGCAAACCTGCAGCCAGCAGCCACGGCAGCCGGCAAGCAGCAAACAGGCAAACAGACACATTATTTAGGCACAGCACACAGTCGGCACAATTTAGCTTATGGGCTCGGATCCTATTAATCCCAAAGAACTCCAAGTGAAGCGCACTCGGTGCGTCTCTTCTCCGCGCGTGGACGAGGATGCTTGAGGCAAAATGTAAAAGGCCAACAGTCAGATTAGCAGATCAATGCGGGCACAGAAGATGTTATCGGTGGAAATCCGATTCTGATCCAAATGAGAATCCCGCAATCTATTCCACGTAAGAAACGGCATGTACAACCAATTCGAACTCAATTTTCGATCTCGATCAAGATTCACGTCCGTCCCCGTATAAAAGTTCAAGAGGCTTTTTGCTCTTCTTGGGATTTTTCATCCACACCAACACCCTCACCGTCAGAAGCTGGTGGGCAAGCCTGCCCCAGGCGAGCAAGCTTTCCAATAGCGTTACGGTGAGAACTACCAAGCGCGATGGGACCACCGAAGTCAAAATGCGATGGTCTCTCGCGATCTCGCGGCACGACAGAGTCATAGAGCAGAGAGATCACGTGGGATTCAAACTGATTTTGTTCGTGTCCGTGTTGCGCTACTACACCTCCGATTCAAGCAACTCGGCGTAGAGTAGATCACAACACCTTGCAGGGCGAAGGACACACACCGACTAGTTTAGCCTGTGGCGGGATGGCAACATGGACCCTGAGAGCCAGGCCCGTTGGAGCTAGACACCGTCCGCGCTGCTTTCTGCTTCCCTGCTACCGTTCTTTTAGTTTCATGTATTATAGCTGGTGCAAGGTGCAAGGTGCAAGTCATCAAAACCTATTCGGTTCATCAGTCCTCTATGACTTGTCACCATATCAACGGCACGAGCAAAGCATATATAATAGTTGGACGGCGATCCGTTTCCTCCATGATCTGGTGATCTGGTCAACGTATCCGTAATTATTATAGCTCACCAGCCACCCCGACCTTGCATTCCTTCCAACCGCTGTTTCTCTGTCGACTGTCGACCCAGGCGCCGAAGGACTTGTCCCGGTATACTATAATACTCCTGCCTGTTCTGCTGTAAAAACCCACCAAGCACAGGCCTGATCCACAGCAGCAGCAGCAGCAGCAGCGGATCATGGATGATCCCAAAGCGACACCCGTGATTGCGGCAGGGCAAGAAGAGCACGACAACGCATCGACGACTCTGGTACGAAGTGCACATGTCTTTATCGCTACACCATATTTATGCAACGACCACCACGCTAGCGCAACCCATGGGCACTGCTACACGTGCCTAATTATGGTGTCCTGCCTCGTTTCATTCATACACAGAAGCAAAGTTTTTTTTTTTGGTGTTTTTTCCGGCAGCCGGGAATTTAATTCTCCGCGAATTCCCGCGCACAACCAACATGCACGAGCTGCGCCCTTCCTGCACTTGTTTATTTTGTTTTCTCTCTTTTTCACAAAATCTGTGTATGTCGTCGTGCCTGTCGTATCCAGTATGATGGCATGGTCATCGCATTGAGTACTCTGCTGTACTGCCTAACTTATGTCGGGATCTCCCTGTCCTTTGTCGTTGTTGGTTCGTCCGTGCACAATCTGTCCTTCTTGATTATGCTTTCCTTTTGTTTTCAGGCCGTTTCCTACCCTGTACCTGGTCGTATGCGGTTCGATTTTTGAGCTTCAGATTTTGACCCGACCGCATTTTCAGATGTGAACTTGGCAAATCGAAACAGTCTCCCTACTCGCATGCCAAAAAATCAGAATTATTATTGTGCGTGCAGAGACCCGAGCAAACGCCGAGACCAACTGCTGTTGTTGTTGTAGTTTGGCGCCGCGAAGAGACGCGCTGGGTGCGCTGCCCTGCGAGTCCAAGGCTGACTGCCTCTGGTCTGGCGGCGAAGAGATGTGCCGAGTGCGCTATTAATAGAGTCAATCTGCCTTGGTATTTTGTGTTTCATAATGTGACTGCTGCTGCTGCTGCTGTACGGCAGTGTGGTCTCGTATCCGCGGAGAGGTGCGCGCCGAGTGCGCTTCTCTTGATCTGTAGGCCCGAGCCCGCGCCGGCCGACTGTAGTCTGGCCACGGAGAGACGCGCTGCCCGCGGATTGCGCGTCGGGCGTGAAGCAACGTCGCTATACAGCTGTGTCTCACCATCCAAACTCATCGATCGTTCTGCTGCTGTCTGCTGTCGTGGATAACATCTTGAATTTAAAGTGCATGACATTTTTCGATTTAAAAATCTGATGACCCAAGTCGTCGGACAGATTGCGGGCCGAAATCCTACGACTTGAGAATTTTTCCGGTCGGATTTTGCATATTTGGACTGCATAATAAATTCATCTTTGAGATCGAAAACTACAAATCTGAAGCTCGAAATCGAACCGCATAGGAAACAGCAGCAGCCTTTCTGATCTTATTGCGTCATTGGTATTTTTTTTATTTGTATATAGACGAGACGTATTACGCAGCTTGCAAAGTTGAGTATCAACTATTTAATCCGTCGAACTCACAGCTGACGTATTTCAAATTTTTATATATATTTAATCAGTCGAACTCCAGGCTGACGTATTTCAATTTTTTTTTAATAAATTTTGAAATACGTCAGCTGTGAGTTCGACTGATTAAATAGTTGATACTCAACTGTGCAAGCTGCGTATTACGCCTCGTCTGTATTCCATTTTTACCGATTTTTACATTAAAAAAAAATAGTCTTGTGTTCTTGTTTCCTGGTCTTCGTTGTGTGTTGTGATGGCATTTCTTTTGCTTTTTGTTACCTGTTTTTTTTTTTTTTTTTTGTCTTTGGGCTTTCTCCCAGTCCAGTCTGTGACCACAGAATTAGCATCTCTCTAGTATCAGGAATCAGGACGCATACTGGGTGTACTGATGAAGCCGTGGGTAGAAAAGACTTTTCGTGTGCCCGAAGACGGAAAATAAATAATTCTCTCTATTTCCAGTACGAAATAATTAAATTGAAATTGGGGTCAATTTATTTAATTGTTTTGGTCAGATAACATTTCCGAATCGAAAAATAAATAATTACCGAAAGGTTCCTCGAAGATTTTTATATATATATATATTTATAAGAAACTAAGAAAGCACGTCAGCTGTGAGTTCAACCGATATATTTGAAACGTTTAGTGGGAAGACAACACACACACAATAATTAATGTAGTATCTCGTGTAGTTTTGTGAGCACAGAGCGTGTATGAAAAATCGCCACAGGCGATGTGTGTTCTTCAACCGTTCTTTCTACCCGTCGACATCCAGCACAACCAGTGTGTCCGTGCCGATTCTTCAATCCTAGAGAGCTACAAGTTCTTCTGTGGTCACAAAACTACGCCACAGGGATAGGGATACTACATTGTTACGTACGCATAACACAACATAGTACACAATGCAATGCAATGCCATACCAGGTACGTACTGGGTGTAACAGGCAGAACATGCATTTTCTGTTAGAAAACGAAATAAGATAAAGAAAGAGAAGAGCAAAGAAAAAAGAAAACAAATCGAAAGCAGATACGTGAAGGAGAGAAAAAAAGAAAAGAAAAGAAAACTGTCGTGCCTCGCCGGGAGGGATCGGAGGGATGTGACCGACACAAGAGAAAAAAAACACCTCTCTACTAATACACAGAGTGAGACCACTGCTGCATGCTGTAAGAACCAAGGGAAAATAACAGGCAAACCGAACAAAATACCCTGCAGGTAGCGGCAGTAGTTTGTGGTTTGAGTAGCATAGACCTTGCTACCCTGTCTGCCGTTTCCATCCTGCGTTCGTCAACTATGCCCCGACCCTCGGCGTTAGACAGCACGAAACAGGCTCGTCACCCCCCCACGCCGCACGACTCCTCATCAATAGAAGAAAGGAAGAGAAAAAAGAAAATGAAAGTCACTGAGAGGATCAAGCGCGAAAACAAGAAATTTTCGAAACAAAAAAATAAAGATGTCGACGGGTAGAAACGATGGTTAATGTGAACTACTGCTGTACACACACACCTTGGCCCACACCATACTGCTGTAGTATTATATGGATTATTCCGGCGGATATTGCGTTGGTCGAGAGCAACGTGTAAGAATCTTCTTTCAGGTGGTTAGCCCGTTAGACGACAGTGATGTCCCTAAACGGAGATAGGACCGTAAAATGAGAAGTTCTTACATTACCCTAAGAACGATAGCTGGGAATGTTCTATAGGAGTACATCAGAAAAGGAGTACATCAGAGAAGAGGAATGTTTAGGAGTAGGAGAGCTTGTGGCGAGGGGTGGGACGAGTATATCTGGGTGTCGAGTTGCCCCCCCCCATACCTTGGCCCCCCCTGGCCCTATTATATGTATTATATATATATATATATATATATTTTTTTTTTTTTTTTTCATCATCACTTTTACTTTCCAGCCCACTCGTAGGAGGTTTTACCCTCGACGATCTTCTGGACAAGCTGTGGTCACAGGTGTCGTCCCTTCTCCCCCCCGGTACGTGCCTTTAGTTTTTATCGCGCATAGGGTTCATATGGGTTGGGTTGGCGTCGGTTGGCAACGACACTGTAAAACATGCCGCTCAGACATCCAGGGTACCGTTTTTTTTTTTTTTTTTTTTTTTGGCGGTCGCCCACAGCTGGTCGTCTAGTTAGATCATTTGTGCGAAGTAAAGAACCTTTACTCTGCACAAGGGAATTGATCGTATCACGTAGTGTTCAACGTATGCCGGCGTCCCCGGTGGCTTGGTAGGTGGTCCGCGAGCCTATCAAGATCAATTTCGTGAGTTCGAGTCTCACCGAGTGCATGCTCGTACGGACTTTTTCTTGCATAAAATTGATTAGCGGAAAGCGCGAGAGCGTGAGTTAGCCGTACATTCGATGAAAATCGACGAGCAGTGGGAATGCTGAACCCTATGCGCGATAAAAACTAAAGGCACGTACCGGGGGGGACAAGGGACGACACCTGTGACCACGGCTTGTCCAGAAGATCGTCGAGGGTAAAACCTCCTACGAGTGGGCTGGAAAGTAAAAGTGAGAAAAAAAAATAAAAAAATAAAAAAAAAAATATATATAGATGACAGCTTCAATGAGTTAGTTTAATTTCCGGTGTGGCCACTTCCACAGACAGCAATGGGAGTACTATGTAACTGCCTCTTGGTTGCCATATGCAAGTCCGCCTCACAAGCGGTTCTTAGTAGGATGTAGCTCACCCTTCATGCGACTCGCCGGACACCTCACGGCGCTTCGCGCTTGGTGCAAGCAATGTCTGCCTGGTCGGTGAAAACCCGACATGCTCCGTCCCGGCGTAGGGATGCGAGGGTCTATGGTCATACGACTACGGACATGCATGAGATCGAGTACATCTCTCCTATCGAGTACACCCCCCATACCTTGGCGTAGAGATCTCAAAAGACTGGTCTTGGGATACACATATAGCAAAAGCAACAGGAAAGGGAAAGGCACAAGTAGGCAAGATGGATGCGATCCTAACAGACTCGCATCTTGGCACTAGGATTTAGAGATGTATCCTGATGAATGTGATAGTACCAAAGCTAGAATATGAAGTATGGGAAGGGAACGCGAAACTCGTAAAACGGTTGGAAACAGTACAAATGACAGCAGCTAAAAAAAAACTAAGATGCTCAAGTACGACTAGTAATACAATATTAAGAGCAGAACTGGGAATGCACCCACTCAAGATAAATTGAGACATGGAGTTGAACTGGCAATATAAAGTAAGGAGCATGCCATCAAAGAGGTTGCCAGCCATAGTTGAGCTGTATGGGAGAAAGTATCGAAAGGGCGAGCTGGAATAAGGTGGGATGGCGTAGTTGAGAAAGTATGGAAGGATGTAGGGGGAAACCAAGAAGAGATGATGTCCGCCGGGAAGTTTGGCTGGTGCAAGGCAGAAGTAGAAGAAATGATAGAAAGAAGGGAAAGGCTAGCGCTAAGAAACAAGGTGGAATCGGAAAAACACTTAGAGATATACGGGGGATTGAGGTAAGGAACAGGAATGAAAACGTAATTGCATGGCCCAATGGACTTCGCGAAAACGCAGAAACTGCGCTTTCGTGTAGGCGACCTGGACCTGCCAGAAAGAAGAAAGAGGTATACCAGTAGCCGGAGGAGGAAGTAGATGCACAGATGTGCCCGTGTGGCAAAGCAATAGAGAGTAGAACTCACATAGTAGGAGAATGTGAAATATACAAGGAGGAACGAGATGTGTTAGAAGAGGAGATGAGGGATATAGACGAATGCGACATGGAGGATTTTGATACACTGAGAATAGCAGCGAGAAAACGATCGCTATCGTAGGAGATAGATGGTGGCCACAGGCGGCCAGACAGGAAGGGGATAAGATTAGCAAAAGGTTTCTATGTAATATATGGAAACAACGTAACGAGCGCCCGATTATTGGAGGTGTCTCTTTTAGGAGTAGGAACGGTGCTCCGTCTCGAAAGCGATGCGTGGTCAATAATAATGACTAAGGCAAGCAACACATGAGTATCCCCCCCCCTGCCTCTCACTTCTCTACCAGAGCACCTCCTTAGCTCTCGCCATCCATAAATAAGATCTAAATCAGAAGAAGCGAAGCATTGCTTCCCGGCTGCCGAATCACCTGCGTCCCTTACCCTTACCTCGGCCATCACTTCACATAGACAAGTGAGAGGAGTGGGGGTGGCACTCGACACCCAGATATACCCGTCCCACCCCCGCCACAAGCTCTCCTAAATTCGTCTTGTCTGATGTCCTCCGATAGAACTTTTCTATGCCTACCGATCGTTCTCCGTGTAATACAAAAACTTCTCATTTTGTCGTATCTCCGTTACGGAACATTACTCTCGTCTAACGAGCCACCTGTATTCACCTTAAAGAACATTCCTAAAAGAACGTTACTCTCGACTAACCGAATATCCGCCGGAATAATCCGTTGTTTGGACTATTCTCGTAGTCCTGAGACCACAAAAACTGCAGACTATATTCTCGATATCAATAGACCATGAGTACTTCACTCAGATCACATTAGCCCACACTGAATAGTCCCATATGCAGACCTCAATATGGTTGCAGGATGATGACAAAGTTCATCCCAAACGACCAGGAATAAGGTGGTCGGAGATGCGGCTATTCGAAACAAAATAGATGAGGCTATAGATTCCCCCAACCCTCGTAATAAGACCCGAACACCACGAAGGGGGGGTGTTCACTGAAAATAACCACCGAAAGGGAGACCAAAAGAGAAGACAGAACTCAAAGCAAAGGAAAATGGAGAACGCAGCCAAAGTGATGCTATTATATCGGATTTAGTGTAGCGCTCAACGCTAAGCACGATTTATTAATCTTATTTCTTAACGTCCTCTAAAAAGGGAGCATCATGTTCTCATTATTAATATTATATTATTTCTTATCCGTGGGGAGGTTTCCCAGGTACGCTTGGTCCTGATTTCGGCTTCGAAGTTTCCCGTCGGTCACCGTTCGTTTCGATTCGCTTTGTACTTTATACATGCACGGTTTTTTTTTTTTTAGACGGCTCTTTGAAAGGTTTTATAAGGATTACCCTGGGCTGCGTCATCGATCGGTCTTTTACCCCTGTGGCTCTGTAGGGAATACCCTCACATTTGACGTCGTCGAGGACACGGGTTCGAATCTCACTTCGCACATTTCTTTTTATTGAAGCGCTTGCGCGTGCGTCCCTGAACACGTATATTTCCCTGGTTCCCCAGGTATTGAAACGTAGCGGATAGGTCAGCGTACGGCCGTATACGGTATCGACACCCAAATATCCCGCTGCTCAGAGGGGGGGAGAGTGTTATAAAGATTACAGGATTACCCTGGGCTGGGCAATCGATCGCTCTTTCACCCCTATAGCTCAGTAGGTAATACCCTCACAAACGCGTATCATTACGTATATGACGTAAGATGGCCCCATTCTCTTGCGAGGTACCTACAGCAGTAGTAGTATGTGCCACCCCACTGCAAGAAACTATCCCCGGTAACAAAAAATGCCAGGTTTATTACCGGGGTTCGTTAGATACCACTCCCCCGGGCCGATACCCCCCGGGCCGATACGCCTTCCAAACAATACCCAAAATAGACGTATCACCCGGGGTTCGCACAACAGTAATTTTCGGCACCGCATATATATCTTGGATAACATTGAAGAAGGCAGGGCCCTTCCAACGGGAAGGATGCCTTTGAACTACCGCCTTCATCTCATGGTTGTTGCAGCAAGTACGGGGCTGCTGGCTGGCATCCCCGGGTTTCAAACGGGAGGAATTATCATCGATATGCATTATGTATGAGGACGATGGGAACATCAAAGCCCTGTGACATCACGTGACACGCACATGATACGGGTGCTGCTGCACGTTGCTATTATACCACCTCCTTGTCATCACCCCCCCTGGCTCTTTTAGATCACGCGATACACTATTTTTACGAGTATTTCTAAGCGATGCTATGTATCACCCCCTTCTTACCAACCCCCACCCGGTGCCTGCGTGGAAAACTTCAGAAAGTGCCAATTATCCGGGCTTGGGGTCTCACCCCCCTTGTTATCACCCCCTCTGCTGCGTGGGTGGATGTGCCACAGCAGTGCAGCAAATGTTACCCATCGTATCCCTATCAACCTCATCGATATCACCCCCCACGAGAAACGATGCCCCAGTGAAAAAGAAAGCTACACTCGAAGTAGACATGTCCGTTACGACCGCGGGGTTAGTTAGATATCACCCAACCACACCAAGCCACCCCGGGTTACAAAAAAAGCAGAACGCGAAATAATTATCACCCGTGGTGGTTTTTTACGTCAAATACGGCACCCAGCAGGGTCGATCGCGATGGCGATATGCCGAATCTTCTACCGAATCGGCTTTCGAATCGCCCACCGAATCGGCACACGCTCGGAATTTGAGGTGATGGGACGCGCGTGCATGCCATGTACGTAGCTCGCAGGCGAGGGGGTCCGTGGCTATCGCGCCCCGCCGGCAGCAGCGCTTCTACTTTATACTTATAATATTATACGAGTACCACTATCGGGTAATTGTACAATTGCCGAACATGCGCGGCGAACGTTGAACTTCTTTAGACCGCACGTTATAGTGCCACTTTGTGGCTCTCTCATCTTCCCGATACTTATTTCGCCACGCAAAGTGTACCAGGTATATGATAGGCTGTGTAACAGCAGTGCGTATGGTAGAAATCTGCTGTACCCGTACTTATTATTTTACGTATCGTTCCCTTGTGTAGCACCAGGTATACGTCACACGTACAAAATTTACGTATCGTTCTCGTGTATAGCACCAGGGCATGTATTATCGTATACGCTTGCGGAACAAAAAAAGGCGGCAAAAAGATAGTGGCGTATTGTGTTCGCCACTATCTCAGGGGCGAGATGGTAGCAAATGAGGCCCTTTTTTGCCTTTTTCTTGGATTTTCACATCTTGGAAACCTGGTGGACCAACATTGGTGGTGTCCACACGAGATGTACACCCACTTTCTTGGGCACCATGTTTCTGAGATCGAGATGAAACAGCCACAAAGTGGTACCGTACCGTGCGGTTTTAGGCTGTACTCCCCGTTTTGGGGACAAATCACTTGGAATTAGAGTTAGATATACCGTGGTATTTTTATGTACAGCAGTGCGGTGCTAAAAGGGTTAACCCCGCCGTTTGCAGAATTGAGCACCGAAAAGTTGAAGTTTGGTTGGGCTCAGAGCTGCTGGATTTATACGGGACGTTGTGCGAGTTTGTATCTTACGGTACTTTTGTACTGTCACTACTTTTGTGCGGGGCATCTTTTGTACGAGTACGATAATCTGATACCCTTTTGTTTTTGTTTCTCTGTCTGTTCCCCCTCCCCCTCTCCAGGATACGAGCAGTCACGATGGCGATTGGAACTACTACAAGCGGCAGGCGTACGTTCAGAAGGACGTGATTGGCCAGCTCACGTCCCTTCTGGAGGCCTACGGGTACCATCTGCCCGCGGTGCGTGTGTGTATGACTGCTACTTTCGCAAATCGGCACGCGTACTGTTGAAATTTTGTATTTTTTTAGGTGCTAACTGCTGTAGCACGCAAGGGGTGGTAACATTACGGGACATGGGGTGTTCCGTTGGCCGTTATGAATAGCTGCGATACATTGTTCATACGTGAAAATCGGCCACGCAGATACTGGGCGCGCACTACCCGAAACAACACATCGGGACGGGTCCATTTACGCCAGGCGTCGCGACAACTCATGAACGACTTGGCCTCCCCCAGCATCGCCCCACTTTTTTTTTCAAATGCAGTAGTACACCTGATACTATGTATGGGCAACTTGGATGCTCGTTCCGTTTCCTCGGGGATCATTGGTGTCTATTCCGTATCGATTCTTTACCATATGTACGTGACCCAGCAGAAGCACGCGCAGAGCTCTGCAATAAAGATAGTGCAGCTGTTGCCATCAATAGGAACTGGCGGGGCCAGGATATCTGTACGAAACTGTCGTCAGCTTGTGTGCGTGCGTCCCCGTGACCACCGTGACGGCGAATGCTTCTGGCATCTCGAAACCCCCCCCCTATTTGTCGGGGTTCTACACTATTTGACCTTGTCGTGGGCATGCCGTGGCATTGCCATGGTACCGCCCATGGCATACCATGGCATCACGGCATCCCATGGTGTGGCATAGGATTCCATGGCACGCCGTCGGGGTTGCCATGACATGCCATGGGTAGTACCATGGCAACCCCCGGGCTACCGCCACGGCACTCCATGGCAACCCCAAGGCATGTCATGGCAACCCCCACGGCACCCCAATGTCCACGGCACCTAGGTTGGGGTTGGGGTTAGGGTTAGGGTTAGGGTTGGGGTTAGGGTTTGGGTCCTATGGTATGCCGTGGAGGTCCATGGAAGGTTCGGTGGTTTGCCGTGGAAGATGCCGTGGAAGGTTTTACCGCAGGTGGTGCCACGGCATGTCGCGAAAAAAGGCAAAAATGTACACGCCATCAAAATTATCAACTCGCATTCACTCGCAACAATATCAACCCCCGTGGAGACAGGCAGCTGTCCATGTCAACTCCCTGTATCCGCACGCGAGCAAATTACTCTCCTTGGACCCGCCCTGCTCATCTCGCGATTGGCACCACAGCCGGTCTCACCGGAGATTTTTTTGTACAAGGGTGTCATCCATACACAGATTGGCTTGGTTCGTACGAACAGTTTGTTGTCCATCAAGCTGTTCCCCCCGGAGTAACTCGGTTCGCCATTTCTTTGCAGCGGCAAACGGAAAAATAAACGTTAGGTTTTTTTTTTTGCCGTAACGTCGTATGACTACGGCCATGCATGATATTACAGTATCTACACCCCCCCACCCCCCCTCACGCCGCCGTCGCCGCCCCGTCGGAAATGGTTGACAATGGAGTTGGTCTTCAGGTTAACCCGGCTATAGCCTCTTGTTGACCGCGACGGCAACAGCTGCCTTGGCCGATCATGTACTCGGTTGTGTGGTTGTTGATGACGATCTTAAATTTATTGGAGCCTCAATGCCTTACTCTAGGCCGTGGTCATGCTGTACAGTAATATGACTACATGGTTCATTATTTCGTGATCATCCCCCCCCCCCCCCCCCCCCCCCCCCACCCCCTTTGGTGCGTTGTTGTTTTTTACTTTTCCAGGACCCAGCCTCGCTTAAGGAAGCTTTGTCGCACCACCTCGCGGACAAAGCTCACGAGCCCCTCTTGCAAGAAGACGAAAGCAAGGGGGAAAAGGGAGACGAGGCGGCCGCACCTTCAACCCCTCCCGAAGCGCGGGGGATACTCGCCCAACGCTCCCTGTTCATCACCGACACGGGGCTTTCCACGGGGGTTAGTTGCTTGTTTTTCCTGCTGCGCAATGCAGAAGTTAACCCAGGGCCACATTGATGCCAACACTCTTTTCTTCCCCGTACGTGCAGTGTTACCGTATACCACTCTGTCCCGAAATCTAAGGAACTTTTTGTATTCTAATATTCAATAAAAACGTTTCCTATATCTAGGGACAGAATGGTAGAGCATTGAGTTCGCGCAGAGGGGGTTAGGCAATCGTTTTTCAGCGCTCGCTGTATCGACTACGGTAAGGGGGCTAAAGTCGGAACATCATGTTGTCGGAACGTCTCTCGGCCAGCGAAAAACGCCTCCCTTGTTTCGGTGTTTGGCAACCCTCCCGTTCTGGAAACGTCGAGCTGAAAGGCGATCGCACCACCCCTGTGCGAACTCAACGGCCGTTCTGGCAGTTACTCCACCTTACGCTTATGCTTGTTCCTCGACCAGGCGGCGGGTAGTTATGTGGTGGGATGATTGCCGGGAAGGCAACAAAGAAACAACGAAGGAAGTACATTTTTCTCACCCGATTATACGACTATAGCTCAGCCATAATTTGCGTTCCCGCCGGCTTATGGACAATTTACTAAGTTTCACCGTCACCTACTCTGGGGGTAAACGGTCGCACAGAGGAGGTCGCAACGACTGCTGTAGCGCTTTTCGCAGGGCTGCAGGCTCGTACTTGTGATGGCGGGTGGGCTACTTGTAGGGATTCAACACGGTCTAGTGGGATTCGCCCCCTTTTGTTTTAGAAGCAAGTCTTGATATTCATGTGTACGTCTAAGCGACGCAAAGCGTAGGCGTAGGGGCTTAGGCTGCCGCTGGCAGTACGGAGTGTGTCCGTTGGGGTAAGGTTGCCGTCTTTCACGCAAAGCCTTGCTACGGAACGGTGCAATTAGGGGCTGCACTTGTAGGGGTTGCAATTAGGGGTTGCACACGAAGGGGTTGCAATTAGGGGTTGCCCTTGTAAGAGGTGCAATTGGGGGTTACGCTTGAAGGGTTTGCAGATAGAGGTTGCAAGCAGGGGTTGCGCTTGTCCGGGTTGCAGTCGGGAGTTGGTTGCACCTTTGTAGGGGTTGCAATTAGGGGCGGCACGTCTAGAGGTTGCAGCTATGGATTGCGCTTTTGAGCCGAACCATTTCTCGCTGACGGAACTCCTCCGTCATTGCAACTGAGGAGATATAGTAGGCAATATAGTTTGATCCGATTCGCATATCTAAAATTTACATACTTTATTTTTTGTGTATCGGGGTTATGTACGTATTACAGCTTCCGTTTTTTCTTCCAACCCATTTCCATTTCCAAGAATGATCATCCTACCTCTAATTCCTCCTATTAGTAGTGTTTTTGTTGTCCCTGAAAAATGAAGGTCCAGTGGCAAATGTGACCCCTTTTAGGCATTTAGGATTGCACTCCCGTCGTGGGGACAAAATACTTGAAAATAGAGTTAAATTTAGGTACATGTACGGTGCAGTACTAAAAGGATTAACGTCGGTTGTTGGGCGAGGTATACAAATACTGCTGTTTAATACACTGTACAATTAGATCAGGGCAATCGTTGCCCTGCTGTTCCCTACAGTAGGTGTTACCATTTAGTGGTTTCGTAGTTTATGTTATTGTATTGATGGCACCTGGTACAGGATACAGCAGTGCGGAGAGTAGTAGACTCGTCGAACAAGGACACGGCGGTCGCGAGCCCAATGAGCGACGGTCGTCACTACTTCTGCATAAATACGTACGTACTATCGTTGCTTTTGTGTTGTTGTATGATCCCTGGTACCTAGATATCATATATATACGTATTATGTGTGGATGCTACATTTCCCTACCGTAACACGCGCAATGAAGCCGCTACCGCTATAAACGCGTATACCAGTACCTCATTTGTCGGTGCGTGCCTCCTCCTGCTCTCTGATGATGCACGCAGGAAAAGTTCGAACAGCTCACGAAAGAGTTGCCTCAGGTCCACGGTGCCGGCTGCGAGCTGCGCGTGAACGGCCTCGGGTTCTGCGTGCAGCGGG
Source organism: Macrocystis pyrifera (assembly GCA_031763025.1). Taxonomy (NCBI): domain Eukaryota; class Phaeophyceae; order Laminariales; family Laminariaceae; genus Macrocystis; species Macrocystis pyrifera. Next base: position 2,309,677 of record JASSKH010000009.1, on the reverse strand, counting down.
CCAAGGGCAGCGCCGATGAGCCGACTGTTGGCGACAGCATCATGTCCGTCGGCAAGTGCTTAATGTGCCTTCCTCTCATCAACCGCATCACCAAGGGGAAGGTACGTGCTATACCCTGGTAGGCTATACGGGTTGGCTGTGTCAGCGTTTATTACCAGGTACGTTGAACCAACTCTCACGTAAATCCCCCCGCTCAGATCTCTCACGGGGGAACACATGTACTAATCAGAACCAAAGATGGTTGACGTATTTACTACTCAGAACCAAACATGGTTGGCATATTTACTATAATATTATTATGACGGAAGGTCCTCCGTAAGAATAATATTACAAGGGTGTGTTCGGTACGGTACTACCGAGGCCTACCGGCGGTAAAATACCGCCGGTATACCTGTACCGAGAGGATTCGGTACGTTCGGTCTGGAGTTCTATACCGTACCGACAATTTCGGTACGTTCGGTCTGGAGTTCTATACCCTACCGAACATTTCGGTACGTTCGGCACGATGTCCGTACCCTTACCGGCGGTATCGGTATGATACACCGTACCGATACCGAGAAGCTCGGTATGTTCGGTACGATGCCCATACCGGTACCGAGAATTTCGGTACGTTCGGTACCATGTCCATACCCTCACCGAGAACCTCGGTACGTTCGGTACCATGTCCATATCGTACCGGCGGTATCGGTATGACACAACGTACCGATACCGAGCTTATACCCTACCGAGAGTACCGATCCCGGGCTAATCGGGAAGTTAGGCTCGGGACAACCCGGTGCCGGTACAGTACCGCCACACACATAGCACGCAGCAGCACAGCAGCACAGCAGCGTACCCTGCCTCATCGGTACAGCGGCCCTCATGAGCACCACAACACCCCCCCCCAGCAACAACGACAATGATGACCCCGCCGCTGGCGACCAAAGCTCATCATCGCCAGCGCCGGCGCCAGCTCCTCCGGAGGCAGACGTTGTCGAGGCAGAGGTCGTGGACGGCGGAGGAGGCAACAGCAGTGTGCCAGTGAGAGGGCCTGCTCCTATCTACCAAAAGGGTAGCGACACAGAGTACGTAGTGCCGGTGTGGTAAGGCGCCCATCGAACTCTGGAAATGAAGGTGATGACAAAAAAAAAAAAAAAAAAAAAACTGTCGCAGACACACACATTCTTGATGGGCAATACCATGGTACTGCTGTGGAGCGACGCTCGGTTTGACAAATACCGCTGGTATCTGCGGTACGGTACCGGTATGGAGGTCTATACCGTACCGAGAATTTCGGTACGTTCGGTATGGAGTTCTAAATCGTACCGAGAATTTCGGTACGTTCGGTCTGGAGTTCTATACCCTACCGAAAACTTCGGTACGTTCGGCACGATGTCCGTACCCTTACCGGCGGTATCGGTATGATACACCGTACCGATACCGAGAAGCTCGGTATGTTCGGTACGATGCCCATACCGGTACCGAGAATTTCGGTACGTTCGGTACCATGTCCATACCCTTACCGAGAATTTCGGTACGTTCGGTACCATGTCCATACCGGTACCGAGCGTACCCGTACCGTACCGAACACACCCTTGTAAATATTAGTAAATAGAGCCAAAGATGCTTCGTAAAACATTTATTAATAGGACATACGTGATTTTATGGGCCCATCGTGGGTTTAAAGTACCATCACCTCCCAGACCTAGTACACATCTGGTACACTGGTTGTGTGCTACAGATGCTCACCGAGACAGCAACACTCGAATGCCCTGCCGTTGAGCGCTCTCTTTTGCTGCTGTGTGTCGTTACGGGAGTGGTACACGCACGGAAATGCGAGTAACTTCGCGACGGTGGGTGTTTTGCATCATGGAACTCAATAACGTGGCATCAAATTTTCTAGGTGTGTGCGTGCGCTGCTTTCTGTGGGCCACGGCATACTTGTAAAAATCGACGAAATCGCTGGACCAAGCGTGGTGAACTTGGGGCCGGCGGGCGTGGTGGTCGGTACTAATGAGGAGTGTGCTAGGCTGGGAGCTGCTTCGTTTTGAGGTTCAGTGTACCGAGCCATGCCCGGGGTCACCCCCTTCCGATTGCGGGGGTGACAAGCTCCGAAAAAAAAAGTCTGGCACTAGGAGAGTTTTAGAGTCCATAGAGGCGGGGAGGGAGGGTAACATAATATGCTGCCAGTTATTTATCGCTTGGGAACGCATTTGCCACGTGTGATCAGCGCTGTTCCACATCCGGTAGATTATTATCTGCAGATAGATGATCTAGATGATCTAGTTCCTCTCACCTGCCGTTGTGAGAGGTTGTGCAGGATCTGCATATCATAGTACAGATCCAACCCAGGACACATGTGCTATTACGGGGGAGCATAGAAAATAAGACCTACGTTGCACACAAAAACCTATATATTTACCCTTTTTTACTAACAATATTTGGTCCTATTTACTACTATATGGCCCCCCGTAATAGATAGCTCATGCAGTTTTTTCGGGTCCCGCCCGGCAACACGAGCTACAGGAGATCATACACTATCGGGAATATGTCTGCCTTGGACATCTACTGTAGAGCCTGAAATGTGGGAATGATCTGGCCGAGGTGTGCCATATTCTCGAACTTATTCTGCGCCGGCGCTACCTGACCACCCCAGGAAATGGAAAGCAAGACGATCCTCCACGACGTCAGCGCCGTGTTCAAACCTGGGACAACCACGCTCGTCCTCGGCCCTCCGGGGTGCGGCAAGGTGCGAACCAATAGTCAAAAGCGCGCAGCTTCGCTGTTTTGGCGGCGGGCTGTATAATACCTGGTACGTAGTATTTGTGTCTGCATTTTGGGAACTCCCTAAGCTATCCGCGATCGACGACTCTGCCTCCTGTTCTTCTTACCGACAGCGCCTGACCACGGCCCTGGGCGGTGTTTTTTTGTGTCAATCTGCTGTGGATCCGTATATGCGGCGCAATCTCATCCCAATGCGGTGTAACCTGTGTCTATGAGCTTCAACACATGTAGAGAATCTGCTGAAACGTAATATCTTACACTTTTCTGATCTTCGCCGGTGTAGAGCAAGTAAATGCTGCTAAAATCTGAACGTTGGAAGGATCACACCGGTGAGGCTATGTATGAAGGCGTTACGAAATTCTCGTGCATGATGCTGGAGACATTAGGGATTGGTGATTGGGCGCAATGAGGTATGAGCTGCCAGCAGTACTACGTAGCGCGCGTCTGTTTTGGGATGTAGTACAGCTTTTGGGGCGTCGAAACACCATGAAGGGGGTGCTTGTTTGCGTCCTTAAGAAACTTCTGCTTGTTGCCGGAAGCAAATATGTTGCTGTCGAGCACTTCGTCTGCTGTCGCAGCGGTTGCCCGAGGATGTTTTTTTTTGTGCGTCACCTCTCGCATGAATCCAACGGTTGCCCTGAACGCATACATACATAACCGTATCAACAGTCGACGCTGCTCAAGTCCATGGCGGGATTGCTGAAGCACGACGCAGGACACGTCCACACAGGGAACGTGACGTACAATGGTCGCACCAAGGACTCTAAGGATTTTTCGCTACCCAAGCTGGTGCATTTCGTGGAACAGGTGAGAGAAGCAAACGTATCACCTGCGTGGAAGAAGCGCAGGGAAGAAAAATATGTATGACATGCGCTACGTAAGCGTTTTTTTAAACGCGAGCTTGTCACTTTACTGAGCCTACATGATAATATCGCGGCAATTTACGCATACGCTTTCAAGGTGGGACATGATCTGTCGCGCGCGTGGGCATGGTTCTCCGGTGAACCATTTCTTGTAGTCGAAGCTTGCTACCGCCTCTTCTCAACGCGTACCAGGTATAGATCGAGCGAAGTGAGACGTTTTTTTATTTTATTTTTTCAAGTCTTCCGGCGAATTGGTAAAAATAAAGCTTAAGCTCACCACACTTCCACGCTCAAATTTCGTGCCGGGTGTCAATTTAGCCCGTGGCTCCCGTAGCAACATCAGAGCAGGCTGCTGTTACCACTGGCGCTTGGGCACGTTGACCCGAGCTGACCCCCGACCCCCGAGAGGGGCAGGTGCGGTGGAGATAGCCACCCGGGAGAGTCATCTCCTCCGGGTAGTGTGGGACTCGCGCGAGCTTACCCCATAACACAAACCTAAGCTATGAGGCCTTCCCGCCGGACTTGGTCCAGTTACGGTTCACCCTACCCGTTGGGGCGTTGGTCGGTTGCTTTCAGGGAGTATCGCTGCTCCTTGGTTGTGACACGGTGTGACAGGTGCTCCTTGTATCGTCTAATCGGATGTGAGACCGGGCTTGTTGTTCACCACGATCGTCGAACTAGAGATCTGTCGAAGCCCGACGACTCTGTCCGTCGACTGACCTGTTCGGTAGAGCACGCCTATCCCTTCTAGGACTGGCTGCAGTCCTAAAAGGATTGCGGAGAGCCCCATGCCTTCGTTCAAGCGAAGCGAGACGTTGGATTGGAATAGGGTCTTATCAGAGAGCATCGCTGCCCCTTGATTATGACGCGACATGAAAATGCAGGGTATGACGGCTACTCCTTGTATCATCTACTGTGGTCTGATGTGAGACTGGGCATGCTGTTCGCCGCGATCGTCGAACTACACCTTTGTTGAAGCCCGACGACCCTGTTCTTCGCCTTCTCTGTTCGGTAGAGCACTCTTAAGAAGAGCCCCATGTGTAGGTCCCCATGGTGCTTGCCACCGAGGGCATCCAGGAAACAACGCGTGCTTGTTCCCTCTCTTTGTTTTTCGTTCGAGTGGCTCCGGCGTTCCCGTTAGTGGCCGGTGTAGCGCGTCCATGGCAACGTCTGCGTATGAGATGGCGCTATCATGCGGTGGCGACCAATCACGGCAACATTTCACGTTACGTGGTCTGATATCTGCGGTATCTGCGCGACGAATCAAGCGAATGACGCGCTTCGTGTTTGACCGTTTTGGCGGTAATTTCTAGGTGAACGCGGACGACTGGTGGGTCTAGTGTTATTTTCGTTGTTGATGATCAGAACAAGGATACAACGTCCTTGGAATCCATGTCCAACCCCTTGCCCGTTTACCGACACCGGTTTTTTTTTTCTTCAGGTGGACAGGCACTTGCCGACGATGACGGTCGAGGAGACGCTCAAATTCGCCTTCGACTCCATGGCGGGCGGGACTCACCTCGGAAACTTTGATGGAAAGGACTTGAACTTGAGCGACGAGCAGAAAGACCTCGTGGCATGGATGGACGCGAAAAACCTCAAGGTGATGGCGGCCAACTCTTACGAGGGGCCGTATTAATCAGAACCCACGATGGGCCTTAAAACCCCACATGCCCCCCTATGTCAATGACGCATGGTTTGGTTCTGCTAACTAGGTTCTCCCGTAGTAGTGGCGCGTCAAGGTTTAGTTAGTCAGCCCACGAAATGTTTTGGCTTTTCTTCGGTGGAAGCTTAGCCGCCTGTTGAGAAATAAACACTCTTTTTGTTTTTGTTTTTCCCCCAGCAGCAGGTCCGCCGGTAGCTTTTTTGTTTTTGGCATTTTTAGTACTTCAGTCCCGTTCTGGAGACAAACGACTTGGAATTTGAGTGGTTTGTCACCAAAACGGGACTGCAGCCCTCAAATGCAACCTCTGGTGTGGTATTGTTGTGCCTGTCAGGGCCGTGAAGCGCAACCGATTCGTTCGATTCTTCAGTCGTACGTTCAATCGACATCGGAATCGCAAAACGGTTGCGATTGATTGGTGGTTCATTTTCTTAACCTCTTTTTTACGGCTATATAACGGTGTGTTTGTCGACTCCTTCACCAGGTGGGGGGGGGGGGGGGGGGCGAGCGAGGCTCGCCTCGCTCGTTCGGTTTCACTCCAAATTCGAGCCGACCATCGGTTTAGTGCATTGGTTTTTATGAGTTTTTGTCGGCTTTGCCGAAAAAAACATTCAAATTAAATCGCGCCTTCACAGCGATTCACAGCCTTAATAGTGCCTGAAGTTGGACCCTTCCATAGGTGACGCGGCGCTGTCCTTCCCCTACGGGCACTATTTGTCTGTAGGCAATGGGCAAAGAGTAGCAGAGGGGGCAGGTACAAGGACATGCTCTTTCGTATGGGGGCTAGTATCGGTGGCCTGTGCTACTACTATTAGTAGCAGTTTCGCAAAATACGACACAGTCTGCCAACGAAGGGCATTGCTCAGCCATGTCGCCGCTTTACAGTATGATGCCATTAATTTGACACCCCGGCGAAGGGTATTGTTCAGCCTTGTCGTCGCTATACAGCGTGATACTGTTACTCTCTCCCAGATCACCCGACACGGACATGCCTGCAGTAGTTTTGTTTACCAATCAACCTGCGTTTTGTCCGTTGCTGCGTTTGCGGAGAGGCCGTTGCTGTGCCTACGATAAGGGCTAAAATATAATGTTGCATATACGATGTCGTCGCTCGTGCAACCGCTGCTTCCTCCGCAGGTGGAGATGATCATCCGGAACCTGGGGCTATACAACGCTAAGGACACCATCGTGGGTAACAACGACCTGAGAGGAGTGAGCGGTGGGGAACGCAGGCGTGTCACCCTGGGTGAGTGGGGGAGTGACCGGGTGGGCGTGCGGCCGCGGGAACCTTGATTAGTCCTCCACCTCTCCCGCCACTGCTACTGTCATCTGTGAATTCTGGCGCGATTGAAGATATGTGTGTCGTAGTCGTCTCGCGGATTCAGGGGGGTACAACGCAATGACTGCCCCTTGGTTCTTGACTCCAAGGCTCCAGGAACCACGTTCCTGCGCGAACAGTGGCGGCGAACGAGTGCTTGTACTATTAATAATATTGAGGCAAGAGTTGCTTTGTGTTTTTTTTCATTTCTTCACACCCTTCAGAAGTTCCTCTAGCGTCGATAATTTTGTCCTCGTACGAGCATGAATTTTTTGTTTTGATATTTTCGCCGTTTTTGAGCGCTTCTCCTTCCGCCTGCCGAATGAGCTGGCGGAAGGGGTTACAGCTCGGCGTCCGAGCAATTGACAACACTTTTTTTTTTCGGTCGGACCAGGCGAAAAGGGCCTCTAACAATTCGAACCATTACTCCAACCTGGTGCATTATTATCAGCCGCTTCTGTACTTTTGGTATTTGGCGTGGAAGACCCGCTGCTGAGCTAACCACTAGCTGCCACCTTGTCGGTCCTTGATGACACCGCCATGGTAGTTTTGCTTTTAGCGGAAACCTTTGCCTTGATATCCCCCTCGGGTTGTGCCCCATACGAACGCTGCTGTGCTCAGCCTGATTTAATATATTGTGGCTCACGGGGCAGCAGCGCCGCAAGATCCATATCCACACAGGAAGCCCGGGGATGTACCTCGGATGTCCCTTGACTAACACAGGCTACGATTATTTCTCCGTCGCATAAGACACGTGTGCCGTCTCCTTGATGTAATGCTATTTCCCTTGATGCTTTGGGGACACTACTACTGCATCGTAACACGTCTTGGTTCGTTTGTGGCTTGGCTCGCCATCTTGACGCACGCTGGAAATTGTCACCAGGCGAGATGCTCTGCGGCCCCCAGGCGACGTTCCTCATGGACAGCATCAGCACCGGTCTCGACACCAGCACGACCTTCGACATCATGCAGACTCTCAAGGTAGTAGGGGGGCTGCTGCAGACACTTGTCGTCTTCGCCTTAACTCGCACATTGTTTGGGATTCATGAGGCCTCTCTGCTACGGCATGATATTACACCAAGCAAGCGACAATTACTGACTTCCTCTGAAATTCCAGCAGGATTTCTCCCACTCCGGGGATGCCCTCTTTGCGTTCCCGGTTTCGGATTAAAAAATGCTCGTACGTAGTACATTTCCGTTGGAGCGCTTACTTGTTGCTCGACGGCTTTTTTGGTTCGCTGCGCGATTTTATAAGCACGGGGTATAGTGGGTCTGAGGGAGGGGTGGGTGGGTTCCTCTAGACCAGCTGCTGCCTTCCGCAGCTTTCAGACGCCCTTGTCGAGGGCGCTGAAAATGGTTTTGTCACTTCCGCGTAGCCAGGCGACGAAGCTATTGCTCTTGCTTCACCGCAAGTGCTCCGGTGGACCATGTTGCACCAAAACGTCATCCGAACCTGCCGCATCAAATATCAGTTACGCCACTAAGAATATCACGACGCCTTGTTTCCTCTTCGCACTGCCCTTCTACCCGTGCTCACTCATTTGTCCTACAGTCGGCATCGCGCGTGTTTCGCAATACGGTGGTCGTTGCTCTCCTTCAGCCCCCTCCCGAGGTAGGTTTTCGTCCCCCGCTTCGTTGGAGTTGTAGACATATGGAAGAATTTAATACTTGCGAACGGGGCCGTATCCTCCCCGGGTGCCGCTGTGGGTCCTCTGGCCGCCTCCCGAGGTAGGCCACCACTACCCTTGTACTGTAGTAATACCTTCTCATAGAAAGATGCGGTTAAGCCTTTGTCAGATGTAAGAAGGGGGCCGTGGCACTCGAGGGGCCAACATACTTACTGTGAGCAGCGCGTGATTTTTCGGGGCTTCCACGTATCGTACCAGGTATGTATGAGGGAGAGGGGTTTGGGTCTCATTTGACTCTCGGACACGCTTGGCGGGTGGGGCACATGAATCAAGCCTCGGGAGAGAAACTTGTGGACGCGCGTTCTCGGTATACAGCTTTCGATGTTAACGTGTTCAGTCTACAGCACAGTCGGCGACTCTGCATGTTTATAGAGACCAAAGGGTTTTATGTTGGGATCACCCGAGTGTCCATCGAGGGCATAGTTCTGCTGTACGCCCGATTGCTCGGTAACCTGAAGTGCCTCAGTGTGTTTTGCGTTTGCGTGCTGTTTTACGTCTCTGCTGGATGACAAATGCACCGGACAAACAGACGTTCGAGCTGTTCGACAACATTTGCCTCATGGCGGAGGGCAGGATCATCTACCAAGGCGAGCGCAAGGGTATCGTGCCTTACTTCAACACTCTCGGGTAAGAGGGCACTGGCTCCCGGAATTTTGTCTCTCGCGTTGTGGTTGCTGTAGTGTATGTACAACCATCGCATGGCTGTTATGAACATGGCTCTCTAATAGCCGAGAAACGCCAGACGTTCTCCAATCTTGTTTTCAGCTCAAGTCGACAGAAAATCGTGAGCTCGCGTTGCAGTGAGCTAACCGACTGTAAATTACAGACTGTAGTGAAAGATGGGCGGTGAACGCGGAGCTGAGGTCCAGTGCAACCAGGCAATGTAATCGGTGGATTTTGACCGATCTGGGGCTTTGGATTCGGCTCCCTCCGCCCTCCCTTCCTTCATTCACACTGCTCTCGTGTTCTTGTAGGGCGCTCATGTTATTACACGCTCTCCTTTGAAGTTATTTCTTCGCTATTACGGTGGTCCATAGTTAATAGGACCTACGGTAAACACAAAAACCTATATATTTCCCTATTTTTACCAACAATATTTGGTCCTGTTAACTATGGTCCCCCGTAATAGCAGGGTAACCGCTCTCGACCGAGGGCGTTACCCTCCTTACCCTTGCTCGTCGGATAAATATGTTTCAGTTAATAGTATCCCTCCCCCTATACTGTTCTCGCGCGTTCTCTCGAGCCTGCATTGGCGTGGCCATGGCGCTAACCAACGTCGTTCCAACGTTTTGCATTAATGCGCATCGCAAGGTGCTCGTGCAAAACGTTATTTGCTGACCGCTATATACATTTGTTTCTGTTCGGTTGCCAGACTGACCTGCCCCCCGCGAAAGGATGAGGCTGATTGGCTGGTCGAGCTGACTGGAAGTGCCGGGGAACCCTACCGCGCCGACCCCGCGGAGAGGATGGCCCTGGGCCTGGCCAAGGTGCCCGTGACGGCCGAGGAGTTCCATGCGAAGTGGCTGCAAAGCGACTGGGGGAAAGCCATCGAGAAGGCAAGGTTTAGGTGTTCCTGTTTTGGTGTCTACAAGGGCGGTAGTTTTGAGGCTTGCGTATTGATTAATGTGTTGTGGTGCATACGAGTATAAGGTCGGTATTTTTTAGGCTCACAGATCGATGGATCCAAGGGATGAAACACGAATATCTGGTTTGCGCCTGTATGTAGCGTTCTTGGTATCGATGAATCAAAGAGGAAACGTGAATATACATAGATAGATAGATATATATTGTTTTGCGTTTGTAGCTTTCTTGTCTATCGCGGGTTATCGGAGCTAGCCGAGCGCGACGGCACGGAGCTGCGGGGAGACCTTTGTGAAAGTGTGCCGTGGCTTTACTCTCGCCTTAAGCTACTAACATCTATAGGACCGTACTCCCGTTTTGGGGACAAAAGACTTGGAATTAGAGTCGAGTATACGTTAGGTACAGTGCAGTACTACTGTAAAAGGGTTGTACTCCGATCCCAGCTGTCGTATAGTGAGCGGCGATGGATCTTCAGTCCCCCTTCTGCTGGAGTTTCGTTCGGAGCGATGCTGCTGCCATGGCTTAAATTGCTTTCGCGACTGTTGGCGTCTGACCTTTTGCAACCATGGACATTGTCGTGAAGGAGCTGGCGGGTAAGGGAGAGCTCGACGGCGCGGAGTGGGACGCAGTGCACAAGAATAGGTACCCCAAGTCCTGGTGGTACCACATGAAGTTGTGCCTGCAGAAGAAGCACATGCTGTTGCTCAGGGACACGGCGTACATCAGGAGCCAGGTCATGAGCGCGCTTGTGATGGGTGAGGCGATTCTCCCGAGTATTTACACTCGCCACAGCAACCGCACTCGTTTCCCTGCGAGATACAAGTTTTCGCGCACTATCATTGTTGTCGCGGTTACATACCTGTGTGATATTCCGGCTACGTAGTGGCGGCTGCTGTCGCGGACAGAGTTTAGACTGCGGGCGTTACCATGCCCGCTCGCTCGAGGCTGCTGCCGCAACAGCCCTGCGCGGAACAGCGGGACCGCTTATGTCCACGCCTGTCTTTATCGCGTGTGGTCACCGCCGACGCGATCACTGCCGTGCGCTGGCCAAACACAGCACCTTGTCGGCTCGCACCCTGCTTCACCCTTTCGTCGATGACCGTTACTGCCGTCCTCGTGTGCGCACCGCGCCGCCTCAGGACTGATCGTGGGATCGATCTTCTACGACCTCGACCTGGACGATGCCAACGCCAAGTTTGGTGTGAGTAAGCGTTATTACCCTCGCCGCTATAGCAGTCATGACGTCGATGTCACCAGGAAAGTAGAGGAATTTGATGTTTTGATGACGGCGGCTTGGAGACGGGTCGTCTATTAGCCGGCAGCGGAACACCCGACGCAATGCTGTACCAACTCCCTGGTGCGGCCAGGAAACTTGGCGGAACGGAAAGGAATACGCAGTGGAGGAGGTCCTCTTGGCTGGGGTAATTGCCGTACATCGTCATGCATCGATGTACTGGCGTAGTCGGCACCACGCGAAATTCTTGACGGCGGGATTGTGGTGTCTCCTTAGCTATAGCGTCCAGACCTTTTATGATAGACCCCCGATAGGCGGGACGTGTGAAGAAGAGAGCTGACAACGGTCGTGGGGCTTCGAGGCCCTGTTGTCGGAAAGCCTCCGGGAGTGCCTTCGCTCGACCTGGATGGCTGAAAGCGACTGGCAACAAGTATTAACAGTAAGAACATTTTCTCGTCGGCTTGGGTATGCATGCAGAGCATCGAGAGCACGTTGATCGCCCGCTGCTTACCTAATCCCCTCGATCGGCGCTGTCTGTTCTACTGCACGCATTATTTTGCAGCTGATCTTCTTCGCGCTGTTCTTCCTGGCGATGTCGGGGATGGCCCAGGTGCGTTCGTGTTCACACGCGCGGTATCCGCACGGTTGGTGTCTGCGTGTTGTATGTGTCCGTCCGATATTAGCTAGGTTAGATTCCTCTCAAAGCCGCGAGCTCATACAACCAGGTTTGCGCAGCCCTCAGGGTCTGCTTGCGTCCAATGGGACGAGTCGTCGTTCGGTGGTACCCCGTGCTGCGTCGTTGCCAAGGTTTTTTGTTCGGATGGGTGGGTGGTACAATACAGTGTTCCATGCAGCTTTTTGGTGGCAGCGGCCCTCGCCTAAAAACAATGTATAACCAATCGGACATCTTTTCCGTGCTTCAAGTCTACGAGCATACGCAGAACTATGTTGGTAGGTGCTGTTAACGTCGATAATCCCGAGGCACAACGACATTATGTCCCGGCAATAGCAGTACGCACGTTCAACCTCGGCCGCGGCAGTGGGTGCGACCGGAGCTACCGCTCTCAGGGGCCTCCCCTCCTCGCGCGGGTGAAAGAAGGCGGGTGCTCGATCGATTGACCCCGCCTCGACCGTAAGCAGGACGTCTTTTTCGCTCTTGCCTCGTGTACCCCTTCAACCATTCGTTCGTTTGCCAATAAACTATAGTCGAAATAAATAGAAACCAACACCTATAACATAACGCCACATACCACCCCTCAGGGGTCAGAATGAGAGACGTCTTTATTTTCAGCCCACAGACCTTCTGCTTTTTTGGTTGGTGGTTCAGTCGTTCGTTCAACCGGCCGTTCGTTTCCTTCCAGATTCCCACGGCCATCAGCCAGCGGGGAGTTTTCTACAAGCAATCGATGGCCGCATTCTACCCCACCTCTTGCGAGGTCGCGTCGGACACTCTCGTCAACTCCGCCTTGACGGTAAGCTGTGATGGTTGGAATGGAGCCCCTCATACCCCACCCCTGCCCCCGCCTTTGGCTCCCTAGCTAGCAATTGCAATTCCGGCAATGTGACCCTCTGGGAGTCTTGTTACACCTCAAATTTTAGGGGATTCCAACATTTCGGACGCGTTTCCAGCCCCGGGTCGTCCCCACACTAACTTCGAAAACATACAATATTTGACTTCAAGACAAACACTCCTACACGAAGTTTGAAATGAAAAGTGCAACAATAACCGCCGGGGTCGTTCCGATACAAACTTCAGCATAAGATTACCGCACCAGCTTCAAGACTGAAAACTCTACACTAAATTCAAGATGATGTACCACACTAATTTAAACATAAAAGTATCTCACTAACTTGATGCCAATAAAAATTCACACTAAATTCAAGATAAAAAACGAAAAATGTCGAAAAAAAAAACCAGAAACAAAATGTCCAATTTTTTTTTTTAAACTCGAGTCTGCATCGGAAAGTACAGGCGGTACCGTGCGTTGATATGCTATTGTTCCTCTAGACAATATATCATACTCGTACATTGTGTACGGCAACTCAGCGATATAGATGTGATCTACTTCTAACGCTGTATTTGTATCGCTACTCCCCGCTATCCGGTACGTGGTGGGTCGGAAAATGTGTACCACAGTCTTCGAAGCGGGAAGCCGTGAACCATCGCCTCCCTATATTTAACATGTCTACATTTTTAGTGTATTCGATCCTGTTGTAACACTGCGTCGGGGGTTGATTCGGATATAGTTTGGGATCAAGAAGACCTCCTGCTGTGACTAGCCAGAGACTCTCACCCAGGGTTACTACTCCCGCCTTAATTGTCTGGCAATCAACAAGTATCCTCGGCACCTCGTCGCAGAGAGTAGGTACCCCGGCAAAATAAACACTAGCAAAACTGATGTCGCTGTCCACGGTGCACCTCGATTCCAACTATGGCGGGCAGGATAGTCTGTTTTGCCTAGCCTCGTTCTACTTTGTCGTGCTGTTGCAGATATACGATATCGCTCACGGAGTGAGACTCGACCATTCTCCCAGTACAACAATGAGGCTTTCTCTAAAAGGGGTCCGCTCTGCTGGCGTCCCCTCGTTTTCTGGTTTCAGAATACTGTTGTAACATTGCGTCGTAGGTTATTTCGTACATAGTTTGGGATCAATGAAGCCTCTCTGCTGCGGCATGAGATCACACTCATACTTGTTTGCCCTTCCCTTATCTCAAGGTCGTCGCTCGTTTGACTCTCATGCTTTCTGCGGGTTCCTTCTCTTCTTTATTGTCCCCAAACTTCTAGCCTAGGTGCTTAGGGGTTCTGCTACCCGTTGGGTGTCGTGTGGGAACGCGGTGTACGATTTTCCGAACCCCTCGACAGTGACTGTGCGCTTAGGTATGCGCTTGTGGTATGAAGCACCCGGGAACGCGTCTAGTCGGTACAGAGCCTTTCGCGGAGTGTTTCCGAGCATTTTTTCCTGGATTAACATTCGCTCACGTCGTCGTTGAGGAGCGACACCCGCGGCGGGAAGGGAGCGATGTGGCACCCGCAGGTTTTGCTGCGTTCGACATGACCTCTGTTGTTTCTAGTCACTCTGCTCTGTCGTGCTGCCGTAAAGCTGTGATGTCGCTCACGGACCGAGACTCAACAACTCTCTCCCAGTTCAACAACGAGGCTTTCCCGGAAAGGGGTCCACGCTGCTGGCGTCCCCTCTTCTTCTGGTTCCAGATTGCCTACAGTAACACGCCCACGCAGTATGGGGTAGTACTCGAGAAGTCGAGTTTAGGCGGCTTCTGTATCGAATCGATAATCAAAACTGTAGTACGCATTATCCTCCGCTTGAACTTCAGTATTCGTGGCACTGAAATAAGCTGAAAAAAACAAATCTGGAAATTGCCGGGTACCCTTTTGTCCAGATGGCATTTCCGGCGGGTAGGGTAGAGTCCGGACTCCAGAAACTGACGGGTACCCTTGTGGCGGGTACCCGCAGGGTCCAACGTCTACCTCTGGTACCGTGTTACTTTGCTATTTATTGTTCGGAAGCGTAGCCACCGCCATCTAGGACGTGGAAGGGTCCACCTAACTCGCTATGTGACTACGTTTTTTTATCTCTCCGGGAAAGCAGTTTTGTCGGAGATACTGATATATGTCGTGCTGCGGGGGTGAACACGGGGGTTCGATTTTCGCTGGACCCCCCATCGGCGAACCACCACTCTTAAGGTCTCGGGGCGGACTCAGTAACCGCTCTTGTGTACGGTGTTTTGCCGCACGCTGTTTTGGGATGGGGTGCGGTGGGGTGGGATACTCTTCTTCGATCGAATACGTTCGACAAAAATGCAGGTGTTCTGCTCCGTCATCTTCGCTCCGGTGGTTTATTTCATGGTCGGATTCAGCCCTGATGGAAACGGATGGAGGTTCTTCACCTTCATGGTCATCGGTAAATACCTCCCGCAAGAATTGTGACTTGCGCAACTTTTGCTTTCTGCGCATTCGGAAAAGAGAGCAAGGGAAGTACTTGCGGGACTTTCGTCCATTATGGTGCTTTCTCCTTGTATCAGCAGTCACACAACGAGGTGTCTTAGTTATAAGATTGTCGCAAGTACGTTGCAAGTGTTGTACATGTGTTGTGTGTTTGTGGTGCTTCTACTGTAGAGCTTTGCTGCAACCTCTACTGACCACCGAGCCGGGGCCTGTGTTTTGTTTCCTCAGGCTGTAAGTGGCACCGCGGTAGGCGCCACGCACCTCTAACTTTGTACCTCAAAATCTTTTTTTTTTTGCCGATATCAGCAACGGAAATACGGCTTGAGTGCATCGCCTTGGCGTTCGTGCGAATTTCAGTTTGCGGGCTGTCTCACGAAGGTCTTGCGTCCCATTTTGTAGTGCAACATTGACGTGCAATGCGGGATGTTTCACGGCGGGATTTATGCACCGGAGACAATTTTGTTGGCCTTTCATGACGGTGGCGATGAGGTGATTTCAGTGGTTTCCTCCTATTGTATAATCGTACGGCAATCGTTGACCTGCCGTGCCCCGTTGTCGTGGAGCGCTCACTATAGAAACCCAGTGTGGCTATATTTTTTTAACAGGGTCAATGTTGAGTCTTGTCTCCTTGACGAATGCGAAGCGGAGCGCCTGTCAAAAGCTTGCTGACGTTGACGTTTTTACTTGTGGCATCGGCCATTGTTGATGTTGGGGTTGGAATTCCCTCACGCCCATGCCATCTGCCTCTTCTACTATTTAATCAATCTGTCTTGTTTTTTCCGTCTTTTCTGTTTGCCCATCCCTCCCTGTCTCTCCTTCCCGCTCGTGGCGCGACCGCCTCAACTGCACGCCGACGCAGTTATCGTGACGAACTTGAACATCACCCAGTACTTCCGCTTCTTGGCGTCGTTCATGCCCAACTTCACAGCGGCCCAGGCAAGCCAGGGCAAAGGATCGAGGTGCCGCATTTACTGTACCTCCCCGCCGTGTGCTGGCCGCTCTTGCTACCCCCCCCCCCCCCCGCCGCGGACGACGCGCTAGGCCGCTCTAAAGCTAGAGCTAAAGACTAGATACCTGTAGTCCACCGTAAATACCTGGTGGTGTTTAGTCATAGTAGCATGTCAGGTGGGAGTTGGCGGAGTTCTCTACTGGAAGGGGCGGTTCGCTGTGGGCGGTCAGGAACGTGTTGCCAAGAATGGACCGCACGAGGTGGCGTGGGGCAGGTTGCAGCAGCAAACCCAGGGGTGATGGAGTTGCGCACCAATGGGAAGCTGTTCTCCCCGTGGTGCTTGTTCTAGTTTATTTTTCACGAGCGCTACACGTTCTGCAACGCCCCCCCCCCCCCACTCCGCACGCTACTTTCAGGGTTTCGCCGGGTTGAGTATCTTGCTCTGCGTCCTGTTCTGCGGCTACCTCATCCCTGCCGACAACATACCGGAGTGGTGGATCTGGGTGAGCACAACCTGCGTGTACATATATATATACTATGCACACGGCCTACGGCATGCATCAGACGGCGTGCCTCGTTTACCTATGTACTTGTGCGAGGACCTATATAGTAGTCAGAACCCAATGGAACGAAACATCGTATATCTCCGTATGTTGGCACACCATAGTTGGTTCTGATCGCTGTGTTTCCCCGGAATAGGGCTGTGAGTTCGCTGGACTTGACGGCTGTTTGCTATTAATAGTCACTCGTTACTAGTTACCAGTATATGGTGAGCCGACTAACTGACTTGAGTATTTTTGTCCCCTAAAAAAAACAAACCAATTCGAGCCACAATCGCGCCAGCCTGATGCAAAGAAGCAGGACTCCGCGATGACATCGCGCGCAACTGTGTGACTGAAATACCTATTAATAGCCAACTACTAACTAGTCGGCGGCTTGAACCCGTTCAGAACAGCACTCCCGTTGCGGGGACAGAAGAGTTGGATTTTTTTTGTTGAAATATTGTTTTCTGTACGGTACAGCTCTAAGAAAAGGGTCGATGAGCAGTCAAAATCACAGCCTTAAGAAACAGCGATACTGGTGCGCCGAGACACTCATGTCACTTGTAGCGGCGCCCCCCCCCCCCCCATGCGCTTACGTGTGTGGCTTATGACGCGTGCTATTGTAGAGAGATATATAAAGCCTTGATTTATCTAGGGGTCCCGAATTATCCCTTTTAGGACTGCAGTCCCGGTTTGGTGACACACTGCTTAGATTTTGAGTGTTTGTCTCCCAAACGGGACTGCAGTCCTAACTTGAGGAACTATATCCCTTTACTCCTAGACCTGACTTTTGACCAAAAAAAACAAAAGTTGCAACCCCGTGGTCTGGGTATACGTACAGCGAAACGTATTGTACAACACCCAATAGGGGCCTCGTGATAGTGGGTAGTCGCTCAACTGAGCAGCTCGTCAGTCAGGAGGGACACGAAACGAAAAGAGAAAATGGAGCGACACTCCTATTGAGACCAAAAAAGAAAAAGGAATCGGAGCTCTGGGGTCGGGGAGACTTCTGTACTTATCGAGAAAATGTAATTTTGTTTTCAACTTTTTTTTCCATGTTTTCGTCTCCACCCCCCCCGCTCCCCCCCTCGTGTTCCGTCTCGAAAGGGATGCGTGATCAATGCTGGAATGACTAAGGCAAGCAACAAATGAGTACGCCCCCCTCCGTCCCGTCCCCCCCCCCCATTGCCTGGCTCTCGAAACAAAAAGTGTGGGTTCTTTTTTTTTCTCGTTCTCCCCTGCGTCAGTCAGAAATGTTTCTGCGAAGAAGTGCTCTGCCTCTATGGCAGCACGCATCTTTTGCCCCGACCCCATGCACACCACCTCTCCTTTTCCTCCCAACCGTTTTGTTCCCATGTCGTGTGTTCCGCAATCCACCAGATCTTCTGGATCAATCCTATCACGTGGGCCTTCCGCGCGGCCGTCCTGAACGAGTTCCAGTCTCCCGAGTACGACGACACCTGTGTCAACGACGTGTCGGAGGGGCAGGAATGCCAGACGCTCGGACAGGTGAACGAGCTAAAAATAAAATACAACACAGCGCAAATGTCCGGTCCTCGGTTTGGACGCAAACCCACCTCGCGTTGTCTCTGAGCTGGCATTTTGACTACGTACCTGGTACATACAACAGTATGCAAATACCCTACCAGACACAACTGTGGGTGGAAAAATAAGGACCGTTAATGGTAGGTTTCGATTGGTTCCGGGGGGTGATGTGATGTTGCGGCGTTCGTCGGGTATACAGTTTTTGTTTTTTAATTTCGGTTTGTAAAGCGAGTCAGTACTTATGTGGATGGGTTAGAACGCCAGCTTTTTTATGTAGGGGTCACATAAAGCTCTTGTTTTTTTTTTTTCACGGCAGTGCGGGGATGGCGGTTTTCGCCCATACACCGCGCTTTCCCCACCTAAGTTGGTTGGAAAGACCACGCCGGAGTCGGTCTCGTGCTCGTCTGGACCATCCTCGACTCCCGCGCTTCAGAGGGGTAGAGGAGATCGCCTACGCTCGATGGTTCATTGACGCACGCCTGCGACGGTGACAACTCTAGTGATGCACGAATGTTGCCTCTTACTCATATTGGCGTTCCTATTTAGGACGGTGTTTTTAGAGGGGCGGGAGGGGGACTTGAACAGCAGGCGACCTGAAGTGCTACGCAGGCAATCGAACCCCCCCGGGTTCCGATTTGCGGTAAAATTGCGGTGATATGCTCGCAGAAAACCTTAGGCGATATATCATTTGTGCGCATCCTCCTAATTTCGACTGTTGAAGACACCTCTGAGCTTCGTGCCAGCAACAGAAAGGTTTTGTTCGTGGTTCGGGGTGTTGCACCGATTCTCTGAGCTTCCCACCTCGTCTCCATGAGAGCCGAACTGCTGGGTTCGGCTACCTGCCACTCCTACTCTGATGTGTCGACTCCGTGTTGCGTTTGTTTCCCACTTTTTCTTCGGTTCGGGTGGCTTGCAGACGTTCATCGACGCCTACGGTTTTGCAGATGACAAGGCCTACATCTGGGGCGGCATCGCCTTCATCTTCGCCGAGTTCCTGCTCTGCGCCACGTGAGACAAGAGACAGACCCTCGATCCGACTATTGTAGTTCAGTGAATATTTCAGGGGCGTGTTTAGTATATTTTGGTGTACTCGGGTACCATAACTGGTTATGTTGGTCTTATCCGGGTGAATACCGGGGTACATCCAGAGTATGTACCCTACCAAACACACGCGTGTAATGTTTCGCTCGATGCGCCCTCCGTCCCCCCCCTCATCACGTTCGCTCGCTGCCGATTTGTCAACTGCCTAACGTTTCCGTGAATTGTTGTGCTTGTTCGCGAGGCTCACTATGGATCTCGTGATGTCGTCGCGACGAAGCGAGAGGCATGTTCGCTTGTGTTGCATGATTCTGAGAGTGTCAGATCGCCGTCGTAACGAATCGCGTGCGCACAGCAGAGTCTCTCCCTCTCCCCCCCGTCAATGTGTTGTGTGGGTCGACTGCAGTATGACTTAGTAGCGCGCTGTAGCGCACCAGGAACTATTTCTGCCTTTCTTGTTTTGGTCACAGTTGCACCGCCCGGTGTTTGTTGGCGCTGTCTCAGTTGTCAGCCGGCGCTACTTGTGACGCGGTTATATCTGGGCTGTTGTTACTCAATGAATGTCATCTTAGGGTCTCATCGTGTTTTTTGTTCGCGTGATCCGCCTGAGTACCAGCTCCCGACCAAATACGACCCGATTGAGTTTTCTGGTAGAAACCATGTCAAGAATAGGACATTGCGTGTATTCGTCTTGGTTGTTGAAGACCCTCCCGTCCCCATTGCTGTGTACGTATATCAGCCACATGCTTGTATGTACTTTTGTTTGTATTACCACCTTTTTTTTACCAACCCCCCCGGAGATCATCACCAGACAGACGCGACGCACACCCATCTCCCGAAAATCTTGCTTTCCTTGCCACTACAGCAGTATTACAGCAGTAGCAGTAGTGGTAGTAGCAGCAGTAGTAGTAGTAGTAGCGTCAGTAGTAGTAGCAACAGTAGTAGTAGCAGTAGTAGTAGCTGTAGTAGCAAAATTAGTAGTAGTAGTACATAGCAGTAGTACTAGTTGCAGCAGCAGTAGTAGCAGCAACAGTACCAGTATATCTGCTTTTCTGCTGCTGTTGAGCTTTCGTCAATCGTTCATGCCCCCCCCGTGTTCACTTATTTTCTGTTCTCATTTCTACTCTCTACCCTTGCTTCCGTTCCACTATACTAACAACAGCGCCACCGGAGTCGCTTACTGTTTGTTCCGTTGGGACGCCTCGGACAGCGCTCCCATCATGCCCACCGCGACGGGGGAAGACGCGGAGGCGGACGAGAGCAACATGGGTGCGTACGTTGAAGATAATTAACCGCACAGGTGGCGGGGGGGGCCCCCTCCTTGCACAACGTGGGCGTAAAAAAATCCTTGTCGAGACCTTGAACAATGTAGCAAACCCCACAAGGTGCCGACAACCCCTAAATTCGGTACGCCTACGTAGTGTTGAGCTACGTTTTTCAAGGTCTCCACAAGGACTGTTTTTCGCCCGCATTGTGCAGGGGGGGCGGGGGGTCCCGGCCACCTGTGCAGTAGATAATAAACCTGCAGGTGTCGCTGGTAACTCGCGCAGAACGACATGTGCACCTGGCGTCAACCTTGCGGGCGTCTTGATTCGTGTCCTGGTGGGTCGAACAGAAAAAAACTCGCCGGTTCTCGTTTCTTTCTGTTACAGACCGTGACAGTGGATGGCGGACGCTTTCGGGCAACTTGACTGGGGTTCCTATCGTTTTGATGCCGTCATAATTAAGAGCTCGCAGTCGCTCGTGATTTTCTGGGCGCTGCTGCTCCGCTTGGGGTTTACGGTGTACCCGTTTAGACCCTGTGCGGCGAGTGGTTGGCGATTTTAGCGGAGAACGGTTAGCCTTTGTCACGCGCTACGTGTGGCGTGATGTCCTGCGATAGTTTTTTCCAGGGACATGGGGATGTATAGTTGGAACTCTGCGGACCTACTGCGTTTGAGGGGCAGACGGGTGGGGGGGGTGGTGGTGGGTTCTAATCGCGTCGTTATCGCTTCAAGGAACATATTTAGTATATCCGGGGCACCGCAGACGTTTTCTTTTTTCATGATGGAGATATTTATGCAGGTGGGAATTTCGGGCGGAACCGATGGTAGGGAAAAGATTGAGCGCCCTATAAATAGAAGGTTGGCAGAAGGTCGCGCGTTGCCGACATGGTAAGGGAGCTATAATATTAATACTACAGTAGCTGTGGTGAAATGGTGGCACGTGCATGTCCCAGAGTTGCAACGTCACCCCGCAGATGATTGCCTGACACGCACCCTATCTACTGTACGCGACGGCCAACTTGTTTTATCAGAGCGTGCGCTTCGACTGCTTCTTTGCAGCCCCTTATTTTCTCGTCGAGCCGCCCCAGGGTTACTGCAAGAGCCATTCTGTCAGAATAACCGCTGCTGTGCAGCGTAACACGGCCCCCTCGAACATTCCACCATGAGGCCGTCGTATATGTAGCTGGTCTGGTATTAACCCCATCGCCGCGTTTTTTTCGTCGCTCGGATGTTCTATGCGCTTTTGTCCCTGGGTGCCAACGATGGAGCAGCGGGCGCCGGGCAGTTTAACACTCCGATTCCGATGCTAAAGCGACAGCCGTCCGAGCTGAAGAACGACCTTGCCTTCGACCCCGTGACGCTTACCTTCAGGTGTGGTACATGCACGTCGGCGTTCGAGCCATTAAAAGCGCGACGTAAGCGCGATTCTATTGTGTGGGTATGCCCTTCCCCCCCTCCGCCCTACCCTAGAGCTAACCCGCTGTGTTAAAACGACCCCCCTCCATTAGGCCGTGTCGTTCGCACCTTGCTGGCGCTGTGCTGGCTGGCACTTGTGCTGGCACTTTGGTATGACGATGTCGCGGATTTTTCATTTGTTTTTGGCAGGTGGGATGGACAGGGCTGCAACACATCACCGTGGTCCCTGACTTTTATTGTTTACAGGGTCGTTTTGCTGGGGGTGGGCGGGGTATCCGCAGAATATGAGTAGTGCCGTGGAACTGCTATAATATCACTTTGTAAGTATGCTATGTTCTGCGTGAAACGGTTCGTCGTCGTCATGTGGTTACCGAAAACAAGCTATTAATAGTCGCAGAAGCTCTTTGGCTGGACGCGATACGCTCTTGTTTGTGTTCCTCCTTTTTCTTGTCCTGCCGCCTCCTCTCTCTTCCCGCTCCCCTCCGTTCCGCGCGTTGTCTACCGTCGTTTACACACGTGATACATCGATGACGTGCGTTGATTTGCCTCGTTGTGCTTGACCGATACCACCGATACCACAACACCACTCACAACAACCACAACAACAACAACAACAACAGCTCGACCACTACCACTAACACCAATTGTCTGTTGTTGTCATCGTGCGTTCACTTGTCGTCGTTGCGGTTCCACATCTCCGGACGAGTGCAGCGACATGTCGTACAGCGTGCCGCACCCCTCGGGCGACGGCAACCTGGAACTCCTCACTGGCATTTCCGGGTTCTGCAAGCCTGGCGAGGTACGGAGGAGGGATAGCCGGCTGGAGGGTTGGCTGGGTTGTCAGCCTTCTGGGTGAACGACGAGGGGCGGGGGTTGGGGGCATTGCTTACGCCATTTTTTGCCTCTAAAAGACTTACAAAAAAAGCGATGTGATTTACTTGAGTCGGGCGCGAGACGATTTGCCTCTGTCAATATCACGGTAGGGAGTAGGGGCGGAGAAAAGGGTGGGCGGGTATACTGTTTCGTTTTCTTCTCGCGGTTAATAGCGTGTCGGCGGTTCTCGGCAGGGCTGGTTTATGTTCATCTCCCGCTCCGACGGGATCGTCGTCCTTTATAGAGTTCAATTCTAGCACAGTATATGTAGTACGTGCGGTGTTCAACTGTGGTATGTGTGCTCGGCAGGAGGGGTGGATCAAATGGTAGTGTACTTTGTTGGGAGTTTCAAGCCATCACCAGGCGTGACGTTCCGTGACTTGTTGTCGTCTCTACGTAATTGTTTCTGAGGATTGTAGCATGAGGGGATCGGGGGCACGGCCGGCGTCTCGGCCCGGTCGCCCCTTTGCTAACCTCTGTGCTGCGCGTATCGTCCCCCAGAGCAGGCAGGGACTTGGGTTCCGGGCCGATTCTTTGTGATCCCGGCGGGTATCGTGGGGCTCCAGCTTCACAGCGGATGACGCGAAGCACGAAACACGATCGCATCATGTTTTCACGTCGCGGCAGCGATGGCGGGCCCCAGTCGATCGATTCGCAGCCCCCCTAACGCGCACACATCTTACCCATCGTCGTGGCACGACATCGACCGCCCCACTGCTGCGCGTTGCCGTCGCGCCCCCTCCCCTTCCTCTGTCTGCTGCACGGTTGGTTGGTTGGTTGGTTGGTTGCACTCTGTACCGCCAAAGATGACGGCCCTGATGGGCTCGTCAGGAGCTGGCAAGACTACGCTCCTCGACGTTCTCGCGGGTCGTAAGACAGGAGGGACTATCACGGGAGACATCCGCCTCAACGGGCACGCCAAGATACAAAAGACTTTCACCAGGCGAGTGCGTGTATTCGAGATCTTTGACGCTCTTTGTCACGCAGGAGTGCGAAGCATCCCACCACCGGGTTTTGCCAGCGGGCCCTCCTTCCCCCCTTCCCTCTGACTTTTGTTTTTTTGTTCACCGCTTAGTTGCCCGTGTGTACAAGTCCACACGTTTTGTTTGCCAGGATTGGTAATCTATCGGATGCTTTGAGTGACAGGGTGTGGGTGCCGTAGGCCATGCTTTTGCCACGGCAGTAAGACGCGTTTCGTTGCCATCCCAATGCGGTAGGGTCCATGCGAAAAATGGCAGAACACCCCCTGCTGTTTTTGGGGCGTCTCGCGTTAGGGCTCTCGGAAGAAAACGGCAGTATTCATGCCACGGTAGTACGTAGCAGCAGTACATAGAGCGTTTTCTCGCAACCACGTCGACGAACTGACTTGGTGTAAAGTTCGTATGAACGAAAAATAATCGAAATTTGGTTCGTATTGTGTTCTCGCTCATAGCTAAAACGGTGGAAACATGCTTGTCTAAACGTTCTCGTCGCTGGATCGAACCCGACGGGCAACCCTGGCCGGGCCTTGCCCTCCTTTGATATGATCTCAACCAGTCGATGAGTCGCGCGTGTACGAGCCGAACCTCGGTCCGGGGGTTGCCCGCTAGCTGTCCCGGGCTGCGGAAACCGCACGTGCCGATGATACTTCACTCTGAAGTGCATTCGGTGAGCTTGGTCTTCTGCCTCGTTGAATGTCGTCTAGTTGATCCCTCTGGGAAGAAGCCGAGCGACCGCTCTGGTATTATCGCAGACATATCACACGTTTTTGGGGCGGGGGGGGCGTGATGGAGCATTTAAGGGCTCATCGTGGCTTACGGTAAGTGAGCTCCTTACCGCCCTCTGCATCCCCCTCTTCTCCCTTTTGTTACTGTATGTGTTGTCTCTTTTTCCCCCTCTCCGAACCAGGGTTGCCGGGTACGTCGAGCAGCAGGACATGCAATCCACCGTTGTCACCGTCAAAGAGGTACACCGCAGCCTTCTGGCGAAGAGCCCATCGTTGATTTCACGGAGATTATTGTTAGCACGTGTAGGCGAAGCTGGCCGTTGTTTTCTTGATGTGTGCTGTTTTTTTCCTGAGGGTGAGGCCGGGAGGGGGGTGTACTCATGTCGTGTTCGACCGTAGTCGTATGACCATAGACTCTCGCATCCCTATAACGCCGGAGGGAGCACGCCAGAATACCACCGACAAGGCAGACATTGCCTCTATCAAGCGCTATGCGCCGTGAGGTGTTCGGCGAGTTGCATGGAGGGTGAGCTGCATCCTACCAAGAACCGCTTCGTGAGGCGGACTTTCTTGCATATGCATGGCGGCGTTGAATGGGGAGTGGGGGTGATTAGCGGTGCGGTCTTTGGATACATGTAGGAGTTTTAGCTTGTTACCGCGCAGTCTACCGGCTAACTTGTTTTAAGCGTGTGGCTATGCTCGCTTCGCTTCGTGCTGCTGTTTTCACTGCAGGCCCTGATGTTCAGCGCTACCATGCGGCTGGACGAGGAGGTGGTGAACAAGGAACGCCGCGAAGCGTTCGTCGACAACATCCTGGTGGTGAGCTCGAGAAGGAACCTCTATCCCGGTTAGGTCGTCATTGATCGACTGCCGCTGCTGGCGCCACGAAGTGACTCGCTTTCATTTTAGAGACGCGCTCATTTCTCCGTCGCTGTTGATCGGCCGAGGACATGTAAAGCAGTCCCCTACAATATATTTGGCTTGTGTTTTGAGTTATTGGTAGTAGTTTATGAGAACCCTACATCATGCCTATTGCGGCACCCGACAACAAAGCTGCTGTATAGGGCTGTCCTCCACAACACCAATAACCAAGAAACAACGAAGAAACAACCAAGGAGGGAGGCGCAGCTAGCATACTGCAGCATCGTAGCTCGGGCGACATTTTTCAATCCCGCTCTGGTGCTCGTCATTCCACCTCCCGCTTTCGGCATGATAGGCTAGGCGCCGACCTGGCCACTTGTGCCACAGCTGTTGTCGGAGTACCATTGGGTAGACTCTTTCCCATCCGCGACAAATGGCCAGCACGACGCTGATGTTGCTGATGAAATCTGTGTGATATGGACAAGCTTGTATCAGACTCGTGGGAAAAATATGTCAACTCTTGTGGAAGGGGTGAGCGCTTTTCGTCACCAGGGCTTGCTTGTGGCCTAACAATATTGACACACGTTAGACGCGTTGACACGTACCGCATGCAAGTACCGTTAATAAGACCGTTGAATTCGCAGAGGGATGATGCGATCGTCGTTCATCGCTCGTTTTCTCTTAACAATGGTAAGTGTCTGACGTATGTTACTCGTTGTATAACGAACACGCAACCACACGTGGTGCTCTTCCTATTCGTAAATGCGCGCTCATCTCGTGAGTTGCTATTAATATTTACTACTAGTTGTCCACTTTTCTCCCTCTTAGCGGCCTTTTTTTCTTGCACTTGTTTCTCGCCCCACCACCCCTCCTGTCCCCACCGATTCGACGTTTTCCAGATGCTTGAATTGGATGTGATCGCCGATCGCCTAATCGGTAGCGATGAGGACGGGGGGCTTTCCCTCGAGCAACGCAAGAGGACAACGCTGGGCGTAGAGCTGGCGGCCAATCCGAGCCTCGTTTTCCTGGACGAGCCTACGTCGGGGCTCGATGCTCGCTCGGCGCAGGTGTGTTCGGGCGTGTATGGATTATTGTGCGTGCAGCTATGATAGGTTCGAGCACATGCAGTGGGTAAATTTCCTTTGCGTAGTTCATGCGGAGGCGCTTCTTTGTTGCGGAAGCAAGGAAAATTATTGTTTTCAGTCCGAGGTGATGTGTGATGTATAACTAACTACGATGCTCCGTGTCGGCTGTGTCGGAGGGCGCATTTTTATCTTGCAAACGAGAAAAAAAGAGTTTTTTTTGTTTTCGGGAGGTCCGAGGGGAGGCATTAAACCTCCTGGACGTTGCTCCGTGTCGGCCGTGGTGGGCGCGTAGATCAGGGCAGTGCATTGGTAAGAGGGATACTACGTTTTTGGGGAGTTGGGGGGTACGGATGGAGCCAGTGGACAGCCGTACCGCCGTAGGCTTGTGACCTTGTGCTGGTTGTGCATCTTTGAGAGTGGTGCTGAAACGATGTCTATCTGCCGTTCTCCAGACGGTGGTGACCATCAAGCCAGGGCATACCTGCCACCCCCTCCCGGTGCCGTAAATGCCCCCACCCAAAACCACGCGCGCGGCGCTGTCGTAGGGCCACGCGCGGCGTATTCACGAACAGGGTTCCTTCAATCGGTCGCGGCAGCGAAACGTGTAGTTAACCTCGCCCTCGCCCTGCCGCGTTTGGTGGTATGTTTTTGTCGTGTCTTCTCACCGGTAGGTGGTGATGCGAGCCATCCGGAAGGTGGCGGCCACGCAGCGCGCGGTGATCTGCACGATCCATCAGCCATCTACCTACCTGTTCGAGATGTTCGACTCTCTCCTCCTCCTTAAGAAAGGCGGCCAGGTCGTGTTCTTTGGCCCGCTCGGCGAGGGGTCCTCGAACCTCATCCCCTACTTCCAGGTGGGCGGCTGTTCTTGAAGCCGTGACCGTCTGACTTTAGATTTTTGCTTCTGTTGTTGTACATGTAGTCTTGCCTCTGAGTTTTTGGGGTTTAAGGTTACACGCTAGAGTCGACGTGACAAAGGAGGGCTAAGGAGAACTCTTTTTTTTTCGCAAGAGAGCTGCTGTGGAGTGGTTGGTTGGAGAGTTATTTTCATGCACGGCGTGCAAAGCCGTAGTTGTTTTACGGATCCTGTGACGGTGGGGGCGGGAGAGGTCAGGGGGGACGACGGCTTGAGCCCTTTCCCCCGCGAGCCTCTACAGGCTGGCGTGCCTCCCCGAAGTTGCCCCGAGGGGCTTTTTGCGTTCCCCGAGAGTGCACTGCAGCGTGCACCTGAGGCCCCTATAACACAAAAGCTAGGTTTGTTTGTTCATTCTTTGCCATGCGAGTTTTCACTGCAGATACTATCCCCCCCCCAAAAAAAAAACCCCGCACCGTTTTTTTTTCGTGTGATGCTCCCACGCTTCGTGCGCAGTCCGTGCCCGGCACAACGCCTATCCGGGACAACGTCAACCCGGCCACATGGATGCTGGAGGTAATCGGTGCGGGCACCTCGGGAAAGGTAAGTCGAAGGAGTTGTACGAGAGGAACGTGGGGCGGGGGGGAGTGTTCTTATGCCATGCAAGGCTGTAGTCGTATGACCATAGACCCTCGCATCCCTACAATGCCGGGATGAAGCACGTCAGTTACGCGGCACTTCTCGGGCTGAGGGGGCGCTTCAATACAGGGATCAGGATTTAGACGCGAGGAAACGGCCGCCCTGCTCCGCTTCTACAAGGCGGGTGGAATGCACTGCGGTTCCTGCCGCGCCTTGCATCGACTAAACTATCGTCCTTCGCTCGTTTTTTTTTCGGTTTTATCATAGAAAAACGGAAGTCGCCACTGCCGAGCTCCCCGCATCTTTCGGAGTTCTGGCTTTCGAGATTCGTTGCGTTTTTTTTCGTGTCCGGAAGATTCACTAAACCTCCAGTACCGATGCGGTCTATACGCGGAGACAAATACCGCGATGATGTCAGAGTTCAAGAACACGTTTGTCCGAGTTCACGAAGCACCCTTTCTTCGTTGCGTGCTTTGTTGTGCGTCGTACCAGGCCAACCCTCAGATGTACGCCGACTACTACAAAAAGAGCAAGCTCAAGGAGGCCTCATCGCGGCAGGTACAATGTCGTTGAGGTTTTTCAGCCTAGAATGGTGTAAGGTGTCCTCTGCATGGCTACAAGCCCAACCAGCTCAATCAAGATTGCCGCGTTTTATTTCGAGAGCAAGTGTGCACGGTAAAAAATGAAGGTCAAAGGGCGCGAGCTGAAGTGCACATGCCAATGGTCCGCGTGCGGGGCATGTCGGAAGAGAGACGAGGAGGGGAGGGTACACGGTTGTCGCAAGAAGCGCCTCGAGCATGCGCAAGGCTACCGACCCCATATCCCGGGAACCGTGGCGGCGGTAGGCGTGCGCGCCGACATTTTCGGGTGCCTTATTCGCCAACCAAAGGTTCATCCACCATTTCCTCGGGGGGGGGGGGGGTTCACTGCTCGGAGGAGCGTAAAAAATATCGAATCCAGAACAATCTCCAATAGAACGCAAGATTCGACGTCCATGTCCCACACGTACTAAAGACCCACAGGCTCTAGCCCCCGCCACAGAGAGCGAACGGGTCCCAAATAGCGACGGGCGAAAGGTGCAAAAGAGGAAAGCAGCAGGAGCGTGGAAACGAACCTAGCGGGCAATTGTATCCCCCTCTTTCGAGGATGCGTGCAGCAGCGCAACGAGACGAAAAAACAAATTCGGCGAAAAAAACGGAGACCATAAAAAACTTCGAAAAACGTACGCACAGCGAGAGAGAGAGAGCAAGCGCGGCGCGTTTCAGCCGTGTCGCCTTCGGTAGAGGTTTGGTTAGGTTTTCTTTTCGCTAGCAGGACGCTCTACGAACACGTGCGACAAGTAAAAACCACTTTTTGTTGAACCCGCGATTTTTCGTCTACTACTTTTTTTTGTGATGAAACAGCTGAAGCAACTCATGGTCCCCGCTGAGGGATCGGAACCCCTCCACTTCAAGTCTATCTACGCGGCGTCGACAGTTCTTCAGAGTCGGGCATGCATGGAGAGGGCGGTCATTCAGGTGCGAAGGTTGTGAGGTGCTGGCAGCTGTTGGGTGCGACGGTGTGGTTGACGATGTCTCTGCGAAGGCTCTTGTCAGGGCTAGACATTGGTAGGTTGGGCGGCCTTCCGTTCGTGTCCATCCGTGTGTCGACAGGTGCTCGTGATTCGACGCACGGCGCTTTCTGCACCCACCTCAATTTTGCTAGTTATTTTAGTCGGATGGAAGAGTGGGTACGTTGCTGTGTCCTCTCGGCTCCGTCCTCCGTACGCGTTAGCTATTTCTCTTGGTGTGTCTCTCTGGCTGCTTCCCTCTTTCAGCCCTGTCTTCCGACATTGTTACGTTCCTCAAATCTGGACAGTACTGGCGCAACCCGGCCTACAACTTCATGCGGATGCAGCTCTCCGTCGTTATCGCCATCATTTTCGGCAGCAGCTTCATCGATGCCGGTGAGACTCAACAGCTACAAAGCAGGGTGTTCGTTGGAAGGAACTCCCTCTTGAGCTACTTAACTCGCACAGTGACTTACAGTAAGTAGCTCAATGTGACTTGACCCTTTTGGGGCATCCGAGGAAAAGTTGACGCCAAAAAATGCCGACCACGGCATCGACCACGGCTTGGCTGGCAGGTGCTAAACGTTGTGCCCGAAGTACTTCTACAACACAAGGAATCGTGCGACACGGGGTGCAGGCCGAATCCTACTCGCCACCAATGGTGCACGCTCCCACTACTCGCAGATGGCTCAGAAGACTACATGCATGACTTATTTCGTTGCTATATCTGGGTCCCAGAGGGGTTCATTAGCTCTCTGTGGCTCAAGCAGCCCAACAGGTAGTTCCCTCTAACGATCAAACATATGATGTATGTGTCTGGGGCTCGATCATCCAGTCTTGTCAGCGTTGAACTCCGGGGCACTCCCCCCACCACGTACTATCACATTGTACTGACTCTCACACGCCTCAGGACAATAGGAGTAGTATCTTTACGCTCAGTAATGTTCAGAGCTTCCCTGAGTGCCTTGTTACACCTTACCGGTATGGTATAAGGCAATGCTTCTGGAAACGTACTTGTTGCAAAATTTTCAACCAGCCTGTTGAAGCGGCCCCAACACTACCAAACCCCTGAAGGCTGTCGCCCTTCGGCGCACCCGGCCTTGGGTTTTGGGCAGTATCTCGCGTTTCTTTCGAACTACTCGCTGGTCATGTGCTCTTGTGCGCTACGAAATTGTTGTTATTCCTCCGACGGCTGTCCTCAGTTTGTGAAAATTCCGTAATGGACGGCAACTTTACAAAAATGGCCGCTTCGAGCAGTTCAACATCGTTATTCGACCGCTTCAAGCAGTTCAACAATGTTACCGCTTCGAGCAGCACATCATATCTGTAAAACGTTGTAAAAAATGCACACGAACCCTTCTACCCTCCCAACCCCCCCTTCCCTCCCGACCTCAACACCAACCCCATCCTTCGCCGCTCGCGATATGTACGCGTTTCCTGTGGTTTTGCTCAGATATTGAAACCGAAGCGGACGTCGCTTCTCGACTGGGGGCGTGATCTACATGTCAACCATGTTCGTCGGTGTGATCTGCATGCAAACCGTTATCCCCTCGGGAGCCAAGGAGCGCATCGTCTTCTACCGCGAGCAGGCAAGCCCGCGCAAACTCGTACTGCTGTATCTCAACACCCACTGTGTCGCAACACCTACTGTACTTCAACACCTGCTGTACCGCAACACTTACTGTATTGGAGCACTTTCTCTACCACAACACCTGCTGTAACGCAACACCTACTGCGTCGCAACACCAAGTGTACCGATGGGCGGGGGATGTCTGCTTGATTGCCCGACGCCGGTGGTCAAGCGCAGGCGCTGGGTGAAATGATCATCGATGCATGCTTGTGCTCTCCGTAGTATATGGCAGGACGCGCGTTATTTTCTTGTTCTAGTTGAATAATGGTGCCGGCGCCGCTTCCTCAACCGTTTACTGCAACCCTGCTTAAGCCACTCCACTCCCTGTGCTCCTTTCCCTGTGTTCCGCACACTGCGCACGCGCAGGCGGCCAACATGTACAGCGTGAGGGCGTACGCCGTCGGCTACGCAATCGCCGAGTTGCCCTACGTCCTCTTCATCACGCTCGCCTTCTGCTCCATCTTTTACTGGATCACGGGCCTCGCAGACTCCGCCGAGCAGTTCTTCTTCTACTGGTGAGACTGCTTATTTTAACCTGCCGCGCGTCGTTGCATGTTCTGTGTGAAGTTGCATGCTCTGTGCGTGTGCTGTGTGGAGCTTGCGCGGTGCCCACACTGGTGTGCAGTGACCGCGTCATGCTCTCGGCCACTTATGACTTAGAGGCGAAGAATTCACATTTAACTATACTTTGTTTTTTCCTGAAAAAAGATGGCGTTCATGGCGGCCTCGCCTTTGGTGTGTGTTTTCCCTTGCTCCGTTCACCGAGTTTTCCAACGATTTTAGTTGGCTGCGCATAAGTAGTGTCGTTGGGCTGTGGCGCGGTACGCAACCAGTGTGCTTTGGTTCGTCTTGAGCCGGCCGAATTTGCGCTGGAAAGGCCATTTGGGCAAAGCGGGTTGTGTAGGGTATGTCTTAAAAGGCCTTGAAAACGCCATGGAGAAGGACACTTTACGTGCCCAGCATTGTGCTCTTTTCTGGACGTCAACTGTTGACGGTATTCTCACCCACACGTTGGTTGTCGGTACAATATATGTTACCATTGTAGCGCTTTGAGTTCGTTCTGTCTGCCTCGTGTGCGCCGATCGACCCCCCTCGCCCTATACCTGCTGCCGTGCACACCATGTTTTGTCGTCCACCCGCAACATTGGTTTTGGTGGACGAAGGCTTTACTTCCTCCTCTGGGCGACGTTCATGGTCTTCACCGGCATGTTGTTCGTCATGGTGAGCGTTACGGCTTTTAGGGAAGCGTGCAAGTTGTCGGAAAACCTAGCCATCTATGCGTCTCTATGAGCACGCAGCAAACTGCGCGCTCGTTCGACGCAATGGCGGGCTGTGGCCACGGGAACTTTCAACACAGGTTCCAAATCTCAGCAGATGCAGACCGAGCAGCAGTCCATAATGGCATGGGACGCATTCCATTGACGCACAATCCTTCGCTCCCTGTAGCACGAACATGACCCCGTTATTTAAAGACTGTGGAGCCTCTCGTTTGTTGCTTTTGGAGCCTTGTCATGTATGCTGTTAGCAATTTAGTACTTTTTAGTCCCGACGGTGTATTGTATCCACCTCAATACACCGTCGTGACTAAAGTACAGAATCTGTTAGAATCTTGCATTCCTTGCCTTGTTCAGCCTTTGCTGCGTTGTAGAGCCTTTACTGACAGCTGAACGCAAACCCGAGGAGGGACGCAATAGCACCAGCGAAGAACCCCTCCCCCTCCTCCGCCCTCGCCCCCGCCACCCTGACGCCCATACTGGCTTGTTTCGGTGACCATCTCGTACACCATGCAGCCCTTGACACAACGTTTGATTCTGGTTGCCAATTTCGTTGATTTGTGCATATACTCATGACCCCTCTCACTCTATACGTGGTATATTTACTTCATGTTTTTTGTGCTTTGACAGGTTCTACCGGACACAAAGGTGGCGCAGACCCTGGGGGGAGTTCTGACGAGCATGTTCAGCCTGTTCGCGGGGTTCCTCATCAGCCCCGCGAAGGTTCCAGGTGCGCCTCGTCAAATTCTTCGTAAAAGTTAATAGAAAAGACACCTCAGCTGTGAGACCGAAAAAGCCGTCGAAAATCATATTTGCAAGCTGCGTGTGATACCTGGACCGCGTGTGCTACGCTTCGTCAACTCTGATCAGTGTTCCGAGCTAGGGGTAGTGCCCGCGCTCGAATTTCATCCCGATTACATAGTTGCTTCTCTCGGGGCTCTTGGCTAGTCAGGCGTTGTAATTGGTGCAGGTGTGCACACTGCCATGAAGCCCGTATAGCAAACACGGCCTTTCGAAATACTGGCGGACGGGAAAACGTAACGGGGACCGAGCGAGGGGCGCTTCTGGGCGCGGAATTCTGCTCGATTTTGTTCTGCGGGTTTCTGCTCGGTTGCGGCGCGGACTTCCGTAATGTCGTGTCCGTCTAATGTCCCCTGTTCGTGTCCTGAATCGGAATTGCCGATAATTTGTCTGCGCGCGCACGGGAGGATACCACCGGCAGGGATGGAGGAGGGGGGCATGTTGAAACTGCGGTGCCTGATATTCGTACGGCTAAGTGGCACCCAACGCTTGCGATGCCGTCTGGATGTCATAGATCAGAGGCAGCGAGCAGTGTAGCATCGAGTAAATGTCCATAGGGCGGTAAGATAAAACGACACTGAATTGCCTCCGTCCCCTCCTAACACCATCCAAATTTATGTTGTGCAGGTTTTTGGCTGTGGGCGTACTACCTAAACCCTCTTCACTACGTCGTCGAGGTGAGGGTCCGAGCTTGGGAGGGCAGGATAACTAGAGCTACGAGTAGCGCGTTGTCGCTGTCATACGTATGTAGCATATCCCCAGGCTGATCGGCAGACGCGTGTTGTTGCGCTTTTTAAGCGCGTTGAGATTTGGCCGTTTGCTGCGCTTTCCCTGACGACCCTGGAGCTCTGTCAACCCTTTAGCCCCCCCGGAGTTTACCGATCGAAACACTGAAAGTTTCGTGCTATCAAAACCCTCTACAAGCAGGGTGAGCGCGCAGCAGAAGGAGTAGGGCCATGCTGCGCCCGTCTCAGACGACTCCTTGCATTCTATTAATAGTACGGAACCCAAATATATCATCCGCCAATCAAGCAGTAGCGCATGATGCAATCGCCATTTTTTTCCGTCTGAAGTCCGCATAGTTTGTGACAGCACCTGCGATTGTTTTCCCCGCCCTATGTCTCGAGCGTCCATGGCCCCTTATCTGTACCTCATTTCCGGCTGCTCTTCCCCCGCGTGGCCTGTCTTCCGCCTCGGCTGCTGTGGCGCTTCTCGCTGCACGGCGGTGTACCTTCCACCCGGATGCTTCCCTCGCTGTGATACCCTTCAATCGCCGAAACGGCAACATCTTACCTCGTCGACAACCGCACCGCTCCAAATCAAAGGGAATGGTGAGACAAGGGCCTGACCTGTTGCATAGGTCAGGCGATGCAGTGTCTGCATGTTGTGATGACGCGATAGATTTAAGCGCCTAGCCTCGGGATGACGGAATGCTGTTTCTGACATTCAGAGGGCAATACTGCCGTCAAGGATCGGTGGGTGGGTCTGGTGTGAAGCGGTGCCCGTCAGGAGACGGTATTTTGGGTTGGCGCACCACCAACTACCTGTTCAAACCCGTTTCGACGTGTTGAGACACCGTCCGGCAAGAGCTGCTTTCAAACTTCATTGTTCGTGCGGCAGACGAAGCTTCAAGCGCAACCTCAGGCAAAAACGGAAACGGGAACGTTCCGAAAGTCGATGTGACGATCACACGACGGCATGCTTGGCGTTGCACTCAAACCAGAGCTGAACAATAGCTTTGTGTCGAGAGGAACATTGCTGTGTACGTAAACTAGACCTCCTGAACTCCCTACTCTGCTGGCGTACGTACCTCGCGCAGGCGACAACACAGTATAGGGGCGATGACACGGTAATCATGACGGCAACGAGCGGTTCGCTGACTGCCGAAGAGTACGTCGATGGCTTCTTTGGGGGCGAGTACAAATACTCTAACCGCTGGTGAGATTTCTTCAGTGTTGTTTCTCGATTGGAGGGTTGCGGTTATATCGTCCGTTTTACACGCCTCTGGAGGTTACTCATAGTATATCAGCAGCTCTTGGCGGGGGGGGTGAAGCACCCATGGTGTAGTTGTTTTGTATGTTTTGCTTAGTATTGTTCCCCGTCTATGCGCCAACCCGGAGGGTGAGGAGACAGTAGGTAAGGGACCCTAGTGCGTTCGGGCTTGGAGGTCTCTTACATTGGTACCAAGATCCCATACCAGAGTTGGTACCGGCCCCTTACGACCCCTTACAGTCGGTAGTGGGAAAACGTGGTGGGCAGAAATTTGAGGTATCTTATATAACGCGTACCCTTATCGCGGCGTCCCTTAAAAGGGACTACCTACTGTAATATAATAGACATCGTAGGTCTTTTATAGTAAGCCTCGTAGGTCTTGTCTACTCCGACCTAACTGACGTACACGTTTGTCGCGCGTCGGGCTCAGCGCCCCCTCTGCTCGCCGGTCGGTCGAATTGTGCTTTACTGGGGTAGCGGTAGGTGGTTTTAGCTTTGGCGCGGTGTATTATGGGCAATTTGCCGTTTATTTGAATCTGCGTGCGTGTGTCAAGATCATTCTGCGCCTTGCCAATCTTTGGGCATGCCGATTGTAAATGGACGACGTTGGCAAACATACCTACATTACAGTAGCAACATTTAAAACGGCGCTGCTTGGGGTTGGCGCGAATGTATTGTCCAAACCTGTGTGGCTCAAACATGGAGTTTTTCATCTATCCCCCGCGTGTGGCTCAAACATGAACCTGTCTCTCTATTCCCCGTCTCGCTCGCCCTTTTCCTCGTCCTCTGTTACGCTACCACGATTCCTGTAACTTTCCAAGGTATGACGTGATGGGACTGATTCTGTTCATCGTCGGC
Source organism: Macrocystis pyrifera (assembly GCA_031763025.1). Taxonomy (NCBI): domain Eukaryota; class Phaeophyceae; order Laminariales; family Laminariaceae; genus Macrocystis; species Macrocystis pyrifera. Next base: position 2,273,727 of record JASSKH010000009.1, on the reverse strand, counting down.
GCCCGCCTGGGGTACCTGTACGCCCTCAAGTTCGTCAGGCACCTCAGCCGCTAGGAACGGTGTACGGTTTAGTCTGTACGATATGGTTTGTCTGCTTGTTTGGCTTTCTCTCGTCCAGGTTATGGTGTTGCCCGTAGTTTGTAGGGTTAGCGTTTGGATTCCCTCATTGCCGAAGTGGATGTGGGCTTGAGGGTTCGTGTGTGTGACTGCTAGCGTGCAGTTTGCGGTTACGTTTGCTAGTTATATACCAGGTATATATGTTTTCAGACGTTTTTCCGGCCAGCCAGTCACAGGGCGGTACTGCCTCCCGCCGGGGAGGGGAGACGCCAAACGCGTCGGGAGAGGTAAACGCAAGTAGCCGGGCTTGGCTGCGACAGCGGTGGGTTATCGCGCGTGAATAGGGACGGTGTTTGATTGTCTCATATTGGATGTGTTTTTATATTCCCCCCGGCGTTCAAACGCCCTTTTTCTACATGGTGTTGAGTTTTGATGTACACGCCCGGCCGTCGGCCAAGGCCTTGCTTTGAGCAGAGGGCCTCTCTATCCTTTGACACCAACAGAAAAGCGCTCTGTTTTCAGAGGTGTTTTTTTTTAATATTATGTTCCACGCGTTCTTGTCAAATTAGGGTGTGACCGGGCTGAGTAAGCTTTAATCATGCAGTTCGCACCATAAGGTCGAGCGACCTGTTGGCAGCAACGTAGGCAGAACCTTGTAAACCAGTATTGAGGTCAAAACAAGGTGTGCTTATTCGAAGCACCGGGTTAGAGTATGATAGTTTTATGGTTGTGTTTTCGTTGGACCTCGCGAGGGCCTGCGCATGGCATCTCAGCTTCGTCGCTGCTACGTAGCTCGCGGGTGTGCCTCAGGCAAGCTACGGCGCCAGCTAGTGTAACAAATTTTTCGGAGCTACCGGTTGAAGAAATTACCTTCCCAACCATGTGCATCAAGTACGATCGGAGGAAGGCTAACCACTTTGTACAATCCGCAACTGGCGACTAGTCCACTCGCTATTTCCCGTGTTGATGGTGAGTCAGCTTAAAGATAAGATGGTAGGGCGTGTCACGATAGTAAAAAAACGTGCCAGCAGTTTTCTTTTCGTTAATCTCGACAAAAGGCACGGCATCCAGGTCCAAAAGTGTCTTGGGGGGTTTGTTGGAACACACAAGCCGTTGCTTCTCGATCATAAACTGTACAAGAAGGCCTTCGGCGGCTTTGCAGTTTGGCGGGCGATGAGACTCTGAGCTGCACTTGTCTTGATGCGAAAACGTCAGTGTAGGCCCGCAAGATAGCATTTATTCGGTATCAAAGGGACTACATAATAATCTCTTGTGCTTCACATATTTCCCCAGCGTCAACTGGGGTCTCTGATCTTACCTATTTACAGAAGCGAAGCTCTTCAACGAGTTCTCCGCCAACACCTGAAAAGATTTCCGGGTGTGTTCATTTCTTGATGACGCGGCAGAAATACTCTCTTGATTCTGGCCTAACGTCCCAATATGACTGTTGCGACGACACACTCAGCATTGCGCAGCGTAGCACCGGAAAAGCCCTGCGACCCCTCAGTTATTGGGATCCGCTTTACGGCAACGGACAATCCAACTGTGTCCGATTGTCCGTCTCTCTGTATTTTGTTTGAATGTGAAGCACAGTTACGCAAAGCGATATTATGTGGATTTCTTTCATGAACGTCGAAATTCATGGTTAATTCTCCTGTCGACGAAAGGGCACACCGACGGAAGTTTCAAAACAAGATGCACATCTGTATGCATAGGAGCCAGTGCAGGGCCCACTCGTCTGCCCGTGTATCCACAACTTGGCAGAGCAGACGCAACAAGGGCGAACGGCATGACACTGCTTGCTGTTGGTGTGGATAGGCCTAGAGGCTATGTTATCGTTGTACCACAAAGTTGTTTTCCGCCCGTTCTTCCATTCGAAGGTGGATAGAACGGGGCGGCTACACATGGTATGGTCCACACCGTTTTATATTTTTAGTTGTTATTCGCGATAGGCAAACTCTGATTCGGAGTTCACAAGGAGTGTGTCAATAGTTTACTATCATTGAGAATCTCGGTCGTCCGAGATTGCGTGTGTTAGAGCTACGGCCAGGGGGAATGCTCGGGTACTAGCATCATGTTAGGAAACGGGAAGCAGCGGCCGGTGCCGCAGTTGTCGTACTAGGCCAGTAGAACCCCTCCCCAACGTCGCAGATAATTCCTTAGGTTTATCCATGTATCTATTAATAGAAGCAAAGTTAAACAGCTGTCCCACTGGAAAAAATACCCAAAAACGGTACACCAGTGGTTTTTTTTTGCCAGTTTACGGTACAACACATGAACACCAGCACATCAGGGTACACCAAACCCAAGTTAGATGACGTTTTCGGTCAAGGTATAACGTTTTATGGTGAAAAATTCATGTCCAAGTCACATAAAGGACAAAAAACGGTACATCAGTGTATTTTTGCCATTTTACGGTACGAAAACCTCCCGAGGTAATCAGGGTTCACCAAACCCAAGTTAGATGACGTTTTCTGTAATGGTATACCTTTTTCTGGTGAAAAAGCAATGTCTGGCGTAGCTTATGATTTCCAACAAAAACCGCGTTCATGAATATAAGCGCCTTCTCGTACTTGTATTCATACGAACGTACCAGGTATGAATAATCAAGCGTACCTGGTAGCTTCTATTTCTGAACAAATACCTCACGAATGAGAAAAATACCGAAAAAGGACGAAACCGAGGAAAAACGATAAGAATCGGCAAAAAAAAACGAAAACAAAAAGAAGCAAAAAACAAAACAAACTAAATGATCAACCCAAAATCCAAAAAATAAATGGAAAATAATCAAAACTGAGCGAGATATTCGCGAAAAAAAAAAAAACGGATAAAAACGATGAAAAAAACGCCAAAATGGGGTAAACATCGTAAAGTCTTCGACAACGAACACGCAGGCGGGGCTTTACGTGCGTCTCCTTCTACAGCTCATACGAACAGTCAAGCGTAGCTCATATTTCTGAACAAGTACCTCTCACGAATGACGTAAATACAAAAAAACGAACGAAACCGAGGAAAAACGTTAAGATTCGGCAAAAAAAATGAAAACGAAAAAAAAGTCGAAAAAATCAAAAAAGTTGATCGACCAATACTCCAAAAAAAAGTGGAAAATAATCCAAACTGAGCGAGATATTCGCGAAAAACGGATGAAAACGATTAAAAAACCACAAAAAAATGGGGTAAACACCGTAAATTATTCGAAAACGAACACGCAAGCGGTGCTTTACGTGCGTGACGTCCCCTTCTACAACTCGTACGAATAGTCAAGCGTAGCTCAAACTTCTGAACAAGCACCTCTCACGAATGACATAAATACCAAAAACGGAAGAAACCGAAGAAAAAAGTCAAGAATGAGCAAAAAAACGAAAACGAAAAAAATCCCCCCCCCCCCCCAAAAAAAAAATGCGACCGAAACTCCAACAAAAATGGAAAATAATGAAAACGGAGCGAGATAATCGTGCGAAACGGATAAAAACGATGAAAAAATCGCAAAACTTGGGTAAACTTGGTGAACTCTTCGAAAACGAACATGCAAGCGGTGTGCTTTACGTGCGTCCCCTTTTATGATGTATTCCGGGCCATACGTGCGTACTGCAAGCTCGCATACGAACAGTCACAAAAGAAGGACGAGACTCTACGGAATAACGTTAAGAATCAGCGAAAATGCGAAAAATATACGAAAACGAAAAAAAACGGGTGGAAAAATAAAAAAAAATGATCGACCAAAACTCCAAAAAAAGCCCGGAAAAATAATTCAAACTGAGTGAGATAATCGCAAAAAAACGAATAAAAACGATGAAAAAATCGCGACATTGGGCGTAAACATCGTGACTACTACGTACTATTAATACTACTCCTGTACGTGTAAATGGATGTTCTGCGTGCACACCCACGTGTATGTTGTATGTAACGTTCGTGTAGGGTGTTGTACAAGTCAAGTAGTGCTGTGTGTTGTGTGGAGACAACAGAACAGGACCTGGTAGAAAAAGTGCACACGCACGTGTATGTATATGTAAATTTCGTGTAGGGTGTTGTACGTGTAGTGCGGTCTTGTGTTGAGACAACAGGTAGAAAAATACAAAAGTGTCCATAGTGTCCGGAATGAGGCCAACAATTTCTCGTTCGAAAATGTGCGGCATGAAGGAAGAGTTTCGTCGTCCATCGCTCATAAAAATCCCCAGGAAGAAAGGCTGAAGGGAAACAATGAAACAATAAATATTTCGAAGAAAAAAAAAAATCGACTGCGACAAAAGGTTTTAACGGCCCACGACAACAACGGCCTACAACAGCAAAGGACGACAGACCCATTACCCTTCCGCACAGGTCGAAACAAGACAACAGTGATACTACTGACTTTTCTGTACCTACCACCCGCGGTACCTATTATGCATCCAAGCACATCAAGTCACCCCATAGCGTTCGGGTTCGGGTTAGGGTGCGGGTCGGGTGGTCAGCGTTTCCTGTATGCCTGGTATCTCCTCCTGCTATTACGGGGGTCCATAGTTAACAGGACCAAATATTGCTAGTAAAAATACCTAAATATATAGGCTTTTATCTATGCCATAGGTCCTGTTAACTATAGACCCCTGTAATAGTACTTCTGAAAACCCATGCAAGGAACAAAAAATAGCGGCAACAAACAGCAGCATCATATTTTCAATCAAGTAAAATTATACCTAGCAAAATAATATTATCTATGTCGCGAGAGAATTTCCATACTTCCGTCCAACCTTGTACGAAATGGTAACACCTAGGGAACAGCAGGGCAACCCTTGCCCTGCTCTACAATGATCATAACATGGCAGTTCGAAGGATGCATGTGTATTGCCACACCGTAATATATTTTTAGCTGTTGTTTGCGATAGGCTATTAATAGTATTGATTTGGAGCTCACAAGGAGTGTGTCAACAATGGTTTACTACCATTGGGGGTACGGTCGTCCGAAACTGCGTGTGTTAGAGCCCCGGCCACCTGGCTGGGGGGAGAGACTTTTGGGTACTGGCATCATGACAAGAAACGGGAATCAGCGGCCGGTGCCGCAGTTATCGTACAGTTGTAGGCCAGTAGAGCCCCTCCTCAACGTCGTAGAGAATGATAATAACATGACAGTTCGAAGGATACTTGTGTATGCCACACCGTATTATATTTCTAGCTGTCGTGTTTGCGACTGGCTGGTAACGATTCAGAGTGCACAAGGAGTGTGTCGATTGTTTGCTACCATTGGGGGTCTCGGTCATCCAAGACTGCGTGTGTTAGAGCCGGGCCAGCTGGGTGGGGGGGGGGGATATTAGTTACTGGCATCATGATGGGAAACGGGAATCTGCGGCCGGTGCCGCAGATACCGTACTATGCCAGTAGAACCCCTCCCCAACGTCGCAGAGAATGAAATAACATGGCACTTCGAAGGACACATATGAACACCCAACCAACTGAATGCGTGGTCACTACAGTGCTGGAATGTACAATGCAAACGTTTTTCGATCAAAAACGAAATCAAGACGTACGTAGTATGTTGACGATATTCAGGATATTTCCGTACCAATGAACAGCAGCAAAAGGCAACAGATCGAGCCATCACAGAGGACCACACACCGCAACATCATTGCGCAAGTCAGGCTTGACCAGGAGACGTGCATGCGGAAATCACTAACTCTGCACCATCAATAATACATCCTGCCGAACGAATTGTGTTGTGGTATTGCTTTGAATGACGTTGAAAAGGCCGGCCCTGCATAACCTCACAATTGCCACAGACACGTCGACGGCCGGCAAGTACATGCATGCGCATTGACACGCACCCGTCAGCGACCAAGCATGAATGGAAGTCTGCCCTTCTTGGGAAACCCCCAACCCCTCAAGCCCGTCTCCTAAGGTTGGTATTCCCCTGCCGAGAGACCACACAAGGGGTCGCCAGAGGCGGGTGGCATATGCCAGTTTTGAGGAACGACGTGGCCCGGAAAGGGTCATGGTCGGCCACGCTTACTGCGGCCGGGCCTGGGCTGTCCTGTCCCAGGGTACCCGAAATGCAGCCGTCCTTAAAGTGGGTATACATGGGCCATCGACGGTGTTCTTGGGGAATCTTCGGCCGTCCAGAGCCCACAGGTTGCGGAGTCTTGAGTTTCTTCTGCCTCTTCCATTCTGCAGGGTCTAACGCTATCGGCGAGGCAAAAACTGTGCAGCCTTGCCGTGAAATACAAGAATCGGTTGGAAAATGCTGAGCAGGTCCGGGCGATGCTGCCCCCATTCTAATTTCAAAACACCCCTGCGGGCGTTCACGTTCTGTGCCACCCGATACGAGAAGGCGCATGATGTGTGCACCCGTTGATCCCGCTTTAGCTTTGCCGATAATTTTATCAGCCGCCTCTCGTTCCACAATCCCGATGTACTGACTGCCAAGAGCAGTTTTTGTTAGCTCCTTTGCTTTCTTCCGTCTTTGTCTGCCACGTCGCGGAACGTTAGGAGGCTGGGTTAGAAACATGTATTAGGTGCTGCGAACTGTGAGCGACCCAAAAAGGTGCCGTGGGAACATCGAGTTGCGGAGACTTTCGCTGGATCCTTAGGTCGTTTCCTATGCGGTTCGATTTCGAGCTTCAGATTTATATTTTTCGATCTCAAAATCGAATGACCCTACTTATGCAGTCCGATTATGCAAAATCCGACCGGAAATTTTTCGATTTGAGAATCCGATGACCCAAGTCGTCGGATTTTGGGCCCAAAATCCGACGACTTGGGTCATCGGATTCTCAAATCGAAAAATGGCATGCTCTCTAAATTCAAGATATTATCCACGACAGCAAACAGCAGCGGAACGATCGATGAGTTGGATGGTGATACAGCTGTATAGCGACGTTGCTTCGCGCCCGACGCGCGGACGGCGCGTCACCGCGCGTCCCTCTGTGGCCAGACCAGAGTCGGCTGGCGCGGGCTCAGGCCTAGAGACCAAGAGAAGAGCACTCGGCACGCGCCTCTCCGTGGATACGTACTCGTAGGCTACACCGCAGCTGTACAGCAGCAGCAGCAGCAGCAGCAGCAGCTGTCAAGTCACAAAATCAAACACAAAATACCAAGACAGGTTGACTCTAGCGCACTCGCCACATCTCTTCGCCACCAGACTAGAGGCAGTCAGCGTAGGTTCGGACGCTTGGGTCCTACGCGCAGGGCAGCGCACCCAGCGCGTCTCTTCTCGGCGCCATATCACAAAAACAGCAGTTGGTCTCAGCGTTTGCTCGAATCTCTACACGCACAATAAATCTGTTTTTTTCCGCATAGGAAGGCCCTTCCTTTCCCTCCAGCTGAGGTGTACATCACCTGGGCTGTTGTGCAAACGTCGTGCTCCATGCTGTGCGTTGTGTTCACGCACTACTTAGAGGCGTGTCGACAACAAAAAACAAGATGTCAGGATATGGCTTACACATTGCGATTCAAGGTTGTCCGCCATAGCTCACCTTCTTGCCTCACCAACGGAATCTGTGGTGGTGGCCCGCGCTCGTGGTGACGGGATATGTGACCCTTCAGCTTGGTGGGGTGACCCAGGAGCCGACAACGGAGGCACCACTGGAGCCACCGGATCGTGTCTCATGTACCTGGCCGGACCAGGGGAAAATAAACCAAGAGCCTCCCGCTCGTGATGCTTGCTGAGGTATCTGGCAGTGTTGCTCAGAAACCGCCTCTCTTTAGGGAACACGATGCCGTCCGTTCTCTTGGTTGTCGTTGAAAGTTTGGGGAAATACTGTGGTCCAGGAATTTTTCCCACTGCCACGGGCCATACTCCCCTCCTGCGCAGGTCAAGAGCTCATGGAGGTCAAGTAGGTGCATGCTCAGCACGTGCGTGTCGAACACATGAACGGATATTGCAATCGACATTATACAATCACGAGGAATGCGACCTGCCAGGAAAACCGCTGAACGCAGAGTCCTTCACATGCGTTGGTGCGTCCTTACTGGTTGCTCTGATTGCTGGAAAGGGTGTGCCGCAGCGCCTAAGGCCGAGCTATACAAATCGACTTCAAAGAAAAGGGGTGAAAGCGCGCAATGAGGGATACACCGGAGGCAATGGGGCAGTCCTCACTGACCTCACACCCTGGAATATATTGTGTGCTGGTGCCGTGGAGAGTGAAGGCAAACCACTCATCATAATACCTCGTACTACATTACTAAACTGTACCTGGTATTTAATCCAGTTTTGGGCAGGTAGCCGTGCGTGTACATTTATGCGTTACCTTGAATGCAGCCATCTGGTCCTTGGAGTGGATGCCCCAAAGCCCTGTTCTCTGAATTGCCACCCACAACCAGCGTGTCCGCCCACTTCAGCATCCAGCAGCGGACTCGTGATACTACAGCAGTCCTCCTCTGGCTTCATCACCACCACGCTTTTCTCGGTCAAAGTTGACCCCAACGGTATTGGACCTGGCCTATCCCCGTCCTGAAATCTCTCTACCCACTTCGGTACCGCTGTGACCCAGCCAACACGAGGCTGCACAACGTGCAGCCGAACGAGGTGTCGTGTTCCGTGTGGCAGGACCGAGGAGCGATTGGTGCAAAACACGTCGCCGGGGGAGAGACGCCCGCAAGGTTTTGAGTCGAGTCCGATTTGTTCGCGAACCTGAAGTCCGGTGTGATTCGTCACCCGGTATAAACCCAAGCCTTTTCTAAGCTCAGGACCTGGAGGAGCATGCACAGCATGATATCGTAGGCGCTTAGCAGCTTGGCAGTGGTGGGTGGTTGCCCTCTTTACGTATGCGGCCGCTACTACAGTATTCACAGCAGTCCTGCATGAAACCCTTGCACTGATTTATACGATCATGTTAAGCCACACGCCCTGTAGGGCGTAGCCTAGACCGTATATAGGCCTGCTGGTTCCTGTCGTTATTTCGAGCCTATCGTCTGCTCTCGTACTGCCTAAACTGTACGAGCCGCTTGTCATAGCTGCGCCACCTACGTACGTACGAAACAGAGGGCTGCATGACAAAGAAGCCGACCCAAGTCGTGCGTACCTGCCACTACTGTCTCAGCACGCCATACGTACGAGTGTTTATAGCTCTTACTTTTTTCATCAACCAGACGGACATAGCGCAAAGCTCGGTAAGGTATTCGGCCAGTCGACTGCAGAGTACTACTACTGCTACTGCTGCTGTTATACTGCACCGCCGTATCATACCTTGAGACTCGTCGCGAGGAAACCTCTGGCCTGGCGACCGTGACAAGAACATTCCTCCTCTGTGTCGTGTTGGTTGTATTGACCCCGCGAGCAATTCTACGAGCAAGCCCCAGCGACGAGCAACTATCGCACCCTTTCAGCAAGAAGGTTGATGGCTAGTATTGGCGTCACTCAATGCGGGGTGGTCATGCTGAAGCGTGCTGCCACATGTATGCGCACAGCACTCGAGAAGAGATACTGCAGCAGCTGTGTAAAGTACGTACGTAAAGTACGGTACGGTACAAACATTATTACGCCGCATCCTGGAAGGCTAGGGTGAGATGAGAGCCCCTGGTCCCTGGTCCCCTATTGAGGTCGCGCACTGGAGAGGTTGAGCTTTGATGTGTTTGATGTTTGATGGAGGGTGCGCTGTAGGGCTCACGGAGCTATTGGTAATGTGTGGTGTGTGGTGTGTGGTGTATGTCGTGAGCAAAAACAACAAACCAAACTGAACAAAACCTGAAACGGTTTCGAAGATAGGAATTCGATTATTTCCCCGCTCCGCAACGGCCAACCAAGATACAAGCAAACCTCCTAAAACTCGCTGCTAGGGCACTCTTGCGTTGTATCCCACTACTGTACCGCAAACACCCGCACCCCTTTCTGTTCGTACCCTATCGAGTGTGGTGGTAGGAGATCTTCGCTGAGTAACTTAGGCATGATGTCCGGCACCACGGAAGTGAAGCGAAGATCGGGACGAGGGCGCTGCATGATAGCAACCAAAAACCTCAACGTGGGCGATCTCGTGAGTTCGTACGTATCATATCCGCGCCTGCCTGTCGTTTGTCGTGCATGTTCCGTACACTTGTACCAGGTATATACTTTAGACTACTCGTATACAGCACCCATCTACATCCAACTAGCACTACCAACGCTTCAATAATTGTTCCAATTTGCTTGTTTCTTCTTTTCTCCCCTGGTCTTCCCTCTGCTCTTAGATTTTGATCAAATTTTGAATTTTGCCCACTCGCGCTTTCGCGCTTTCGGCCATGGAAAAAGACTGGCGTATTTCGTCTTTTTTAGTCTGCTGTACATTCGAACATTCCACACCTCGGACAGATCAGCTCACGGTAGCTCGAGTTAGCTCTCTCAGAGAGCTAGCTCGCCGGTGAGCTACGTGAGCTACACATGTTTTCCCGACTTGAGCTATAGGAGGGTAGATCATCTGCACATGTTTTCCAAGCTTGAGCTATAGAGGATAGCTCATCTCCACATGTATGTCCAGAGTGAGCTATAGGAGCTACATGAGCTACTGTAGCTCATTTACCCCCGAAATGCTCTATAGGAGCTACATGAGCTACACATGTTTTCCCCGGCTTGAGCTGTAGGCGGTAACTCATCTGCACATGTTTTCGAAGCTTAAGCTATACCAGGTACCTGGTAGGCGGTAGCTCATCTGCACATGTTTTCAAAGCTTGAGCTATAGGCGATAGCTCATCTGCACATGTTTTCAAGGCTTGAGCTATAGGGGATAGATGAGCTAGCTCATGAGCTGTATAAGTTACCAATACAAGTACGCAGAAAAGAACGATATCAACACAAACAACCATATATTTTTGTACGTGCCAGGTGCAGTATGTGATATTATATGAGATCGGATCTGCTTCGGTTCTGAAGATACCTGACGATAGGTCGACACCCAACATATATTGAATTTTCGTTTTTTGACAGCAGCAGTCAGCTGTCAGCATGCACACCACAAGAGGCGCTCGCACAGAACACAACACCGACACCACACGCAATACCCCTAGCATGCCCACGACCCGGGGTAGCAGCTCTAGCGGCGCTTCGGCCGTAGACCACAGGTTGGCGGTGGGCAGCAACCGGATCCATCGATGGATGTGGACCCCACGAACAACCACGTCATCGATGTGGATGAGGACAACGATCAAACCCAGGCCAAGCCCACATTATTCCTATACATACGCTCTTGTCCCGGAGCCGGAGGGTGGGCTTGTTCAGCTACTTATCTTACACGCATGTGTTTCCGAGAAGGAGCTGCAATGAGCTACGTGCATGAGCTATGATTATGTTTTCTGGGGGTGAGCTGTAGGCGATAGCTCATCTGTACATGTTTGCCCTGCTTGAACTATAGGTGGTAGCTCATCTGCCCGTGTTTTGAAGGCCTGAGCTATAGATGGCTCATCTACACACATTTTCCCAGGGTGAGCTGTAGGAGCTACATGAGCTAGCTCATCTACCCCCGAGATGAGATATAGGAGCTACATGAGCTACACATGTTTCCCCCGGCTTGAGCTATAGGCGGTAGCTCATCTGCACATGTTTTCGAAACTTGAGCTATACACGATAGCTCATCATCTACAAACATTTACCCAGGCTGAGCTATAGGAGCTACATTAGCTAGCTCACCTGCCCCCAAGATGAGCTAAAGGAGCTACATATGCTACAACATGTTTCCCTCGGCTTGAGCTATAGGCGGTAGCTCATCTTCACATGTTTTCGAAGCTTGAGCTATACACGATAGATGAGCTAGCTCATGAGCTGTCCAGGGTTCTGTAAAACTTCCATACCCGGAATCCACCAACCCCACAAAACATAGCCTTGCGAATTTTGATTTTTTCGGTTGTCATTTTTCACCTTGAAGTTAGTGTCGAGAGAGTAAATAACTTAAAGAAAGCACGCATAGAGAACAAAAAACGTGAAGAACGCAAAGAAAGTAGAAGCGACGAATACAAAATAGTTTTTGTAGACTCTCTGAGATCGCAGCAGACCATTGTAATCAAATGAAAAAGACAAGGCAACTGCTGTACTTGTAGGTAAGTTTGAATCAGTATTTATATCATAAATAAGTCTAAACGTCGGGTCGTGCACTCGAAAAAGGGGAAGCGCGGTAACATCAGCACTGGATGACAATGTTTAGCAGCTGCACTCCACCGATACGAGCCGGCGATCTCTCTTGGTCGTACATGTTTATATAGGACGACAACAGGTGGTTGACTCTACCACGAAACTCAGACATGAGCGTCGGCAAAGGGAGTAGAGAGGGAGGAAGGGAGTTTATGTACCCAAGGTTGACTGGTATGATACATGAAAGCACACTTGTCATTACTATTTTCAGGCGGTGGACTAGACTGCCATCCCTGCCATCCCTGCCGGCGGTTGCGCTGGGGTTCGAATGTTCGAATGTGCAGCAGACTAAAAAAGACGAAAGACGTTCCGGGTATTGTATGAAAATATTACAAAACTCACAGAAGCTCCGGGCAGGTATATGACTGTTGTACCCGCACCCGTACCCGCAGCCCGATGTTTTAAAAAGTGTCGGGTACCGGGTATAATACCCGGTATTTACCCTTTTTTCCGGGTGTATGCCCTACACAAGGGCCAGGTACGGGTATGGGATGTTGTACCCGTACCCCGGGCATTGTGGCACGGGCGTACAGAACGTACAAAAGTTTCGGGTACGGGTATGAATGTCATTCAAAACTCACAGAAGTTCCGGGTACGGGTATAAATGTCGTGCAGAGTTTACAGAAGTTTTTTGTATGGTAATACCCAGGTAAATACGTGTATGGTTTCGCATGTACCCTACAAAACTCAACCTTGGAAATATGGATGCTCTAAACCGGACTCAGAATCGAATTCAGTCAAAACTGAGGGAGAGAGCCGATCCCACATTAATCTCAAGATATTACAAAAACAAGACGAAACAGTAAATATCAGAAAATTCGAAAAATGGACGCTCAAAACTAGACTCAGAATCGAAATCCCGTCAAAACTGAGCGAGATAGCCGATCCCACATTAATTTCAAGCTACTGAGTTCCTGCGTACAGCAGCACAGCGGTACAGTGTACAGTTACAGTTAAAGGAGCAATCTCGTTACGTATTGGACCGTTTTTTGCCCTTTTTGTTGTTGCTGTTCGTAAAATTCACGTGATATCTCCACAGCACTAAAGATTGCTTATATCTGGCTTGAGTAGACTAAAACGAGGTATACGAGTATCATACTCGCATGATATGTACGTGCGTGGGAATCTCATCATAACGCCAGCTGCAAACCGCTGTTGCTTCTGCTGAATTCGTCAAGTGCGGCTACGAGATATACCCGGTACAACAGACACAACCAGGACCACCACACCGAGAGAGTCATAGTGTCCCTGTGCCATGTCCATCAGTGAAAGAAGGGCCTCCAAGAAGGCGAAGACAGCAGTTAACAACAAACCCCTCAACGGAGACTGCAGCGAGGGAGCTGAACCGGTCGACTCTCGCCTGAACGACAGACTGCTTGGAGAAGAACCTATCCTGCTCCGTGTCGAACACGCGCTTGCTCTCCGCATGCGGGGCGCGTTGAACCTCCAAGGGCTGAGGGACGGGATCAAGGAGACTGCCCAGGCCGCGGCGATGAGCAGTGACTGCGCTCACTCTGTTCCTCGTACGTACATCGTTCCGGATCGTACGTACATCGTTCCGGAAAACATCTTCTGGTACGAGGTACCTGGTATACATACCAGAAATGTATGCCAGGTACATGGTACTCGTGCCTGGTACATCTGTACGTACGTGCATGATACATACCACATTGTACGTAAGTGTAAGGACCGTTTGATATCCATGTTCATATCTCGACGGTGCCTAAATTTCCTGCTAGGGTGGTACGAGTAAATTTTGTATGAGCACCAGTATGAATGCTCATGTATTTACAGTACGTTCGAGTCCAGCACGTGTTGAATTTGTATTTTGTGTTCGTGCGGTACGACGTAGACGATACCAAAAGTAAGATGTTTTGTAAAAACAATACAATACTCAAGAACAAAGCATACTTGTTTTGTACCAGGTACCAGGTATGACATTATATGCGCGCAGCTGCTGCTTTTTGCTGTGCGGCCCGATAAAAAACACAAAACTGGTCCAAAGCCAAACCGCGGCACAGAGCACCGAGACTGACGTACAACCGCTGCGCTCGTACTTCCTTTGGGATAGCCACCACCTACTCCTCGGCTAGCTTTCTTATTCTGGGAGTAGGGTGCTTGCTTGCCGCTATCGGCCGTCGACAGTATCGAACCAAAGCGGAGTTTCGTACGATGCATCCGATGGACACGCGAATATGGCAACGTTGCACAACACAGTATCACCGCTCATGATTCCTACCGCGGGTTTCGCCTCGGGCACTAACCCTAACCCAACTAGGCACCCCGACGCTGGGAGTCCTGGGCGGTGTGATTGGGCTTCGCTTGCTCGATGGCCTCAATGGTACCTAGGCAAATTGTTTACCATAAAACTCGCACGGGCTCAGACACGACCAAAATCATCAAAGGAGCGGATATCTCCACACACACAACAGACGACGCCGTGTCCTTCAGGGTGCAGCCTACTCATGTTCATTCAAGAGAGACTGGCGCTGGGTGATCAAAGCCAGCCCGCGTCCGAGCGCTTGGCTCGGAAAAGCTTGGATGAGCTTGGATCGGCTCGCTCAGAGCTGCTGCCTCGAGGGCTAACCCGGGGTGCGATTTGGCTCAATTTGGCGACCTCAGGTTTTTGCACTCCATGTGATACAGCCCTCAAACTACCGGGGTCAACCTGAATCGTCATTGCAATGGTTCGCGTGCCTTTACTTCTAGCCGTGATGGCCTGTAGCTCCCGGTCGCCGACCTGAGGATCCTCCATCCCCTGGCGTTCGCTGTCCACTGGCTGAGGACTGGAGAGTTCTTAGGTTGAGCCTCGACCGGCTTTTGTCGAAAAGGCCGAAAAGGCCGAAAAGGCCGTTTGGGGGTAAGAAAGTCCGGGTTTTGAAAAAGCCGATTTGCTCTTTTCCTTGAACCGATTTTGGAGGGAGAGGGTTGATTTTTAGTCCCGAGGGCCGAATTCTTTAAAATCGCCAATTTTCACTCGTCTCCTTTACAAAAATGCCCAATACTTGTTATTTCTAGCGAAAGCTATGAAGAAAAAGGAAAAACGGAGCGACATTTCGGATTTCTAACGTCTGCTGGCCGATGTGGGCAGCGTTCTGGTGATAATGCACGCCGATCGAGCCTGCTTCCAACACACCTGATGCCTATATCCGTGTTAACGAGCGTATTGTCAAGATTTCGAGCCGATTTTGATATTTTCGAGCCGAAAAGGCCGAAAAACTGTTTTGGAGCCGAAAAAGCCGAAAAAATGTTTTCTTGGTGTCTGCCGGTTTTTGGTTTTGAGCGGATTTAGTTTTTTTTAGCCCAAATCAGCCGGAAACCGTTTTTTTTTATGATATTTCGGCGAAAATCGAGGAAGCCGTTTTTTTCGTGAAAAACGAAAAACGCAACAACGAAAAAAAGAAGTCGGCGGAAACTGAGCCCAAGAGTTTTGCTATTTGAAGCCGAGTAGACGTTGCTTTGATCATTTCTATTGACCTATGATCACCCCGCCAAGATAAAATCTCGAGGAATCCAGAATCAAAGTGAAAACATGTACTCTGTGCAGGACTTCCTGATTGCTCCTACAAGGCCTGTATACGTACGTCCATACGCACTATAGAACTACTTACTTAGATCTCACTCTCTGAGCGTGCTCGGTTGGTACATCCCTGGCCTCTCAGAGCTCCCACTTGGAAATCGCCTCCTTTTATTACTTGCTGGACCTTTCCAGCGGGTCTTTGTTTTCTCCCTTTCTCTTTGCACTTTTAGTCCTTCTTTCCTTTTTTCTTCTTTCATTTCGTGTGCGTGCGTGTACTCCGAGCACGGATCCGCGGGCGCGCGCGGCACCGTCGCGGGTGTCAGCGGGTGCTGGCGGGTGGAGGGGGGGTTGCAAGGAGCGCGGTCGCCGGTTTCGTGGCTAGGCGTCGCGTGTGCCTCGAGACACAAGGGAAGCATCAATTGGCCCTGTCTGGCCTCCATTTGTGATTTTTAATGGAGTACGTACGAGTATTTAAGGGCCGTTCGGGATTGTAAGATAATATTCAAGCGGTGCTAATTTTTGCGACCGGACTGAAAACCACTGAGGGAGGTACCCAGTCTGAGCACCAACATTGTCGAGCTGGTGAACGAGGTCCACGGTGAGCACCGGGCTTCACGCGAGGCGGGCGACGGGGCTCACTGTGGCAGAGAGTCAGAGAAGCTTTGCCCGGACCGAATCGGTGGCGAGATGATCGCGAGAGGGGCGGGCGGCGCACAAGGCTGAGAGAGAAGCTCCGCTGTTTGATTTTTTTTCTTTTTTTCTTTTTGACCGGTGTAAGTGTTTCAATCAGGCAGGAAGTTGTTACACGAGAGGGGACGGGGTTTTGTTTTTCTTTCCGAAATTCTCGGTTTCATTTTCATTGTTTTGTGGTGCTGCTGTGCCGTGCTGTGCTTTATATTTCGTACATACGAGTACAGCCATAGAGCATGTGGAAAGAAGAAAATAAGTACCCTACCTGGGGTATGTACGTACGTACGACATGTGAGCGAGCGTAGCGGAAAACCCCCCGCGACGCGAAGCGTATGTGGCGTCCGAGCTGTTTTCTCCTGAAGCATGCATGGCGGCGGGACTCTTGGCATTATCAAGTCCCCAGTTTGCAACTACAACCTGTCATGAAAAAAACTATATTCAATCATGGACCTCGGTCCGCTTCGCGAAATTTGATGTACTTTTCCTTCCTGAGTGAGCGTAGCGGGCGGCGTAGGCCGCCCGCGGAGCGAAGTGCCTTGTAATACCATACCAGGTACCAGGAACAACAGGTACTTTTCATACGTGTAGCAGTGGTATACGTCAGGTACAGTAGTCGGTACATACAAGCATAAGGATACAAGGCTGCGCTCCGCGAGCGGCTCATTTTGCATGATATATATGAACAGCAGTATTTCACGTATTGCATACATCACGAAAAAAGCCAGCAGGCATCGTTTCACCCTACAGCTCTTGACATTTGCAAGTCGCCTGTCGCACCAAACCATGGACCTCTGTCCGCTGCACCTTTTCCCGTCTTTCCTCCAGCGAGCGTAGCGGGCGGCGTACAGCCGCCCGCGGAGCGCAGCCTTGTAATACTTACTGGTGCTGCTGCGCTGTAAATTGCCGGTCAGATCTTGGAGGTCCAACCTTTGAGCGCGGTACTTGCTGACGACGAAGCTCGTGCCCATTGCGCTTGCTGTTTTGGGAGCACACAGGATACCCACGGAGGGTCGGGAACTCGCTGTTCCGGATGCAAGGTACGGCAGTATGATATCATTTATGTTTCGTGTCCACAGGTCACTTTCTATGATACTGTACCAGTATACGAAGTATATGATAGCCGTGATTCCTGATGCTTATTTGATCCCAAGTTTCCAGGTATTTGGCAGAAGGACCGACGCTGTTAGAGTGAACGCCTACTGTACGTGTCTGCGTGAGCGTTGGCGGGTTTCGACTATCTGCTGTGTGCCTTGAGGCTACAAGTACCTGAGGTTACTTACTGCTATGTCACACCCCCCGCTATGCTGCTGTAAATTTTGTTATGTGCATCATTTCCAGATTACGGTGTTACCTATATAGCAGCGACTACTGTTGCAGTAAGAATCATTCTCAGCGTCGGTAGCACGGGGATTTGACACGCGCGACCGATGTATCACGCAGCTTGCCAAGCTGAATATCGACCAATTATTCTGTCGAACTCACAGCTGGCGCATTTGGAATGCTTTCTGAAAACGAAGAATATTCCTGCCGGAATCTGATCCTGAGGCGTTAGTACCTTGATATTGATGCCAGTATATATGCATGGAACCTGGTAGTTGATGATGGCTTATAGTTCCCATGTTTTGCGGATGCACGCGCAGATGATTTGGTACTGTTCGCGAAAGTGCCAGAAGATCGACTGGAGGGAGCACCGACCAGAATGCAAGGCGTGGACCTCAGCGCAGACAGGTTGCTTTTATATGTGGCCGATCGTTCTACACTTCGTTTTACGACGAACGGTTCCGATTTATGCATGACCTTTTTCTGAAAGTATTTGTTTGTCAGTGCCCACCCGAAGTGGCACATTTTTCGGATCTCGTTGGCAATTTCCCCATCCAAAGAAACAGAAGAGATTTGTGGCGGACATCGATCGACATATCCTCGGTGGCTCTTGACTCTGAGTCTGACTGCGAATGACTTCGAATGACTGTGCCACGTTTCAGCTGATCGTTGTTCCATCGCCTCGTTCTTCATAACCACACTGTACTTCGTGTTCATCAATCCGTAAACCAGGACGAATGCCGACACGGACCCTGCGCTTGGCCGGACGAATATTGCACGCCATGAACCGCTTGGACAGCGACCACAGTTCTTCCTATGTGCGAGAAGCCGTCGGCGAGCTTGTTCACCACAACGACGAGAGGACCCCAATCAAAAAGAGGAGTACAGGCTAATGGCGGCGTTCGTCGCCCGAATGTGCGTCGCCGGCTCAGGGAAGAAAGCTTTGTCGTGGCCGTCGGCATGCGACCGAGGTTTCTTAGGATTGGTGGACGCTGCCTACAGCGTCCTCGGCAAGGTGTCGTGTAACGTGAGTCGCCATGCCTGTGGATATTGCTCGGTCTGGGGTTGGTAAACACCGATCGCGTGCGTTGCTCCCATGGCGGACAGACTGGCCGAGTGCATGCGCGCGGCATTGGAAGCTCAGCCTCATCGCAAGGTTTGACTCGACGTTGCGATGTATAATGCGATGTGGAATCACGTTTCAAGGACTGTCGACACGCTCTTTACCACCTCTGTTTTTCTTTCTCTCAAAGCAGGTGTTTGCCGTCGTCCTGGAGGTGGAGAGCTGCATCACGGGTTGTGGATTGTACCTGCAAGCGGCGACAGCAAATCACTCCTGTGCCCCTAATGCTGTCCAGAGCTTCGATGGCCGAGTGCTGTCGCTGCGATGCATAAGGCCGATAATGAAAGGCGAAGAGATTACAATCGGGATCATCGAATTGCACCGGCACAGCACCGCCCGACAACAATCGCTTCGAACAAGCTACTTCTTCGAGTGTCAATGTGACAGGTGCACCTCGGAGGGCGCGGAAGCGGAAGACGCTCGACTGACGGGGTACGCGTGTCCAGACAAAAGTTGCCCGGGTGTGTGCGCCAACCGAGCATTGAGAAGCTCACACGAGAGATCGCCGACCACAGCAAATGAAGAAACAGCATTCTCAGCGGTGAAAATCCTCCCCGAGACTGATGACCCCGGGTGTTTGTTGTGCTCCATATGCGGCGCTCCCCGGTCCGCCGAGGATGCCGAGAGAGAAAGCCGAACGATCGACGAGTTGGAGGAACGAGGAAAAGCGTTCTGCAGAGACGGGAAGGGAGTAGAAGGGAAGCTGATCCTAGAGGAAGCCCTCCAGCGAGGTATTAAGTGCTTGCACCGTGGGAACTGGGTGCTGAGCGACCTTTTCGCGGAGCTGTCGAGCACTTGCGTTCGTCTCCAGGTGACACACATAACATCAGCAACTAGAGTCAGTAGCTTCACGATGGCCCGCTGCCGTCTGCGTGCGCTTGACTTGCAGTGCCGTTTTCCACGCCGTGCTCGCGTGAAACTCATTTGTGATTTCCTTGTACGCTTGCTTGCTCAAGCCTCGCGTCGCAGTATCGCCGGCTGGCGTAAAGGTACGCCCCTGAATATGCATTCGTCAGACCATGAGTCACACAACAGGGATTTTATCGAAGCCTTAACCTATGACAACGATGTTTTGCGCAGGACCTCGAAGCGGCCGCAAAGTATGGTCTGAGCGGGATGGAGGCACACAAGGCGTGTTTTTCAGGCCTGCTGCCGTATTGCACACCCTGGGAAAAGCGCTTGGCCATGGTCGGCAAGGTATATGCAATTTTGTGGCCTGTGGGTTTGACTCGTCCTGACTCGAGTGATACTGTCTTGCAAAAGTGCTCGTTCGAACAGCTCTCGCTCTAACTTTCTGGCTTCAGTGCTCAATGTACCATTATCTTTCATAAGCCACGTAGCTCCCCAAGGTCAACGGGGACCCAAGGTCAACGGGGAAATGCTTGCCTTCTTGTGAAGGGAGTAACCAGTGGAGGACGTCGGTGCTTGCGAAATATGACATTTAACGGTTGACCCCTTGAGGACTGCACTCCCATTGTGGGGATAAAACACTTGGAATCAGAGTCATACTGTACAGTGCACTATTACGGGGGTCCATAGTTAACGGGACCAAATTTTGTTAGTAAAAATAGGTGAGTATATAGGTTTTTATGTATACCATAGGTCCTGTTAACTATGGACCCCCGTAATAGTAGTAAAAGGGTTAATGGGCTCCTAACTGCCAACAAGAACTATAAACATTATGCTTCTGTGAACACGTTTTTGCGGTATTTTCCTTGCGCAGCTCCTTCTGGTACTAGGACAACCTGTGGAGGCACGGGCACTGTTGGAAGAGGCGTTGTCTACCATCCGCATCACGCACGGAGATGAGCATCCATATTACCGGGAGGTTCGCGGCTTGTTCGACGAAGCTAGGGCCTAGAATTTATTTTGTACCTAAATCGTGGATGCAGTTCTGAAAAGGGTACCAAGGTCTGCTGCGACACAGGAGATAACTCCACGCGTATAGCCTATCTGGTTTGTCGGAGGAAAAAAATGGCAGTAGATACTCATGTCATGTTTCACCTTACACAAATTAGTGCTACCGATCTATCCTACAGGTAGTTGAACTTCATGTATTCGTGGTAAGTATTATAGGCTATTCTACGAGTATCCTTGCGTAGTTTGTGGTTGCGGTTTACTTGCCATGACACCGTTGTCATCCGACTTTGGTTGTGTTGTCTAGGGTCAGGGATGGGCATCGTTTGAGGAAAGCCCGGTTTATCGACGGTTCTGGAGACCCGTCAGGTTGGATGTCCAGAGTTTTTCCTGCCTGGTTAAACGGGATCACCGTTTACAGGATATAGCCGACAGTTCACCGGTTTAGCCGGTTGACCATCAGAATCGGCTGCATTTGAACCGTATTTTTAGTTGTCAAAGCAAGGGTAACAACATCACGCAGTATTGTCACGAACCTTGTACTTCAAATGGGTTCACAGAACGTGGGCGGAGTTCTTCCGGGCGTTTATAGTCCTGGCTTTGGCAGATTAGGTTGGGCGTTTGTTATTTATAATACAACAGTAGTAGTGAAAACTATGCGTTTCGTCGCAGTAAAGAAAGATACATATCCGGCGGTCGTTGGCCTTCGATGGTTGGGTATGTGTGTGCCTAGAGGTGTGGCTCCCACGCAACAATTGGGTACATATCATACGTAGTTACCCGTTTTAGGATGCAATGAGTGGCGTGAGTATTGATGAGAACATTTTAATTTTTGCCGACTAAGTGTAGATTGTGCGAGATACGGCAGAGCCTATCTATGTTTCCCGAGTGAGGGTAATGTGTGCGTGATGGTGGAAAAGGGCTTGCCGCTCACCTGATGTATACCGATGTATGTAACTACAGGGTCCTACGGTTGTGTTATGTTTTCGGGCAATGACTGATTCCGCGAGTTTTTTTTTTCTCGTATTTACGGTCTGTTTGATGGTTTGATTGAATGGTTTCTGCCCCTTGGACGTTTTGACCGGTGTACCCAGTACTCAGCCTATGATATTTCTAGTAGTTCTGCGGTCAGCAGGGGGGTCCCTCTGGTGGTGGATGGTTTGCTTTAGCAGGCCTCCCATACCCACCCAACGGGATTTTGCTAGGTTTTTTATTGAGTCCTCAGACGAAGTTCCGCATTGACAATGTATGATATTCGCTGTGAAGTTCAAATGTCATGCCGTGTTTGTGAACGGTTGGTACTAGCTGGCAGGAGGGTATACACATTTTACCAGATACAGTACAAGGGATGTTTTCCATGAGGGGCTTATTGCTGTGTGTCCCACATGCGAAGAATACGCTCCGGTACGTGCCTTGCGGTTTAGATCATTTTGAGGCGCTACCACTTTTAAACCAACCGGTTGAATCGGTTCTCACTTAAATTGATTTTGTGTTACGACGGTGTTCTACTCTTCACAGCGGATCGAGGCAGGCTTTCAGGTTGAGGCGTGGCAGATTGGGTAACGGGGGCAACGCCGCACCACACTCGGACAAACAAGCCCTCCTGCATATATTCAAGCAGGAGGCTTGTAGCCCGTTCGACCACTTGCCTCTTGTTAACTCGTGTCAGGAACCACCAGCTGGCGGAAGAGTGATGGGCGTGAGGCGATACGATGGCTCGGATTTACGACCCTATTGTAGGGCGCTATGGATTACACTCACCCATGCATGAACTTGGCGAGCTTCGGCGTGACGGTAGGCGAGGTATGGATCGCCAGTACATCAAGTACTGCACGCCGGATGGATGTTTTATATCTTATGATTACGCCTACCTGGTACTCGACAAAGGGCGACGCCTACATTCTGAGTGGTGCGCGTGCAGCTTGTTTGTAACATGGTGACCAATCCGAGAACCGGACTCGGGTTGTCCAGGGCTGGCCGGTTACTTTTTAACCGTTTTATGTTTTTTTCTCTTCGTAGGATTAACGTCACCCATCCGGTGTTCGGTTCCAGGGTCCGGTGCCCATCTCTACTCAGGGTCAACTCCTCCATAACTGGTACCAGGAATTTCTAAAAGAAGTGGTGCAGTCCATCCAAAACAATCACATTCCTCACAAAAAAGTACAAGGTATTTATTGATTGTTTTATGATATCATCGCGAACTCCGACAGTCAACAAGCTGTTGAGCGTCCACTCCGGCACAACGGTGAACGGGAGCAGCACCAGAGCTTTTGGTGCTGCGAGATCAAGCCGTCAGGTCTCAAGAAGACTATGGTCGTTTACCTGCGGCGTTTCACCGAGTTCGAACGGAGTGATATGTTACCAAAGTTATGCTCATCGGATCCTCGGGATCCTCATGTCTCCACTGTTTCGTTGAAACGGGCAACGCAGTTAAGTGACGAGGCGTCAAACGCGTTCACCGACGATACATAATGGACACACGATATTTGACAGGTGGATAGGATGGTTGCCACATATGTTTGGCTTTGTTTCTTTGTTCGTTGGGTGGCACTGATTAGCACCAGGTATTGCTTGCTTTTGCGTCAAATCATGGTTGTGAATGCGTCCCCAGTCGGGGACAGATCCTCCGTATCCCTGATGTTCAGACAGGCAGCTTCCGAAGGCGTGCCCCCTGCCTAGATAAATAGGCCCTCCAAGTGGGACTGGATTGGACAATCACCGCACTTCATCGTACTTCGTAGCTCCTGGCGCCGGCGCGGCAACACTCTACGTTTGGTAGATTCTACGAGACTTTAGTCCCCAGGCTTGTTGCGCTTGCCGGTCCATTCTCGTGAGTCTTTATCCCAGTCTTGATCTCGCCCGACATCTTTGCTTCCCGAGTTCATGAACGCACCGCGCTGAATTTGCGATCCCGTTAGTCCCTCCTCGTTGTCAATTAACGATTTCCTGTCCACACCGCACAGAACCGAGCATCGCATCGGGGATGACGACGATGAGCATCTCACATTGGCTCAATGCTGTTAGATCACGCAGCCCGTTGAAACAAGGATTACATAATCAGGAACGGTCAGAGGTAGTACACGTGTGGGCTCGTACGTAGAGTAGTTTTTTTTTTTTTTTCGCTGCTTGCTTTACTTCCTTCTTCACGTCGTGTACGTATGATACATACACTACTCGTATGGTCCATAGCTCTACGAGCTACGAGTAGACTTCTACAGCAGTATACGTGTTACGTACATAACAGGCACGTATCATTCATAGGTACCAGGTATCAAGTAGCTGGTTCCGACAGGCAGCGCAGCAAGCAGTGAACAAAGCGGCGAACAAACGGAACAGAACATCCACTGCTGTACGTATTTCCCCACAAAGCAGTGCTGCCATGCTTTATTCTTGTGGGCTACGCACCAAGTCCCCAACAGAAAACGACGTAGCTGCACAACTAGACCAACAAAACCAGCATCCACTGCCAAGAAGAGCTTGCTACTCGATGCACTTGTATGGTACAAAGGGTCAAAAGGGAGGGAGGGTGGAGGGGGGACGGGGGGTTCGTCACACATATATGCGGCGCAACCAAAGAAGAACAGACGCTCAGAAAACAGAAGACTCACGTCATTCTCTTCCGAATGGCGAACGGTATAGATGCCGAGGCTGCCGCGACGCCACACACAGCGATCCCCACGGCCATATTTCTTTGCCGGACAGTTCTAAAGAGGGTTCTCATCTCGAGCAAACCTTTCCGATGTACCTGACACACGATACAACACGACAGGACAATGAGAATGACTACTACTAATAAGAATCTGGGGTTTGCATAAGGTAAGGAGGCTTTCAAGTTCTTCAGTGCATGTTTTCGCAGCATATCACATAGCTTTCGGTCTCGTTTGTTCCGAGCATGGCACGTCAATCAGGCCAGCAACTTGCAGCACCAGCTTATCGAACCGTGGTCTTGGTATGGTTGTTAAGTGGCGTTGTCAAGGGGTTTCTTGTTGGCGCACCACCGGGAACCGTCCTGCCGACAAAGCATAGAGCAACAACGTCACCGACACATGTGGCGGTGCCACGAACGAGCTGCAGCGCCGTTGTTCCTGCTTCATCAGGGGCCGACCAACTGGAGCCAGAAGAGGCGAGCACCCTGTGGCGTACCATGGCATGTAGTATTGAAGCAGCTGGGTGCAAAGTTCCACGCCCGCGGAGGGGAGAATGCATATATCGGACTCCACGTTGAACTTTGAACTGGTCATTGGTGAGAGCACGTCGTAGAACCCCCCCCCCCCCGATTGCAGCCGCACGATGCGATGCTCCACCGACTCACAACGCGCCTCACGAGATACACCATTCATCAGTGAGTGGCAAGCATCAGAACGAACTTCTATACTCAACCCCCATCCTTATCGCCCATCCCAGATGGATGACATGGCTTTCAACAGCGAAATGCTTACGGTGGAAAATGGGCAAGGAGGCAAGCGCTTGGACGCTTTTCTCGCGGCTCGAATCCCACAGCAGTCGAGAACTTACTTCGGGGGGCTGTGCCAGCTGAACATGGTCTTGGTGGGGGGGGAAGCGGCGAAAAAGAGCGTCAAGGTGGAAGAAGGGCAGGAGGTGGAAGTCCGGTTTGCCATCAGCCCGGAGCTGTCTATCGAGGGAGAAGATATCCCGTTAGATGTGAGAGAGATTTCATGTCCCGTTAGATGTGCAACGTTTCAATGTGGTGTTCGTGGTTTATGTTTGCAAGCTGAAGATTTGCACCTCGACCTTCGCCGTGATGCAGTCGGTGAACGGCCTTCTCGGCAGCGTGAGGAAGGCTGGTCAAGCCAATTGTTGCTGGTCAGGCCAATTGCGGCTGGCTAGCGTTTGTAGATGTATAATGCTTCTACGATGTACGATTAATGTGACCGATAAGGACTGCCTGACAGATGTGCACAATCGTTCGTATTTTTGTTGCTGGTGGTTGGTGGTGCTGACTTCTCGACTTATCCACAAGATGAGACGGCGACAGCCTCCATCGCCTTCGCCGGCACAGCAAGTGTTGCGGCAGTTGGTACAAGTCCACCATGGCCTTCGTGCTAATCGTTCGTGTTGTACCCTACTGTTGAACCCTACGTAGTCAAATTCAACGTGATAAGACTCGACGGGTACTACTACTGCTGCATACCTGGTGCTTGAACCTCACTGTCTGTACGAGTGGCACGATGGCCCGAAAACGCACAGTTACGCGTACTGATTGCGGATGCCAGGTGAGTAAAAATAACGCCGGACTTCGTATACCCACGGATATTAACGTCATCCACGCGCCGACTCTTGCATGCACGTGCCCACAAATGCTCGTCTATTATTTATGTACCGGTGTTTGTTCCAGGTCCGCCCATTCGTCGCACGACGAATGAACGCCCATTTTTTTCCTCGAAACCCTGACCTTGCTTTGCTTAGATTCTCTACGAAGACGACGAAATTATCGCCGTCAGCAAACCGCCGGGGATGGTGGTTCACCCCGCCCCCGGCAGCTGGAACGGAACCTTCGTGAACGCCCTCGTGTACCACCTGGAGAAAACGGCGGGTGGAGGCATGGTCAGCGCGGGGTTTCAGTCCGAAGTCGGTGCACCGGACGGGGAACATAACCGTAACCTGCGACCGGGAATCGTGCACCGTTTGGACAAGGGAACGACAGGGGTGCTCCTTGCGGCGAAAAATCCTACGATGCAGGCGAAGCTGGGGGAGCTTTTCGCCGAACGGCTGGTGAGCGAAGCGTTGTTTGCGTGCGCACTCGTTTTTTTCCAGCGTTGTTCTGGAGGGGACGGGGATCGAGGCGTGAGAACGAAATATGCTCCCGTGCGCTGTCGTCGCCTGATTCCCTGATTTTGTTCGCATGCTTGCTGTGGGTAGGTATTAATTGTACCGCCGTGGGTGTGTTTTGTCACTACGATGTGATTGTATAGGGAGGGCGCGTCCCGTTGGATTGTTGCGTACTTTTTAAAAAACACGTCGTAGTTTGCAGTACTCAACTGAAATCTGAGCGAGTTAATTCAAGCCTAATACCAGCAGCGAGTTGTAGCCGTCGATCGACGTCTAAGACAGGAAGTGTCTCGTGCTATTCAAGCGGGGTAGTGCTACTGGGATGAGTTCCCTTTTGCCGCACCTGCTGGAACGCTACCATGTGAAGCCCATGTAGTGACTGTAGAATTGGAACCGCACCCACGTTTTGGGAACAAACTACTTGAAAATAGTGTGGAGTACCATTGCTGTGGTATAAAGATTCACCGTACTCTGTATATACCTTGCTCTGTTTGCCGCTCTGCTTTCACCATCGATGGCCGGCAGATCCGGAAATCGTATCTGGCAGTGTGCGTTGGAAACCCCGGGGAAGGGGCCACCATAGACGTTCCTATCGGCAGGCACCCGAGCCACCGACAGCGCATGGTGGCGGTGCCCTCAATCCAGCCCAATATTCGAGCGAGACGCGCGGTATCTGTCGTGACGATGGCGGCGTTCGACGGCAAGCTAAGCGTTGCAGAAGTGTGTATCGAGACGGGACGAACGCATCAGATCAGGGTGCACTTACAGGTGGGCCTTATAGAGAGATGAGAAAGGAGTGTATGGTGTCCCCCTTGTTCCGATTTTGAAGCGTGCAATGGTCTCTCTGGTTCCCCTTTCGATAAATGAGCAGTCGGCCGTGTTGTAGCGGACGTGAATTTTTCGACGAAGCTGTCGTAGAACTAACGCTAAGAAAACAAGCTGTAGTGCGCCGACAAGCAGAAAATTTACGTCGAAGTCGCGCGCGCTCGGCTTTCGTGCCGTGAACCTTCTGTGCTACTGTAGGTACCGTCGGCAGCGAGCCAGCGGGGGGCCTGAGCACGGCGACCTTTTTTTTTGCGGGGGAACCAAAATTATCACCATTGTGGTGGGTGAAAAAAACAACAGTGGTTTCCAGCCCTGGTCTTCTAGTAGAGCCTACTTGAGCGAAAGCAGCAAACGAAATAGCTGGTCACATGTAGCGCACCCAGATTACGACCTTTGCCAAGGAGCACGTGGCCAAGTTTCATGTGTCAATTCCATTGGTAAATGAGGCCATCTCAATTCCTTTGGCGGCGCTGTTGCCACATTGCGCGTGGACATACCGGCGGAGAAGTCCTATAGTAGCAATCTACCCAAATGAAGTGTGTAGGTTTCCGCCCGTAGCTTCTTTGCGCCGATACCCAGGGCCTTCAAACCCTTATTAGAGACTGGCATTGCCCCACGAAGTTAGCGTTGTCTTGGTTATCGTGTGATGTTGATCGCTGGGCAATAGCGACGTCTCTATGAGAGGTGATCTCCAAGATGGTGCGCAGGTAGCCACCAGCGACGTTCAGCCGTCCCACCGTTTGTGAGGTGAATTTATCCCTTTTCGAACTGCAGTCTCGTTTTCGGGACACACCCCGCAAATTGTGAGTAGTTTGTCCCCAAAACGTGACCGTGACACTAAAAGGGTTAACGGAAGAAACGTGTCGATATGTTTTGGTGCCCCCGCCGGCAAGAAAGGTCTGGTCCCGGTGTGTATGGACAATGACACACACCATAACTTTTCACACCGCTATTGTTGCAGCCCTCCCTACTCAGCCTTGTTTGATGCTTTGCGCGCTTTCGCTCCTGTGTTTTTTCTATATACAGCACCGACGCACGCCCGTTCTCGGTGACGACGTGTACGGGAACAAAGACTGGAACCGGAGACTTCAACAGAGCACAGGGCTTACCCGACCTCTCCTGCACGCGCATTCTTTGGAGTTTAAGCACCCAAGCACAGGGGAGCTAATCTCCGTCGTGGCACCTCTACCTACCGATATCGAGGCTGTAGTACGGAGAATATACCCGCAGGTGAGCTCTCGCAAGCGAGGGATATTTAACGAGTTGGGGACAGCCGAGCGGCTTGCATGCATGTGAGCTGAGCTCTTTGCATTGCGGGTGTGAGTATACATGTTTGTCTGCGCAGTGTCATCGTCGTGTCCGCTAGTCACAGCAATGAAACTTATGCCGAAGCGTTGTGTTGAGATTGATTCGGAGTCTTGTGTACGTAAATGATTCATATATTGGAAATCACCATAATCAAAGACCGCGTATCATTGTCTTCTGGCTACGCGACGTGTAAAGCAGTATGCGGGCTATGCCATATACTCCACCTCTGCTCGAAAAGTCCACGGGCTTATTTTCCTCGGCAGTGCGATACGTTCCGCCAAGTGAAGGATGTGGCGTATCTGCATGGTTGGGGTGGGGGCGGGAGTGCTCATTGAGTGCGGCTTGCGGGTCACGCTTTCAAGCTAACAGAGAGATAGTTGTATGGCGGGCGACGGGCATGACGCAGTAGGCGCGATTGTTGTTTCTCGCGTCGGCTCGTGGGCAGAGAACCGCCACAAGCATTTTTGTTGCATACCTGGTACACCTGTTGTGAATGTGTGCCGTCTTGACGAAAACATCTTGACGCACCATACTGCATGCGTTTCGCCATTTGTACGCCTGTGTTTATAGGTTGAGGACGAGCACCCAGAGTGGCTCAGGGCGACAGCAAACGAAGAGGACGGTGCGCGGGTAGCTGGCGAAGAGGACTCTTCACCGCGAAGGTCCGGTGTGCCAGAGGACTTGCACGACTACCATATCTCATGAGCCATACGGTGTTGCCCATGACCGCCGAAACGTGAACTTTGCACCCAGATTTCCGTTTCTTCCGCTGTAGATTAGTGGCGACTTTCACGGAAACTCAAGTTTCGACTGAGAATCTCTGTTGTAGAAATCGGTGCGACTTGAGTCCACGGGCGTGGCGGTTTACGTAGCTGTTGATGGGTATAATGGCCTTTATAAGACCACAGCCCCGACTTGTATTGGGGCCCATTCCCTCTCGGATGACATGAATGGAATTGAATTACCAGATGGCCTCTGATGCGGATCCGACATGTACCTGTTGGACGGTGACTTCGAGTATCGACGATTTTTGTGTTGTTTTGCCATAGGGTAGTTTTTGCGATTTCGACTCTTCTTAGCTTTGGTCTACGTTAGTGTTGTGGTCGGTGGTCCATGGCAACACCCTGTTCCTGCTTTGCCTTATTTTTCCCCTCCAGAATGTTTGGGGCATGTCTCGTGACGACGGACTCGTTGTGGCGATACGTTGATGTGAAAACCAATCACCACCCGGGGCGAGGAGGGTATGTATTAATATTCTTGGTAGACTCCATGCGATCGGGTAATCAAACATCATCGTGTTGAGTCGGCATCGGTTTTCAAATGACAGCCGCACCAATGTATGAGTCAAACAAAGCCTCCCCATGCTATTGGCACGGCAACACATAACGAGGTAGATGCATGCCAGAAGCTCTTGTACGCGCTGTAAGCACAACCAGCTAACCACACGTGAATATCCCAGCCCGAATCCTCGATAGAACTTGCAGAGGTTGGACATGCGCTTGCTTGCGCGTATCTATCGGCTTTTCATGTGCCAGCTCGCATCTTCAGAACACCTACAGCAGTTGAACATGCACTCGCTTCATGTTATCGCGCTCTCCATTCCACGTTCGGCAACAGCAATACGCGGCGAGGTCCTCCAGCACCGCAAGAGAAAAATCGTACGCGCCCAGCACTCCAACATCACGACCCGACCGAAAACATGATCATGCTCTATCGCAAAATGTCAGCAAGCGCAAGAACCCACGTGTCCCGCAAGAGAAAAGCCATGAGCGCCCAGCCCTCCGAAATCGCGACTCGACCGAAAGCACAATCACGCGCTGTTGCAGAGGCTCGTACTGAGCAATCATCGCGAGAACCCACGTGTCGATAGCGCAAGCCTCCTGTTCTACCACGAAATCTTTAATCGAGTCTGCTGCTGTCACGACCGCAGTCTGTCCTTCAGGCTTTAATCTCACATCATGCACCACACAACAGAGGTCAAAGTAGGAACAACGCCAAAACAATGTAGCAGCACCCCATATTATCATCTTCTCACGTAGCACCGCATGCACACTACGCATACATCGGTGCCTTGCACCGACAACGTAAGCTCGTACCTATACTCGCGTAGACCTACAACTACAACGTTAGGCTCAGCTGCCAGTATATATTATTCCTCCCACCACTGCCAACGAGGTCACGTGGCCCGACGGGTGTTTTTTTTCACCCCCTTTGGTGCCAGCTTCGACTCTCAGGTCCACATCTATATCAATATTACACACACAACTGTCCTTTCACTCGTGGGACTCGTGAAACTAACTACTCTACCCCCCCCACCACCACCATCACCAACGAGCTGCTTTGGCACGAAGGCCGAGGCATTCACCATCCGTTGTACTCAACCGCCATGTGCCGCCATTGATGGCATTTTTTGTTTTTCCCGCGCAGGCTGTGCCGTTCACGGTCTAACTTTGTCTTAGGCTTAAGAACTTGCTCAACGCCCACAACACAGGCGTGGTGGTGACCTCTGCGTTGCTGCTGTTGGCCCTTCCACCGGCATGTAGTTTTTCTTCCTATAATGTCTCGGGTCATCCGTCCTTGTCCAGTGCTGCTCCGCATGACAGTTTCCCATTTACCAGCCGAAAATGCCCCTGGAATCAGTGTTGACAGCGCTCAGTCCGCTGGCCGGGACCAGACGCTCGAGCTCGGTCTGAAGGTAAACTAGGTCTTTCCTCGCCTCTGGTGTCGCGGTGCCAAAATGACAATCGGGAAAGGTTGCAAGATGCGAGACCAGAGAGCACCCGAATTTTGAACGCCACCGATTGACCGGTACCGGCATTGCAGAGTGCGACACAAGAAAAATAAGTAAATGGTAACCATCGATGATCGGTACCGGCGGTGTTGAGAGATTCGAGGAAACGCGGAGACGAGCAGCAGGCGATAGGGGAGGGAGATGGAGGGGAGGAACATATCCTACGTTTAGATGAATCGTACTCAGGATACGCTCTCACCCGCTCTTCCAGCCAATATTACACTTCGCGCAAAATTGCTAACTATCAAAATAACAACCAAGCGCCGCCACAGAAAGCCCAAAATGTACCCACGCTATCATAACGGCATTGCACCGTTGATGGATCCAGCCATATAAAAATATAAACGGTTCATAGAGTGCTGTGTTCGTTTCCAACGTTCCGATGGTGAGTGCGGTATCAAGGACCCCAAGACAAAACTGTAGAAAGTCGGCGTGCCTGAGGCGATATTTCCACCTTGATTGACACCTTTCCTGGCAGACCTGAACTTGCTCTAATAACCGCAGAGTGGCTTCCCGAGGCTCGCAAGAGGGTAAAACGAAATGATGGCCATAATTTACTTTGGCAATGGGCACTTCAGCACAATCTCGTTGCATGCGGCCAGAACACTCCATCATGCGCAGGAACTAGACACGTTTGGCGTACCATAAAAACAGGACGGTATTTCTTCTCCGTGAAGGGTAAAATATAGAGTGAAACACACCACACAGAAATACACGGAAACTTCTCACACTTGTCCCACAATCAACCGCCGATCGAGCGTGCGACCAGAACTTTCCCCCTAAGTCAATTTGATACTCAGAATATCATACCCCGCCTTGTTAATCAGCTTCTCCCAACACGCAGGTGAACATGAAACGCACCAGCAGCATTCGTTAGGTCGCACACGACAGCACGCTTTCAGAAAGTTCGCAGATTTCATGAACAAGACGTCCACCTCTTACACCACAACCTGCGCGATAGGCCGTGCGAACAAGAGTGGCAGACGGGAAACACGCCCTCACCCTCCATGGTGCCCGACTTAATGTCTGCCATATGCAGGTACGATGTTTGCCGTGTGATGGCTTCCCTGAGTCTCGCAATCCCCAACCGGGACCCGGGCACACAAGCCTTCCACCGCAGTTGGGCCACCTTCGCGAGGCAAGCGCCAGCGTCCGAGCTGCGTACGCGCGCAGGACATCGCAACAACGTGGCAACGCAAGGGTTGGAGGCGATTGTGGTTAAACGTTCGTACCCGCCCTTGCTTGTGGCCACGTTCTTATTTTGCGCTTGACGTGTTGTAGACAGGAACAACGGCAAGAAACACCAGATCAATCAGACTACAGTAGATACAAGAGGTATTAAAAGCCTTGGTGGCAACATTGTGTTCGACAACTGAGTTGAACCGACACAAGAAACAGCTGACGACTACTGTGGAAGTGTCGTGAGGTTGAGCTACATCGTTGCCCATCCGCCGGAAGAGTACAAACATCCAAATAAACATACTACTCACGTATACCAAGCACGCGGACCGCAAGGTAGAGGAACAAAATAAACATCTGTACCTTGGCAAGGCGTACACAATCAAACCCCTGTTGAAAAAAACAGAGAGACACACGCAAGGTCCCAAAGCACACACACAAAGAAGGTGGGCGCCGTAGTGCAAACGCTGCGGGAGGGTGCGTGCGGCGGCTGCCCATACCTCACCAAAAACATCGGTCCGAAAGTAAAACAGATTCCCTTGCGCCATCCTCACACACATTAAATATATCACCGGACAATGCATCATACGCTGTACACGCACACGATGCTTCACTTTTGAAATACGGGTCAGGGGGGGAGGGGGGGGGGGGGCGCGAACCCGTGTACTGCGGCAAACATTATTTTACGCTGATTCCCACAAATGTTGTGCCCAAACCGTAAGCACAGGTCTAAAGAGTCCGCCCATAAAACACGGTGTATCAGCTCATCGTAAGTACGGAGAGTGCGAAAGAGAGACGGAGCGATCAGGAATTAGTGTCGACAATAGAGCCCAGCAGTAAGTTCAACATTTGCGGACACATCTACCTCGTTGGCAATCACCAACCACCACCACCACCACCACACCTTTCGGCGTTGTGGCGGCGAGCTTTTGCCACGATACCCTCGGCTTCGTCAAGCTTCGGAATAGGCTCCTTCAGTGCCGCCCAAGCAACCACCATGCACGCGGAGGCACGGGCGACCTCGAGGGCCGGAAGGTGAGCTTCGTGCTGCTTGTTAGCGATGGAAGGGCCTACCGTGATGGCCGCGGGTCCGCCAGCTGCCAAGACCGCCGCCACCCACGCCTCCTGCCTCGCCTGCGAAAAAAGTCGTTTCAGGTCAAAATGTTGCATCGTCAGACAAATGAAATCCCTATTCGCTGTCTAGACCAGTGAGGAAAGACACATATGTATGGAAATTC
The DNA here is from genome assembly GCA_031763025.1 of Macrocystis pyrifera. NCBI lineage: Eukaryota > Phaeophyceae > Laminariales > Laminariaceae > Macrocystis > Macrocystis pyrifera. Next base: position 2,239,968 of record JASSKH010000009.1, on the reverse strand, counting down.
CTGACCTCTATGGTCTGCAAGATATGCGTAGATCATGTTGACGAGTGAGAGCCGTATCATCTGCATGTTGGAGCACATGCATCCTGGGTTGAATCTGTACGATACAACTACTGCACAGCATCTCATAACAGTAAGTAGAATATTTACATGATCTAGATGACCTACTGCTGTAGGTCGGGATCTGTCGTGCGAAAGGCTGTTCATCCGCGCAGGGGTTGGAAAATCTGATTGGGGGCTCTATAGAAAGGACCGGTCTTGACCCTTGTACCGCCGCAAAACGTATCCAACGCTTGTTGACGGACGCAAAGAACTTTGGATGACGAAAATGTGCTGAGCGGCGACCGCCACGCAAAACCCTATACAATAGTCTAAGTTCAAGGTTGACTCCCTTTGTGAGAACTGGTGTCGATCTGTGTCACACAGATTCTGCAGATCATTTCATAGCGGCAGGAAAAGCCGTAGATGATCTAACCATAATTCCACGTAGTTTGGCTCTCAACATGTGGTGCGCACTCGAAGGGGAAAAAAGGGTATGAAGCATGACTATACTACAAAAACATCCGCCACTACTATTCCAAGTAACCTGTGTTCCGAAAACCCGGGTGAAATTCTAATGTCATCATTTAATAGGGATCATAGTAATGGGGCAAGGGCCTCTATGAAGAAACCTAATCGTGTTTTTAAGTACATCCATGCTATACACAAGGGGGTTAACGCGTTGAGCACCAGCGTGAAACGGCTCCAGAATTGCATGCACCGCAGACAACGGCTATATTTTTCACTGATAGAGGGCATTGGGCACACCTACCCGCCTCCACTCAATGGTCATTAGCCCCACGTTAGTCATCAGGGTCGTAGATTATTCCAACCCCACTGCTGTTCAAGAACGTATTGATGTAACACACATGTAAGGCTGCATTAACCTAACTGCATATATATATATGTGAAATAATTAGAGTGGACTAATGTTGGCGGTGATAAAATGGTTACTAACGCAAAATACGGCGTGCACACAAAACTAACGATATTTCAAGAGTCAACTCGCGGGCTCAATCATCTCAAGACGGAAACAACTTAGAATGAGAGCGGACAATTCTTTGCAGGTGTTTGGAGTATAAAAGGGTCATATTATAACTGCTTCTGGCGGACACAAAAAAAAAGTGGAGTTCCAAGAGTCACCTTGGGGGCTTCACGAAACAAAAACTGGTACCCTCCACAAAATCGAATCACAACAGACAGAAGTTTCAATTCAATTAAACCTGTCTACCTCTCAATCGACCCAGATGAAACCTGTACTCCAAACCGACACAGGTGTTCAGTCAGCCACCGTACCCCGAACAACTAGTCAAGAAGAGTGGCAGCGCAAAAAGCAGAAACGTTGCCGTTCATCCCATCGTTACCGATTCCCCAAAAAACTAACCTCGTCCAAGCGGCCCGACTTAAGAGCATTCTCAGCTTCATCCAGAGCCCTCAAGCACGGGGGCAGTCTGTCCTCTTCCGACATACCCTCGGCCTCCAGCTCCGTCACCCACACCTTCCGCGGCTTGCTGGAGGGACGAAACGTCGTGCGAGAGCTAGGGTTGTGACTCGGCTGGACTTCACGGCTAGTTATCGCTCATCACTTCATTATTTCGGGGGAACGTACAGTAGTAATCCGCACCAAATACGGAGTGTTAACATAGAGGGTCCATCGTGAGGTTCTGACCGCTCTGGATCCCCCCCGTAATAGTTGGGTGACGAAGCAAAGCAAGCCAACCTTGAATGATTTTTTGGGTCTTCCCGCTATGAGTACAAAAAAAACACAAATCTGAGCCGAAAACGCGCCAGTCAAAGGCAAAAAAAAAAACGAAGAACTCCGCAAATCTCAGCACGCAACTACGGTTTCTGCGCAGAATAAAAATTTACATGAAAAATTGCTTATCGATTCTCCTGTTACCGACGACTATTCAAAAGCACCATTCAAATTTGCACGAATTTGACGAACTTATGCATTTGTGGATAGCATCTTATATTAGAGCCATAGTTATGTGATATGAGATCGACCGCTGCACTCTGTTCGCCGACAACTCTTCAGACGCTTGGGATTGGCCAAGCTTGCTCCGAGAATGGTCTCGGGTCATGTCTGCTACCGGCGGGATTTTGCGAGAAGAATTACCGTCGCTGCTGCTTGCTGCTGCAGCTGTTGCTGCACGTCACGGCCTACTGCTACTGTATGTAGTATGCTGCTGCAAGTAAGTGCGCTGCTTACTGTTGCAAGTGCTGCTTACTGCAGCAGTGCTGTTGCTGCAAGCGCTGCGGCAAGCAAACACTGCGTCAAGCAAGCATTGCTGCAAGCAAGCTCCGCTGCATAAAAAACTGCTGCAAGCAATGCTGCACGCGCTGTTGCAAGCGCTGCTGCTGCTTGCAGCTGCTGCAAGCGCGTGCGCCCTTGCTGCCACGCCCCTGGTCTTCGCCGCTACGACCCCTTCTTGGGCAGAGGGGACAACGAAGATGGAGGGCGATCTTCCTGTTGTGGCGGCGTTGCTTGCACAGCGAGTGTCGAGGAGCGCAGGATAGACCGCACTTTTGCCTGTTGGTGTTTGGTGTTGCTTACTGCTCCTGTAGCTTGCTGCTGCTTGCTGCTGCTGGCCGCTGCAGGTAGGCACTGCTGCTTGCACGACTTCTGTTCGCTCTGCAAGTGCTGCCGCTGCTGCAAGTGTGTTCGTTTCCAACAGAAGAATCCTCTATTTAGCGTTTTTTTTCGTTTCCCTTTACACCCATGTCCGAAGGTTTTCAGTTACGACAAAATTTCCGACTAGATGAACAAAAATAAAATGCGCAGACACCACCGTACTAACTATATATTAATAGTAATACCTAGCCAAACAACTGACTATGTACTGTACATATTTATATGTATATACGAGCATAGTAGGCAAATTAAGAGTCCGCCAACTCACAGCCTTAGCGAGAGCGGTGTACAGAGCGGTCGGCGGGTGGCGTTGGGTACGTACTGTGCCATTGTTCGAGGCCAGAGCGGGGCAGTCATAAGAACCTTGCCACCGAAAACATTACAGCCACTGGCCCTGTGTGGCGACAAATCAATTAAATTGATGTTGGCGTGCTCAACGCGGTACATAGCAGTCACATACCGGTACATAATAATAAGACATCAACTTCCGCTGCTCGCCCGTAGCGACGTTGTGAGCCCCATCGTACTTTTCCAAGCATATGCGCGGGACTGTGATAACTATATGTTAGGTAGGTCGACGCAATAAAACGAAACGCACAGCTCTAAAGTCTGGGGACCGGCCATCTTGAGCTCTAAACGCGGAGAAAGCACCGCGATGCTCGTGGTAGCGCAATCATACAGCGCACTGCAATCACACAGCGCGAACGAAAAAACGATGTTGCTGACTGTGAAAAAAAACACAACACACCCACACCCACACAGTGAGTTGTTTCCGAGAAAAGAATTGCTGTGCATCGGAGCACGAGAGCGGGAACTCTGCGCGATGTCGTGCACATTGTTGTTGCTCTGGGCAGTGGAATCATGCATCGCAGACAAACGACAACAATCAACAAATTATACAGCAGTCCGAAGTAAAACATTTATCTCGCCTAGCGTGGGCCTTGACGTGCTCGATGATGGCCGCCTCGTATTCCCCGTTGGAATCATACATCTGCAGTGTCAGGGTGGAATCTAGGGGGTCGTCGTGGTCTGGGTAGAGCAGCAGTCCGTACACGCAGCCCAGGATCGACGACACAGACGTGTTTGGGGTCCACGACCGGTCGAGGAGGGAGTGGCACACCTGCGTGTCAAGGGGGAGGGGGGTAATGGTATCAATCTAAAATAGTACGGAGTAAACTTTCGGCAGGGAATAGTAATGTTTAGCGCGTGTACTGCGTCTTGGCGAGGAAATGCACTCTGCTGTCGGGTGAATCACCGAATCCGAGGGTGCTCCCCCTCGTACAAAGCTGGTGTGGGACAAGCCCAGAAAACGAGAGATACATACGTACATAGGTCGCTATTTCTGATTAATTGTTTTTAAGGACTGGGTGAAAAGCAAAAGCTTAAGCGCATCATATTTCCACATCTGTATCGTCTGTCAACTTCAATCTGGGCGCTCTAAAAAGTATCATGTCTCGTTCCTTTTATGTGTCTGTGCCTCTTGGCGCGCGCCACATTTTCAATTTGCAGCACCCGTCAGGAAGCGGAATCCACTGGTTGCAGCTCTTGCGGCTGTTGTTTAATACCAGGGTAGGTTCCCGCCAACAAAAAACGCCTACTCTGAGAAAGGCTTGAACTTTAACTTGTGGACACCAACCTTGAGTAACCTTGACCACACCGTAAAACACGCAAGTTCACCCCCCCCTGGTCGATGAAAACTTGACGTGCTCCGTCCCGGCATTGTAGGGATGCGAGGGTCTATGGTCATACGACTACGGCCATGCATGATATCATGTACACCCCCCCGCGAGCAGGGATGAGTTTCCGAGTTCATTCTCTCGATAACAATGGGGGCACGAGATATTTCCATGAGCGCAACGCTCGTCGTTTTTTTTTACTCTCCCCGTTATCAAGAAAACCATCTTAGAAAAAACAAATCGTCCGCGGGGTGCGCTATCTTGCGTGTTATATGTACGGTATGTACGTACGGTAGGCTACTATAGTACGGATGGGAGAAGTGTAATATATACAGTAGTGTAAGCGCTCGCCGCTGAGCACGATTTCTCAATCCAAATTTCTTAAACGTTCCCCAAAGAGTGAGGCTGACCTTTTTACCGGCCTGTTTCTTATTTGTGCGCCCAAACAGTCCCAATTTATTAACATCTCCCACAAGGTGAGCCTGACGTCCAGTATATATGGGGTTTTACTAATTCGTGGGCCTACACTGCTGTATAGGCGGAGTGGTGCGCTAATCCCCGAACCGTGGTTTTATTATTCCAGTCGATACACATTTTCTCCCTCCCCTCTCTCACCCTCCCGTGGGCGTTGATGTTGCAGTGCCGGATGGGGGTGTTGAAGCGAATGTCGGGAGCAACAGAAGGGTAGCTGGGCGGAAAGTACACGTTGAGCATCCAACATCCTCCCTTGTAGGGGGTAGACTCTGGGCCCGTGACGATGGCTTTCCAGAAGCACATGTCATTGTCGCTGGGGAACACCTCGAATGCCTGAAATAGCGCGCAACAGGGGGGGGGGAGGTGGGAGGGGGGTAGTGGCGGAAAGAGCAGGGGAGAGGGGAAGGGGGAGGGGGCAGTAGCAGAGAGTCACCACGTCGAAAATATCGGTTGTGCCTCGATTAACCTTTCGGTCGGAGAGTACGATCACCCATCACGCACCTAGTAGGCGTTTTGGAAAGGGATTTTTTCCCTCGGTAGGGGTAAACTACCTCAACCCCTCAATAACCGCCACTACTTGTTTTTGCAGACACTACCTGGTAATTAGCGTGGGATAAGTTTTTCGGTTCGAAGGGTAAGGTTAAGTGAAAGCATATTATCTTGGTGGAGAAAAGTCTCACCATGCTACGACACACTGATACGCTTAACGAATTGTGAACGGCGTCGTTTTCCAGAACTGGATGAATTACCAAAGATTTGACGCCGCAGGATCGAACTCCAACAGTCCAACAGATAAGGTGTACCAGAAAGCTAAATGACCACCTTCGCCACATTGCTATATTCATGGTATGCGCCACGCTTGTCTGGATAGGTCTGAGGGGGGAGGGGGGGTGTACTCATTATCATGCATGGCCGTAGTCGTATTACCATAGACCCTCGCATCTCTAGAATGTTGGGATGGAGCACGTCGGGTTTTCACCGACCAGGCAGACATTGCTTGCACCAAGCGCGAAGCGCGGTGAGGCGTCCGGCGAGTCGCATGAAGGGTGAGCTGTATCCTACTAAGAACCGTTTTAGAGGCGGCTTTTCTTGAATACCGATGACAGCATCAATGGATTCATTCAATTTCTGGTGTGGCCACTTCCAGAGACAACGATGGGTTTACTATGTAACTTCCTCGTAGGTGCCTCACCATATACACGCTACGTGATACGATCATCCCCCTTGTGCGGAGTATAGGTTCTCCCCGCACAAAAATGATCTAACTTGACCGCCAGCCGTGATGACCGCCACAAAAAAAAACGGTACCCTGGCTGTCTAGCTCACGCAGTGAGAGGCGTGTTTTACAGCGTCGTCGCCAACCGACGCCAACCCAACCTATATATGTACATGTACCAGGTATATAATATAGGGGGGGGGGGGGGGGGGGGGGGGGGCGTACTCATTTGTCGCTCGCCTTAGTCGTTTGACCATTGACCACGCATCCCATTCGAGACGGAGCACCGTTCCTACTCCTAATGTAATAGAGACACCAACATTTGGGCGCTCGTTACGTTGTTTTCAAATATTACATTATTTTTGCTATTCGTATCCCCTTCCTGTTTCGCCGCCTGTGGCCACCAATTATCTCCTAGGAGCGATCGTTTTCTCGCTGCTATCCAGAGTACCAAACTCCTCCATGTCACATTCGTCTATTTCCCTCATCCCCTCTTCTAATACAAGGGGGGGTGGCTGCACCAGTCGCGCGTGTGCTTCGATAAGACTCTTGCGGGCAATACCGCAACACGAAGAGGCAACCACACGTCTGAAACTTTTCTTCACGGTACCCTGGGAACGAATCATTGTGGAGTTCGTATTTGGGCCACGAGTACAAATACGAGCAGGGCGTGCTGTACGGCGGCACAAGCCCAACCAATAACCCCTTCGGCATCCCAAGATACCGACCAAAACAACTACCTGGTACCACGTTGGCGTTTTCGACGGTCCACAGACAGGTTGAGCAACCAGCATTACTGTACGGGTAGGATCATGTTGCGCCCGTGGCGTGCGGCTCCTTGCATTCAACCATTGTAACCCGGACACAATATTGTACAATACCATCCCCCAATCACGTAGTGGGCACAATGGTTGCTGTAATCGTCATTTGTATCGCCAATTTCCGCCTCTGGAGTCCCAAAATAGGCACAGCGTGAACGCACTAACAGCGGAACGGTGCCTTTAGAGGCAATAATTTCGACAAACACCCGAGCTTTCCGCCTGCCGAAACAGCCCCGTCTTCCGCTTCGCCCGACCGCGAATGGCCCGAGGGCGACCGTTTGCCTAGATGAGCTCCGACACGCACACAAAGAGTATCGAAACGAATCCGAACACACCGAAAAACAAAAACAACACAACACGGGCGATTAAAATTATCCAAGGCCTCCCAGTCACCGGAACACTACACAATGCAACACGCATAACAGGATTCTCAAACGTAGCCAAATATATACTAGTATATACAAGGGGCTACGCCGGGGGCCTGGACGGCCGCCGGTCGCAGGCTCGCGTGAAGGGAGTATAAAGTAGAGGAGTAGGAGAAGGCTTAGACTCGATGCCAAGAGATTGAGAGCGTGCGCTCCGCCCTCCACTCTGACAAGTGTGAGATGAAGCTATTGTGTGTCTTCATAATAACAGCGAACTGAGAAATGCAAAGGCGGCAGAATGCTGACGATTACTTGCCGATTAACCGAAATGCGGCGGAATCGTAGAAGGCGGTGTAACTATTAATAACTTCTAACTCAGGGAGTACGCGATGACAGACAGAGCAGCTCCGTGGAAAGGTGCCGCCACAGCAGCTGCTGTAGCAGTACTGCTGCAGCTGTACATCTCCGCAGCCACGTAGTACAGCCCCACTACTGTTGCCGCTGTACGATAGCGTACACGCCAGAAGTGCTGCTGGCTGTAGGTGACATGCGACATCTCTCATGTATCCACGCATATTCTTTTATGGATGGCGGTTCTCAACTAAGTCTGGGTGGCATGTGCTATCGGGGCGTTCCGTCGATGTCCCAGATACAGCCACCCGCGTAGGCCCCCACAATGGCGACGGCGGCCGGGTAGGTGACCCTCCTCATGGGTCAGAGGTCGGAGAGGACGTGCCGGAAAGAACCACGCGATTGGATACACTCTGTCGAGAGACCATGGACCAAAACACTGAGAGTGCAGGCATTTTCGGAGATTCCTTCGTAGATCTCAAATTCAAGGCTTCGCGCGGGTGCCACGGCGCTGAGTGGGCGGATCCTCCGACGCCGGGCGGTTCGGGCGTCGAGGGGGAATGCCCCGGCAAAAGAAACGCGCGGAATGATGGTCAGAGGCGGGAGAGATTCGCCGACCAAAACGGATCGGACAAGGCTGAGGATTATCATAGGTATAAAAGGGGGGCTCCGCCGCGGCGGGCTGAAGGCCGCCTGCGGCTTCGCGCATGCCCGTAGAGTAGGTAAACGGAGCGGCCGACCTCAAAACCGATCGTACTGCCAAGGGGTGTACGGTGGTATTTAATAATTTCTGGTGAGGAGGCATTACTATTTTGTTATTTTTTTATGACGTTTGCCGTGACGCCACCACCAGCTTCCTCGACGTTGTCGTTGACGTTCTCCCTATGATTTTGTTTTTGCTATGCCTGCTTGCGACGTCCGCCCACGAAAAGCAATACCACCGTTGTGCTGCCAAACTTTACCCTGAACGCGTACAAAATCACAAATATATATGATAGCCTCTGCTTGACCGGCACGTGAGATGCCGGTAAGGTTGGACCTGCTATATGCTGCAAGTACTCGGTGCGACCCATCAATGTATACTGCAAGGGAACGCTCAGAATGCATACACAGATTACTTCAATATGACGGCACCACCGCCGCTATCTCATTGGTCCACTCGAAACATAGGTACCACCGTTCTTGCCAAATATAAACCCTACATAATTTAAATGGACACAAGTCTGATCGGAACGTACGTGTGTTCACATGCATGCTACTTACGTCAACCGACCAATTTCTCCGATCATACGAGTCTGTCGGATTACTTTGCGTCGTCGTTCTGTCTATGACTACCAATACACAATACAGTTTTGCAATCTCAATATTTTAGATCCCGCTCAAATAACGCCTTAACATATCACTGACACCCTTCCAAAACGCAAGCCACACAAAGCAGCAGTAGTAGTAGCACGAGCAAGTATGACAGCAGGTAGCAGTACAAGAGGAGGACTGCACACGTACATGTGAGATGTTTACTGCAGCCAGTGGACCCGTGGTAGCAGCTGATATGCTGACACCTGATACCTGTGATATTCTTTGTGCCCAGTGCCCAGACACCATCATGCAGATGTTAGGATGCCTCCTTGCTGTAACGATGCATCTTGTTGTCGTGTTTCACGTGTGATAAGTCAGGGAGTAGCAAGACACAGCATCATAGCAGTACGAAGTCGCATGGGGTGCCAACAACAAAAATGAAAAATGAATAATGTGCACCACGTCGTATTATGATATGCCAAACGCTGCGCCATGCGTGCTGTTCTGACACTTGCGCCTTGCATTCTTGTACTTTTTGCGGGGTGCGGAAACTATCCCACCACTCACGCAGCTTGCGGGGGGGGAAATTATTTCCGCATGTCAGCATACCCGAAATAACTGGAAATATCAGGCATCAGCCCGACCGGCGAGCTTGCGGGAGAGAAGGGGAATTATCTCGCATGCCCGAAGGAAAAACTGCACACTGACCTCGCGGGAAAACGTAGAGGTTAAGCCGACTTCCGAAAAATCTACTCCGAATAACCCAGCAAATCTTTTTTTTTTCCAAGAAGCTGTAAACAAATAAAAATTGAATGTTCACGAAAGAAACTGTCATCATGCTTCGAAGTATAATTATTTATTGCACCGCACACGATCGTTCTGCTGTAGAAACAGAAATCGCGAGAAGAGATACTGCAAAAAAAGTGACGAGACGGAAGCACACTGGTAGTTCGACACTCGTTCCTGCGACGCCCAACCCTCAACCCACGCGCAATCGCAGAGCACGAGACCGGCCACCCCGGCCCAAATTTCCCACACTCTTACCGCCATGAGCTGTAAAAAGCCGCGGAGGCTGCGCGGAGGCTGCAGCCTCTCTCGTTTCGGCCAAACAAGTAGAGGTCCAAGCTGGGTGCTGGCATCGAAAACAGAATGGTTTTACCGACACGAGCAAGCGTAGATGTCGGTTGACGGCACATTTGCCCTTTGAACGATAATTGTCAAGGACATTCCAATGCTAAAAACTATCAAAATTTAAAAGACGGTTTGACGGGCCAAGGTAGGCCTGACGGGGCAAAGGTAGGCCGTCAACCAAAATATTTGGCCACGAGACTGTGATAAAGCAAGTGCTGGTAGCTTGCAAAATTGAGTATCGGTATTGATCACTCAACTCGTTGAACTCAGTACCGACCACACTCGACTGGTCCATCGCACTCAGCATCGACCACTCATCAACTGGTTCAACTCACAGCTCGTGTAATTGAAATGTCTCTCGCGCTTTATCTGGGCACTGCTCGAGCGTGGTAGAGGCTGTCATTTGCCCCGTGACGGATAGCTGTGAAGGACATCCCAATGCTAAAAATTATACATTTATAAGACGGTTTGACGTGCCAAAGGTAGGCCTGACGGGGCAACGGTAGGCCGTCAACCGAAATCTTTGGCCACGAGACTGCTGTAATAAATCACGTACCGTGGTAGCTTGCAAAATTGAGTATCGAGTACTCAACTCGTTGAACTCAGTATCGACCACTCGACTGGTCCATCGCACTCAGTATCGATCACCCAACTGGTCTAACTCACAGCTGACGTATTTGAAGTGTTTCTCGCGCCTCGTCTGGGCACTGCGCGAGCGTGGTAGAGGCCGCACCCGACACAGTCGGGGTCGGGGATCACGATGAGGGAGTATCGGGCCGAGAGATGCACCTCATCGCGAGCTAGCACGAAAAAAGCAAAATAATACATATAAGAAAAGCTGAGAAGCGCTCACAAGGCAGCACCAACACTATCGTATGTATCTATATATACCAGTCGTATATATCTATATATACCAGGTACCAAGTACAGGGTATACCGGTACAAAGAGCACACAACACAAAGTAACCTGCAACAAGATTCTCAAACGCACACGAGCAAACACCGGTAAAAAAAAACAAAACACGATTCGACAACATGGATGTTGCATCAAATCACGATCCACCGCTCTCACAAACGGACGGCATCAACCAGCAGCAGGCCTTTACCGCACCTCCACTGATCCTCACCGGGTGTGGGTTCTTGATCATGTTCATCATTTCCTGCTGAACGCGACGCGCACGCTCGCGATGCACCGCCCCACCGCCGGCATTCCCGCGCGTCCGGCGGTGCATCGCGCGCGCCTCCGTCGACGAAGCACCGCTCCCACCGCCGCTGCCGCCGCCGCCGCCTGCACCATCTTTGGCAGCAGTGCTCTCTGTCGGCGCAATGCCAGCGAGCGCAGCAAGCAATGGCCTGCAGTCCAATCCCCAACACGAGGGAGGAAGGGCGCGCGGTTTCATCGCTTAACGAAATGTACTGGTAGAGGACAAATATATTACGAAGTATACATAATATATTACAAAGTATATATAATACATTACGAAGTATATATAGTATATTACGAAGTATATATACTGCACCGGCCTTCTCTCAAGAAACCGGAATAATGGCCTTAGGCTAGATTTGTTTGCTTAGCAAAGATCTTTTCTACACTAACTTCAGCTTATGTAACCGCTCTCGAAGTTTACTTTCCCTGGAAAAAGGTGGACTCAATTGTGTCTTATTCGTGACCACCGGCTATTACGGAGGAACATTGTAATCAGGACTAAATACGCTCAGTAAAGTTACTGTTGAAACATTGCGTCGTAGGCTAACTCGTACTGGTATATGGTTTGGGATCAATGAGGCCTCCTGCTGCGACCAGCCGGAGACTCTCACCCAGGGTTACTACTTCCGCGTCAATTGTCTGACAATCAACGCGGCACTTCGTGGCAGAGAGTAGGTACCCCGGTAAAATAAACACTAACAAAACTGATGTTGTCGACGGTACACCTCGCTACCAACGATGGGCGGGCGGGATGGTCTGTTTTTTCCAAGCCTCTTTCGACTTTGTCGTGCTGTTGAAGAGCTGCGATATCGCTCACGGAGTGATAAGTAGTCACTGTCTTCCAGTACAACATTGAGGTTTTCCCTAAAAGGGACCCACTCTGCTGGCGTCCCCTCTTTTCTGTTTCAGACTACTGCTGTAACATTGCGTCGTAGGTTAATTCGTATATAGTTTGGGATCAATGAGGCCTCTCTGCTGCGGCATGAGATCATACCCATACTTGTTGACCCTTCTCTTATCTCAAGGCCGTCGTTCGTTTGATTCGTATCCGTTCTGTGGGTTCCTTCTCTTCCTTAGTGTCCTCAAACTTGTAGCCTACAGTAGTTGATTAGGGGTTCTGCTACCGTTGGTTGTCCCGTGGGAACGTCGTGCACGATTTTTCGTACCCTCCGACGGTGATATGACGCTGAGGTATGCGATTGCGGTGTGAGGCACCCGGAACGCGTTTACCTGGTAGTCGGCACGCAACCTTTCGTAGAATATATAGGTTTTTGGTGGGTCCTGATTAATATGATCCCCCATAGCGGATTACACCAGTATGGAAAATTATCTGATGCGAGATCGACAGCGACGTCAACATCGACGACAACAAGGACAACAACCTACGACCAACACCAGCAACAACAACCACAACAACCACAAAATCGACCTTGCGTCTTTACAGGGTCGCCCTTTCTCGCTCTCTCGCTCGCTACCAACTCGCGCCGGTGGGTACGTGTATGTATATGCCATTCTGGGCGGAAAAATCTGGGCGGAAACATAACTACAGTAATGCGGGGGACCATAGTAAATAGGACCGAATATTGTCAGTGGAAAATAGGTACATAAATAGGTTTTAATGTACACCATAGGTCCTACTAACTATGGTCCCCCAAAATAGCGTTTAAACATAAATGTCAAGACCTGACGGTCCTTGTATGTCCGCCCATAATGGTAAGTATATTTGACGCTCTTTGTCACAAGTGCGCTGGTCGAAGGCACAGAAACATGAAACGAATGAGGTACGAATGCTTTTGAGAGCGATTTTCGGTCGGTCGGACGACCCACATTTCCCCGGCTTCACCCAACTCGAAAGGACCCCCTATCTTTTAGACGGCCGTGCAAACAAAAGTTTTCAGGACTCTACACGGGTCATGGCCCGACTCGCGGGTCGGGTGAAGATATTTTTAATCTCACGGATCGGGTCGGGTCGGGTCGGGTCGGGTCAGGAGGTCTTCAAACTCTAACGGGTAGGGTCGAATCACCTATACCTATCCCGCCTCGACCTGACCCGCAAGGTTTGACCCGACCCGTGAATAGCCCTGAAAAGTAGCAACTCGCCTCGCTTGTAATAAAATGTCAAACACAATTTATTGCACGGATGCTCGAATGCATCGTGGCGCGCTCGATTGTTGTTTTGTCCACGACAATCAATGCCTCACCTGCATATGCTCTTGGTCTTGGGGTCCTCCCTGAGAGTCGCGGTCTCTTCGGTGTCGTGTGCCGAGCTCATACGCGCCTCGGCCAACAGCTGGCTTTCGCTCGACACCTGTATAATATGGTGGTGAGTAGGGGATGTACTCGATATCATGCATGGGCGTAGTCGTATGGCCGTAGACCCTCGCATCCCTACAATGCCGGGACAGGGGGTGGGGGCTAAAGTAGGAATCAGAACCACGATGGACCTAGAAAAAACATGTACCCCTGTATATTTACACACCATGTTTGATTATGACTACCCTATAATATGATAAGATATGTTACCCCGGCATAGGAAAGAGCACGCAACAGCAGTAGTACAAGTATCGTGATGATGCTGCATGCGTGTCATACAGGTCCGTGCATTGCAGCTTTTTTGGGCGCATCCCCTATCCCCTACTGGTATACCCCAGTACCCCGGCCAGCTTGGTGCGGCCAATGCTGTACAATAATCAAGTAAATCCATTTTCAACGTGTTTCCCCAAAGATGTGCCCGTGTGGCAAAGCAATAGCGAGTAGAACTAACATAGTAGGACGATGTGAAGTGTACAAGGAGAAACGGGACGTTCTCGCAGAGGAGATGAGGGAAATATACGAATGTGACTTGGAGGAGGTTGGCACACTAGACAGCAGCGAGAAAAAAATCGCTATCCCACAAGATAGGTGGTGACCACAGGCGGCGAAACAGGAGGGGATAAAATAAGCAAAACGTTTCTATGCAGTATATGGAAACGACGTAATGAGCGCCAATTGCTGGTGTCTCTATTACAGTAGGAGTAGGAACGGTGCTCCGTCTTGAAAGGGATGCGTGGTCAATGGTCAAATGACGGAGGCAAGCAACGAATGAGTACGCCCCCCCCCCCCCTAAATAATATGAATAGCTTGGGTTGACGTCGGTTGGCAACGACACTGTAAATATGCCGCTCAGTACTTGAGCCAGATAACCAGTGTACCGCTTTTTCGTTTTTGGCGGTCGGTCACAGCTGGGGGTCGAGTTAGATCATTAGTACCGCGTGGAGAATCTTTACTCCGCACAAGGGGAATGATCCTAGCACGTAGTGCTAATGGTAAGGCACCCAATATGCAGTTACATAGTACTCCTATTGCTGTCGCTGGTAGTGGCCACACCGGAAATTATATCAACTCATTGAAGCTTTCATCCAGATGCAAGTCCGCCTCACAAGCGGTTCTTGGTAGGATGCAGCTTACCCTACATGCGACTCGTCAGGCACCTGACGGCGCTTCGCGCTTGGTGCAAGCAATGTCTGCCTGGTCGGTGAAAACCCGACATGCTCCGTCCCGGCATTGTAGAGATGCGAGGGTTTATGGTTATACGACTACGGCCATGCATGATATCGAGTACACTCCTCCTCCCCTCCCCTCAGAAGCCCTGAAACAAAAACGGGGTTCTGAGCGTTTTTTTTTTCCAGTACGCTCAGCAGTAGTACGTACTGCGTAAGCTTCGACTTTTTGCGGGCTCGTTGCGTGTAGAAAAAAAAGCAATGCTTTCTGGTTGGCGGTGTATCATGCGATACCACGACAGCACCGGTTGCACTGATTAAAGGCGGTTTTGACCCGCAAGGCAGCCAAGATTAGCTTACTTTATGGCTCTTTCGGACCCCATGTAAAGCGACCAACTAAAAGGCCAGTCAATAGTGGTTTTATCAAGTTTCTCGGAACGCCTCAAAAGGTGTATCATAGCGTGCAGCAGTACAAGTGTGATAATGCTCGGCACACGTGCTGTATGTGCATCTCCCTAAGGTTCACCATGCACATCTCCCTAAGTTTCACCTCGGATACATCCCCTAATATCCCAGCAGCCTATGGCCTGTGACAGACTGCTTCGCGAGGCCGATGCTGAAACTTGTAACATATATCTTCGATCAGGGTTCCCCTCATAAAAAGTCCCCCGAAAGGGCTAATATCGTAAGAGCGCCAAACAGCGCCAAACATCAAGCCCAAATTCGAAACGAAGAAGAAAATATGCTGGTCAGGATTATATACGGCAACATTTGCGAGCGCCTCCAACATTCTCGTTACATGCCTACGTTGTCATAGCGGGCGGAATTTTGTCCAAAACGGGTTGCGCGTGTCCTCATGTTCATTTTCATCAAAAGTCGTTGTTTGGGTGAGGTACAGAGAGCTCCTCATGTCAGGAATCTGATGACAAAAAAACACTGCTGTATTTACCCGATCTATAGCACCTACGAACATTTTTTTGTCTTCCTATTGAGAAAAGAAACAAAACGTCCAGCTGAAGGAGCGTGATTCCAAATTTCAACGGCTGCATCGCACTCCTCTCTTCCACCTGACGGCTCTACGCCAGAGGGGCAACAATTGTGATCAAGAAAAAAATAGCAAAAGATATATCCCCACCAGCTTGGTCAAGGGGCCGCTGTTCTTCCGCCCCTTCGTGCTCGACACCCGCCGTGCCCGCTGCCCAGCGCTCAGCACCGTCTCAAGCTCGCTCAGCCTCAGCGCCTGCCGGAGGCTCGTTGGGTGGAAGGCATACCCACTCGTCGCCAGCGACAGGCACTTGAGAGACTCGTTCCTTTCCGCTCCCACCGTAACGCTGTCCACCAAAACACCCGCCCTCTGAAGATGATTGCAAACGCTGCGCTCGGGATGGGGGGGAGAGAGGGAGAAATGTGGAAGAAGCGGGGAGGGGGGGGGGAGACGGGGGGAGGGATCAGGGACGCGGGGGCGAGAGCTAGAGCTCTTTATCAGTCCTGATGAATCACGAGTAACACATCATATGTCTCTCCAACGCGCTCGAGCGCCTGCGCGGTCGACCAGCTTAACGTTGCAATACACCTCATAGCACGTTCCTCTCCAAGATACATCAGAGCCACACGAACGAAACGGGGGGGGGTCACCAATTTTCAACCGCCAGCTCTCCACCCCCACCCATCCCTTTGCAACGCCCCGCCCAAAGTCCCACCCCTTAAACCCCTATCTCAACTGCATGCAAACATCACCCCAGTCTCACAGGTGCGCGCTTGCATCCGACTTGGTGTCCTTCCCGTCACTCAGCACCAGTACTCGCGCGATCGGCTCTTCATCGCGACTAGCTTGGATGTCTCGGTCGCTGTCACCACCATTGCTATGCCCCGCGGCGGAGGCATTTTTGCGGCGGTGGTCAGCGGCGCGGCGCTGCTTGGCCTTGGACTTCCAGGTGGACCTCCATTTCTTGATGAGGGTGTACGCCATCTGCAAGGCGTCCCAGAGACGTGTGTCGCCGCTGTTGGACAGAATGTCTACCTAGAGTTGGCGGGAGAGAACCAGGAAAAACAACGCAGGACGGATGTGGGTGATACCGTTCGTTCTCGCCGTATTTACGGGGGGGCACAGTGATCAGAACCAAACATGGTGCGTAAACCTAACGGGATAGTATTGTTTGAGCGTCCATCGTGGGTTCTGACTATTATGCCCCCTCGTACTATTACGGGGGACCATAGTGAATAGGACCAAATGTTGTTGGTAAACACAGGGAAATGTATAGGTTTTTGGGTTCACCGTAGGTCCCATTTACTATGGTCCCCCGTAATAGTTGCTTGTGGCATATCGATGTTACTGCTGGAAAAACGTGTCCGGCTAAGAAACGCCTCCAAGAAAGTAAACGTGGCGTTCACACACAAGAGGCAAACTACGCTGGGTACGAGTACGTGTAGCATGTACAGAGAACATTCGTTATTATCTTTCGAAACACCTGAAAACATGGTTCTTTCAAACAACAAAAAAATGTGGGGCCCTCTTCCTAGACGGCAACACGCACCAAAAGTTTCCAACCAAATATGCTATATACAGGAAACCGCGGTTTGGCTCCTTGACTGACCGCCTCCTACATTGAAACTAGTACATTGAGGTCAGCAGGAGACCGCGGTTTCACCCCTTGGCTGACCTCCCCTGCCCTAAAACTAGTACATCAAAGTCAACAGGAGACCATGGTTTGACCCCTTGACTGACCGCCCCTACACTTGAACTAGTAAATCAAGGTCCGAAGAGGTTTTGACGCGCCAAAAACAAAAACCGCCTCCGAAACGGTTTATTCTCAACACGGGCGGAAAAAACAGCACAGCGTAAACGCGCGCCTGAACGGCCTACTGGGTCCTGGAAAGAACGATTGTCCGTCCTCTGTCGAATAACTCGTCGTTGCTGCGCCAATGCCTTAGCGAAGAGACTCACGAGCCTCCTCGCCACCTTTTGCTCGTCCGGACGCTTTCGCGCTGTAGCCACTTCTGCACGAAGAAAAATATATACATCAGCACTGCACAAAGAAGCAAAAGTTCTACATCCAGGTTGCACAAAAGGAAGCACATACGTACATCCAGACTACGCACTGCTCTACGAATAAAACACATCTACCTCCAGACCGCATGGAATATATCCGTAGATCATGCGCACTCTTGATACGAAAAAACAAAGTGTACATGGCGAGAAAACGTGCGCGCAGCCTCATCGCAAATACCCGTGCCCTGCAACTCGCCTGGTCACGGAAGTCTTCCAGCAGGGGGGTGGGTTCGCATACGACATCCACCTCCGATCCGAAGCTGATCAGTCCAACTTCCACCGCAAGATCGTACGCTTGAGTCCTTCAAGAAAAAGCGATCGAGGGCATAAATTGTGGAGCCTCGTTCGTATTTGGTATATGAAGCGGCACGCGATTCTAACCAAAAACATGCTATAATAGGAGACCGGTCTTTTTAGGCGCGCGAAGGCTTCTTTTGGCCTCAAGATATTAGTTTTAGTGTAGGGGGGGCGTCAAATGGTCAAACCGCGGTCTCCTATTCGTACAAGTCTTTCGGGCCGTATGTATAGACCTACGTTGGCCTTATTAAGGCCTGTTTCGGCCCTGGGAAGCTACTGCAGTTTCAATAATGTAGGGAGGCCGTCAGCTAAGGGGTCAAACATCGGTCTCCTACTATAACGGCCTCTTTTGGCCTCATTCAGAGGCTCCTTATTATGGCTTGTTTCGGTCTCAGCAAACTAGCTTTAGCGTAGGGGGGTGATCAGTCAAGGGGTTAAAACTCAGTCTCCTAGAATAGCGGCCTCTTTAGCCTTGTTCAGAGGCCTCTTTGGGCATTGTTCAGTCCTGTTTTCGCCTTAACAACCTAGTTATAATGTAGGAGGCCGTCAATCCACGGGTCAAAAACCGGTCTCCTATTATAGCGGCCTCTTTTGGCCTTGTTCAGAGGCCTCTTTTGGCTATGTGCAGAGGCCCCTTTTGGTCTTATTTAGGCCTGTTTTGGCCTTAGCAAGCTAGTTTTAGTGTGGGGGGGGCGGTCAGCCAAGGGGTTAGACCGCGGTCTCTTTTAAATATAGCATACTGGTATATACTATGAACCCTTCTACCAATAATACTGCGAAAATCACCCCACTTTAGTCCCAAGTAGATTGCTCCGATAAACGTGGGTGTTTTGCACAAGGGTGAAGACGCGATACGTACGCGAATCTGCTTGGCGCGGGAAAACCACGTCCTCGCCGATTTCACAGGCGGCGTGCTCTGAAAAGGTAATCAGAACTCATGCAAGAGACAACCATGTACCGTATGTAGCGAGCGGGGAGTCAAACGAGCGGCGTAAATACCTGTTGTTGTATCTGTTGCCAGCTGTCAACCCCGCGACGGAAACAATCTGAGCAACATAACCGATATTTGGAGCTCAAAACAATAGCATACAGTAACATTTACCAGAACGAGGGGACTCACGCCGCGCGTTCACCACGGCGGGCTTGCCCTTTCTCTCTTACAGCATAGCACGGACTATTGCTATTCTCCGTTCGGTTCCCGTATACATCTAGTAGTCTCCCTCCACGCGTCTGCCTCGCCCCACCTGTTGATGTAGGCATGGAACAGCTGCTTCACAGCGTCCAGTCTCGTGAGGGAAGGCCTTGAGCTCGAAGTAGACCTGCGGCACAAACACGTAAGCATAGGCACCAAATATGATATACCAAGTGCGTTGTAGCAACAGGAGACCGCATTTTGACCTCTAGACTGACAGCCCCCCTAAACAAAAACGAAAATGTTAAGACCAAAAGATAAGGTCGAAAGAGGCCTTGTCAACCCTTCTAGTGCGGGGAACCATAGTAATCAGGACTCAGCATGTACACAAAAACCTACATATTACAGATTTTTTTCACAGCATGTTGGGGTTCTCATTAGTATAATCCCCATGGTAGTACCGCGCTTCACAGAAGCGCCTACGAATTTTTTATCATAATTCTACGTGATGTCTCCCCAAAATGGGAGTGCAGTGCTATCTACACTCGTGGGGGATGAGGCCAAAAAGACGCCTTGGCGCGCCCCAAGAAAAAATTCTCCCATTAATAGCATCTCTAAGCACCGGGCTTCAACCCCTCAAAAATTAATGTACCAATACCCTTTCGCTGGTCGTAAAGACTTGAAAAAAAAAAAACTGGCGGGCGTTTCGTTCCTTTTCAGCTTTACGAAAACGTCACCGTATTTTTACCTTGCATCGCCCCACGCCCGAAAGCCTCCGTAGGCAAACCTTGTGTCCTAAAACAAAAACGATGAGGTTCCCGTTTCGGAGAGCCCCACTTCCAACCGGGCGTGTACTCACTTGGGGACGTTTGGCACTCACTCCCCGCAAACGATCGTTCGCTTGAGCCATGCCTCTACAGTGCGGTTGTGTGTGTGGGGGGTACTTTTGGGCCCATTTTTTAATTGTCTGACGGGGTTCCCCAACCATTGTTAACTCTCTTGGGACTTCAGAGGAGAAAAAATACGGTAAAAAGTGACCAACACAGAAACGATCGTGCGTAAAAGGAGGTAGTGATAGAATTGGTGTCCGAGTTATAATGCAAGCAGCCGTAGTCCGGCACGGCCGCAAGATGATATACCTGTACTGCTGCGCGCATGCTGCTCGTAGACGATCGGTAGCACCAAACGATATACCTAGTAGTTGTTTAGATCGGCATCTGCAACAGCACCCAAACGGGGATAAGGAACCTATGTACTGTCGGTAGACTCGACTACAATTCTGCACTCCCTTTTGTGCTCACACTTTCAGTCGCTACATACAGTAGGTTCTACATGTCGTAGCCCACGCCATTTCCCGTCAGGTTGCACGTATCATGCCTATATACGTACTTCTTAAGTCGTTTTTTTGCGCTGGGTGCAGAGCTCTTCCATGCTCGGTGGCACGACTCGCTTGTTCGGACAGTTCACCTGTAAGGATCGGCCATGTACACCTCCAGGGTGCAAACAGCATCCAGAGGCTGCTCGCTTGCGTCTCCCGCCCCCTCTGTCTGCGCGAGGACAATGCTAGAGGGCTTCGGGGCGGGGGGACACATGCCGTTTGACAGGCACATGCCCATCTCCACCCCATCACCGGCTGGCCGAAGCCCATGCCACAGGCTACGGACAGGGTACAAGAAGGGGGGGGGGGGGGTAGAGTGACGGACAGCCGTCACTAATAATAACGCGAACGTAAAAAAAATCGTACTACAGTAAATATATCCGCAAAAATAAGAACCGTCTTGGCACTAACATGAACACTACCAGAGCGGTTCTAATATTCAGACAGAATGGAACCTGGTACCGGTCACAGCGAGAACTTGTCCGCAATACAAAATCTACCCACTATAAAACTGCTTACGATATTAAAAGCTGTTCCGGAGAGAGATTACAAAAGCTACTGACCATCATACAAAACCTGCTTGCATCATAAATAAACTGTCCCGGAGAGGGAAAGAGGGGAGGGGGGTACAAGACCCCCCGTCCTCGCGCGCCGCGCGCCCTCTACACACATGCTTGAAACTGTCAACACCACAAAAGGCACCGATCATGGCGAATGCACTATTCAGACACCAACGACGCAACCGTAAAACGCAGGTTACGTTTTTTCTTGTTGCGGTATATATATATATATATACGAAGTATATCTCACGCAGTGGTGCTAGGGCGCCTCAGTACACGCCGGGCCCACAGGCGGAGCTTGATGGAGAAGCTCGTTTCTCCCCGACGGGCAAGCAGAAACATGCCCCTTTCGCCCGACTGCTCGAGTTTCACCGTGAACGACACGTACTGCGGCACCTCCACGTCAAGCGCTAGCACCACATCTCCCTCCAGCAAGCCCAGTAGCGAGTATTGCTGCGAAACAAAACCATGCACAACAGGGTGAGGCTAGAAATCGGGCACATGTATATACATATCGTTCGCCCCATGTTTGAGCGTGCGCGACCAGGGGGGAGGGGGTGTGCGCGCTGCCTTTGGGTATCGAAAACGGCGTTATCCGTATTCCTCCCACGTAAGTTTGGTCTATCATGAGAAACATACAGTGGGAGATCATCAAAACAGCGAGAACAACCGATTAAAATAAAAACATCTCCTGAAATCACGGCTCTTGGATAGGGCTCAAGTAGCCAGCCGCCTGTCGCGTGTTGCCGATGGCGCTTTCTTTGGCTTGCAGACAAACGCTACTCCACCTGCAACCACAACGGCATTCCAAGAAAGCGATATATCGATCGCGGCCCTGCGCACACGTCACAACAAGCGCACGCCCCTCCAATCCACCGCTACAAAAAATGTTTTCCCGTCGAAGCAGCAAATTATGAAATAAAAAAAACATCCTCAAAGTTCGCACATACTTCGTATCACAGCTAAGATGTTTCCCCTCCCCCCCTCCCACTTCTCCCCCCCCCCCCCCCCTCCGTATCACGTAGTGTCCAAGGTAAGGCACCCAAGAGGCAGTTACATAGTACTCCCATTGCTGTCGCTGGAAGTGGCCACACCGGAAATTAAACTAGCTCATTGAAGCTGTCATCCATATGCAAGTCCGCCTCACGAGCGGTTCATAGTAGGATGCAGCTCACCCTTCATGCGACTCGCCGGACACATCACGGCGCTTCGCGCTTGGTGCAAGCAATGTCCGCCTGGTCGGTGAAAACCCGGCATGCTCCGTCCCGGCATTGTAGGGATGCGAGGGTCTATGGTCATACGACTACGGCCATGCATGAGATCGAGTACATCTCTCCTATCGAGTACACCCCCCCCCTCCCTCCCTCCTAACTGCAAGGGTCTATGGTCATACGACTACGGCCATGCATGCCATGAGTACACTCCCCCCTATCGCGGCGCTTCGCGATTAGTGTAGTCAATGCCTGCCTGGTCGGAGAAAACCCGACGTGCTCCGTCCCGGCATGGTAGGATGCGAGGGTCGATGGTCATACGACTACAGCCATGCATAACGTGAGGTACACATCCCCCATCCCCTCTCTGAACATCGCCGCAAGCCTCACCAGACGATTGCCCTTGTGGATAAGCCGGATCGTCCTAGGGCAGATCATCGATGTATCCGGCGTTGGAGCAACAGGCCGACGCTTCCTCCCCTTACGGTTGCGGCACCCTCTACGGCTTCCGCCGCCGCCGCCACCGCCTGCCTCTGCGGTGGACGCAACAACGCCCAATGCCCTTCTTCGAGAGACGAAAGCCTTGATGCGCTCGATACCAGAGGTCCCAGAGGCGCGATTGACGGGCATATCGTACGTCTTGTCGCCGTAGCGGACTTTGATCTGAAGGTTTAGAAGCGGCGATACGTTGTGTGGTGTACGGTGTCGCAGTACCCCAGCGCAGGCGCAGACAGAGGGAAAGGGGGCGGGAAAAGAGATGAGGAATATGCAGCCGCCGAACCGCCCTTCTGTATATTGCAGGCGGTCGACCGAAACGTGAGCGCTACTAATGCTGCTGCTATTATCGACGAACACGGGTTGCCTTGCCTTCGCGTCCAAGGAGCATCATGGCGGCGACAACGAGGATGGGGCGTCACATCCAAGCAGCATGAAGATGTGGAAACAGCGCAATACAGCGTTTCGTTCGCCAAGATTACTAGTCAAGACAAATCCAGACGCGGAAACAGCGCAAGGAGGCGTTTCGCTCCCAGATTGACGCACCTCCGCAACCAAAGAGGATTGCCGCGATGACTCGACGCCAGCAAGCGTTCCGGGTTGATGCTACTCGTAATTTAATCGTCAAGACTCCTACCAATAGACGAGACGGCGGCTCTGCGCTCGGTGCCGTATTCCACCCTGGCCGAGGCAATAACCCTTCGAGGCCGACGCGAGTGAAACAAACGGTAGACCGATTATTTAACCCCAACTTTTGTGAACGTCCGCATTGCGCAACCCCACCCGCAGCATCCATTGCCATCAACACACGTATGTCAGAACAAAAACTCACACGCAGGGATTTTTTTTCGCGTCCAACCCTGCCAGAAACAGCACCTTGTCGTTCTGTAATGTATCTTGTTGCTGGTACCACCCTGCCCGGAAAGGCAAGGATTTTGGGTACTAATAGTGATACCCAAATGGTCCTTACTTTTTCGGACAGAGTGGCACGCGGTAAAACACGCTGAGAGGAAATGTTAATATATATATATTTTTCAACATTTTCTTGTGCGACTCCAGCGGCGTGATCGACCCTCTTCAGCGTTCGTCACGGGGGAGAGGTGCGAGTTTAACGGACGGGGATGCACTGCTGTAGCGAGAGGTGGTTAGGGGGGGGGGGTGTACTCTATAGTAGAGATGTACTCGATCTCATGCATGGCCGTAGTCGTATGACCATAGACCCTCGCATCCCTACAATGCCGGGACGGAGCATGTCGGGTTTTCACCGACCAGGCAGATGTTGCTTGCACCAAGCGCGAAGCGCCGTGAGGTGTCCGGCGAGTCACATGAAGGGTGAGCTGCATCCTACTAAGAACCGCTTGTGAGGCGGACTTGCGTACGGATGACAACTTCAATGAGTTAGTTTAATTTCCGGTGTAGCCACTTCTAGAGACAGCAATGGGGAGTACTACGTAACTGCCTCTTGGGCGCCTTACCTTGAACACTACGTGATACGATCAATTCCCTTGTGCAGAGTAAAGGTTCTTTACTTCGCACAAATGATATAACTCGACGACCAGCTGTGGGCGACCGCCCAAAAAAAAACAAAAACAAAAAATGGTACCCTGGATGTCTAGCTCACGTAGTGAGCGGCATGTTTTATAGTGTTGCCAACCGACGCCAACCCAACCCATCTATAATATATAATAGGGGGGGGGGGGGGAGAGGTGGTTAGGGGGGCAGGGTAGACACCAGGTATCTTGATTTGAGCGAAAGCAAGCGTGCGTGTTTCAGAAAACACTTTAGGTCCCTATTCATGAGGACTACGATAAGGCACACAAGCCTGTGGCCCTCTGCCTCGGTGAAAAATCGGAGACCCCCACCCCCCCCTTTCATTAAAAAATCCCAAAAACGTCACCTGCGAGTTGTAGCAGCCCTACAGCAGTACAATACAATACGGGGCACCTATGCTATAACCTATACGATTTTTCCAAGACAACGAGCACTAAAAAAGGCAGGCTGCCATTGACAGGAAAAAAAAAAACGGGAGTCGTCACACTAACAGGTACTGCAGAGTGTAGAGCGCAATCATTCTTGAGTAAGAAACTCAGCCTTGGTCAGCTTTTCTGTGTCTTACTTTTGCTGTAGGAATCCGGACTACCAGTGTACAATAGTAGAGCTAAGATTATGCCTATTGTAGGTGTTGCTAGGCACTTCTTAAACCTCACGTGGATGTCGAGAATGCCGTCCTCCCGCCTAGGTGACTTTGAACCTTCCCCTTCATCTTCTCCGTCGGTGCCGGCCCCACGATCATTTTCCTTGCTCCCTTCCAACACCCACTCCTGCCGAAAAGCCCCCCAAGATTCCCACGAAGAATAAAGTGCGCCAAAGCCGATTTGGAGGGATGCTTGAGGTATGATACACATCATTTGATGGGCGAGTCGCACATAACCGACTTGTGATAAACGAAACGACGAGAAAACAAAACCAAACTAACAAAAAGTGTCGCACATTACTCTCCGCTGCTCGCTGACTCAATAGCTGAAATCAACGCGTGGGGGTAATTATTTGGACAGATACAACAACCGAAACCACGCTGCGGGGCAAGACTTTCGACCTTTCCGAGAGAAGCGCGACAAGGAAGAAAAACAAAAAGAGCTACCAGTCTGGTCGATAACATGAGGTACAATTCAATTTTCACAATATTTACAAACGTATCTTATATTCACGAACATAGAGATGTATCATAGAACTGTAACAATAAAGAGGCCAGCTGTTTTAAGGCATGCCTGGCTGTCGTAAACTGTGTGCGCTGGTGGAAGGAGACACAGGTGAACAAAATCATAATCGGACATTGTCCGTCGGACGGCGTGGATCTCCGGCTTCGCCCAGCCCAAACGTAAGGCATGCCCTAAAAGGCATATGTCCTATAAAGCATGCCCGATATTGTACGCGGTCCGTGTCATATAAGCAACTCCCTTGCAGCAGAGTTTATTTATGTCAGGGGTGATTTACTGGTAAAAGTTCTTCAGCACTGCACTACCGTAGTAGGGACAAAAACCTGTTACGGGAGACCATAGTAAATAGCACCTACGGTACACACAAAAACCTAAATATTTCCCTAGTTTTACTAACAATATTTGGTCCCATTTACTGTGGTCCCCCGTAATAATCAGATTTAGGTACGTTTAAGCACAGTGCGGTACTAAAAGAGACAAGCTGCTTGCACAAATGAAGTCCAACTCAAAGTCGGCCGATTTGCCGCTCTCACCCGTGCTGTACGTACACGCGTAGCCGGCACGAGCGACCCTGACCCCCACCTGTATCCTGCTCTTGAGAGCGAGGTTGCTCGTCACGTCTCCGCTGCGAATCTCCTCACCCGTCATGGGAGAACTATACGGTCTTCCACTGCTGGTGCACGCTGAGAACCACTCCAGTATTGCGTGACGCTCATAGCTACAGCAGCAAAATACATCGTTAGGGGAGGCGCGGGGGGGGGGGGGGGGAGTGTACTCGATATTATGTATGGCCGTAGTGGTATGACCATAGACCCTCGCATCCCTACAATGCCGGGACGGAGTGCGTTGGGTTTTCACCGACCACTCAGACATTGCCTGTGCACCAAGCGCGAAGCGCCGTGAGGTGTTCGGCGTCGCATGGGGGGGGGGGGGGGGGGGGGGTAAACATTGTTATGCATGGCCGTAGTCGTATGACCATATACCCTCATATCCCTACAATACCGGGACGGAGCAATTCGGGTTTTCACCTACTAAGAACCGTTGTGGGGCGGACTTCGGCACCTTGTGCGTACTTCGTCACGTGTGGATGGCAACGTCGAATGGCTTGGTTTGTTAGCCGGGTCCATGTTTTCCTACTCCTCTCCCCACCCCTCACCCCGCAAAATCACATGTACCCTTCAAGCACGAAGATTTACTACAAAAAAAAGGCTTGGTGTAGACAAGACGGTCCACGAGAAATAGAACAAAACACACTGAAATCAGTAAAAATACTCACAGCACAGCATTTGTACACACGTTTGTTTTGCCAATTGTGCTTTAGTTCGTATTGATTCTTCAGCGAATCTACTGTTAGGGAAGAAAAAAAACTGACTACCGTGAAAAACCTACTGTCGTCAAATACCCATCCACACCGTGGAAGATGGACGTTCGGCAACGCACTTGCTACTTGCACGCCAAGCACATCGACGCAGTTACCCTTGAAACACAACCCAGGTGAAACGGAAAGAGACTCTGGCCCCATCGGTCTCGATTGGTTGGAGTAGCTACAGAACAGTAACCAAAACTAAATATATATAGATGTATTCTGAGAAGAAAGCTTGGTCGCGTCGCAACCCCATGAAAAATTTAGGAAAAACGGCGCAATACCCTCTCTCACCTGTGTCCGTCAACCGCCACAGCGGGATCCACCATCAAGCCCTGCCAAAGCAAACGCGAGGGGGGAAAAAGCGGCATAAAACAAGAAGACACACTACTGTAGTTTAGCCGTTGCTAGGAGCTTGCGCCCAAGCAGGATATTTGTAACTGTCGTCAACTTGTGTGCGTTGGTGGACGGCGCACGTCGGACGCTTCAGGCACAACTCGAAAGGGGTCCCTTTTTGGGGGGGGACCGTCTGAATTCGAAACTCGCGTTCGCTCATGAAAACAAGCGACCTTTGGCGGAAATATCGCGGCGGTGCCGTCGGTGGCGTGTCAAAGAAGATGCAAATGGGGGTGGGTGGGATTTTTACATTTCTGGTGTCGTGCGAGCGCAACCCCACCAAGCGTTGGGCCCTTTTCTACCTCCCCAAGCAGTGCTGTAGGGAAGGGCTGCCACCGTGCCCCACGGGAGAGCCATGCCATTCGTCTACAGTGCGGTACTATGCCTCTCTGTAACCCCATTTATGTTTCTACTCACGTGATGCTGTTCCTCTACAGTGCGGTACCGTACCTCTTCGCAACCCCATTCATGTTTTCTGTTCCTACTGCTTTGGTCGTTACACGCGTACACACTGATGTGAGTGCCCACCGGGTTGCGCTCACCAGACATTTTTTTTTCACCTATTACGGGGGACCATAGTAAATAGGACCTACGGCACACACACACAAAACCTATATATTTACCCATTTTTATTAACAATACTTATTCCTATTTACTATGGTCCCCCGTAATAGTCGGGTAGTGGGTGAGGTATGGAGCCACTGGTGTCACCCACCCGAGCCACCATTCTGGCTGTGTGTACCCCCCTTGTCTTGGAGCAAATCGTCTCGGAAATTCGTCACAACTATGGGTGTGTAGTCTCGCGTGCTATACGGTGCTGGTAGGGAATAAGCGCCCACCCCGCCCCCGCGGCGGTAGAGCCACAGTGAAGGAAGGAAGTAGTCATGAAGCGAATGTGGGAGGCTGGAAATAAATAAAATGAAGAGGCTTGAGAAAAACACGGACGTACACATTTCCTGGGGGTAGAGAGGGAGGGGCATGAGGAATTATGGGCGATACTATAATATACCTGGTATAGATTATACGTGACAGAAATCATGCTTTGAAGACTAAGAAAAGGAAAATTAAGGTCTTTAGCAGGGGGTCTCCATTTTCCCCCCATCCGCGTTTTTTTTTTAAAATTATTTCACAACCGTATCATGCTTCGGTTAGAATACAGATGTGTTTTCATGCCGCCGGAGGCCGGGACCAATGAGATGCCTGTTAGTTAGAATGCTTGCCGAATTTCAGCTCAAAATTGCATTACTTGTTGGAATCAGATCACTCATATGATAGTTGAGCCGAGAAGGCGATCTTGCCCTACCGCACCATGGCAGCAGTGGAAAGTACGAGTGTGGTCAACGTGACTGCCGTGAACATCTCGTGTATTTTGGTGGCGTGTGTCAAAAATGTTGACCGTCGCCTGGAATCGAAGTCGATGAGCCATATTTAGTTCCCTCCAGCCTCCAGAATACAACATATTGGATGATAGCAATAAAGGTATCAGCCTAAATACTGCGAGTAGTGTATACTATATAATAGAGGGATGAGAACAAGGACCGTGGCAGATGCCTTGAAGTGGTCAAACTCCCGTTATAACTGCAATGCGGCAATGCGTTGTGGGCGGTTTTATTGGACAGGTATGTTGTACGTGTTGAGTTTGACCAGTTGTGAGACCATACGTCACGATCCACAATCCCATCGTTCTTGTAGTAACCCCGTTAGCACTGCTCCTACGTTTACGGGAAAAAAAAGTTGGAATTAGAGTAAGACAGAAACAGCACATGAAATATTCCCACTTAAGGCCTAAAACAACAGCAACCAACATCATCAACACAACAATAATCCATGCAAATAAAATATACCAAAGCAAGTTACTTGGAATTAGTGTGGGACAGCAAGAGCGCACGTAATATTCCCACTCCAGTCTAGGCCGACAACAACCATAAACAATAACCCTCCCGGAAAAGGTCATCGTGAAAAAAAAAAACAGTGGGTGGGGATTTCTGGACGATTTCAAGTTTTTGTCGTGATCTGTATTTACTTGGTTTCAGTATACTCTCCTGTGTGGCCTTGAGAAGTGATAGGGAGTGTCGGATTTGTTTTACCCGAGTTTGCTGAAGCGAGTGTATTCAGACGCGTTTCTACAATAGAGGTAGCACCTTTCCGCTAAAATGTTTTTTGAATGACGGGATTCCTCAACCCAAAATCGTTGGAATACCAATCGTGTTTCGAAAATGGCGTTTTGTACACTTGGGCCATGGGGTTATTCATCGGGATGCAATTTGATTTTGGCTGAAGTCAGTCTTCGGGTGAGGTATGGAGCTCCTTAAGTGAGGAGCCTCAGAAAAATTCGAGTGAACCTTTATCGTAGAACGCCTCTTCATCTAACCCTATAATTGCTCAGATAGTCTTGGGATGTCGCCTTAATGGTTCAGCGACGCGTGTCAGCGCAGGAAAGAATGACAACAATCATTCTCAAGTCAAGCACCACCACCACCACCAGTTGAGCACCAGCAGCCGCGGAAGCTTGTCGCTGGTGACGGTGGTGGTCGTGGTTGCTGCTTCTGGTAGTGGTGGTGGTGGTGGGCATACCTATGTTGCTGTGTGCTGCTGCGTCACTGGAGAACCAACGGGGTACCAGGTACCAGAAATCATCAACCATCCTCACCACCACCACCACCACCATCACCACCACCACCACAAGCTTGTTGCTGGTGGTGATGGTGACGGCAGTGGTGGTGGTTGCTGGTGGTGGTGGTGGTGGCGATGGGCATCTATATATTTATATGTCGCTGTTATTATTGTTGTGTTGGTTGCTGGTACCTCCTACCTGGTATATGCGGCGGGATACGTATGTATGCTTGCTTTTCCCAGGACGACCCCTGGTACCTGGTAAGTAGGCAATTCAGCATGACCAAGCTTCGCGAACTCAGCACGGCTCTGAACACGAGCGGAGGAGGATGGAAATGCTATTTAGGGGCCTCCAGAGACCCCGTGCGTTTCGACATCGGTGGTGGTGCTCTCATCGCGCACGGATGGCAGAAGGCGACGTACGAATCATGATACGAGTGTCAGAGCGAAAACGATAGATACGATCTCAGCAAAGATTAAAAGTAGCAACCGCACTGCTGCTATACGAGTATAGAGCAGCTGCGAATCGCTATGGCCACGACGATAAGCACGGCGTAAGTACGAGCTGTACTATCCCAACCTACGACCTAAACAGACGGTGCTGGACATGCCGGCGTAGGGAGAACCGTGCGTTTTGAATGTGTGGGAGAAAAACTGGAATATTTTATATTTGCATTTGCTCCAAACTAAGTTGCTGCGAAAAATTGGGCATCAAAGATCACTTGATGATAATATTGCTTTTTCGGCATCAGACGAACTGCAGTATAGACTTACTTATAGATTTATATATGTTCCTGAGCGTGCTCGGTGGGTACATCCCTAGCATCTCACAGCTCCCACTTGAACTCCGCCTCCTTCTATTACTTGCCAGCGAGAGTCTTTTTTTTAATTATTTTTGTTTTTGTGCGTGCGTGTGCCCAGAGCACGGCACCCCGGGCGAGCGCGGCGCCATCGCGGGTATCAGCGGGCGTTGCGGGTAGAGGGGGGGGTGGAAGTAGCGCGGTCGCCGTTTTCGTGGCTAGATGTCGCGTGTACATCGAGACACGAAGGAAGTACGAATGGGCTCTGCCTGGCCTCCTGATATCGGGTTGAAAGATAATATGTACGGCCGTTAGGGTTGCAAAGAATATTCAAGCGGTGCTTATTTTACGATTTCCGAGAGAGCATTGCAGTCTGAGCACTAATATTATCGAGCTGGCGAACGAGGGCCACGGTGAGCACCGAGCTTCACGCGAGGCGCGCGACTGGGCTCACTGGAGCAGAGAGGGAGGAAAGCTTTACCCGGGCCGAATCGGTGGCGAGGTGGTCGCGAGAGGGGCGGGCAGCGTACAAAGCTGAGAGAAGCTTTGCTGTTGGATTTTGTTTTTACCGGCGAAACGTGTTCCAATCAGGCGGGAAATTATTACATCAGAGGGGACGGGGATCATTTTTCTTTTTCGAATCACGGTTCTCAAATTTTATTGTTTTCGCGGTGCTGCGCCGTGTTGTGCTTTCTCTTTCGTACATATCAAAAAAAGAAAAGGAGCACGTACATACGTACATGCATGCGGCGTCTGGGCTTTTTCTCTGGATGGAGCATGGAGCTCTTGGCATTTGCAAGTCGCCTGTTTCCAACTCTTTGTTTGGACCGTCTGTTCCGTTCCATTCTTCCTCGTGAGCGAGCGCAGCGGGCGGGACCGCCCGGTACGCGAAGCGCCTTGTATAATAGATGGATGTGTCTACTGCTGTAGATACCCAACGTCTTGGAAAGGGAACTCTCCATCGTTGGGAAGCCGAACCTTCCGTCGAAGACATGTCGTTCGTGCGGGAAAAAAGACCCGCTGTACGCAGTCATGCCTTTCGATGGTTGTCATTGCGTTGGGACTCCTTAACCCCTTTGGAACTGCAACCAATGTTCGGGACACATTACTTGGAATGAGTGTAGGATATTTTTGGCAGCAGTGACGAGGGTCAAAAACAGGCTATTGTATATACTGACGAGTTAAAACAGCTGACCCCCCAGGTTACGATGCGTTGTAGGTGTGTCGTGTCATGGAGATTGTCTCCTCGTCGTTATGCGTGCAACCATTTTCACATTTCTGCGACACTCGGAACAAAACATATTAACACAGCAAGTCGCTGCCGTCCCGTCCCTGACCTGGGTGATGGGGCAAATGAACTGCCGTGGAGCCCACTCAGAATCATCACTGCGTTCTTGCTCGTCCGTATCGCCCTCCTTTTCCAGAAGGATGTCCATGAACTCCTTGCGGTAGCGACGGTACACCTGGCACGAGCGGGAGCAATTCAACTATCGGAGTCAGGTTCCGTGGCAAGGAGCTATCAATACATGGCACAGCACGAGGGATACGTGCAATGCTTTACTGCGCACCTGATGTGATTTTACCGGATGATTGGTCCTATCGACTACGCGCTCTCGGGGGGAGCGACGGAGCGAAAGGAGGGGGGACCATGCGAAGCCCATCGTATCACGGTATAGGGACCGAAACGTTAGCAAGCCTTCAAATCGACGCCTGACCATAGGAAATCAAAACACGACACATGTTTTAGACGTGGAAGTGTGGCGAGCTTACGCTTTATTTTACCAATCCGCCGGAGCATGAAAAAACAAAAATAAAGAAGTCAAAGTAGCCGTGGGGTAAGATGTACGGCAACTGCACCATGTAAAGTAAATTCGACCGCCAATGAGACGGTGCACCAAGCTGTCTTATGTTATGGTAGTTGGACCCTCGTGAATTCGTCGCGGTCTCTCTCTCGGAGCGCCACGCGCAAGTCCGGCAAGAAATTGCCAAAGCAGCGGCCCGGTTGAAAGCAGCGCAAAAAGGCTCGACGGGTCTTTGTTGGAGCGGTAACCGATAACCGCGAAAACAGTGCAGGCACTTACTACCGGTAGGCAACGCTCTCTTAACCCGTATACTGTCGCAATGACGAGCCCACGCCCATCCAACTGTAAGTAGTTTGGCTCCAAAAACGTCGGCGGACTTACAAAGGGTTAACAGCAACAAAAGCAAGTGTCGCGTCACGAGCTTTAGCCCAGCAATAAATTGCCGGTGCTTGGCAAAGCAGCGACAACCCAGTTGAAGGCAGCGGCATGCGGCAAGGCTCGACGTGCCCTTGTCCGACCGATAACGGGTGACGCGAAAATACGGCAGAACGCCTACTCCGCTGTACTACAGAGCAACCATCGACTACAGCGGTGGCACAAAACACGCTTTTAGTCACGAGCGCTCTAGGGGTGGCCTAAATAACAGGGCTGCGAGTTGGCCGGATTTCATGTCTGGTTATTAGTTGGGTGGCGAGAGTGTGATCAAACCAACTGAATATGCTCTTACAAAATAAAAAAACACAAACATCAAACGCGCCGGTCAGATACAAATACGCAGAGCTCCACAAACTATCGCACGTAGCTATTAATGCCCGTACTACTTGTAGCCAACTAAGGACTAGTCGCCAACTCATAGTCAGCCGACTCACAGCCCACTAAGCAAACCATTAATAGTGCGTGTGAGAAGCCTTCCGTTCCTCTCAGTCAGCGACTTCCTCTATGCCCCTCCCCCCGAAAAAAAAAAGATGTGGTCGACGCTGCCGTTCTCTACCTGGACACATTCGACCCCCCCCCCCACTGGAAGACATATCACCTTTGCATTCATTACCGCGACCTCCTTGCTTCCTGGAGAGTCCGGACAATAGTTCTCCAGCACAAGTTCTTCGAGTACCATCTACAGCAGAGAAAAACGACACAGCACAGGCAGTATATATCATTCAGAGGGCCAAGCAGTCGGCCATGCGGACAGCGATCGTAAACACATTTGGGGCACCATCGTTTCCTGAGCATCAGGCACTCACATCGTCGGGGAGGCAGCACAATCCCACATCGTTCCACGCAGGAAGCAAGCATCGCATACCATCTTCTCCCTAAATTGACATTATGATACTTCAAAGTCTTTGGAGGGGGGGGGGGGGCGGCACGGCGCGTCCACCGTCAGGCATTTCCTGGCGTTGGCTTATGCTGCTTATAGTTCGGTCAAAAGTTGAAATGTTTGAAAGGGCATCGGATGCCTCAGAGCCTGAACCCCAGAGCAAAACAAAAAGGTGCGTGTCGGGGTATTGGGGAAGTTTCTGTGAGAAACCAGCCCGTCGGTGATGATAGGAGAAGTCTATTTACCAGGGCTTTTCGCGGGTCAGATCAAATCTCACGGGTCGGGTCGGGTCGGGTCGGGTCAGCTGACCCGACCCGACCCGCGAGATTTTGAAAGCCTCTTGACCCGACCCGACCCGACCCGCGAGATTAAAAAAGCTTTTGACCCGACCCGACCCGACCCGTGAGATTTGAAAATATCCTGACCCGATCCGACCCGACCCGCGAGATTTCAAAACCTCCTGACCCGACCCGACCCGACCCCCGCCACCTTCGGATTGACCCGTGAGACACGGGTTTCATGCGGGTCAAGTCACCTTGACCCGCGAGACTATTTATCTTGACCCGCAGATCCGACCTGCGGATCCGGCCCGTGGGTCGACACTTCAAAAACAATTTAATATTAATTTTTGTGCCCACAAGCGATATGCGGCCTGGCTGTAGTGGGTATTAGTGGATGCGGGCATGTGTATATGGATTTTGACAGTGTTTTAATGTTTGAATAAGATTCCAAAGGAGTATTATTGGGTATTTGTACGAGAAAAGCCTTTGGGTAAGAGAGCGGGAAGTACTTTTGAGTGTCGGGTCCGCGGGCCGGATGCGCGGGTCCGACCCGCGGGTCAGCAGAAAAGAACTCGCGGGTCACGCTGGCCCGACCCGCGAGTGACCCGTTTCTCGCGGGTCATGACCTGACCCGACCCGTGAGCTTTTCACCACCTCTTGACCCGACCCGACCCGACCCGTGAGATTTGAAAACCTCTTGACCCGACCCGACCCGTGAGGTTTTGACCACTTCCTGACCCGACCCGACCCGACCCGTGACATTTTGAGCACCCCGTGACCCGACCCGCGGGTCGGGTCATGACCCGCGAAAAGCCCTGCTATTTACCAGCACCCTACGTCAGGGCTGAACGTGACAGCATACGCCGACCGCATGC
Source organism: Macrocystis pyrifera (assembly GCA_031763025.1). Classification (NCBI taxonomy): domain Eukaryota; class Phaeophyceae; order Laminariales; family Laminariaceae; genus Macrocystis; species Macrocystis pyrifera. The sequence goes on along the minus strand of JASSKH010000009.1, from coordinate 2,204,997 downwards.
TTTGATCGTGCGTTGGTTCTCAACAGCGTGACGGGCCGACCACAGATACGCCCAGAATCCGGAAACCAAAATCGCCAACAGGCGACGGACGATGTGGCGGCAAACCCCTTTTTTAACTGCACCCCCACTATTGGGGACAAACTACTCGGAATAAGTGAGGGTACATTTCTGCAGTGCACATATTAACCCCTTAGGGAACTCTTTGGCAGCGACCAAGACAACGGTTGGTCACTTGGTGTTATCAATACAATGGTTGGGAGCGTGAGCGCCCAGAAGTACGAGTAGGATCACATTGCGCCTGTGCTGCATCTTGCTGCGCCTCGCGTTGTAACTCGGACACCAATTTGTGTCATCCCCCAATCACGCCGTGGCTACAATGGTTACCGCCATCGTCAATTTGTATCGTCCATTTTCCTCGCTGAAGTCCAAAGGGGGGGTACTACTACTACTGCAGTACAGCAAAAGGCAAAGTTATCCACACAACCGGCCAACGAAGAACACGCCACCTACACAACCGGCCCATGGAATCGCATTACCTCGGAGTACAGGCGCTTCCCCCTGTAGGAGGACTTCGGTGACAGCAGGCTGCCGAAACGCCGGTCGAGCATGCGCGCCACTTCTCGCAGCTGCGGTAGGCAGGCGTGAGAAATAAGCGCGTCCTTCAAGGCAGTCTTCAAGGTGCGCTCCTTCCAGCGGTCCGCGCGGTCGCACTGAGGAGGACACCACAACCACGCCACATCCACATGGAGGCAGAAACAAACACAGGAAGATAGTGGCGTGGTCAAACGTATCTGTCGTCAGCAAAAAAAATGGTTGACGGCACTTCTGCCCCTTGGCGGAGAGACGTCAAGGCAAGGAAAACCCCACACTGAAACCACTGTACTATCGCGGAGGGGCGTAGTAATCAGAACCCACGTGGACCCGAAAAACACGTATCCCCCTTTGTTTAGACCCCATATTTGGTTCTCACTACCACGGGGGACCATAGTAAATAGAAGCAAATATTGTTCGAAAAAATAGGGAAATATATATATAGGTTTTTTGTGTGTACCGTAGGTCCTGTTCACTATGGTCCCCCGTAAAACTATCCCCCGTCATAATTATAAATAGGTCGTAACGTGCCAATACTACTGTAGACCGTTCATCAAAATAATCGATCGTCAGTGTCGTTACGCGTGAGACATGGACATTCCGAGTACGAGCTAGGAATGGGTAGCGCGCCAAGACGCGAGACAATTTCACGCGCGCCGTGTTCAAGAGCTACACCAAACGGCGGTTCGATTCTCGTCAACCTCAGACGGAAGAAACCACTCGTACCAACTGTTCCAAGTAGAAAAAAACCTACGGCACTTTGGATGACAAGCGAAACGACACGTACACCAGGTCTTCTGCTTGGCGGTACAAGACAGGGCCATAGACCCTTATGTGCTGGGAACACAAAAAAGTCACTCGGGGTTGTGATTACGGAAGCACGGCGACTATGTTATGTCGGGTCATGTGTTCAACATTGTGTACGCTGGACAGAGGCACTCCCGCCACGAGCCAAAGAAGGCCAGCTGCACGACGGCAGACTTGTTCCGGCTGTGCTCAAACGACACTGCCGGTGATCAAACAGTATATCGAAGCTGCAAGGTTAGAGCGAACGAACAGGGCCTAGATTCATCTGGGCGGTAAGAGGCCAACAATTCGCGCGTTTCCCCTGAAACTAGATGTGTCTAAGCCTATCGTAATTCACTTTCGACCTTAGGAGTTGCAGATTTAGCGGCCACGGTTGCGTTTTCGTGGTTCTAAATGTGTCTTCGTTTTTTTCGTTTTATTATTGGGCGTTACGCACAGTGGCTGCGATGCTGTTGCAGTCGTTGCATCATAGTTACCTCGCTGCCCTCAAATTCTCCGACATTTTCGCTTTCGTCGTCGCTCGAAACGTGTGGTACATCCATGCCGTTCGCGTCGAAGTTCTCGTCACTTGAAGCACGTGAGCCCGACGGGGGCAAGGACCAGTCGAACACCAGCTGAGGATGAAAGAAACAGAGCGAGAGGTGTTCGTCAGAAGGAACTAGAGTAGTAGTCTCTCTACAAAGCCGTCAAGCGCCAGTCAACAATACCGGCACTATAGCGGCAACCGGCACTACTCCGCAGACTGCCACCACTGGTTAATCCCATACTGTGTGTGCCAAGTGATTTCACGTGCACTAGAGCGGGCAGCCGGCACCACGCACTCAACCGGCACTACAGAGGGACCACTGCTGTACCTGTTGCGACATTCCAGTCACGGGACTACGGTAGTCTACTACTATTGGGTAGGGCACATGAACAAACAGAAATCGTGTGCGGCTCCGATTATCGCCAGCAAAACTTTATTCGTCCCTGGATTTCAGGTCCTGGTGAGCCACAATAATGGTTGAAGCTTAGCTCCTATTAACATATCCAGTATGTCGGGGGGGGGTATCAGTATAAATCAGAACCTACGATAGAACCAAAAAATCAGGTATGCCTCTTTGTTAACACACCATATTTGGTTCTGATTACTAGTATTGGTAACATGTTCCTCCGTAACAGTACGTGGCGAAGGGTTCGCCCCAGCGATCGATGCTGACGAGATTACTATCCAACCCCGAAGTACCTTCCAACGTACAAGAGCGAGCACAACGAGAGGATTGCCATGGGTGCGCTCCAGTCGGAATAAAAAGGGCTTGGGGGGCTTGCTCATTGTCTTGTTTATGACACGGAAGTCTAGTTTTTGAACGTGTCTGCTTCTCGAGATCATACTTTTTTCTCCCGATTTTCTTCATTCACGCTCCGTTTTTTCGCCACTCTCTCGCTTGAAGCCTACAAAACCGAATAGGTACCAGGTGCCTTATTCGCCAAGTCCATACGGGGTAAGAGCTTAGAGATAAGGTCATGTGAAGCCGCCGACAGTCACCTCGCCAGCAGCGAGCGAGCAGGCACTGGTGCTGAAAGCTGGTCGTACGCACATACTGACTTGCCAACGCCTGGTGTGGTGGGGTAGCTCATTCGATCTCTATACCCTAGAGCCTCGCTGACCTAAGACACAACGAAGCAACGCCCTTAAACCCACAGTTCATATACCGTGGGGTTGTACGGCGCGTTGCACTGCTACGGTCAAACGCTGCGACTAATGTCTCCGAAAAAAAAAAACGGGAAAAGAACTACTCCATCCCTTAACAAATCTGAATTGATGTTGATCTCACATTAAGTTTCTGCCATAATCTATAACCCACGTTCACGAAAATGTACACCACTCTGGCCGAATATAAGGACCGTTTGTACATCATATTTATACTCCAACGCTCCTAGTATTTCCGTGAAGAGTGATATACGATACGCCCAAGTTTCACCGTGTAAAACTCTCACCACCATGCCTTCCAGGGCAAATACCACACGAACCGTACATACCGTGTTGGAAGCGAGTTCTTTCGCCTTGTCTTCGGCATCTGAATCCTTGTCGTCCTCGAAACCTGGGCGCCCACCCATAGAGTATGAAGAGTCCATGCACACCTGGCGGTGAACGCGGGCGTGAGACAACGCAGCGAGCACTACAAATCAACGCCAAGGAACATATACTATCACGGACCGTGCCACTCAATGCTGCCATACGTAGTGTATCTATGAGGGGAGCTTAGCGTCGGAAGCTGTTGCTTGGTCGCCCCTTCCTCGCTCAGCCCCTTCAGGACACAACACTATTAATAAACAATATGAGTCTCGAAAAAATCCTTCGAATTCACGCGGATGAAAAGAATTGGAAATGTAGACTATTGGATAAATCGTCCAGTGAGCCAAAAGGTAACAATCCCTCGTCAATTCAACGTCACCCTCCACACTACGAAGCGTTTAGCACCCAACGCTACTCTTACTCACCACAATGAGTTCACGCGCGACGCGGGTCGACGAAGCAGCCTCCTCGAACTCGCCCCCAGGCAAGCCCCCCTTGCGCTTTGCAAGCTTGCTGAGTGCCTGAGCAAGGGCATGCCCATCTGCCCGAGGCAGGGCGAGGATAATGGGTCCGGCACGTGTTGGCACGTATTGGCCCAGTGACGAGGATAAGGGGTCCCGCACGTGTTGGTACATGTTGGCCCATGAGTTCAGACGCGCTGTCACGGTTACAACAATTCCACAAAGACAACTTGAACCCCTTCGGGATTGCGCTCCCATTCGGAGACAATTTACTTGAATTGAGAGTCATATGTATGTTCCTGTGTGCAGTGAAACACAAACAGGGTTAACTCAACCCCTTTCGAGCTGCACCCACGTTTCGGGGGATAAAAAATTGTACACGTTGTTTCAGAAAATTAAATGCAGCAGTGAAAGGGTTCACGATTGATCATCGCACGAACACAACAAGGAAAAAAACACTCGACTCAAACCACCCCCCCTAAAGCCTCAAGAGGGCGACCAAGAGCCCTTGCAATTTCAGCAGGATCGGGGCCGCAGGTGGGGAAGCCTACTGCGCGGAAGCGAGAACGCAATAAGCTGCATGCCTCCAACGACGCTCTTGAGCCGGGTTACGGCAGGTATTGGGAGTACACTTTTAAGCCCAAACATTTCTCACTGACGAGGCTCTCCAAAAACAAACTGCCCAATATATTCGGGTCTGGCGTATTCTGTTGCACCATTCTTCATTGCATACTATGCCCATAAAATGGGATTTACGTGTCAGGCTTAGCTTACATCGTTCGCACCTTGACCAATGCTGAATGTCGAGGAACGAATGGGATGGGGGGACGAGGAGCAGGCGGAACGTAGAGAACATACCGACTGTGGCAGAAGTTATACGTGATTCGTTACGCGAAAGCGTATGGTAACTACGGTGGGTTGCCGGCTGCGGTATCTGGGAAAAGGTACTGAAATGTTGGGAGACCACCCACATAAAAGCTCCGCGTTTATCGCCCCTCAAGCACGACGTGAGCGTATGTTAGTTACGGACGAACCGCGTGAAGACACGCCACGAAAGGCTGCGTACCGACTACCAAGTGAACGCGTTCCCGGATGCCTCACACCGCAATCGAATACCTAAGCACCGTATCACTGTCGGAGGGGTATGGAAAATCGTACACGACGTTCACACGGGATAACCAACGGTAGCAGAAGCCCTAATCAGCTACGAGTAGGCTAGGAGTTTGGGGACAATAAGGAAGAGAAGGAACCCGCAGAAAGGATACGAGTCAAACGAGCGACGGCATTGAGATAAGAGAAGCGTCAACAAGTATGGGTGTGATCTCGTGCCGCAGCAGAGAGGCCTCATTGATACCAAACATATACGAAGTAACCTACGACGCGTTGCAACATCAACTAGTCTCAGCGACGAGGTGCCGCGTTGATTGTCAGACAATTAAGGCGGAAGTAGTAACCCTGGGTGAGAGTCTCCGGCTGGTCGCAGCAGGAGGACTCATTGATCCCAAACTACATACGAATTCACCTACGACGCGATCTTACAACAGTTTTGTGTTACACTATCCTTCATTAGATATCAAGCCCACAAAATGGATTTAGGTAACGGGCGTAGCTTACATTGTTTCTCAAAGTCGGTCGTTAAGTCAGGTACAGAGCTCCTCAAAGGCGACGAGCCTCAGAATTTTTTAGCGCTACTCCAATCGTGGTAGCACGCTCTCCTTCCCTCTACACTCGTGGAGGTTTCATGACCAATTTTCCTGAAGTTTTTTGGGACACTACTCCACGGTGCAAACTCACAACATCACAGCTCAAGAAGGAATCATAGACCCGTCGTTTGATGTACATGCTGCTCCTGCAACACCTTTCCGCCCCGGTGCTTTTGCTGCGTGGAGTGTTCTACGCTGACGTTCAATCGCCAATTCCTGCGACCCTCTCCGAGGAAAAATACTCAAAAACGAGATCAAGCTATAAATAAAGTTTCGCGGGCAGTAACAGCAGCAGCAGCAGCACCAATGGAGCAAGCGGCAGCGGCAGCAGCAACACCACTAACAACAGCAGCAGTAGCAACGACAATAGTAACAGCAATAGCAACCACAACATCAGCAGCAGCAGCCGTAAATGGAGCACGCAGTACAGCATTCACATGGGAATACCCTTTCGCCGTACACCCAGCCCTCTCACCCTCGTCAAAGGTCGTTCCGCCCTCGAGCGGGCTGAAGATGATGAGGTTGCGGAGAGCGGACTTAGATGTGCCGGTCATAACACACATGCGCCCTTCGCGGTCTCGGGTCAAGCAGGGGTACGACGCGCTCCTGCTCCCAGGAGCGGCAGCGGCCGAATCAAGGTACAGGACACAAGGGGCACACATTGGACAAGTCAGACCCCCATTGCATGACCTACCACTCTGACGGAAATATAAGGGTCGTTTCTACATCAACATGAATAATAAGCGGTCGTTCTAGTTACGCCCAGACCGGTAGTTGTCCCAGGGGAGATAGGTCCCTGATCTATAGCATCAGCGTGGTCATTCGATAGACCATGTCGCCGGGTGGGAGTCGTATGATCTGCAAGATTAACCACGTACCAGGTACGTCTTGGGTTGGATCTATGTACGATACGGACACTGCACAAACAAAATAATAGCGGCAGATGAATAACCTAGATGATCTACGGTAGATGATGATCTGTCTCATGTGTGAAGGGGTTGTGATGCGGGCGTATGAGTCGATGGTGGGCGGGTGGGATTGAAACCATCTCTCAAGATGCTTTTATCTATCTGAGGCGATAAAAAAAACAAACACTCGGCCCATTATCTCTTGGGCCCAAGATGGGCAAAAAAAAAATACGCCAAAGGAAATGCGACCAATGCACCCGAAACAGGGCTCGTCTTCTGCAGCATGGCACCCTACCAAGTTAAAAGCCAAAAGCAGCAACACCATTACGGTTCTAAGGTCGGGCGGAAGGTATGGCCAACTAACGACTGCTTCTAGTACCCGCTCGGCCAAGCGAATGCCCAGTCCGCGGAACTCGACCTCAGGAAACACAGCACGACGATGAACACATGCAGTCGTCAAGCAAGGCCACTGCATGGACGCATCAAAAACTCGTTCGACCCTAAAAGCGCCGTGCGACCAAAAAATATGCCGTGCGACCACCAACATGTCGTGCGACCATGAAAAATACCGTGCGACTCATATCGATCGACCCGGCACGCAGGGGACAAAACATGCCGAGCCCTCCCTCTACTTCTTGCCATAGATTGCCCGCACTCAAAAACGAAAACTCCGGCCCTGCCGGTCTAGACCGTTCTTGTACTGCACTGTACTGGCACCAAAAATCTGGGTGAAATTCCAGTAAACTTCCGAGTGTGTTGTCCTCACCACGAGAGTGCAGTTCTGAAGGGGATACATAAACTTTTTTGACAACTGCCGCACGTTCCTGCACTAATGTCCGAGTAGTTTTGTTCCCCAAGCCGTTACGCAGTGTACTTCTAGAAGGGTGAAAACTCACGCAAGACTGAGGGGCGCAATCACGCGCGCCCAACGGTGCTCGCCCGCGCGCCGAACACACGACTTCCAATCCACAAGCGAAAGCCAAGACATCGGGTCTTCCATGCTATCCACGCCATCGGCGTCCGCTGCGGGCGCGAGAGAGATGTTGTTTCTGTCGGCAGGGTGCGTGAGTCTGGGGGGGGGGGGGGGGGGTCGGGTCAAGTTTGTCGCGAGTTTCGCAGAACCGCGGCGGTCAGCAAGAGGGAGATCGTTTTCCTCGGCAGTGCCAGACAAGCTGCAACGCAATAATAAAATCGAAAATAAAACGCAACACGACGAAGTCTAAATGTCTTATTCCCAACAAAAACCGGAGTCTGTAAGAGTGTCTTCAAATACTAGTAAAAAAATATACATAAAATCATTTTTTTTAAAGAAACATGAAGTCTCGTCCCTACCAGTACAGCAAAGCGTTTCTTGTCGTCCCTGCATCGGCGCTCCGCAGCAATGAAGCTATAATAAAATACTTAATGTGTTACTCTGAGAAAATGCCCCAAGCAGCGGCATCCGACCGCGCACCAACCATCGTGATCTCCACACTCTATACCGGCGCTATATATACCTGGTAGGCAATACTCGCAGCGACACTACGCACCATTCGTTCGTGCACACATACCAACATGCCCCTGAACGCTCAAAAGAAGCGCTCCGCACAAAAGCACGCGCGATATCCGTCGGGGCACTACAATACCATCAGGCCCCTGATCATGTACAAAAGCGATCCGCACCTAAGCACCACCGATATCCGTTGGTTCACTACTACCAACAGATCGCACTAAAGCACACCGCACCTGAGCACCGCCAGATTCGTCGAAAACGGGCAGGTAAGAAGCAATCGGTTGGCTGCCTCCCACCAGACAACCTCAAACTTCGTCGGCTCCGCGGTTCCCCCTCCCGTGGCGCCATCCTTGGCTCCCTGGGTATCCGGCAAAAGCTCTTGCCGTTTCTGCAGCACCCCCCCACGCGAGTAGGCGCCCTCTAGCCACTCTCCGTTGACTCTCAAGTGTGCCGCGTGGCCCGGCTCCAGGCGCTCCATCAGTAGCGAGCAGTAGAAGTGAATCTCCTCTACTTTCGCGTCCACCTTCGACATGCCTGGAGGAGATGATACCGCTGTGCCGTCTTCGGGAAGACCTGCGCTTTCGGTGGCTGTTGCCGGCGTAGCCGTAGTCGCAACCGCTGCCGCCGCCGCAGCTTCCGATTTCTGGAAAAGCAGTGCTCTCGCCGACTGTTTTTTCACGTAGTCCCTCGAGCTAGCCGAGCGGGACAAAAGCCACGTGAGAAACGTGCGAGAGTGCTCGAGGACACAACGGTCCAGCACGTCCCTCGGCACGATTTCCCTCACAAGGCCCCCAGAGGCATTGAAGCAAGCACGCGCACTCGGCCTCGGTCACGCCTCCGACGTCCCTAAGCTGGTGCAGCGCGAGCGCGACCGGGGGGAAGCTCGGGCTCATGAGAGACAGCAGCTCACGCATCAGCCAGTCCGTGGTGTCCTTGCCCTCCTCCTCGTCCTCGTCTTCACACCACTCTTCTTCGACCTCCCGCAAATGGTTCAATAACATGTACAGGCACGACAAGAAGCACGCCTGCCCGTCCTTGGAGTCGTCCTCCTCGCCCTTATCGTCGTCCTGTTCGCTTCCGGGACTGTCGCCCTCGCTCTCACTACCGCCACCGGTGGCACGTGTTGGTGACGTTCCCGCCGGCCGCGAGCGCCAGCACAACGCGGAACCGAACTTGGCCTCCAAGCCGACGGATGGATTTGCCGCCGCGTGTTCAGAAGCCGACGCGATGGATCTGCCGCGGAGAGTGCGCAAAACGCGAGAATGACGGCGTGGTGAGGTTTGAGGGGAGCCCCCTTAAAGCACCTGTGGTTTACTGCATGCGCGCACCGCAGATTATGTTCTACGCTGACTGGGCACCGGCCAAATCATTTTTCTTTCGTCTTTTACGCCTAAGCAAATAGATGGAGCGATTTACATTGCGCTCCAAGTTTAATAGTACCGATCTGATCGCAACGGGATGGGATCCAAGTGTCAGGCTTACGTACAATCTGGCAGCTTCAATCGCATGAAAAGGAGTTCGTCAGTCGCGCCATATGACGTACACTGCCTCAAACGTCAAACACCTGGTAGGGTGCATGAAACCAACTTTCCGTTACGTACAATATATGTATCGACAGAACCGCAGAGAAAGCTCCAGGCGTAAAAATACGTACCAGGTACTGTACCAGGTATCATACAGCACAAAAAAAACTGCCTCACGATCCCAAAAACAGAATAACAACCGCCGGTGAATGCATGATTCGGTACCATACAATATAACACCACACCTGGTATTGTAGAAAACCACGTAGACGTGGACGTTTCCTCGCAGCAGCCCCCACTCTTCAAGGCCGGCGCCGTCGCTTTCGAACGTGGAACGGAGAGGGTAAACCGTTGCGGACAGGGGGGCATCTGCAACACCGATGGGATCCGCCCCGTTTTCGCTCGACTCCTCCAGCTACCGGTGTTCGTGGAGTTGTTTTGGCCACGAATGCAACGCAAGCGACCAAGGAGGGGTGATCAGAAGGGAGCAAGCTGTTAACCCACGTTTTTTTATTATTTATTTATTTTCATCACGGCACTCACTATTATTAAGCGTTCCGAAATAAAAACAGCGCTCTTGTTTCTGCACAAGCGTCCTACGCATACGTCGGATAGATGATCTGCTCGGCCTACTGAAAGTCGTACAGATCTGTGGGTTGGGACGCGTGTGCAGATCGTGCCTACCCTACAGATTGCCGCGTGCAATAGTGTACGTGATCACACAGAACGTACCATATCAGAGTACAACATGCGCGCAAGCCCGTTTTCACGGATGATAACACAGCCACACTACGCAAGTATGGCTGCAATGTGTACAGATAATTTAGAATATATGGATCAGTCCAGCGGCATCCTAGATAGTACAAGTCCGAGACAACGATATGTGCGATCTGTCCAGTAATCTGATCTGTTCGGCGTGCGGATCTATGCCACCACCTTGACAGCTGGCAGGCGTTTTTTCACGTCCGTGGGTTTCCTTTATCTCGCCCTAGACACTACGTTTCGAGTGAAAAAAAGTACCAGACCACAAAAGACTAGGCAGTATCGATGTCCCCGTCCGAAACGTGTTGCTTTCGACTCAAGAAGCCATGCATTTCATTAGGAGTGAGGCTGTGGGCGTCAGCTTGAGTCCTGCTGGCAACAAACGTTGAAGCTTGCCCTACTGTAGGCTCTCATTTTCACCGACAAACTGCGCGAGGCGCAGCCCAACGCCGTGTCATCTCACCAACCAAAGCAGAACTTCGGCGCACACCAGTTAAAGCTGTACTCACAACAGCTCCATCGGCGACTATGCCGCTTTAACATACACGAAACGAACATGGTAAAGTCGAAAAGTCTCTTTTCTCACCCAGAGGGCCATGGTTGTGCGCCCGAGTGGGCGCTCCGTCAACTCCCTTTCCAGCGGAGCACGCCCCGACTTTGGCCCACCGCTACCGTGAAAGTACATATTTTTCGTCGGCACAGCCACATGCACGACCATGGCAGCGCCCTGTGTGATACACCAGGTATAGAAATCGCAAACACCACGGCAGCAACAAGAGGGGAAGCTTGTTTCGGTAACCTGGCCAATGTTACATAGGGATTGTCCCGGAGAAGAAACGGCTAGCAACTAGAGGGGCAGGTCGTTTCGGTGACGTGGCCGAACTTACAAAGGGACGTGACGGGTATCAAGCCGGTGAGAAACAGACAACTATTGCAACAAAACAAAGTAGAGACAGGCAACACGAAGCGGCCATGGAGACGGACAAAGGGACGGTTACGAGTTTTGGGGGTGAAAATAAAACCCGAGCAGGGGAGAGGTGCGGCGCGTGGGTAGGTTTTCGTCTTCGTACAACGTTAACGCAAGTGGTGGCGCTTCAAAGAAACCTCGAAGGAACTTCAAAGAAAATGCAAAGAAGATTCAAAGAAACTTCGAAGAAACCTCGAAGACGCCTAAAAGAAACTTCAAAGAAGCGTCGAAGGAACTTCCGTGTGCCAACAAACTCGTCGCTATGATATTCGAGCACCAAAGGTAAGGGCCCAACCAGGCCCCAGTATACCAAACGATGGGGTATCATACTCGACTGCATGTCCGCCCGATGCAAAAGCTCGCGCCCTTCCGTCAAGAGCCATGCCTCTACAGTGCGGTACCTCTACAGTACGGTATACCACGTATTCCTCTACAGCGCGGTAGATGGGATGTGTTTGCGCCCAAATGCTTCTAAGTGACCGGGCTCCTCAACTAGAGAACTGTACACTATCTGTGCGATCCCGTTTCTGACGTAAAGTTCACCTAGACAACGAGATTGTGCATCCGGTTGCGCGTGGAAAGCTTATCAAAAAGGGCTGTGGCCAAAATCAGGTATACCTGATCTATGTTGTCAAAACCGGGTACATACTAAAACCAAGCAAAAAAACGCGCGCTACGAGCGGTGTTGTGTCCATGAAAATCCAATTAAAAAAAAACTGCGCCTGAACATTAAACGTGTGGCCTCCAAAATCTGAATTATTTTGTTATATTTAGGGTATAGGCCATACAAAGCGAAAAAGTACACATCATAACAACTAAAGCACATCGTACACCAAATATGTCAGGAGGCATGTCAAAAAAGGCAAAACGTGCGCTGTCGAGGGTGTAGGGCCGAGTGTTCCACACTAAAACCTTGTAGTTTGGCGCCAGTCGAGGCATGTCGAGGCGAAGTTGCTGTCTGTAGAGGGGTGAAAATGCTATCTGCTGAAATCTTCGTACACCCCAAAAAAAGAAAAAGTGAAATCACCGTACGTATGTATGCATAAATACGTACGTACTTACGAGTACAGAGTTTATACACAAGAATTGTGCAACCGAGGGACCGCAGACGCATACGCAGAGAAAAAACAGTGTACCTATGGCCTCTCAAAATGGTTCAAAGTTGGCCAAAATCAGTTGAAAGCTAGACAGAGTGGACAAAGCCAGGTATACCCTGGCCTTTCCGAGCAAAAGTCAGGTACAACGTCAGTTTGGCCAATAGCAGGTGTGTGATTTGTACATGTTTTTAGTATGTAACTGATTTTGGCCCAGAAGTGGCCAGATATACCTGATCTTGGCTAAACCCTATCAAAATCGTTCGTTTTGGGGTGGTGGGGGCATGGAGCTATACAAGCGAGAAACCTGAGAACCCTTCGGTACCCGCCCTACTGTAAGCATGGCTCCGAACCGGATAGGACTTACGTTGCCGACAAGCTCCTTGTATTCGTGTAGCCATTTCTTCATACAGTAGTATGTCGACTGCTCCCCGGGCCAGCACACGCGGGAAACGGATGCCAGGGGGAGTTTAAGTGCCCGGGAAGCCAGAATCTTCACCAGGCTAAGACTGAAGGTGGACCTTGACACAAAAATATCCTGCGCACATGGAGGAGTGGAAGTAAATGGTGGAATAAAAAAACAAATAAGCACAGACAGTCTTGATGATCGCAGGCCTGCCACACAAGCGCGCGACAAGAATAGACTCATATCTGGTACAGTAAACATCGTTTTTCAAGACAACACTTCTTGTACTGCAAGAGGTTTGTCCGGCCTATTCGAAAATTCTTGCCGCAAACACTGAAAAACACGCCCAAACACAGTAGTTATTTATCCGCGACACGGGTATGCTCCCATTCCCACGTGAAAGCACGCGCGCAGACAAATCCTTACCGTCCCGCTCTCCCCGCGAGTCATCATCCGGTTCGTCTTGACGACTATCCTGACAAGATCCTCCTGCCCCCCCCTCATCTCGTCTCCTTTCTTCTCTCTGCCTTCTTCCCGACCCCCACTCCCAGTTGCCCCGCTTTCATCGCCGGCGCTTTCCCGTGCTGCAAATCGCAGCCGCACATCCACAACGCTCAGGTGACGCAGACCGTAGTGCCCCAGGCTCATGTGGTCGGACGTCGCTCTCTCCCCTCTGGGCTTGTCTGGCCTATTCTTCGACTCTGCGCTTTCCTTCACGCCCCCCTCGCCGCGGGTTGACGGAAAAGCGCCGCTGGTACGGTCGTCCTCGGGGGGGGCGATCCAAAGCGTCACCCTATCAGCCCCATCGGGGGTAAGCATGAGCTTCTCGCAGATGACAGCTCGGAGGTCACCGAGGGTTCGCAGCTGTCGTGTAGTCTTTTCAGCAATCTCTGCCTCTGCGCCTCCGAGTTTTTTTTCCGTCCACGCTTGCCGCTGCCTTGCCGCCTGCTCCAGCGTCGCTTCCTTCCGGTTCCCCAAGGCGCCTGTTGGGGATGCAGACGTAGCCTACCGGTTGTCCCAGGACTAGCAGTTGGACCATCCAGTGGGGTATGACGTCTGCAGAGATGGCCGTCGGGCCCACCTTTCGCCATATGAAACCGACATCAGAATAAACCGATTAAATTGACAATGGTTGTGGTCGTGGCTGTACATTATGAGGTCGTGCGGCAAGTGCTGACACACCGTAGGTGCTTTTGACTTCGCCTTCACTGCCTCGAGCAGGAACATAGGAACACGCCAAAATTGAAGACGAGAATGACAACCGGGAAAACAATAGAGGCAGCAAGGCGGGCTGAAATCCATTGCGAACGAACCAAGTAAGCCTAGATGTATATATGCCTACTACCTACGCATGGGCAATCGGTCCTCGTGACAACAACAGATATCTGACAACCAGCCGCTCAAACCGCACCAGGATCAGCTCTTCATCATTCCTCAGGTTGCAACCTTCGAGCCCGACGGTATCCTCAGAAAACACCAAGAAGCTCCCTGGACCACTTTGGGACTCAAACTCTCGGGAGTACGAGGAATTCGGTGCATTTTCCTTTCCAGAGACCGAAGCTTGACGCATCAACACATGCCCCTGTGGGAGACACGCTTGGGTGTCAGAGCTGCTCACGTTCCCCTCCCGGTTACCACCACCGCCGTCGCTGTCCTCATGTCCTTCATCCGGCGTACCGCCCTCGAAGCCTTGCTGGTCGGACATCGGCACCGCCGCCGTGGTAATCGCCGCCAGCGTGTTAGCGGACCCTTCCGTGTCGCCAACACCGCCGACGGCGGCAGCTTCGGCGGTTGCTCTTTTATCGGCACTTGCGGCGCGGGCTACCTGACCCCAGAGATCCCCGACGGTCTTCGATTTACCGAGCTGAACCGAAACCTGGCGAAAAGACCGGCAGCGCGCGTGTTGAAAAGCGACGCCTGAACAATGTGTCTACTGTAGTATGTTGCAGGGTCACGATAGATTGTGACAGAACGCAATTATCAACACGGAGCGGGTGGGCGGACCTGCCATCGCAGTTGTTGTCGGTGGTGTGCATAACCGATGGCTGCGTGTTTAGGAATTCCTCTCCAATCAGCCTCCCGCCGAAGACGTGGCCATTTCCTTGCAAACTACTACTGATGAGGTTGCAAAAACCTACGTTATTTCTGTCTTGTTTTTGTCACGTCTACTTGCCAGCTGAACTCGCAAGAGATTTTACACTAAACGATCTGCCGGACAAGCCGTGGTCACAAGTGTCTTTCTTTCCCCGGTAAACACCTTATCGCACGTAGGGCTAGGTGCACCAATAACTGCAACTTTCATACGTACAACCGACGACGAGGGTCGGCAATACCCATAAAACTACAATCAGTATGGTACTTTGGGCCCTTTGGGATAAAAATACCCTCGGCTTACCGTCACGTTCGGCGCAACCGTTATCTTGATATCGATTTTGGCCTCGTTCTCGCCCTCGGCCGATAAAGGGGCGGCAGCGTCTGCCGTGAAGGTTACACCTTCCGCTCTCGCGATCGCTTGCTGGTCAAGGGGTACGACACGACACGAGGACAAAGGGGTGAAACGGCGGACTGTTGTGATCGTCCGGTGACATCCGGGCACCCCCGGGGTTCCTACAGACTAATTTGTAAATACGAAAATGTCTGTCCAGCATGATCAAAAGCTCTTCAAGGACTTGACCCGGCTGTTCGCTACAAGGTAGATTTCATGCCTTCTTTTCATTTTCAGTAGGTTCATCCATTTCCCTTCTATACATGACACGTGAACACACGGTACAAGCGTGAAATGTACAGGCTGCCCCAACGACTAAACCAAAAGGCAACATTTACGCCATGTAGCCCATATGGCAAATGCGCTTCACACACGTAAAAGACGCTCGCAACAGAGTATCACAACCTCACACAGCGAGAAACGAAATCCGTGAACCAGACTATCACACTATTTCACAACTAGAAACATAAGCCGTCCGTGCCCTACACGCGCGCCTACAACTTGAAGTCACCCACAACAGCAGTAGTGCAACCGACTTCGTCGAGCTTCGATGATGAATGGTTGATAGTCCACACTATTAATAACGCCTCAATACCTCTTCAAATCCGAGAAATTTCCCAGGCGGTTGGGGTTGGCGTCAGAGTTAGTCTTGAAAGCAAGTACATATGTAATTGTATTGTGTCGAAGCTGAGCCAAGGTCCATACAGTCCAGGTTTACGATGTAGCCAACTTCAGAAGGTTGAGGCTGTTTCGTGTACGTTTTTTTTTCGATTCGATTTCGGCTTTTCTGACGTGTATGTTCGTGTTTGGCCGATAAACCGAGCGAATCAGCCATACCTTCTCGGAGTGAGTCCAGAGTCTCTCTGAGGGGTGCCCAAAAATCCGCTTATCCAGAGGCGTAGTTCGATTTTTTTACCACAGCAGTGCAAAATCCGATGAAAAATAGTCTGAAGCTGTCCCTCGTTCGAAAGTAGAAAATAGGCCCATTTTGTGATTTGGACCTACTTCACATTTTTGCAGATTTTGCCTGGTCGGCCACAACTTGAACTGCGCTGGCGGAAAAACGGATTTTTGAACTGCGTACCTCTCGGAGAGTACATGGACTCATTCCGACAAGCGCACGGCCGACTTCATTGCCTTGTGAGCGCAAAACTTCTGCGATTGGCTGAAAAGCCCAAATCGAATCGTAAAAAAAACGCAATATAAACAGCCTTATAGACTACACGAACTCCTCATTAAGTCTTCATTCCGCTTTTTTTTTTCAGGCGGTCGGGGTTAGTTCTAGGGCAAAAGGTCTTACACAGTCCTCCAGAGCAGTCCTACCTTGAGGTCACGCAGTTTCCAGGTGGTCAGAGCGACCACGGTTCCCTCGCGAGGGCCTCTCCTTTCACCAACGACGCTTGACGCACCCTCTCTCATCGGACGAGGCATGCCGGCCACGGTGTAGCAGATCTTGTGCGGAACCCCCGCCTTTCCTTTCCCCTTGCCGTTCTCACTGACCGTGGAGGGCTTCGTTGCAGAAATAGTGGGATCTGCAAGCGGGGCCAAGTGGGTCGATGAATCACAACGACTATCCAATGCACAGCTTCTCGTTATTAATAGTGCCAATCGCTCGTTTGCATTACCAGGAGTAGAACAGCGGGATATAATCGAGGCGAGGACGCAGATAAGTCATCCTCACATACATCGTACAGGACACCTATACGAGAATACATATGCTACAAAATCGAGCACTGAGAAAGTCAGGTTGATACTTGCAGGAAACTAATAAACTCAGGATCCGCTACACTGAAGCTAGTGTGGAACGCACCCCTTGCCAAATAAGAAATCCAGCCTGAGCCAGCATTCCTCTTTCCTACTCATAGGCGTCATGCGCTGTACGTGCGCATGTCATGTCGTAAAGTACGAAGGTCTCGGACAAGGTACAAGATCAACATTTCAACAAGTCGGACAGATCATCCACAGACCATTCCCACTTCATGATTGAGATGAGATCCTTCAGGACAGATAGATCATTCTTGATCTGTATGATCTAGCTCATGCTTCTGGGTGGGAAACGTATACCTGGTACTCTGTATGATCTGGCATACATGTCCTGGGTTGAACCTCTACTATTAATAGATAGATCCTGCACAACATCTCATACCGGCAGATCATAATCTACCGTAGGTCATTATGTGTCCCATGTGACATATTAGGGTGAATGCCGAGTGCAACTTCATCCAAAACGAACGCTCAGCGTTCTCGGCTCGGGGCGTGTAGCTAAAGGTCAGCCGGCCGAGCATCGAGCGAACCACCGCAGACACCCCCCATCCCCTTGGATTACAAAGGCCAAGGGCCACGACCGGCTATTATCGCAAAGTGTCGCCGCAGATAGCTCTCGCTGGAAACCAATCCCCCGCAAAATCTTGGAGGCCGGGAACGTACAGCGGTCGATGCCCGCAAACTACCCTTGAAAAACTCGCCCGATCGTCTCTCTCTCTCTCTCTCTTACCGTTTTCTTGGGTGGGGCCCTTTGAAAGTTTGTCGTGTTCCACGCTCGTGACGACGGGGTCAGTATCCGGAGACGAGACGGCGCGCGCCCCCTCTAGATCAAGCACGGCAACGAACGTCGCACGGCCCTGTCCAAAAAAGAGGAGCGTTTTTGTTAAAAAGAAAAAAAAAAAAAGTGTCACCCGTCGGTTTCGACCAGAGCGGCAACAAGGCACGAAACCTGGTGTGCGCTAAGAAAATTCGTCACATATCTGCTTAGCACTGTACCCACGTTTTCAGGGACGAACAACTTCGACTTCGAATGAGCGTAGCGTAGTCTTTGACGTACGAAGTAAACGAGTTGAAGCATAAACAAAGGGCCGAACGAAAATCGGACGCGAAAGAACGCGGTCACCTATTTTCGATGCTGTCGATCGTTCCACTTTTTTTAGGACCTCCCTTGTTCCTGAAGGTTCTAGCGGAGAGGTGAAAATTGTAGGAAAGCTACCTGGTACATTTTTCACCGATGATGCTATTCATACCATAGAGGTAGCTTCTATTTCTGGCCTCCGGCTGTAGACGCCGAGAAGGTCGTGACACACAAGAACAAACGTTCTTCTCGGCTGTGCTGTTGCGCAAGTTTTCGAAGAAAAAAAACACCGTCTCCCGGCTTGGGTTTCCTTTGCTTCCGTAGCTTGCGTCCGTGTGTTCCGCTGGCCGATCGCGCCTGAACGTCTGTAACAGCTACCATTTGATTCCAGAAAAAAAAATATCAGCCACCCTCGCGCTTGCACCCGACTTGTAACGCCCGTATTGCTTCCCTCCTACGCTTGATCGAAGGAAAAACAGTCAGCCAGAACGCACACCACATCACGGCACAGATGGGGAACGAAACCAAAACACCATGTCCCCCCTTTACCTCGGCGTCGCTATCGGCCAGGTCTGATATCGTGTCATCCTCGTCGAGCTGCAGGGTCATTGGCGACCCGGCGATGCCCGAAGAGCTGCCCCCACCGTCACCGCCACTTTCTAAACATCTAGTATTCCTGCGCTTTTCACGTATCTCTGCGATTGTGGGGAAGACGCGACGACCGCGTGGTAAAGGTAAGCGGTGAGGGGGCCAAGGCGGACAACCAATCCTGGCTGCCGTGCGAGCACCTTAAGCCTTTCCATCGAGCAAAAAATTCCAATATTGATAATCTTCACTTTTTCTTTTAGTTTCGAGCTCAATTCGTAGGAGGTTTCACCCTCAGCGGCGTTCTGGATAAGCTGTGGTCGAAGGCGTGCCCCCCCCCGTACCTACTGCCCTTAGTAGTCCGGGCAGAGTTCTAATGCTCTTGCTGAACAGGCTAAAACTCTACGGCTCTTGCAAAACAGGCTACAGAGCCGTTGAAGTTTGGAGCAACCCTGCTCGCTGATCGTGCGCGTGCGGCTATCAAATGAGCGGAAGCTCAAGGAGGACGGTATTGGCGGTTGGGGATACGTAATGGTGCCCGCCTGCTAACAAAGCCCCCCCCCTGGAGCATCGTCTTTACACGCTACCCAGGTTATAAGCCGTGAGCGACACACTATTAAAATACGGTCTGCAGCGGATGCCTCTAGCGGTTTCGATAAGCTCTACTGCTGTACCATGGTATTATACTTGCAAACACGCCATGGTCATCGGGACACGAGAAATACCACGCATCCAACACATTGTCCTAACAATTTCGGAAACAATAGTTGGGCACGCAACTACTCGAAGACAGAAACGAAGAAGCAGTCAGCATCATGCATTGAGCACCAAAAACGACCCCGCCAAAACAAAATGCGGAGGTGATTCGAACGCACCCGTTACCATGGGAACAACGTCTCCTCCGGTCTTGTGCTTCTTATGCAGGCGCTCCTGGACCGCCCTGTGAAAGGAAGGGAACAAGTCGGGAGCAGTGAGCAGCTTTCGTAACGCAAAAAAAGGCGGGGAATCTCATCGCTGGGTCGGTCACGTCCTTGCCCCGGTCTCGACAGACGGACGATATCATGGCCCGGGTTTAGGAACGCTTGATGATGGTATTACCGCTTTTCAACTTGTGACACCCCCGTGATTACAAGTCAAACACATCCCGAAGGGGAACCTCGTATGTATGTATATGTACGAAATACACTTTTAGTGCGCATTGACAAGCCTTTCTCTTCTAGCCGAGGGCCGTTTCTCGCGCTCACGGCTGCGGGACACGCAGGCGCCCAGCGGGTACAGTGCGGCGCGCGTTTGGGCTCCGGCCGGGCTTCGTGGCGCGTGCTCTAGGCATCTAAAATCGCGCGAGCTAGCTCGTTTTCAAGGGATTGCATTCCGCTTCGCCAAGCCACGCAAGACCATGGAAAACCTACAATTCCAGCTGTTCGCTCTGCCGCTGTACCACACGAGGTATCTGTATCGCACCATCCCTGAAGTTCTCAAGCCCTCTACTTTGTAGTAGCCACGGTACGACAACAGACGCACATCAAGCTCTTCCCTTTGCGACCGCTACGGATGGTGCTTCTTTGTGTGTGGGTGTGTCATGTCTCCGGTCGTCCTAGGTAATACTGGTGCGAACCAGCATATATTCTCAAGCGGTACAATTGTTTGGTTTTGCGTCAGGAATCAATGGATGCCGCACAGAGGGCCAGACGGTGTACACCCACAACTCCTTGGAATTCCAAAGGCAACCGCGCAGCCATGTAACACACTACAGTGCCGCAGCAGCACCCGCGTTTCAAGCTCTGGGGTTTGTGACAGCCACGAAGTTTTGGTGTTTGTGTATGCGTGCAGTGTTCGCCAGGAGAAGCAATCATAAAAACATTTTTTCATGTCCACTATGAAAAATCAAACACACATCGCTAAACCTCATCCTATACCGTATGAACTAGGAACGCCTGATCATAATGACCGTCCCCATTTTTCAGCTTGCGACACCCCCAAGAGTTCCAGTCAACCACATCCCGAAGGGGAACCCTGTATCGCTCGTATAGCAGGTATCATAAATACCAGTAGCGGCTGTACCGTTGTTTTGGTCCCGGTCGTATTGGTTCGTTTATCGTAATATCCTGACTCCCGACAGTCGACAGCCCGTGTGGACGACGGGTCGTTCATTGATTGCCAGAGACCAGAAACCAGAAAGGGTCATCTTTACTTACGTACCAGGTACATATAGACATACATACCGGTAGTTTTATTTTTATTTTTCGCTGACCTTAAAAAAGGGCAAAAGCCAAAAATTGGTACACCTACGCCTTTTGAGTCATTGATAGGTACACGCACTCCAGAAAAGGCTTCCTGGTCCTTCTGTGATCGACCAACGGTTCATCATACCTGCAAGTGGTTCAGGAGTCCGAGGTACACCTATCGCCGGCTATTCGACTTGGTATTTACCTATTCCTGCCTTCAAGTGTACCTACAAATAGCGCGGCCGGTCCTCTACCTGGCAACTGAAACACAGCCAGCCGTCGCCACCATCGCCGGGACTGTCAATCAGGTGACCCTACCAGTCAACACAAACGCCTGAGTAGAATACCAAACCCTACGAACGCAGCTGGTGCCGGAGACAGCACAGGTCCCCTGCCGTGTAACAACTCAAGACAAGTGGTCCATTAAGAATTTCTTGAGTGGAAAATAAATGTGTGCCACGCTAACTCATACATAACGGCTTCCATACTAACTTTCAGCACACATACTCTAAATTATTATAGTTCACCGTAAAGCTCAAATATGATGGCCACGTTCATAGCAGTGGCTGGCGGGTGCCCTCTTGTATACTACCTGGTACAAGGTAGTACCTCATATTGACTGGTACTTCGTACTGCTGTCGCTGCGCGTCATACCGTGGCCATCACGAGCCGGCATGGCCAAGGTAGAAGGGCATCCATCTCGTGCCCCTCCTCAAATGCTTTACATCTTGGAGTGTGGCGGTGGCATTGGCCGCGAGCAGCAAAGCTTCAGCCGTGCAATTCGTACTGATTCATTGTATCGCCGTGTTATCATTAGTGGTATTCAGTACGGCTGCCGCTGTGCGGTTTTCGGCGATATGGGCACGACGCGGCGGACAGTCTCACCGTAATAAATCCGTGGTGACCTTCATCGTACGTCCTTCCCGTGTTTTGTTGCCAACGGTGGCGGCCGGTCCACAACTACAAACGACGACACAAATGCATCTCGACCCCAAGCAAAGTCCAAACCGCTGACAAATTCAACGATATTTGCCGCAATAGATGAGAGTGTAGCTTACTACATATTCGAGAAGATAGTTGACCAATCAGATCCAATAAACATTGGTAGGCGTCATTCCCGTTGTCTCCTTCAGTGTACCATCAACCATACTCTCGAATAAGGCGCAAGCTCTACTGATTGTTGATGACATTCTGCCATACGCTTGACATGCCGGTATTGTTTGTCAGTCCCCATGGTTGTTGAACTCAGACCGCCTCCGTGGCATACGAATATGCCAGGTATACTGCCCTTACCGTAATCCATTGTATTACTGGGGCCCATAGTGAATAGGACCAAAATATTGTTAGTAACATAGGGGAATGCGTAGGTTTTTGTGTGTACCGTAGGTCCTATTTACTATTGTCCCGCGCAATAGTATATCTGTCGTGTTGTATTAATAGTTTTGTGACTAAAGAGTTTGCACCCCTCTAGGATGAAGAATCAGCACGGACGAGACTACTATTAATAGGTGTGCTGAATGTCGACAGGTACAAAGAACAAACACACACATCGAACACACCCACAGCAGTGTCCGTGCGGAGTCTTCATACTAGAGAGATACTGGCAGTGGTACAAGCTACATATATAGAAGGCCCAAAAGGTCGAGAGGGTACAGCAGTATCACGTATGAGATGTCATAGACCACTATCACGAGGTCAGGCTCCCCTTCGCAGGATACGGTGATCTCGCATGAATACGATAGTGCGGGAGCAAAACATACTAGGGAGGAGAGCCGTAACACGAGAGACGGCTTGTGGCCATGTGACAATAGCTTTGTGGCGCGCGGCCAACGCCTCGTCCGCACTCAAGGATGCCCAAAATGCAGGGAGGGGCGTAGGATGAAGGCCCTTGTACCTTGGCCATGCCAGCTCGTGATGGCCACCGTATGACGCGCAGCGACCCAGTACGAAGTGTCAGTCAACATGGGGCAATAACATTTACCAGGTAGCATAAAAAAGGGCACCGTCAGCCACTGCTAAGAACGTGGCCATCATAATGAGCTTCACGGAGAAATAAAATAAATGAGGACATAAGTACTGAAAGTTAAAATGGAACCCGTTATACTATAGTTAGTGTGGCACCCCTTTGTTTTCCATTCAAGAAAATCAGAATGAGCCACTCGTTCAAGTTCTTACACGGTAGGTGACCTGTGCCGTCTCCGGCACAGGCTGCGTTCGCAGCGTTTCGTAGTTTATTCGGGCGTTTGTGTTGACAGGTAGGTTCACCAGGTTGGCAGTCCCGTCTTCTTGTGTGGGCGACCACGAGAACATTCGTATTTCGGCTGGCAGAAAAGGGATCGGTCGAGCCATTTACACGTACGCTTCAAGCCCAACTTGAATAGCCGGCGAAAGGTGTACTCACGCCTTTTGAGCCAATTTGCAGGTACGACGGAGCGTTGATCAGTCACAGAGGGGCCCAGGAAGTCTTTCTCAGAGTTCAATGCGCCGTGTACCCATAAAAGGTTCCAATGCCGTACTTATACTTACTATTGGTCTTTGCCCAAACCGAAACGTGAAAACGTGACATTTGCCACGAAACATCACCTTGAAAAGTTCTGAACTAATCCAGAACCAAGAAACATTCATGTCATGATCCCTGACAAACAATAGTTGTTTTTTTAATTGTATAATTTTTTACAATTTTACAACTAAACGTGACCAGCAAAAATCGTGTTGTGTTGCGTTCAACCTCATTAAGGGCCGGTCCTAACGAGAAAAAAAAGCGAAAAAAACGAAACGAACGGACAGACTTTCGCTTTTTCGTAAAAAAACAGGAAGTTGAGTTCTAAGGGCCTATCTCAACGAAGACTGCAACAAGTCGAATTGGGAAAAAACAAAACGAATTTGAACTTGACTTTATGAAAAATACGAGTCTGAGTCCCATCCGGAAACGGCGTAAAATTGTCAAAAAAAACAAAAAATATTGAATAACCTGGAATAACGCATCACGTCACACAACGCCCAGCCGACAAACAGCGACGAGTGTAGACGAGAGCGACGGCGTGCGTTGTCGCGTGCGCGCCGCCAGCCTCTTTTTTTTTGTGGCGCAAGATACGAAGCTTTCACCCTCAGGATCTCTTGGGTGGGCAGAGGGAGCCAAGCCCTCAAGCGTCACGCCCGGAACAGCAACGGTGATGTAGCTATCGAGGTCTCGAGCGTATCCTCTGTTCCTCTGTTTTTTGGCTCGTTTGCTCGGTTTTCGTGATGGTTGGCCGATCGAGCATGCCGAAAAACTGGGCTTGTGGCCGTCGTGTTTTTTTTTAGGCGCCACCGCGGGGGTGCGATGTGCTATGGTCTGTGGGCGTGGGCGCGGCAATTGCTCCGGTCGCCTCTCGTTGAGGTTCGCGTTTTATCGCCTCGGTCGTCGTCACCGAAACGGCCAGGAATCACCCCAGACTCCATCGGCGATATTGGCCCACCATGAACATGCCACAGCAAGGCGGATCAACTCCCAAATTGGAAAACGAAATAATAAAAAACTCGAAAAAAGTCCCAAAAGACTTTTCACTGAAACTGTTTTTTTTTATTTGCCATGACAATGCCTGCTTGGTGATTCACTCTTCACTCTTCGGCCAATCAGGTGCAACTTGAAATATGAAAAATAAATAAAAATCGAATTGAAGAAAAAAAAGTCCTCGATAAGATGGGCCCTAACGAGAAAAAATAAATGGAAGAAAAAAAAACGAAAAAAGAAAAAGCCGCGTCGAGTTGTACGCAGTGCAGTTTTTCAGAATGACTCAACCGCCACAGCACGTGATTCCCGGCGATAACGCTCAGCTACGACGGTGGACAGACACAACTCGCACACGCGAGGCACCCTCCACAGCAGGCGGTTCTCGTGGTCCAACCCGCGACATCCGGAGTGATGCTCTTCTAGAAGTTGTGTATCGGCCATCGCTGTTCGATGGCAGACGTTCGAATGTTGAGTGGCATTCATGTCGAAAAATATACCACCACAGCAACTTCCTGATTCCACGGTTTCTTGCGAGGGCACCCCTTGGTCATACCCTCCCATATATGCTTGCGTCGCTGGCAGACAAGCCGCGTGGTAGCCACATGCAGTACCTCGGCCATGGTGCGCTTGCCAACCGGTCGTAAAAACTTTGTCGGAACTTCGTCCCAATCCCAAAGTTCCGAGCTCCTTCTATGTTCCTGTTCGTGCCTGGGTAAACCCATTTCGTGTGCCCGACGACGGAAAATAAATAACTCACTCTATTTTCAGTACGAATATAATTTATGGGTCAAATATTTTATTGTTTTGGTCGGATTGCATCTTCGAATTGAAAATAAAAAAGTGAAGCAAGTTTCCTCGTAGATTTGTATATTTTAAACAAGGGTCTCAACCGGGTCGATACGTCGAAAACACGAACGACATGCAAAAACCGTCTCGAAAACATACAAATGTGTCGACTTTATCGGGGTCAAACGACGGTTCGCGGGCGAATACAACCGTTGAAAAACACTACAGCTTGCAAAATCGTACAACTTGCCGGCTTCATCGTTGGTTTTGCCCAACATGCGTGCCCAAACCACGGAGCGAGAACCCACAACCCACAAGAGAAGTATGGTATCGTTCTGTGGTTTGTTGTGAAAGCGTGCAAGTCTGTACCGGGGTCTAAAACGACAGTCCCGTGCCAGGCATGAAGAGGCTGATCGACCGAGATCAGCAACACCCCCACCTCCCCACACTCTTCACAGCCGTTTTTTTTCATCTTCAGCAGTTCTCTTGCCACCATCTTCCCGCACCCAACGCGAGTGTCAACAAAAACAGCAGCTGCATGATTGCATCCCCGAATCGGAATATAAATGCATACATATCTCAAGTCAAAGTACGAGGTATTTAATACAAACTTCCCGCTTCTCTCCCCCCCCCGTAGTACAGGGTTATTTTAGTAGTACAAAAAAAGCCGGGTGATTTACCAAATGGATAGTTTACAAAAATATAACTTTTTATCGTCGGGTTGTACAAAGAAACGTACGAGAAATATGTATGTGTGTGTTCTTCACATTAAACCGTTCTTTCTACCCGTCGACATCCAGCACAACCAGTGTCCGCGCCGATTGTTCAATCCTAGAGAGGTACAAGGTATGTGGTCACAAAACTACGCCACAGAGATGCTATAATACATTGTTACGTATGCAGTAAGCACAGTAGACAACGCGTCATGTCATCATACTGGATACGACAGGCACGACATACACATTCTATGAAAGAGAAAAAATGAAAGAAAATATAGAAAAATAAAGAAAACAAAGAAACAAAGAAAAAAAATCCAAAGAGAAAAAGGGGAAAAGAAATATATCGTACCTTTCCGCAGGGGATGTGGCATACACTTGAAAAGAACGAGCTAAATAAAAAACACCACTACTTATAAACAGAGTAAGACTCAGAACCAAGGGAAAATAACAGGCAAACCGAAGCACAAAGCACCCTCCAGGTAGCCGCAGCAGTTTGTGGTACGAGTACCATAGCCAGGTTCTCCCTACTAGCCCGCTTGGGACCTTGCTGCCCCGTCTGCCGTCTCCGTCCTGCGTTCGTCAACTATGCCCCGCCCCTCGGCGTCAGACAATACAAAACAAGCTGAGCAGGCTCGTCATCCACCCACGCCACACGACTCCTTCAATAAGGCTTATCAATCGAAGGAAGGGAGAGAAGGAAATAAAATGCAAATCACAGAAGATGAGTGCGAGAAATAATTGAAAAAGGAAGACAAAGGAAGACCACGGTCACACCAGCTGCACCAGTTGGTGGTACGAGTAGTATAGACATGTTCTACTTCCTAGCCTGTCCGGTACCTTGCTACCCTGTCTGCCATCTCCTTCCTACTTTCGTCCACTGCAGTTTCCCTACTACTCCTGTTTCCCCCCCCTCTCCTCATTCCCTTGGTCGGGTTTTCTTCCACTCCGTTCATTGCGCACCAAATTCTATTGCTATTAGAGGGGCCATTGTCTATTGTCCAGGGTGTGATTTTTTTTGTACTCTGATGTGCAGAAATGCCGCAGGGTCGCTCTCTATACGTACGTACAGAAGCAGCAGCAAATACATGTAATCATGCCATACGTTATACGGGTACTGAAACACTGAAACCGATAGGCTGCTTGATGTACCTGGTACAGTACATTGGCGTCCCCTGTGGCTTGGTAGGTGGTCCGCGTGCCACGATCAATTCCGTGGATTCGAGTCTCACCGAGTGCATACTCGAACGTAGGGACTTTTTCTTGCACAAAAAAATGATTAGCGGAAAGCGCGAGAGCGTGAAACACTCGATGAAAAATGGACGAGCAGTGGGAATGCTAAACCCTATGCGCGACAAGTAGTAAAGGCACCTGCCGGGGGGGAGAATGGAAGACACCTGTGACCACGGCCGGTCCAGAAGATCGCCGAGGGTAAAACCTACGAGTCGGGCTGGAAAGTAAAAGTCATGATTAAAAATAAAATAAAAACGTACATGTCATACGAGCAATCTCGAGATTCCGCAAATTGAAATTGAGGACTGCCGAAGCTTACATAGGTACGCAGCGCACTTCGGAAGGTTGAGGGCTTGATCCAGCTTAATCTCTGACCTTTTGAAGTTATCTGTTGTTGTTGTCGTCGTTGTCTTCACATTAAATCGTCCTTTCTACCCAGTTTCATCAGTACACCCAGTGTCCGTCCCGACTCCTTATCCTAGAGAGATACTGATTCCGTGGTCACAGACTGTGCGACAGAGCAAGACCAAAAATAAAAAATAATCCCAAATTCAAGTGTCAAGCAAGTGAAATGCCAGCGTACCGGGTGCGAGAACACAACAACACACCTGGTAAGCAAGACCAAAAAAAGAACAAAAAGACAAAACCAAAAACAAAAATTTGGAAATGAAACAGAATACAAACGACGCAAGGACTTCAGAAAGGCTGCCAGACGGAAAGCATACGTACTCAGGAAGGACAGATATCTGCTACGCGGACGAAGCAACACGAAAGAAAGGGAGCTACAGGCAAAAGTCTATAAGAGTTAGTCGAACCGATGCCTAGCCACCCGATCTATCATTTCGTTTCTGCATTCGTCGACAGCTGTATCAGTACGGATACAGCTGCCCTTCCCCCCCCCCCCCCTCCCGTTGTCGCCGTTCTTGGCGTCCTCAGCTGCGTGGCGTAGCCGGCTCCTCTGTGCCTCGTTCCTGTGCCACCTCGCCATGAAACAGTCCGCCGCTTCGACGATCCCCCGGTACCACTTCCCGCTCTTCTTAGCCGCCCTCGGCCATAACACCGTTTCTACTCCGAACAGCAGAGGGGAGCTTTCCGTGGACCCCTCGGTGGCTTGGAAAACCCTGAGGTCGTCTGCTAGACATTGGGTCCAATTATTTTCCGGTCGGCCTGGTCCTGGGTTCTCCACACCAGCCATCGTCCCAAACATCACCCGGCGGGTCAGCCGCTCATTGGTCGCCCGCTGTACGGCCCCCGCAAAGAGGAGGCGTCTTTTGCGGATGGTCGTCTCAACGCTCTCGCGCTGTGCCTTTTTGAGGGCCTTGGCGTACGACATGAGGTGGTCAGTGCGTTGCCGGCGCTGGAAGCCAATGATCCGTAGGAGGAGTTTGTCCCGGACAATTATCGGTAGTAAGTTAGATACAAAAATATAGGGTTTTACGAGCAGTAGTCAAATCAGGTATAATACTTGGCCACTTCTTGACCAAAAGCAGTTACACACTAAAAACAAGTACAAATCACACGCGAGGAGCCTTGTGCTATTGACCAGACTGACATCGCAACTGATTTAGGCTCGAAGTGACCAGGGCATACCTGATTTTGTCTACTCTATCTATAGCTTTCAAGGGACTTCAGCTAATTTTGAAGCAATCAGAGAGGTCATGCGTACACTGTTTTCTCTCCGCGTATGGTGTGCGGTCCCTCGGTTGCACAATTCTTGTGTGTATAAACTCTGTACTCCTACGTACGTACGCATTTAAGCATACCTGGTACATACGTACGCGCTGTACTTGTACTTATTAATAGCAACTACCTGGTACCAGGTATGTATTTATGCAATAGCGTACGGACATACGGTTGATTTCACTGCTGCTGTGTTCTCTCCTTTGGGGTGTACAACAGAGATGTCAGAAAACAGCCTTTTCACCCCTTGACAGACGATAACTTCGCCTCGACATGCCTCGACCGAGACCCAACTACTGAGTGTACTATGTTTCGGCCTGGAACAGTCGGCCCTACACCCTTGACCGCGCACATTTTGCCTTGTTTGACATGTCTGCTAATATCTGTGCTGTTTTTTTTTGTGTACGCATGTACTTCATGTTATGATACTGCTTTGTATGAGGTTGAAAGCCCGGTAATTACCTGGTTCAGCCACTGGGAACGTATTTGTAGTACTTGGAAGGCGTATCTTAGATGGAAAACCAGGGTTTTTCCAGAGGCGCACGAGCTTGGTTTCAGCCTCCGCGTGCACGAAAGGAATACAACTGTTCTTCTTCTATAGCTAAGCAAGCAACAGACGTGAGTACCAACGATTACCGACTTAAAAGGCAGACCTGTCCAGGGATACTAAGTGTCCCGCAATCCTTGATCTTAAAAAGTGGCGTCGTCGGCAGGACAGCTCGTGTATCTGCTTCCGTCGCCACCGTCGACCGCCGTCCTGGCTTGGGGGCTTTTTCACCCCCCGCCAACGACGCTTTCGCTTCGGTTTTTGTCGTACCCTCCGGGGGCGACCAGGGCTCTGCAAAAGCCCTCGCTGCAGCGACGATTGTCGCCCAGCGTGCTCCTCTCCCGACGAGCACTTTACAGGTCGAAGATTCCGTCGTGAGCACTGCTCCGGCCGCGTCTTCCCTCTCAGGCCAGGGCTCTGCAAAAGCCCCGCTGCAGCGATGATGGTCGCCCAGCGCGCTCCTCTCCCGACGAGCACTTTACAGGTCGAAGATTCCGTCGTGAGCACTGCTCCGGCCGCGTCTTCCCTCTCAGGCCAGGGCTCTGCAAAAGCCCCCGCTGCAGCGATGATTGTCGCCCAGCGCGCTCCTCCCCCGACGAGCACTTTATAGGTCGAAGATTCCGTCGTGAGCACTGCTCCGGCCGCGTCTTCCCTTTCATGTCAGGGCTCTGCAGAAGCCCCCGCTGCAGTGACGATTGTCGCCCAGCGCGCTCCTCCCCCGACGAGCATTTTACAGGGAAAAGATTCCGCTGTCACTGATCCGGCCGCGTCTACCCCATCGCCGCCTGGCAACCCGGCGCCTCCGAACGTTTTGCCGTCTTCAGGCCGCATCTCATCTCGGACGCGCCGACGAACAGCCACCGCCGCTGGCACCGTGCCGCCTGCTGTTGATTATGGCTTCGGGCCCGGCGGGGCCCCTGACCATCAGCCCGGCGTGCTATCACCCCGTTGCGAGCCCCACGGCCGCGACCGCCCGCACCCGTCGTTTGGGCCCCGACGCCTGCCGCCTCGTCCGTCCCGACGGTACCCATCCCGTCCGGCCGCGACCGCACCGAGCCCGTGGGAACTCCTCCTTTACGACTTCCGCCGCTAACTGACGCACCTCCCGTCACCTCGACCGACTTGGACGCCCTCGGCGCAGCTGCCGAGTTTTAGTTCGGTGATTCCGCAGCGCGCTATTCGCACGCCGACTGGGCTCGGGAACAACAGGCTGAGCCCGCGTGCAACGCCGCCATGCGCTACATAGCCCTTGGCCGACCGGAAGTTTTGCCAGACGACTTTTTATCGGGTTTCCCTTCCCACCAGCGCCCTCCCTTTTCGGAGGTTCAGGAGCTGGCCAACAAAGGCCGCTTGCACACCACCGACGCGGGCATCGTTCTACTTGTCCGACAGCCGTCCCCCCCCCCCTGCGTTGGATACGCCACGCCCGGTGGGTCGTACGGCCTGCTTATTGAACGACGAGCCTATTCGCATTTATGTTCCGCTGCTCATGCGCCCCTGGGTCATGCAGGCTTGCCATTCCACGGCTTCCTGCCACCTAGGGACCGTGCGCACTCTATGTATGCTCGAACGTTTCTACCGGTGGATCGGCATGAGCATCTGCACCCGGTGGTGGCTACGCAACTGCTTAAAGTACCAAGCACGGAAAACGTCGCGGCAGACGGTCCGGTGGCCCTCCATCACCTTGCCTTTGCCAGAAGGGCCCGGCATCGCCGTCAGCATCGACTATTTCGGCCCCCTCCCGGTGACGCCTCGAGGTAATACCTACATCTTGCTTTTCACTGATCGTTTCAGCCGCCGAGCTGACATGTACGCCGTTACAGCGGCAGAGTTCACCGCTGAGGGCACGGCTAACATTCTCATCAAGCAGTATATCCCTCTTTGGGGGTGCCCGCGCAGCATCCTCTCGGACAACGGCCTCCAGTTCTGCTCCAAGCTTTCGCACGCCGTATATCAGCTTCTCGGGGTTCGAAAAATTGCCACAAGCTCCTACCACCCAAACGGCAACGGTGGGGTGGAACGTGTAAACCACACGATGGCCCAGATGTTGGCAATGGTCGTCAACGAGCTCCAAAACAACTGGGATGAACAGCTTCCTCACGTCGAATTTGCGTACAACAATTCCGTCAGTACCGCCACGGGTCTGGCTCCCAACATGGTACATATGGGTCGGCTCCCACGCCTCCCTCTCACGATTTTCGAGCGTGCTGGAGTCGCCGGCCACCAGAGCCTGGCCCGCGACCACCTCGCCTACTGCGACTTGGCGACGGACCGCCAGCCGCGCGCGTACGATATCGTTCGAGATCGCGTGAACCGCCGCAACTCCGCCCTCTCCGACGCTCTGCGTCCGGTCCCCAAATTTGACGTCGGTGGTTGGTTGTGGATGTACAATACGGCGGCCACCATCCGCCAGGGAGTGAAACCAGACATGGACGTCAAGGTCCTCAAGGCCAAACTCTCACTCAACTGGACGGGCCCCTACAAAGTTCTCGCAGTTGGCCCCTGCTCCTCAGCGGACACCCCGGATGGATCTCCTCTCGGAGCAAAGTTCCTGTATTTGGATCTCCCTTCCGATATGCCCGGCGCTGAGGCTCGCCGGCGCGTATCTGTTCAACGCTGCAAGCCCTGTGCCAACCGCCACGACCGTGGCGACATGCCGAAGTATTTGCCGGCGGGGTTGACGCAATACGTGCTCAACAATTTCTCCAATAAATCTCCTCCGCACCACGTCACCGAGGACGACGTTTCGACCCCTTTTGAACGACTCAAAGTGGAAAAGATTACTGGACATCAATCGGTTAGAGGTCGAGGTGGTGTTACCGCGGTCATGTACGAGACGCACTGGAAGGGACTATCCCGGCCATCCTGGGAACGGGAAATGGACCTTCCGCTTTCTCGCCACGCAATTTTGCGCTACTAGGCCGGCACCCCGAACCAACACCGCCAAACCAACCGCCTGTACCGCCGAATGAGAATTGGCGCGGCACAACGGGAGCTTTCTCGGAGTAACGGCGAGCGGTTTCTGGCACCCGGCTATGGTTGCGTATCGCACGCCGATTGGCTCCGCCGACACAGCAACACTGTACTTCCCCACGGGGCCCACTTTTGGTACAAGGGCGACGACGGTCTGTGGTGGCTCGGGAAAATCAGCGCAGCTACACCGACGGATGGAGTATATGTGGTTCGATTTTGGGACGACCCGGGACCAATCAAGCTTCCTCTTTCTCCGGCGCGCTACACGACTTCGACGAGAGCTGTACGAGGTTCATGGTGTCTGCAAATTCACTTGGCTAGCGCGTTTACACGGGGGGTCCAGCGTAACGTAGATGAATCTCGAGGTGCCGCCGTGGATAGCTGCTTTTCGCTTCTTGACTACACTCGATATTTATTTATTTTTTGTCGTCTTCCTGGACTTTGGGGGATGAATTTTTGTCTGCCTGATATCTTTCTGGTGTGTTTTCCTTTTTTGGGCTGGGTTGGGCATGTGTTTTTGCGTATTCTGTCCTGCCTACCCCTTTCGCCCAGAGTCGGGACCGGTCTGGACACTCGGCCGCTCCATCGCGGCCCAGGATGCGCTTTCAGAGTTGTGGACTGGGTTCAGGTGGTTCTTGCCGTCTTCCGTGTTATCTTTCTTTTCGTTCCCGTACTCACTTTTCGCTTTTCCGTGCATCTTCCTCGCCCCCCCCCCGTGCGGTCGGCATGGCGATGGCTTTCATCGACGATTTCTTCCTGCCCCTTAAAGCTAGGTCTTCCCTTTATTTTTTTACGTACTTTGCCGGCTTCTTTGCCTCGCCGTTCAGAGGTGTGGGAGTGGGTTTTGAGGAGCCACATCTTCGACTCATGCTCTAGTTCGTGGAATCGGGGTTTCCACGAAATTCCCATAATTCTGCATATACGGCTCATCAGAGTGGGCTAGTGTTATGATACTGCTTTGTATGAGGTTGAAAGCCCGGTAATTACCTGGGTTCAGCCACTGGGAACGTATTTGTAGTACTTGGAAGGCGTATCTTAGATGGAAAACCAGGGTTTTTCCAGAGGCGCACGAGCTTGGTCTCAGTCTCCGCGTGCACGAAAGGAAATAAAACTGCTCTTCTTCTATAGCTAAGCAAGCAACACACGTAAGTACCAACGATTACCGACTTAAAAGGCAGACCTGTCCAGGGATACTAAGTGTCCCGCAATCCTTGATCTTAACATTCAGCTGTTATGATGTGTACTCTGCTGTTTTCTACCAGGTATGTATTATACCATACCCCAAAGTAAACAAGACAGGTCAAATTTTGGAGGCCACACGCTATGTTCAGCGCAGTATTCCCATGGACTAAACACCGCTCGTGGCGCGCGATTTGTACTTGGTTTTAGGATGTAACTGACTTTGGCCGAAAAGTGGGCAGGTATACCCGATTTTGGCCAAAACTCAAAAATATATGCACACTACTATTATAGACAAAGGCAGAGGTTGAGAGATATAGAGAACAAAGTATTACGTACAGGTACGAATTGTGTCGTTCAAAAAAAGTAAATACATTATTCACTTTCTGAAATCGGTGAGACGTTTACTTGACGCCCATTCAAACCCATCTCGTAAAAATTAAGTGCTCTGGTACTTGAAAAAAAACGAAATGTGAAAACGGAGGTATCGGCATCTCTGCTTGTATTTTTTTTAATTTGACCAATGAAACACACGTGCTCTTTGGTTCTGTTCTTCGTTTTTCTTTCGTTTTTTTTTTTCGTTTTTATGTCCTCGTTTTTTTAACATATAATACTGCTCGCATCTATAATAATTATTAATATAACATTTTTTTGCTGCAGGCTGGCTCTAGAAAAACATACGCGTTCACTCGGCGGGAAAGTCAACAACACCGATAGACTCCTCAAAATGCTCTTTCAGGAACAATTTCCCGTTTCTCCAGAGTCCTAATTTAATTTTTGGAGAAGCCAATCAGTTTTCGTTTTCTCTGGGGGGTCAGCAATAAGGCTGTTGGTCAGAACTGGGGCCAGATATATACAGTGGATCTTCGAAGATCCTTGATGAAAAATCATGATGTCCTCAGAACTGGAAATATGGACGAACAGTCCAACTACGACGCTGGATAAACGGAAAAGTGCTCGAGAAAGCTCTCGGAAAACTAAGGGGAGTCTACCGGTGTTTTTGACAGTCCCGTCGAGTAAATCGCCGGTTTTCGGCAAAAAAAGCCAGTTCTGAGACCCCTTCAAAAAATTCCTATTACGCAGCTTGCAAAGTTGAGTATCAACTATTTGTTCTCCCCGAATCCGGAAAATAAAGAATTGTGTTTTATAATTGTGTTTATAACATATCGTACGTGTGCCCGAAGACGGAAAATAAATAATTCTCTCTATTTCCAGTACGAAATAATTAATTCATTTTTTAAAACCATATCCATCAAAATCTTGACTTGTTCTCCCCGAATCCGGAAAATAAATAATTTATTTGTTCTCCCCGAATCCGGAAAATAAATAATTTGTTCTCCCCGAATCCGGAAAATAAATATTCTATAAGCAACGCTTGACTCGTAATACATTGTTGTATAATCCGACTTTTTACCACATTCCCCCTCACTAAAAAATCTGACTTTTATCTCTTCTTGCGAGAAAGTCAGGAACACCGATGAGACTCTGAGAATCTAAATTTTGCTTCCGACTGTTCGGTATACCGGACTCAGCATGCAATGATGGCATTGCTCTCGTCGTTCTCCTTCTCTTGTGTGTTTTCCAAGTGTCACGTGAGTCAGTTTTACAGTTTCTTGAACATGATGAGATATTCCCCTTTTTCCCCCCCCTTTTTCGTGGGATGAAGGCGAGAATCGAGCCACGAACCTCGCTCTTCATAATCTCACGTCCTGCCGACGACGCCAATGTACGAAAATAATGTACATAGACGAAGAATGCTACTTATCAAACGCTACCCGAAATGAAGGCTTACAAACTCGATTTCCACCACACCCCAGGGCCTGTTCAGTCGAACTCACAGCTGACGTATTTCAAAACTTATAAAATAGGTAACGTGACAATCTCGTGGCTCGTTTGGCCTCCAGTGATCGGACGACTGCTGCTGTATGTGGGATGTAGGCACATCGCACGACCACCTCTGGCGACTGGTTCCTCCAAAACCACCGCTGGCCGCTGGCGACTGGCCATTTGTATAGGTGCTTGTATTCAAGTATTAATAGTAGGTGCTCTTGTACTGCTCTTCTATATAATACGACGTACTCGTACCTCGTCATGGGCAATGTTGCATGCCTGGTAAACGATGTACGAGTGGATTTGTCCGTTCATCCAAGCATAAAACGTACGTCATCAATTGCTTGTACTTGTACCGAATTTTCGTATCAACATCATGTCTATGGCCGGCTCGCGGCATCTCTGTCCCACCCCCGTTTTTTACCCCCTGGCCACCTGCTAACTTTCGGGTCGCAAGATGCGACAAACGTCATGCCAGTTCCCGTCCAGATAATACGATACGCATGTACTTGGGGAGTACTGCTGTACCAGTATCGCCGACTCTACTGCACTGCAGTTGTATGTATGTACAGCAGTACATCAGCACCTGGTATGCACAGCAGCAGGCAGTACAAGTACTCGTACGAGTATCTCCAACTCTATAACGAAGCAGTTTCGCAAAACTCGCTGGCAGACAGCAGTACATCAGCACCTGGTATGCACAGCAGCAGGCAGTACAAGTACTCGTACGAGTATCTCCAACTCTATAACGAAGCAGTTTCGCAAAACTCGCTGGCAGAGATCGCCAACAAAATGTTCGATGGTGCTTGTTGTCGGATGCAAAACACAGGAGTTGCATGTTGCAGTAGTTATACAAGTCTAGACGAATTTGAGTCACCGACTCTACGAATTAGACTCACTGCGTAAGATCGGCGATGGTGCTTTTGCGAGGCAGGATGACCCTCCACATGTCGTCGTCCACTTCGACCGCCAGCTTGTGCTTCTCAACTCCTTTGGATCTCCTGCACAAAGCGCAGCAGCACCGAGCAAAAGAGTGAGAGCAAACTCACATGCAGCAATCAGACCCGTCGACACTAGCTGCTGTTGTCAGCAAGGTTGATATCCAGATCGAGTTTGCCAGGCAAAGAGCTACACACACTAGATTGAGAGCTTCGACCGTGGACAAGAGATCAGACCAGATAATCAACGGCAATGCAGAGGCCGACATAGCTCACGATTTCATGTTGCCTTGGGCTTCCTCTTCCATCCCGCTAAGCGGGTATCTGCTGCGGACTGATATCTGGATCTGTTGGGAAAAACTTTGAAGCAATGGGGACGCCTTTGCTTGAAAACAATGAGAATGATCCTAGTCATTCCCATTGCTTGAAAATGACATAAAACGAAAATATGGAGTTCATGACGATAAGAGGCGAAACAGTACAGTGGATAGGGGTTCTATAATCCTGGATATGTCCGGACACCTGGTCTTGACGTCTTTACGTCTTTACCGTTCAGCGTTATCACACCGCACGCCGACACAGACCACACCGCGGATGCAGGATACAGGATACAGGATTGGCCAAGTTGGCGACGGGGTTCGGGGGTTTGGGCGATTATAATGATGCTGCACTCGTACGATAATGCATGACAACATTATCCCATTACTGCACGGATCCTCGGCGCCGCTCATGTCACAACATGAATAACCACCCCTCCTCGGATAAACAGACGGTGGCACGCGGTGGCGCACAACTCAACACCACCATACGTAACGTACGTACGTAGAAATAGAAACAAACTATACCTGGTAATAAGTTTGTTTTTTTTTTAGCGCCCCGAAGAGCGAGAGGAAACCTTATTTCTCAAGTTTTTGTGTACCGGTTCGAACCCGGTTCGTTTCTTCCCACCATGGACAATAGCAATAGAATATGGTGCAATGGACGGGTCTATTGTCGTCGGCAAAGGCTATCGACTGGAACGTTCCTCATCCATTGTCGTCGGTAATGCCTATCGATGCGTCCCCAACATATTGTTCAGGCAGGAGTGTGCTGAAGTACCTGGGTTGGAAGCTATTATTGTCACCGACAATGGCTATCGACGGATAGCTTGCAGAATCTACTGCGGTCCACAGTGGCTGTCGATGAACACATTTCTTGATCTATTGTGGCCGGCAATGACTATCGATAGATTTGATGCATTTCTTGATCTATTGTGACCGGTAATGGCTATATCGATAGATATGTTTCTGAATCTATTGTGACCAGCAATGTCTATCGATAGATACGTTTCTAATCTATTGTGGCCGGCAATTGCTATCGATGGACACCGTTGATAATCGATTGTGGTGGACAATGTCTATCGATGGACACCATCACCAGCCTATTTCCACACCTGCAATGCACTCTGATTTACTAAGCAACGCAATATTTTGTTCAACAGCAATGTCATATTTTCATCTTGTGATCACCACCAGTATGGAATGAGTGTATGGTGTATCGTGATGAGCAACAATGTCGGTGCATGGCATAGCGTGAAGAAGGGCTGCAACGTTGTGTGTCGCAACAAGCAAGTGGGCATCATGGGGGTTACGTGTGTTGCTTTGTCGGCTGTGTTGTTGTGGTTGGTACTCTGTGTTATTAATAGTGATTCCAAATCGGTTACACTCTGTACGGATAAGATAGATGAGGTAAGATGTGCATATACCCTGGACAATAGAAAGGAAATAGAAAATTGCCGCTACAATAGCCCCGAAAAAGCGTGTGTCAATGGATATTGTTAACGACAATAGACTGGCAACGCTGGCTAACGATAGACATTGTGAACCACAATAGACTGGTAAGTAACACTCTCTTTCGATAGACACTGCTAACTACAATGGACTGGCAACGCTGTCTATCGATAGATGTTGTTAACGACAATAGACTGGCAACGCTGTCTATCGATATATATTGTCAGGGAACAATACTTTTTCGGCAATGGAGACAATATATGCCTTCGCCCTAACAATGGAGTCACAAGGTTGTCCATAGATGGCCATTGTCCTGAACAATAGATGTTGGGGAAGCAATCGTGATACCAGGTATATATTGTTCGAACAATAGACCAAAACGTTTGCCTATCGATGGCTATTCCCGCCAACAATATACACGCAATTGTATCCATCAATAGCCATCGTCACCCACAATAGACTGTCGGGCGTGTTTTCGTAATAGACTATTACCTAAACCTATATTGTATACCGTGGAATGATGTATGCCGATGGCTATTCTTGACGACCGCCGAAGCTTCTATTGCCGCCAACAGTAGGTACGCGATTGTGTCCAACGATAGCCATCGCCACCCACAATAGATTGTTGGCCGGGCTCCGAAAAATATGAATCTGACTTACTTCATTTGAGTACGAGACAAAAATCTCGAGTTAAGAAACGGAAAGCTGATAATTTTCTTGTCAAGGTGGTTTATTTTTAGTATCCAGATTATTTTGAAAGTGCAGTTAATCGAGGACAATGTAAGGGTAACAAATCGAATTTATTTCCTAACAAAAAAATAATCTAAGTTATAGATGACCAGCATCCGAAAAAATAACCCTTACTTACTTGGTTTCAGTATAGGACAAACAAACTCGAGATGCGAAACGGGAAGAATAGAATTTTCAGCGTAAGGTGGTTTGAGTTTAATGATCCACGTCTTATTCAAAGTGGAGTTAATAGACTTGTAGGACAAAGCAAGGGTATTAAATCGAGTCAATTTCCGAAACTAAGAGCGCACACAAGTTGATGACAGCTACCAATATCTTGGTGCGCGAGTTTCTATTTATGGCGACATCTGTATATAATGTATTTTTTAAATGAGTGTGAGAGCGTATGGTGTCCACAACATGATGACGTCGGTTCAAATTACCACATACATACAGAACATGGCATACGTCGTATATCGTGGGATGAGTGCAAAATAACCTCGAGATGGCTATCGATGGCCATTGCAAAAAAGAACTGCCCACAAAGATGATGCACTGCACATCATTCTTTTACACAACGAAGCCTACAAAGGGCAAATGTCTCGGAGTAATTTAATCTGAGGTGAAGAACTCGGCCCTCCAACGGCTGAAAGACAATATGCGCTATCGGACACCGAATGAATCGCGAGGCGTTTGTGGGGGAGAGGGTGGATAAATACCTTCCACTACTCAGCGTATTATTGATGTCAAGAGTGCCTGACCCCCACGCCCCCTAACGGAGGGCCGAAATAGAAAAAAACGTCGTATTGGTTACAGATTTTGTCTGTCGACAGCCCTTGACTAAATCGAAGAATCCCCTTGCCAGAACTGGACCGAAAGATCAGCAGGCTATACTTCGTATACATACGTACCCCAAATATGAGTGTTACAAGGATTACCCTGGGCTGGGTAATCGATCGATCTTTTACCCCCATAGCTCAGTAGGGAACACCTTCACATTTGGCGTCGTCGGCAGGACACGGGTTCGAACCTCACTTCGAACGTTTCTTTTACAGAAACGCTTGCGCGTGCATCCCTAAAAACACATCTCCCTCGTTGCCCAGGTAATGAAACGAAGCGAGTAGGTCAGCGTACAGACGTGTACGGTTCCGACGCCCCAAAGATCCCGCCGTTCAGAGGGGAGGAATGTTCTAAGGATTACCCCTTTTTTCTTTTTCTTTTATCATCACTTTTGCTTTCCAGCCCATTCGTAGGAGGTTTTTTCATCGAATGTAGCTAACTCACGCTCTCGCGCTTTCCGCTCATCAATTTTTTATGCACGAAAAAGTCCCAACGAGCATGCACTCGGTGAGATTTGAACCCACGAACTTGATCATGATAGGCACGCGGACCACCTACCAAGCCACCGGGGACGCCGGATGCTGGGCTGGATAATCAATCGATCTTTTATGCCTATAGCTCAGTAGGTAACACCTTCACATTGGCAGACCACATTAGTATCAGCTGTATCCAGTTACGATTTTTCAGATCTGAAAACTCATGCTTCAGGTGTGGGTAAACCAGTGGCAAGGGCATGGGGGCAAAGTTGAGTATCAACTACTTAATCAGTACCCGTGTCCTGCCGACGACGCCAAATGTGAAGGTGTTACCTACTGAGATATAGGTGTAAAAGATCGATCGACTACCCAGCCCAGGGTAATCCTTATAACACCAACAGGCCAACCGATGGGTAAACTCGTGTGGGCACAATGTGGCGGACAACAATAAATAAAAGTGTTCATTTCATGGTGCCACGGCGAGGGGGGGAGTTCTCTGGGTGGCCGAGCAAATAGGTTGCGCAATGGTGTTTGAATGACAGCGCCGCAAACAGCGGCAATAGAGCCATGCCGTGGGCCGCGCGACCGCAATACAACCGGCCGTTGAGCTACCAACGGGTTATAACGACGAACAGTTATGCTTCATTATAACGACAAACAAACCTTTTCCATACCGTCGATGCGGATGTACCATACACGCGTGTTTGAAGCTCTCGTCAACGCATGAACCCTTATTTACGGCTGGAGGGAGCGCGATGGAACATATATGTCAAGAGATCGAAACGAAAAGGCGCAAAGAAACACGATGTGGAGGGACCTGACGGTTTGCTGTGTGGCTGCCTTCGCCATCAGACGCGCTCGGAGGCTCGAACCGCCAGTGTCACCAGGTTCTTAGCGAAGCCTCCGCAGTGGTCAGGTAGTGTACGGCTCCTGGGTCACAGTAGTGGTTAGACAGCCCGCATGAGAGGCATGCACTATCAGCCGGTGTAAATCGACTACTAATAGTCCTTGTGAAAGCTTCAGCTCTCACAAGAGCATATCACAGAATAATTGCCAGCGTTGATTGTCGGTCTTGTCCAAGAAGAGAACAGGATGATGAGGAGAAAAGAAGAAGAGAGATGAACGAGTGTGCGTGGAGCACACTTGCTTGTCTTAGCTCGATCAAACCCAAAACAGAAAACGATTATTCTGGATCAATCAAAAGCAAACCCGACGTGCCCCTGGGGCCCTATTGGATCATCAGTTTGATAATTTGAGGATGTGGCAAAAAATTGTTATGAATCTACCAAACGGCATTTGATTATGCCGCATATTTACAGTATACTTAAACGGTATTGGACATAGCACACTGCTTATCTTGTCGTAGCGCCTTGTACTGCTGTGGTCTATGTTACCGATCAGAGACTCGGTATAGACTACTGGCTACTGCTGGATACTATGGCAGCTATCCTTAATACGACCCCTCGATGGAGGTGACATGATCAACCATGAGGGTTTATTCACATGTGAACGAGCTCCTGGAGTGTGACTGCGGATCACTCCTTCTACAGTAGACAAACGTATGGAAGACCAGATGGTGAGCGAGCGAGGGGGGGTGCTGTAGAAAGTGCAATCGCAGTTTCTCGCCTCGACACCTAAGAAGAGAACCGCCACGAACTATTGTGAGTATACGAGCCGTTGATGAATATCTCTTTGCTCGTCCCGTATTTTCTGTGCCGCCTATACGCTAGTGTTCAGGGTGAAGACAACAAGCAAACGGGAGTGGTTCAAGGTAGCAACGTGCGAACATGAAGGCCCGCAGGCACGGCGAAAAGGATATTCCTTCGTGAGAAATCGGTGTAGCAGAGAACTGATGCCTCGTACGATGCAGCGACGTTCGCCCCGCTTGAGCGCCAAGAGGTTTACGTTGCATCCACCGTGGTCGTTGTTTTCGGGATAGTATACCTTTAGAGGGCTTGAGGGAAGCAGGTGTCTTGAATGGGCACAAGACCATTTACTGAGTCTTTGAGGTGGTGGAGGGCTCTACGACTTTCAGTGGGATTTAATTCTACGTAATTGAAGCGCCACTCCGATCGCTGTCGCTCTGACTTGCAAGGGCACTGAATGCGCTGGCTCTGACCATACCGCATGCCTGCAACTGTCGTCGTTTACCAAAAAATAAGGGTGTCAGAGGATCAGAGATACCTCACAGGTCGCTGCCGAGTGGCCAATTCGAACAAAATACGTAGGCATACTAGGATGTTTCGCTCACTCTTCAGCTTTGTTTGCTCGTATAAAAAAAAATCGTCGATATCCACATGGCCAAGCTCTTGAATCTGTGCCATCCAACTATTATTGACTTTGAGTAAGCCAGAATGAAAGCATCGCGATTTATCAACACACCGGTTGTCAACTAGCGGTCACGCCACTGTACGTGCGCGCCGATGTACGGAAGAGGTAGAAGAATCACGCAAAAAAAGCATAACACAATGTCCCCCCCTCCGCCGATCGGAAGCCACTCGAATGTTGAAACCGAGGAGACCCCGCGACAGAGAAGAACGAGTGGCGCGGGGCTCTTCGATATCGGATATGAGGAGGCAACCCGTCCGCCGATGGCACCACCCTATTTGTAAAATGCATGGAAAGCAAGGCAGGGCAAATCGCGTTGTTGCTTTGCCAGCAAATGCTACAGAGGTGCAACCCGTGTAACTATCGTATCCCCGTTTGTATTATACATACGTGCTTGTAGTCACCAACGTCTACGAGTACGCTGCTTCTCGTTCGTCTCAATCTTTTACCACACCAAAAACCACGTGCGAAGCACCACGAGGTTGCTGGAATGGCATTCGACCATTTTTTCTCGCATCTCGCCCATCAAAAACTAGCCAGTTATTTCCTCGACCGACATCGACATCGACACCCGACATTACCCCACGCTGTACTCACCGTCAACACAGCACGAGGTGCAAGTATGGAAAACCCGGGCACAAGAAAGCTCCCCAAGCATCATTGACCTACATAACCTAAAACC
This sequence comes from Macrocystis pyrifera, assembly GCA_031763025.1. Classification (NCBI taxonomy): domain Eukaryota; class Phaeophyceae; order Laminariales; family Laminariaceae; genus Macrocystis; species Macrocystis pyrifera. The sequence goes on along the minus strand of JASSKH010000009.1, from coordinate 2,161,891 downwards.
AACAGACAAAAAAACACTTCATGCACCCAAACATCTAAAACCAGCAGACACAAAACGCACGAATTCCAGCCCGAAAACCTTTCGGAACCGTCACATAAATTGAACGCGATAACGCACATATTTACGATATAGTTGAGCTATTGCGCCCTCCATCCTACTTTCCGTGGCTAGATATTTCCACCTATGATATAAATTCATCCAACAAAACTGATCCTTGGGAAACTGCAGCGACCGAATGTCTGTCTCTCCAACCAGCAAGACAGTTCAGCACTGCAAGAGCAACCTGGTGGCGCACAGTAGTGCGAGAATATCACAACGCGACTAAGCAGAAACCCTCTGTATTACAAAGGCGCTAACTGAGTACCATTAAGTGAGAGCCGCGTATAGCGCGCTGCCCGCAGAATATCAGAGAGTGTTGGCGAGCAAGGGCTGTGCTACCCGAAAATATCCCCATCGCCTTGCTTCTATCACCACTGCACATAATTCTTCGAGCCCCACGTCATGCAACCGCGGATATTAACGACACTCAAACGGTACAACAGCACAGATGAACAGATTACAGATATACATATACGGACAGCAGACAGAACATAGAGTATCGCACCATCTCATCTCCTTGAAGGGTGAAACCGGTACACAATTTCGCGTAGGCAGAAACGTTTAATTTAGTGCCAGCATCGGCCCCATCCCCGCCATCGCGAAAGAACTGTTTAGACTCAAAGGACGAGGCACGTACAGTCCAACATTTGAAGCCCCCATCGCGCCCAATTTGCAGACAATCATCAGCATTTTTCTCAATATTACGATTTCTTCACCCATGAGGCTCGGCAAGCTCACTGCCTGTTCTTGGGCTAAAAGTATGACACACACACCGTCCAACTCCTTCAACCCGCTTCACACTCAGGCTTTGCCAACCTTTTGCAGTATCATAATTTCGTGTGCATGGGGCTCGTCAAATCAACGCGCATGCTTCTCTCGCCAGGCATAAAACTTTCAAAGACGTTCCATTGAACGCCTTTGGTAGACAACCGAAACATCGCCCACACCCACACCCACCTAGGTCCAATCATTCCTGCTGCCGTCTTGTAGACTGAGTCGTACGGTACACAAAACCTCGTTGTTTATATCTCTCTTGGTACCATGATGGTACGGATGCCCCGTTACCGACAAGGGAAAGTGGCGGCCTGAACGCTTCCGACGGAAACCGACGTCTCTGGTAAAAACACAAGCAATGGACGGGGCACGGACGATTAATATGATGGCCCAAGAAATGTGGTTGGTCATTTCCCAATGCGACTGCTACGTTTGAAGGTCGCTTAACTCCTTTAGAACTGCACTCACGCTTTCGGGACAAGCTACTTGGAAACAGACAGTAGTTTTTTTCGCAGTGGTATCGTGGTTAACGCCAAGAGTGCGACGAAAAATTCATGGTGAATTTCACCTTAATATCGCCCCGCCCACGGGTATGATTTTCCCCATCCCTTTTACTGTGTCTCACTTCTTGCGAATGTGATCCGAAGTGACTCGGGTAATATTGGTAACTGGTAAAGCTTTCCTGTATCAAGCACCACTGACCTTAAGGACCACCGCTGATAGCGACCGGTCCGTTGGACGGGGCCACGCGTTCGAGCTCGGTGTGAAGAGCGGCAAGACTCTTCCTTGCCTCTGGTGTCGCCGTTGCAAGGAACAGCCGAAACGCGCGAAGGTTCCAGAGTGCGACAAACAGAAAACGCCGAAGTCGATACCCACGAATTACCGGTACCGTTTGCGCCCGGGAAACCCAAGCCAGCCCCCGGAGACAAGCGGTAGGTGATGGAGGGCAAACAAACCAAGGGAGGTAATATCGTAGACACGAAAGGCCGTTTAGTATAAAAATATTCAGGGCGGACCATTGTTATACTTTAGGCAAGCGGGACACACGCTTCTCATCTGTCCATTATACGCACACTCCCGACATCCCACCGTCCAACATGTTATTGTCGATTCTTGCGTGTTTTTCAACGACTATGTTGGTGGATGCCACCGAACAACACGCACGACCACGGGACTCTTTGCATAAAAAGCGCACGCCTGAAGCGTGGCCATCAACTCGGTCGCTTTCACGGCAGGTCTCACAGTGGAGGGGCTCCCGGTGACTCGCACGCGAATACTCAGGATGCTGACAGGGAAAAAAACAAACTTACTGTAGGTGATGAGCACTTTACGCTCATTTAGTGGAGTCTAACCTCAGCATGTAGTCTGTGATGGGAACGTGAACCATGGATCAGGCGCCGGTATCACACTATGCTCAGATAAGTAATTACAGGAATGCAAGACGACTCCAATATGTTTTAGTTTCACTCGCGATCGAAACTGGTCCGATCTTGTCCCTGATCTCTGGATATATTCCTGGTACCCGACACCCAGCCTCGGTGGTTGACGTCACACAAGACGTGAAATAAAACCTTGCCAGCGGCATGCCGTGTGCGATAGCGCACGGCATTCTTCCAAGGTCACTTGAGAACTCCAACGAGATATGGGCCCGGTAACCCCCCTGACATACCCAAGCGAACCCTGTGATAAGAATGCAGAGGGGTCTGGGGCTGCCGCTGTATCCTTTATGGCTATCAAAAGGGCACATTCAGGGCTTCCGTTCTTATTCGCAACAAGAAAATACGGGCTACCCCACAGGCAGGGATGAAGACAACAGGCAAAACTGTACACGCCCTCACCTTCCCTAGCAGCCGATTTCGAGTCTGTCATACGCAAGTACATCATCTGCAGCATGATGGTCTCTCTGAGCCTCGCAATCCCCAGCCTAGACCCAGGTACGCAGCGTCTCCACCGTATTTCGGCCACCTTCGCGAGGCAAGCATGGATATCGGGACTGCGCGCGCGCGGGGCATCGCCACAAAGCAAGTAGCACAAGGAGTAGCAGTGTTTGTGAGGACGGCCCTGTTCGCGGTGAAGCGTAGTACAGACAGAAACGGCGACATTTACGACAGCAGTATACGTCTCCTACTAATAACAAATACGTCAATTCACTGCCAATACATACCTCTGACAACCAACCATGGATTGTTTATTTCACGCTAAAGAATAAATAAGCAAAACTACATACCAGGTATCGTGAATCGTGAACGAGATCGGAATACGTTCAAATCGGCACGCCGAACGAGCGATAGGGAAGGATCAGACGTTGGCACGGACAAGGAGCGGATAACCTGGTCCTGTTGAAAAAGATAAAAGAGACTCAAGCCTGCCCTCAAGGGCACCCTAAAAAGTGGATGCGACGAGCCCTGGGCGTTCGTGCCACGGCTTCCCACTCTTCAACAATACCATCGGTGGATAATAGACATGTTCCACGTATTACCGTGTAATGCACCACACCCTGTAAACAAACAAATTGGTTAGTATATGCCAGGAGAGGGAGCCAAAAAGGAGAAACACAGTATCGCTGCTGGCAGCAAGTAGGGATCGTGCGTGCTAGGAAGGCAGTTAAGAACCAGCAAGGCACCCGGAAACAAAAAACTGCACAATGTTTTCGAGAGAAATCATGTCCGTCTGGTAAGTATCGCACCTTTCCCCGTTGTGGCGGCGAGCGTTTGCCGCGACACTCTCGGCTTCGTCCAGCTGCGGGACACGCTGTTTGAGTGCCACCCAAGCAACCACCATGCAGGCGGAGGCGCTGGCGATCTTGAGGGCCGGAGATAAAGCTTTTTTGTCTTTTTTTTCGGTGAAAGGGGTCACCGTGATGGGCGCGGGTCCACCAGCTGCAAAGACCGACGCCACCCAGGCTTGCTGCCTTGCCTAGCATTGTTTTCGCGGTTTTAAGTGTTATCGGTCGTCGGGCGGGGTTTGAAAACAAGGGGGGTGCGTCTTTAAGAGGAGCGGGTCTCAGGAAGCTTGTGTAGAACTGGAGTAAGGTACAAGATCAAGAACTAGAATGGTGTTACCCTTGTCATCAGGAGGAGGAGGACCGACGCGATTCACCTGTATATCACGGGAAAAGTATGTACAGAGGGGTATCCGTAGCAAAGAAACGCTTGTTTTCCCCAAATCAACGGCAATGAACACATTGCGCAATCAGTCATTAGTCCCCATGAATCATCGTCACGGTAAGCAAAATTGTAACCCCGCTTTGCCGCAGTTGAGAATGACAACACAGAATATGGTCACTTACCACTTAAAATGGGTACAAAGTTCACCAATTTTTTAAGAGGTAGCTTGGTTAGTCGCCGTATCCCGAACGCTTCTTATTGTTGTTGTGGTTGTTGTTGCGGCACCTCAAGCCGAAACATTGTTGTTCATCCCATCACTTCGAATATCGAACTGACCTCGTCCAGACGACCCGATTTGAGCGCCTCCTGTGCTTGAGCCAGCGTCTTCAAGCACGGGGCCAATCTGTCCTCTCCCGACATGCCCTCGGCCTCCAGCTCCGCCATCCACACTTTCCGCGGCTTGCTGAAGGAACGTCAAAGGTGCGAGAGCAGCGAGCGGCCGAAGGGTGGCGGAACCCCGACACGAAAGCAAGAGAGGTGCGGCGCGTTGGGTAGCGTATGTGTAACTTTGTAGTTTCGTAACGCGGCATCGTAAGAGAGAAACACAGTCCCTGCCCGCAGTTAGGAGATCTATGATTGCTACAAAACTATGTCGCCGTCAAACACCAGTCACTGGCCCTGTAACGATAGTGACTAACACCAATACAATAGCCGCGTTGCCCAGCCTACTACGCCACATCATTGTCAAGAGGCTTGCCTAGCGTGAGCCTTGACGTGCTCCACGATGGATGCCTCGTACTCCCCGTCGGAATCATACATCTGCAGCGTCAGGGTTGAATCTAGGGGGTCGTCGTGGTCTGGATAGAGCAGTAGTCCGTACACGCAGCTCAGGATCGACGACACAGATGTGTTTGGGGTCCACGACCGGTCGAGGAGCGAGTGGCATACCTGTGAGTCAAGGCGGGGGGGAGGGGGGGGGGTGTACTCTTTATCGTGCATGGCCGTAGTCATATGGCCATTGACCCTCGCATCCCTACAATGCCGGGACGGAGCACGTCGAATTTCATCGACCAGGCAGACACTGCTTGCACCAAGCGCGAAGCGCCGTTTGGTGTTGGGCGAGTCGCATGAAGGGTGAGCTGCATCCTACTAAGAACCGCTTCAGAGGCGGATTTTCTTGCATATGGATGACAGCGTCAATTAATTGATTTAATTTCTGGTGTGGCCACTTCCAGAGACAGCAATGGGTTCACTATGTAACTGCCTCGTGGGTGCCTCACCATATACACACTACCTGATACGATTATCCCAAATGATCTAACCTGACCGTCAGCCGTGGTAACCGCCAAAAAAAAAAAAGGTACCCTAGCTGTCTAGCTCACGCAATGAGAGGCGTGTTTTACAGCGTCGTCGCCAACCGACGCCAACCCAACCTATATATACCAGGTATAAATATGTGGGCGGGGGGGGGGGGGGGCAACAATGTCGCGGTGGGACTTAGTGGTCCTGTACGCTCGAGCTTGCGTCTTGGATACATATGCGGTCTGCGTTCTGGGGGATCCCCGAATTTGACGGTGTCCTCGCTCGTAGCTGTTGTTGGGCACGACAAGAAACCATTAGAGGCAGATGGTTGTCCCGTCTCCGAAGGTTGGTGTGCGTGAGTGTCTAGCATTGGTATGTTCTACAACAGAGTTAAATCGACACACAACGTAGCTGGCTGTGAAATTATGGAAATCAAAATCTACTGCGGTGAAAATAGATTCCAGTCTGCTGGAAGGTCACAAGAACATAGTGACTCTCGCTACACTGCCGACTGTACACCCCTCCAGTGTGTTACCCGCTTATGGCGTCCCATCGGTCCAGAACATTCAGACTTTAGCCGACATTCGTTGTTCCGAAAAAAAAAACACGTCTGTCTCCGAAAGAAACCCCGCCCCCGTGGATGACGTCACTTAAAAACCATTGTGTGCCGACCAATCGCAAAACTCCTTTCAGTTTGTTTACCAATATGAAAACTGCGGGCACAAGATGTCTGTCTCTCTCTCCGACCCTCTCACCCTTCCGTGGGCGTTGATGTTGCAGTGCTGGATGGGGGTGATGAAGCGAATGTCGGGAGCAACAGAAGGGTAGCTGGGTGGAAAGTACAAGCTGAGCATCCAACATCCTCCCATGTAGGGGGTAGACTCTGGGCCCGTGAGGATGGCTTTCCAGAAGCACAAGTCTTTGTCGCTTGGTAATACCTCGAACGCCTGAAGTAACGTGTAGGAGTTGGAGGCAGGGAGCGGGGGGGGGGGGGGGGGCAGCAGCGACAGGGCGTCACCACGGCGACACCAGAGGATTTCGACAGCCTAAACGTTTCCGTCTTGGATGTCGCTGGTAGAAACTTTTCTCCTTGACAAGCCCACGACGAAACTTTTGAAGCGCAAACAAGGGCTTGCAAAGCATGTGCTTCGTACAATAGTAAACACGATACCGGTACAGTAAAAGAGCGAACGATGACCGGTCGATAGCAAGAAGGCCACTCCTAAACACGGCCAGGTATAAAGTACTGTAGTCAGGCTACGGTAGGGGGAGGAGATAATTCTGGATCCAAATATTTCATCAATGGGGCTTTTCAGCTGAGGTGCTACTCAGTAAATTTGCGGTCCCATTTTGTGTTTTACTGTCGAGAATTTTGTTTAATGCCAAACACATGCGATTGTTAATCGGAAGAACAACAACATACGTACTGATTCGTATACAGATAGAAAGGCAAAATCAACGGAGAAAAACACTTCGGCGAACGTGAGGGGTGGGGGGTGGGGTGCAGACTAGCTGGCTTGGGCGTGGTTGTCACTACGGGTGGACAATCGAAATCAATATTTTTCACGGTCGTCTTATTTTTTGGTGCGGTTGCAGCCCCTCGTGTTAAGGAAACCTTGGAGAAAAACGGCACCCCTCTACGGAAGAGTGACTCAAAAGCGGCTGAACCTGCCCCCTCTCACCTCGTGAGGATTCCTGATCATGCTCATCATTTCTCGCTGAACGCGCCGCGCACGATCGCGATGCACCGCCCCACTGCCGACAGTTCCCCGTACCTTCGATAACGCTTTACCGCTACCAGCGGCGCCACTGCTGGTCATGGTGTCGTCGGTTGGCGAAAGGCCAGCGAGCGCCGCAACGAGCGATCTGCAGTCCAATTCACGAAAGGGCGCGTAGTTTCTCAAACCCTTTAGAACTGACTGAACCCGCCCACGTCTTTTTTGGGTACAAACTGTTTGGAGCTAGTGTGAAAGAGTTTTTGCAGCAGTGCAAGTGCCTCTGTTCAAAAGGAGCGACGAATCTAACGCGAGTCGTGTCGCAGTCCGTCGTTTTTCACCTGCTCTAAGGCAGCTGGTTTGATTTACCGTGCCTGTCAAGAGCTACCGAGCGGGCAAGTAAGACCCGGTTAGACGGTAAGCCCACGACCGGCATTGCGTGCACGGTGCAAAACGAGTCCATGCGACAAGTCTGATACGTTGCTCAATGTAGATGGGTACTCGGGTATCGCTCTCGGCAGCTGATGCTTGCCTGCATGTGCTCTTGGCCCTAGGGTCTTCCTTGAGGGTGGCCGTTTCCTCGGTGTCGTGTGCTTTTTTCATGCGCGCCTCACATAACAGCTCTTTCTCGGTCGACACCTGAATAGTGTCGTGTGCGCATCAGAATTAGGGGGTACTTAATAATTAGTTAATTCGGGTAGGTAATTAAGTACTACAGTGTACAGAAAGAACCCTAATTCTGACTCTAATTCCAAGTACTACGTCCCCAAGATGGGAGTGCAGTCTTCAAGGGGTTAACCCCTTTAGAAGTGCAGTCTCGTTTTTGGGAGTAGTTGAGTAATTATATACAGGGGGTACTAGCGGGATAAGGATAAATTGAGTAACCGGGGTGATACTCGTTTTTAATGTGTTGGGCAACTAAAGACGATACTACAATGGAAACATTGAAGGCTATGAGCGGCTACGAGCTGTTGTTGTAGATATCTCGAGGGTAAATTATCACACAGCAAAAAATGGATGTTCTCGCCCTATCCCACGACCTGTTTTCAGCTGCGTCTCGTATAGCGCGGCATCTGGTTCGAGTGCAGTGTCACGCACGCCGCTTGCTTAGGTGTTTGCTTTTGTGTACGGTCCAAAATTCTCTATTAATAGTTCTAACAAAAGTATCGACGATTTTCGCGTCGCTCGTTCCGTGTTCGATGCTGGCTTTCCGCTTCGGGCGCATCCTGGCAATGATGGGCGAGCCGCGGGCTTATGCATGGCGGATCCGACCTACAGAGCAAGCTGTCACAACTTAGCTTACCCTTGTAGGCGCGCCTGCTGTAGTATCCAACAGGATTCCGGAAAAATAGACAACATGCTGCCGGCAATATGCGATGGCGCGAGACTGCACAACTAGCGGGCACTTGGAGTTGCACAATCCCTCTCTCCCCGCCGACGCGGCACGCGTCAGTGAACACCCGATCGATATAAATACATGCAACCGTGCCGAGCTTACTGAGGACATCGCGCCTCCCACGGTAACGCAGCAAGTAGCCAAATGTAAGCCCTTCGAGTCGCGAACTTGGCCTTAGTAAATTGAGCCATGAACCATCAGTCCATCGTGACGCGATTGGCTCAAGAAAAGAAGATGTCGCTGCCATATCACGTCGCTTCCGCTGCATCAAACGCATGTGCGCCGAAAACACTTTTTCGACGCTCTGCGTCGCCTTCCTCTGCCTGACCCGCGTGCGTGTGTCAGAGAGGCACACGCGCGAAGCTACTTCTGTCATCCTCACCCGATTCGTGCTAGGGTCGAGGGGTAGCACCTACATTTGCTCAATACTCGCCCTAGCACTCAACAGCCCTTTTATTATTCCCGAAAGGGGGCTGCAGTCCTCAAAGGGCTATGAAACACACTTTAACCTTCTAAGCTGAACCCGACGCACAACCCAATGGGAAGAGACCTTAACTTTGTAAGCTAAACCCGACACGCAATCCAACGGGCTTCGTAGGTGTCCTGAATAATAGTTTCGTAAAACCACGCCGGGATCCTTTTTCTTTGCCAAAAATCACCTCAAAAGCTATTCGGTAGCTCTTCAGTTGCAATGGTTGATGCACTGGTTGATACAACGGTCCGTCGGTGATAAATATTTTGGTTCCAAAAATGCAAACCCCTGCCGTAGCCCGGCTCACCCACTGGTTCAAGGGGTCGGTGGACTTCCACTTCCTTTCCCTCATCCCCTTTCGCGCCCGCTGCCTTGCGGTCAGCACCGTCTCAAGCTCGCTCAGCCGCAGCGCCTGCCGGAGGTTTGTCGGGTGGAAGGCGTACCCACTCGTCGCTAGCGACAGGCACTTGAGAGAATCATTTTTTTTCCGCTCCCACGGTGACGCTGTCGACCAAAATACCTTCCTTCTGAAGCTGATTACAAATGCTACTCCTCGGAATCGCGCCACGCAAAAGTGAGAAAGGGGGGGAAGGAGGGAGGGAAGGGGGCGTGGGGGGGGTGCAGGGACCTACTCTCTCGCACGTGTTTTGTTTCATTTCACCACTAACGCAACTACATCAGGCTTGAATAATCAAGAGTCGGGTACCTCCCGTAAATACGCTTTAGGGCCTGAATGGTGGACCAGCTTTATGCCGTGTCAAGCTTAGATCAACCTCCCCTCCGAGACCTGTCAGATTTCCACGTTGAAAACTACGACTGACCACGTACTTTTCTCTGTTCTTCATATCCACCCATCCCTTCGCACGTCACTCATAATTCCCGACCTCAGCAAAACAACGACAAGCAAAACAAGTTGAAGCTTACAGGTGAGCGCTTGCACTTGACTTCGTGTCCCGCCCGTCACTCAGCACCAGTATGCGCAAGATCGGCAATTCTTCCTCGCTTCCACTCAAAACGCAGGTTTTGTCGCCCTCGGTACTTTTGCCACACACGGGATCCGCTCTGCGGCGGTTCTCGGCCGTCATGCGCTCCTTGGCTTTGGAGACCCAGGTGGACTTCCATCCCGTAATGAGGGAGGACGCCTTCTCCAGGGCGTCCCAGAGGCGCGTGTCGCCGCTGTTGGACAACACGTCTACCTGAGGTTGATGGGGGGGGGAAACGAGGACAGGTGGTTACCAGTTTCAACGCTTTAGCTGTTGGACATCTATATGCACATATTATAAAACAATATTTTTCATCTCATTTAGTACCTTCGCCCCTTTTCTCTCTTTCCTTTTTAGTCGTAACTCAGCTCCGGGGTCACATAGCAGGCTCTCCTCTCCCCCTCCTGCCCCACTACGGTTCTTGCCTTGCATTTTTATCGCTAGAAGACTGAAGCTCTTTCTCCCGTCGTCGAGTACAATAGCATCAAATTATATACGAATATGATCCCCTCATGAAACAGCTCAGTATACGCGAAATGGCAGTGATGCAAGAGAAAAGGAGGGCGGGTGGGTGCTGTTTCCCATGCTCTGGGCTGTTGCGACATCGAGCCGTTGAACATGACGCGCCTGAAACGGCAGCACCGTTTAAGCAGAGTGGAATTAATCACAGTGTAAGCAGAGTCGAATTTATCACACCTTAAGCAGAGTGACATTTCACCACAGTTTAGCGGAACGGAATTCATCCACCATGGTCAATACATTGGGCTAGACACCGAGACCAGCGCTCTTCAAGTCTCTCAAAGGTACTGACGCAACGCAAACAAGTATGTGTGAGTCTTCCTCGGCCGCAATGCGATACCAACTTTAATTTTTTCACGTAGTGGGGCTTCCGCGGAAACAAAACGAAAGCGATCAATTGCACCTCGCGAAAAACTTCTAGCCACGCAAATCATGTGGCTTTAGGCCCCATCTTAACGGAGAACGCTAAATTTCGTTATTAGGATTTTTTACTTCAACGAATTTTATTTTGATTTCGAAAAAAAAAAAACGCGTTTGTATCCTATCGGGAAACGGCGTATTAATTGTCAAACAAAAAATAATTTGGAATAACCTAGAAAAACACACCGCGTCACGCAACGCCCAGCCGACAAACAGAGGCAAGCGTAGACGAGAGCGAAGGTTTGCGTTGTCGCATGCGCGCTGCCGCCAGTCTCTTTTCTTTTTGGTGGCGCAGGATAGGAAGCTATCACTCTCAGGGTGTCTTGGGTAGGCGGAGGGAGCCCTCAAGCGCCACGTGCGGAACAGCAACGGTGATGCAGCTATCGAGGTCTCGAGCGTATCCTCTGTTTTTTTGCTCGTTTGCTCGGTTTTCGTGATGGTTGGCCGATCGAGTAGGCCGAAAAATTGGGCTTGCGGCCGCCATGATTTCTTCTGAGGCACCACCGCAGGGGTATGATGTGCTATGGTCTGTGGCCGTGGGCGCGGCTATTGCTCCGGTCGCCTCTCGTTGAGAAAATGTTTTATCGCCCCGATCGTGGTCACCGAAGCGGCCAAGAATCACCCCAGACTCCACCGGGGGTGTTGACCCACGATGAACACGCTACATCAAGGCTGATCAACTCCCAAATTCGAAATTGAATTAAAACAAATCACACGAAAACAGTCCCAAAAGACTTTTGACTCAAATTGAAACTTTTTTAATAATTTGCCTTGAGAATGCCTGCCTGGTGATTCACTCTTCGGTCAATCAGATGCAAATTAAATTGAAAAAAAAAAATCAAATCAAATTTAAAAAAATAAAAGTCCTCGATAAGATGGGCCCCTTATCACAGCGCCCATCCACTGAAACTCGCCTGGTCGCGGAAATCTTCTAGTAGAGGGGTGGGTTCGCACGTGACGTCCACCTCCGACCCGAAGCTGATGAGACCAACTTCCACCGGGAGGTCGTACGCTTGGGTCCTTCAAGCAAGCACAACCAATAACACAATTCGACGCGAATCGACAAGGCAAAAAAAAGTGTTGAAATCTCCCCGCGATAAGAATGCAACGCGCGCCTTCAGGATGTTTTCATTGTGTCTTCCCCTCCTTTTATCTCGCTCTCGTTCGGAGGCGGTGTGCGCTGCTGCATGCTACAGATATTTCCGGAACCCTTGGGAGACTGCTAAAATAATTTTACCAGACGACTTTGACATCGATCGAACGTAGAATCACACCGCTGTGGTTCCCAAGTTCCACCATTGTATGAGACGCCCCACAAGAAACAAAACGAAGTGAGGTAATCGCTGCCGCGTTCTCGTCCATGGCAAAGGCGCGCTCTGGTTAGCCAACTTCACGAGAGTAAACCATAGCAGCAGGTACAAAAAATACTCGCGTACATTTCATACGACACTGATGGCGATCGTGACCCCGCGAGGAAAGTAGTCAAAATCACCCACGCTCAACGTCCAAGACTCAAATATCCCTAGCAGCAGCATCAGTTTGAACACCGAGTTAAGTCATCTTTGCACTTGTTTTTGTGGCCGGTAGAGCTAAAGTTGGGTTGGAAATTGTATGCGAACAGTATACTCGCTTTCTTCCCACCCCCCACGGTCGGTACGGTTTCGCACTTCTCGCCCCACCTGTTGATGTAGGCATGGAACAACTGCTTCACGGCGTCTAGTCTCGTGAGGGAGGGCCTCGCGTCTGAGGTAACCCTGCAGGGTAAAGCGAACGAATCATTGGCATCGGGCGTGTGCGGGTGGTCATCTCCAATAGGAGGGAAGGGAAGAAAAACAACAGCGCCCTCTAATTATCTTTTCCCGAAGAAAAGGGCACTTCAACAATTACATCTTAGTGTTTCGACCTTTTGGGGGAACGTAATTTCCCAAAGTAAATATATTTTGAAACTCTCTCCCAAAACAGAATAACGCCTACCACAATTACTTCATTCATCTCAACCCGCAACTCGAAGGGATCTGCGGCTAACCAAATCACGAAACCACCCTTTCGAAAAACGCGATTCCAACGGACAGCCATTCGGCGATAGTCGGTAATCTTATCGCCACAAATGATGTTCATTTGTCCGCAAAGCTCACTTGTAAGGGTCGCGCGTGAGCACGTCTATGGTGCAAACGTTATCCGTAGGCTTCTGGCCTACTTCTCCTGCCTTTGCTGTTGGCGACGACAATGTTTTAGGGGGCGCCGGGATACAGCGGCCGTTCGGTAGGAGGGTGCCCAGCCGCACTCCATCTCTCGGTGGCTTGAGGTTGTGCCATAGGCTACCGGCAACGCATTGCAGTGCAGGGGGGGGGGGGGGGGGGGGGGGGGTGTACTCATCATGCATGGTCGTAGTCGTGTGACCATGGACCCTTGCATCCCTACAATGCCGGGACGGAGCATGTTCGGTTTTCATCGATCAGGCAGAGATTGCTTGCACCAAGCGTGAAGCGCCGTGAGGTGTTGGGCGAGTCGCATGAAGGGTTGAGCTGCATCTTACTAAGAACCGCTTTTGAGGCGGATTTTCTTGCATATGGATGACAGCGTCAATGAATTGATTTGATTTCTGATGTGGCCAGCGATTTTATCTTCGACGATGACAATTAACATATTGCTAGAGAAGTGTGACGACCAAGAAAAGCTGCATGTCATGGTGAGTCGTGCGGCAGTAACGAGAGTTAATGTGAGAACAACAACAACAACGTCTCTAGGCGATGGGCAGGGGAAAACAGTAGAGCCGGCCATGGGAAACACAAGTCCGTGAACAAAGGGGAATGGGAGGGCGTGTACTAGAGTAATTGTCATGCATGGCCGTGATTGTATGGGCATAGACCCTCGCATCCCTACAATGCCGGGACGGAGCACGTCGGGTTTTCACCGACCAGGCAGACATTGCTTGCACCAAGCCCTGCGCGCCGTGAGGTGTTCGGCGAGTTGCATGAAGGGTGGGCTGCATCCTAAAAAGCACGGCCTTCGAGGTTGACTTCGGCCCCTTGTTCGTGCGTTCTTGCTTATGGATGACAGCAGTATCGAAGGGGGGCTGGACCATTTAGGGATGGACTAATTATGTTTGGTTTTAATCGACAAAATGAGGCCGATACTCAAAAATTCATTTGCTGTAGAAGAGAGGGGACGCCATATTAACGCCCCCTATAGAAGCTACTGCTGTAGTTTTTCCGCTGTGACAAGGCGGCGTGGAGCAATATTCCTTCGTTTAGAACGCGTGTATCAGAACGGATAACCGCTGTACGACTAGACTGTGATAGGCCTGTGCTAAAGCTATAATAGCAAACACAGACGAGTGACCCAGAAAAGCGAGCACCATACTGCCAGGAGAAATACCGCATGTCAACAAAAGACGGAACTAAAAGGTAGCAGCCTCGAGATATCACGCTGACCGCGAGCATTATCGCTTTGGCCGAGAGCATAACGGTAAAAACAACAATGTACATCAATTGAGGGCACTTCGCAACTGCCAATCAATACTCTAACGCCGACCACAATATGATTAATCAACAGGACTCACCATGCACCATGAGCGGTTTCGTTTTATCCTTGCGAATCCTCGTACACCCCCATCCCTAAAGTCTACATTTCAGGCGGCATTCTCAACAAGCCATCCCTTGACGAGCCTCCCCTCGCTACCGCTACCCCCCCCCCCCCCTACCTAGAGGTGCTGGGGCGCCTCGACACATGCCGAAGCCAGAAGCGGAGCTTGACCGAGAAGATCGTTTCCTCTCGATGAGCCAGCAGAAACACGGTTGTATCGCACCAGTGCTGGACCTTCACCGTGAAAGACGAGTGCCGCGGTGTCTCAACATCATGCGCTTCCACCAGATCTCCTTCTTCCAAATCCAGCAGCGAGGATTTCTGTAAAGCGTGAGAAGAAGAGGCCCAACGGCAGATAGTAAGTATGTTTGTATTTGGTTCTTATCTCTGTTCTATACCCCTCGCATAGCTTGAGAGCCTGCAATCTGCGAAAATCTGCGTGTACTTTTGTGAGTTTCTTTTCTTGCTTTCTTGCGTTCTTGCTTGCTTTTTTTCTCTTTCTTTCGTTTTTGATTTAGATTTTCGGTTTCGATTTTGATTTCGATTTTTCGACGCCGAGTTGTTTTTTCATCCTGTCTTTTTCTTGTGGGTATTGTGCAGTCTTATCGGTTTCTGTGGCGACCTGCACAGCGTACCGCATGTACCTGATACGTACGTGCGCGGACCGTGCGCGGACCTCACTTGTTATTTTTGTTTGAGGTGTAGGTGTGCTTCAGTTATCATGTGTCTGTGCTTCAGTTATCATGCGTATTAATCTTCCGCTCCAGAGACATTGGGGCCTGTCCTGCGACCACGGACTGCATTGTATTGTGGCGATGACTTAATGTGAGAACAACAACAATAAACAACAATTGAAGTCGGGTGCAAATACCGTACGCTCACGGTCACGCCGTTCATGGCCCGGGGGTGTAAATGTGGCGCGTTCTGGACTCTGGTGTGAACAAGTACCATTGCTAAGTTAGCGTTGCGTGGCCGTAGGTAACGTTTACCATGAAAACTGTATGGCGGGGGGTGGTCCGCTGCTACTAGTAGGGCAGTCATGGAATCGCGAACAACCAGCTAAAACAACAACTACACTGCGGCTCTTGGGTAGCGCAAATCGCTGGTCGCCAGTCGCCAATTGCCTATGGCGCCTTCTTTGCTGGCCGACAACGACGCCATTTGCGACCCCGAGATGATTCCAACGAGCCATATAAATTTTGGAATCTCACATCATCAAAACAAGGGCGCTCGACATCGATTTACAGCTGTGTTAGTCGTCCATCCAGAAACGAAACGCAAACTGTAGTCAAAACATCTTTACCACCCTCCCCTGCCCGAAATACCCCCATAAACTTCACCAGACAACGCCCTTTGTGGATAAGCCGGATCGTGCTAGGACAGATCGTCATCCCACGACCAAGGACTCCGCCGCCGCTCCCTTCCCCAGCCCATCCACTGTCGCTTCCGTTTTCGATTCCATTTTCGCTCCCGCATTCCGTTCTGCTTTCGCTGCCGTTTTCGCTTTCACTTCCGCTTATGCTTCCGCTTCCGCTTTCGCTTCCGCTTTCGTTTTCGCTTCCACTTTCGCCTTCGCTTTCGCTCTCTCTCCCGCTTTCGCTTTCTCTTCCACTTTCACTTCCGCTTCCGCTACTGCCACTTTCGGTTCTGCTGCTACCGCTGCAGCTTTCACCTCCATCTCCCGTCCCGCCTCCGCCCCCGCTGCCGCCGCCGTCGCCACTGTTGCTGCCGACACCGAGGTCAGGCGCGACAACGCGGGCAAGCAAGGCCTTCCTCCGCAAAACGAAACCCTGCAGGCGCTTGATCCCCGAGCTTCCGCTGACGCGGTTGACGGTCACGTCATATTCCTTTGCTCCGTAGCGGACTCTGATCTGAAAAAGGTTGAAAGCGGGCGACGCCTCAGAATAGGTTGTAGTACCCCCCCCGCGCAAACAAAGGTACGGCGAAAAAGGAGCAAAATGAGACAACTAAACAGCGGACGACCCACCTTCTTCGGAGGCAGCTGGTCAAAAGACCCACGCTACGGCAGGGGCAGCAATGAGGGGTTACGGCGCTTGAACCCAAAACCATTTTGTTTTCCCCTGACAGGGCCCCTCAACCACTGCAGCTGAGGAGCTATCCCAACATCTCTGGGGTCGATGCGTATTTTTACAACATGCGTCGATTCGTTGATGCATTGGCTGATTCATGGGATAACACACTTGCCTATTGTATTGGCTCATTCACTTGATCGATGCATGGTTGATGGTGGTTGATTCACTTCAATATATATTATTGACAGACTTTTTCCGGCATCAAAGTAGCCCATGCGATTTCCGGTACATAATCGGTCTTAGCTTATAATGTTAGGTGAAGATCAGAGCTCCCGAAGTGAACAGGAGCCTTGGAGAAACTGGGTGCTAACTCTGCCCCAGCTAGCTCAAAAGGAATGCACTGCTACCGCCACCAACGGATGGGAGTTACCTTGCGTTTGCACCAGAACTATCCGAAGATAGCTGTGAAACTATAGGTATTGCTATATTATATACCAGGTATAACATATACATTGATATGCGGGAAGAGCGCCATGAAGTGTTTTGTCCCCATGACGCCGTTTCTCCACGATCACAAAGGAGAGCTCACCGAGAACCACGTTATACTACTGTATGTTTCTCTGGAGTGCTACGGTAGGTGCCCTTTCGTTGAGGTTATGGTCCCCTGCTCAAGCCCTGTTGCGCAAGCTTCACTGACTGTTGCAGGGACGTTACCCGTCGACTCGAGAAAAACAAGCGCAGACCGATAAACACCGCGACATTATGGGTGTGGTGGCGTCCTACACTCCTGTCGGTACCACCCATCGCATCAGCAGATCGGTGGACAAAACCTCACAAAGGACAATCACTTCGCGCCCGTCCAAGATACTACGGCACCGAGTCACCGGGTTGCTCAGTCTTGTAGCATACTGTACCCTTACCATGCTGAGAGCAAATCCTTTTAGTTTTTTCAATAGTTTTTGTTGTCCGCAGCGTGACCGAAACTCGTGCTAGTCACCTCAGTCTCGGTTGAGTGACATCATGAGGCACCCATCTGGGGGGTCTGCAGTTGACCGCGAACACACCAAGGAACGCCCAAAATATTAGATTCCCTGGCCCAACCGGCCTACGTAGCAGCTGTACAGTACTAGAGCCACATTACGTGGAGTTCGTACTACGATTATAGGCTCCCCTGGCGCTCACCTTGATGTTGAGACTGGAATCCTCGCGACTAGCCGACATTGAATCTCCTTTCCCCCCTCCTCCTCCGGTGCTACCCGCCCCACGCTCGCCTTCACTGCTCCC
This sequence comes from Macrocystis pyrifera, assembly GCA_031763025.1. Taxonomy (NCBI): domain Eukaryota; class Phaeophyceae; order Laminariales; family Laminariaceae; genus Macrocystis; species Macrocystis pyrifera. The sequence goes on along the minus strand of JASSKH010000009.1, from coordinate 2,144,202 downwards.
TTCTAGCACCCACTCCTGTCAAAGCGGTAGGTGTGTTCCGAAAAACAGAGGGGTTCAACACAATTCACATTGGTGAATCACCAGAAGTGGAAGCCCAGCAGTTAGGCCAAGGTGTCGTCTCTTTCGATGCTTCGCGGAGATGCGGCATGGGGTATTTTTATTCATTGATACGAAGTACATGCTTGACAACGGAATACCCTAAAAGCCAGGTACGCCCAAGAGGTCGTTATCTCCGCTGTTGACGGCAACGTTAAAAGCACGTCGCCCTTGAAGGACCGGCGGTGCTTTCGTAGGCCCTCGGATGAATATTTTATCTCCGTGTATGCACGCGCGAAAAACAAATTGACTCGCATATGAAGTCCAACGGAGGGACGTAAAACAAGCGAACCCAAGTGATACAAACCAATCCTTTCAAAGTTAACCCAATCAACCATTAATAATGTGACGCATTCAAGTGTATCGCAACGAATGGAAACTACCAACCAATCCCATTCCTAATACTGTCACGCACGTATATGTAATATATACAGGAAACCTTACCGAAAAAAACAAAAATCAAGAAATTCAAACCGATAAAGAATCAAAAATAAATCGATCAAGTGAAATTTACATCCACCAAATTCAAGACAGGGCAAGAAGCTACTCTCTCTCTCTCCTGGGTTGTATGCCGGTGAGTGACCACGACCAACCTGTATCCTACTCTTGAGGGTGAGGTTGCTCGTCACGTCTCCACTGCTAATCTCCTCGCCAGTCATGGGAGAACTGTACGGTCTTCTACCGCTGGTGCAGGCCGAGAACCATTCCAGGATAGCGTGACGCTCATAGCTACAGCAGTAGAAAATGTCAATAAGGGGGCGAGGGGGTGTGCGACGTTTTTTCACGTTATGCGTAAGGTCAGGCATTCTTTAAAGAATTAAGGGCATAGAGGAGGACAGCGATTCTTGTTGGCCCTATCTTGTCCCCCTCCCCGCAAACGTAGCTGTATCGCTCAAGTGCGAGAAAAAAAAAAAAAAACTGCATTGAAAAGATTTTTTAAAACACCTACAGCGTGGAATATCAATAATCTTGACATTGGGCGACATACTTGGTACTTGTATGTCGAAGACCCATTCCTGAATAAATAAACAGGAGAAAGGGAGGAGGCTCTGACCCAATTGGTTTTGACTGGCTGAAGTAGCTCCAAACACAATCAGTCCGTCACATCAATGGTCTCCTAATTTTGTCAAATTATTGCACACATTCAAACCCTCTACAATTGTATATCGGCTAGCAAAAACAGACAATTCATTCGATACTTTAACCCTTGTCCTATTCGGAAAACAAAGCTCGCACACGACAAAAACCACCGGTACAACAACTCCTCACCTGTGGCCGTCGACGGCCACCGCGGGATCCACCATCAAGCCCTGCCAAGACAAAAGACGGGGGGGCACAGACAGGGAGTGAAACAGTGTGACCGTTCGGAGGAGCGGTCACTGCCGTGCCATTGGTGGAGTGATCTCGAAGTTATGGGGAACGAGGGGTATTTTCGGGTTTTCGGTGTCGGGCGTGCAACGCCAGCAAGCGGATAGCGTACTGCTACCCCGAAAACAACACCGTAGTACAAGGCTGTCATATATGCCCCATGCAGCGCATATCACGAGAGGCGGCGAGATATCTGCTACAGCTTCTCCGGCTGCTCTTCTGTCTCCGTTCTCCAGCCCAACAGCTACACAAACGGAACAGTATCAGCACATTACAAAAGAAGCCTTCCGGAGCAATGATACTGGTGTTGGCGTACATCAGGGGACGGTGCATCGACTGTAGTAACTACTGTATAGTATAACACCATGCCAACCGCGCCCGACTACAGCAAAGAACGACCTTTTCTCATGGTTGTGGAGGAGACGTACGTAGTGCATCTGGTGACGTCGACCCCACAACGTCTAACAACTAGAGTTCAATGAATGAGGGGCACACATGATCCAATGACCGAACCGCTTGGCAATTCCCCGTTGCTGGGAAGCTGACGACTACCATCCAAGACATACGGTTCGTGGCAGCGTTTGACGTGCCAAGGTCATGCTGCTCTTGTATCCGACACGTTTTGTTTCGTCGGAGCTCTTTAAAAAAAAGAGCGTCGTAACGATGAGCAGAGACAATGGCCTACCTACCCAACGGCATACAAACGCAAAGCAGGCAGTGGGCGTGTCTATAGGTGCCATGCATGCCATGGCAGTCTGTTTATCTCTTCGTGGTCGTAGATGTGCTACTTTCTATTTCAACACATTCGCGACACGAGCACAAACAGTTGCTGATGTTCCTTGTCTAACCTGGGTGATGGGGCAAACGAATTGACGTGGGGCCCAACGAGAAATGTCATTGGCAAGATTTTCGTCCGAATCTTTCTCCTTTTGGAGGAGGATGTCCATGAACTCGTTGCGGTAGCGACGGTAGACCTGACGCACAAGGGAACGGTGCGTGCAGCGGTGTTAGGCCCCCTTGCCAAGATCCAAAATTCCGCGAAACATGCGTTATCACCACATACGCTTTCGCCGGGAGGCTTGAGTCATGTTGACCTACGTGGTGCCCCCGGAAGGAGGGAGGGATGGGGCGAAGAAGGGGAAGCTCTGCAGGACTCTTTGCATCATGGTAAGAAAATAGAAACAATGACAATTCCCCAGTTGACGTCTAACCAAAGGAAGTTGAACAACGTAACAACCTATGGAGTAACATGTCTGGCAACTATGGGCCCAACGTCGATCATTGAAACGTTGCGGTGAAACATCATGTGCCACCCGTTCGACCCTTGTACAGTCACCGCGGTCTGCAGTAGGCGCGCGCACTAGCCCCGCCACATACCACCTGTGCACGGCAAAGTAACCGCCCGACTGCAAGCAAGGACATGCGGCAAGGCTCGATGTGTTTACGTTCAAAAACACGGGAGGCACTTAACCAATAGCCACCAACGCACCCCACAAGCAGAAATTAAATGCCATGTTTGAGCGTCGTGTGAATGATACAAGCAAACCAGGGTGTGGGCAAGCACCCCCCCCCCCCGATTGTACTGCTTTCTACACACACGACGACCACCCTCTGGATGTTATCTCACCTTTGCATTCAGTATCGCATCATCCTTGCTTTGTTGAGAGCTTGGGTTGTAGTTCTCCAGTACCAGTTCTTCGAGAACCATCTACAGCCGAGCACAACAACACAGCGGTAAATGATCAGAGTCCAAATATCGACGCAGATGGTGATGCTCTGCAGAAACGCCGCAAAATGGAAACAGTTACTTTTAATGAGCCGCCAAATGTTGAGCGAAGCTTTAGCGCTACTAGTGGCATGCTGGGGGCGGGAAGTACAGAGTTGTTGTGTTCCGGTGGGGGAAACAAACCACAACTTGATTATGCAGTGGGTCCGTTCGGTTGGCGATCATAGACATTCTTAGGACACCGCCGCTTTCGGATGGAACGTCGGATGTTCATGTTGTTGGAGGGTATTCCAGATAGTCCCACTCAGAGAAAATGCGTGTCGCAGAGTCTGTTCTCCCTGATACAATATTTTTAAGGCCTTAAGGGGAGAAGGCACGGGGTATGTACCGTCAGGCACCTCCTGGTGGCAGCGCCAAACTGTATATTCTCTACAGTACATAATTCGTGCGTTTGGTCAACTCTCCTGCGTGAAACGCGTCAAAGGGTAACAGATGCTATTGCTTCAGAGTCGCCCCCAGATCAAAACAGCCTACGTGTGTCGGGCTTCAGGGGAAGTCGATGCGGCATAAGACTTTGTTGAGGCTAGAATCAGGAGGATCAAGTTTAATAGTGCCAGGCGCCAAGACCTGGGAGTATCAGCCCGTCAAGCGTTCTAACCCTTTTAAAACTGCAAGATGTTCCACACTAACGAATGCCTCTAAAAACGTGGGTGCGTGCGACCGCCAACTGCTTGTTTTTACCTCTGAGTATGCGACTGATCCCTTTGACACGGACTTAGGCGATTCCCAGCTGCCGAAGCGTTGGTCGAGCATGGTCGCCACTTCTCGTAGTTGTGGCAGGCAGGCATGGCCAAGGAGGGCGTCCTTCAAAGTCTTCTTCCTGGCTTCCTCCATGTAGTCCTCCTGTTTGCGCACACGCAGAAGAACGTCATTGATCTCTGGTGAAGGAGGACACTACATCGCGCCACATTGAGGTACGCACACTGGAAGGGATAGACCCATTGGGCATGGCTTAATTCGAATAAGTGTGGGACTCAGAAATTTTGGGGAGGTTAGGGGTGGGTAGCTTGGCGAGGCCCGAGAAAAGCGAGGCTTGAGGTCCACGGGAGAGACGGGGAAAGTGGTTCGATTCTCGCTGACGTCAGGTAGGAAATGAGGACATTTGCAACCGTGCCGCGACACACAGCTGCGGCTCCAAAATCCCTGTGGACGCCTCTTTAGCGATTGCCACAACAAACGGTGCAAACATCGCTTGACCACCAAGTCACGTTCAACTCAAGCGATCACACCTCGAGCACAACTGCTGCGGGGGAACATGGTAATCACAGAACTAAACATGGTGTAAACATAGGGGGATACCTGGTTTTGTGATCCATCCTGCGTTCTGGTTTCTTTGCCCCCTCGTGATAACCATTTCTGGCAGCAGACAATGGTTGTTCCCATTATACTGTTTCACAAAGACGGCCAGGAATGTGTTGAGTGCGAACCCCCCTCGTAGGTCTCAGGGTGCTGATATTTCCGACAACCGAGCGACATCGGAGAGCTGTTCAGATCCTGAACAAATACACTAATTCAACAATCTTCAAGGAGTATCCCGCACCACAATTAGGCGAAAAACACTGAGTTTTGGCAGATACGCTAGACCGCACGTACCTGGTACCGTGTTGTGGCACGCGACCAGGCTGTAGACTCTCACATGGCAAAAATACGACCATCACACGGCGATGCATACACAAGAGCACGGTGATCGCGGTACCCCAGGTCACCCGATTATTTTACGACAGACACATCCACTCCGACCACGAGCTATCCTTGCTCGGCTTAACGTCATCAACTTTTTCAGCATCGCTCGGATGCACTTGCCGATGAACCTTGCACTGTAACAGAATCGTTATGAGTGAGCCATCAAAGTCTACACTCAGCTAAGGGGCTAGAGGAAAACCATCGTGCACGTTTTCGTGATAATTTGATGCCCACACTTTCGAACTTGCAGCCATCTTTTGAACGTTTTCGCTCTAACTTGATGCACACTACATATAATTTGCGGACAATGGCTACGCGTACGGTTGTCGTGGTTACCTCTTGATCGTCCTCATTCTCTCCCCAATCTTCGCCTTCATCGTCGCTCGTCAGGTGGAACACATCCGTACGGGAGTTCTCGCCGCTCAAGTTTGACGGAGGCGTGGACCACTCGAAGACAAGCTGGGGATGTGGAAAAAGGACGAGCACGAGAGGATTATTATGGATGCACTCAACGCATAATTCTGCATGTTAGGTATGCGCCATGCTGACGGGTAGCTCATTGTTTATCGTGCACATCTAACACCAATAGCTCGGTGCAACTTCCAATTCTACCAGGTGCAATAAAGTTCAACGTTGTAGGTTTCCGACATCAGAGGGTTTTTTTCTTCTGTTTTTTAAATCCTCTAGTGTCCGAACTTTCGTCTATTTCTCGCTTCAACTCTGCGAAACCGTACCTTCCGCACCGGGCCGACAAAAAGCAGTTTGTAAGGGGTGAAGGGACGCGAAGTCTCAACGGCCGCCTAGTCAGCAGCGAGCGAGCAGAGAATGGTCTGACCGAACGTGCTGGTTTGCCAGCGCCTGGTGTTAGGATAGCTTGCTTGAGCTCTACCCTGAAACCCCGTCTTCCTCGCTAGGCAGTAGCACGACGCAAACAAAATGTTCGAAGCTCCACCACTTTTTCTCTCGATACGTTCATACTGGTAACTTACACGGTGGTCATGTCACGAATCCCGCAGTACCTTGTTGCTCAAGATATAACTTCCCTACGGTGCGCTGAACCATACTCCACTGCTGTAGCAGGGGCGATTTTTTAGGCGTACTGGGACCGCAGTCCATGGTCGTGACACCAACATTCGACGTGTGAAAGCTGCATGACCCAGAGGCTACCGTACACCAGGTATTGCGGAAAACACCATCTTATGTGCCACCATAACTTTTCAGGGGACGTCCGTAAGGTTTTCCACCATGTGCTTCAGCCCTACGTTGGCGCATGGACAAGTTGATGCTCTTAGTACTTTATATGGCCGGTAGGTTCAGGATATTCGAAACCAGACGCATCAACCCTCGACCCGTAAAATAAAACTGGCTCCCAGATATTTATGCAAGGGCTTACAGGCACTGTATTTGGTGCTGTTAATTGGCTTCAAGTTGAATTACGCGGTCTAAGACCAAACAAAATCTGCGTAATGTTATAATGTACGGGTTGGCCCTATGATCGACTGCATGAACATTGCTCTTAGCAAATCGCATTGGGTCGCTCATTCTCATGCGGAGTGGCTGATGACCCCATTTTATGATTCGGCAATATTTTCACGATATATTTACCGGTGGACAGAGGCCAATATGTCGCACCGTGGTGTACCGTGTTGCTGCCACCTTAACCCCATGGTACATGGATTACGTCTAGTCTGAAGCTGTCCAATTCACACCTTGATGACGATAGTGACTATTGTCGCGTGCATCATCTAGTGAGATCAGACCCCGTCGATGTCTACCATCTAAACCACGACCAACTGCCGCAAGAAGGCGTAAGGAGATCACATAAGCAAGGGGGACTAAAACGAACACAAATCGGTCAAAAGTTCTTATGATTCAGTTATGTTTCAACTAGTTGCACAAACGAAGGGGCGTATAATCGCCTTGCCACTTTGCCAAAGACCTTCAATGTTTATAATCAACGCCATGCAAACCTCACCACGGTGGAAACGATTTCTTCCTCCTCGTCTTCGGCGTCCAAGAAGTGATCGTCTTCGAAATCAGAGCGCCCACCCATGGAGTATGAAGAATCCATGCACACCTGGGGTTAGACGTAAGCGCGCGGCGCGAAGCGAGCTTTGCAAACATTCACCGACAGACAAAGAGGAATTTCGTAACACTTGCAGCAACAAGGGAGTCCATGAGGCCAGCTATCCACCGAAGGCTGCCGCTCGGTCACCCCTTGTGTGTCACTCTCCTTACGAAGTAGCGCTTTCCAACCAACCTTGTTTCTCATACTCACCACAACAAGTTCACGCGCCACACGATCGGACGTCGCAGCCTCCTCCAGATCACCGCCCGGCATCCCGGACTTGCTCTTGGCCACTCTGTCGAGTGCCTGGGCAAGGCCGTGTGCATCTTTCCGAGCGAAACAAGGATTTGGGGTACGGCGCGTGGTGGGCCAGTGGCGAGCACGACTTCAGATGAACGAGTACGGCTCCGACGAGTTCATAGCACGCTTCAATACGAAAAAAATCCGAATCTAGCTCCTTTCGGTCTCAAGGTGGCGAACAAGATATTTCTGCAATGTTGTGCTATGTAGCGTAGGTGCTCAAACTTCGAGAGCTAGGAGTTCGATACTTTGCGCGTCTATCTTTCAAGAACGCTGCGCGCCTATCTTTTAAGGGCTCAGACTCAACATTCACTCTTAAAGTTGAGGTTTCCTCCGTTTCGGGACAATACTCTATGGCAAAAACTCATGCTAGCAAGTAGGAAGCAAGCGGCCGGCTCTCGTATGCCTGCCGTCGTGCAACATGTTTCTGCCCAATGATATATGTATGCCGTACTCCGTGCGTAGACATGGCGCCTATCTTTCAAGGGCTCAGACTCAGCATTCACTCTTACAGTGGAGGTTTCCTCGGTTTCGGGACAATACTCTACGGCAAAAAAGTCATGCCAGCAAGTAGGAAGCACGCGCCAGGCTCTGTATGCCCGCCGTCGTGCAACCTATTTCTGTCCAATGTTATGTGTATACCATACTCCGTACGCAGGCTTTCTACGGTGGAGTCCGTTTCATATTTGCTGCGACCACAAAACACAAACCGCCACAGCCGAGAGAAAATCAAACTACTGCAATATCAGAAGCAGCGGAAGCAGACTAATTTACACTAGTCACCCAGGACGCGTGCTACGATATAGGGGTATGTGGCACTTTTTGGCCAAACTAATTGTGACCTGATAGACATTCCCCTCAACTGAGGAGCTGCCCAGTAAGGTATCAAGGCATGTCTTATCCCATTCGTGGTTTACACCAGGCTTCATTCATCGGGTTATTATTTTACTCGAACCTTTCTCGAAGTGCGTTTTTGGGTAAGGTACAATAGCTCGAAGTTAAAAAAAATAAGGTGCTTCCCATACCGTAGCTCTTGGCCCCTCACCCCTCACCTTCCAAACACTCTGTTTCGCTCTCGAGCGGCCTGAAGAGGGTGAGGTTGCGGAGAACGCCCTTGGACCTCCCGGTGTATACACACATGATCCCTTCACGGTCTCGGGTCAAGGAAGGACACGGCGCTCTCCTGTCTCGGGGTGCAGCGGCGGGTTATTTCATGGGAACAAGAGGAGACAAAATTGAGGTGGGGACGGGAGAGACGCTTTTTTCTGCAGGTCTGACCGCTCGTCAGCGGTACCGGCGTGATCGGATTATGTCCATTGACGCGTTCTTCGGTAAGACAGCACCAACTTTCTGAGGTTCCCCACCTGCGGAGCTCTAAACCTACTGTAGCACTCAACATCCGACTTTTGGAAACAATTGTGAGCTAAGCCCGACGAAAAATCCTACGCGCCAGGCATCTAACGAATAAGAACACTTGACAATACACACCGGCCCTAAATATACTGGGTATACACGAAGCTCCTCAGTGTAGGAGCTGCGTCAGCGATAAATATTTGGTCAAGAAGTACTCTACCCGTGTCGTGACATGCGTCCACTTACACGAGAGCCGTTCGATAGCCAATTTCTCGGTTTCAGATTCGCCATAGACACATCATATGCCGAGCCTTCAAACAGGGTTGATATTCAAGTAAAACACAATCCACCAGTCGGTTCAAAGGAAAAATCTGGACTACGACTCACTGTACACGCGCCGCAGGCCTAGTGGTAGGGTGGGGAGGTAGGGACAGGTAAAGACTGGTTTTGACACCCGATCAGTCAAATGGGTGCCCCGCCCGTAGAGCTTAATAGCTGGAAAGTAGATACCTGGCATAATCCATGACCACCGCGAGCGAAAACATTGTCCTAATACCCGCGTTGTTCGACCAACGAACGGACCATGCCGAACAGGTCTCTATTTTATCTCCCCCATCTCACCGAGGTGCTCTCACCCGCGGCGATCAACGACATTCCGCCCGCCCCCACCGCCGTCCTGCTCACCCTAGGCTGAGAGGTGTAATCACACGCATCCATTTTTGCTCGGCAGCGCGCCGAGCACACAATTTCCAGTCCACCAGCGACAGCCAAGACGTCGGGCCCTCCATACTAACGGCGTCAGAGTCCATCGCGGGAGCGAGGGAGCTGTTGTTGCTGCCATTAGGGTGTGCGAACCTGGGAGGGGGCATGTGGGTTTGCTGGTGAAGGGGTACAGAAGCGAGGCGGTTTGGGCGGCAGGCGCATCCCCTCGCTGCTGCCAGGCAAGGTTTGAAGCAATGACAGGACCCGACGCGCGGCATCAGCTGCGCCCGTAGAGTAAGGGACGGGTGGGGTTCCTGTACTCATCGGACGGGAAGTTATCACAAAATTTGCAGCGACATGTTCCTTCATACGTTCCAAGTACCTGTCCCTGCTTCTGACCGGGCCTTATTCTGTGACCCAAACTCTGGTGCTAGGCAATAGTAACAGCCAGAAAGTTTTAACTCTTCTCGTTGGTGCGCCGTATACCAACAATCCTCAAACCACATTAAAAAAAAAACATCTGTACCTGAGGACCACCAGATCCGTCATAGAAGATCCGGCAAGCAGCAACCGCTCGGCTGCCTCCCACAAGACCACCTCAAACGTAATCGGTCGCTCTGCTTCCTCTTCTGTGCCGTATTCATCAACCGCCTGGGCATCCTGCATAAGGTGACGCCGCTCCTGTATCGCCCCCCCACTCGAGTAGCTACCATCCAGCAACTCCCCGTTGACTAATAAGTGCACCGCGTGGCCCGGCTCCAGACGAGACATCATTACCGGGCAGATCAACTCGATTTTCTCCACTTTCGTGTCAGCCTTTGGCATACAAGGCAAAAGAGGGGTCGTGCCATCTTCGGGAGAACTTGCACCTTGATTCGTGGCTGCCGGCGAGACCGTAATCGCAGCCGTAGCCGCAGCCGCCTTCTTGATTGAGAGTTCTCTTGCCTCTTCTTTCTTCGCGTAGTCCCTCGCATCAGTCGCGCGGGAAACAAGCCACGCGAGAAACGTGCGAGAATGCTCGAGAACGCACTCGTCCCGCACGTCCCGCGGTACCACCTCCCTTGCAAGCCCCCAAAGGCACTGAACTAGGCATGCACACTCGGCCTCGGTCAAACCTTTCTGATCCCTAAGTTGGTGCAGCGCGAGCGCGACTGGGGGGAAGCTCGGGCTCATGAGAGACATCAGCTCACCCATCAGCCAGACTGTGGTGTCCCCCTTGTTTTCCTGCACGTTCCGCAGATGGGTGCACAACACATGCAGGCACGACAAGAAACACGCCTGCCCTTCCTTCGAGTCGTCGTCTTCTATGTGGTCACGGTCGCTTCCGAGTCTATCGCTTTCGTTGTCGGTGTCGTCTCCAGTGGCAAGCCTCGATGACGCCCATACTGGCCGCGAGTGCCAGAATAGATCAGTTCCAAAATCGGCATCCCGGCCAAAGTTGTACTTCTTCTCCTCGGACCAATATTCAGAAGCTGAGAGGACGAACCTATCACGTGCGCAAGGACGATCACACAGTGGCGCGGCTAAGGGTGCCCCTCGTAATACACGTGGTTTGACTGCAGCCGATTTCAGTCCTTACACGTTACACTGGGCGATCGTCTAGTTGACTGCTCCTACGCCCGTATTGAGCGAAACGGTAACCAGCAACTGTCCGGGCGGTCTAGTGTTAGACGTTTCGCAACGCAAGCGTCAGCTTGACCACGCGCTCTGAGGTGGTTGTATGCATATTTTACACAAATGCCGGACACAGGAAACACAGGCGCTTCACAACTAATTCCAGGCACTAATACTGATTTCAATGCAACGGGGAAGTGACCCAAAAGTCCTGCAAACAGGTCAAAAGAGGGCCAAGGTTCCACACGGTGTCAGAGACGTCTGATCTGGCATGAATCACACCAATGGTGTGAAAAGTGTTCATGTTTCTTTTCCCATATAATGTAGTCATGCCATGTTGCGCGCGTCTGTCCATCGCGGGTAATTTTTTTTCTTGTTTGAAATTAACGCCTCCAGTGCCAGTGAAATATCGGGTGTAGAAGATACAACAAAACAACTTCGCAGAAACGCGGCTAAAGCTCAGGTGAACGTGCAAGTAAGAAACATGTGCAAACAACGTTGTTCGGGACGCAACACAAACCGGTGGTGCGCGCATGCATTGGTACCTCGTGTTGTAGAAAACTACGTAGACGTGGATGTTCTCTCGCAGCAGCCCCCACTCTCGAAGCCCAACGCCGTCGCTTTCAAACGTCGATCGAAGAGGGTAAACCGTGGCGGACAGCGGGGCACTCGAAATACCGATGGGGTCTACCCCGTTTTTGCTCGGCTCCTCAAGCTACCGGCACGTAGGATGTTGTTCCGCGAATACGGCAATAAAGTATGCGTGGTCAGAGGGGGAGGGGGTGTTATTTACGCGCATTTGACACGGGAAGTCACCAAGCACAGCTCGAGCAACACACCTTTCTTGTCTCCGCGTGGGCGATCGACTGTTTCGACACCCGAGAGGAAGGAGAAAGTGTTCGCACATCAGCCTGTTTTTTTTTTTTTGTGCCAGCTCTAAATTCATGACGTAAAGAAAGGAAGCTCGTACCGGATTGTAAATACTAACAAGTAGATGCCTCTCTCCGACTAACCCGCTCTAATCGTATAGATAAGTGTCATAGGGGTATAGGAAAGATTATGCAACGAGCCGGCACGCTGCAGCTGTTTGCAAGAGGCACGTAGTTGTGTTCATGCACGACCAGGAGAGTGAAGGGGGCGAAACATAGTCTTCAGGGCACGGAGGATGCATGGATAACGCCTCAGACATATATACGCCATTTCCATGGATTGCTGATAATATATGCAACTTTCAACATTGCATGACGCAAGCAACACTAACAACATACGCCGTATATGCAACATTCAGGCAACACTGAAAACACAATGTTGAGGCAATACTACTCACAGTACTGTATAAGCAACACTCAAACAAAGATTCGTAAGAAACAATGAAATCGACATGTCAAAGTAATATTCGCACAAATGTGGGTAGTAAGGAAAACTCAGACAATGCCATGCAAGCAACATTGGCAGCACTTCCAGTTACGTTTTCAGCGTCAGTCATACTCAAAGGAGACGATGAAAAGGTTAACTAACTAAGCACGAGTCCCCGACTGTAGACGCAATTTTTCGTTTATGTTTGCATGGCATGGGCAATGGATCAGATTTTGTGCCCCCAGAACGAAGGGCGGACCAATACGCTTCCGATTGTATTGCGTTTGGACTCTACTAAAAAACGCCGCGCCCACGAAACTTAATCGAAAAAAACACGGAGGAAGTTTGGTATGTGTACGGATGACGTCGCGGAGTGACACAACGTGCATCTTTGTGTGTGTTCGATATATTCCCGGCGAATCTATACGAAATACCTCCAACAGAACTATGGAAATTTCAGCGAGCTATGCTGCCTGCGTGTTATTTGTGTGTGTACTTAGATTGCCGTGGTTTAGGGGTCTAGCGGCGCCTTTGTGCGAGAAATGTGGCTTCGCACGTGTTTCCTCCTGTAGACCAAACCTCTTCAAGCTTACGTATAGTCCACCGTCAAGGCCATTGTTTTCAGCCGCGAACGATGCGAAGCACAGCCCAACATCGTGTGGTTACCGCCAAAAGAAGAGTGCCCGGATAATGCAACGTTCACAGCTGTGACAAAGCAGCTCAACCAACGTGGGCGTTGCTTTAATATGTGCGTAAAGGGCGAACAAATACTCTTACCCAGAGGGCCATGGTTGTGCGCCCAACGCATCCCGTAGATTCGTTTTCCAGCGAAGCAATCGTCGAACCCGATGCATGCTTGCCGTTGCGAAACGTTCTTTCCAAAGACTCATGCACATCCAGCATCATAGTAGTACCCTGTTCGATAGTCCATAGCTGGTACGTGGCAGCACCAAGAAAGGCAAACGTGTAGTGGTGACTTGGGCCAACTAACAAAGACGGTCACAGGTACCCAACTGATGAGGGGCGGATAAGTACTGCAACGCAGAGTGAAAACTACGGGATCGTAGTAGTACCGTGTGTGGTAGTCCATAGCTGGCACGTGGCAGCACCAAGAAAGGAAAACGTGTAGTGGTGACTTGGGCCAACCAACAAAGACGGCCACAGGTATCAAACTGATGAGGGCGGATAAGTACTGCAACACAGAGGGAAAACGACGGGACATGACAAAACATCAATGAGGCGGTCACTGGTCATTTCGAGTAACAGGGTGAGGGTGAAATACCATTCCTTACTGTACTAATGCCCCGTGGGTGAACCCGCCCAACCAATATTGTCGCCATATAAGAGCCGCGCCTTGTCCCTGCGTAAGACCCCGGGCGAGTATTGACGCAAGTTAACGCTTTAAAGCATGCTCACATGTGCAAATATATTCGCCGCTATGCGAGCATGAAGGAGCCCAACCTAGGCCCTTACCAAAACGGTGACATACTCATATGCCTTCAGATTTTTTTTCTCCCCACGTCCTGCTCCCAATTCGGTTAAACTTACGTTGCCGATGTAGTCGTCGCAGTCGTCAGTAAAGTCGTAGGAGAATTTCTCATAATGATTGACCCAGCCTACGCTGGCGCAAGTTTCCAGGGGGATTTTGAGGGCCCAGAAAGCTAGGAGCTTTGCCAGACCAAGGCTGAAGTACGTTGACACGAACATTTCCTGCATTTAGGCCGGGGGAGAAAGAGCGACGTAGAAGTGGCAGGCTCTAAACTCACGCTATCTTTTTTTTCCGACACCCCACTTAGTCTACCGTTGAGGTTGGTCGAATTTGTAGCGGACATGGTTTTGTTGCAACACTGAAACACGTTCGCCTTAAGGTCATGATACAACACAGTCCACTCCCACACACCTAAAGCAAGCAAGCAAGCAAACAAACTCTTACCGCTCCTTCCTCCCCGCGAGCCATCATCCGGGTCGTCATCACGACGATCCTCACAGTTCTGTCTCGTCTCTCCTCTTCTCCCTCTTCGCTACTCTCTCCGTCCTCTTCGCTACTCTGTCCGTCCGCTTCGTTACTCTCTTCGTCCGCTTCGCTGTTCTCTCCGTCCGCTTCGCTACTCTCTCCGTCCTTTTCGCTGCTCTCCCCGGATATCACACCCTCAGCGTCCGTTGCCTCGCTTCCACTGTAATAATTTTCCTGCGCTTCAGGCGTCAGCCGCACATCCACGACGCTCAGGTGGTGCAGTCCGTAGTGCCCCAGGCCCATATCGTCGAGCAGCGCCTTGTCCCCACGCGGTGTTTCCGGCAAGAAAATATCCGAATCTGTATCTCCCTTCACGTCCCCATCGCCACGGGTTGACGGGAATGTGCCACTGCTGCGGGTTTCGGGAGGAGCGATCCAAATCTCGATCCTATCGGTGTCAAGATCGAGCTGCCTGCCGATGAGAGCGCGTAGGTCGCCGAGAGTCCGCACTTGAGCATCTATATCTGCTGCTGCTTCTTCGGTGACTTCCGCGTCCCCTTCGCCCGCCTCTGTCGCATCCTTGATGCCTACTCCGGCGGTGTTTCCCGTCGGTAGCACCGCAGCTTCTTCCAGGTGTCTGTTGGGGATGCAGACGTAGCCCACCGGTTGTCCCAGGATTAGCAGTTGGACCATCCAGTAAGGTATGGTGTTCGCAGAGATGCCTTCCGGGCCCACCTTCGTCACGAAAAGCAGGCATTGAAAAAAACAAAGAGTGTGTTGGTGGGAGTGGCGGTTCGTTTTGAGGTCGGGAGGTGTGTTGAAGCAGTGCAGGTACTTCATTGTTCGTCAGGAGCTTCTCTGCCTCGGGCAGCATCGGAGGAACGCCAGCATAGGCGGGGATGGAAAGGGGAAAAAACACACCGCAAACGC
This sequence comes from Macrocystis pyrifera, assembly GCA_031763025.1. Lineage (NCBI taxonomy): Eukaryota > Phaeophyceae > Laminariales > Laminariaceae > Macrocystis > Macrocystis pyrifera. The sequence goes on along the minus strand of JASSKH010000009.1, from coordinate 2,128,992 downwards.
CTTACCGAGGTCTGGTAGTTGATGCACCAGCTGCACGCCGTTAATCGATAGTTGCGTGAACAGCAGCATATCTGAAAACCAATCGCTTTGGTCTCACCAGCAGAAGATTTTCCCCATTCTCCAGCTTGCAATGTTTGTGCCCGATGGTATCCCCAGAAAACCACAAGAATCGTTTTTGATAGCCCACGGGCTCCAAAATTTGGCAGCAACTCGTTGTAGTCCACTCGTCAGGCACCACCGCTTGCCGCATCAATACATGCCCATGGGGAAGACACGTTTTTCGACTGGAATTGCCCTCATCCATATCCCAGTCACCACGAGTACCGCCGCTGTACTCATCTCTTTCATCCATCGTGTCGCCTTCACCGCGCTGTCGGTCAGACGCCGCCGCTGCCGCCGCTGCTGCTGTCACATTCATGGCTGCCAGCGTATCGGTGCATGCTCCGTCATAGCCTCTGCTGCCGCTCGCTTTGGCTGCAGCTCTGTCAGCGCCACCCACTGCGCAAGCTACCATATCCCAGAGATCCTCAACGGTATTTGATAATTCAAGCTTAATCGGAACCTGTTGAAACAGTCGAAATTAAGCATGCTGCAGAGTCACGCCCAAACTAGTCGAAATCTCACAAATGATAGAAGGCAGGTGGCTGTGCGATCGGGAGTGTTGATGCATGCCGAAGCTTGGGTGGTGGGCGATTGTCGTGCAGTCCGTGTTCAAGCAAATACGTGGCCAAGTTTCGCACCCTCTACCCGGCAAAATGAGTTTACAAAGGAAATACCCCTACAAAAATACCGACTACATCCTTCCACAACAGATTAGAGGTAGGGGTGAGTGTCGGTGACGATCATCGAAACGTGTAGTATCGTACAGAACCCTTGGGGTAAAACGACCTGCGTCTTACCGTCACATGCGACGAAATTGACACTGTAATGTTGATTCCAGCCTTGGCCTTGATTTTTTCGTTCTCTGTGAGCGGGACGGCAGCGTCCGGCGTAAAGGGCATGCCTTCTCCTCCTGCTATCGCTTGCTGTCCAACATGTACACCGACACGAGAACGACAGGCACGGACAAAGTTCCGGACAGCAGCGAGTTCAGCGAAGCGGCATGTTCGTAGAACACGCCTAAAAAACATCGTGTGCTATATAAACAGTCACCCATGGACAAGAGTGAAATATAGACAACGTCGATTCGCCACAACAACGAAGCCAAGGGATAAACCTCAGCCATATGGTGTAACAAGAGTGTTTCACATGTGTATAGCATGCTCGTCACCGTGTATCACACCCTGGCACCGCAAGAGACGTATCGTACGCGTCACATGCCAACAAAGAACGGTTCACCGACACATGCATCGACAACATGAAGTCGCCCACAGCCCAACCTTGAGATCACGCAAGCTCCAGGTGGTCAGAGCGGTCACGGTTCCCTTGCGCGGGCCTCTGTTGACACCACTAAAGCTCAAGCCCTCCTCTTTCATTGGACGAGGCATGCAAGCCACGGTGTAACAGATCGTGTGGGGCGCTCCTGCCTTCCCGCTCCCCTTCCCCTCCCCCTTGGTAGGGGTCGTGGTTGTTGTCGTTGCAGGAGTGAGGGATCCTGCAACGTCCCCCTCCCCCTTCGCCTTGGAAGGCATCGTGGCTGTTGTCGTTGTAGGGGTGGCGGGTCCTGCAACGTGGAATCGAGCGTTTTTTTTCGACGAATCACGATTAAAATCAGTAGTACAGGACGGTGCGCCACGCGCTGAGGTGCTTGGATAACCAAAGGCAGGTCAGGCTCCGCCATAGCAAGGTTGAGGGCGACATCGTCCCATAGTGTTAATTCCGTGCTGTAAAGTAAAAACATCCAACAAAAAGTCCTCCTAAACGAACCTTAACATCCTACCTTCGGCACGTATGGCCAACAGTCAACCAGCGGAGACGTGTGGACTGCCATTTACTCCCTACTCCTCGCGATATGAACCAAGGGTCAGGATCGACCATCGTCGCATAGTTCTGGCTAGGAAAATTATTTTGTCTTGCCAAGGGGTGTGGTCAGTGATGCTGGAGCAGGAACCGGCAGAATTACATAAACTAACCCAATATTTATACATACATATTACCGTCTTCATGACTAGGGGTCGTGGTTGCTGTCGTTGCAGGAGTGGCGGGTCCTGCAAAGTGGGGTCGAGCGTTTTTTCGACAAATCACGATTCAAAGACTTTGTTCAGGTTGGTGTTCCACGCGCTGACGTGCTTGGACAGCTAGCACGTAAGTCAGGCAGGGGATAACAAGGTTGAGGGCTCGGGAAAACCATCGCTCCTATTGTTAAAGCCCGTCTTATCAAGCAGAAGCATCCCCGACAAGGTCCTCCGACACGAACTCTAACCTCCTACCCACGGCACGCATGGCCGACAGTCAACCAGCGGAGGCGTACATACCCACTATTCCTGGCGATAAGGACCAAGGGTCAAGACCGAATATCGTCACACAGTCCGGCTAAGAAAGTAACGGTGTCGAGCTAAGGGATGTAGTCAGTAATTCCGCAGCTGATACCCGAAGAATTCGACAAACTTGCTCTAAAATTGTATCTCTCACCGACTTCATGAGCAGGGCCTGTTATTTCTCGATCATGCTCCATAGCAGTTTTGATGAGATTCGTGCCCGAAGACGTCTCGGCGCACGCTCCGTCATCTTCGAGAATGGCCACGAACGTCGTGTGTCCCTGTCGAAACGACGAGAGTTTGCGAGTACTACTGAGAAGTTGTCACCCGGCTAGAGGCCAAGAAGACCTAGGTGACCTGGTGCCACAGGAAAATCCATCACCACGTACAAGCATGATATAGCAGAGTTGAGCGGAACTTGGACGCGATCCTATGCGGTCTGTTGTTTGCATAGTGTCGCAGATTCCACCTAAAGCACCCCGTGTTCCTTGGAGTTCTGGTGGCGTGGGGAAACTCAACCGAAAACGAACAGACGTCATCTACCATGGTCATCACTTGCTTTTACTAGTTCCAACAACTCAATCGAAAACGAACAGACGCCATCCACCATGGTCGTCACTTTCTTTTGCTAGCTCCAACGGTAGACGCCAGGAAAACTGTGAGAAAAACAGCAGGCGGTCAAACCTTGAACAACTGTGCTGATTCGCAAGTTTTTTCGGGAAATAAAACCGACCTCTGAGCTGGATCACACACTCTATCATCGTCGTGTTCATGGGATATTGTGGAACGATCGCTCCTAAACTTATGCAAAGATACTTTTGCGACCCCCCCCCCCCGCCCTCGCTTGCATCCGCAATTCAAATGCCGATGGTTCGCCCCCCCTCCCCCCGGCAAGCTGTGAAATGATAGAATAGCGTAGAAACGAAAAAATATGGAAGGATATTGGAAGAAACCAATAATATATGCTGTCCATAGGAAGGTTTAGGGGTAAATTAAAGAAGTGAAACAAATGATATAAATAAGGGAACAGTTAACGTTAACAAATAAGGTGAAACAGGAGAAACAACGACTGTAGAGATATTCGGGGGGATAAGACAAGGGATAAGAATGAAAACGTATCGTGCAGGGCACCTGGACCTGCCAGAAAGAAGAAAGAGGTATATCAGTAGCCGGGAGGAGGAGGAAGTATGCACAGTTGTGCCCTTGTGGTAAAGCAATAGATAAAATAATTCACATAGTGGGTGAACATGAAATATACAAGGACGGACGAGATGTGTGATAGGAGATGAGGAAAATAGACGAATGTGACATGGAGGAGTTTGGTACACTAAATGGTAGCGAGAGAACGATCGCAATCCTAGGAGATAGGTGGTGGCCACAGGCGGCGACATAGGAAGGGGATAAGACTAGCGAAAAGTTTCTAAGTAATATATGGAAACAACATAATGAGCGCCCAACTGTTAGAGGTGTCTCTGCTAGGAATAGGGGCGACGCTCCGTTTCGAAAGGGGTGGGCGACCAATGGAAAAATGACTAACGCAAGGAACACCCCCCTCCCCCCCCCCCCCCCCCCCCCCCCCCCCCCCTCCCCCCTCCATATGCTAGAAGATCCACCTCAAAAACGTTTTTTAGTGGGATGCAGCTCACCCTTCATGCGACCCGCCCAACACCTTACGGCGCTTTGTGCTTTGCGCAAGCAATGTCTGTATGATCGGTGGATGCGTCCCGGCATTGTAGGGGTGCGAGGGTCTATGGTCATACGACTATGGCCATGCATGGTATTGAGTACCCCCCTCTCCCCTCGGCCCCACGCGCACCACGGTCCCTCCCCAGGGGAAGAATCGTCCCGCATAACACATCATAGCACAGCAGGAACCGAAACCTGAGTTGCTATGCTCTCTTACTTCGGAGTCGCTGTCGGCCAGGTCGGACACGGCTTCATCCTCGTCGAGGTACAGGGTCACCGACGACCCGGAAAGGCCAGGGACGCCACCGCTACCGCCGTCGGAACCACCACCAGCATTACGCTTTTCGAGTAGTTCTGCCAATGTGGGTCCGCGGAACGACACGATAGCGTGGTGGACACAAGCGATGAGGTAGTTAAGGCGAAGAAACGACCGCGGAAGCGCAGCAAAGCACACCTCACGCTTCTTCCCCGAGCAACGTTTTACTGCTGTCGAAAAACCAAGCTGCAGAGCCGCGAAAGGTAGGAGCAATCCTGTTCGTTGATCGGGTGCTCTTATCAAACGAGTGGAGCGCCATGGACGATAACAGCAGCCGGGGATACGTGATGGTGCTCGCCAGACCGCAAAACGCTCGTCCGGCGAAACATCGTTTTACGCATGACCCAGGTCAATGTACTGGCATCGACAGGGAGTCTCTAGGCGGCTACGCGCGCCTAAGAGACTAATTACGCTGCAGTAGTCGTATTGTAGGATATTTACAACCCCTACCGAATGCGTGGGTACGAAACAGAGCCCTCTAAGCGTGCCTCCAATCAACCCGCAAGACACTTGTAGAAACCAAGAGTTGAGTAGCAAGCGCCTATAGTAGTAGACGAGTACAAACAAGCAGGGCTCGCAACACAAACGAAGGGAGCGTCAACGACAGAGCGGGGAGGAAACACGCACCCGACACCACGGGAACAGGTTCTCCTCCAGCAGCGTGCTCCATACACAGACGCTTCTGGACCGCTCTGTGAAAGGGAGAGCACATGGGAGAGCACATGGCAACTTTTTACCTGGTAAAAACGTCAAGAGTGAGAGTCTACCGTCCATTACACTTGTTATCGCTGGGAATCGCCCTCGTCTGGTAATCACAGATCACACCCCGACGACAGGTACTGTTCAAATGCGCACAACCTACTTCGCTGAGGGCCTCGCACGGTACGGAAGCTAGTGGTGGCTGAATAGCCCGGAGGGTACGGTCCCCTTGACGGCGTATTCGCCCGCCCCCCGTGCGCGGGCTATGAAAAGCGGCAGCAGCGGTTTTACAGTAGCGTCTGGAGATGGCACTCGTTGACGCCAAGTTCCCGTTGTACAGTTTTTGTATAGGGCTTGCACACATTGTGCCAACCTACCGCAAGCATGGCCCCATCACATCACAGTGTAGCTCGGTACGGAAAGACAGCACAGCACAGCAGCACAGCGTATAGGAAAGTAGAAGTATTACTGTACTTTATTTTACAGTAGACCATAATGGGGTTGGTCGTCGTCTAACGGTAGACTGTTGTCACCGCTGCTACTAACCTGGCGGTTGCATTGGGGTTCGATCTCGCATGCATGTGGTGTGTTTTATTTTGCAACAAGCACAACGACAGCCGTCGACATAAAGTCAAGTATTAATAACTGAAAGTTTCGGTTTTTTTCCGTCGATCTCCTGCAACAAAAGCTTCACCCCTGATGTATATATTACAGGCGAAGCACCATGTCTGGATCTTCCGTTGCCGAAAGTGCGAAAGCGCGAGCTTGGAAATTTCAAAATTCGATGAAAACCAACGAGCAGTGGGGGTGCTGAACCCTATCATCCTATCATATAAACGTGCGGTAATAATAAAGGCAGCTACCGGGCTCGAGAAGGGTGATAACGGCTTGTCCAGAAAGTCGTTCGAGGCAGATTGATGGTGAACGAAAAAAGAGTCCGATCAGAGTCGAGCTGGAAAGTAAAACTGACGACCAAAAATGAGAGAATAAAAGTATCGTCGCACTCGTATGTACCAGGTACGAGGTATGTACGGTATGTACCTCGCATTTTCGCTCGAAACCAAAGAGATTGCACGCTCTGGCTCAGGCAAACACAGACACGAAAGCATCGAAACCCGCAGCGATTGTTGGACAATGTTCTGTAGTGTATAGTGTACCTCTCGCTCGCTCCCCCCAACCGAAACGATTAGCCCCTCGTGTGTTGATGGACCTCCATCTCACGTCTACGATTTTAAAGTCGACGGGTCCGCTCAAGAAACACATACTGCACCTGGATCTTTACTCGTATATCCACGACGGCACAGCACGCAAACATGAAACCTGTTGTGTATCGTACCCAAACACCATGACTATACTACTTCGTGGACGTACATACAGCTGCTGTAAACGAGAACATGTTACGCAACCATCTCCAGGCGTTTCCACAAGAGGAAAGCTGGGCGAGCCACGACATCCATCTCACCCTCGCCACCCCTGGCGATCTTTGCAATGCACAACCTACACCGCGCTGATTCCTGCACTCACTGCGTAAGATCGCCGATGGTGCTTTTGCGAGGCAGTACCACTCTCCAGACATCATCGTTCACTTCGACCGTCACCTTGTGCTTCTCCTCGGATTTTCTGCGAAATGGCGCGCAACAACACCAGTCAAGAGAGTGGGAGCAACTCGGATCGGGTTCCGCAACATCAAGTTCGCGAGCGAAGCATCGAGCGCACAGCAGTCTGGGGAGTTGCCATGTCAGCAAATTATATTTTTACCCGTGTATGGTGCAGCAGTACCATGTACAGCAGTATGTATCCATATCGAGATTGTAGAGTAGTGCGCAACGTGGGGGACTGGGGATTTCGACCATAAACAAGAGAGAGCACGACAAAAGAGTGGGATGCATTGCTAAGGGTGCTATGTCTCACGAGCTCATGATGCGTTGGGGCTCCTCTCTCCATGCAGGTTCCAGGTGAGCATCTACCATCATACCTCTTCTACGGCGCGCCTGGATCCAGGATCTCCAACCAAATATGATTTGCATGTATCAACCGGGGACAAAAAAATAGTTCGAGATTCGAGTTCTTTTTTTTTCGATGTCTTGTGTCGAGATTCGTAGACATCAGCAAATTAAATCCTGGATCTTAGTTTTTTCGCAGATCACGAGGGTAGGTTGGATCCTGTGGTACCTGATGATTTTTGAGGGAGTGGACATCAAAAACCAAAAACACCACGACAACAACCTACCTCGGCGCGCCAAACCTGACGGACATAAAATCTGCACGGTATTATAAAATCTGTCGGGATTCTCGTCCCATATTTATTTGTCTTCGCGAAAGCCGCGGTATCATTTTATTTATTTATTGATTTATCCGGGCTTTCAACCTCATACAAAGCAGTATCATAACATTAATAATCACTTTTTTACTTTCCAGCTTAATTAACTTGAAGGATTTTTTTTTTACCCTCAACGGTGTTCTTCTGGACAATTCGTGGTCACAGGTGTCGTCCCTTCTCCCCCCCGGTACGTGCCTTCATTTTTTGTCGCGCATAGGGTTCAGCATTTCCACTGCTCGTCAATTTTCATCGGGAAGTAGTTAACTCGCGCTTTCGTGCTTTCCGTTGATAATCAATTTTTAATGCAAGAAAAAGTCCTTACGAGTATGCACTCGGTGAGACTTGAACCCACGATTTTGATCTTAGTAGGCACGCGGACTACCTTAGGCCACCGGGGACGCCGGCTGACTAGGATCTCAATATATATGTTTGCCGGCTGACTAGGATCTCAAAATGCCACGAGTAGTTTTCACGAACACACCTTGTCTCTCTTTGTTTCCTCCCCCCCCCCCCGCCGTCTGTATGCCGGTATCTTCCTCTCCTTCGTGTTGCTTCGTCCGTACGGCAGCTTTCTGTCCTCCCTAATTACGTATTATGCTTTCCATCTGTTTTTAGCAGCCTTTCTGATGTCCTTGCGTCATCTGTATTATATTTCATTGCATGTACATATATTTTTTTCATTGTCTTTTTGTTCTTATTTTCTAATCTTGCTTGTGTTGTTGTGTTCTCGTACCCGGTACGCTGGCACTTCACTTCTTGCTTGACCCTTGAATTTGCGATTATTTTTTGTTTTTGGTCTTCCCCTGTCTCAGTCTGTGACCACAGAAGAATTTGTATCTCTCTAGGATAAGGAATCAAGACGGACACTGGGTGTACTGATGAAGCTGGGTGGAAAGGACGATTTAATGTGAAGACACACACCCGTTTCACGAAATACCATCATCGAAAAACGACACCTCAGAGCTTGGTACATATGGTCAACAAAGATGCGGCGGGCAGTGCAAGGTACCACCTTTAAAAAGGTAATGGTGTTACTGGAGGAGCTCCCAAGGACGTTCTCTCGCGGGTGCACAACATCCGTCGTGCTGCACCCGTCCGCCCCCTCAAAACAGAACATAATACAAGTGCTTCATACATATACAGTACATCTACATTCAACGGCAGTTAGTTGTTGCTGCGATCTCCACCCGCGCCAAGTCACCATATGGCACAATGTAAGAAATGGAAACTCGTGCTTGGTCGGTTGCTCCTGACTCCTGACAGTCATTGTCGTAGACTGATAGGCTTCAGAATCGAATGCAAAGGTAAGCTGTGCAACCCAGGAGGATAAAAATGCATACTGTAGTTCTATACTGCGTTGAAAAAAAATGGTACCGCCTTCTTGCGTCAGTGCGAGCTCGGAAAATCTACGCCCAGTCGGACGGTTTTGTAGGTGTGGTTTGCGCGGGGTCAAGCGACAGAGAAATTCAACGCAAACAGCCGAGGTGAAGGCCAGCCCTCCACACGACGGTTTTCAGCAACCCCAGTTCACTTTGATTGGTCTTTGAAACATGTCTGCAGCTCTCCGGCCCTTTGCTCCCTGCCCTTCCCCGCCGCCATCAAAAGTGCCATCCATACGCATCGTTCAACGTCCACCGCGGTCACCATCCGCCTGATCCCGACTCTGCTTGTCTGCGACATCTACAACTATTTCACCAGCCCCCTTCTCTGCTTTTTCGCCTGCTGGCTCGTCGGGTCTTGTATTTCGCTGCTCTTCATCGACCGCTTCCGACACACTGCTGTCGGTTACAACGTCGTCCGCGGGGCCGTCGCCGGTTGACGACGGCGGTTTGCTTCCCGTTACGGCATCTTGCATTAGTTCTATGACGGTTGCTTTGGCGATCTCGAGCGCCCAATCCGACTCGAGCGTGGTGACTGATGCCCAAACCTGTGCGCGCGATTCATCAAACCCCAATGCACACGAGAGGCACCAAACGGGTAAGACGATGGACGAATTAACGCACGGATTGGTCACTTTCGATCAGGCATAAAATTGAGGATTTAGAGTATGTACAAATGTTATTCTTGGATCCAAACAGCGCTGCACCCAAACTTATGATATGGCATCCACTCATATAGATGTGGAGGCCTATTGTATGGTATCCACCGATACAGATTTGGAGGCATTATTCGTACCTCAGGAACAGGAAAATTGTACCTTCTCGCCCCACATGTTCAGACAACACCAGGGCAAGGCAAGAAACGTCATACCACACATGGGTGGGTGATGAAACGTTGACAAAGGCGGCCTGCACGGCAGTAACCGTATGTATCTCAACACAAAACGTCCGCAATGACATTGGCAGGATACGGTCAAGAAACTTTCTCACCATAGCCTCAGTCAGTTGGTCAGACGTTAGTGGTAGGCTGTCCACCAGGCTCCTAGATGCCACCACGTCCAGCATACCCGGCTCGCGAATCGCCCACGCAACGATCCATATCATCGCCAGTTCCGTCTGAGGGATGGCACGAAGCGGAGACCGGTGCGTGAAGCTATTCAAAAAGGTTGATTTTCGTCAGCAATTGATTTGTACTTGGCGACTTGACGATAGAACGACTTACGTGGGACAATTTTATTACATCGCGTGATTCATCCCACTAAAAAAGGTACATCATACACTACAGTATCACCTCTACCTGTCTCCACAGTCTGAAACCGATAAAGGAGTCAGCGCTGCACAATGGCAGTTACACTTTCCGCATTGTGATAGCGTATACGTTTCGAACGTGCACGGAACACGACAAGCCAAAAGAGTGACATGTACCGGTCGCAGGCGATGCACGGCTGAAGATAACCAAAATGGAAATGGTTGTGGTTCAACTACTGATCCCAGAGGTGCGGCTAAGCATCTGCACAGTTTGGCTCTTACTACAGCGCAGATCCAAAGCAGCGATGAAATGGTCGGGATGCTATCGACCATGCCCCATTTGTCCACTAGGTTTCACGCTCCAGCCTTTGCACTGCCGGAGTATACACTCTCAAAGCAGATAGGGCCACAGCGCTGTTTTCACCTGCTTTAACTCGATAAGATACGTGCAAAGCTTGACCGCCTCATCGTCCATCCAGTCCGTCTCCGTCATCAGCCAGGTGATCAGAGGCTGCACCAGGCTCAACGAGCTCTGAAACGTGTAATCCAACCCGACGGCGTTGTAGATGAGATTCCGGACACCGGTAGAAAGCGTGGGGTCCTGACAAGCAGAAGCGCAGAAATACCGACACGCACAACACGCGTGCGTGAAAGAGCGGTACGCAGCGGGTGTTCTTCGCCTTTTGGGCTAGGTATGTGGTAAAATACAAACATTGAAGACAGGGCTTGAATCGGGTTAGTGGCGGGGAGCATACTCACACACCTCTATTCTCCCAAGCACCCCCAAACGTCCCTTCCGATAGGGAGCACGAAAATGATGCAGATACACTCGGTTATGGCTTGCAGCTGGCGGCAAGGGAACGCGCCACCTCGAGCTAGTACTGGGCGCTGGTTGCGCTACCTCTCCCCTGCATACCGACCGGTGCCTTCTGCAACTAAAGAAAGCCTGACCTTAAAAACTGATTCCAGCATGCGCCCCATTTGGCTAGGGAGCTCCGGATTTCGCAGAACCTTCGAGGGGTAAGAGGTTTTGCACCAACAGGGGGGCATGAGAGAGAGGGTATTTTAGTGCGGTGATGCATTGGGCTATGGAGAGGATCCATAAAACACGGTATTGATACCAGTACTTTCTGAGGACCACACCGCTCCGCCACTACAATCATGCGGAGCTAGATAGGTGGGGAACAATGTTTTTCCCACGCAGGGGTAGAAGCACCAACCCTCAACCAGCCCCTCATGTCGCAAGTGCGACCGGTGTAACAGCACACTCCGACGTACCTGAATAAGAAAGTCTTTTGCGAAAGCCTCAGTGGCAACCTTTTGATATCGGAGCTCCTCCGCGGCAGCGTTGGCCAGCTGGCCCTGCACGAAAACCTGTCGGGTGCAAGGGTGGCGGCCGGTGGATCGTACAGAGGAGGCGAGCCTAGGGTAAAAACTGCAGTTTTGCGAATGACCGAGCTTCCAAAACGCCTGCAAGCGAAGGAGGCTCTGAGACGAACGCTGCTGAGGGTTGCCATGGCGGTGGTCGCGCAATTTTGTCTGCCGTTGCGAAATTAAACTGTTATACACACTTGATGTGCGGCTTCCCCCCCCCCCTCGCCCCCCGTGGTGGCCAAGAACTTCATGTCACCAAGTTCTTGTACCTGGACAGCCTGCAATCCTTCCTCTTTTAGGATGCCCAACGCCAGCTCTTGAGCGCCCTCGTCAACGTCCAACGTATCCATCAGCTCCTGAAACTTGCTGGCGGTTAGCGTACTGTCCTTCTGCTTTTCGAGCTCTGTCTCCAGCTCGTCTATGGTCTCACTCATAACCCTCGCCGTGTGCTGCCTGAACAAGGTTTAACACAGTGCGCACGGTTTAGAAAGTCCTTGTGCTTGAGGCGATATCGGGCGTCATACACTGCCGGCAGCGAGAAATGCTACTGCAGTGGCCAAGCGCGGCACAGGTAATGCCACGAAAACTACGCAGTCACCGCGGTCGCATAGGATGGGGTAATGGTGTGGCGAGGGGAGATATCACCCCAACGCGACGTGGGATCGCTGCTGACACACGACCATCGACGAAACTACTGACGCACGACCGTCGAGGAAGGTTTTCCGTGGGGAGAAAACATGCAGTCATTCGTGCGAGAACGGCGCGATAAAATACACTAGCTACTTTCCTTTTTTGAAAGGGCGTCACTGCAGCTTTTGCGGCATACACAAGAGCACTACAGCATCTACTTGTCTAGTGGGTGCAGCCATTCACACGAAGGAAACGCACACGTACAGACAAACTGGCAATAATACAAAGCGCTCGCCTTCGAAGCACGGCCCTTCTCTCCTTAGAAGTGTCTTTCTTGTTCGGTAAAACCAGCGGAACGTTCGAAAGCTTCCTTGCTGTGGTCCTCTGGGGGTCCAAACGCAGATACAGCAGATGGTTGTCCCGAAAGGGTGGTGCTTAGTCATTTGTGCGGTGGGCAGTTAACCTTTTTAGTACCGCAGTCTCGTTTGGGGGACAGACTACTTAGAATTTGAGTGGTATGTTCCCAAAACGGGACTGTAGTCCTAGAAGGGTCAAGAGCCGTTAGAGGTGCATTGTAGGGACGGTTCTATCCATTGGTGTTGAACATAAGTATAGCCGGCAAGGCAGTACTTTGCGGGAATCAGAGTAGGTACAGTAGATCCCTTTACGAGGGCTTGATGTACGACGCTTCCAGCACGAGACGAATGGGCACAACACCACCGCCTGTTCAACGCAAAAACTTAATTATCCCTCGCAGCTATATCAGGTATATTGCATCAGGGTATCAATCAATCACCAATCACGTCCAGTCTGCTCTTGACTGGAGAGTGACGGTTTCACCAGTGGCTTGCCTTTGCCCCGTGTATATCAGGCCATATCACATTGGTGCACCGAGATTTTGGTCGTTGGACGTAGCTCATACCAGGAGCCTGGTACCAAAAGTAGCAGAACAACACTTGACGCCCCCCGCCCCAATACGCCCCAATACGCAGCAAGATATAACATTCCTTCTGGTAGGACTCCTTGCACCCGCACGTCACCTCGTGCAATACGGAGGGATCCCTCGGGGCGCACGCGCCTGTGATACTGCGTCCGATGAACACGCAGGAGTCCAGGGCGTTGCAGTCGTCCCTACCGCGGCCGGACACCGGTCAGGACAAAACATCCAGCATGGACGCTGTTAGCAACATATTTCCCCATGCCCAGGTCACAGCTCTAGTCAGACAGTCGGAGTGTTACTTGCCCAAAAGCATGCACATGATTCCGGTACGAACTTTGCTATTTGCCAATCTGTCTCCTGCTGTACGAGGCACGAGTGGTACCTGGTATCAATACTAATAGTTACGAACTAAAGAGCCTGTGTTGTTGAACGTGTTTACGGTTTACACACTTTCCGTGCAGGTACCGTTACTCGGCGGAAAATATCGAACTGCTCTTATTACATTGGCACCAGGTATCAGGTTACATGGTACTTGTTCGAATGTCTACCGGTACTATACCCGATTACAGCACGTACGTGGGGCGCGACAAGAGACTATGGGGACGAGACACGAGATATGTGCGGTTAGCGGGCAGCAGTACAGCAACTACGTTCGTACCAGGTACATCATAGTCGTACACAAGAAGGAGCGACTAACCAAACGGTGAATGGTACCAGATACCACGTACCAGGTACCAGATATACATTAGGCTCTGAGCTCTGCACCACTGCACCACCGTACTTAAGTAAGTATGAACGAGTACTGCTGTAGACTCGGATGTTACAGGAGGACTCGTACTCGTACTCCTTCGCACGTACGGATATCGTGAGCATGAAGTGGACAGCCGAGAGAGTCAGCGCAAAGATTTATCTAGACCAAAAAAACACGCAAAGAGAAGCACGAAAGGAAAAACAAACGCTGTCAAATTCTCACTTGCGGCTGGCGTAACTCATTCTCCACTTGAGCGAGTTGAACTCCTCACACGGGTTCCTAACTTCTGCTCTCTCCCTCTTCCTCCGCACGCTGGCACGACGGTCGGGTTCGCTGGAGCAACGAGAAGGCGGAAGTGTAACGGTAGATGCTAGACATATAAAGGCTGCTAACGTGGGTACACGCACACCTATGAGGGAGCTTACACGTTGAATCGACGCCATCACGTTTTGCGCACCAGAAACTCAGTAGCGTCCGCGAACTGATAGGTTCACTACGCTATGCACAGGTTAGACCCTGCACTCCTGCTATGTACGGAAGCGATGTGCAATGTTTTCGGGGTCGATTCTGCTTATTTCCCACACGAGAAAAGCCAGTCTCTATTTACGGAACTCCTTGAGCAGGAGCAAACAACATGATACTATTTGTAGGAACTCCTGACTGTGTGTGTGAGAGTGCGCAAGGTCGACGCACAACGTCAGTGCGTCTCCCCACAGACAGCACCGTCAGTACACACCTCACCGCGTGCAATAGTTTTCCAGTGAAACAAGCAGGGAGCAGGCTGGACGAACAAAGCAAGCCTCTTTGATAATGCGGAAACGCAGCGCGATCTCGATCTGCGCCGCGACAGCCGTTTGCGCGTTGACCATTCCGTCATCAGCCACCGCCTTCTTTCTAGCGCCGCCGACTGTGATCACATCGACATATCGAGGATTGTCACTGCAGGTTAGCAGTCATGAAACCGCGAGTAAACACCCGTTTCACCCACGCTCTACCTTGAGGTACAAGGACGCGAAGGAGGGGAGCACTCTCGCTGGTTTTCGACGCAGCAGGCCACGCAGTCATGCAACAAGGACTTCGATGGTTTTTGGAGGGGGCGGGGGCGGCCGGGGGCCGAAAACACCGTTCGGACTCAGCTCGGGAACGCTCGTGACGATTGGGTTCTCACTGCTTGTGTTCTTCGCGCCCGGGGTCGTTTTCGGGGCCTTCAACACCCTTTTTTTGGTAAGAGATTTCGTTGTCACTTGTCTTTTTATCATCGTACCAGTTTCAGGTATGATGCAGCTGAGCTTTTTTTTTTTTGCTTCACATGCGATTTCGGGTGGACTTTGAGCTCATTCGCCTGGAACTCGTAGAGCTCCTCTGGTGACTCGTGACTCGTGACAGCTCAAGCAGCAAGTCTACACAACAGCACTTAACCGTACTGGCCTGTGTGCACACATCAGTTGAGCTGCGAGGCCGCTCTCGAGCTCCGTGTTGCTCCACTCTCGAAGTTGCTATTTCCTATGGTGGGCTTGAGCTCGCCCCGCACCTCTATAAGGAAACAAAGGCCCAGCGGCTGCCACGGGGCTTGCAGAGCACAGACCCAAGTGGCACCCTGTACCTTTGAGCACGTGTCCTTTGAGCACGTGTCGTGCTCTTGTGCTCTGCTGTTTCAGCACGTCTGCACGCATGCTACCAGTATACCAGTTATATGTCGAATCTGCGCTCCATTGTTCGATCTGTCACGAGAGTCTCAGTCAGGGTGTTTCGTGCTCGGCATCGGCACTTGCTGTGTCGATTGTGTCATGGGCAGCCTCCTTGTGCAATAGCAATATTTCGTCTCCCAGATTAAAAAAAAAAAAAAAGTTTTTGTTTGTGGTCGATACGGACCTCACGCGCAGAGCTCTGTGGTGTACATCCATCTTATCGTTAGGGTCTCTGTGGGGGGAAGTCCAAATGTGTCCGTCCTGCCCGAAACAGGCCATAAAACGGTATTTCGTGCTTATTTTTCGCCTTGTAGACGGCATTTATAGGGAAAACCCGCCACCGAAAATATGCTCCAGGCCAAACAAGACTCACGGTACATCGACTCTTGTGTTCCCAGTACGCGTATACGTACAGTATGGGCCCGCCAACAAGAAACATCTAATAATATGGGCAAGCCTGAGATTCTTATTGGGGCGCCATCTTCAAACAACCTTAGCATAGGCTACTATATAGTATTTAGTGTAGAGTTCACCACTAAGCCGCTTTTCTTAACCCAATTTTCTTAGCGTTCCCCAAAAAGTGAGCATTATGTTCTTTCTTATCGGGCACTTTCCTATTGGCGGGCCTATGCTGCTATACCGTTTTCTGTCGAGTATAAGTCCAAGTGTGCCTGTCCGACTCGAAGTAAACCTTAATACGGTGCGTGCTATGATACTGCTTTGTATGAGGTTGGAAGCCCGACTTAATAGGCAGACCTGTCCAGGGATACAAAATGTCCCGCATGCTTGATCTTGACATACGTACGTATACGGGGGGTGCTGCCGCCAGTTCATTGTATAGCGAGGGGGCACAAAAAAAAAAATGGCCACCACTACCCCCCCCCCCCCACCATCTCTCCAGAAGGGCCGATAACAATATTTTCAACGTACTGCACCGCCAAAAAATCTACAACAGACCCAAATGTGGTGCACTCCCGTCCGTTCAGACATACACAACGAAGCCTACCTAGCACTCCTTTCATCCGAGGTAACGTCGGCCCTCAATCATTTGAAAGAGAACATGTGGTCGGGTTTCACATAATAAATCGCGAGGCATTCGTGGGGGAAGGGATGCGTGTAACCATCCCCTACTCAGTGCATCACTTGATGCTGTAGTGTGGCTGAAGCAGGGCGGAATCTGAAAAGAAGGAGTGGAACATGCCTCTTTCTTTTGCGCCCATGCGTATGTAGGGGAAATCCGCCACAGAAAACCAGCGTAAGGCGCATCAAACCTTACGGTACCCCGACTCCTGTTTACGTCGGACTTTTTGTTGCTGAAGTTGGTAACCTCGTACACTGCGGAACAGCACGCCAACGCGCCAACGCATATTGTTGGCGCTGAATTAAAGCTATTATAATAATTCAATTGCGACTACCGTAACATCGGCTAAACAAAACAGCACAAGCTGCAGGGGTTGGGACATACTGCAATGTAATTGCTCGACACACGCGCAGCATGGTGATATTTCATTACTAAAATATTATTGCGCGTTCTTATTACTGCAGTCCCCAGTAGCGCCAAACCCAAACCAAGGGTTGATTAATAGTACCGTCGGGTACGTACTTTCGTACCTCGCAGGTGTTTTGTCTCCTTACCTGATACGTATTTTGCCTTCCGACAATGCATGACATGTTACTTTGTGTTCCCTCTTCAGCTTCGGGTGCGGAGATGCCGCCGAGGGTTTCTTGTGTGTTGTGTGGAGTATCCACACCCAACCGGTGACACTATGAATCATATACATCACATATCCGCCCGGACAACGAGGCGAGGGAACCGTTGGGATCCGTGGTAAAGAGGGTACAGTCAGCAGTATCGCTTTTTTGTACAATACCGAAGTATGCCTCGTACACAGCAATCTGCAACTACTATTCTGTGTACAAGTCCCTAGTCCCAGTTTTTTTTTTTTTGTTTCTCTCCGAGAAGCCTGGGTACTGGCAAAGTAGATACTGCCAGTATACTTGTGCTGGCTGAGAGCACCAGTAGATTGAACAGTACACTGAAACTTGCGTGCGTCCCATAAAATTCCATCACATACAATGAAAAACCTCACGAAAGAAGAAACAAGTAAACGAGAGGGAGTTAGAGTTGTACCCCTGCAAGTACTCGCGGCCAACGAGCACTCGCGAAATCTGGGGCAAAAAATCCAGGTACTCGAGAGTATTTCGGGCTATTTTAAGCGAGTACCCACGTACACGTCTACAAGACGAGTAGACGGGTACCCGGCACCTTGTTCGAGCTTGTTGGGCCCTTAACGCTGTAATGAATAGAGAGGGTTGGTCACGCAACGAGTATAGCATTCGACAGGACAATTGTCACCATGATTTCCATACTCCAAAAGAGATCACGTGGATCCGAGCCTTGGTGCGGCAAACCCTTACTTCCAGTATAGCGTGACGTGTTTTCCTTCGGAGCAACAGCAGCAGTGTTGCAGCAATAATTCATGCTGTCCGGAACGGTGAGGCGGTTTTGGAAATCATGCTAATATCCATACGGTACTAAAATTTTCGGACAGAGTGGTATGCAGCAGTAGCACCCTACCCAGAACAGTCAGACGGTTTTGGCTATTGTATTTATCCAAACGGTCCTAACATTTTCGGACAGAGTGCTGTGCAACAGCACAGTACGTGTAGCACTTTTGTTTCCATGCATTTTATATTCATCCTTCTTTTCTCTCTCCTTCCTATTGATAGTCGTACCTCAGATCCGGGGTCACACAGCAGGCTCTCCTCACCCCTCTCGTCCCTACGGTTCCCTTGTTTTTTTTTACTGCGAGAAGACGTCAGCCCCTTCTTCCCTCGTCGACTCGCGTCGAATGACGTCTACCCACGCTATGCGCTTTCAGCAGTTGATGCTTTTTATTTTTGCACATGAAGTCAACATCTCACCATGGTGGGATTTGAACTTACGTATCGAGCCTGAGTAGCGTTCGAGGGTGACCACTAAACCATCCGGACGATCGCACTCTGTCAGAAAATGTAAGCCCGTGTTGGTGCCAACTCTTATTGATACTCAATCGATCCTTACATCTTCGGACGTATTCGAATTTTGTAGGGAGTACGAGTGAGTACGGTAGAGTTTTCGTTGCTTTAGGTATAGTACCCTCGGGTAAGAGTCTACGTGTGCTGAACATTTTTTTCAAATTTTCAAGTTTTGGGTGTTTTTTTCTGCATCAAGCGTACCCGAGGGTTCGTGCGTACGTTTGTACTTGTCCTGGAATTCACTGAATTTTGTATCAGGGTACGCACGCTGAAGGGGTACGTGCACATATATACCAGGGTCGTAGTTCCTTCCTTTTCTCTTATTTCCTAATGACGAAATGTCCTCCAGTACCTGGTACCGGGTATACGAAGTACCTCGTATATCATTACAGCAACGACAAATAGCGCACAACAACAGCAGCGCATGAAGCAGAACCTCCACTCTCTCCATTTTTTCCCTCTTGCACAGGTCGTAACACTTGGACCGCTGTTGTTCTCCCTTGGGATTAACATTTACAACAAGATTAACCTCACCGACGCTCCGTGCCCCGTTTGCGGCGTGCAGCTGCAGGGCCTGAAGAACAAGGAGAACCAGTGTCCAAGGTAAATCAATATCACCAGGTTAATTCATATCGGCTACGCAACCTTAGTATCATACCAAGTATGGCGCGAACGTTTTCAGCTTTGCGCCTGTCTGCACATGAGCAGCGATTATTGATTATTTCGTATGCGCGGCCGGCGAAGGCCAACCAGCGCTTGGCAACGTTTAGTTAGGACGGGGTAAGTACACGTTATATACCAACTAGAGCTGGTGCTGGGGCCGTGCTCGCGGTCGTCTCGGTTCGTGTGACCATGTTTGGATCTGTGGGATGGATGTTTTCGTGTCGCGCAGACGCGTTTGGTGTGTCGACTTAGAGCGATCATCGCACGCACCCTCCGTATTTTTTTTATTTTTTTATTTTTTTTACTTCCCAGCCCACTCGTAGGAGGTTTTACCCTCGACAATCTTCTGGACAAGCCGTGGTCACAGGTGTCGTCCCTTCTCCCCCCCGGTACGTGCCTTTACTTTTTGTCGCGCAGAGGGTTCAGCATTCCCACTGCTCGTCGATTTTCATCGAATGTAGCCAACTCACGCTTTCGCGCTTTCCGCTTATCAATTTTTTATGCAAGAAAAAGTCCCTATGAGCATGCACTCGGTGGGACTTGAACCCACGAAATTGATCTTGACAGGCACGCGGACCACCTACCAAGTCACCGGGGACGCCGGCTGGGCCCTATCGATAACCGATGGCAGGACCACATACATGTCAATTGTGTTTTATCGCAGTTCCGCTAGTCTGCGTGTCATACCCTGCCTTGATTTGGGGCAACTTGCCGCTCTCGTGCCGTCAAATGTTTAAGCTTTGAAGTGACGAACGACCGTGGACGATTTGACATTTAGGGTAGCTAGATCGGCGACGGCCTACTTAATGTGGCAATGACACCTGCATTATTACAGATCATAGTCCTAGTAAAAATACTGGAATATATAGGTTTTTGTGTGTATGATGGGTCCCGGTTACTATGGTCCCCCGTAATACTGCAGAAAAATGACGCTGTTCTGTTTGCAAGTTTTTTGTGCCCAAAAACGCGGGTGCAAGTGTCCAGGAGCTAATCTCTACGCCTTCCCGACTTATTGCATGTTTTGCACAGCTGCGGAACACTGCTGATGGCCAAAGCCGGCAAGTTCGAAGCGTTGGGGTCGGGCTACGTGCGGGACGAGACGGGGGCACAGCAGGAGTTCACCCGCGTGGGAGACAACGGCATCATAGACGTAGATGCCATCGACGTGGACGATTGAGATTTTTTAATGCGGGCAGGGGGGGGTCTTCTTGCGCGCATCGAGATGTCCTCCCACAGGGACATGTGAAGCGTGTGCCGCGGCATTGTGCGAGAAGAGTTGCGCTGTCACGGACATTTGATGTGAATCTGTGTGGTTTGTCACGGCCTGGTAATTTTTGGGTTGCTGGTTGCTGGACAACGCGGGTAATTTTCCAGGGGCTGAGGTTACGGATGCTTGAGATCGCATGTCGTGCGGCCTTACCTCGGCTTCCGATGTTGTATCGGCAACCTTGTCTCCGTTTGCGAGACGGTATGCGAAGCGGCGGGCAACACGCGGGACAAAAATCATAACGGCGATGGCGGTTCATAGGGGGGCGTCAAACCTTTTGCTAGGCGCCCACTCTCGCGGGGTCGCGGGGCGTAAGATTCAACCATACCGCTACTGTAGTACTTTTTGTTAGCGTGATAGACTAGACTTGTAGCCAACTCTGACCACTGCAAGGAAATTATGGGAAAGTCGGGGTGTGGTGCGTGCGCGTGAGTTAAACGACTTGTACGAATTTACGAGCGATAGACTGCAACCAGGAAACGGAAGCAGGGTGCGGCGCGAAATATTTGCAGCCAGCCGCCGCTGAGTCGAAAATACCGAGTTTCGGACGTGCGTTCTGCAATCGGCAAACCCAGTGTAACGGTGGCCACCGAGGTGGCCGGGTGGCTCTTTCCTTTTACATGCGGTAGTTGATTATGCATTTCGGCAGCTGCAACCGCCAGTCAAACGATAAAAATATTCCTGCCTCTCGACTCGACACGTCTCTCTACAGCGTACATCCAACGCACCTATAGTGGTCGGTACGAGACTGCATAGCCGGCATGCGCAACATAATCGTGCGTTAATACTAAACCGAATACGGCAGCAACGAGCACACCCAACATAACAAATGGGCCAACAATCTAAAAATATACCAGGTACCAAACACGGCGAACGTGACTTCTGTTTCATCGGTAACGTCTTACTGGTCCACTCCTTTAATGTGGCCATCGCTCGCTCGGGGAAAAAAAATCGTGAACGAAGAGATGGTGGGTAGGGCACCAAATACCAACTCTTCCGACGGCAACACGCGTATAGCGATCAGCCGGGGATGCGGCAAGTTTGACATTGCTCTCCAGTCTTGCTGGAGCACTCCCTCGTGTGTGGCACTGGCACACAAGTGGCCAATGGTCGGTTTCACTTGTCCGCGGCGCGCGCAGCTCGGAGCTCTGCCCGAAGCACATGCTTCTGGATCTTGCCTGAGGTTGAACGTTGGGCGGGGTGGTGCGTGGGGACTCATGACCCTTTACCGTTATCATCGCGATACCACGAGAAGGGGCACTAGGGGATTAACGCACGCTTGACTTACACGAAGTTTGCAATATCTGGCATTCCGCCGAGTCACGAGTGTGCGTGGGGGGTAAAGTGAAGTGGAAGACGTGGGAATGACTGTACTCGTAGCAGTTTTACCAGGTTTCCATGTACAATTTTCGGTTCGTGTAATCGTCGGCTACTATTCTACGCAGTTCGTTTGATGTCTCGAGCCCTGTTCCTCCGACGCAACGCTATGCCCCGGGCGTACATGTTGCCAACATATAAAGATGTTATTAAGCACAAGTGTTTTACGCGCAGAGCGCTTTGCGCTATCTAAATGGGTCTGCCGCAGTTCACAGTTCATCAAAGCTACGAATCCATGACAGACGCGACTGACACCTCTTCTTACCAGTGGCAGTTTTGGGCAGCGCTCGGAAGACGACATCCTTTGGGCACTTGAACCCCGCGAGGTTCCTCCGCGCGTGGTTGATGATGTCATCCACTATTGCCTGCCCAAGCGATGCGACCGATGATATTACGAGAGGCGCGCGTGACAGTAAGAGGGCCATCGAACGGCTCCAGCAGCTGTAGCCTTTTGGGGAAATCCGGAAGTGGTGGCGGACTTGCCGATATAGGCGTCATCATTGAGATTCAGCCACAGAGCATTATTTCCAACAACAAAAAAGCGGAGGGCTCGTAGAAAAGAGCGGACGGGATATAACCTTATCAATCGATTGCCAGGTTGCTGCCAAGGGCATCCAGTCTTGACTCGCCGGAAATAAACACTCGAGGCCGACAGCTCGCGCTTAAGGCTTGAATCGAAGGCTTGAACCGAGTGGCGATTGCATAATACTCCTGAACGGTTACAGTCACAGCGACATATTCCGCGACTCGTGCCGCAAAGGGGTTGATCTCGTGAGAGGCGCCATTTTTCGCTTGTTGTGAGCGTGTCAGAAAAAAAATGCCGCTGCCAACCGCATCACCTCCACGCCGGGCGTGGTCTCGATCATCGCGACCGGCACTTCTCCCCAGAAGGGGTCCGGCATGGCTACCACGGCAACGTGCAGCACTGCTTCGTGTTGATGTAGCACCGTCTCCACTTCGATAGACGAGATGTTCTCCCCTCCACTGTTGGCGCCAGGGGTTGCACGACACGACGGCAAAAGCAGTACGGTAGTTCGTAGCGCGAAAGGCATGCCTGTCAAAGGTCGGAGTTGCTCCATCGCTGCTGTCAACTACCAAAGAGCGTTTGGTTTTAGTCTGGACCGCGTTAAGGTGCGTCCGCCCCCATCGAAGTGCGTAAGAGTAAGACGCCGTGCACAAATCAAACTGCTTAGGCGTCGGGAGCTTCTTACCGTCTTGACGATATTGCAAGTTCATCCCGTTTGCGTATTGTCCTGGTTGTACATTGCCACAAACTGTAACGGAGCGGTTTTGGCGGCCGATAGCAACCGTCAGGAATTGACACGCGCGATTTCCGACTGGAACGTTCGTGTCGGGTGGACGAAAAATGACAAAATATACAATTTTCATCGTCGAAGGATACCGACGGACGGGAAATGAATCCGCGCACACAAGAGACGCAACCTGATGATTATGTCTTTCTCCCTGTCCTTGAGCTCCACCCGCCCTCCTGCGTGCTGCACCGCCAGATCGCCGGTCCTGAACCACTCCCCCTGTAGTGCACCGCCGGCCCATACATGACATGATGAGCGAAATCGCGAAAAAAGAATACAGACCGCACACGGCAGGGATAACGGCAACATTTGAGTCTAGTCTTCACCATCGATGCCCATCACCATATGAAATAAAGAAATAATGGGTCGCCTCCGGACCTAAGGAATAGTTCGAGGGAGCATCGAAGTCGTTGACGGGAGCGACGGAAACCCGTCTTATACCTACTGCAGGCGTGTGGCCGACGCCCCTACAGCTGACTCGTGCACAGAACGTAAATACGTTCATCCGCCCCCCGTCTGATTCTACCGTAAACTCGACGACCACGGACAAGAAAGGGCGACGCAAGCTCGCCTGGTCAAACGCCTCTGTCGTTGCCTGCTCGTTCTTCAGGTATCCCGTCATGACAGCATTGCCTGCACTCGCGTCCATCGGAATGCAGGAAACAGAGAAGAAAAAAAGTGTGTCCATGATATGAACCGCGTCGTGAGAACTAACGGCGAAGGGGGTACGATACAGCGGGTGATTGCCCTGAACTGCGCGTAAGGGTTTTCGTTATCGCAGCTCGGGGATCCAAATCAACAAACGACAATGCGCAACACTGCCCGCGCTCCACGGGAAACTGTTGAATACATGGGATATCGACCAACCGGTACACATGATCGTTAATTCGATCAAGGAGCTAAGTGCGAGACAGGCGTTTTAAGAATGTTCTAATATGGGTTGGCAACCGCTTAACCAATAACATTACCGCACCAACGTACCATGCCGATGGTAAGGTTGCTATTAGTGGCGTCCTCGGATGGTACAAGAAGGCTGAAAATAGCTATACAGGCATGAGCAGTCTCAAGCACTGACAATTATGTACTGGCGGCCAATCAGCTACAAATGCCGTCACATCTACGCTGGGCCAGCCGAGATGCTGATTATGTGGTTGATCGGCGATGCCCCGCTCAATATTACATACTGGGATGTGATTTTTGAACACCGTGTTGATATGCACCAAGCAACAAACCGAAGACTTAGGTTTTTTGTTTTTTTCATTTGTTCAAGGGATATGACCGATACAACGATCCGAAAAAAATACAAAAACGGCCATAACTTGTCTGGAAAAAAACAAAACAAAAAAGGCGAGTTCTCTGTTTGTTTGCACATGCAGTTCAAATATGAGGTTTAATTTTCGGATCGAAACTCGCAAAATTGGGCGGGGCATCGCAGAAAAACCCACATTTCTCGTAATTACTTGTTTTATGTATGAAAATCGTGTTTTGGTAATATGGCGAATAGGGCAACGAAAATAATATCGATCTTCTCCTAGGGTCTTCAGCTACGCCTCTACCAATTTTCGTCTTGATCGGGAACGACGATTTTGTGGCGAATTTTGTGTTGAAAATTTGGCGTTTTCGAGTTTCCGCCGATAACTCGTCGAGATCGAGTCGAAATAAAAATCGTCTTAATTTTAATATATATATATTTTCTGCGCGTGCAGTGTAGGGTCAGGGTCAGTGCCTCCAAATTCCAAGTCCAAAATTCGCAGTGGTTCACGAGACACGACCGTAGGATGGTTCATCCATTCTTCGGCTGGCCCAGCTCGTACGATCACGAAGTTCTATAATACCTTTGAGCAGAACCTCCCCCAGAGTAATGCCATCCGCGGGGACAGGGTCCAAGCTTCCCCTCACAGCGACGTACATGTTCTGGACCAAGGAGGGAGCTGTAGGCAGCGAGCAAGAGGATATGGGTGTGTGTCATGACGGGGGAATTGTGTCACTTCTGACATGGCCACTGCTTTAGCTGTGGTAACAAGGAAGACGCCAATATTACTGTACATCTGCCCTGCCATTTCCGACGCCACAAACCGTAGACACTTCAGGTTCAATTCGACCCGCAGGCGAGGCACCTCAGCACGTCACCGGCAGGCAACACCGCATGTTAGCAACCAAACAGTCACCACAACCACGTCGTAGCAACAGTTTCAACAGTTATATGCAACACCAGTATGTATCTAGAGCAACCCAAGACTCAGGGTTAAACGCGGACATCTACAGATATGTTTTCATAGTTTTTAGATCCTCATGTCTTCTACGCGTTCGTATCACCCGTCCATTAGTGAGCCCCGGGGTCTGAGACATGGGGTCCTTCCCCTCTCTTGGACGCACTCCGGCTTGTCGGCTCAATGTTATTTCAATGTTATTGCGCTCGCCTCTCGAACGGTCGGTGCATCCTCTTTCATTCAAACGGGTACGGTCCTAGGCGCGTGGAGCACCCCTCAAGAGGTGACGCTGCCGAAACAGTATTTCCTGGGAGAAATAAAGTCGTATTCCTACCGCTCTGCCGTATCACCCGAGCGCCATCTAGAAGCGGCTGCTCACGCCGTAGACGATGCTGCCAGAGCTTTTTATACACCAAGTACGCACGCAAGTGGCTAGAATAACGTAAAACAATCGCACCTTGCCAAGGCATGCGAGCACCCTTCTCCGCCTCGTCGAGTTTGTCCCAGTCATCATCCCACAGACAAGCTGTAGCCGGGCCATAAACCTGCACAACGACCCCAAAAGGTCCACCGTTAGTCGCCGGTTTAGACCCTCATCGTTTCGATACAAACAAACGTCATCCAACGCCTCACACCTCGCAACCCTTTCCCCTATGGCCGAATTCAGTTTTGTTTTACGTACGGTGGAACTCACGCCTAAATGGCGACGTTACCATCAGCTTCCATGCACGCCAGATACCTTACAATTCCCTTCTGCGTGAAGAGAACTGGGCTTGCTCGCACCACCCACTGGGACACAATGTAAGCATGTGTACGTGCGGACGCTCGAAGTATCACCTCGGTCAAACCGTAGGATGCTAAAGGTCGGATGCCCAGCTCCGACTCCATCTTCCGCATCACGCTCGGCGGCGGTGATGACCCCGCCGTCAGCATTTGTATTTGCGCCGGAGGCCCAGAAGCTGAAGCCAGCAACTGTCGACCGATGTGCAACAAGCAATACAGGTCACCTTAAAACACACACAGAACAAATCTCACGAGCACAGTGGGTTCTAAACAGGAAACAGCCAACTGGGCGGCTACTGACGACAGTCGGAGTGTCGAGCTTGAGATGCTCGGATAGTTAAGCTCGGATTCCAGCTACAAAGTCGCGCGAATGCCCCTCCCGCGTGCAATTGGGTCAACAGCGTGCCTTAAGCCGACGACGTAACCCGGCGCGCAAAAGCACGCCTCGTGGGTGCACTACCGCGGCAGTCATTTTCAACAAATATGCAAAGCCTACGAAAACAGTGTTCTCTGAGGGGCGCAGAACGTTATTTGCATGGGGGCGGCCGGCTCTAAGGGTCGGTGTTTCTAAGGTAACACCGCAAAACAGACTCGTGAGGCTGGGTTGGAACCAACGCCTTCTTCAAGACCAATATGCCCGTCACTCGGTATAGTTTGGACCGCGTGTGGGGAACGACTATGCGGTCGCTGAAGTGCGCTTAGGGAGAGACCTTTTGCACAACTGAACGTTCAAGGCCTCCGGTTGAAGAATTTTCTGTTGTCAGGTCGCTTGATTGGCTGGGGCGCAAGGGGAAAAACGGCGACGTCAATCGTCTCACCCGATTCTTCAGCGGCGCCTTTTCTTCGTCAGTAGCACCGAGCATTAGGTTCATTACCACTGTTATCGTTTATGGCGAAACAAATCACGAAGTTGGTGCAAGGGACGAAACGAGAGGTGGGTCCACGGCCCGTTACAGGGTATACAAGGTTTACGTATGGGCAAAGAGGGGGAACCCGCTAGGATCCCACATAGGGATGGCACGGTCAGCCACAGTCCGACACCGTCGCATCCACAATCACACAAAACGTGGAATAATCGAGCTAGCTGCTCGTGCGTCGGGACTTGTAAACGTCGAGCGCCAGACAAAAAACTGCAGCATGGTCTGCAGAAGATGCATGATGACACGGGCACTCGCCTGGCGCCCCGCACAAGTGTGTGACCTTCTCGTTCGCTATAGCGTTCAGGATATCCCGTGCTCGCACATACCGCAGGCACACGTGCGTACCACCAACTACAGTAGGTTGTCGCGCGTTGTCCAGGGTGAAGCGTGCGGGAAGTCCCAACGATGATCGGTGAGGGCAGCGTCCCGTCCGCCATTTTAGGAGATTGCAGGGAACGGAGAACGGCGATTGTGGGAGAGGGGAATAATCACAAAGGGGCAGACATCACGTAGCAGCGGAGTATCTCCGGCAAGGGGGTAAACATGCACATCACGGGTGGGCACGCGTGAGGGTTGGAGGAGAATTTGCGCATAACATTGCTGTTTGTCTTCGTATCAAATGGACATCTTCGGGGCGCGTCTCCCCGGGGAGAATAAAACGTTTCTTCGCTCTGAATAAGAGAGGTCACCGTCACCGCTCACCAGCTGTGACGGCCCAGGGGAAACACCACCCATTGCAATGGAACATCGGGAGCGTCCAAAGGTAGACGACTCCATCACCCACGAGAGGCCACCTGAGGAAAATTACAGCTGGGTCAGCATGCTGTTTCGGCAACAGTGAGAGCGATATTTCTGCTCACGAACCCCTGGTCTCGAAATAAGTAAGGTGCGCCGATATCATACCGCGACGTTCATAATCTATCGACTGACCTCGTACACACAAGATGACCAAACAGCAGCAATACAGCAGTGGTTGATATTCCGAACAAGAAGTCGTAGTAGCACCCCAACTTTGTGACAAATGACTGCTTTATGTTTTCCGGCACGTAAACCACAGCCACCAAGCTCCGGTCCCAGAAACTCGCCCCTAGCCTAACAGCGCACGTTGGGAGGAAAACATGAAACACGCGTTCTCTCAAGCGCCCCATCAACACGTCGCATTGGACCCACCAAACACGGCGTCAACTCACGTGAGACTCATACTCATGCAATTCAGGGTCGCACCGCGGTGATGTGTGAGCACCCCCTTTGGGTTTCCGGTTGTGCCGCTGGTGTAAGATAGGGCGATCGCGTCGTCCTCGTGCTCGGGCCCGGAGAGTACGAAGTCGGGGTCGCCCGTCCTTGCAGTTTGGCGGTGGGGGTGGCGGTCAGGACGAGAAACACGTGTTTTTCCAGATTTAGGACGCGTGTCTGTTGTAACTACTCAAAAGGCGCCACCAGAAGAGAGGCTCCCGGTTTCTGTGTAGCTTGTAGGTTAAGCGGAGATCGGCTGATCAAGCCTGGTAAATAAAATACACGCTCCTGCATTGTGGTGCGCCTTCTGGGCCAGCTCGGACCTTGAAACAATATCTTACCGCATGAAGTCCCTTAACTCTTCGCCGTCCGCTCGCCACTCCGGGTGACGCGAGTCCTCCGCTTGGATGAGTCGCGGGCGATGCCTCTCCTCAATCATTTCCAACGCGTCCCGGGCCGTAGCCAGTAGCTCACAGTCCACGATCAGAAGCTTGCTCTCCGCATGTTCCAGCTGTGATAGTTGGCCGGCCGTATACATGGGAAAGTGTCAGCAGCACGTGCCGTTAATCTACCAAAAAACGTAAGATGATGACAAGGAGGGGTGATTTTTCCACCGACGACGCTTGTTAGAAACGATAGAGAACTGCAGTCAATCGCAACGGAGGCGATGACAACGTCGAAATGCGCGGCGGCTAGTAGGGGTGCAAGAGCCGCCCGTGGCAGACCGGAATATAGGCAACAGGAAGCCCTTCAGTGGTGGCCGTTGAGTCCTATACGAGTTGCGAATTAGGCCAACACCGACACATGGACTCTCTGACAATTCGCCCCGTCGTCAGTTTACAGTTACAGACGCTACCCGGTGGTATTAAATTAGCACCTACTGCTGTACGTCAACGTCATTAAGCAGGTCTGACTCACGTTGTTGTTGTTGTTGTGGTTGCTGTTGCTGTTATCACAATACCTCATCGCCAAAAATCTAGTCCGTGGTTGCTTGACAGCAGTTTGCATCTATACTACTGTACTGTGTTGCCCTGCTTGCCGTACTTCACCCGAGTATTTGCTATGCCTGTACATGAAAAACAAGCCTTCGGAGAGCATTAAGTGATACCGGTAAGAGATAGGACGAGGAGCAATTCGTCAAGTATTGCAGCCGAACGCGCGCAAGCGAGAGAGTTCCGCATGGTGCTGGAAACACGTCCACGCAGCAAGGGTATTCGTAGTCCATGGTCCTTTCGGCGTTTTGCTCTCTCGTCACCTGAAACGCTACGGTCTTGGCGTCCAGCCTTGTGTTGATCATGTGAAGGGTAGACCCCATCCCAGGTATAGCAAAATGGCAGGTCACGCCGAGGGGCACGTTGGGGACCATGACAGACACCACTTCCCCCTTGAGAACTCCGGCTTTGGACACGGCGCTGGCCAATTGCTTCGCCTCAAGCTATATACGTGGGAGCGAGGGCAGTGCAGAGCGACGAAGATGGATATCGAGTTCTCATATTAATAGTATACGATACATATTGTGCACTCCTTTCACTTCGACTGCAAAATCTATCCTTCACTTCGTTGATATAGAGCCCCTACCTTACCTATTTGTGGAAGAAGGCTGTACAGGTGAACCTTTTGCATCTTCCTCCGAGACTAATGACAGAACTACGTAGTGAGGCTCTTGTTTGCAGATAATATTTTCGGAGAGTTTGTTTTGGGTTCTCGACAGACACCGTTTTCTTTCTCGCCGTTAGTTTCATCTTTATGTAGGCATGCGATAAATCCTGGTTTTCTTCCAGGCGTATGCTTTTCCTTGTGGATCGGACATCGGTCGGGTTCCATCTCGTCCGTATTTTCGGGAAGGGCGGCGCGGGCTTTCTTCGTTGAAACACACGACATAATAGTATATATGCTGACACGTTTTTTTTCGTCTGTTCGTCTTCTTACCCTTGACTGCTGTGGCGGCGCTCCCTTCCACGTCACGTTGGACGTTGTCATCGCGCAACTCGCAGGCCGCATCGTTCAGTCATTTTCATCTACTACGATCGCGTTACAAGTTGCGCACCCGAAGTTTTCTGCAGTTCGCTTTTCGTTTCGTATACCACATACTAAGCGGTTTTATGTACAACACTTGTACGGCGTATATTTTGGTAATGTACAGTAGTGTATTCCGCGCGTGCGTACTGTTGCACACGTTCCTGCTTTTTTGGTCCTCAGTTTTCTGCCAGAAAGGTTGAAGATTTTTGTTGGAAATTATTGCGAGTAATGCCTTTGGCTGAATTATCACCCGTGTTTTTCACTGAAAAAATTAGAACTTGCCGGTAATATTTTTGGCGCTGCTGCGATAACATTTTGAGGTGAAAGGGGGCACCAAATGCCGTGATTATTTTTTCGCACGGAAACGTCTTCTTTATTTCGCGTAAAACCCGGTCGTAATGTTTTGCGGGGAAAGTGGACAACAAATATCGTGGAACATCCGGGTGCCATTTAGCGCCCGGAAATTTCTTCTTTTTTTTTCGCGCGATCTTTCGCGCAAAATTCGGGGCTCGATTTCCCCCCGAAATTTCGTAAAAAATTGAAAAAAAAATCATGGAAAAAATGAAGAGAAAAGGGTTTGACAAATAGCAAACTATTTCTCCCTAGCTGGCCTTGAAGGCGTTATCGACTCTCGATTTACATTACAACACCATACCACTTTATATATTTGTAGTGCAACAGTGACTCAGTAGGATGTTTGGGTGTGTACTGTATGGTATGACGGTCTGCTTGGATACGAAACCGACAGTACAGGCAGCTTCAATGCGCCTGTGCTTTGAAATATTAGTTTACTCTGTTTATACTCTACCCGAACCTCTACTCAGCGCTAGCTACTGCGTGCTCTTCTGCTGCAATGCCGTCACTGCCGCATGGTTTATTGCTGCAGTGGCGTCACATTCCACAACGGGCGTGGAGGTTTCGGTCTTTAATACTGCTGCTTACATTCGTACAGTACACAACTGATTATGTACACCCCACGTTTTGAGGACAAATTGCACCAACCGTACATGGAATTCCGTCTCATACTCGTATACATATACTGTAGTGAGTGTGCTCTTTCGAGCAGAAAGAAGCACAAACAATGTAAGGAATCTACGAACAACGAAAGGAACTCTACCAAGGAAGCTAAAACACTCGACAGTGAAGAGGGTATTTAACAAACCCCAGCACGAACACGCGGACAACTACAGACTGCCGTATAGACTTGCTACGTATAACTCCGAGACTATATATTGACTGCTGCAGAGACTAGGTAAAATACTGGGTAAAGCTCTCTAAAAAATGTGCAACAGAACAAACGCTAAACTGTACAATACCAATCTATGCATTCTGACGCGAGACCTTACGAAGGAAGGGATCGCCGATGGCGATGAAACTCTACGCAGCAAAGCTGCAGGGATTGCCGTACAGATGTCGCATATCTCGCAAGAAATGTTACAACCGTACGTAAAGCAGTATGGATCCATGTGAACTTCAACCAGCGCAAAACTCTACAAAACAGTCGGTATAACGGGGCGTAGACGTCGCAAGCAGCATACGGATCAAAATACATTACTCTGGCGCAAATCTGCAGGACAAACATTACAAAGCAATATTTCTTAACCGTAAAGCTGCCGGACAAACCATACAAAGCAAAAGATATATATACGAACTGCTGCACAAGTTTCGTAAAGCTGGCAAACCGCAGGCGGCAACGATCTAAATATACTCAGCCGTGAAGCGCTGTACGGAAGCACACACGGGCTGCGCGTAGCAGTATGTAAAAAAAAAGAGGTCGTGGCCTAATCTACAGACGAACGAAATTATAGGAAGCGCACAGTCGTCTACGCGCCCGCAACGAAATTTGCAGCAAAACGGTAAAAACCCAAAGGTAGAACGGCGAAAAAACTAAATGCAACTAGGCAGGTGTACCAATGACAATTGATGTGAAGCGAGAAACATAAGCTAATTCCCCGCACCATCCTCCCCGTGCGCAAAGGAAGGATACACAGTATTCCAAGCCTTCGCAATGGGACATAAACAATCTAAATCGCCTACGACAAAAGACAAATGTACAATGAACGAAAAAAAAGCCGACGCCCCCCCGCCGTCCCCACTCGGGGGTGATGGAATGACATCAGATGCCGGTATCTCCACGACACTAGCTGCACGATCTCCCTCGCGACGTTGATGGCTGACTACGCGAAAGTAGCCTGTACGACCCAAGAGTTTGGGGTGACCAGCTTGCGCATGCTGACGGGGGACGACTATCGTCGTCATCAATGGCTTTGCAGTTAAGGACTACCTCAGGAATAACCTCCTTGTCAGGTTCTGCTGCGCTCCTCCCGTCAGCGTGCGCAAGCTGGTTCCCCCAAACTTTTAGGTCGTACAGGCTTCTTCCGTGTCGTCAGCCATCAACGTCGAGCGGAGATCGCCACAGCTAGCGACACAGCCACAACGACGACAAGCACGACCGCGAGCGCACCCACAATCATGATCGCAATCGGAGCTCTCAACGTGCCGTCGTCCGTTCAGCCTTCTGGGCCATCGGAGTTACCGCCCACGAGCTCGTCGGCTCGCGTCATGAATATTTTCACGCGGGACATTATATTGTGCGTTGTCGAGGGGGAGCCTATTATCGTCGTGATCAATGGCGTCGCAGGTATGGCCTACCTCAGGAGCAAACTCACTGCCAGGTTCTGCCGCGCTCTACCAGTCAGCATGCGCAAGCTTGTTCCCCCAAACTCGTGGGTCATACAGGCTACGTCCGCGTCGTCAGCCATCAACTTCGCGAGAAGGCAAGCTTACGCACACTGTAGGGTATCCTCAAGAAAACACAAGCACGTGAGACACGGCTAGAGCACGGCCGAGGCCGCCCTTGGCAGAGAGGGCAGAGTAGGGGTCGGCGAGCACGATGTGGAAGTTGCGCGTCGCCAGATGCCCCTCATTGCAAGGTATCGCGAAAAAGGCTCAAATTTACGTCTAAGAAATGCTGAGGGGTGCACACAATGAAGCACCACAAAAATGTATTTATATGGAAACCCGATAAATGGAAACACTGCTTCGATGAAATAAAATGCGAGGTATATGGGAAACAGGCAAATGGACCCATGGTTTCATCAAAACCATTCCGTGCGGCTTGGTCTTGAGTGCCTGGGAGGCATGGAATCCTTTCTTCAAAGAACAGCAGCCTGGCTGCCTCCCGCTAGCAAGCCCCACCCTGCCACATTCGTTCAGTACCACCATACAACCAAAGTCATCTTGGCCGATAACGTCAACGCATGGCTCTTAATCTGCCGCGAACTCGAAAACTCCCCGCCCAACCGCCACCGCAAGCCTAACAGCCACATAAACAACAGGCACAACCGCGAGCCCACCCACAATCGCGATCGCAATCAGCGCTCTCAACGTACCGTCGTCCGACCAGCCTTTTTGGGCCGTCGGAGTTGCCGGCCACGAGCTCGCGTCGTTAATTTCTTCGCGCGGGACATCATATTGCGCATTGTCGAGGGGGGGGCGATTGTCGTCGTGATCAATGGCTTCGCAGGTATGGGCTACCGCAGGAGCAAACCCACTGTCAGGTTCTGCCGCGGGGGTTGCCATGGTACCACCCATTGCATGCCACGGCACCCCTAACGGCGCCATATGGAATCCTATGCCACGCCTTGGGATGCCGTGGGGATGCCATGGTATGCCATGGGTGGTACCATGGCCATGCCACGAAAAAGTCTAATAGTGTAACCTGGAATCAGCCCGCTGCGGCGAAGCACCGCTTGTACCTGGTATTTTTTTTACGAGGCACCCCCCAAAAACAGGGTTCCACACTATTTGACCTTGTTGTGGGCATGCGGTGGCATTGCCATGGTACCGCCCATGGCATACCATGGGATCACCACGGCATCCCATGGTGTGGCATAAGATTGCATGGCACGCCGTGGGGGGTGCCATGACATGCCATGGGTAGTACCATGGCAACCCCCGCGGCTCCCGCCACGGCACTCCTTGGTAACCCCACGGCATGTCATGGCAACCCCCCCGGCACCCCAATGTCCACGGCACCTAGGTTAGGGGTTGGGATTAGGGTTAGGGTTAGGGTCCCATGGTATGCCGTGGAGGTCCGTGGAAGGTTCCGTGGTATGACGTGGAAGATGCCGTGGAAGGTTTTGCCGCAGGTGGTGTCACGGCATGCCACGGCATGTCGCGAAAAAAGACAATGATGTACATACCAAGGTTGGACTGAGGTATGGAAATTCTCTCGCGACGTAGATACTTGCTAGGTAGATTTTTACTTGTTTGAAGATGCTACTGTTGTTGACGCTGTTTATTGTTCATTTAGAGTGTTTGCGATAGAGGTAAAAAAAAAACAACTTTACTTCCGCTAAAAAAAGTGAACTCCCTTCCCTTCCTGATTTCGGTGTGTTTGCGACTGAGGTAAATCAAATCCGGCAGGCGACGCCTCCGAAAATAAGAAGGGAAGTGGGGAGGTGAAGCAACGCGGCAAACAAAAAAAGAACGAACGCTGAACGGAAAAAAAAACAGCGTGCGAGTAGCAACGGCAGCCCAGCAACGTTTCGGCGGCACAGTTGACCGCGAAGCCACCACTGCCATCCCACGACTACAAGCAGCAGCATAGCAAGCAGCAGCTAGCTGGCGCTAGACGCAGCTAGGGGCAGCTTGAGCAACAAAAATAAACTGCGTCAGCACCAGCACTTCTATGAATGATTCCGGTCCTGACAGATTGCAGGTAGTATCAGCAAGACCCAATGTCACAACCAATAGTGATAGCTTGTGCGGTGCCGGACCGTTTGGATATTGTGCCCATCATTGTATACCACGTCAGAGGGTACGTGAGTCGAATGACAACTGCCGCAGAACTGGTACCAGGTGCCAGGTAGGGTGTGTGGAATATGATAACGCCCTGTCGCAATATGTCATCATGCGCAATGTGCCGTCTCCCCTGCTCGTTGCATGGTCCGCAACGACAATGACAACGTGTGCCAGTGTGCCGGTTGAAGATCGAAGGTATCCAACAAAACGCAAGCATCTATCTCCTGTCATTGGGTCCACAGCACTATATACTGTAGCATACCGCTACGACTCCTTGAGAGTAGCTCGTGTCGATCTCACCATCAGTTCGCCGTAAGTGAGAGCCACATCGTCGCCGTACTTGACGGCCGTCGCGTTCGGCTTCAGCAAGGCGGCTCTCGCTAACCAAGGTATCGGAGAGAGCTGAGAGTTGTTTGCTCGACACTTTGGTGTGGGAATGTCGGCGCAGCAGTCGACTGATGGTGTTTTGATACCTAACATAACCACGGAGAGCGAGCGAAGCTGCCATCACTGAGCCAACCCACAGTAAGGCGGCAAAGCTGGAACCCGAGTCGGTGAGTGTGCGTGGAGTGTCAAGGGTGCTCCAGTGCACCATAAGTTGCATGTTTTGCCCCGGGGACACCGGGGACATGCTGCACCCCACCGAATTCGCGGCCGAATTCGCAGGGTTCTACACTATTTGACCTTGTCGTGGGCATGCCGTGGCATTGCCATGGTACCGCCCATGGCATACCATGGCATCACCACGGCATCACCACGGCATCCCATGGCGTGGCAGATTCGTAATTTGTTTGCTCTTGCACTGCCTGCTGCGCTGCTGCTGTGCATGTGCATGTGTTTGCAGTTTGCATTTTGTTGTTGTTATAGAGTGTAGAGGTTCTGCGGTTGAGCTCAAACACATTCATGTACAGCAACAAACATTCATTGACAAATAAATAGATGTTGTTTCTTGTGTTTTTTTTTTTTTGTGCCTACCTATGCAAGGCGAAGTTGAGGAGACCTGAGTTTTACGGCAGATATTACGTTATCATTATCACTATATGATACTGCCTTGAATGAGGTTGAAAGCCCGGTAATTACCTAGGTTCGCAGGTGGCCCCTGCTCCTCAGCGGACACCCCGGACGGATCTCCTCTCGGAGCAAAGCTCCTGTATTTGGATTTTCCTTCCGATATGCCCGGCGCTGAGGCTCGCCGGCGCGTATCAGTTCAACGCTGCAAGCCCTGTGCCAACCCGCACGACCGTGGTGACTTGCCGAAGTATTTGCCGGCGGGGTTGGCGCAACACGTACGTGCTCAACAACTTCTTTCTCGAAGAAATCCCCCCGGTACCACGTCACACGTCACCCAGGACGACGTTTCGACCCCTCTTCAACGACTCGAAGTGGAAAAGATTACTGGACACCAATCGGTTGAAGGTCGAGGTGGCGTCATCGCGGTGATGTACGAGACGCACTGGACAGGACTATCCCGTCCATCTCGGGAACGGGAAATGGACCTTCAGCTTTCTCGCCACGAAATTTTGCGCTACTGGGCCGCCACCTCGAATCAACACTGCCAAAACAACCGTCTGTACCGCCCAATGAGAATCGGCGCGGCACAACGGGAGCTTTCTCGGAGTAGCGGCAAGCGGTTTCTGGCACCCGACTATGGCTGCGTATCGCACGTCGATTGGCTTCGCCGATACAGCAACACTGTGCTTCCCAACGGGGCCCACTTTTAGTACAAGAGCGACGACGGTCTGTGGATATATTTTTTCTTGTCGTTTTCCTGGAATTGGGGGGTGGTTTTTTCTACTGCTTGACGTTTTCCGAGTTTCCGGGTCGGCGGTTTTTCTGCTCGGTGTGTTTCTGTTTTTTTTTTTTTTTTTTTCTTCTTGGGCTAAGTTGGGGATGGTTTTCGCGTATATTGTCCTGCCTACCCCCCCCTCAGTGTCGGGGCTGGTCTAGTTAATCGGGCCACTCATTTATAGCCCAGGACTCGCTTCTCGCTTCCAGAGTGGTGGGCTGGGTTTCGGTGGTTCTTGCCGTCTTCCGTGTTATTTTTCTTCTCGTTTTTGGTATTCACTACTCGCTTTTCCATGCATCTTCCACGCCTCCCCCCCCTGTGCGGGTGGTATGGCGATGGCTTTCATTGACGATTTCTTCCTGCCCCTTAAGGCTAGGTCTTTCATTTTTTTTACGTACTTTGCCGGTTTCGTTGCCTTGCCGTTCAGAGGTGTGGGAGTGGGCTTTGAGGAGCCGCATCTTTGACTCATGTTCTAGTTCGTGGAATCGGGGTTCCATGAATTTCCCATAATTCTGCATATACGGCTCATCAGAGTGGGCTAGTGTTATGATATTGCCTTGAGAATGAGGTTGAAAGCCCGGTAATTACCTGGGTTCAGGCACTGGGATCTTATTTGTAATACTTGGAAGGCGTATCCTAGGTAGAAAACCAGGGGTTTTCCAGAGGGGCAAGATCTTGGTCTCAGTCTCGGCGTGCACGAAAGAAATAAAGCTGCTCTTCTTCTATCTCGAAGCAACCAAGACACATGAGCACCAACGAGTACCGACTTAATATGCAAACCTGTCCAGGGATTGAAAGTGTCCCGCCCGCTTGATCTTAACAATAATCATACCAAAGGTAACCCCCAGTATCAGGTAATACCTCGCACGTATTCACTCTGTAGTGCAGCGCCAATGAAAGGCATTGGCTGACTTTTCTTAAGGTTGGGTAATGGTGGTACGATCGACTTTCTTTCATGCCCAGAAAATTTTGCTGGACTGTCACAAAAAAAAATGCTGCTTTGTAGCACCATTTCTTTGTTGTTGTATGGGCCGCACGAGTGCATACGATATGCCTGTTTTTAAATCACCCTTGCGTCCTCAAGGAGGTGGTGGTGGTGGTGTTGATGTGGAGGGGATGCATGCCCTCATATCTTATCCTGCCAAACCCATCGATGCAAAGTACCTATAGATACGGGCTTTGTAAACTCAAACAGAGAAACTAAGTGCTGAGTGTGAAAGGGTTAAGATATTCATCGCGCCCAACCTCGCCGAAGGAAACATCCGCCCGTCGTGTGCTGCTATCCCTCATTGGGTGAAAGGGTCTGAAGTGAGTAATCCTTCCTCCTATTAACCTGATACTGTCAAGAGCAGAGCAGAGAAGCAATGATGGCGCAAATGACAACTTGTAGCAGAAAAGATAACGCACGCGTTGCCATCGATGGTTCTAGAATGTATTCAAATCATCGGGCTGCTGCACACAAAACTTTGGGATCTCTCCGCGACGAACCGTCGCGCTAGTGGCGTGCCTGACACCACATCCATCCATGTCTCGTCAATACATACACTCTTCCTAACTTGCCCGGGGTCTCTCTCGTCGCCTAGCTCTCTGCTCCCACCATCTCTGACTAGGGGGTTATCCCGTCGCGTGGCATCGCAACCCGACTCATGTTTGACCCACTAAAACAACCTATTAATAGAGCGATCTTCCACGCGTCGAGGTGAGGAAAGAAAGAACCAGCCTGCAGTTGACGAAGCGGGTCAAGGGGAGCTACCCTCATCATCTAGCATCCTGTGGAACTAGCTGCACACTACATCAACAACTACCTGGTGTCGGTTGCCTGTTTTTGAGGGTCCCGAAGCGTATGAGGGACGAGGGGACTTACTCCCTTCTAGTGCCACCAAGCTGCGCGAACAATAGAACTCCTGGTCAAGCTCATCCCGAGGGGCGCGAAACAATACTCAGGGGACGAACCAAGACGCAAGTAATCGATCACCAATTCCAGATCCCGTCCTGTTTATTCGACAGCACGTAGTAGCGGCTCCGGTAGATTTTTAGTGTTCTTGCAGCGACGCGCGACACTACAAAGCGGTAAAGTTCCTACTGTTGCCGAGTGTGTTCACCTCACAAGCTGTTATACTATGTTGTATTGACAAGGTAACACCAGTAATTTGAACACGAAGGCTGAATCTAAAAGCCTTCATCTGCAAAGCATACCGTGCTCACGAGGACACAAGCTCGACCGCTCTCCTTACCGCAAGAGCTGAAGTGCCTTTGATTCTTAGCTTTCACCTACGCGGAAAGTCCGTCGGTATGTGACTGGTCCTTTCCATCCTCAAGCATAAAAAGAAAAATAATCACAAGGCGAAAATCATTTAATGCAGATGGCATCTGGCATCAGCAGGTGGTGCATCTTACACGGGGGGAATAACGAAAGCGCGTCTTTTCAGTTGGTACCTACGGAAGGCTTAAGTATAGCCCAACTTTCTTTGAACGTTTCTGCTTAAACGCACAACAAGCCCAAATGTAGCAGCCATACAAAGCATTTGTTGTCAAACACGGAGCCTACTGATCTCGCTCGAGCCCGTACCCCAACCGAGTCCGCGGCGGCGATCAGAAGGGGTCAGTGCCGATACAGGCAGCCGGTTGAACATTACCTCGCCAGTCTGATAGCGAAGTCACAAAAAACCCTCGTCGAGAGTGCGCTTCTAGCACGCCAATAAAAAAGTGCTCGCATACATTAAGCGAAGCCACCCTAACCCTATCTCGATATTTGGTCCGGGGCTACACACAGTCATCTTCTCTTCGACTACGTCTACGCCAGCCTTAAGCTCTATAGGTGGAGCCCCATCCTAGTGATGGCATGTGTAATACGCACGAGTGGACAATCACCATAACGATTTCGGGCACCACTGGCACCGTTAGCGCGTCTTTCTCGATAGGGCACGTTCATGGCGTCTTCCATTACCCTGCTGAGCACCGAGACCGTGTAGTCCAGCGTGCTCAAACGCGAGCACATTTGGAACCTGGTTCGAACGGGAAATGTAACGTATGGGAGCAGACAGGTGGTATCGTATATGACATCTGGCGATAGGTTCACAGGTCCATTTTCTTCGGAGAAATAGTGCAGGAAAAAACTGCCAACAAGACTCGATGCCCGAGCTGGGGAGCGCTGCGATCTCACTCCATTGAGCACGCACCCCTGCATGCCAGTCGAGAAAGCTGAAGTTGCGCGAAAACGCGCCACACCTTAACGCAAGGCTCCACTACAATGCAAAGCTCACCTGAGAGTAGTCTTTAACGTACAATGTTCGGCAGAGTGGCCAGTTGGTTACAGTCGGAAGCAACGGTAACATCACCTGAGGAGAGGCAACCGTCAAGAATTTGAATAAGAGGAAGGCGTTTCAACAAACGGCGCAGCGTATTGCACATACATAGAATGCATCGGCAATGCCAGGCCCTTAAGTCAGAGATACACATGCCTACCAGGACGCGTCGTCAACACCTCACTACTCTGCACTACCTGAGGAATTCTTGATGACGATTACGATGATATTATCACATATTCAATACCAGGTACCGTGTTTCATTCTCCTGAAATCTAGCCCGTGGTCACAAAGCAAAGTGGCCCAGCGAACTGTTGGAAGAAACTCCATCGCGGCGACTGCAAAAAGGAACGGGGCGTCCTTGATCATTGCACCTCACCACGACGTGTCCAGCTGTTGAACTGGGCCACACACAAGGCACGCACAAGGGAAATCACAACAGTTGCAGAGGGGAGAGAACAACAAACGTACAGGAACCGTTCAGTCCAGCTCACCCTGGTGAAGAGGAGATACCACAACGCTCCAGTGCTGCTCCCGAAAGCGGCACCTGCCGCAACTTGGCTGAAGGTGTGGCATTTTAGATGCATCCTGCGAACAGTAGCATAAGCGTGAGATTTTGGTGAATAAGTAGTACCGACATTTAGAGCAATGAATTGGGCGGGAAAATACCAGATCCCACGGTGTTCACGCTGCTTGACGTGGGCGAGAAGGGGCGGCGGAAGCTTGGTGCGATGGGGGTGAAGTGTTCGTGCGAACTGACCGCATTCTAATCCTACGTAGGCTTCACTGTGTGCTTGCCGAGCTACCCGCAAACAAAGTACGCTCGCTGAACAACAAAGCGCGGGCGCTTCAAACAGGCGCTTCAAAAGGTGAGTAAGTAGGGTTCAAGGAGGGACGACACGCACCTTGAGTATCCGACTCCAGCTGCCCACCCCAATAGGACGGATGTCAAGCCGACCTTAGCCTCCGCGCAGTAAGACACCCTGCAAGACTCAGGGCAGCCACGGAAGCACCACGGACGAGTGCGAAAAAGGCGTCAGCCGCGAGATGGTGACGCATGAAACCGGCATGTGTAAAGAAGAACGGGTTCCGAGGATATGTGTTTCACTGACAATATGTTGCTGTGGCAATGGTCGTGATCAACGAAAAGTCAACCAATCGCTTACAGACACACGTTCTTCAAATCTACAAAGCGGACCCATGGGGACCGATGACACCGCGACTCGGCTACTAGCGTAGACACGTTTTCATTTCGACCATGATTTCGATCAAGCAGGCGCCACACGGACACCGAGCGCTGTGTCGTACCTGCCCCACAGGTAGAGCGTACTGAAGGTCGCAAAGAAGAACATGTACTGCGTGTGATTGGAAGGCATCCCGTGCCCGGTGTTGACACACCCTGCCGCGTTGAACGGAACAAGACAGCAGACGTGTGTTCAACATAAAAAACACCGTTCCTCGGTAACTATATTGCGGACGGTGTTTTCAGCTCCTATTTCTCGAAGGCCTTGGCTGATTAGATGGTCAGGAGGCATGCTGATGTTGCATTGTAGCCTTCTCGAGGTTTGACGGTCAGTTTTGACGTCACCAGGCTTCATCTAGCGCGGCAGTACACCAGATACTGCTTCGTTTGGGGTC
The DNA here is from genome assembly GCA_031763025.1 of Macrocystis pyrifera. Lineage (NCBI taxonomy): Eukaryota > Phaeophyceae > Laminariales > Laminariaceae > Macrocystis > Macrocystis pyrifera. The sequence goes on along the minus strand of JASSKH010000009.1, from coordinate 2,087,206 downwards.
CAGCACAAAAGCAACTACAACATGCAATAATATAGAGTTTTTATTAGAAGTACGATTTGCCCTTGGAACAAAGAAAATATCTTAGACGCATCAACATCGTATGGTACCCGGGGCTCTCCTCCTCTTTTCATAAGGCTTAATGCTTCCACAGTTGAGAGATGCAACCAGTTCGACATCGTAGACTCTAAAACTGAGCCCACTCGTGCTACTGTACGCTTTCACGACGGACGGTTGCAATACTGTACCCTGCCACTACGAGCGACCTTACCAGGCGGCGGACCGGTCTCTTCGCGAGGCCGAAGTTGAATCAGCTATCCGCGGTACCGGGACGATCTAAATCTACGCCAAACAGTTAAAGGTTTATCTTAGGATCGTGAATCGCACCTAGTGGTCTTGCCTCAGCAAACCAGGCCTTGAGTGCCTTGTTAAGGACGAGATCGAACAGCTTGCGACGGCCGAACAAAGCAAACAAAGCAGCCAAGGAGGGATGGGACTATTCTGTGAGATGTACTTACGTTGAGAAACTGATAGAAATAGTATAATACATGGGTTTGTGCGAAGCATAGAACAGCGACCGTTCCCGTGCGGCTGCAATCTGATGTGGGCGCGTCTACACGGCTGTAAGCTTTGATCTCTACATCTCTTTGGGTCAAAAATGCAAGTATTATAGTCGGTGTCGTATGTGCACGGCCTGCGGCTGATTGCAACAATTACAGTTGGATTACTCATACCAGGTACCAGGCACATCAGTATTTTGTTTGTACACACGAGCTCGTATTTCAGTTGGAAGAGATACACGTACTGCGCTGTATTGACAGGTTAATAATCCAGAAAGGGTTTATGACAGCCTATACAGCACCGTCGCCGGATGCAGCATATCACCGTCGTACATTTTGTACGTCTCACATGGCCGACGGCGAGGATGAAGACCTGCAGGTCCCTCCGAACGACTACTAGCGTCATGTACGCCACGGCCAGGTATCTTCCACAGGGTCAAGAGACGGGCAAACGCGAAATCCGGAATTTGAAAACGAAATTCGGAAACACGCCAAATCAATGACGAACGACCTTCTTCTCTCAATCTCCATGATACTGAGCTGTGGTATGTACGTCATCAAACAAATCAAGACCAGATGACTATAATAAACGTTTATTAATAATCAAGCGCACAGCTCACAGCTGCTGTATTTGTAACTTTTACAAAAACAAGGTCTGCCTGAGGAATCAACAAGAAACGAACACCTATTAATAGATATTCACATGATGGTTGATCGTTGATACCAAATGCCGGGAATATGTGCGCAGAAAACGCAGAAAGTACAGTTCGCGCCGCCACAGCCAAAAAATTGCAAACATCGACTGCAACGGTGGCGATTGAGGTGCAGGATACAGCGTACCTGGTACCTGCTGCAGCATATACTTTATTGTGAGCGAGGGCGGCGAGCGGCCAAAACAGCTTCGCGGTTTTACGATTCACGACGGTGGCTGATTTAGCATCTACATGAATCGCATGTATAAATATGCGGGGCTTTGTATAACTCCGACTCACATTGGAGAAAGCGTGAAGACTGCAATGTATTTTCCCAGCGCATCTTCCTTGGCGTACCGCGCTACCTGCGTTAAACGTTAAAAGCCCCAACATCCGGCAAAAAAAAGCGGATCGTGGGTATATGCGTAGAGGAGATAAACTACGGTTCTATCGTTTATGATTTGCGAGTATTTAAACTTTCAGGCAGACTGTGAGTAATACATTTACCAATAATAGTCCTCACGCGCAGCCGAAAACGTCTTCTGTTGCGGATCTCTCCCGCCACAGACCGCCTTCGCGCACGGTTTCTTCATCAGGGCGCGCCCCCGCCTCGGGTACACCGGTCGGGGCCACGGAACCGCCCGCTCGGCGCCGCACGCGCCCATGCGCGGCCTCGACGTCGACGTCCCGGAGTCTCCGCAAAAATCTGCCCTTTCAGCGATCTAGGCCGAACCACAGTAGCGCGTTTTGCGACTCGTGCTCCCCACATGCAGTGCGTTAGGCTTGAAACTTCGGGGGCGTGCTTCTCGACCGCCAGTGCCCCGGGAGCGCCGGCTGCCCTGCCGGCGAGGTCGTCGTGGGGCCTGCGTGAGCGGCCGTGAGCTCCGGGTCCAGGACAGGATGTGCAACCCCGGCAAAAAAAATGCCACCCAGGCTTCGTTGAGAATTGCCATTCGGAGGTGTTACGTGGTATGCGTTGTCTGCTGCTTGTGTCGCGGAGTAAGCGCTGCCAATCACCGATGTTTGTCCCAACACTATCCCTACAAAAGTTGTATTTGATTTGTGCTGCTTGGCAGAAATTCCAGAATTTTCAACATAAATCCCATAAAAAAATGCCCCACGTACAGCGCGATCTCGCCGCCTTTGTCAGACGAGACGAGAGGTGGCGCGCGCGAGGAAAAGAGAGACTGCTGTTGCAGCTCGCAAGCTCAGACAATCGACGCACCAGAGGATGGCCAAAAACACCACGCTGGTGTGGTGGTGTCTCCCCCCTATCGATTTATGCCTTGTTGTGTGTCTCGAAGCCTGCGCTCTGTCCCTGTGAGAGGGTAGAAAGTCGGGGCCTGCGCAGCCTGCTGCCCCTACGGGCCCTCATCCGTCCAGAGGCCATAGACATAAGTTTGGAATGCGTGCGCGTAGCCAGACCACAGCAACACCAGCACCAGACTACAATATCAGCAGCAGTAGCTTCGTCTCCGTGGATCCGAGGTCTCGCCCTTGTCTGCAGCGGGGAACAAACCTGGTGTTTGCAGTGGCAGGACGCGTTTCCCTTCCAATTTCAAACAACAGCAGTACTACTGCAGAAATATTACCACCCTGTCCGGAAATGTACGAGAGTTTTGATACTCGTATTAATCCCCAGTCCCCGGTGGTTTGGTAGGTGGTCAGCGTACCTACTAAGGATCAATTTCGTGGGTTTGAGTCTCACCGAGTGCATACTCGTAGGGATTTTTTGTTGCATAAAGAATGATTAGCGGAGAGCGCGAGTAAGCGACATTCGATGAACATCGACGAGAAGTGGGAATAGCTAAGGCTGTTTCCTATGCGGTTCGATATCGAGCTTCAGATCTGTATTTGTCGATCCCAAAAATGAAAGCATCTGCTAGGCCAATTCTTATGCCTTCGGATTCGCAGTCAGCTGAAAAAGTCCCTTTCAGCACGTTCGCATGAGCTCTTGCCCCGGAAATGAGTTGAAAATAAGTCTTGCCCGCCCCCAAGGTGTGTCGGAGTTCTCTCCAAGATCTATCTGGGGGTGTTTCCCGCTACTCGAGGGGCCCGGTTGCAAGAAATCACCGTCGGCACTTTTTCGATCCAAACGAGGTGAATGTGATTGCGATCGGGGATCGGATCGAACAATACGTTTTTTTTTCGATCCGATCGGGCATTTGGATCGTGTTTGGCCCAGTTGGATCGAAAAAGTGCGGATGTCAATTTCCTGTACCTGGGAGCCAGGAGAAGCGGGAACGCCCTCAGACAGATCTTGGAGAGAGATCCGACACATTTTGAGGCAAGAAAAAACCAATTTCCAACATTTCCGGGGCAAAAGCTCATGCGAACGTGCCGAAAGTTTTTTTCAACTCACTGCAAATCCGACGGCATAAGAATTGGCCTTAAGCAGTCCGAATATGCCAAACCTGACCGGAAAAAAATCGATTTGAGAATTCGATGGCCCAAGTCGTCATATTTTGGGCCAAAATCTGACGACTTGGGTAATCAGATTTTCAAATCGAAAAAAGGCATGGTCTCTAACTTCAAGATGTTATCCCCGACAGCAAGCAGCAGTGCAACGATCGATGAGTTGGATGGTGACACAGTTAGATAGCGAAGTCGCATAGCGCCCGACGCGCGGTCGGCGCGTCTTTCCGTAACCAGACTACAGTTGGCTGGCGCGGGCTCGGGCCCAGAGACCAAGAGACGCACACTCGGTGCGCACCTCTCCGTGGATACGTACTCGTGGACTACAGCAGCAGCAGCCAGCCACATTGCGAATTACAAAATACTAAGACAGGTTGACTCTGGCGCAATCGGCACGTCCATCCGCCGCCAGACCAGAGGCAGTCAGCTTGGCTCGGACGCTTGGGTCCTACGCGCACTATAGCGCACCCAGCGCGTCTCTTCGCGGCGCCAGACCACAACAACAGCAGTTGGTCTCGGCTTTTGCTCGAATCTCTGCACGCACTATAAATCCGACTTTTTTGCATAGAAAGACTGCTTCGATTTGAGAAGTTCACAGCTGACAGTGCGATCGGGCCAAAATTCGGCTGTTTGCTTTGCGGTTCGATTTCGAGCTTCAGATTTGTATTTGTCGATCCCAAAAATAGAAGCATCTGCTTTCGCAGTTCGAATATGCCAAATCTGACCGGATTTTTTCCGATTTGAGAATCCGATGGCCCAAGTCGTCAGATTTTGGCCCAAAATCCGACCACCTGGGAGCTCAGATTTTCAAATCGAAAAACGTCATGGTCTCTAAATTCAAGATGTTACCCACGACAGCGAGCAGCAGCAGAACGATTTTCACTGAGTTGGATGGTGACACAGCTGGATAGTGACGTCGCAAAGCGCCCGATGCGCCGTCGGCGGGCGGCGCGTCTCTCCATGGTCAGACCACAATCGGCTGGCGCAGGCTCGGATCTAGATACCAAGAGAAGCGCACTCGGCGCGCACCACTCCGTGGATATGTACTTGTAGACTACAGCAGCAGCCAGTCGCATTGTGTCACAATACAAAATACCAAGACAGGTTGACTATAGCGCACTCGGCACGTCTCTTCGCCGCCAGACCAGAGGCAGTCAGCGTGGGCTCGGACGCCTGGGTCCTACGCGCAGTGCAGAGCCTCAGCGCGTCTCTTCGCGGCGCCAGACCACAACAGCAGTTGGTCTCGGGGTTTGCTCGAATCTCTGCACGCACAATAAATCTGATTTTTTCGCACAGGAAAACTTTTTTTCGATTTGCCAAGTTCACATCTGGACATGGAATCGGGTCAAAATCTAAAGCCCAAAAATCGAACCGCATAGGAACCAATTCAGGCGCGATAAACACGAAGGCACGTACGGGGGGGGGGGAAGGACGACACCTGTGACCACGGCTTGTCCAGAAGATCGCTGAGGAGGGTAAATAGTCAACCCTTGTAGGACTGCAGTCCCGTTTTGGGGACAAACCACTCAAAAGAGGTTTGTCCCCAACACGGGACTGCAGTACTAAAGGGGTTAAGCTGGAAAGTAAAAGTGATGATAACATGAATAATTAAATAAAAGGGCTGGGGCCAGAATCAGGTACACCGGATCCATTTGGGTCAAAATCAGGTACATACTAAAACCACGTAAAAAACGCGACCGCCACGAGCGGTGTTTGGTCCACGAAAACCCATTAAAAAAAAGAATGCGCCTAAAACATTAAGCGTGCCACATGGCCTCCAAAATCTGAACTGTTTTGTTTTCTTTAAGGTAGACGTACCCCGGGTTCTACCTGGACCTGCAGAGAGTCACCAGGTTTCGTTCGTTTCGCCACGGCGGGAGCGCCAAGAGTATTTACTCTGGCGCCTCCCGCCCGTTGACAGCTTTGAGCTTCTCGACTATCCTCGCGGAACCGCCTGCTCGGCACGAAATTATCTTGCCGTACGAAACCTGAGACCACCTCGACGCGGGGTAGTGCAGACGAAACGCCGTGTGTCCATGGAGTTGTAAAGACTGCTGTGACCATACAAAACAATAGAGTACACATCACAACAACTAAATTGAAGCACATCGCACACCCCAAAGAAGAAAAAGTGAAATCAGCGTACAACATGTATGAATGTATAAATACAACTTACGTACGACGTACGAGTACACAGGGTTTGTACGTTTGTACACAAGAATTTCAACCGAGGGACCGCAGTCCGCAGATGCATACGAAGAGAAAAAACTGTGTACGTATGGCCTCTCTGATTGGTTCAAAGTTGGCCAAAATCAGTTGAAAGCTAGACAGAGGAGACAGAGTCAGGTATACCTTGGCCTTTTCGAGCCAAAATCAATTACGATGTCGACCTGGGCAATAGCAGGGCTCCTGGCGTGTCTTTTGTACTTGTTTTTAGTATGTAACTGATTTTGGCCGAAAAATGGCCAGGCATACCTGATTTCCCGATTTTGGCTAAAAACTTGAATAATAATGGAAAACGCGCGAACGGTTATCACGCATCTTGCAAAGTTGAGTACCGACCGATCGGACAAACTCACAGCTGACCTGCCTTTTTTAGTTTAAACAAAAAAAAAGTCCTTTATTTTTGGGACATAAGTAGCAGCACTACTTCGTCCGGAAAAGTAAGAAAGTATCGGTACTTCTGATACCTGGTATTAATATTAAAACAAATATCCTTATATTATCGGACATAGTGGTATCGTTCACGCGAAAAACTCAAAACCAAGTCTAAAACCAGTTAAACGAACTCTCCCGGAGAAAACATCCCGATATTACCTATAGGATCGGAGCCGAGTTGGACAAGGGTAAGTGTTGATTGTGTTGAGCCTATTTTCGTTGTGGGTCGATGAAGTCGCGAAGAGCATAGACCGAATGTGTATAGTACAAGGGCTCCGAATGGGTACCTGCCGGCACCCATGCTCCGGATAGGGAAATATACGTCGATGCCAATTTGTGATTTCCTTTTTCAAGCAAGTTAACATAAATACACCATTCGATCTTATTACGAACAGGATCAGCTCAATGCCAAGCGGTAAAGGAAAAAGGCAATGCCGAGCTTCAGTTCGAAGTTTTTATATATATCTCATTCGCATTATAGACCAACTTTTATGGCAAAACTTCGCGACGTTATTTCTGTCTTTTTCAGCGATCTCTGAAGCCCAAAATTCAAAACCGTCTATTATGGGCCAGGAAATCATCGATACTTTTAATCTCAGTTCCTGGAGGGGGCAGAATCAGCTCAGTTCTGAGAGGTTTATCACATTTCTCAGAACTGAGATTACTTGGATTTTGAGTACTATTGTACTGCCTCTCTTTATCTGCCCAGCTGCCAAGTACCCAATACCCACGCCGAAGTATCACACCTATCTACGGCGAGCTGTACCTACTGCCAACGGTGCTTGTGCAGGAGAGATGGCCTCTCCCTCACATGAAAGCGATAGCAGCCGCAGCAGCAGCACAACAGCAAAAACAGGCATGCCGATTTTCAGTTGCTAGTTTTTGTATTTACCTCACTCGCATTATAGACCAACTTTTATGGCAAAACTTCGCGACGTTATTTCTGTCTTCTTCAGCCATCGCTGAGGCCCAAAAATCAGAATAGTCCAATATGCGCCAGGAAATCATCGATACTTTTATCTCAGTTGCTGGAGGGGGCAGAAATCAGTTCAGTTCTGAGAGGTTTATCAAAATTCTCAGAACTGAGACTACTTGGATGTTGTGTACTATATTACTGCTTCCCTTTATCTGCCCAGCTGCCAAGTACCCAATACCCACGCCGAGGCATCACACCTATCTACGGCGAGCTGTACCTACTGCCAACGACATTTGTGCAGGAGATATGGCTCTCCCTCACATGAAAGCGATAGCAACAGCCGCAGCAGCAGCAGCAGCAACAGCAGCAAAAACAGCAGCAGTAACCAACCGCAGCAGTAGTAGCAGGCATCGCTGCTGCTGCGGTTGGTTGCTTCTGCTGCTGCTGCTGCTGCGCAGCCGCAGCCGCAACACCAGCAGGAGCACAACAGCAGCAGCAGTAGCAGCATCGCAGCAGACGACCACTTGCAGTATCCGCCCAAATTACTTCGAGTACGACGCGTTCTGTACGCGCATTATCGCACCATGAAATACTCAACCATGAGTACAGGCACTAACCGCAGTAAATAACCCGAGATGCTGCGAGTATGAGCAGTATCGAACACCTGACACCTGATATCGATATGCAATACAGAACAACCGCGAAGTACTGCTAACATGGGCCGTATACTCAGCGTGAACCCGAAATGCTCAGGTTGGATAGGCGTGAAGCGAACGCAGCAGTATCCACAGCAGCACAGAACCCCGACATACTGCGAGTACTCGCAACGGGAGCAAGCAGTCTCGAGCCCTCAATTACCTCCAGTAGTGCTCGCCGAAACAACTTGACGCGTTTTTCACCAGAAAACGGTAAGGTGAACATCTTATCTTACACCTGCTACCTGGTACAAAGGATCGTATCTTTAAAGCGAGACCGCATCTCACATCTCTTTAGTAGATACTGACATCTGGATATGATTTTTTTCCAAAGTGAAAAACATCTGCTGTGAGTACGATTGATGGAGTGGTTGAATCTCAACTTTGGAAGCTGCGTGATACGTCAGACACTCAGACACGCTCATCATCGGGCGCGCTTGCTATGGATATTTGGTTTTGCTCTGTACATATTCAAAGTAGAACGCCTCTAAACTGCTGTACAGCTGCTGCTGTAGTAGTACTCGTACCTCAATGCGCCTCCAGGGATCAGACTTTGCAGCGGTAGATACTCCCGAGCATGTACGAGCACGTGTATGATATCCTCCGATGCATTTGGTCGTTTTTTTATCGACTCACAACACTCGGCCGAATTAATACTATCCAACGTTCATCCAATCCGACCGGCGAAAACTACTGACGTGCCGAATTATACCGAGATACACTATATCACCAGGATATCCAACGATCTGGTACCAAGAACGGCGCGATACCCCAAGAAGGCGCGCGTAGTCGGCTCGCGAAGAGAGGGGCACGCGAAGGCAGCCACTCAGTAAGGCAAGACCGAGGGGGTCGAACAGGCCGATGGCGGCCCGCAAAGTAGGGGGGGTCGGGAGAAAGCGATAGCATCAGCAAGGCCGAGAGATCGAACCTCGGCGAGAAAAAACTGAGATCGAGTCTGTCACAATACGCTCTTCGCGGAGCAACACCAGCGAAACAAATCTCCAGGACCGAAGAAAATAGAACCTCCGTGTCTCCTCGCCCCAGCAAAGATCCTTCGAGTTCGGGGTCGCTGCGCTCGTCGGTGGCGCGAGACTCCGAGACGCGCGCACGGGAGAACACCCGTTGGAGCCCGGCGAGCGCGACCCTCGAGGAAAGTGGTCGAAAAAGCAAGCGCGAAGCCAGGAAAGCGAAGGCGTCTGGAACCCAGCCTAAATTCGACACGAAACGTTCGGAACCGGAAGCGAATGCTTCGCTCTCAGTCGTCGCGAAGGATTGTATATATACGTACGTAAAAAAGAACTGCACCCACGTTTTTGGCACAAAACTACTCACCTGCTGGTACCACAGGTAACGCGTCGACTTCAGAGGGCATGGGCGTGCTTCGGGCGGTATAAGATGGAAACCTATGACCGCCCGGGTGTGCGCCTACGCCTTAAGGTGCGGATGCTGAGAGCCGAGGTGATCGAAACCTTATTCTACGGATGCGTGTACTTGGAGCCCGAGCAAAAGTGATTACGGCAGGCTACGGGAGGTCCACCACAAGATGCTTTTCCGATGCATCGGCTGGCGAAAACGAAAGCGCGAAGACCACATCCTATCCTATGCCAGCGCGCTTCTCAGGACAACCTCCGAGAGTGTTGAGACGACGGTACGCAGGCGTAGGCTATTGTTTGCGGGCTTTGTGACACTCATGGGAGGGGAGCATCTGCCGAAGAGGGTGATGTTTGGGGAGATGGCGGGGGTAAGGGTTATTCCGGAGGACAGGAGTGGGACTGGAAGAGGTACGTTGAGGAGGACCTCAAGGAGTATGGAATCAAGCTCGAAGGGTGGTGCGGGGCAGCACAGAAAGCCGGCAGATGGTTCCGACGGGTCGACGAAGGGGCGTAGCTCTTCATGCGGAAATGGCACAATGATGAGGAGGCATCGGCAGAACAGCACAGGATGGCTGCAACCGCGACTACAACCGTTGACGTTAATGAACGTGCGCAGAATGGCAGGGAAGAGAGGGGGGACGAAAGGGGGGGGGAGGGGGAGGGGGAGGGGGGGGGGGGGGGAGTGGGGAAGAGGGGGCGGGAGGCGGTCTGCCCAACAGACTGACGCCTGGGTATGGCCATAATCATGATGCGCTCCTTTCTTTGGGACCCAAGTAACTAGCATGGTGCCACCCGGGCAACTTCGCGTGTCTGTATGCACCAGTGCCTGGCTTTCGTGCTATCTTTTCCTCCCGCCCCCTTTTTGTCCCTTTTTATCCCTTATTTTCCTTACCTTTTTTTTGTTTTGCTTTTTCCTTTTTTTCCAGTTTTCCCCTCTATGTGTCTCTGTCTGTACCTTCCTTTTTGCTTTTTGCCATGGTAACTGCTTTTTCTCTTGGCTTTGCTTCGTTGTATTCCTTTTCCTTTTCCTTTTCCTTTTCGTTTTTTTTCTTGTATATTAGTTTATTTTTCGCTTCCCTGGTGTTCCTTAGTAGCGGAGTAAGTGTTTGTTTTCTGGTTCTTATATCTGTTCTACGCCCCTCGCGTAGTTTGCGAGCCTGCAATCTGCGAAAATCTGCGCATTCTCTTGTGTGTTTCCTATCTTGCTTTCTTGCTTGAATTCGACTTATTCTCTCTCTCTTCCCTTTTTCGATTTTTGATCTTTTTCGATTTTTGATCTTTTTCGATTTCGATTTTTCGAACACGAGTTGTTTTGTTTCATTCTGTCTTTTTTTTCTGGGTACTATGCGGTTCTTGGACGACCTCGAACCGGTCAAGCTCGCGCTATCTTCTGCTCGGTGGACTACGGCTAATGGAGCCGTTCGCGACTCGTGGTGTCTGCAAGTGCACCAAGGAAGCTCCTTCATGCGTCGTATTGTGCGTAACGTTGACGAGTCCCGCGGAGCTGAATTAGCTGGCTCTGCCAACTTGAATACGTCCCCGTAGCCAATTTTGGTTTTTCGCATGCGTGTCTTGTGTAGTCGCTGGGGCTGGGTTTGGTATCGTGTCGATGATTGTGTGGTTTCTTTGTTTTGTTGTGCTGTAGGTGTACTGTTTGTTTGACTTTTCACGAACTCTCCAGTCGTTTACCTGCTTTCACGGCAGCCGGCTGCTGAGTTCTTGCGCCGATTGGGCTAACGGTTGGATTAACTTCTGCTTCCTTGCCACTCGGTCATGTGTCTCTCACGTTCCGTATCTACGATTGTTTTCGCCCCCTCTTCGAGAGCAGCGGAAACGTTCGTTCGCGTTTAGATTCCTTGAGTCATGCCAGTTTTTTCTTGTTCTTGTATCGCTTGGCCCCTCTTTGGTTGTCCCGAAGCCATCTTCGTGAGCCTTTTATACGCATCGTATAGGTTGCCCGAGGTTTAGGTCTGACCACATTTGCCGTTCATGCGTGCCCCCTCCGCCTTCTTAATATCCTCAACTAGGCCAAGGTGATAGATTACGTTATTTAGCGACCGTTTGCATTCCGCCTCTCCCGCGCGATATTGCAGAGTGTCATCAGGTTAGATTGGGTAGTCGATGATTGGTTAACCATATACCGATAACCCAACGGAGTCAGACCTTAACAATAGGCCGTAACGATGTCTGCTCATTGTATGTTTTGTGTCCTAGCGCGCTCAGTGTCGGCGAAATATCGCACGCGTCCTTTCTGCCCTTTTTTATGGGATCGGGTCTTGCCTGTCTTGGGTTCTCTCATTGCGTGATTTCCTGTTTTCCGACACTGTTCTCACTATTCGAGTGAGCTCCGTCGCGCCAGCAATTGTTTCCGTTGCGTTACCCCCCCGTTCGTTTTAATTCTCGAAGCACCCCGTGCCTTCGCCGTGGGTAGTGCAACGGTTAATTTTTTGTTCTTCCGTTTGTGTCTCGCTCTCAGGTTAGCTTATATCGCTCCTGGCTACGCGAGCCACACCGCTTCCTCGAGTTTAAGTCCTCGATTTAGCGTCCGGGTAGTTCTAGCTTGTTTCGCCTGCTTCCGCGTATCCGCACTTTCGGACTTGTTGTCTTATTCGCAGTGTCCACGTGTAATCGGCTACAGCTTTGCAAGTTAGAGGTGTGGGAGTGGGTTGTGAAGTGCCACATCTTCGATCCATTCTCCGAACTCTCCCGATTGTTTTTGTTCGCGCCTGATTTTTCAATGAATCTGCATATACGGCCCTTCAGGGTGGGCTAGTGTTACGGTATCCCCCCTCCCCTGTTGCGGCATTATGGTTTGTAGCAAGCGTCCCCTAATCGTACCTGATGAGCGCCTCGCCCCTTCGTTCAGGGGACATCTGGCGAGGCAAACAGCAACTAATACAAGAGCTTATAACATCGTCAAGCACATCGTGTGAGTGACCAGAACAGAGCCAAAGGCATCAACCTGCTAGCAGTAGTCGGTCCCAAGGTCCAAACTGCTTTACACTTAACACTTCTCGGTTTCTGTGGCGACTTGTACAGCGTACCGCATGTACCTGGTACGTACGTTCGCGGACCTCACTTTTTTATTTCTGCCTGAGGTGTAGACGTGCTTCAGCTATCATGTGTACCTCGTATTCTCTGCTTGTTTTTATTTTTACCGAGGTATTCTTCCACTCCAGAGTTATCGAAGCCTGTCCTGCGACCACGTACTGCATTGCATTGTGGCGAGCACAACAACAAAAGTACTTCGAATTTGAGACTGTACCTGATACCTGTGATGATTTGAACTGCGTGGTGAAAGTCGGCGTTCTCTTGGTTGAACATTGGACATGCTTTGTATTGCGTATACCCTTTATGTTTCGACCTCTCACTTGCACTTCACACGAACCTACACTTCAGGTTCCAGCCTACCGTCAAGCTGAGGTAGGCGTAGTCCTCATCGCACGGGTCCGCCACCATGCTTGCGTGTTTCGAACGTGAAAAGTGGGCACTGCTGCACTACCGTGTTGATAAAGGGTTTCAGTTGCTTGATAGGGCGGTTACCAGCCGGGAAAACGAAAACATCAGATCGCCAACAAAGTTGCACTCTGCTCAGCAGCTGTTGCCCAGTGCCCTGTGCCCTGTGTGCCACCGCAGACCGGCCTGCCTGTCGCCTAAGAAGGCACACCCACCATCCCCACCACCGTCCCTGCAACCAAAAAGAGTAGACGGTATACACTGATATATAGGCTAATGAATGCTTTCAGAGGTTTACGTGCACGAGCCGTGGTGAATGTAGCTGTCGCCCGTCTTGCTACGACTAACAGCAGAGGGAGGACTGTGGTCCGCGATCCAAGGAAAGCAAAGGTAAGCCGAGCGTGAACGCTATCCTTGTGTGCGAATGAGTATGGTGTACGTACAGCACTGCGAACCCATTCATCGCAGGCGGTGCGCACAGAGTGCACCGTGCTTGTGCACGATGGATGCACTACAGAGTTTAGTGCTGTCGCCATCTATGGAACAGCGACAGCAGTCCGCAATGTCACGTAAAAGTAGCACAGAACGAGGTACCGGGTACGAATATTATACGTCCACAGCAGTGGTACCAGGCAACTGACCGACCTCTGCCCGGTTCTCACAGCCGCCCTCTGCGAATTACGTACGCACGAGCGGTAGAGCGTTTCGAGCTACCGCGGTCTGCTGCTGCTGCTGCTCGTGCGATACCGCTGCTGTATTGTTTTACATGGGACCCTGCAACAGAGCAGCTTGCACTGCTGTCACAAGCCTGCAACGACAACGTCAATGTTCGCTCAATGAGGAACGCGGGATACAAGCTTGCTGCCATCCTCGAAGAGATAACTACTATTAATAACTGCTGTACCAGGAAGATAAAAGTAGGAAACATCGACGGTAGCAGAGAGGGAAACCGCGAAACACCGAGCTGGGCCAGTCAAGGTGCTGCCAAATCGGTTGATTGTCCACGCCCCGCTCATACGTACTACGTATTTGGATGCGATTTTTTGTCACGGTGTTGATCATGCACCAACCCACAATATGGAAAGCAAGCCGTTTTTTTTTTGGGGCAAATGCCAAAATCAGGTATACCTGATCCGTTTGAGCCAAAATCAGGTACATACTAAAACCAAGTAAAAAACGTGCGCCACGAGCGGTGTGATGTCCATCACAGTCCTCCGGTAAAAAAGAATGCGCCTAAAGCATTAAGCGTGCCACATGGCCTCCAAAATCATCTGAATTGTTTTGTTTCCTTCAGGGTGTAGGTACCACGGGCTCCACTTGGACCTGCAAAGAGTCACTATTAATATGCTTCATTTGTTTCGCCACGGCGGGAGCGCCAAGAGTATTCACTCTGGCGCCCCCCCCCCCGTTGACAGCTTTAAAGCTTCCAGACCGTCCTCGCGGAACTGCCTGCTTGGCACGAAATTATCTTGCCGTACCAAACCTGAGACCACCTCGACGCGGGGTGGTGCAGACGAAACGCCGAGTGTCCATGGTGCGGTAAAGACTGCTGGCCATGGTGCTGTAAAGACTGCTGTGAACATAGAAAACAACAGAGTACACACAACTAACTGAAGCACATCGCACACCCCAAAGGAGAAAAAGTGAAACCAGCGTACGCATGTATGCATGTGTATACGTGCTTTTACGTACGACGTACGAGGATAGAGTTTATACGTCAGTACAGAAGAATTTCAACCGAGGGAGGGCAGACGCATACGGAGAGAAAACACAGTGTACGTATGGCCTCTCTGGTTGGTTTAAAGTTGGCTAAAATCAGTTGAAAGCTAGACAGAGTAGAAAAAATCAGGTGTACCTTGGCCTTTTCGTGCCAAAATCAGTTACAATGTCAGCTTGGCCAATAGCAGGGCTCCTGGTGAGTGTTTTGTACTTGATTTCAGTATGTACCTGGTAACTGTTTTTGGCACGAAAGTGGCCAGGTATACCTGATTTTGGCAAAAAAAACTTTTTTTTTGTTAGAGAGATAAGGCCGATACAAAGACCCGGAAAAATACAAAAGCGACCGTACTGCGTAACTTGTCGGAAAAAAAAAGGCTCGCTTTCCGTTTGTTTGCCCATGTCGTGCCAATACCAGGTTAAATTTTCAGGTCGAAACTCGCAAATTTGCACGTGGCATCGCAGAAAACAAAAAATGATCGTAATTACTTGTGTTATTTATGGAAATCGTGTTTTGGCGGATCTCTTGATGGGTAGTGAATTGGGCAATGAAATTAATATCGATATTTTCCTAGGGTCTTCAGCTATGTCTCTCCACCAATTTTCGCCTTGATCGGGAACGATGATTTTATTACGAATTTGGTGTTGAAAAGTTGGTGTTTTTGAGTTTTCGCCCATATCTCGTCGAGATCGAGTCGAATTATAAATATGTCTTATTTTTTTGTACCAGGTATGCTTTTGTTTTGCACATGCAGTGGTGTGTCAAGGTTCGTGCCTCCAAATTTCAAGTCGTAATTCGTAGTGGTTCACGAGATACGACGTGCCGATGGTTTATCCATTTTTTGTCTGGCCCAGCTCGTACAGCAGTAGTGGTGGCACAGCAGCGGAACATGGAAAACCCCGAGAGTCAAAGTTCGCTCTTTCCTTCACTGCGCCGGTGTTAACGGCGGATAGGGACAAGGCAAGACACCAAGAGATCGGAAATTTCGTAGCTGCCGAGACTGTTTTCCGAATACCCAATGCGATGCCATCTATTCGGGTTGAAAGCGGGTGCTTCGCTTCTCTAACGCCCGTCGTGGTCTGTTAATAGTTTATCTCGTGTGTTCAACTTCAACCATGATCACTCTGTGAAATACGATATGTCCCCTACCCCTTATCCACGCACGCCTCCCTTATTAAGATTCAATACGACCTCCTGACACCCCAGAATTCCTTCGGTCAGTCTTCCACTGTCAATCAACTCCGCTATATACCGAATTACACGTCGACTTATTTCGGAGAGCCCCACACACTACATTCGCGTTGTTCTAATGGCAGCGACGGCCGCGGACGTCCACTGCTATCGAGCAAGTCCCGGAGCAACCACCACCCCAAGTGTCGCAGCCATTTCTTCAGCAAGATTCACCTCCGCAGAGCTTTGCGGGCAGCATGGTCCAGTCTATGACCTGGGGTGAGTACGGGTCGACTTTTGTCGAGATGCATACTGTGCAGGTTGGTGTCTTACGCGGAGTAGCTGTCAGGGAGTGAACCAGACACTGATATTGTTAATTTTTACAGCCACCAGTCTATCGATGATACCTGATACCTGGTAGAAGTTAAGAGATCACCTGACGGGTATCTGCTTGGACGCACGTGGGAGAGCAAGCAATCCGCAAGATATTTTCATGGCTGTTTGTGCGACCCGGGCAAGCGCACTGCGCATTACACATCGAGCCGCGAGCGGCTGCATCAATTGTTGTCTGATCCGCTGGTCCACTTGCACATACTTCGCACTATGGTGAACTTACCGGCGATATCTCACGTTTCCCGAGCGAATATCCTGATGACTGGTACAAGTGCTCTTCGCAGTACAATCCACCCGCCGCCTTGCCTTTAGTTCTTGCGCGATCCCTGGTAATTTTTCACACCCCAGCTTGCCTGTCTTTGTGGCCCTTGTCCTCGACCGCGCCCAGGAGTGGGGATGGTTTTCGCGTTCACCGCCGTGGGGATGTTTTTCCGATGAAACGATGGAGCCCTTTAAGAAGAGGGGAACTGAGCGACGATGCGAAACGAGCAGGTTCGCTTGACACCTTGAAGCCGAGCTGAAACATCGGCAACTCCCCAGCCAACTCCATGGCCGCTTGGGTCACGTAGAACGTACCTTGTCGTGGGCGAATACGTTCTTGATGTAAAACACTTCGTTGGATATCCTTGAAAGCTCAAGCTGTACCAGGTATATTTCAGCAATGGATGGATCAAGGAGAGTTACCGATGGTACCTAAACGCTTGCTCTGCTACTGTTACTGTGTTGTGTTGCTGTGCCAATTGGCATTTGTTTCAAACGTTGGACAGCCATCGTCGCTGCTTCTGCACCTTGGGCCTCGTCCTTGAGATTGTGTATATTTAGCGTGCGTATTTGCTGGAGGAGGAAGGGCTACGCCCAACTTAGCTACTCGTCCTCGGGCTGAGAGATGGCGTTTCGGGAAATATGTACCAGGACGTAGACGGGAGACTCTCCCATGTTGTTTGTTCCCAGGCAGGTGAAGTCTCGGGAGCCATAGGGCGCGGATCAAACCAGTGCCAGGGAACGTACGGCCCACTCGTGCATGCTTCAGGAGCTCCGCCCGTGCGCTTGTTTGAAAGCCTCATCGGGTACATAGTTGTATGATAGTATTGTAGGTTTGTTCGCCGATGCATCGTCACTCCGTAAAAGCGTTCAGATTTGCTCTGGAGACGTAATATCGTTACTGTCTTTTTTGTGTGTGAGTGTGTGTGTTTTTCGGGCATGCATTCAGTCATCACCGCCGGCAAACATGTATCAATAGTGCAACCCAGTGTGAAAGAGTGGTGTCCTTCCCTGGCAAGTAGATTGCAACATCACACAAGATACGATAACCAATTGCGTCGATACCATGTGCGGCCCTTACGCCTGAAGTGGGTGCACGCGTGATGAGTTGTGCGGAAATGGAGGGTGAAAAGAGCCGTGGCTTCCAAGATATAACGCACCCAGCACCTAGGCTGTGCCCTGGGGGCGGGGGCGATTCCTTCTCGCGTGTTGGAGCACCCCCTTTCTCTGCAAGTATACGTACGTTTCATCTTGATCCGAGCATCCCAAAACTTCTTTGTTTGCCGTCGCCTACCACGTCGGTTGTGTGTTCTTCACGTTAAAGCGTTCTTTCTACCCGTCGACATCCAGTACAACCAGTGTCCGTGCTAATTCTTCAATCCTAGAGAGGTACAAGTTCCGTGGTCACAAAACTACGCGACAGAGATAGTATATTGTTACGTATGCAGTACGCACAGCAGTAGTAGACAATGCAATGGCATGTCACCATACTGGATATGACAGGCATGACATACATATTCCATGAAAGAGAGAAACGAAAGAAAACCAAGGAAAAAAGAAAACAAATCGAAAGAGAAGAAGGAAAAAAGAAATGAAAAAACTGTCGTGCCTCCCCGCAGGGATGTTGCAGACGCTTGAGTCTTGAAAAAAACGAGCTGAAGAAAAAAAAAACACCACTATGAATACTTATAAACAGAGTGAGACTACGTAAGAACCAAGGAAAAATATCAGGCAAACCGATGCACAAAGCACCCCCATGGCAGGTAGCCGCAGCAGCTTATTATGGTACGAGTAGCATAGCCAGGTCCTCCCAACTAGTCCGCCTGGGATCTTGCTACCCTGTCTGCCGTCTCCGTCCTGCGTTCGTCAACTACAACGCCCCGCCCCTCGACGTCAGACAATACGAAACAAGCAAAGCAGGCTCGTCATCCGCTCACGCCACACCGCTCCCTCAATAAATACAAGAAGGAAGAGAAAAAAATAAATTAAATACAAATCACAGAGGATCAAGCGCAAAACGAAAAAAAAAAGAGGCAAAGGAAGACTACGTTCGAACCAGCTGCACCACCAGTTGGCGGCACGAGTAGCATAATATACTGGTAGGCATGTTCTGCTTCCTACGAAGTCGGCCTGGTGCCTTGCTACCCTGTCTGCCATCTCCTTCCTACTTGGCTACTTACAGCTAGCTGTACACACTTTTTCATGGGAAATTCTCCCTCTCACACCCGTAGAAACCAGATTTAGATACTTATTTCGTGTTCGCCCTAAACATTACATTTGACTGATCTTACTATTATTATTATTTTTATTATTATTATTATTATTATTATTATTATTATTATTATTATTATATTATTATTATTATTATTATTATTATTATTATTATTATTATTATTATTATTATTATTATTATTATTATTATTATTATTATTATTATTAATAATAATATAGGTTAGTATTGGTATACACAATGCTACCGTAGGTTACTTCTGCGACAAGCACACAAGAAGAGCCGCCTCAAACCAGAAACCGCAAGTGACTGATCACTGGCGCAATCGCAATATAGGTTACTGGCTATCTATGCGCATACTTCGAAGTACACAAACACCTGCTTCCCGACGACGCGCGAATAGTGGGCGATGTGCCCATTATCCGTTTATTTGGCAAAATTTTGCCAGTAGTAGTAAATATATACCTGGTACTGTATAGCACGGTACATGTGAGGTACACAGACAGGACCTACGAAGAGGTGTTCGATCGGCACTTACATATCCGAGAGTGCGCGGTCATAGACTATATTTATGTTCACCTACGATATGTAGCTGTCTTGCGACCCTCTTGGACCCGGGACACGTGGCATGCTTTACGTACCAGCCAGCCAGGTATGAAAAAACAATAAATACCTTGCACTTATTTGTTCTCCCCGAATCCGGAAAATAAAATTTATCGTGTCTTGCTTTATTCTTTTTACTATTTACCAAAAAATGATCTTGATTGTGCACGTAGTACTACCCTGTAAAGAAAGGTATGTACCAGGTCACAGCTACCACCAGGTATGATACTACAGTATACTCCTTAAATACGAACTACTAACAGTAGTAGTCGAGTGTACTCGCACTTCTGTAGTGTGATTCATCATTCTTTAATAATTCTTCTGTGGGGAGAGAGGAGTGTCTCTCTCTATTAATAATAATATGTTACCGCATGTAAGCAATAATGCGGCACCCCCACACCATCAAAATATATATATATATCCTTGCGAGTCGATCACATATGATACATCATGCCGATCTGCCTCTCTCTTCATACGACGCATACATCGTACGTACAATAAATATATAAAAATCGAAGAGTGCTGAATAATTTTTGTACCAGGTACTGCGTTGTGTCACGGCCGGCTAGGTCCAGACGAGTGCAGAGAGAGAGAAGCAAAAGTGTTGTTGTGTTGCAATATATAGCACTGCTTGCTCACGAGTACCGTACGTCGCTTCAGCTTGAAATGTCTCGCATCAAGCGCCAACGAACGCAGACACGCAGACGCATCACGAAGAAAAATCAAAGTCAAGGAGAAACGAAAGGATACAAGTACCTGGTACGAGTCTGTGGATATACTGGTATAGTTTTTGTGTCGGACATGTTTTTTTCGTTGGGGTTTAATTGGTTTTCGCGCGCCAAGAATCAAAGAAAGGCACGAGTTTTGCCATTTTTTTGCCGAGATTTTGAACGCGGGCGTTGTAGAGGGCTGGTTTGGCTTGCTCTCTCTTGTAAATATTATTGCGACGAAAAACACAAGAACAGCAGCACTCAGCACGAAAGTACGGCGGCACTCGGAAGTACAGCAGTGGCAGTGGCACGTGGCAACGACCCCCAACGACCCCTTGCACACCTTCCTCTCGGCTCCGGTCCTCGGCCAGCCACCCCACCTCTAGCGTGGGGGCACGCCTCTACGCCAACGAATAACATTGTGTTGGAAGTAGCGTGCGAGAGCGCGTAGACCGACAGCAATCGTGATTTTGAGCAGGGCGATAGTTCTTGCCAGCAGTACGGCGGTAGCGTCCCTGTCACAGAGTTGGTCGCACGGTGGCGAGTCCAGCAATAGATGGCGACCAAGCTGGTCGATGGGGAAGGGACGAGACAAAGCTGGCAAGAAGGGGGGTGGGGGCGGGCTGACAAACCAAGCAGACAAGGCAAAGGAGAGGAGCGATCGGGCGAGGCTGAGGAAGACCCGGCAGCGAAATCCGCCACCGTCTCAGTATTGCTCGGACGCAGACGACAGAGAATTCGAGGCACAGGTGAGAGAGTCTGCCGGGTACCCTTGAGGTATACCAGATACAGCTCCTGCTGTAAACCTGGTACTTTCGGTGTTGTATTTGTTTCTGAAAGCGTTACGCTCTGCCCCGCTGTGCAGTCTTCTTCGTATACAAGCCTGGTCACAGGTGTCCATGATACGTACCAGTGCTCACCAAAAACTACGCCAGGTAAAAAACACAAAGCAAGCCACAGATACCTGATACCAACCAGTCTGTTGTGTACCTCACCTGGCAGGGTTTAAGTGGGAGCTTGGGTACACGAGCGAATAGCCTGAGTATAGACGCCGAAGTGGTACATACATGACAGACGCATACCCTGGTAGACGATAACAATCTCACAGGCGTGATGCATGGGTGACGGAAGGTGTCGTGCAGGTAGGTCGTCATGGGCAACTAATTGCTCTATAGTGATCATACCCGGTACCCGCTGTGGGTGTACCCGTCGCCGCTTGAAGTTGGTTCTTGTGAATTGATGGAAAAAGTGGCCACCAAAAATTGACGATTATATGTACGTCGTGTGGGCCACTGCTTGGTTGGGGGATGATACCTTTGGTGTCCGAACTACTGGTGTATGTACTATTTATACTGCTGTATTGTGTAACAGCAGCAGTATGTACTCGTACGTAAAATACTTGAAGTTCGTACGAAACGGGCACAGCAGCACGTGCATACATATATTATTGTTCTTGCGCGTGCACACTCAATGTCGAGTTCGCACAGGGGTGCGATCGCCTTTCAGCTTTCAGCGCTCGATTTTCCCAGAACGGGAAGGTGTCCATCCCGAATAACCGAACAAGGTGTTTTCGGAAATATCTGGTCGAGGGCCTTCCGGAAATAAGGTCTTCGACTTTATAGCACGACTGCGCGTCGGGCGCGAAGTACTTGTCGTCACACAGCTGTGTCACCACCCAACTCATTGATTGTCCTGCTGCTGCTTGCTTGCGTGCATAGCATCTTGAAGTTAGAGACCATTCCATTTTTCGATTCGGAAATCCGAGGGCCCAAGTCGTCACATTTCGGGAAAATCCGAGGGCCCACGCTGTCAGATTTTGGCCCGGAATCTGACGACTTGGGCCATCGGATTCTCAAATCGAATACATTCCGGTCCGATTTTGCACATTCGGACTGCATGAGGTTAATACTTGAACCGTCAGATTGGATAGATCGAAACGGTCGGTTTCCGATCCCCTTCGTACTGTACCTGGTATAACTGATGTGTCTGGATTCTGGATGCCTTCCCTATCGTCGACCGGATCGAATTTGTAGTTTTTGTGCTCTTGCGAGTACAGCAGGAGAAAATATTCTGAAAGCTGCTTCGGGTCGTGCTCGCGGGTTCTGGGAGGTGCTGCGCTGTGAGCAGCAACAGCAGTAGGAGAGCAGCTTTAGCAAGAGCAGTCAACCCAACATCGGAGAGGTGTTTAGGTTGCTGCGGCGTGGCGTGACCGTGTGTTTAGACGGGTGGAGAGGCTTGAAGAATAATCGATGGAGAGATCCGATCCACGAATCTCGTCGAAGAAGTTGAGTTTTCGACGGAATGCGTAGATCGGATCGGATCGCTCGATTAAAAAAAAATGGGATCGAAAAGGCAGCAGTATAATGAAGCCCGATTTTGGTTTTCGATCGGAAACCGAATTTTCGATCCACGTATCCGACGGTACAAGAATTGGCCTAAAAGCATATCCTTTAGTTTTGGTATCGAAAACTACAAATCTGAAGCTCGAAATCGAACCCCTGTGTGAACTCAACGCCCATGCTGTACCTGTTTTGAAGTATATGATACATCATACTGGTAGCGTTCAATAGTGTTGCTCTGCACGCAGGTGCCAGTGATACTTCTTCTAATTACAGAACTGATCCCAGTCGCGGAAGACGGAGAGATAGAACGCTCGGAGCCCCGCTGTCGAGACGACAGCTAGATGAACGGATATATAGACTGCCTAAGAGCAATATAGACGCACGTCATCTACGAGTCCGGTCGATCGATGAAATGCGTCAGCCGGGCGTGTATAGCCATGCACATTGCACATGCATGAGAAAATAATTGATAAAAACATGTGGCTCGTACCCGCACGACTATGTACACGATTAATCACCACGCGGATGTTGAGGTATTAGTCCGTTGGGCTACTGGTAAAAAGTTAACCGATCGCCTACCCAATCTAAGCCTAATAGCACTCTTCCCCCCCTGGAACGGACCGGAATACGGGTGGACATGCCACCAACGCGCGGTTCCAATTTTTGGTGAGTATTTTTTTCAGATTCTTGACATGAGGCAATTCACTTTTCTTCAAAAAGCGATTTCATGGTGGACGCGAGATACGAACTCACGACCAACGACCATATCCTGCCGTTGACGCCATATGTTAAGGTCCTAGTCCGTTGGGCTACTGGTAAAAGGTTAACCGATAGCCTACCCAATCTACCTTATAACACTCACACGTAGAGCACAGGTACGAACGACAGTGTATCTCTGCTGTGTCAGAGTTTTGTGGCCACAAGGCTTGTACGATTGTACATCTC
Source organism: Macrocystis pyrifera (assembly GCA_031763025.1). NCBI lineage: Eukaryota > Phaeophyceae > Laminariales > Laminariaceae > Macrocystis > Macrocystis pyrifera. Next base: position 2,064,073 of record JASSKH010000009.1, on the reverse strand, counting down.
TAGGATTGAAGAATCCGCACGGACACTGGTTGTGCTGAATGTCGACGAGTAGGAACAACGGTTTCCATGTGAAGAGCACACACTATTAATAGTGACTGTTGTGTTGTAGTTTTGTGATCACAGAGCTTGCATCTCTCTATTAATAGGATTAAAGAATCGGCAAGGACACTGGTTGTGCTGGATGTCGGAAGAGTAAAAAGAACGGTTTAATGTGAAGAAAAAATATATTATTAGCGCATTGGGCGCGCGAGCAGACCGGTCCGGTTGGCGTGACAAGAGTCTGAATATCTAAAGATATAATGCCTGTGTGTACTCCATTCTCCGCTTGAAACCATTATTTCTACCCGTCGACATCCAGCACAACCAGTGTCCGTTCCGATTCTTCAATCCTAATGATACAAGCTCTGTGTGTGTTGTCTTCACATCAAATCGTCCTTTCTACCCAGCTTCATCAGTACACCCAGTGTCCGTCCTGATTCCTATTAATAGAGAGATACTATTAATAACTGTGGCCACAGACTGTGAGACAGAGGGAGACTAGGCCCTGGCATGCCTGAAATAATGCCTGAATGACCTTTTCTGAAACAGCGTGCCTGAACGCCCTTTTCGTGCCTATCTTGCCTATCTTCTGCGAGGCAAAGCTAGTGGTGTCTAAACAACGGCACTAAAAAATAATGCCGTTAGGTGGGATCTCCCAAAATTAGGGGAACGGGGTTTATTTTTACAGCCCACAGCCCACAGCCCACAGACAACACAGAACAGATCCACAGCGCACAGCCCACAGCCAACGCACCCCGCAACGCCACAGCTCGGTAGCAGCCAGATCAGGTTGCCGTTGGAGATACCACGATACCTGGCACCATGCCCGGCGGAGAAGGAAGTATGCACACACCAGCAACCTGCATTTCCACGCCAGATACACCTGGTGGCAGAGGGGTACCTGTAGCACCTGCAGCACCTGGTGCTGCAGTAACAGCACCACCAGCACTACCAGCACCTTGGCAGGCGACTCCGCCGAGTTCAACCCGTGACATTTCACCTGGACAGAGTACCCTAACAGGCTGGACCGTGGCAAAGGGGAGTGCGAACGCCCTAATCGCGCACAGCCCCAAACCCAGCGATATGACAACAGGTCGGGAAGTAGCTGCAGCGAGGGCAGCAACTCCGACGACGATGAAAGCGAAACGGACGATGGATATGCCGGTTAAAAACGCCCCGTAGGTTGCGGTAGAGGGATCAACGGCCAACACCATTTGTAGTGTGCCATGGAGTGGTTGATCATTGGTGGGCGTAGGACATCACGCTTGCTTGGCGTTTTCTGATACACGGACTCTGCGCGCCCCCGGCGAACAGCTGGTACCATAATTGCCGTCACGATCTAGACTAGGCAACGGGCTTTCAATGTTGTGGGTGGTGCTTGCTTGTGGTTTTTGTGTCCGATGATTCGACCGATGATATCGTTGAAGGGTGATGGGGCAGAACCCAACGCTGGGGCTTGAGAATTTGCCCGCCCACGCATGCACAAGTCGGATTTCAAGTTGGTTTGTTTCTGTGAACAGTGCGAATCAAAGCTCGTTTTGTTTTATACCAGGTACCTGGTACATGTTTTCAGAGAGCGTCTGCTGTTCCATGTATACGGTATACGCGAATAACACAAAACAACACTATTATTGTGGTAAATATTCCTACAGCAGCAGTAGCAGATAATACGCATATCATACCTTCATCCTCCATCTGCTGTAAAAGTTGTATGTCTCTTGTGGCATTTTGTTGCTCCCAAACTAAAATCAAGTATATGCGTACCTGGTAGTGCGTAGTGTGTCCCCAAAAACGAAGGCGTGCCGCTCCAAAGTGAAAAGGCACACTACTTCCAAGTAGGTCGTCAAGTGGGTCGTCTCCACAGTGCAGTTCTAAATATGTTACAGGCATGTGTTGGACGAGATAGGCATTTATGCCTGAAACCATTAACTACTTGAAATTAGTCTGGGATGTGCCTTGGCGGGCTCATCGGGTTTCAGGGACGTCTAAGGCATTATTTCAGGCATTTGCCTGAAATAGGTAGGCACGTTTCAGGCACGTTTAGGGCTTTCAGGCATTTGCCTTATATATTGCCTATATAAAAAAAAGTCGCCTGCGGCGTGCCTATCTCCATTTGCCTGAATGCCTTTTTGGCTTGCCTTAAAGGCCAGGGCCCAAGGGATACCCAAAAACATAAACGCTCGCAAATTCATGGGTCAAGCAAGTGAAATGCCAGCGTGCCGGGTACGAGAACGCAACAACCTAATAAACAAGACCAGACATTAGGAACAAAAAAGCAATAAAAAATACGTAATGAAACAGAATACAAACGACGCGAGGAGATCAGAAAGGCTGCTATTCATATTAATAGAAGGAAAGCGTACGTACTCAAGAAGGACAGATAGCTGCTGCACGGACGAAGCAACACGAAGGAGAGGAGGATACCGGCATAAGGAGGACGGGGAGGGGCAAGGATCTGTGGTCACCAGACTACAACACAGCAAAGATATACCGGTATATTATATTTTATGCAGTAAGCAGAGTTCACAATGCAATGCCGTGGTACTGGATACGACAGGCGCGACATACACACTTTATGAAAGATAGAAAAATCGAAAGAAAAAAAACGGATCGAAAGAAACAAGAAAGTGTCGCGCCCCCCCGTAGATGTGGCAGACAATACAGAACAGGTAAAATAAACCATGCAACATATAAACAGAGTAAGACCAAGAACGAAAAGACATAACAGACAAACCGAAGCACAAAAAAAAAGACAACAAAAACGAGAAACGAATCAAAACAGGAAAAAAAAATCCAGGCAGCCGCAGCAGTTTGTGGCACGATTAGCGTAGACAGGTTTTGCCTTCTATTTAGTAGTCGGTCTGGTGCTTTTCTACCCTGTCTGCCGTATCTTTCCTGCTCTCGTCAACCATGCCCCACCCCCGGAGAGGATGCGTCAGACAATAAAAAACAAATAAAGCAGGCTCGTCATCCAACCACAAGGAACAAGACTTCTTTCACAAGAAGGAAGAAATATAGAAGGAAAATAAGGAATTCACGGAGGACCAAAGCGCAAAAAGAAGACGGAAACAGAAAGAAGCATCGCGTTCGACCCATCTGCGGCAGTTGGCGGTATGAAAAGCATAAACATGTTCCATTTACTAGTCGGTCTGGTGCGTTGCTACCCTGTCTGCCGTCTCCTTCCTACTTTCGTCCACCGCGGCTTCCCTTCTACTCCTCCTGTTGCCCCCCCCTCCCCTTATTCCCTTGGGCACCACCCTCAGCGTTTGCGTGTCGCCGCCTACTCAGTTTTGTCTCATCCTCGTGCCACTTCACCATGAACCGTTCGGCTGCTTCAAGGACCCCCCGGTATCACCTACCCGCCTTTTTTACTGCTGTGGACCACAGCGTGGTCTCAACTCCAAACACTAGGGGGGAGTGTTCCGTTGATCCTTCGGTGTCTCGGGGCTCACTACGAGTAAGGTCGTCGACATGGCATCTTTGCCAAGTCTTGAACTGCCCGCCAGGTCTCGGGTTCTCCCCACCAGCCATCGTACCCGACTGGTAATCGCTCCTTGCTTTGCCGCGCCTCATCCCCGTACAAAAGAGCCGCCGTTTACGGATGGTCGTTTCGATGCTCTCGCCACGTGTCATCTTGAGGGCCTTCGCGTACGAGAGGGTGGTGTGGTCGGTACGAACTCGCGCTGGAAGTCAATGACTTGCAAGAGGACTTGATGGTGAGCCGTTCGGAGCTTGGCAAAGTGCTACGCTCTGAGAGTCCACGTCACACCCGTACAGCAGGGTATAGCGGTAGCTGGGAACTCGCGCAGCATAATATTTATAACTGTCGTCAACTTGTGTGCGTTGGTGGATAGTAGTCGTCTTTGTTGTCTCGTCGACACTGCATTCTGTCTTGCTTCATCAACAGCAGTTGTTGTCGTTCGGTCACAAAACAGAAGACATCGGATCAGGCTCCAATATTTCTACTGTACTACTGCACTTGTATTGCTGTTGTACCGTAAGCAAGACAGAAGACATCCGGATCAAGGATCAGGCTCAAATACGCGATAGTGCTGCGTCGTCTACGACTAGTACCACGTAGTATGTACAACGCAGCATTACAACAGCACTACTGCTGCCGCATGCTATTGTACATACCAGGTATGTGCAGTACTGGTATGATAACACTCTGGAGTCTGTAGTCGAACTCGAGCAGGGAAAAAAAAAAACGCGTAAACGAAATCAACGCAAGACAATAGACAGGTGTGGCACGGGCACCGGGCAGCATCGGGTGACGCACGGCGGGTCCACACATCTCTTGTGGCCGTGACCTCGTGGCGCCGAGCTACGAGCATCTAAGTTAGAGTTGCCTTGGTCTTTGTCGCAATCTTACCGGGTGTGGGCAGCTCGGTGTGGTAGCTTAGAGAAAGAAAGGAACAACAAAGCTGTCCGAGAATCGGCTGTATCCTGCATGCAGCTGCTGCTGCTGCAGCTGCAGCAATGCTGCTGCTGTGTATAGTTCATAGGTAGACGTTGCTGTGTGGACCTTGAGTACATACACGGAACCCAGCAGTACATTGCAGGGGCCCCAGCAATGTCCGTATCACGACACTTGGTGTGTTCGGCATGAGCGGCGGCTGTGCTGCTGGCTGTACTGCTGTGTGGATAACCCCCGCCGTGACACCGCGCCGTGCCTCACCTCTGCTGTTGTGCTGATTGCTGTGTTCGCAGAACGCGGCACGCCACAAGAATGCTCCGCCCCAAGCTTGTTCCACAGCGCGATCGATGATTGTTTTTTGGAAGGTTGCGTGTGGGAGGTTGCTGTGAAGTGGGGGTGCAGAGATATAAGCTGGTAAGGGGCACAGAGATGTCGGTGCTGTGTAGAGCGCGCTGCTTGTAGTTCACGAACTTCGTATTAATGCTCCTAAAGTGAGTCGAGAGAAAGGGAGATAACTCAAGTGAGCAAGAAGGGCATCGTGGGGGACACAACTCAGCCCAGATGTTGTGACCAAAACCTACCTGTATACAGATACAGTCTATCGGGACGTTGTCACACAAAAGATTCCCAACTATATCAGAATGTTCTTTACCGGGACGTTGAAATACAGAAGGTTCCCAGACTTATGTAACGTAATGTTCTGCGGACAAAGGGGATGTCTGAACTGCTCCACTGAATATATCCTAAGAGCTATGTATAATCATACAAGATTCGCCTGCAGATATATTCCCACGAGACTACACACAGCCTTACAATATTCGTCTACAGGTATGTCTGGCATGTGCAAAGAGCTATGTGCAACCATACAAGGTTCGCAAACGGGTATATGCGTTCCTATACAATGGATGTGCTACTCCATCACATTAGCCCACCCTGAATAGTCGTAGATGCAGATCACACGGCGATAAAAGGATGACCATATTATCCTAAATCGGCAAGAGGAAATTACTATTAATACATGGAAAACAAAATTGACTCGGGACTCAAAAAATAGAATATAGAAAGCCTGTGATGATGCTCACAAGGTTACAGGAGTCGGAGAGGGTAGAAGAAGCCAGAGAAGCAGGTGCGTCTAGCTCAGCGGTGACCAGTCCTGCCGACGACGCCAAATGTGAAGTGGGGGTGCAGAGATATAAGCTGGTAAGGGGCACAGGGATGTCGGTGCCGGGTAGAGTACGCTGCTTGTAGTTCACGAACTTCTTATTAATGCTCCTCAAGTGAGTTGAGAGAAAGGGAGATATCTCGAGTGAGCAAGGAGGGCATCGTCGGCGACACAACTCAGCCCAGACGTTGACCAAAACTAACCTGTATGTAGATACAGTCTATCGGGACGTTGTCATACAAAATATTCCCAACTATAACAGAGTGTTCTCTACCGGGACGTTGTCATACAGAAGGAAGGTTCCCAGACTTATAACATAATGTTCTGCGGGCAAAGGGGATGTCTGAACTGCTCCACTGAATATTTCCTAAGAGCTATGTATAACCATATAAGATTCGCCTACAGATATGTTCCTACGAGACTACACACAACCTTATAATATTCGCCTACAGTGTATGTCTGGTATTTTGAAAGGGATATATGCAACCATACAAGGTTCGCAAACGGGTATATGCGTTCCAATACAATGGATGTGCTACTCCATCACATTGCGCCGCGGAATAAAGCAGTTGTTCGATCAAGTGAAAAAAGGCTTCGGCCATCCCGAGGAGTTTTTGGACGGCGTGAAAATTTATATCCGTATCGAATCGGTGTGGTCGCGACTTAGTATCAAAATACCGGTTGGGGCCTCAGAGCCAAATATTGTGTCAGATAAAATATCGAAATGATGAATGACATATCCATAGTAAGTCGTAAGGTGAATCAAGTATACTCGTAGGAAGTTAGGGCGGGGATGGCTTAAAATCGATGGAATCAGACGTTAAAAAAGCGTTGAAAGGGAGGGTATTTGGGGATGCAAATAAACTGTCGTCACAGAGCCCGGTAACTAACGTCACTGGGAATAAACGGTTGCTATGACGAGCTTGTTAATATATATTTGGCCGATATCTCAGGGTCCATAACGGTTACCTGGAACGCCTCGCGCCTTTGCGACGTTTCAACTCACTACAGGTGAGGCAGATTGGGTGTAAGATCAAGTTTATAGCAGGAGATGGCAATTGTCTGTTCAGAAGCCTCGCCGATCAGCTGGAAGGGAGGCCGCAGGATCACGCTTCTGTCAGAGCAAAGGTGAGAACGAGCACCGAACCGCAGAGCAGTGTACACGTCACAGCAGAGGTCTGTGCAATTATCGTAGTGCTGTACTGCTGTATGCTGTATCCCTAAGACCCGGTAGGGTTCAGACGCAAAACTGCAGTTTGCTTAAATTCTCGGCCTGGAATCGAAACAAAGAAACAAACCAGAGGGCAGGCAGGGCAGGCGTAAGTGTTGCTTGATGAAATCCCCGACGTCGTGCCACCGAAGCTCCAATTGACGGTGTGCTTCGGCTCGGGCTTTCATAAATGTATGCTCGTTACCCCCAGAAAATGCTCGAGGCCTCCGGGAGTCGACTTCAACAGCACTACTTTCGAACGAGCACTTTCTCACCGAATCGCTCAGTGTCACACGACTTTTTTGTTGTTGTATATTTCAGTCGAGGATCTCGTTTGATGTCGCCATGTGTGAATATACCAAGTGCCGTGGACAGTCCGACTGTTTACGTGATGTCCCTCTCTTGGGAGTTTGCCCAATCGTCGCTGTACGTATGTTCGAGGTCCGTTTTTTCTCACATTTATTGTGTGCGGATTGTGTTTACGGCCTCACCCAATCTATCGGCATTTCAACCCTATCCAGCCACCCCTCGGCAAACTGGCACATGCCGTTTTCCGTCGCTTTTTACTACGGCAGGCATTCCACGGCTATCCGATAAATTCAAGGGTTGGTATATTCGATGTAGAACGGCTATTAATAAGTACCATTGCGTCCCATTGTAGAGGGACCGCAGGGTTCGTCTCATGATGTAGCGACCATTTCTTGCTCTGTTCGATACCACGCAGATTACGTCCTGTGACCTATGCCAATGGAAACGCGAAGGCAAAAAGTTTTCTTTCAAAAATGTTGCTTTTAAAGAACAGCCGAAAAATATCCTCGTACCGCCGCTGTCGAAAAAATGGAAAAATGTTTGGTTTTTTCTTCCTTTTGTTCTAACAGCTGCAGGCAGCGCAATTTGTTTTTTCTCGTTGCAAATTGTCAACACACTGATGAAAATCAGCTCGTGCGACGATAGACGCTCGATCTCGACATAGACCTAGCCCACGGCCAACCCGCTTGGTGTCCGGCAAGGCCAACGAGTTATAGATATCGGCCTCGAAGATATCAGGTGGATCCATGGTCTAGTGAGCGAAAGCTTGCCGGCGACTTCGTACGGTATCCTCCCAAACCTGAATAATAAAAGCCTATTTTTTGCCATTCGAGACGGATGAAGAATTTTTGTCATCTTTTTCGTGCACACCAGCGGCCAGTCGTTTTTTATCATACGCCTGGCCAGCTCCCACCACATGACACCGGCCATTGTGTGAAGACGGTGACCCTAGGGTGGGTCGGAGCCCCCAACGAGCGCACTCTGTAATTCATGACGCAGTCGTTGGTTTTGTCGATGGATGTCTGTCGAGGACTCGGAATCCCGCCGTTTCGAGCTAAAGCCGATCTTGGCCCAACATCGGCCCCAGAATTGATTTTTTCGGGGTTTTCCAAAAGTTTAGAACTTTCCGTTTAAGTAAACGTGCTCATAGCAAGCTGTACCTGAAATATTCTGACGGTTATCTTCGGAATTCATGTAAGTATTTATGGAAACTTTGCGTTTCCATTGGCATAGGTCTGAGAGTCGTTTTTTTTTGTTCATTTCATGTAAGTAGAACAAGGTTATGGACGAAAAAAAAATACCAGGGTGTGAAATACCGGGGTTTCATTTGATTTTCGTTCGATTTTCGGATTCCGATTTCCAAACTTTGAAAAAAGACTTCTTTTTTCGACCCCAAGAACAAATTAAGCTTCGCAATTGAAAGATAGGCGTTGACCGCGCTCAGAAAATTCACTGGGCTACCTAGAACTCGCTTTACCGAAGAAAAACTGGACAATATAGAGGACTGGTGGTGGTCCCAGTTTTTTGTTACAACTTTTTGTATTGGCTATTTGGATCGGGGAGAAAGTATCAAGTTCAGTGTAGATATAGAAAAAACAGCGGAAGGACCTTGAACGGGAGCAAGCGTGAGGCTCGCTCCAAGTGTCCTTGCGTAGTGAGACTATATGGAGGTTATTCCAATGTCATACTGGAAGTTTTTTAGGTTGCTCTACAGTAGAGCGCTGGCTCATTACAAACACGGTGAAAAAAAGTGATAATCCTGATTGTTCCGTTTTCGCCAAGGTGCTGACATGAATGTCCAAACGGTCCCTGTATAATGAGACAGAGTGGTATCGGGGAACATCATCCATATGACGTGAACATGTATGAGTAGTACGTGAGAGTAACACCCAGGAAGTGTGAATCTGTATGATTGTGAGTTTGAAACCGCCTGGCTGAGTAGGCTGTTCGAAAACAATTGCGGCATCGTCTACGGTCCTTGGGGTTCAATTGTTTCAAACTCGAGTGGAAAACGATCAGTATCAAAATTACACGAGACCCAGCCGGCTATCAATAGGCATCTGGTTATGTGCGCACCGGAAGCTTACTCCCTCCCCCCCCCCCGTTTTTGCAGTGCCATGCCCTTGGTAGGCGGCGCCATGTTGTGGAAGCGATTCCTCCACGTCTCGTGTTTTTGTGCACCTACTCGTTGCCGGTCAATCACGATGCGCCTCCTTTATTTATTCCCGTGGCAGATTATGGATCATCTAGAGAACAACAGGGACATGTTCGAGCCGTACATGGAAGACGACGAGCCGTTTAGTGCCTATCTAGGGCGCATGCGCGGAGATGCGGAGTGGGGGGGGAATCAGGAACTTGTGGCGGCAAGTCAGCTTTACAAGGTGCAACACGGAAAAGCGAACCTGAAGCAGCCTCATAGCGACACGTGTTGATAAGGTTTGCCGGCGTTAAGGAAGTTCTCCAGCAAAAGTTGCGTTTCTCAAATGCGATAGTCCTCACGCTGCCGATCCTTATACTCGTCTCACTCGTATATTTTTTTTATGTTGCCGCCGTTGACTCTCCCACTGTACCATCAGACCAACGTTGTCGTGCACCAGTTCAAGGCGCCAAGGTTTTTTATCCCGTTCAAGAAGGCACGGTTAACGATACACCTCAGTTATCACGGCGATTATCACTACAACAGCGTTAGAGCAGTAGGTGATGACGGTGACGGACCAGCCCTTCCGATAGTCCTTCAGAAGCCTACCCCAGAACGAGCGAGGGATGGGCCACCGGCGAAAGGTGATAACTTATGTCAGCAATCGTAAAGAGGGCGGTCGCTCACACACCCTTGATCCCATTTGTGTGCTTGAGCCGCCTTCAAGTCAAGCCACCTCCAAGATGGGTCTGCAACCCAAAGGGCTCTGCAACCTAAAAGGGCGGTAGCTCACATACCCTATTGTGTACTCAAGCCACCGCCTAGATGAGTCGGCAACCTGGAATTGACCTTGTGTTGGTTCACAGCGCCCATAGGTGCGACTGCGGTGTAGCGTGCATATGTGCGACTGCGATTCGGAAACGACAAAATCACGATGGAGGGGAGTTCATTGAACGGAAGAGTATGTCGTGGTGACCGGGCGTCCAGCCGGGACGTTCTTTTTTGTCCGTTGGTGTGGAACCGAGCAGGCGGGACCGGAGGCGGGATCGGAGGCGGGTTTTACCGTTTCGCCGCACACAATTTGTTTTTACGCTCTGCAGCAGTAGGTGGGACAATCCTTGTTGATTTCCCCACTACTGCTGTAACTCTGTTAACCCCTGTGAGACTCCGATATGACGCCCCCCAAAAAATATGACTGTGGTGTTACCAATCGTATCCAACACGAGCAGCGTGAGCGCCGAGCAGTACGGGTAGGATCATGTTGCGCCCGTGCCTTACGACTCTTTGCATTCAACCAATGTAACTCGGACACGAGTTTTGTACCATCCTCCAATCACCCATCACCAATCACGCAGTGGACGTTGCTGTAATCGTCAAGTTTCCTCTTTGAAGTCCCAAATGGGTTCATAGTGCGCTTACAGTGTTTCAGTGTTGGTGGTCACCTCTGTCGACGGTTACGCTCACTTCATAAGAGCACTTTGGACAGTCTGTCACACGCAGCAGTCCAAGGACTGAGGGGGTGTTGTGTGCTCCTTTCGTACTATCGTTCCAATGTAAAGCGTGGTCGCGCTTTGTACATCCGTAGCTTTGAATTTTCAGCAACCGTGGGCATCTTCGTGCTTGTGTTTTATGATACATAGGGTCGGGATGACTATTGCCCATGCCCTAACAAGTACAAGGTACCCCTGCGGGATGTGGTTGATTTGAAATCCCGAGGGTGTCTCGAGTTGAAAATGGGCAACATCGTAATCTGCTGCCCCTATTTATCTGATGAAACGATGAGGTTCGATGATGTGTGGTTGATTTTGAAATTGGACGTGAAAAAGTGGTCACGATTGCATCTCCCTGTGAACTTTGCACACACAAACGCCAAGTACCGTGGCTATCACAAAGGCCAGGAAAGGAAGCGCGGGTGCTGTTGTACCCCTGGTGTACCGCTGCTACTCTATCATTACTGTCGTTATAGTGTGTACCAGGTACCGTGGCTGCGCGGTTGTTTTGCATTATTTCCGAGGAAGTGTGGTTTTACATCGCCCTGCCCCAGCAATTACACCGCTCTTGGAAATGATGTGTTCGTTCCTGGTATTTCGCCAGACGACAGGATCATGGCGCACACGCACCCAAACATCGCAAAGGAAGCTTGATGTGCGACTGTTGTACCGTGGCTGACACAAAATAGAGAGCTTGAGAGTTGGAGGGACGGTGTGATAAAGCAGCGTCAGAGCGAATGTCTGATATTGCATCGTTTCCATGGTCCTGGGCGACTCGCCGTCGTAGAACGCAATCCCGTGAAAAAATCCAGCTGGCGCGACTTGGAACGCCCAGAGAACTCGCCACGGAGCCCGACCGAAGCAAACTTGCGCCGCTGTGCGCATGCGGGCCCCCTGCGTGCGTCACAACTGAGGACGCGAGAAAAGACCCGCGGCCGGAAGAACACAACTTGACAATGCCCAAAAAAAGGGCATTCATACGTATGATAAACGTATACCGGTAGCTCCCTCCTGTTGTTCGGCTTCATAGCGTTTTTTCATCTTGCGACAGCATGTCCCCCTTTCTGACGTGCACAAATTCACGACATGTTCTTAAAACGACGGTATATACCGGTACTTCTTCGCTACGCACCCGTCGCCCTAATGGGCTCCATCCTTGGTGTGCCCTTGAGCAATCTGCAACTTCGATGCCACCATGTACGCGGAAACGTACAATACATGGTTGATACATTTAATCCCACCCCCGACATTGCTGTGTTGCATGATCAGGCGCAGGCAGCCCATGGCCTGAACAGGAGGAAGCCGTCTCGCGAAGCTGTCCCTGGGCGTCCGCGACACAAATCGCTCAGGTGTTGGAGTCCACTGGAGGAAGAGGCGATGACGCGATTGAGCTCTTAATTGCCGCGCGAAATGAGCCTGCACTTGAGGATGGCGCATGCAGTGGTGGCGGCGAGCCCGCGGACGGTGCCTCGACACCGACCCTCGCCGAGACTAGCGCAAAAAATTCACCGCAGGGTAGCGGGGGTTCTGAGGGAGGGAATAGTGACGGGAAAGGGGTGGGTCTTTTGAACGGGAACGGTAGCAAAAGCGAAACGTCTAGCCCGGCGACGAAGGGGACGAAGTCTGCCAAGAAAGTCGCCAGGGCGTCGGATTGTCCATGCGGCAGCGGGTTGAAGTACAAGAAGTGTTGCCGCAAGAAGGACGCGGCGATAGCGAGGGGTCAGATTGCTGCGCCGGAGCCTAGAAGTTCTACGGCGCCCGCCGACGATTCCTCGATCGCGAATGATTTGGGTTCTTTGGTAATTTGACTGCCTGTATATGTTGGGTGTTTCTGTTCGTGGTGGGTTTTTTTAGCCGATGTGATAGACACTAGAGCGTCTGCTGACCTGTATCGTATCGGCCTTTTCGGCTTTTGAATGAAGTACGTCGCTCTTGAGTTTTTTTACGCAGTAATGAATACTGTACTGTTTTTGCACAATTCCGTCATGGTTCGCAACGGTGCACCAAGCGAAAGCACCTCACAACTGTCCTAAACTATTAAAGACACACAGCACCTCGTTGTATTCAATCTGTCGCGTCACATTAACAGCGCGCGCCGGACACCTACGTACTGTTGTAGCGTCATTCTTAACGCCAGCGTAATTACAAATAGCTTCTTCATGAAGCGCACCAAACGTCAAGCTTGCTGCCTACATTGCACACGGCAACGTTTCATGACCCTCCCTGAGACCTCCACATCCCCTTCCCTTGCCACCCCTGACGCCTGAAGTTCTACAGACGAAAACATGGAGTCCAACAAATGGCACTTGACCATGACTGGCGCTGTTGAGGGAACGGATGCCACGCGTACCCCCCCCTCTTCCAAGCCCAGCCGAGCTTGTACGACCTGCTTGCCCCCACGCTTTATTTGTGCAGGCAGAACCCATTCCAACATTCGACTCTCAGCCTTCCATATCGCCGGTGGCTCCGATTTCACGACGCCCTGCGCGCGAAGTAGATCAAAAGGCAGAGCGGGAGCGTGCACAAGTTAAAGGCTTGAGGTTCAATTGCCCTCGCATTGATTGCTGTGTCAAATAAGACGAAAAAAGACATGGCCTACGTTTGAACGGAGCCCGACCAAGGCCACCGTAGCGCGCGGAAATGTATCTAAAAATCTTGCCAAATGGCGCCATTGCATTTCATGGTTGTTCAACAGAGTCCAACCAACCCCGCATAAAACTACTACAGTTAGATGCTCGGCATTGGGCGAACGGTAAGAAATGAGACCGATCCTACCATCAATTTTTACGTCCGAGCATTCCACGTGTTTGGCGCAACAGCAGCCAACGGTACGCTTTCATTTCACATACACGAGTCAGCTCGTGGACCCTCTAGCAGTGTTCTCACCTCCTCTTGGCGCGGCACAAAAGGCATGTGCACCAGCACCGACACCCCGCTCAAAGACTGAGGTACCTGCGGGTTCGCAATGATCTGCACCCAGACGAGCACGGCCGACCCCGCCAATCGCAAGCGGCACGTCACTCTGACGGGAAGCTGCTTAACGGCCGGAGAACACCGATACATGACCGTTGGGAGGAAGCTCGGGATCGTCGCGCCCGGCGCCTGTGCTGCTCTAGGTTTGCACAAGTATTCTCTCGTCGGCGCCGTGGTCGCGGTCTCCTCGACGACCGCAGCATTGCCGGTGGCAGTGGCGATGTGCCCGTGCTTATCCGTGACTCGTATGCGAGCGCGAGTCCCCGGAGAAGCAGCCACGAGGACGGACCCCATAACGGCGTAGCTTTGCAGGATCGACCCTCGGTGCACGTAAGCGAGATCTTCGCTTACCGCCACAGAAACAGCGGGGGCAACGGCACTGTCGCTGGGGGGTGGAGCGTTTCTCGTGGTAGAGGCATCGGGTCTCCCTTCGGCAAGGCCAGCTGGGCTGTTGTCGCCAAGGATTGGGGCGCCTTTGTTGGGGCTCCCATCGCCCACAAAAAACAGCTCTTTCTGCAGTGGAGTCTCTGCGGCAGACGACCCACCGAGCACAGGTGAAACGACGGCGCCCACGGCCGGTGGCACAGCCCCTGTTGCCATGGTGTGGCCACCGGTGTTCACGGACGGCGCCACATCAGCAGAAGCTTGCGCGGAAGTCAGCGGGAGGCTTCCGCCGGCAAGAGCGACAACAGGAGGTTTCCCGTGATGGATCACGGCCGAAGACGCAGGGGCAGCACCCCGAGACGCTGGGGGCTTTTTTAGCGGGAGGAATATCACATCCTGCTCATTTGGCTGGTCGTCGAAGTTGGCCTTGAAGAAAGGCGCTTTCCAATCCTTGCTTTTAGCGGCTGAAACTCCTTGGTAATCGATGTCCTTTGACACAGTAGCTCCTCTGCCATCACTTGCACCGTCGCCCGCTCCCGCCTGCGTATCGGTCGATAACGGGATGGATGTCCCAGAGGTGCCCCTGGGACACAATAAAACAAATACGATGTCAGTCGGGAAAGAAAAGGCGCAAACATTACTGTTGCCAGATAAGGTGTATGGTGTACCCGTCCGCACAAACGGTTTCGAAATATTTTAGGTACCGTCAGGTGCGGTACGGTGCAGTGGTGCCACAAAAAATCCGTAACGGGTTTCGAGCAGTCGGTCAGCTCACGTTTCGTCGCCAGATTCGCTGGTGATGGGCACGATCACCACGGTCGACGCCTCTGTTCCTTGCTCTGTTTGTACGTCGTTCGCCAAGTCGGCCCACATGTCGTCATCCTCCCAACACTCGCTCTCCTCGTCGTTCCAGTCGTACCCCTCAAGCAAACGCGGTGGAAGGGCGCGGCTTTTGCTGCCATCGCCAACAGGTATCTCTTCCGCACGCCAAGCCAGCGACCGAAGCTGCCAATACCCAATGTCTGCCGGGTCCCTGTTTCAATGCATTGCGGTGGGCCAGTTTCAGAGCACAGCAGGCCGATCCTATGTATGATAAGCAAGTGGTGGTGTTTGTGATCCTGCCAGCATACCCGATTTGATGCAGAGAAGCTCGTTGTCGGGTTCTGCTTTGACTTTCGAAGAAAACATTAAAACAATAGAAAAAAGTAGCTCCAACGCCTTCTACAATTTTATTTTCAATGAAGAAGCAGCTCCAACACCTTACATACAAACGGCTTATCATACAACTTGTAAAATTCAGTAAGTAATTCCTATATAAACACATCGTAAATTGTGCACAACCCCCATACAAAAAATGAAATATAGAGCAGGCGTATTACGCAGCTTGCAAAGTTGAGTATCAACTACTTAATCAGTCGAACTCACAGCTGACGTACTTCAAAATTAAAAAAAATACTGTACTACCGTACCGTAGGTAAACTTTAGTTACTACAAGTACGCATACATCGTCAGCTGTGACTTCCTGACTGGTTCGGGGTCTATGGGATACCTGTCATTTTTCGTTGTGATACTGGATATACCCTGGAATATTTCAGGTGCGTGTGCGTTACTGGTACAGTTTTTCCCCGAGAGCAGATTCATATTTCCATAGTTTCCCACAAACGCCCTTTAGCCTACAAGCGTTTCGATATTGGCCTCAACCACCAAAACATCAGAATTCCATGCCAACGCCCATCACCTCGTCATCTCTGCCAGCACACGTTTCATGAAAGCGAAGACCATCGAAGCACAGCTCCAGCTCTTGGTTCCAACCACCACCAAGGCCGGTGGATTAGACCTAGTAGAGCTGAATATACAGAACGAGCCTGATTCCGGACGTAAGGGGCAAAAAGAGAGGCACAGCCGTCGTGGTGTCGAGGCAGCCAGCCAGAAGGTTAAACTTCGAAGCAGCAACAGCCGAAGACGCAAGATACTCATCATGTTATGTCTGCACATGGTGCACGCCTCCTGCACAGGCGGACATATCCGTGGTTGCTGTCATCCACGCCAGGTATTCATGACACTCGCGCGAAACATTGTGACTCACAGTTACTGCTGGTGGCTTGTTGTATACCGGGTGCGTGATGGCGCCAGATGGTGTACGTACGTACTTGTCCTATCATGTGATTTACTATTTTGCACCGCGCCAAAAAAATAAGAACCCTGTTCGAGGTGGCTGAAGACGGGTTTTAGCGGCCGCCGCCGACAGAGATCTCCGAAAAGAAGGAAACCAGGACCGGTGCTTTTTTTGTTCGACTGATCACCACAACCCAACTCACTGACCTAACACAGACGAAAAAAGAACAGCTGACGTATTTGTAATAATTTTATAAAAACAAACACCCCGGGTAGCAAACAGCGGCAGCAGCAGCAGCAGCGCAGAACAACACCAAGAGTCCCTATCAGGGCAGGCAGGTGCGCACATGGGACCGAGTTAAGCTGCTTTTCTGGCTTCTGTTTTGCCTTTGTGTGCATCGTGCTCTCCGCCCTGTCTGACATGGACACTTCTCCGAGACAACCGCTCAGATATCGAGATCACAACTCCGCGTGTTCGGGCACGGTACAGCAGTATTAATAGTATATCTCGCGAAACCACTGTGCTGACAAGCAGCAGAGGGGGCTCTCCGCGTTTTGGGCCTTCCACCAACGCATACAACTTGACGGCAGCAACAAATGTACTGCTGCGCAAGTTCTTAACGACAGCTACTCGTATTCTGCATGTATCTAACTGATGTGGTGCTGTGGTAGTATACGGAAGGCAAGGGGGCTTCGTACAAGAGAGTTCGTGTGCAACCAACCAGCAGTAGGACGGGATGCAGTTCGAGAAAGTTTGGATGGTGGTGGTATGACATAATATCTCATCATGTGGCACTCTGTCCGGAAGTTAAGGACCGTTTGAGTATCCGTACGTCGTATAATAATAAGTATTCATTAGGGTCTTCCTCGGGATTTTTTCCCGCGTTTTTTTGCGGGATTCCGGAGAATCCCATTGTCCCGTGATAAATGAGAAATCCTGTTCCCGCATAAATGCGTCCCGAACAAATTATAATATCCCGCTCCCGCGCCACGGAAAAGTGCAAACCTCGTTCCACACAAACGCGTCTCGCACATATTACAATATCCCGTTCTCGCACAAAGACGTCCCGCACAAGAAGAAACTCAAGGCAACCCCCAACTGAACACTTGCATTCACTTGCGGACAGCTGCACCTCCCCACAAAAACGCAAAACGAACGAAATTGGGTCATGTTTCTATTGAGGTGTGTGAAGGCGTTGGATGCACCACACAGCAGTCGAGGCAAGCCAGAAGTCCCGCGATCCGGTGATAAATAAGAAATCCCGTGCCCGCACAAACGCGTCTCGCACAAATTGTAATATCCCGCTCCCGCGCCACGGAAAGTGTAAATCCCGTTCCTGCACAAGCACGTCCCGCGGTGGGTACATCTCATACAAATAGTACCGTTTAGTCCACCACCGGGGCAACTGAGTCCCGCGGGATATCGTCCCGGAGTCCCGAAGGCGTCCCGAGGAACGCCCTCTGGTATTAATACCTGAACGGTCCTTATATTTCCATACAGATCGACCTGTACCTTCTTCGTGTACGTATGTATGATACCTGGTACGTACGTAGAAAGAATACGTGGGAGTACAACAGTATTAAGACCTATGCCAACGGCAACCCGAAGTATCAATAAAAAGTTTGAATTCCAAAGATACCCCGCCAAAAGTTTCTACAACACGCTTCCTATGGGCACGTTCAGAAAAAAAAAAAGTTCCCAACTTTTGGAAAAGCCCGAAAAAAGCAAATCTGGGGCCGATGTTGGGCCAAGATCGGCCTGAGAAAAACTCAGGCCGATCTTTGGTTCGAAGCGGCGAGATTCCGAGTCCTCGACAGACATCGATCGACAAAACCAACGATTGCGTCATGAATTCTGAACGGAGTGCGCTCGTTAGGGGCTCCGACCCACCCTTGGGTCACCGTCTTCACACAACGGCGAGTGACGTGCGGCGGGCGCTGGCCAGGCGTACGATAAAAAAACAAATAGCCGCTGGTGTGTACAAAACAGAAGACAAAAATTCTCGATCCGTCTCGAATGGCAAAAAACAGGCTTTTTTCAGGTTTAGGAGGATACCGCAGGACGCCACCGGCAAGCTCTCGCCCCCTAGAGCATGTATTCACTTTCTATCTTCGATGCCGTCATCTATACTCACTGGCCTTGCCCGACATCAAGCGGGTTGGCCTTGGGCTGAGTCTATATCGAGATCGAGCATCTACGTCGCACGCGCTGATTTTTATCAGCGTGTTGACAATTTGCAACGAGAGAATACAAAATGCGCCGCCTGCAGCCGTTGGAAAAAAAAAAAAAAACAAACAAACATTTTTTCCCTTTTTTCCCACAGCGGCGGTAGGAGGATATTTTCGGGTGTATTTTTTAAGCAATAGAGTGTTTGCGATAGAGGTAAAAAAAAAAAAAACTTCACTTCCGCTAAAAAAAGTGAATTTCCTTCCCTTCCTGATTTCGGTGTGTTTGCGAGTGAGGTAAATCAAATCCTGCAGGCGACGCCTCCGAAAATAAGAAGGGAAGTGGGGAGGTGAGGCAATGTGGCAAAAAAAAAAGAACGAACGCTGTGAACGGAAAAAAAAAAACAGCGTGCGAGTAGCAACGGCAGCCCAGCAACGTTTCGGCGGCACAGTTAGGCATGGGAATGGATTTGTTTTAGACGTAAAAAAATGTCCAGTCTATTCGAGAATCCGTTCAAAAAAAGTCGAAAGAACAATTTTTGAAAATAGTCTGCCACCACCCTATTTACTTGGTTTTAAACTACATTCACGTGTAGCACCGAGCACCTGATTACTCGACGAGGGAATCGAATTGGGTGATAAACTTCGACTGACACCTCCCATCGATGGAGAATGATCGACTGACTGGTTGTGTTTTGATCTGCAGATTTTTGCTCCGCTAAGTTTTTGTGGAAATACGCGGGAAAACTCGATTTTTTAGGTTGTATTCGTATCTTTCGTTCTATTTGACTGTACTCGAAAATCTAAACCAGTCAATCGATGCGGAATGACTTTGCACACACAGCAATGCAATCCGCACCTGAATCCGATTAGTAGCCGACATGAAATCTGTTGCACGAGTTGACCCTCTTTTGAAGAGTCAATTGTCGATGGGAAATTCGACAAAAAAATCCCGAGATAAAAACAAAGGACGTCCAGTCTTCATGGTATCGGACAAACGGTGCCAGACATGAAAGCGGCCGCACGCCGAGCGATCGCCATCACACCCGGTGTCATCGCAGCAGCGAAGACCATCTGTGATCGGGCCATGATGCAGCAGGAAGCGAGATACCCCTAGCGTTCAGATGCGAACGCATCACTATTGTTGTCTCACGTGAGAAAACGACGGAGTAAAAATACTCTAGCGTACCACCCTGTCCGGAAATATAGGAATGGTTTAATCATAGATGTGAAAATAAACTGTTCTTTACATTTCCGGACAGAGTGGTACGACGTACGTACCAGTACATACAGCAGCATGCAGATTTGAGGCGCGTGGTGAATGCAGCCTTGGCCGCAAGGCTCAAGCCTAGCAGCACGCAAAACAACAACTTGCCCGTGAGCTAGAAGTGGGGCGCGCTGCCACGGAGGTGCAGGCAGCGCCGCCGAACTCCCGGGCTCGGGCGAAGTGCAGTATAGCAACACGCAGCCGAGTGTCGATGCTGTGTGTAGGTACGAGGTACCAGGTATGTTCTTCTTGTTTACGTGTCCAACAGCAGTAAAACAGGACCGCATGCTGGGACTTGATCTGTACAACAAGATGTATTTCACAGGGGGGGGGCAGCTTTCTCGTGCTGACGGTCACCAATCCCAAGGCCTCCCCAGGAACGTGCGATTCGTTCACGCTCGCGCGTCCGTGTCTACGCTGCAACTCCATCCTCTGGGCTTGGTTGTGCGCTGTCCTGCAACACGTGTCGTATAAAAAGCAAGGCTGACCTTTTTCCAACTATAGCTCAACGCCACAACATCGATGCCGGCACTGCTTTTTATTTTATTTTTGAGAGGCAGCATCATAGAACGGATTTTTGGTTGCAAACTTTTTTTTTTCCCAATCACGGATTGGTTAATTTCCTAAAGATGTTTTTTCCCCGATAACGACCATGCGACATCCTTTTTTTTTTTAAGTACTAAAACGAATCCATTCCCATCCCTAACAGTTGACCGCGAAGCCACCACAGCCATCCCACGACTACAAGCAGCAATAGCAGGTAGCTGGCGCTAGACGCAGCTAGGAGCAGCGTGAGCAACAAAAATAAACAGCGTCAGCACCAGCACCAGCACCAGCACCAGCAAGCACCAGAAACCAACCAGCTTCCATTTTTTTATTGCTGTTGCTGCTGCTGCTGCTGCTGCTGCTGCTGCTGCGCTCGGCCTACGCACGCCACAGCGCCGGCGCGCTCCGCTACGCCGCCGCCGCCGCCGCTGCCGCTGCTGCCGCTGCTGCTGCTGCTGCTGCTGCTGCTGCTGCAGCAGCCGTAGTATGGTGAAATCGAAATGATACACGAGCTGTCATGCTGTCGCGCTCTCTACGAGCACGAGTACGAGTACGAGTGTGAATACGAGTCCTTTTTTGGGACGACGCATCTTCCACGTCGTCACCAAGCGGGCGAAAGCGTGTACCGTAGCAGCGGCGGCGACCCGCTGGCACGATCCAACGCCGCTCGTGCGCGCTATACTCAAGCTACACCTCTCGAGCCTCTGTGCTCCCAGCGGTTGTCGTGATGCGTACGGCAAGCAGCATGGTGGCATGGAAGATGCTCGGTGTTTTGATCCTTCGAGATTTGAGTTGCGTTCTGCGTCGGGATAATGCTCGGTGCGTGTCGGCCAATAAAACAGAGAGCCAAAAGTTACCGTAACTTTCGCTGAAATCCTTACTTCGCTAAAGTCTTTTCCGGCCGCTTTTTCAGAAATTTACCTCAAAAATTTACCTCGGGAGAATTTTTAGAGAAGTAAAAGTAAAAAAAAAAAAATCGCAAACACTCCAATATTTTTGAAAAAAAACTTTCGAACTTCGCGTTTCCATTGGCGCCAATGGAAACGCGAAGTTCGAAAGTTTGCCAATGGAAACGCGAAGTTCGAAAGTTTTTTTCAAAAATATTGCTTGAAAAAAACAGCCGAAAATATCCTCCTACCGCCGCTGTGGGAAAAAAGGGAAAAAATGTTTGATTTTTTCTTTTTTTTTTCCAACGGCTGCAGGCGGCGCAGTTTGTTTCCTCTCGTTGCAATTTGTCAACACGCTGATAAAAATCAGCGCGTGCAACGATAGATGCTCGATCTCGATATAGACTCAGCCCAAGGCCAACCCGCTTGGTGTCGGGCAAGGCCAACGAGTATAGATGACGGCATCGAAGATAGAAAGTGAATACATGCTCTAGGGGGCGAGAGCTTGCCGGTGGCGTCCTGCGGTATCCTCCCAAACCTGAAAAAAGCCTGTTTTTTGCCATTCGAGACAGATCGAGAATTTTTGTCTTCTGTTTTGTACACACCAGCGGCTATTTGTTTTTTTATCGTACGCCTGGCCAGCGCCCGCCGCACGTCACTGGCCATTGTGTGAAGACGGTGACCCAAGGGTGGGTCGGAGCCCCTAACGAGCGCACTCCGTTCAGAACTCATGACGCAGTCGTTGGTTTTGTCGATCGATGTCTGTCGAGGACTCGGAATCTCGCCGCTTCGAACCAAAGATCGGCCTGAGTTTTTCTCAAGCCGATCTTGGCCCAACATCGGCCCCAGATTTGCTTTTTTCGGGCTTTTCCAAAAGTTGGGAACTTTTTTTTTTCTGAACGTGCCCATAGGAAGCGTGTTCTATTTTTTTTTGGCGGGTATCTTTGGAATTCAAACTTTTTATTGATACTTCGGGTTGCCATTGGCATAGGTCTAATAGTAGTACTTTTTGGTGTGTCAGAGTTCGTCGACACAGCAAGCTTCAGTCGGCCGAAGCAGCCACCCCAGAACACATGAAACCCTCAGATAAACGGGTTTCTCGACAGGCGAACCACCCGGAGCCTTTCCCTGCGTGTGCGGCCGGTATTCTGAAACAGGCACAACGACAGCCACCAACGTATAGTCTACTATTGATAACTGAAGCCGCCGATCGCCCGCACCAAAAGTACCATCAGATCTCCTGTGGGATAGAAAACAAACAGCAACGCAAACAAACACATTTTCGACCACGAAGTACTGCTGTATAAATATCACTAAATTGAAAACAGCAGTTACAGCAGCACAGGCAGGCACAGCAGCAGCAATAAGTAGCACCATGGTTACAACAGCGCAGCAGCAAAGAGATCATCGTTGGCGCACTCACCGATCGATACAGTCCCGATGTCTTCGTGACTTGCTGTTGGCGTAGACTTGTCGGTCTGTGGGACCCACGAAAACCGATCGAGCGTCCTCGCTGCCTCTGCCAGGGAGCACTGAAATGGTACGATCGTCTGGAGAATCAAGCGCGTAAAGGGCACAGAGATAAATTGGCATGGTCACGAGTTATGTGCAGTGTTGCTGGTGTAGCCAGTAGCTACAGGCAACCTGGTAGAACAGAGTGCGACGAGTACTGCTGACTGCTGTGTGGTCTGTGCGAGCACGTCGTCTACGATCTACCATGGGGGCGTCTGATGTCTAATACCTGGCGAATAAAATCAAGAAAGCCATCATTAAAGCAAATAAGGCAATCGCTTCAGTTAAAGCGCTGCTATAACTGAACCCACTCTAGACGCAACTTTAAGGACCGTTTATATATTCATATTAATGGATAAACGGTTCTTATATTTATGCCCAAAATAGTCTGTACTTACGATACGACCACAACGAAATGTGTGAGGCATAGATACTGCTGTGGGTAGGAGGAGTTGAACCAAACTGTGGGGTGTCAAATACCAGGGCAGCAAATAGCACGCCCAGGATAATATGGTGTAGGTTAAACTTGGCGCCAGTTACGAGCACCGACGTAGAGCCTTAGTCAACCCGGTAGTAGGGTTGGCGACATCATTCAGAGCTTAGACAGAGCAGGCGTAGTACTGCTGTAAATCAGCAAAAGGCGAGCTTCATGTACGTAGCTCTACGAAAAAGCAGTTGCTTCCTCGAGCAAAATAGAACGAAAGCAGACAAGTGTAGGCAACAATAGGATTTTCCCTTACCTTCACCCTTCCCTCATTAGCACCCGATCGTACAGCAGCGAAGTGGATGTCGTGCATTTTGGAAACAAGCTACCCCAAATCAGGAGCAGTGGGAGCCTCTTCGGCGTCTGCCTTGTCTGCTACCTGGTGTCTTGTCCTGTGTCTTTAGTCTGCAAGCACAGAAAATACACCGCGTTTTTTATTGTTTTTTCATCCCTGATCCCTGGTTTCGCCTCAAGTTGGCGTTGTTTGTCACCCCGTGCGCTGCTGCCTGCTGTGGTAAATACACTTTGTACGACGGGATCTACGTATCACTACGTCTCTATACGTAGATACTCCACCCATCTACGTACGGACGTATGGACGCTGGTGATGATGGATCTGATGAGTAACCAGTAACCAGTAACAGACACCGCCGTTGCGGGGAACGCAACAACAACATAGCTCCAACAGCTCGCACAATTACCAACAGATAGATGCACTCTATTGATACTGCTGTGTGTGTGTTCTTCTTCTACTCGTCGACATCCAGCAAGCCCAGTGTCCGTGCTGATTCTTCACCCTAGAAAGATACGAGCTCTGTGGGCGCAGACTACGACACAGAGATAACACACCGTAATGCATTAATAGCCTACGCAATACCATGCCTTCGCACTAGGTGCGGCCGACACAACATACATACATACGCCAGCAACCAAAATACACCATAAAGAAAGAGAAGCAACGAAGAAACCAAACCGAAAAAAAAAACACAAGAAAAAGAAAAAGAAAAGGAGAAGAGTCCCAAATAAATAAATAAAATTGGAAGCCAAAGCTCAGACACATACAAACTTACCCCGAGCATGAGCCAAAAGGGACGTGCAAGGGGAAAGATACGAGAAGGAAAAAGGGGACTATGCATCCCGGTGAACACTTAACTAAGTAAAAAGAGCAATAGTGAGTGGGCCAAAATACGCTCGTCACCCACCCACTATGTAGTACTTCTTTCATAAGGATAAGAAGGGAAAAAAAAATCAAAATACATACCGAACGGCCGCAGCAGTTGGCGGTATGAGTAGCAAAGAAAAGTCCAACCTATTAGTCGGCCTGGTACCTTGCTACCCTATCTGCGGTCTCTCTGCGACTCTCTTCTACCGCGGTTTCCCTTCTACCCCTCCTGTTCCCCCCCCTGCCCCCGTACACTTGTACGGTGTTCCTCTACCCCTCCTGCTGTTACCCCTCCCCCCATTCCCTCTAGCACTACCTGCAGCGGATGCACGGCGCTGTCTACTCAGCTTTGCCTCAGTCTCGTGCCACCTGCCCATGAACTGTTCAGCTGCTTCGAGGATTCCCCGGTACCACTTTCCCGTCTGTTTTGCTGCAGTGGGCCACAGTGCGGTCCCAACTCCAAAGACTAAGGGCCGTTCCTAACGAACCGAAAAGAAATCGCGATTCGTGACTTTTAGGCATGCCAAAAGATCACGATCCGTGACATTTCAGTTCTAACGAAAAAAGCCGAAAAAAAACGTTGCGTTTCGTGATATTTTCAAATAGTTCAAGTTCTGATATTTCAAACCCAACGTTTTTTTGGGGGTGTGGAGTGTGGAGCAAACTCTCGAGAGTGGGGCACGGCCAGGCCGGGCTGGGCCGTCCGCACCTGGCCCAGCCCGTGACATATTCGAATTGCGGTCCGAAGCCTGACCCAGCCTACGAGATTCCAACTTCGCCGGCCGTCGGCCAAGCTCGTTTCGCGAGATTCCATCTCGCAGGCCGTCGGCCCGGCCTGGCCAGTGACATCCCCAGGTCATTTTCGCGTTTGTCTTCCAGCAGTGGCTCCTCCTCCTTGAAATTTCGAGGCCACAACCTCCTCGTTAGCCCGCGCCCAGCGGTGTCTTTGGGTAGCCGCCCGTAGTCCACAAGCGGCGTACGAAGCAGAGTCTGCCATGCCCCTATGCCGACCATCGGATACCGTTGGTGCACGTGGGTTGCGTAGTGCCTTGATCAGGCGTATTTTGAGACACGACAAATGTCACGAATCGTGATTTTGTTTTTTTTAGGGAAAAGCTAAAAAAATTGGCGTCATGAATCGTGATTTTTTTGTCGTGATTCACGACAAAAAAATCACGATTCACGACAAAAATCTCACGAATCGTGATTTTTTTTGTTCGTTAGGAGTGGCCCTAAGGGGGAGTCTTCCGTTGATCCCTCGGTGGCTTTGAACACTCTAAGGTCCTCAG
Organism: Macrocystis pyrifera; assembly: GCA_031763025.1. Lineage (NCBI taxonomy): Eukaryota > Phaeophyceae > Laminariales > Laminariaceae > Macrocystis > Macrocystis pyrifera. The sequence goes on along the minus strand of JASSKH010000009.1, from coordinate 2,038,524 downwards.
CAATGGCCCTAGGCCAAGTCTTGGGCTGCCCGCCTGGTTTCGGGCTCCCCCCACCAGCGATCGTCCCGAACATCAACCGACTGGGCAATCGCCCCTCGTGTTGCCGCACCACAGCCCCCGCAAAGAAGAGTCGCCGTTTGCGGATGGTCGTTTCGATACTTTCGCATCGTGTTATCCTGAGCGCCTTCGCATACGAGAGGGTGGTGTGGTCGGTGCGTAGTCGGCGCTGGAAACCAATGACTCGCAGAAGGACTTCGTGGTGGGCTGATCGAAGCTTGGCGAAGTGGTAGTACGAGTGGAGACTGGTTACGGGGCACATACGAGTAGTGTGGCTTATGAGATGTGTGTACCTTGCTGAGCCTTTACACCGTTCGATACAATATCTGATGATGGTGTGTTACACTTTTCTTTCGCCATGAGTAAACTGTCACGAGTGAGTGTATTTTTCGCTCGCAGGTAACTCTGCTGTGTGTACCTGCTACCGTACATTGTAACCGGCGTCCCCGGTGACTTGGAAGGTGGTCAGCGTGGCTAATAAGATCAATTTCGTGGATTCAAGTCTCACCGAGGGTACATACTCGTCATATTACGGGGGTCTATAGTTAACAGGACCTATGGTATACATAAAAACCTATATATTTAGGTATTTTTACGAACAATATTTGGTCCTGTTTACTGTGGTCCCCCGTAATAGGACTTTTTCTTGCATACAAATTGATTTTAGCGGAAAGCGCGAAAGCGTTCTGGGACGCACTTTCTTCATGGTCTTACCTGCATTTAAACTAATTTGGCGCGAAACGCACAAGGCCTACATACCGCATGCGTCAGGCAGCCTTGCCTCGTGTGCCTCTCTATATTACTGCTGCAGTACTTGCCTACGATGAAGCTTTGGGGACCACTTACCCTTGCACACAGCAGAGATGCTGTGCAATCTCTTTCCTACTATTTCGGTCTACCCGTATAAATAGGTCATCTTCCCTTTCTTCTTGGAATTTTGAATCGCGGTCGATGTTTTGATATGACAATATCAATCACGAGCACTCACCGTGAGTGAGCAGCTTTCCCGACGGAGTGAGATGAAGACGTATAAACGAGTATGTGCAAGTGGAAGACTATGGTGGAAACACACAGATGTGTCAATCGCATCTTCTGTTGTACGTGGTACATATTGACAATATCGAGTAATTCCTTCGGCACATATTGTGGTATCATGTTTGTGACATTATTATTAATGGGTTGCCCCTCGACAGCAGTAGTAGCAGTCGTGAATCCTATTTGGTTGAACCGCGCACAGTCTTCTTCGTTGATCACTGCTCCCACAGCCCCCCGAAGCATACAAACATTAAAAAGGTTTTCCCATATAGCTCAAGGGCACCCCGCTCTTGGACGCTGTGTACCGACCGTAAGTGTCGGGTGTATTTTGCATGGAGAGTATTACCTACAATTCTTGCGAAACAATCAAGGTACGTGGAAACGTTGATTGACAGAATGCGCAACACAAGAAAACACCATCATCATCTTGTTCTCAAAAGAGCAATAACGTCGGCTAAATCCCATGATGTCTACTTGAAAGATATGGAGTCAATGCACAAGCTGCACGTGTCGTACATCAGTAATTTGATCTGAAAAGTGCTCTCCAAATTGCCCGCACATGACACGCACCACTATTGCTTGTACGACCGGCCAGAATTGAAGCCCGCCTGATGTATTTCGTCTCAGGCGCATCCAATTCGCACCCCCGACCGAATTTACGAATCGCGTTCTTCTCCATCGGTTGTTTTAAGTCGAGACAACGCTCGTTTGGTACACAGCAGTTTTAGTATGCCCTCCCACCTTGTGATCCAAACAACTGATTACGATATAATACCCAGTTGATACGACGTACTGGCAAACGTGCGAAAACCCCGATGACACCGATGACTGCGCAGCAATACTCTGGTGCCCCCTAATCTCGAGCAGCTTGATGTTCTGCGCACTATCTTTTCAAACTGAACGTCGTCGGCGATTCACTCTGCCATGCGTGGCGCCTGCAGGACCTCCAGTATCCACGGGAGCGCGCAGTTTGTCCTGATGGACGCATATTTCTCTCGAACGAGCCTTGGCGGTTCCCTGATGATGCCTGCGTCACCACCCGTGGGGCGCGGGATGTGGGTAGCACGTGCCATGTTAGCCCAAAAGCAGTAAATACATTACCAGAACTGTATAGGGCCTCGCTCGAGCACCCGAAACTGAAAAAACAAACGGGATGGGTTTTTGTTCGATGTATTAACAGTACGTCTCAAGGTAGCCGGCCTTGTTGCTCAAAATCGAGACAACCGCGTTATTCTTGCGCTTCCATATGCGCGACGACATCGTACACTTCAATGATGGATTAGGAAGAAAGTGTACAGCGCTTCGTAGGTACGACGAGCGTCATTAATGTGGTGCTGGACTTGGACCGTGGCCGATATGTTATACTAGGGTGGTAGCCGGCTCGAACAAGTCGGAAGCGAAACAGCCCTGATCGAGGGGTATGCATCAAACTCCATGATTGCGTAGTAGCATTGATTCTATCGTGACACAATTTCTCAATATCTCCCGCACGTTTGACATCCAATACCTCCCGCGCGTTTGGCATCCTGCTACGGATAGCTGGTTTGGCCCCCAACGTCACAGGAAGATATTGCGGAAATCCAGTTCGGATACTTCGCGTTGCCCAACAGCACGAAGACGGTTATTTCACACGCGCGAGTACAACCTATGAAGGCAATAGCAAAGGTTTTCGTTTCTATGTCGGAACGAAAGCACCGATTAAGCCAGTGGAAACGCCTAGCGACAGACAGCGCGGCACCGTATCCAGCATTCGATCAAACTATTTCTGCATGGCCCCGTGTGCCAGCTGCTCATATTCCCCCCCCCATTATATACCTGGTATATATAGGTTGGGTTGGCGTCGTTGCAACGACGCTGTAAAACACGCCTCTCACTGCGTGAGCTAGACTGCCAGGGCACCATTTGTTTTTCTTTGGCGGTTACCACGGCTGGCGGTCAAGTTAGATCATTTTTGTGCGGGGAGAACGTTTGCTCCGCACAAGGGGGATGATCGTATCACGTAGTGTGCATATGGTGAGGCACTCACGAGGTATTTACATAGTTAACCCATTTCTGTCTCTGGAAGTGGCCACACCGGAAATTAAATCAGTTCATTGGTCCTGTCATCCATATGCAAGAAATCCGCCTCGAAAGCGGTTCTTAGTAGGATGCAGCTCACCCTTCATGCGACTCGCCGAACACCTCAAGGCGCTTCGCGCTTGGTGCAAGCAATGTCTGCCTGGTCGGTGAAGCCCAACGTGCTCCGTCCTGGCATTGCAGGGATGTGAGGGTCTAAGGTCATACGACTACGGTTATGCATGATAATGAGTACAAACCCCCCCCCCCCGCTACGACAGTAATATCAAGATCGTGGTGATCAACAGTCGGCCATAGAATCTACCTGCACGACGAGTAGATGCATATACACTCTTCTGCACCATTTGTACCGCAGGCACGCGGTTACATTAGAAAGCCAGCCGCAGAATACTCCCTTGCCTGGATATTACATTGACAGGTAATCGGAATCAGTCAGTCAGTCAGTCAGCCTTGACGTGCAGCCTTCCTCGCTTCCTCCTTCACCACAGATTTCTGGGTCTTTGAGCAGATTGACCCACCAAATGGGCCGCCGATGCTATAATAGCTCAGAAGAAGATCTCATTATGCTCATGATGGTGGAATCATCCTGATAGAGGTGGCAACGAACAAGAATAAGACAAAATAGCAGCGACAACGTCAGATGTGGTGGACAGTGACAGCTTACTTGAGGGGAAACCCAGTCAAAATCCTTGCCTCTTTGCGGCCGTACATTCAGTCGGCAACAACAAACTAGACGAACTCAAATGGGATCAAGTCTCACACCCGACGTGAATTTCACGGATCGCACCGACGCAGCAGACTTTCGGTACGTATGAATGCAGCGGTGCCAGTCCCACTCCTTTTTCATGTCCGTATAGTCTTGACTCCTGTCCGTGTGGCGGAGGGCCTACTCTACTGCCTCGAATTCCTCTGCGCTTTCTTCATGAAAACGCGTCTCTCAACCATAGAAAAACATGGATGATAAACGCCGTAGGTTTTGGAGTCACGTTTTCTGAGAGGCGGCATGGCATGGGTATCGTCGAGGTGCACACACACAAACCCATGGACTGTAGCCGCCGAGAGAAGAGGAGTCATCAATAGCTTGACACCAACCGTGTTGTAGAAGCAAGTTTGCCACAGACTAGCCGCTGGAGCCGCGTAAACACCAAAGGCGCGACCCATGCTACCGTATGCTAACGTGCAACATTGTTGCAGAATTGCAGGCAAGGTAGAACGGCGCAGGCGTGAACCTCAAAGAGTAGTAGTGCCGCGTTATATGCCATGGAGAAGTAGAGGGACCTGGCGTACAAACCAAAACTCTAACTCAATACTACTATCCAGACACAGGCTTCATTGCTCCTGTAAAAAACAGCTTATTTGGCATTGCCTTCTTCCCGCGACACTTGGTATTGATTTGATCCTGTACGTGCAACCAGATCTCAAAACATGAACTATACCGATTATACTGCGGGATATTTTTCTATCCGAAGCATGGGATGCCGGCACCCATGCGGAGCCCATGTACATACATATGATTTGCAGCACGCAAATAATTTCAGCTTTTTCGGCAAACGACACCTATAGTGTTGCGGGAACGCTGCGCCGGCAAGCGCAGTCCCCAAGAACAACATCCCCGGCCCTGCTCCTCGATACCAAGACGAAAATTGGGGCGAGATGCTAAATAGGCCGCTGCATCTAGCCTCTACCAAGTCCACTATAACTATGCCCATACCTGGAAGCCACGCTCCATGCTGATCGAGGAGCGATCCTTATTCCCACGTCTGTACGAAACTAGGCGACAGCACAAACAACGCTCGGTGCAGCCTTCAAAGACCGGTGATATGATGTACTGTAGATACAAACCAGGTACAGGGGTTGGTGATATACGTAGATACTTATATAAATATATGTAGATACATACAAGGTACAAAGTAGCCAAAACGCTCTCTTTGCTGCTTCAACAGAGCCACAGTTGGTGCAGCCGCTTGCCAAAGGAAGTGCTGTTGTTGTGGGTTCCAATGATCCGTCGACAAAAACTGACTTTACGGATGGCTGTTGCCAATTTTTGACGAACGCCCGCTCAGCTGACGAAGAAAATCACTTGAGGAGCTAGCTCTAAATCCGCACCCCAAAACCGAAGTTGAGAAGAATCGTACGGTCAGCCCGGTGAAGAGTCCGATGGGCTACGTACACAAAGGTGTATAGCGGATGACGTAAAAAACATATATATACTCGGATTTTCCCCCAAGACAACAAGATATTGGGTATGGCTCCTCAGCTGAGGAGCCCCGTTAGTCAGAGGCCTCTGGGCCCAAAATACCCCCCTACCGTAGCAAGTAACATCGTCTTGCTTTTTACGTACAGCCAGCAGGCTTTTCTCCTACCCCGGGGACGACCTTCTACAATCCCCGGCATTTTTTACCACGTGGCGGGCAATAACGCACGTAATGCCAGGCTCGCCGTTGCCTACGCACGTTGAAGTTTGTAAGCGTATTATTGCGCGAGTGCGAGTATCTAACTCATATCAAAGTGCTGGTTGTTTGGTGGAAGCAGTACTTGCTTTTAAAGGGGTGTTACGACCGCCGAACTCTACGACCAATTTACGCTTCTTGGAAACCTTCCACCAACGAACACAAGTTGACGACGATTACAAACATCTCACCGCACGAGTTCCTATAGAATAGCCGCAGCTACGTACTACTTACATATTTTTTACCGATTCGTGGAAACAGGGGCGTCACCAGTTTGCCCGCTCTGGCAACAAGGCGACTCGACGCATGTGCGGAAATCGCGCCTCTTTGCGACAGCCCCTAGACTAAATTCAGCACCGCCTTATGTAGCAGGGCCATGTGAGTTAGAAGAATGTTTGTGCCTGAAGTAGAGCAACCGTGCAGTTTTGACGCATGCTACGAATATACGTTAGGTGTGCACCATGTTACAAAGTTTCCCGAGACTCCTCACATAAACTCTATTCATCACCCAAAACGGGATTTTCAGAAAAGTGTATATTTAAGTATACGCTTAACCCGATGAGCAATCCCATGGCCTACGGTAAATATTTTTTTTTACATCGCAAAACAAAGGTACCAGGTACGATATCGGGTAGTTCATCAGTTCAGAAACTCCATCAGTCAGCAACGTTGCCTCGTAAGCCAAGAAAGCGCTACCCTTACCGTAGCAGCCACCTTCTGTAACAGGTGCTGTCCAACGACATCTCAACTAAGTAACGCAACAGGTCGTTCCTTCTACTAACGAACAGGTATCCTTGTACCGAACACGGCAGCCCATGCTAAGGCGAGCGGCGACATCACAGCAAACGAAATCGTTGACCGCATATCAACGATACCTGCTGGCCGCGATCCTGGAAGAGAGCTCCGACGACTGGATTATCGTGGGGAGTCCAGTTCCTCATCCTGGTTCGCAGACACTATTATTACCTCATTGTCTGGCCGTTCGCAAGCGATCCTTGTCGTCGTAGGGAGTGATCCTTCTACGCAATGCGGCTCACGTGCGAATAAAAGGCGACTATATACAGGGGAAAGCCCCACAGCGCGTTCACGTTGCGGCCAAAGGCGCCGCTTGATGCGCCACCAAAGAATAAACAAAAACAAAAAAGAGCGATGCACTGGCGCTCACGACAACGTCCGACGTTTCTGCTATCGGGTCGAATGTTCGCCTCCACAGGACGCCCGAGCGTGCTTTGGATTGAGTTACGCATCACTACTATCGTCATATCGGACTACTACGGGGGACCATAGTAAATAGGACCTAGGGTATACACAAAAACCTATATATTTACCCATTTTCACTCACAATATTTGGTCCTATTTACTATGGTCCCCTGCAATAGATTGCGCCGAGCACGACACAATTTTCCGCGGGCACTCCGACCCGCATTGATCCAGGCGCACTTCCACGGTTGGGTGAAGATGCATGCTATGGCAGTGCTGCGGCAGGGGCGGGTGCACCTACTCAGTATCTCTTGCTGAGGCTCCTCACTGAATTAGCTCGGTAAGCTTCACGAACCAAAACTAAATTTGAGTACAACGGAGCACTCAACCCTCTTGGGACTTCAGAAAGGAATGTTGGCGCTAAAAAGTGACGATTTCAGCAACAGTAACTTCGTGATCGGGAGATGATGCTAATTGGGGTCCGGGTTATAATGCAAAGCGTCGTACGGCACGCGCCCAACACGACCCTCCCCGTATACTGTTGGGCGCTCACGCTTCTCGTGTATAGACGGTCGATAGCATCAAAGTTATATATTGTTTCGGTCGCTATCTCGAGGTTCCAAAAGGGTCAAGCCGGTGAACAAATCGTATGGATATTGCCTGTATATTACGAAAGTGATTCCAGCGATAAGGAATGCCTTAATGTCTCATTGGCTAGTTCATCAGCGCCATCAAGGAACCCTCGTAAGTCCCAGTGAGAGCTTGGCCAGAGAGTGATGCTTCTACTGTAGCAGGTGTTAAGCGTAAGGCAGTATGGACCTAGGGACCGACTACTGCTACCAGGTTGATGCATTTGGCTCTGTTCTGGTCACTCACACGAGGTGCTTGACAATGTTGTAAGCTCTTGTATTAGTTGCTGTTTGCCTCGCCAGATGTCTTCGGAACGAAGGGGCGAGGCGCTCATCAGACAAGCAGGCGATAACACCTGCCAGGTATGGTGAGGGGGTGATTGCTACAAACGATAACGCCGCAACAGGGGAGAGGGAATATCATAACACTAGCCCACCCTGAAGGGCCGTATATGCAGATTCATAGAAAAATCAGGCATGAACAAAAACAATCCGGAGAATTCAGAGAATGGATCGAAGATGCGACACTTCACAACCCACTCCCACACCTCTAACTTGCAAGGCGGTAGCCAATTACACGTGGACATCGCGAATCAGACAACAACAAGGCCGAAGTACGGATACGCGGAAGCAGGCAAAACAAGCTAGAACTACCCGGAAGCTAAATCGAGGACATAAACTCGAGGAAGCGGTGTGGCTCGCGTAGCCAGGAGCGGCATAAGCTAACCTGAGAGCGAGACACAAACGGAAGAACAAAAAATTAACCGTTGCACTACCCACGGCGAAGGCACGGGGTGCTTCGAGAATTACAAAAAACGGGGGGGTAACGCAACAGAAACAAGTGCTGGCACGAAGGGGCTCACTCGAATAGTTAGAACAGTGTCGGAAAACAGGAAATCACGCAATGGGAGAACCCAAGACAGTCAACACCCGATCCCATAAAAGAGGGCAGAAAGGACGCGTGCGAGATTTCGCCGACACTGAGGGCGCTAGAACACAAAACATACAACGAGTAGACATCGTTATGGCCTATTGCTAAGGTCTGAGTCCGTTGGGTTATCGGTAAAAGGTTCACCAATCGCCTACTACCCAATCTAAACCTGATAACACGCTGCAATATCGCGTGGGAGAGGGTGGAATGAAAGCGGTCACGAAAGAACGAAATCTATCACCTCGGCCTGCTTGGGGATATTAAGAAGGCGGAGGGGGAACGCATGAACGGCAAATGGGGTCAGACCTAAACCTAGGGCAACCTATACGATGCGTATAAAAGGCTCACGAACATGGCCTCGGGAAAACCAAAGAGGGGCCAAGGGATACAAGAAAAACAACAAGAAAAACTGGTACCACTGAACGAATCGAAACGCGAACGAACGTTTCCGCCGCTCGCTAAGAGGGGGCGAAAACTCGTAGATACGGAACGCAAGAGACGCGTGATCGAATGGCAAGGAGACAGAAGTTGATCCAACCGTTAGCCCAATCGGCGCAAGAACTCAGCAGCCAGCTGCCGTGGAAGCAGGGAAACGACTGGAGAGTTCGTGCAAAGTCAAACAAAACAGTACACCTACAGCACAACAAAACGAAGAAACCACCCAAACAGTGACACGATACCAAACCTAGTCCCGGCGACCACAAAAGACACGCATGCGAAAAACTAAAATAGGCTACGGGGACGTATTCAAGTCGGCAGAGCCAGCTAACTCGGCTCTGCAGGACTCGTCAACGTTACGCACAATACGACGCATGAAGGGGCTTTCTTGGTGCACTTGCAGACACCACGAGCCGCGAACGGCTCTATCAGCCGTAGTATACCGAGCAGAAGATAGCGCGAGCTTGACCAGTCCGGGGTCGTCCAAGAAGCGAACGACGTACTGTCCAGGAGTTGAAATGTGGGCGAATTTTTTTCCGAGCCACCAAAGATGATCCTGGCCCTTGTACCAAAAGTGAGCGCCGATAGGCAAGGTGGCGTCGCTGAACCGGCGAGTCCACGTTTGATGGTCGACGTAGCTGTATCCAGGAGGCAGAAAACGGGCGCCCTTGTTGCGGGCGAGCTCGCATTGAGCGGCACCCACGCGCAAACGGCGGTAAGCAGGGGCGCGCCGGCCCAGCAGTTGAGGATGTGTTGACGAGAGTGAAGCAGGTCTGATTCACGTTCCCAAGATGGCCGAAGGAGGCCTTTCCAGTGTGTTTCGTAGAGAACGGCGATGACTCCGCCCCGGCCTCGTACAGACCGGTGGCTGGAAATCTTGTCGACCTCCAAAACGCTCAATGGGCACGGAAACGTCGTCGGTGGTGACGTGGAAGGGGGGGGATTTCGTGGTATTGTTGAGGACGTATTGGTTTAGTCCAGCGGGGAGGTATCGGGGGAGATCGGTTGTGTCATGTGGGTTGGTGCAAGGTTTGCAATGGGCTACCGACACGCGACAGTGGGCGTCGGCGCCCGGCATGCCGTTAGGAAGGTCCAAGTACAGTTTGGCGGCCAAAGGGCGGCCGTCCGGCATCGAGTCAGAAGGCGCGGGGCCGACAGCTAATATCTTGAAAGGACCTGTTCAGTTGAGCGATATCTTCGCTTTGTTAACCTTGGCGTCCGTGCCAGATTTCCCACCCTGGCGAATGGAGGCAGCGGTGTTGTATATCCATACGCAGTTGCCGATGGTGTAAGTAGGGCGTTGTTAGAAGGCGTCAGAGAGCGCTGAGTTACGGGACTCCACGCGAGAGACCGTGATAGCGTGTTGTTCACGAACCAGCGCATACGCACGCCGTTGGCGGTCGGAGGTGAGGTCGCAGTATTCCAGTTGGTCGCGGGCGAGGCTTTGGTGGCCTCGGGCATACTGTTGTTCGAAAATGGTCAGGGGAAGGCGAGGGAAGTGATTCATGTGCGCCTCATTGGGGGCCAACCCGGTGGCGGCGCTGACGGAATTGTTGTAAGCAAATTCCACGTGCGGCAAATGGATGTCCCAGTCGTCCTGTCGTTCGCTGCAGACCATCACTAGCATTTGAGCCATGGTGTGGTTGACGCGCTCGACGCCGCCGTTGCCGTTGGGATGGTGGGTGCTTGTAGCGATTTTTCGCATTCCCAGAAGTTTGTACACGGCATGTGACAGCTTGGAGCAGAAGTGCAGTCCATTTGTCAGAGAGAAGGCTGACCGGACACCCCCAAAGAGGTATGTACTTATTGACTAAGATATCGGCGGGGCCTTCAGCCGTGAATTCCGCAGCCGAGACGGCGTACATGTCTGCGCACCGGCTGAATCTGTCCGTGAAGAGTAGAATGTAGCAATTGCCCCGAGATGTGACGGGAAGGGGATCGAAGTAGTCGACGCTCACCGCGACACCAGGGCCGGATGGCAACGGAAGGGAGAAAATGGGCAAACGTACCGTCTGTCTGGAAGACTTGCGCGCCTGGCATTGGAGATAACGTCGAAGCCACCACCGCGTGCAGATGCTCATGCCAACCCACCAATAAAAGCGGCTCCATCCCTTCAAAAGTGAACACCACCGTCGGCGAGAGTTAGTACTTGTGGCGACCGCAGCATTCGACCCATCGGTGCGCACACCCTGCATGCCGCTGGAGAACCTAACCTTCGGTGAAGTCGACTTTTTTGGCAGTGGGCATATAAAACAAAACGCCTCTCTGCTGATGGTACCAAAGCCGAAGAAAGACAACACGAGCCGGACCTAAGGGAACGTCTAGAGCCCTCCGTTCTCATGCGGAGGGTTGAAGCCAGCGGCGTTCTCCTGCAGATGACCGGGTCCCCCCCCTTGCACAATGTAGGCAAAAAAAAAAACATCCTCGTGGAGACATTGGACAACGTAGCAACCCTCACAAGGTGTAAACCTCTGAATTCGGTACGCCTAATAGTGTGTGAAACATTGTTCAGTGTCTCTACAAGGATGGTTTAACGCACACATTGTGCAAGGGGGGGGTCCCGAGTGCGGCAGAAACAGTAAATGACGACTGTACCCTATAAGGGCGGTATGAACCTCTCCACTATTACGGGGGACCATAGTAAATAGGACCTACGGTACACACAAAAACGTATATATTTTCCTATTTTTACTAGCAATGTTTGGTCCTGTTTACTATGGTCCCCCGTAATAAAATGTCACATACTTTATAGACCGCTTCGGAGGCGTTCTACGATAGAGGGTAAACACTTATTTTTCAGAGGCTCCTCACTTGAGAAGCTCCACACCTCAGCCGAAACTGATTTCAGCAAAAATCAAATGGCACCCCGATGAATAATCCCATGGCCCAAGTACACAAAAACGTCTTTTTTCGAAACAACGTTGGCATTGCGACGAATTTGGGTTGAGGAACCCCGTCGTTCCGAAAATGTTTTAGCGGAAATGTGCTACCTCTATCGTAGAACGCGTCTTCGAAAGTGTACTATCACTAATGAGGGTGAAATGATCAACTTAATAGCTGTTTTATACGAAACCATACGTCAAAAGTACCGGTATAAAATACAACGGAGGTAAAACAATGAATTGATTGGAGTTTTGACGAGACGATATCGAGCTTTCCGTCGTCATCATCCATGAAACTGTGATGCGTAGGTTGAGCAGCGGTACACGTCCTCAGGGTCGCCCGAGGATAGCTGTGTTCATGCAAGAACAGAAACAACGGTGGCGGACCCAGGATTGAGGGACGGTGATCGAAAAAACTGGGCTCCCGCCTTCAGCGGAATTGAACTTCGTGTAGGACGAGGCAAGCAAACCTGAAGCTATTACTACTGCAACCCCGTTCCCATTTTGGTGGGCAGAAACTCTCCGGTCTACTCTTCGTGTGAGTTTGCTCGCACGTGGTGGCATTTTGTGCTCACTGTTTCTTCATGAGAATGCGGCCGTGCTGAACGTATTCTCGGACCCTTTTTTCCCCGAAGCTTGTCTATACTACTGGATTTAGATTACCTTCTCCGTTGTGTTTCGCCCCTACACACGGTGAAGACAGTATAGTGTTGGTAAACCCTCACATGTGCCCCGGGAAAAATGCTTACAGCATTGGATACCTGCTATTGTTTTTCCTGCGCGCGAACGGCTGAAAAACCATCAGTAGTCTACGGTTTGATTGCGGCCGAAGCGTCCATATTACCTTTTTAACTACCAGGTACCTGGGTACATGTTAAGCGAACTGCAGCTACACTACTACAGTAGCTTTGTGCGTGGGCTTTGAAGAGCCACAGTTCCGGTCTGTTGTCCAAAAATGTTCAGATATATTCTCTTGTGATGGTCGTCATACATACCAGGCATGTACCACGTATACCCGTCATTGTATCTAAAAACGTTGAGCTACGGAGCCATGAGGCCAAATGATCAGCATCCTGACGCTCTCGCTCAGGAGGCATCATGGGGATGTAGGCAAAACATACCAAACACCACGTATGACTCAAGGCATATCAAGCAGAAGACACCCGTGAACATGCCAGGTAGTACTCGTAGTGGTGTACGTTGATTGCACCAAACCGCCATATTATACATGTCGGCACATATCGATGGAAACACACACCGACCGCGAAACCGAGGGTATAGAGCTCCTACCAATGGCAGAAACGTCTGCAAGAGGCGGTACAAGAACAACTAAACGGAGAAGAAGATAGTTGATTTCGGCGTCGGCATACAGCGCATCTTGATGCGTGCCAGTGGCACAGACTAAAGCCAACCCGTACCCCGCCGCAACTCATCCTCGCACTGCTTCCTATCGAAGGCTCAGTTCAGTTGAAACTGAACGCCACTCGTCGGGATGCCAATCGGGCAATCGAGCCGCGTCGTTGCTCAGGCATACCGCGCACCCTGTTGCGTGGCAATAACATAGACAAAGTCAAACCGTATCCCGCCGCAACTCCATCCTCGCACCGCCTCCCACCTAAGGGTCAGTTGGAACTGAACGTCGCTAAACATGCGACTTCGCCGCTCATCGCAAAGCCAGTCGCAAAGTTGACCTGTGCTACTACTCGAGACTCAAGTATACATCAGTATAGCAACAACTTGCGAGATGACCAACCACGCCACTTTGCTTTTTTTGTCACTTGAGTTTTTTTCCCTCAACGGCTTGCTGGGCAACAAGCTCTGGTCACAAGTGTCTTCCGTTCTCCCTCCTGGTAAACTTGCATTCTTTTTCTCGCGCAGAGGGCATAAATTTTTCTCTGCTCGTCGATTTTCTTGGCGATTTTTGCCAACCCGGGGTTTCGCACTCTGGGCGACGGCGGCAGGGGCGGAAGACTAAGAAAAAAAAAAAACTCGTGTAATGCTATAGCCGGCATTCAAACCCCGGCTCAAACCGACGGCGGGGGCAGCAGACAGTCTACTACTGCTAGGCAACAGTCAACAGGCTAAAGCAAACAATCAAAGTCACTGCTGCAAGTAGCCCCATACGAATGTTCGGATGCGTACCTCTAGCATTTTAGACTATTGTACACAGGCAGAACACTTGTTAGTGAAAAACATGTGCCGGGGTACCAGGTTTATCTGCCAGCTGTGAGTGCGACCCATAGAATTATTGGAACCCAGCTTTGCGAGCGGCGCCACACGTCTATTGCGCTTGTTCTACTATACACACATTCGTCGTAAATTTCCACGTTGTCAACCTGGCGTTGCTTCTTTTCGTGGCGCGTAAACAAAATGAGCCATTTTCACAAACCCCCGCCGTCAGTCGTGTTCTTCATCCTCGATTTCCTGCTGATTGCAACATTTTGTTCGTGGGAAGACAGCGCGAGAAGGAACGGAACCAAAGCCATCACCAGGTTGTCGTTGTGCACGGTCGAGCCAACCTGTTACCATTCGCGAGGGGGAGAGCACACAGGGGAAACTCTTCAAGCAAAGCAGAGCAGAGATAGGAACAAGTTCGCCGAGATGGGGTAGTCCTCGCTATCAGTAGGAACACGTGGTGATGGATACTTGCAACTGTCGTCAACTGCATGCTCTGGTGGAAAACATTAAAGTAAAATACAGAGGCTTTTCGGGCGGACGGCGCGGATCTCTGGCTTCATATTTTCTGAAGGATATCTGCCCTAATAGTTTCCGTAAGAACTCCGGATTCAGATCTTTAGGATCTCGGGGATAAGATTTTTTTCAGGATCTCTGGGCTCATATTTTTCATAGGATATCCGGCTTTAAGGACCTCGTCGATCGTGACTTGAGCAACGTCAAGGACGCCAAGGCCGAGAGTAGTCAGAAAACCGAAAAACGTTCCCAAGAGGAGAGAGAGAGAGAGAGAGAGAGAGAGAGAGAGAGAGAGAGAGAGAGAGAGAGAGAGAGAGAGAGAGAGAGAGAGAGAGAGAGAGAGAGAGAGAGAGAGAGAGAGAGAGAGAGAGAGAGAGAGAGAGAGAGAGAGAGAGGTCAACATGACGAACGATGGTCATGAATGTGGAGGCACTGCCCTGGTGCTATCAGAGTGTGAAAAGGTCAACCAACTATTAAATGAATTACTTGATACGCGCCCAACACACGAGTGTACTCTATAAACGAGTATTAACATAACCCTATCACCACCAGGGATATATTTAGCTGTTGCGCTGTTGCGCTGGCGCAACACTTTGGTCAAAATAGCCGTTTTCCGCAACAGCCGCGGAGGGCCTGGTTGCGCGCAACGTTTTTGGCCGCAGGCCCAAACAAATGTTGCGGCCTTTTTTCTCGCCGTAGCCGGGTTTTTTTTCGAGACACTGTTTTCAAATTCGCCTCTAGGCGAAAATAAAATGAGCCCCCTTTTTTAATTCGCCGCAGGCGTTTTTTTTTTTTAGGCCCTTTTTCTATTCGCCTGCAGTGGAACAAAAGAAAATTAGGTTCCGATCCCGATACACGCCTTTTCGAGGTTCGGGAGGGGTTTAAACGCACGTTATTACTTGGTTTTCGGGCAGACATTCACGCATATATCGCATTTTTTTGGCTCTGGCGGCCCTCCCGGGGGCCCTCCCGGGGGGGGGGGCTGCGGGGGGCCTTTGAAACTGCATACACGCTCGTGGGGACAAAGGCGACTTGGAAATAGTATCGTTTATGTTTTAGTAGCAGTGAACGGGTTAACATAAGCCGTAGGCGGAGATAGGGCATGGAGGTGGAAATATCGTCTTGTACGCATGCAGCAATACAAATTGAGTCGGGCAACCCATCAAACAGTTATCCATCGCGCCTATACGTGCCTATCTCTGCGTATAGACACGTGCCTATAGGCTATTATCGGTCTTGCTTTAGTGCTGGTTGCTGGTACCAGGCATACATCACGCGCGTCGCCAGGGCTTATCTGAGCTACTGTAGACACACGCCTAAACCATACCCAGCCCTTGCCCAACTGTATATCTGCGTGCCCGATACTGAGCCTTAAGATATCCATGCCTAACTAGCGGATGTGCACTGGCTGGCTGCACACGGCGGTCAGTCGAGCGACAGGCCCCTCGAACGTCACAGTCGACCAGGTGTTTTCCACCGACTTGCAGGAACAAATCCACCCCAAAACAATCGACCAATAGGAAAACTGCAGACACCAGATGTCCTTCTCTATGTACATATGTGAGTGGTATTACAACATCACTATGTTTGCCATCCCCAGCAATTTGCAGCAAGATGAGCTTCAACACTGATCACCCATAAACATCCATACCCAGAAAGAGTGCGAAAACAGTACCCTCTCCGCATACTATTTCGGGGGGGGGCATAGTAATCATAACCCGCCCATGGACGCCAAAAACACACATACCCTCCTAAGCTTGCCTGCTATGTCCCCCCGTAATACCCTATCTTAGCTAAGTCGTGCCGCAGCAGTGTCGCCGCAATGGCGAGCCTTGCTCAGTCGCAGCTCCTACTGCAATGTAGCTGTGGTCGCGAAATCAAGCGCACGCGGAATGGTTCCACATGAGTGTCATATGTGGTATCAGGTAGTCTGTCCAGCACTGCCGATCACACGCAGAGGCACGGGTGCTGTGCGCATATGGAGAGGGTGTATGCCGGCATTACTTGTAGACGCGGCGTAGAATATGAAGGACAGGGAATGTAGACACGCATAAGGCGAGACCGCGGTGTGTGTGTTGTCCTGACATTAAACCGTTATTTTCTACCCAACAACATCATTACATCCAGTATCCGTCCTGATTCTGTATCCTGGACAGATACTAATCATGTTGTCACAGACTGTGCGACGGAGGAAACAAAAGCAGATGTAATAAAAGAAACAAGAAAACATGAGCTATCTCATCGAGGATTATACTTAGTAATAGTGAGACACGTAAATGTGGCGTCGAAGCTAAAAGTATCATTGTGTTTCCGCCATTGAACACAAATTACTATTGGCTGTTGTGTGGGTTGTGTGGGAGTTCGTACGGGACCCGACCCTGAGCATCGTTTCGCGTGAAAGCGGGATCACGTCACAGCATTGTCACTTCTTCAGCATGGATTCTGACTTCAGAGGCGTTCAGTCATAATTCGGCGTACGGATGGTGGCTCCGAGGCACTACCTGGGGCAACTCCATGACTCAACCGTGAGAAGAACAACCCTCAATACATTGTAAGATCGGGCGCCCTCTCTCTATACTTGTATGGACTCAATCCCATGGTCGGGGTTGGAAGTCGTGGGCCAAACGTTTCCTATTCATTTGAGCTCCTAAAGGGAGCAACTACCAGTGTACGATACTCGTAACTAGTATACCATGGTATTCGTTTCGGGCGGGGTTGCGTCAACAAAATTGTTCAAAGTCATGTTTCAGGTGAGACATTAAGCTCCTAATGCTGGTAATAGCAGCTCAGAAGATAAGTCATCACCCCTATTGTGGCATTGCCGTACAGAGGGCAGGGGATGTAGAACAAATACACCCGGGAGCACACATGCCAACTATTGTAAGAATGAATAGTCTTCACTCTTTCGAATAGTTGGCGCGTGGTGCTGAGTACGACAACTCTCAGGGCTCTCCGAGCCTGTCAGTCCCGGGCCCTGGAGTCTTTTCCATCCCTCCTCTCTCCCCTGTAGCGGCGCTATGATTTGTAGCAAGTGTCCCCTCACCATACCAGGCAGGCGTTATCATCTGCCTCGGGATCAGGATTTTCTCTCTCCCCTTCGTCCAAGACATCCGGTGAAAACACAAGCAACCACTACAAGAAACGGCAGCATCCAATAATCCGTCAAGCACCTTGTGTGAGTGACCTGAGCAAGGCCAGAGACCTGAGCAAGGCCAGAGGCACCCCAGCATACGAGCAGTAGTCGGTCCCTAGGTCTATGCTGCCTGATGCTACTACTGTACTACTGTCACATCCGGGGGAGGCTCCTCTGGAGAATCCGATGGGAGTCCGAGGGAGAGAGAGCACCACAGCAGCCGAGGGTTCCGTCTATTACGGGGGTACATAGTTAATAGGACCTATGGTATACATAAAAACCTATATATTTACCTCTTTTTACTAACAAAATTTGGTCCCGTTAACTACGGACCCCCGTAATAGTAAGACCAAGCATCTCCTTCATACGACACGTCGAAGAAACGCATGCACTGCTGCATGCGCACGACGCGGCACCACTTCATCGCCCCTTTCACTGGCGCACTGCCGTACAGAAACAAACATCTGACTATAAATTCAAGTAACTTGCCACGCGAAATGGGAACGCGATGCTGCAGGGGCTATGGCCCTTTCAGTACCGCAGTCCCGTTTTGGGCACAAACTACTTGAAATTTGACTGGTTCGTCCCCGAAACGGGGCGGCAGTCCTAAAAGGGTCACAAGACGCTCTATTCCCAAGGCCAGCCTCAAATCTGTTATACGAGGGCAGGGTGTACGAGAATTACACTAATGAATCTCAGTACAAACAATTACTCGTAGAGCAGGTTTCTGTTGTAGGGAGAAAAAAAACTGAGCCAAATTTTCTTACTGGCGGGCACTCTCAATCCAGTCACCCCTGCAGGATGGCACCGCCATTTCGGCCGCACATCACTTGGAAGTAGACTTGCTGTCGTTACCAGGTATACGTTTCTGTACAGTGCGGCACTAAATCGGTCAACCTTTTTGGTACTGCAGTCCCATTTTGGGGACAAACCACCCAAATTCTAAGCAGTTTGTCCCCAAAACGGGACTGCATTTTTTAAAAAGGGTTAAAACTCCTTTAGGTACGGACTCTCCCGATTTTGGGACGACGATTTTTCTTTCCTTTTTTCAAGTTGGATACTCTTTCATGCACAAGCAGTGCGGCACTAAGAGGGTTAAATGCGGTCGGGTGCTGCTGTAGTATGCGTGCTCGTGATTACATGGCCCCATCCATAGCATTACCATGTTTGTTCGTATGTTTGTATAATCCGATTGTTCATATTTTTTGCGTTTGGCGCCCGAAAAAAGGCAGCATGAGCTTCAACATTGATCACCCACAAACATTCCCCGAAAGAAGAAAACATCAAAGGGACACGGAAACAAAAAGGAAACCTATTGGCCTGCAGACAGCAGGCTAGTGGACTACAATAGCCTATTGGCCTGCAGTAGCTTCAACGCTGATCACCCATAAACTTTCCCTGAAACAAGAAGAAAACCAAGGGACACCACACCCAACAAGAAAACCTGCGCATGAAGTCTAACTCCCTCTTCATTGCCTACTCTCTGCTTGACCTCTACAGGGCTGTGCCTCTCTGGATGGAAATGTAAGGATTGTTTAAGCATTAATGCCGTACCTCTCTGGATGGAAATAGAAGGATCGTTTAAGTATTAATGTGAAGACCAAACCGTCCTTACATTTCCGCCCAGCGCGGGACCTACTAAATGTGCAGCATGACCTTCGACGTCGTATCGTCGACATCTATTTTCTGCGCGCAAGGATTAGTTTTGCGTCTTGGGGCGCTGAAAGAACGGAAAAGTTTTCGGCCTTGGAGTGGACACGTAACACTGCGGGGGAGGGACCCGGGTAAAACACACACAGCAGTGGACAAAAAGGTCAGCGCAAAATTCGAAAAAAAAAAAAAAAAGAGCGGGCCAATCCAACAAAAAAGTAAGTGTTGGTGACGCGTCTTTCCCAAATCCCTCCACCGAAACCCCCAAATTGTTTGGCTTGAAAGGCGCTTGTTGATGAACCCACTGGCATATTCGCCATGTTGATGGTGGTGTGTCTTTTCCGACTCACTTCACAGAACCCCGCCCCCCAAAAAAAAATAATGAAAGGCTCTTTGACCTCTTTACGACTGAATTCCCGTTGTAGGGTCGAAACACTTGGGTTTAGCATCACTTTTAGGCACATGTACAGTGCAATACTAAAAGGATCAACAACCGGCAACAACAGCGAGCGGTGATACTTTTGGCCCAACGGCGCATTCTTTTAGGGGCTGTGACGGGAAGAATAAAAACCAGTGATATAACACATACGTCGACATAGTTCCTATTTTATCGTATCAGATGCACCACTCACAATAATATATATATATACCTGGTATTACCCTTTCATATATATATATATATGTATGGTGTGATTGGAATAAGCGCTGTACATGCATGATCAGATGGCGATATTGAATAATAATACACAAGAGAGCAACAAACTTTCCCGATTGCGCGCGATTTCGAACACTGAACCGGCTACAAGATAACGAGGTGTGTGTATTGTATGCAAGCTGCCCGCGAAAAAAACCCGTCGTGTAAAATTATCCGCTATCCTCAGGGAGAAAGAACGTGCCATGTACGTAAGGAAAGAAATTGAGCAACCAAGCTGCGGTCCCGGAGATAAATTTAGTCTTCCCTGGTGGCTATGTGGCTATTTCCACCGCACCTACAGCAGTATACCCGACGAGATACCCCAGCGGGAGGATCGGGGGTGGGTAGATAGGCTCACCCTGGTTTTTGCCACGCCAGTATACCGTTGTGTACTGAAACCGAGTCAGATCGACAAGCAACACGGTGACCGCTCTCGGGAGTTCAGAGGGGAAGACTGGCGGGAAAGAAGTGACGACTGCAGTACAGCCGCGCCCAGTCACTGCTTGCTTGGTTGGGGAATGGTACAAAAATGGTGTCTGGGTTCCAATGCAAGAAGTAGTAGTGAGCCACGGGCGCAGCACGACCCCACCAGTACTGCTGGGCGCACGCACCACTCGCTCGTAGGCGGTTTTATTGCACCGAAATTACCATGTGTTTCCGTCGCTATCTCGGGGTCCCAAAGGCATTATAACCCTTTTCGGACTGCATTCCCGTTCTGGGAAAAACGGCTTGCGTTTGACTGATTGATCCCTAAAAACGGGATTGCTCAGTCTTAAAAGGATTTTGTAGAAACTGTATGGTGGTCATCACTTTCTGTTTTTCTGGCATTTTTTGCGACATACGCATGTTGCCGGATGGCATACACAATACTAGTAACAAAAAACGAAACTATTAATAGTTAGGTGCGGAAAGCGTAGATGCCGTTCCTATATAACCCAAATATCCTTCCGTAAATCAGAAAGTAGTATCTCTCATACACTTATCTGCCAGTCGTTTCCTAATTTCCATTCCCCACTACATTTCATTTTAACTACCGGTATAATGTATCCTATTCCTAATCAACGCCCCCTCAAATTCTAAGTGGTTTGTCCCCTAAACGGGACTGCGGTCTTACAAGGGTCAACTCATCGCCAAAAATCTGGTCCGTGGTCACAAGACAGGCAGGCTTCGATACTAACTCTGGAGAGTAGGAGATATATATATATATACCTGGTATCATACCAGGTAAACAGCCCCGGCAACACGGTGACAAAGGCGATGGCTGGGACGCCCTGCGATAGAAAATTGTTGTGGTGGGTCCACAATATTATAGCGGCCTCGAGAACTCGGGCGAGATACACAAGAACCACATGCCTGAAGGAAAGAGTGTGTTCGACGGCGCTGTCGGCCGACGTGCTGTGTGTAATACCTTTGTCGAGCGGATTTTCCTCGGGCAAGGGGGAAGTTGGAAGGTTGGCCCTCGAGGTTGGAAAACGACGTCGTGTTTGATTTGTATGAACATGCTATGTATTGGACGCCGACATTTCAAGGCGGGCTTCGCTCGGTAATCTTACCGGTCGGTGTAGACTGTGCATTATTAATACGAAATCTGTAAATAATCGAGAGGGCTGCGGGATCTCCACGACTGCGCAGAACAATTATACCACCATTCCGTCTACTCGTACACCGACTGTATGTATGTATGTATGTATGTATGTATGTATGTACAAGGCGCTTCGCTCCGCGGGCGGCCTACGCCGCCCGCTACGCTCGCTTAGGAAGGAAACATCAAATCATGCGAAGCGGACAGAGGTCTATGATTGAATATTGATTTTTTGATGGCCCCTGTAGTTAGCTGCAAACTGGCGACTTGATAATGCCAAGAGTCCCGCCGCCATGCTTCAGGAGAAAACAGCTCGGACGCCACATATGCTTTGCGTCACGGGCGGTTTTCCGCTACGCTCGCTCACACGTCGTACATACGTACATACCCCAGGTAGTAGGGTAGTTATTTTCTTCTTTCGATATGCTCCGTGTCTGTACTCGTCGTATGTACGAAAGATCAAGCACAGAACGGCACAGCAAAACAGAAAAAACAATGAAAATGAAACCGAAAATTTCTGGAAGAAAAAAAATCCCCGTCCCCTTTCGTGTACTAATTTACTACCTGAGTGGAACACCTTACACCAGTCAAAAAAAGAAAAAAATGAAAAAAAGAAAAAATCTTACAGCAGAGCTTCTCTCTCAGTCTCGTACGCCGCCCGCCCCTCTCGCGACCATCTCGCCACCGCTTCAGTCCGGGTAAAGCTTCCCTCCCTCTCCTCCACAATGAGCCCCGTCGCCCGCCTCGCGTGAAGCCCGGTGGTCACCGTGGACCTCGACGCAAGCTCGACAATGTTGGTGCTCATTCGGGGTACCTCCCTCTTGTGACTCTCAGCCCGGTCGCAAAAATAAGCACCGCTTGAATATTGTCTTACAATCCCGAACGACCCTTAAATACTCGTACGTACTCTATCCAAAATCACAAATGGAGGCCAGACAGAGCCTCTTGATGCATCCCTCGTGTCTCGAGGCACACGCGACGCCTAGGCACGAAAGCGGCGACCGCGCTCCTTGCAACTCCCCCTCTACTCGCCAGCATCCGCTGACACCCGCGACGGTGCCGGGTTCGCCCGCGCAACCGTGCTCGGAGTACACGCACGCACACGAAACGAAAGAAGAAAAAAGGAAAGAAGGACTGAAAGTACGACGAGAAATAGAGAAAACAAAGACTGGCTGGAACGGTCTGGCAAGTAATGAACGGAGGCGATTCTCAAGTGGGAGCTCTGAGAGGCCAGGGATGTATCAACCGAGCACGCTCAGAGATCGAGATCTAAGTAAGTATATCTACAAGGTACAAACTACAACCGGCACGAGTATACGTCATCATCATCAGAGTTTTTAAAGTTTCGTTTCGCTTACACAGGTAGTAGGTAGGTATTATAGGTGTTGCCTTTGTTCGGACCGTCAGTAATATTCGCTGCGGTGGTACGAGAAAATCCTTTGTTCCATGTACTGCTTGTTGTACTATTAACCTGCTATTCATATATATAGAGTGCACTCTCTACGGGTTGAAGAATCGGAACGGAGACTAGTTGTGGTGGATGTCGACGGATAGACAAAGAAAGAACGGTGTGAAGAACACAACATACGAGTACATATATACAAGGCGCTTCGCTCCGCGGGCGGCCTACGCCGCCCGCTACGCTCGCTCAGGAAGGAAACATCAAATTATATGCGAAGCGGACAGAGGTCCATGATTGATCTTTTTTTTATGGCCCCTGTAGTTAGCTGCAAACTGGCGACTTGATAATGCCAAGAGTCCCGCCGCCATGCTTCAGGAGAAAACAGCTCGGACGCCACATATGCTTCGCGTCGCGGGCGGTTTTCCGCTACGCTCGCTCACACGTCGTACATACGTACATACCCCAGGCAGGGTACTTATTTTATTCTTTCGATATATATGCTCTGTGTCTGTGTACTCGTCGTATGTACGAAAGATCAAGCACAGAACGGCACAGCAACACAGCTAAAACAATGAAAATGAAACCTTCTAAAAGAAAAAAAATCCCCGTCCCCTTTCGTGCACTAATTTACTACCTGAGTGGAACACCTTACACCAGTCAAACAAAAGAAAAAAATGAAAAAAAAAGAAAAAATCTTACAGCAGAGCTTCTCTCTCAGTCTCGTACGCCGCCCGCCCCTCTCGCGACCATCTCGCCACCGATTCAGTCCGGGTAAAGCTTCCCTCCCTCTCTTCCACAGTGAGTCCCGTCGCCCGCCTCGCGTGAAGCCCGGCGCTCACCGTGGACCTCGACGCAAGCTCGACAATGTTGGTGCTCATTCGGGGTACCTCCCTCTTGTGACTCTCAGCCCGGTCGCAAAAATAAGCACCGCTTGAATATTATCTTACAATCCCGAACGAACCTTAAATACTCGTACGTACTCTATCCAAAATCACAAATGGAGGCCAGACAGAGCCTATTGATGCATCCTTCGTGTCTCGAGGCACACGCGACGCCTAGGCACGAAAGCGGCGACCGCGCTCCTTGCAACTCCCCCTCTACTCGCCAGCATCCGCTGACACCCTCGACGGTGCCGGGTTCGCCCGCGCAACCGTGCTCGGAGTACACGCACGCACACGAAACGAAAGAAGAAAAAAGGGAAGAAGGACTGAAAGTACGACGAGAAATGTTGGAGAAAACAAAGACTCGCTGGAACGGTCCGGCAAGTAATAAACGGAGGCGATTCCCAAGTGGGAGCTCTGAGAGGCCAGGGATGTACCAACCGAGCACGCTCAGAGATCGTGATCTAAGCAAGTATATCTGTATGTATGTACCTGGTATGTATGTATGTATGTATGTATGTATGTATGTATATACAGTAGTGGTCCCGTTCTAAGGCCACCTACAGTAGTGATAGGCGGCTTGAAGTCGCCTTATAGCCGTATTCTCCTTATAGCCGAACAGTACCTATATATAAGGCATATCGTCTTATATACAACGAGACGTATTACGCAGCTTGCAAAGTTGAGTATCAGCTACTTAATCAGTCGAACTCACAGCTGACGTATTTCATAATTTTATAAATTTGGTACTATTTCAGCCATGCGAGTAGCTAACACAGCACCTTCTCGAGTGCCAATTTTCAGGTTCGGAGCTGCGAGACAACGTGTGTTCTACCGCGGTCCCAGAGCATGTTTTTTCTCGCCAGCTTGACGTCCAGCGCAACAGAGTTACATCGGAACAATCTGCGATAGACGGCAGCTGTGGACCTACGGTGTACCTGGTACCTGGTATACAGTAAGGTTGACTTCATTCAACAGATTACTGTGATTTGTTTCAAGATCGTGCTTAAAAAATACCTCGCATACAACGAAGAACGCCGGGGACATGGGCACACCAACATGATACGAGCTGAACACTAGTGCCGCCCTAACGATCTCCAAATATGATGCACAAAAAGGTTTTGCTCTGCGATGCACCTTTAACGTCCACTTGGTTGGCCGATCTCTTGCAGGCATGTCTCCTCATGAAAGCAAGTTTTGGCCGGCGTAGACTGGTGCTACTTGAGGGGGGAGGTAACTTAAGGTCCTTGTTTGGCAACCGCGCAGAGCCACTCGGCCGAGGCTCTTTCCTACGTATTTGCAGTCAGTAGGTTTGTATACAAATGAAATACGTCAGCTGTGAGTTCGACTATTTAAATAGTTGATACTCAACTTTGCAAGCTGCGTAATACGTCTCGTCTATATCCCATTTGTACTGAATTTTACAAGTGTTATGATAAGCCGATCGCACGTATTCAATGTGTAATCCTATAGGCCAGTGGCTCCCCTGGATGCTACCCGGGTCAACAGGACAATTACAAAAATCATTCGGCGCACTGATACTATACAACCCGAATAAGGGAGAATGATATGTCGTTGCAACATGTTGAAATCAAGAGGTTTAATGATTTTTGGTTTCGCGGCATGTGCATACCACCATGGGTTCTTTTTACGTTGCACCAACAAACTGTTTTCAACTCCAATTTTGAGTGAGGTATAGGTATAAATATAGAGCCACTCGCCTGAGTGACCTAAATGTGGTACGCAGAGAGAAAAAAGACTGCTTGTTCCCTTCTCGCAACACTGGAACCACACGCGGACCACACCAAATTCTCCGATTTCCATATTTTATCCTAGACAAATAATCATGGGTGCGGTAAAGGCGGCTCAGCAAGAGAGATGGGTTTAAACGGGGGGAAGAGAGGGGGGGGGGTATGATTTTATGAGGTAGTGGGTTTCGCCATAGAGGAGGGACATTCTTCAACGGGGGGGGCGTGTTGCGTCTCGTCGTTGCAGGTAGCTTCGGCGTACTGGTCCAACTAGCCGAAGGTCACCGACATATCTGAAGAACCACACCTGGTATATTGCACAGAGAGCTGTGGTAGCACTTGCGAAAGCAGTGGACTGCTTATGAGGCGAGGGGAGAGGCAATGCCTTGGGATACCTTGGTATTTTTCATGTATCGGGGTTATCTGAACAAGGCGGGCGATTAGATACTACTGTACTACCTACATATGGCGAGTCGTTAGAAAACTACTCACATATATATCACTCTCTGCGTGCTCGGTTGGTACATCCCTGGCCTCTCAGAGCCCCCACCTGGAAATCGCCTCCTTTTATTACTTGCCGGACCTTTCCAGCGGTTCTTTGTTTTTTTCATTTCTCTTGGCACTTTCAGTCCTTTTTCCTTTGTTCTTCTTTCGTTTCGTGTGCGTGCGTGTACTCCGACCACGGCACCGCGGGCGAGCGCGGCACCGTCGCGGGTGTCAGCGGATGGTGGCGAGTAGAGGGGGGGTTGCAAGGAGCGCGGTCGCCGTTTTCGTTGCTAGGCGTCGCGTGTGCCTCGAGGCACGTGGGAAGCATTAATGGGCTTTGTCTGGCCTCCTGGTGTGGTTCCCGTTATATTATGAGCGAGCGCGGCACCGTCGCGGGTGTCAGCGGATGGTGGCGGGTAGAGGGGGGGGGTGCAAGGAGCGCGGTTGCGTTTTCGTGGCTAGGCGTCGCGTGTGCCTCGAGACACGAGGGGTGCATCAATAGGCTCTGTCTGGCCTCCTGGTGTGGTTCCGGTTATATTATTTACGAGTATATAAGGGTCGTTTTGATATGTGAAATAAAATCGAAGCGGGGCTTAAATCTGCGACGAAACTAAAAATCACAGAGAGAGCGAGGCAGTCTAAGCACCAACTTTGTCGAGCTGGCGAACGAGGGCCGCGGTGAGCACCGGGCTTCACGCGAGGCGGGCGACGGGGCTCACTGTGGCAGATAGGGAGGAAAGCTTTATCCGGACCAAATCGGATGCGAGATGGTCGCGAGAGGAGCGGGCGGCGTACGACGCTGAGAGAGAAGCTCTGCTGTTCATTTTTTTCCTATTTTTCTGTTTAACCGGTGCAGGTGTTCCAATCAGGCAGGAAATTATTACACGAGAGGGGACGGGGATTTTCTTTTTCTTTCCGAAATTTTCGGTTTCATTTTCGTTGTTTTTGCGGTGCTGCTGCTGTGCCATGCTGTGCTTTCTCTTTCGTACAAAAGAAACACAGCATACTAAAAGAAGAAAATAAGTAACCTACCTGGGGTATGTACATACGTATGACTTGTGAGCGAGCGTAGCGGGTGGAACCGCAGGCGACGCGAAGCGTATGTGGCGCCCGAGCCGTTTT
This sequence comes from Macrocystis pyrifera, assembly GCA_031763025.1. Lineage (NCBI taxonomy): Eukaryota > Phaeophyceae > Laminariales > Laminariaceae > Macrocystis > Macrocystis pyrifera. The sequence goes on along the minus strand of JASSKH010000009.1, from coordinate 2,011,437 downwards.
CTCCTGGAGCATGGCGACGGGACTCTTGGCATTATCAAGTCGCCAGTTTGCAACTACAATCATGAAAAACTATATTCGATCATGGACCTCTGTCCGCTTCGCATAATTTGATGTACTTTTTTTTCCTGAGCGAGCGTAGCGGGCGGCGTAGGCCGCCCGCGGAGCGAAGCGCCTTGTACATAGGTACGGTGCCTAAATAAGGCGACCAAAACTAACCTGTACCTGGTATGCAGGTACGAGTCTACCGGTACCTCCCCGTAAAGATTCCCAATGCGCTACGTGTAGCCATACAAGAATTTCATACGGGTATATTTCCAAAGATCAACGTGCAACCATACAAGATTCGCATACATACGGGTATGTACGTTCCTATACGGTGGATGTGCTACTTCATCACCTTAGCCCACCCTGAATAGTCGCAGATGCATATCACACGACGATAAACGGATGATGACCATGTCATCCCAAAATCGGGAAGAGGGATCGAAGATACGGCTATTCAACGACGAAATACAGGTGATAGATCTACCCCACACCTCGTAGTGAAGCTTCGACGCCTCACTCAAGAAATAAGCGACTATCCGGAACGAGAAAAAACAAAACGCAAGAAACCAGACAAGGCTCTGTACCTACGTACCATGTATATAGTACCAGCTTAATAATCGATCTCCTCCCCATCATTCCACGCGCCGGCCAGATCACGATCTAGACAATCTACACCATAACAACCTGCCGATATGATATACCTCGTATATCTTGTTCAGGATCTCTAAAGTACTACAGATCCACACCAGACAACATGGACTACAGTAGATCACACAGACTACAACAGCAGTAGAAACCTATCTGCCGTGAAATATCTACAGTACTAACTGTAGATGGTGAAGTTGGAAGTCAATCGATCATGTGTCCGCCGATGTGTCCAATATTCACAATTATTTTTTGACGTCCAACACTGCTGTGCAGCACTACTAGCCTGTACGAGCTAAACGTCGTTCACTCATAAACAGCCAGAGAAGGAACAAGAACCTCCAGGGAAACCAAAATAAACACATGAAAAAGATCGCTGTGTGATATATACCACCGTATAAACACGCATGATAGCAAACCTCGATGACGACATCTTGACCTTTAAAACGATTATCACCGACCGGAAGCGCTATTTTGGGGGGTACAGAGTATTATCACGTTTACGCTTCCATCCGGCAATGTGCTGCGCAAACTTCCACATCGTTCACTGCTGTGTGTTCGTGTGTTTGCCCGTTTTTCCTATCCATCGACCTCAAGCACACCCCGTGTCCGTGCCGATTCTTCAATCCTGAAGAGATACGTATATCTCTGTGGTCACAAAATTAAATACGAGACAGAGGTACTACTACAGCAGCAGTGTAATGCTGTAAGCAGGGCAGAGAATGCAATGTCATGTCAGCGTACTACAGAGTAGATGCGACAGGCACGACATACCCATTCTAGCATACGTTGAAAAAGAGAACAACCGAAAGGCACAGAAAAACACTCACTCATTAGACACCTACAGTACCAAGGAAAGAAGAAAACACGAAAGCCAGAAAAGGCAGGTTGCACCGTACGAGTATATTAATACGAAGTTTTTATTGAATTTGTGCTACGCCACTATGACCGGGAATATAAGATACGTTTGATATCTTCATCAGATTCCACACGGTTTTTACATTCACAAACAAAGTGAAACGACTTTTAGGGTTGTCTTCGCCATGACTACCGCCGTACAATTTGTTTTCAACGCGACACAGAATTAGGCGAGGTCCTGGGTACAGGGTCAGGGTCGAAAAACACCAACAACACAATTGGAAAACACGAAAAACAGCAACAGAAGGGGCTGGGAATCGAACCCCCCACCATGGTTATTTAAGACAATATTAATATTACTTGAACTTCGAACCACCGGGCCCAGTTCAGGCAAAGGGCTGTGCATGACCATTTTTTTTTTTTTAAATGTCATTTTTTCAAGTTCAAAGCCTAAAGGTTCTGGCCCAGTAGTGTTTACGAACTTGCCCTTGCCCCGCAGCTTCGCCAATCTTGTTGATATCTAACGCACACAAAACTTACGTATCACGGGTTAACGGGTTCAGTCAAGGGCTCGTATGTCCAATTTTAACCCGTAACCTATCCAGTAGAATCATAGAGCTTACTATTGGTACTTACTCGACACTACCACGTATGATTAATGTACCCTCACCCCTGTCCCTACCCCCAACCCGAACTCGACAGGAACAGGCAAGGTCCTCGGCCAATGAGAAAGACTGAGCTATTCTAGAGCCCTTACACCCACTCGCAACATCTACCTGCATACAACTGACTGCGAGGTTGAATTGTTAAAGGACACACGCGAGGCATTTAAGGTTGCGTTCCGGGTAACTCCTCCAGAAATGTTAAAGCCCCATATTCGATGGGGGCTGCGAGAGGGGAGCGAGATAAACGGACGGGTGAGCCGCACTTTACTATTAATACAAGGTATTATAATCACGTATTTGCGACTTGGTTTTCGAAAACATGATGATCCCAACCATTTTCTCGAAACTGGGTCAAGTTGTAAACAGCAACTATTGTATTACTACTTTGTCCCGAAATATTTGAATAAACAAATTCCCAGGGTTTTCCACGGGTCATGACCCGGGTGCCGACCCGCGGGTCGATCACGAGGTGTTTAAAATGTCACGGTTCGGGTCGGGTGGGGTCGGGTCAAGCGGTTTTCAATTCTCGCGCGTCGGGTCAGGTCTAGTGAAACGTTTTTCAAATGTCACGGGTCGGGTCAAACGTTTTTCAAATCTCACGGGGTCGGGTCGGGTTGGGTCAATATCTTTTCAAATCTCACGGGTCGGGTGAGGTCGGGTCAAGAGGTGATGAAAAGCTCACGGGTCGGCTCAGGTCATGGCCAGCGAGAAACGGGTCACTCGCGGGTTGGGCCAGCATGGCCCGCGAAGTTTTTTCTTTTGATCCGCGGGTCGGACCCACGCATCCGGTTTGCGGCTCCGACACTTTAAGCACTTCCCGCTCTCTTACGCGAAGGCTTCTCTCGTACCAATACTAAATAGTACTCCTTTGGTATCATATTCGAACATTAAAACGCCGGCAAATCCATACGCGCATGCCCGCATCCATCCATATCCACGACCGCCAGGCCACATATCGCTGCGGGGCACAAAAAAAAAACACTAAAATGTTGTTTGAAGTGTCGACCTACCGGTCGGATCCGCGAGGCGAACCTGCGGGTCAAGATAGATGGTTTCACGGGTCAATCGGAAGGTCGCGGGCCGGGTCGGGTCGGGTCTGGAGGTTTGGAAATCTCGCGGGTCGGGTCGGGTCGGGTCGGGTCGGGTCAAGAGGCTTTCAAAATCTCGCGGGTCTCGTCGAGGCAAGTCAACACACCTCAAATTTTTCGAGGTTCGGGTGGGACCCGACCCGACCGACCCAACCCGTGAGGTTTGACCTGACCCGAAAAGCCCTGAAAATTCCTTATCTTTCGGGACACAGTGGTGCTGGCCTACCAGATAAACCCTACCTGGTATTGTACGTATCTACTGCTGTCGGACTGTCCGAGCCGCCGTCGACCTTGAGGCTTGAAAAATCTTGATCGAGATTTTTCCGCCGGAATGCAACCTCAAGTAAAGGTGCTCTAATTTTCTCTGGATTTTTCTTCTTCCTATTGGATAAACGTTATACTACTGCTGTACTGCTGTACTTAATATATATAACCCATATGTCCATGCCCGCATCCATCCACACCCACTACATGTATATGATATGAATATATGCATGTGGTGGTGCACACCAAAAGATTCACTGGGAAAACTTAAACTCCAGCAGCAATGGAAATACTAACCCACATAGTGGTGCTGGCCTACCAGGTAAACCCTACCGCTGGTATTCCACGTATCTACCGTAGAACTGTCGGAGCCGCCGCCGACCTTAAGAAAATCTTCATCGAGATTTTTCCGCCGGAATGCAACCTGAAGTAAAGGTGCTATTACGGGGGACCATAGTGAATATGACCAAATATAATATACTACTGTAGGTTTTGTTGTGTACCGTAGGTCCTGTTTACTATGGACCCCCGTAATACTACATAATTTTCTCTGTTTTTTTTTTCTTGCTATTGGATAAACGTTATACTACTACTGCTGTACCTGATACATATATATAATCCATATACTCATGCCTGCATCCATCCATACCCACTACATATATATTATATGAACATATGCATGTGGTGGTGCACATCAAAACATTCACCGGGAAAACTTAAACTCCAGAAGCAATGGAAATACTAACCCACTCTCAGATACCGGTACCATATATAGACCTCATAGTTAGGGAAATATAGCTTACCTGGTAATATATCGTCATACCTGGTACGTATTATATTTTTTTTTAACATGCCAGGTATCTAAAAACACCTCAGCTGTGCGATATTTTTCCCCCCAAAACTCGTATTTGCACATTCTCGTACGTACTCTGTATACGAAGTAGGTATGGATGGTATTAATAGGTGAACATTCGAAAACAGTTACCTGGTTGTGTAGCTAATGTATTACTTGAGCTATGACAGCGCGTACGAGCTGTGTGACTTACCTATGACGGGGGACCATAGTAAATAGGACAAACATTATTATTACGGGGGTCCATAGTTAACAGGACCAAATATTGTTAGTAAAAATACCTAAATATATAGGTTTTTATGTATGCCATAGGTCCTGTTAACTATAGACTCCCGTAATAGTAAAAATAGGGAAATATATAGGTTTTTGTGTTACAGTAGGTCCTCTGTACTGTGGTCTCGCGTAATAATTGTTTTTTGCCAAGAGACGATATGAGGGAAACTTAGAAACGTATGCGCACCGTGTAAGACGCATGCAAGCGCACCCCGGCGATGATATTTTTTTCCTTCGGGAGAAGTACCACCGGGTGAAATTTTGAAGGGGGGGTATGCTATCTAACGCTCCCCCGATGATCAGCATCATGCACGGGAGCGCCCCTGTGTGCTAACGAGGGGGTGTGGGTGAGAGGTAGTAATATTTTACGGAATATTTCTTGCTAACGAACAGACTCGGCTAGATTACAGAGGGGGTGACAACGAGGGGGTGTGCGAGCGGTAACTTGGACTGCTAAAGAGTGCGAATAAACCTCGGCCAGATTGCAGGGGGTGTGGGAAGGGGGGCTGCCACTGGGGGTATAGTAAAAAGGGGTGGACTAACGCATGAGAAGCTTCGCCCTGAAACCAGATCGCTTTCCATTCCTACGCAATGCCGGTGCTAGCATGGCCCGCGCTTAGAACCCAGGGATGGTAGAAAAAAAAAAATGCGGTGTTAGACCTATGCCAATGGCAACGCGAAGTCCACAAGTTTTCTTTCAAAAATATTGCTTGAAAAAAACAGCCGGAAATATCCTCGTATATACCGCCGCTGTGGGAAAAAAGGGAAAAAAAGTTTGATTTTTCCTTCTAACGGCTGCAGGCGGCGCAATTTGTATTCTCTCGTTGCAAATTGTGAACACGCTGATAAAAATCAGCGCGTGCGACGATAGATGCTCGATCTCGATATAGACTCAGCCCACGGCCAACACGCTTGGTGTCGGGCAAGGCCAACGAGTATAGATGACAGCATCGAAGATAGAAAGCGGATAAATGCTCTAGGGGCGAGAGCTTGCCGGCGGCGTCCTGCGGTATCCTCCCAAACCTGAAAAAAAGCCTGTTTTTTGCCATTCGAGACAGATCGAGAAATTTTGTCTTCTGTTTTGTACACACCAGCCGCTAATTGTTTTTTTATCGTACGCTTGGCCATCGCCCGCCACACGTCACTGGCCATTGTGTGAAGACGGTGACCCAAGGGTGGGTCGGAGCCACTAACGAGCGCACTCCGTTCAGAATTCATGACGCAATCGTTGGTTTTGTCGATCGATGTCTGTCGAGGACTCGGAATCTCGCCGCTTCGAACCAAAGATCGGCCTGAGTGTTTCTCAAGCCGATCTTGGCCCAACATCGGCCCCAAATTTGCTTTTTTCGGGCTTTTCCAAAAGTTGGGAACTTTTTTTTTTCTAAACGTGCCCATAGGAAGCGTGTTCTAAAAACTTTTGGCGGGGTATCTTTGGAATTCAAACTTTTTATTGATACTTTGCTTTCCCATTGGCATAGGTCTTACGATACTGGAGAAAGGCTACTGGTACCACATTCGATGACGAAACTCCCGAGGATTGCACCTGAGATGCCCCGTCCCACTGAAACACTGACTGATGAAATATTGATGTGAACACCTCATTTCTACAGTAGCCCCCACAAAAAAAGGAGTTACGGTAATACCGTAGCAGTCGGCTGGTTTGAAACGACAAGTTCGGTGATCGGCCCAATGTGATGCGGCGCAGCAGTCGCCTCCATGCTGGTGTCGGTATCCATACCGTTGCGAAACGTGGATGAATGGTGCCCACTGGGTGTTATCACTTTGAGGTTTCATGCTTTTCTCAGGCGTACATCCGAAGGGGGATTGGTATAGAAAATCACTGAGCTACGTAAGTAGGTCAGAGGTTTACCTATTATGAGGACCAACGCCCCAACTCGTAGGGTGGACCGTAACTGGACCAAGTCCGGCGAGAAGGCCTCATAGCCTAGGTTTTTGTTAGTGCGTGAGCTCGCGCGAGTCCCACACCCGAAGGAGATGACTCTCCCGGGTGGTTATCTCCACCGCACCTGCCCCTCTCGGGCGTCAGGTCGGGTCAATGTGCCCAAGCGCCAGTGGTAACAGCAGCCTGCTCTGCTGTCGCAACGGGTGCCATGGGTTAAATTAACACACGACACAAAACCTGAACGTGCTAGTGTGTTAAGCTTAGGCTTTATTTTTACCAATACGCCCCAGGATTAAAAATAGAAGGTATTCAAGTACCCCCGGCAATGACGTGACTGTCGAAAAACGAAACAAAAAATGTACCCCCGGGTATGCTCTTGTAGGGGGGTGTACTCATTATCATGCATGGCCGTAGTCGTATGACCATAGGCCCTCGCATCCCTACAATACCGACACGGAGCACGTCGGTTTTTCATCGACCAGACAGACATTGCTTGCACCAAGCGCCAAGCCCCGTGAGGCGCTCGGCGAGTCGCATGAAGGGTGAACTGCATCCTACTAAGAACCGCTTGTGAGGCGGACTCGCATATGGATGCCAGCTTCAATGGGTTATTTTTTTTTTTCCCGGTGTGGCCACTTCTTGTAGTGGGGGCGGGGGGGGGGGGTTATGAGGGGTGTGAGCTATCATGCGTGTCACACGGTACTCGCACGTAAAGTTTTCTTGTGTGATTTTCTTTGGGTTTTCCTCCCACAGGATATAAGAGATCGAGGTTTTACAGCTGGAGATATACATCGCCTGGCTCGAGCGTGGAACTCAACCATTAAAAACAACGTCTTTGAATTGAGACTGAAATGCTTCGAAGTATGATGCAGAACATGAACATCAATTTTATGTTTTTGGGCGTATGTTGTGAATGTGTCAACCAGCCGACTCGCTTGTCCGATGTTTGTTATTGCTGTGATATCAGGTACTCCAGGTCCCAGCTCTGTAGGAGGAGGAGGAGGAGGAGGAGGAGGAGAAGGAGAACTCGGCAGGGCTACTACCACAACATATCCACAGCGGTACGCAGCGTGGCGCATTACCGTGCCGCGTGACGCGGAACGTCGTGCCTCGTTCCGCGTCACCTCCACAGACAGCAGGAAACAGGGGTGTTGCCCTCGCGTCCACGCTGGGAGCGTACCGTATCACACGGGTGATAGTATAACATACCCCCTCGAGCGAATTTCACAGCTGGTATCTCTCGACAGCGGGAAGGAGAGTGGAAATGCCGAGTGACGAGTCTATAAAAACAAAAAATCTCCACGATCTATTTCCAAAGCCACCATTTTCGTTAGTGTGTGTACTTAAGGCATATTTTCGATAAAATCGGCTCCGAAATTTGTCCCAGGGGATGCGTTATCTCATCGCCCGTGCGATACGGTAGCTACTATTAATAGTACAGGTCCACGAATGAGGAATAACCACATAAGAACGTAAGGGTCGTTCCTAACGAGGAAAAAAAAACGAAATAAACGAACAGACCTTCGCTTTTTCGTAAAAAACAGAAGGTTGAGCTCGAACCAGAAAAAAAGCCAAGAATAAAAACGACAAACAAAATAAGAAGCCGAGTCGAATCTGTACGCGGTGCAATTTTCAGAATGACTTAACCGCCACAGCACGTGATTCCCGGCGATAGTGCTTAGCAACGACGGTGGACAGACTCAACTCGCATACGCGAGGCACCCTCCACAGCATGCCGTTCTCGTGGTCCAACCCGCTCCCTCAGGAGGGCTCTAAAAGTTGTGGATCGGCCATCGCTGTTCGATGGCAGACGTTTGAATGTTGAGTGGCACTAACATCGAAAAATATACCGCCACAGCAACCTCTTGATCCCTCAGTTGCTTGCGAGGGCACCCCTTGGTCATGCTCACACCGGTAGCGGACAAGCCACGTGGTAGCCACATGCACTACCTCGGCCATCGTGCGCTTGGCAACCGGTCGTAGAATAATTATCGGAACTTCATCCCAACGCTTCGAGCTCCCCCTATGTTCCTCTTCGCCCCTGGGAAACCCATATTTCGTTTACTTGGCACCCATTTCGTAAATTAAGTCTTCTGGGACTTGAAAAAACGAAACGCGAAAGCGGAGGTATCGGGATCTCTACTTCTCTTTTTTTATTTTGATCAATAAAACTCACGTGCTCCTTTCGTAGTTCTGCCCTTATTTTTTTATGTCGTTTTTTTTCCTCGTTAGGACCGGCCCCAAGGCTCACTTTTTTGAGGACGCTAAGAAAAATGGATAAAAGAATCGTGCTCATCGGCGAGCGCTCCACCAAACGTTACTTCGAGTACAGACCGTATCACCCGTGCGAAAATGTATCACAGTCCTTCGAGTACTTGCCGTATCACACGTGTGACGTGACAAGACACCTCGGATGAATTTTCGGGCCGATCGATCGTCTCCAACAACCAGAGGAGAACATTCACACAAGACAAAAAAAAAAACGGTGTGGCATTTCGAAGGGTCTCGTCGAGGTCTTTCCGTGCATGTAGACGCATCGCGGGTCGCTGTGTTGTGCCTTTTTCCCCCCTGCAGTTTGAGAAAAAATAGGCTGGACAGTCACGCGAGGGTGCGTGTTATCTTACCACACGTGTAATACGGCAATAGCCTAAGCCCAAGGTTGCTCAAGGTTGGCGTCAAAGTAGAGGTGTCGAAAGCCTTGCTCAGATTGCCTTAGAGAGCGTCGAGCTCGCGAAGAGAGTGCAGCGATTTTTTTTTCAGGGTTTTTTATTTAGGCTCTCGACAACGACGGCGAGGAAGGGTGCTGCAGCAGTAAAAAAAAATGAATTTGAAAAACACGTGTTGCTTTCGGAAGGCCCTCGGTCCACATCTTTCCCGAAAACACCTCAATCTTGTTCATTTTGTTCGGTGTTGGCGACCTTAACCTTCTTGTTCTGATCAAATCGAGTGCCGAAGAACGATCGCACCCCTGTGCGGAGTCAACGCCCTTCACGGTACCTGTCTCTCCTTGGCGCGCCCATACCTGGTATATACCTGCAGTACACATTGAATTACAGAAGTCGCCGAAATTCGTTGCCCTGACTTCGAAGAAACATCCCATGTGTGCCAGGAATACGGTGAGGAAATACTCTGAGAGGGTCCTCTTAAGCACTGGTGGTGGTGGTGCCTGCCAGGTGGGTCGTGACCACTATGGTACCTCGTTATAGGGTTGTCGTAAAGCACACCCTAGCTCTAGTAGTGGGTTACAGCAGGGACTTTGGTTGAAGAGATCCCACTTCAAGAGACTCGATTTAAGAGAACGTTGGAAAACAGGGTCTAAGAGGGGCCGACTGGCACACACCTGTCGCGGCTTTAAGAGAGCTTTGGGAGGGAAATTTGCCCAGATATCCTCTCTTACATCGATCGCATCCAGGATAGAGTCGTTCATGCTCGAGATGTCGCAATACTTGCGTGAGGCCTGGCCAGGAGAGGAGCAGTGTCGGGTCTAGGAAGCCGAATTTCAAAATAGCATGGGTGACTTCTCTGAAGACTATTGAAAGCGGACACCAGGTGGTCGCGCACAATTCATGTTGTACCGCTCTGGTTGTACGTACAGTAGCGTGGCGCCAAAGGTCGTGAAGAACGGAGGCATTGTTGACTTGAGTAACTTTTAAGAACATACCTGGTATGCAATAGTGCTGCTGCACTCCTGTAGTGAGTCAACAGGCACAACACAAATAATATTCTACAACGCTTACTACCGGCAGACCGTTGGGCACCAACGACAAAAACTAGGCCGGCACCTCACTTTTTCTTGCTTGAAAAGTTACTCGCAAGCACATTATATACCCGTAAAATATCCCATGTTCGGTGTAAAAGACTGGGTTCTCTCACTCCGAGACCTTTGAGCACGCTACCTGGTACCATTTACTACGGTACCAAAGTTGCCCTCGAATTCACGTTTTCGGCAGGTGCGTATTTGAGATAGGTCTGACCAACCTGGCACACCCCTCTCAAAAACCTTAGCTTCCACTGCAACCCTTTACCTGGCATGTAACCAAGTAGAAAAAAAAGACGTCGTCGGCAGGACGGGGGGGCGCGATTCTCACTCGGCACGTCAATTTTACAGAAACTCTTGCTCACACACACGCTCCTAAAACGCCCCAAGACATGTCTCCCTGGGCAGGCGGTACGATATAGAGTAATGCCCTGTGAAGGCCAGTGGAACCCTAACCCTGGCAATATGGGATTCGAGAACGGACTAGGTATTACTTGGGAGGCTTTGTTCGACAACAAGGCGGGGGACAGGGGACCTAATGCTCAAGTTACCCCTCACAGATCTTATGGTGCGAGCTGGAGGATCACTAAAAAGCTGTCAGTCTGTAAAAAAATACCCGTCCAACGGTTTACCCTGGCTCTAGCAGGTGGTCAAGCGTAGAGCGGTAGCGTTTTACCAGTGGTAGGTCAACAGGTAACACTTTTCACAGCCAGCAGCCAGTAAACAGTACACTGGGAAACATACCATCCCAGCCGGCCCTGAGTGGGGTAATACTATTAATACTTCCTATGAGGGCGACAACTGCCGGTGGTGTTAGAATTATTCGGTTTTCCGGGGGAGCGGAGTGTACTTGACATCATGCATGACAGTAGTCGTATGACCATAGACCCTCGTATCCCTACAATGCCGGGACGGAGCACGTCGGGTTTTCACCCACCAGGCAGACATTGCTTGCACCAAGCGCGGAGCGCCGTTAGTTGTTCGGCGAGTCACATGAAGGGTCAGCTGAATCCTCCTGAGAACCGCTCGTGCGGAGGACTTGCACATGGATGCCAGCGTCAAAGAGTTTTTATTTTTTTTCCGCTGAGGCCACTTCCAGAGACAGCAATGGGAGCACTATGCAACTGCCTCTTGGGTGCCTTACCACAAGACACTAAGTGATACGATGATCGGAGTACAGGTTCTCCGTCCCGCACAAATGATCTAACTCGATCGTCAGCTGTGGCCGACCGCCCAGCAAAAAAAAAGCAGCACCCTGGTTGTCTAGCTCGCGTATTGAGCGGCATGTTATACAGAGTGTCGTTGCCAACCGACGCCAACCCAACCTAGGTACCACGTATAATGTATAGGGGTGGAAGATATTTCTGCGCATGTTTATATGCCCTACCTCTATACTGCCGGTGCCCGATGGAATGTCGGTGAAATGCCTTGGCACATATTAGATTTACCAGTGAGGCAGTGAGGGGGGGAAAATGCCGGTGCCCGCTATGGTGCCGGTGTATTGGCCTATTAATAGCACATAGCGGCATTATAGAGAGACCGCTGCTTGTACAACTGTCGATGTCAACGCGAGAGTACAGTTTGGGGTTCGCGTTCTCCAGCGTCCTTCTTGGCCTTCTTTTCTGCTTGATGAACTATTGCGGAGGTGCACAATTCGATGCGAGTAGACGAGGGAAGAAAGGGCTGGCCCGCTCATAAGAAAGCCAACTCACAAGGAAAATCAGTCTGCAAGTTTGAAACAATTAAGAAAGCTCTCAGCCTAGTCGGTGCCGAAGTCTGAAGAAAAGTTGGCCCCTTCCTGTGGCTGGCCTGGGCCCAAGGCACCATTCATTGCTCACTACTAGGAAAAAGTCTTCTCGGGGACCAAAATAGAAAGCGCAACATAAGAAAGTGTGCTTTCACGCGCGCCCAGAACAAGAAAGTCAGCCTGAGCCCGAATTCACTTTTCTCATAGTAGGGCCAGTAATGCATTATAATAAGGCCACTGTTATTGCGGAAGCATGTACAGATAGATCACTCAGATCATACAGATCAGTCTCGTGGAAAGTTACACAGATGACGCAGACCCGTGAAAGAAAGTGTTGCGTGCGACATGTCCGGCGGGCTGACATGCCCGGCGTGTGTAAACCTTTAGAGCTGCACCCACGTTTTTGATGACATAACTCGGAACTGTTGTTCAGGGACGTTGTTCACGTTTTTTTGTCTTTCTTCCTTCTTTCTTATCCCATTAAACAATCTTCGCCCTTCTTTACTCTCTCCTCGCTATTATATTACGGGGGACCACAGTAAATAGGACCAAATATTGTTAGCAAAAATAGGAAAGTATACAGGTTTTTGTGAGTACCGTAGGTCCTGCATACTATGGTCCCCCGTAATAATCGTAACTCAGATCCGGCGTCACAAAGTAAAGCAGGCTCTTCTCCCTCCTCCCCACTATACGTGCCTCGAATTCTCATTGCGAGAGAGAAGACTTCGGCCCTTTCTTCCCTCGTCGACTCGCATCGAATTGCGCCTATGACGATAACCGACTCGCCCTAAACGCAGGAAGGCCCTGCAACATTTCATTTTCCCTGCAAGTCGTTGGTGTGATTGGTCGAAGCCGGCCCTTCGACCGCCCGTTAAAAAAATGGGAAACCACCACCAGAACACGCTGGAAGCCGCGCGATCGCCTCCGCCGACCTGAAGCCCCGCGAAGAGTTGGGGTTAGGGTTAGGGCTAGGCCCGGGGTCGGGGTCGGGTTAGTCTGGGCCGACGTGCAAGATATGCAATTGACCACGAACGACCTGCAGGATTCTTTTTACCCGGCCGTCCCGCGTTGAGGGCGAGCCAACTGAGATAAGTCTGCCTTGGCAAGTGGCAGGTGGCAAGAGGTTTGTGAGATTTTCCTCCTGGTGTGTACGAGTGTGTGCGTACAGGAAGGAGTAGTACAGGTACACTTTAATACTATTAATAGTAATGTGAGTCTGTGTCCAACCCCATAAACGACACTCGACTTTGGGATGTCCCGAGATAAATGTATCTACTGGTACCAAGTAGGTACAAATACGTGCGGACGCACCGGAACGACAGAAAATGCGCGACTGACGGATGCCGTATCACGTGTATCACCAAACTTGCAAAGCCGACAGTTGAGCATATAGACTATAGACCGAACAACTATCGTATTAATATTACTAGTATTTAGGATTATTAATAGTGCGTGTCAGTTGACGTATTTGTATATAACAGGCATTAGTACTACTGCTGTATGAATTGGTAGACAGAGTTGCAATAGAGAGATTGCCTGGCTGGTACAACTGCGAGCACGCGAGCACGGTTCGTTTGTATTTTCCTTCTGAAATCCCACGTATAGGCATGTACGAATAATCGTGATGTAATGAGCTGCGAACTGCTGTCATTTATTAATAGCCGACATACTGCCATTCATTGTGGTGGCACCTGTGCTGAGAGTGAAGTGTGACTGGTACTCGTACTCGAAGTTTTGTTCCAGCCCGGTCGAAGTCTATTGGTCCTCTCTCTCGTCTTCTCGCGACCTTCGTTCGTTCTGGCGGACCTCTATTCTTGCGAGCATCGCCGGTTGCTGCGACAATAATTCAAACGTACTAGTATACATGTACTTGTGAAGAACACACACACTTCGATGTATTTTGTGTTGTAAGATGCTGTAATTTCGTACGAATAGGATGCTGTTGCGTGTTATGATGACGTTACATTGTACTGACTGCAACAACAGCTATACTTCGTACGGGGCGACATCCAGATCACGTGTGTCTGCCTATCCTCTCCAGACTCTACCATGTGCCGTATGGCTGGATGGTGATGCGTACGTACGGGTTGGTTGGCTGATTCCTATTGATCCTGTTTTGAGGTACTGATTGTTGTAGATAGATGCCCAGGCTTCGTGGGCACATGCGCTCCGGGGTTGTAGATTAACAGCCTCGACGGGCACGCCCCGTGAATGTTATTATTAATAATAACATGATTTGTACCAGGTATGATTTAAATATATATATATATATATATCTTGACATATTTGTGATATATATGATACGGCATCATCGGTACTACTAGTAGTATTAATAAACAAGATCGGCGGCGGCGGGCGATCGACGAAAGCGGCGCAAGATCACAGCGGTCGACCGAGTACTACGTGCAAACAGTACTATAGATTATAATAGTTTGTTTTTTTTAATCCTCCGGCGGATGGGTATAAATAAAGCTTAAGGTCACCACACTTCCACGTTCCAATTTCGTGCCGTGTGTCAATTTAGCCCATAATAATAGCTCCCGTTGCAACATTATAACAGGCTGCTGTTACCACTGGCGTTTGGGCACGTTGACCCGACCTCACCCCCGAGAGGGGCAGGTGCGGTGGAGATAGCCACCCGGGAGTAAGTAGTATTAATAGTAGTAGAAGTAGTAGTAGTAGTACTGCTGTTGTTGTTGTAGTCTTCGACACGACGAGCGAAGAAGAAAAAGTGAGCAACACGACAAGGATGCGTTTGAAAGTATACTTTCATTCATGTATATGAAGGACATAACTACTCAAATAATACCTGGTATGATATGTACAATGCATACATATGTGAAGGTGTTACCTACTGAGCTATAGGTGGGGTGAAAAATCGACCGATTTTACCCAGCCCAGCATAAACCTTGCAACACTCTCCCCCCCTCTGAACGGCGGGAGCTTTGGGGCGTCGGTACCACCGTATACGGCCGTACGCTGACAGACCTACCACAGCTAGCTACGCTCCATAGTACCTGGGGAACCAGGGAGATATGTTTTTTTAGACACGTTTTTTTTTTTTTTTTCTTTTTGGTCTTCCTCTGTCTCACAGCAGTCTGTGACGACGGGATCAGTATCTCTATAGGATAAGGAATCAGGACGGACAGTGGGTGTACTGATGAAGCTGGGTAGAAGGGACGATTTAACGTGGAGACAACAAACACATGTTCAGGGACGGACGCGCAAGCGTTTCTAAAAAAAAAAAAAACGTTCCAAGTGAGATTCGAACCCGTGTCCTGCCGACGGCGTCAACGTAGGCCCCGACAACTCGGGGATTGTTGCCTCTACACCCCAACCCGATTCCGGACCACCATGGACCCCTCCAACCCTCGCTGAGCCGAAAACGGGGGAGATACACGTCTGGATTGTGCACATGGACAAGCGAAGAAAACAGGCTAAGAAATAATCAGGCAAAACTGCGAGTAGGAAGCGAAAATGCCTTCTTCGTTGCCGCTCGGTTTAGCTCGCCCCACAGGCCTCAGAACTGCCGTAGTGCGTGTTTTAAGGATTGCCATTTTTGCCCTGGCAATTGCCTGGGCTGGGTTATCGATCGGTCTTTTAGCCCTCCTGTACCAGTATAGCGTATATACCCGGTAATACCATCACACATACCGATACACACATAGAGACATATTTTATGCTGTCGAAGATATAGATCGACTCACGATATCATATTAAATGCTCATACGTACGCGTAAAAAATACGAGTTCATGTTATTATCTGTCTGATCTGCTGGTCTCAGGAAACTGGGTCTGACCTGTGACAGGAAACGAAACAGCAGCTGCTCGATGTTGGAAGACAGGCTCGATCTCCGGACAAACGATGCCTGGTACCAGATCCACCGGTCAAGCTGGAGATGAACGAGTGATTTTTCGTACATCTGTACTAATTAATAGTAGTAGATTATGCCTCATGCTCTGTTGCCTGCTTCGCAGCTTGTAGATCATCTCATCATACCTCCAGCGCCCTCGCCTCGTCACGCATGGCTGCGCAATCGTTCATCAAGCTGTGCAGTTCCTTCTTGGCATCTCCACCACCACCACCACCAACACCGCGACCAACAAGCCCTTGCTGCTGCTGCTGTGTGTGGCCTCCTGGAGGGTTGTCTTCGCGACTATAGTTGTTGTTATTGTTGATCTTAGCCATAACAAGAACAAGCAACAGAACACCAGAACACCACTGCTGTCTGGCGGTGGCGATGCGGGTCTCGCTTTGCAGATGGATGGGCGTCTCTCTGCGTAGTCTGCAATGCCTGGAAGCCCCCAAAACCCTCTGCTTCTGCACTTCTGTTTTTGCACTTTGGGCCAAGCTCAGAAGTGTGAGTGCCTCCGTAATTACTGTGTAGGTGTCGAGGTTGTGTGTTGAATTTTCGAATTTTCGAATTCGCCTGTTGGGTCTTTGGTTGCTGTGACGTTGACGTTTCCTCAACTCTTCTGCGTTTTTTCGTTTTTTTTTCCTTTTTCACCGGAGCACGATTTTTTTGTGCTCAAGGTTTTAATGCGAAGTTCAAGGCCTTACTAGTTCGGTGGGGGGGGGATAGTTGCGCAGTTTGCATCCCACGTCCGTGCGTGCACGAACAGAGGTTGCTGTGCATGAGATATCTGCAGGTACCTTCGCGATTTTATATCCCCACCCCTTCGTTGCCGTTCCGGCGTCGTACCCCTGCGAAGACGGTGCGGCCTGATCAGGCGACGCCTGGCCACCCCATGCACGGAGCGCTACGCCGAGGTATTTTCATAGGCACTAATGTATTTTTTTTTTTTGTGCTTGCACCTTCGCAGCAAGCCTGAATACGCCGCCCCGACCCCGACAGGCGAACCAGCTCTCGCTCGCGGGCAGTGTGTCCGAAATAATTTACATGTCGGGCTGCGTCAAGGCATAGTTCGCGGTAGGATTTTATGGGTGCTGCTGGCTTCATTAATTTGCGAGTGCAGTGTTGGTGTGTTCGTCTTACCAAGAGGTCGGTTTCTCCTGTTGTTGCGCTGTTGCATGCCTCTTTTTTCCTGTTCAAAATATGGAAACACGACAACGCAGGCGCTCGAACGAGTCAGGCCCGCGGGTTTGCTTCCAAGTTCTACGACATTCTCTCTCAGGAATCGAGCGACATCATCACGTGGACCGAGTCGGGGCAGGCTTTCCAGGTGCTGGACTACACACGGTTCTCAGAAGAAATCCTCTTGAAGGTTCGTTCTCATGTTGGAAAGAATGCGAACTCCTCCAACCATGCCCCTTTTTTTTGTCGGAAATGACCTCATAGTATTTCTGGTATTTTTCACGTATTTTGCCGTCGAAATACTAACACCAGGTACTGCTACGAAATATTATACTCGTAAAATTCGGCTGCAATATGATACGTACTTACAACAGCTTTAACTTAACAGTATAAATTACGGGTACAGCAGTGGGTAGCATGTTCGGGTGCCACTCTCTCATCCATCAAAAACATTGAGGTGTCATATGCGCACGCGTAGGTGCAATGTGTGCCCTGTTGCTGAGAGCACGCACGGCCGCGACGAAGGGATTAGAAGCAGCAACGGCAGTGCGGGCAAAATTATCTGCGTGCTCGTACAAGCAGTATTGGTCACGACGTGGAGCGAGCACTTACTTTCAATTCCCCAATCACCCATACGATGCCGGAAGAACACCCTGCCTGGTGCGTGAAGAACTTTGTACTTACTTCTAAAGAAGAATACCAGAGGTACCTGCTGGCCGTGTGATGTCAGATACATATAAAAGTATAGACACCGACACAGGCAGTTCAGCAGCTCTTGGGCTTTTGGCGGACCTTCCGCCGTTGGTTCGACTTGACTCCAAACTGGCCGCTATTGACACAACGTTTTTTGTTTTTTTTTTCTCATGCCAGCAGCGAGCGGTGTTTGCTGGGTGCGCGGACGCCGAGCAGTGGCCATGATTGGTAGGCTATGACACAAGTACTGCATTTTGTGTCGGCAATCACATCCTGTCCCAGTGCTTTTTGCAGAGTCCCAGGTACCATTACCATTGCCGGGCACGAGGGGTATCTATCTGGTATAATTTGTTTATTTATTTACCGGTATTTATTTATTCCTTTATTTTCATCATCACTTTTACTTCCCAACCCCTTTAGCACTGCAGTCCCGAATTGGGGACAAACCACTCTAATCCCAGGTGCTTTTGTCCCAAAACGGGACTGCAGTAGTAAAAGATTTTTTTACCTCTGGTAGGTTTTACCCTCGATCTTCTTCTGGACAAGCCGTGGTCACAAGTGTCGTCCCTTCTTCCCCCCAGGCACGTGGGTTCACTTTTATCGCGCATAGGGCTCAGCATTCCCACTGCTCGTCGATTTTCATCGAATGTTGCTGATTTCAAGCTCCCGCGCTTTCCGCTAATCAATTTTCATGCAAGGACAAGTCCCTCCGAGAATGCGTTCGGTAAGGCTGTTTCCCATGCGGTTCGATTTTTGAGCTTCAGAGTTTCCCATGCGGTTCGATTTTTGAGCTTCAGATTTTGACCAGATTGATCGCATTTTCAGATGTGAACTTGACAAATCGAAAGAGTCTTCCTATGCGAAAAAATCAGATTTATTGTGCTTGCAGAGATTCGAGCAAACACCGAGACCAACTGCTGTTGTTGTGGTCTGGGGCCGCGAAGAAAGGCGCTTAGGCGCTGCACTGCGCGTAGGATCCAAGCGTCCGAGCCCACGCTGACTGCCTCTGGTCTGGCGGCGAAGAGACGTGCTAAGTGCGCTAGAGTGAATCTGTCTTGGTATTTTGTATTGCGACACAATGCCACTGACTGCTGCTGTAGTCTACGAATACCTATCCACGGAGAGGTGCGCGCCGTGTGCGATTCTCTTGGTATCTAGGCCCGAGCCTGCGCCAGCCGAATGTAGTCTGGCCACGGAGGAACGCGCCGCCCGCCGACTGCGCGTCAGGCGCGGCGCAGTGTCGTCATCCGGCTGTGTCACCATCCAACTCATCGATCGTTCTCCTGCTGCTTGCTGTCGTGGATAACATATTGAATTTAAAGACCATGCCATTTTTCGATTTTTGAAAATCTGATGGCCCACGTCGTCGGATTTTGGCAAAAATCCGGTCAGATTTTGCATATTCGGACTGCATAAGCCAATGCTTTTTTTTTTCTGGGATCGAAAAATACAAGCCTGAAGCTCGATATCGAACATCATAGGAAACAGCCTGAGACTCGTACCCGATCTTAGTAGGCACGCCGTCCACCTACCAAGCCACTGGAGACGCCGGCACTTGATCGTACTTTAGTTTTTTGGGCAAGCCAAAAATAGGAATACCTTCGTAGACCCTACGAGTCATTTTTAATTGGCCAGCGCCCGATGGTACATGTTGTTGGCTGAAAGGTTCCAGATATTCTGCTTTGTCTACTCAAAAATTGGACTTCTCGTTTTTTTAGCGTCAATTGTACCTCTATGAATGGTTCAACGTGTACCTGCAAAGGGCCTGTACTCTGTTGAACAATACACGTGCCTCCGCGAAATATTCAGTATACCTATAATAAATCTGTAAATGGCTTCAAATGCCTACGTAGGTACACCTTTTTTTGGATTTCGCCCTTGTTTCCGGTTTGCCTGTGGGACTTGAGAGGTTTGGAGGGCTAAAAGTGTCTGCCTCATTATGCAGCCCGGCCTGCTGGGGTATACTGGTAGCGAGTATATAAGGTCGAGGATGTGTCCGAAGTGCAACGGAAGGGGACGTTACGACACGCGCCCAGCATGCTGGTGCTTCTACTTTCTACGAGTATTGTACAAATCCCGTACGTGTCGTTGGTACTCCGTTGCAGCTCTCTTCGATAAGACCGCATATTTTCCTGGCTTCGTAGGTCGGTACAATATACCAGGTACCAGGTACTACTGCTGTGTACCTGGGTCCCGAATGACGAAGTTTTTGGTTGGAGTATCAACCACTCATTCGGTCGAACTCACAGCTGACGTATTTTTGTTTGAAGTACCTGGTAATTTGTAAGATGACGGGGTTCAAATGTACGGCACGAATATGTCGTATGGATGCTGCTGACTTTTTTTTTTTTTTTTTTTTAGGGCTAGAGCCAAAATCAGGTACACCTGTTTCATTTGAGCCAAAAAAAGTTACATACTGAAACCAAGTAAAAAGCAAACGCCACGAGCGGTGTTATTGGCCATGAGAATCACATACATTTTCTTTTTTGCGCCTGAACATAAACGGGCGTGTGGCCTCCAAAATCTGAATTGTTTTGTTTTCTTTCTTTAGGGTACGTACAGGTACCACGGGCTGCACTTGGACCTGCAGAGGGTCACCAAGCTTCGTGTGCTTCGCCACGGCGAGCGAGCCAAGAGTATTTGTTCTGGCGCCCCCCCCCCGTTGCCAGCTTTGAAGACTCTCGACCACCCTCGCTGAACCACCTGCTCGCCACGAAATTATTTTGCCGCATCAAACCTGAGACCACCTCGACGCAGGGTAGGGCAGACGAAGTGCCCTCTGTGTCCACGGTGCTGTATATGACTCCTGTGACCATACTCTAGACAACAGAATACACATCATAACAACTGAAGCACATCGTACACCCCAAAGGATAAGTGAAATCCGCGTACGTATTTATGCTTAACGACGTACAGTACGTACGTAAGGAGTTTATCCACAAAAATTGCAACCGAGGGACCAGGGACGCATACGCAGAGGAACATCAGCGTACGTACGATAGGGCCTCTCTGATTGGCTAAAAACAAGGCAAAAACAGCAGTTGAAAGCTATTACGGGGGACCATATTAATAGTAATCAGAACTCATCATACAAACAAAAACCTACCAGGTATACCAGGTATATTGTAGTATTTTTGTTAAGCATATTTGGTCCTGATTACTATGTTCCCCCATTACAAAGTAGACAAATCCTGGTGTACCTGGCCAGGTTCAACCCTGAAACAGGCAGCAGGTACGACATGAGGCTGGCCAAAGACGGGGCACCTGGCGTGTAATTTTTACTTGTGTTTAGTATTACCTGATTTCGGTCCATAATGTACCAGGTATACCTTATTTTGGCTAAAACCCATATATATTTTTTGTAAGCCCCAAGAGGATATCTCACAGGAGACAGAAGAGGAATTTCCGTGTACCACCGCAAACGTTGACGGGGTGAACATACGTGCCCGCTATTCGCCCTTGACCCTTAGTTCGTCCCATTTTTTTTCACGTAACACGAATGCTTGGCTGCGACTTGTGACGGGTAGAAATGTAGAATGTACCCTACAGACAGAAAGGATGGAGGAGCCAACAGATCGGGCTCTCCATCTCAACCATGTCGAGCTGTGGAGCAGCAAGATGGACGTGTACACCCTGCTGGACAATGGACACAACTGTTGTCTATGGCTTCGACAAAAGACGAGGGGGGGAATTCATCGATACGTACTCGTACTGCTGTCGGCGACAATAGATTGTGGAAGTTATCTACAAGTGTCTATAGATTTTCGTGTGCCCGAACTCGAAAATAAATACCAGGTAATTCATTATATTAGTACGAAATATGTGAGTTGGAATTTTCTACTCAATGACGTGTTTTGATCAGATTGCATCCCCGAAACGAGAAATAAAGGTTTCAAAATCAATTTGAATAATGTACACTTCCGACTTTATCCCCCCTCCGTAGCACAGTAATAAAAGATTGAAGCGCTGACTGGCAAAATGTGTTGTTGGATAGTTTTTACAAAAAAAATCAAGTGTTTGTCGTTGGGTTGAGTGAAAAAAAAATATGTCGGCGACAATAAACTGGTGATACTGTCGATCGATAGGCATTTTCGAAGACACTAGATGGTGAACCGTGTCCATCGATGGCCATTGCCGACCCCAATAGACCGCGCTATGTCTATCGATAGCCATTGCCGGCCACAAGAGATTGTGCAAGCTATCCATTGCTATCCATCTCGAGCATAGCTCGTCCTCATTCCACGACGTATCCCCAGCTAAACTATACTGGTGTTGTGGAAAGACACTCAACAGGCAACTGCTGTTTTTTTTTTTTTTTTTCTTCATCACTTCTACTTTCCAGCCCGCTCGTAGGAGGTTTTACCCTCGACGATCTTCTGGACAAGCCGTGGTCACAGGTGTCGTCCCTTCTCCCCCCCGGTACTTGCCTTTATTTTTTGTCGCGCATAGGGTTCAGCATTCCCACTGCTCGTCGATTTTCATCGAATGTAGCTAACTCACGCTCTCGCGCTTTCCGCTAATCAATCCCTTTTATGCAAGAAAAAGCCCCTACGAGCATGCACTCGGTGAGACTTGAACCCACGAAATTGATCTTGATAGGCACGCGGACCACCTACCAAGCCACCGGGGACGCCTGTGGGTGGCGACGAGTATGGTTGGACGCAATGTTGTATCTACTGTATTAATAGTATTATTTGTTTTTCCCTCCGACTTTGTATTGTACATGTTTCAGTCCGGCATACACTGGATCTAATGTTGGCAGCACTATTAATAGAAACGTTGGCGGTCGTCAACAACGGTCATCGATATGCACCATTCCACGGTATACAACAGGTTTAGGCAAGAATATATTGCGGAAACACGCGCACTATATAGTCTGTTGGGGTGACGGTGGTTATTGATGGACATAGCGTGTCTCTAGTTGGCGGCAGTAGCTATCGATTGACGAATGTTTTTGGTCCGATGTTCGAGCAAGGTATATCGCGGTTGCCCCAAGATGTATTGTTCAGGACGATGGCCATCTACGATGGACAACCTTGTCACTCCATTGCTAGAGCAAGGGCATACTGCTGTGTCAATTCCCGAAAATGTAGTGTTCCCTGACAATTTCTATCGATAGACAGCGCTGCCAGTCTTTTGTGGTTAGCAATGTCCAGTGACGCGCGCTTTCTCGGGCCTACTGGTGTAGCGGCAATGTTCTTGTTCCTTTCGATTTTTGTGCACGGTGTATGCACATCATACGTCATCTATCCCATCATGCTAAGGGCCCATTGCCCGAAATATCGAACTATATGTTGCCGACAACGTATTTCAATAGTCCGCGTTGCAAGTGTATTGTGGTCGGCAGTGGCCATTGACAAGCACGTCTTCGTACCATTGTGTAGCGGCAATGATCTATCACTTCCGAATGTGCGCACAGGGTGTAGCCGATTAGATTAGATATCATCAGCACGGAGTACCATGCACCCAAACAAGCGATCATGAAAAACACACGACCCCTACGATGCTCACCGTCTTGTCTCTGAGTCATTCCACGGGTAAGCTCCTCAAGATATACCGTGCACCCATCGCTGCTGGTGACGATATATCATACTGTTGTGATCACAATATCAATACTCAGATTGCTGTACCACAGTATGTTGTGTTGCCTTATTTATCAGAGCATATCGTACGTGCGGAAATAGGCGGGTGATATGTGTCCATCGATAGACGTTGCCCACCACCACGGATTGTGAACTGCTGTGTCCATCGATAGCCATCGCCGATCACATAAGAATCAGAAATTAATCTATCGATCGCCATTGCCGGCCACAATAGACTGAACAAAATATGTAGCGGTAGCCGTTGTCGACCGCAACATATTCTGCAAGCTATATCCATCGATAGCTATTGTCGGTGACTCTAGCTTTCAACCGAGGTACTGCAGCACACTCTTGCCCGAACAGAACCTTGGGGACGTAACCTAAAGATATACCAGGTAAACATTACCGACGACAAAGAGATCGAGAAACGTGTCAATCAATAGTTTTTGCCGACGGCAGTAGACACGTCCATTGCACCACATTATATATTGCTGTTGCAGGGCCCATTGTCTATTGTCCAGGGTGTGGTCATGCTATTAATACCTAAGTTCCAGGTATGATATAGGTGTACGTGATACCAGGTTCAGTTCGTAGTCTTGGTATCAGGTATTTACGTATTATGTATACGGAGTGTGTATTTACTATTTTATGGCATCAAATTCATGGATCCCAGGTATAAGCTAGCCGTTACGTCGTAGGGGTGGTGGATAATTTACTCACGCAGATACACTTGTAAAACATTCGCTGGTATGTAAAAATAGCGATTTCGTTTCACATCTTAGTACAGTAGTTGGAATTTTTCAGGAATTTTGGAATTGGTGACCTGATGGACCTAATGAGTCTACTGCATGGATAAAATGGTAGTTTTGCCCGTATGCTTTTACAGATTTTTGAAGACCTTTCGTCAACATCTGATCGTATATTATGTATGCCTTGTACGTATGAGCGGTTGTTTTTCCTTCCATAGTTGCTTGCCACAACAAACTTCTTCCCCTCCCTCTCCTCTCCTCTCCTCAACCTTCCCTCACACCCCCCCCCCCCTATTTGCCGCGTGTTTGCTTGCGACCTCCGTCACTGCTGGCTGGCTTGGCGACCAACAATTATACCTGGGGTATTATTATCACTACTGGTACGAATTGCCAGTACTTCCGCCACAACAAATTCAGCTCCTTCCGTCGCCAGCTCAACTTGTACGGCTACCGGAAGGTGATCAAGGGGCCAGATGCCGGCGCTTACATGCACCCCTCTTTCCAGAGGGACCGCCCGGACCTTCTCGGAGAAGTCAAGAAGGGCAAGGTGAGCAGCTATTATGATGCGATGGGGAATCTACCGGGGCCTTATCGCTGTCGGGGAGGTGTAGGTGTATGGGCTGGAAATTGTAGAGCTGTGACTCGTCTAGACTCCCCGGCTAAAGCCAGCCATATACCTGACTTGCTATTACGGCGGTCCATAGTTAATAGGACCTATGGTATGCATAAAACCCTATGTATTTACTTATTTTTACTAGCAATATTTGGTCCTATTTACTATGGCCCCCCGTAATGGTCGGCTGGCGCTATTTGCTTCATTATTCCTAATACATGAAAAAACGTATGACAAAATTAACGCCAACGGCCTTCACTGCCATCGGCACCGTCCCCCGTCAATGGCGATGGGTTTTTGATGCGTCGTGTAGACCTCTCTGCTCCCTCTCTCTCCCTGCCTGAGCGAGTGATATCACGGGGAAAGGCGCACCCCCGTTGCAAAGAAGCTTTCTGTAAGCAAATAAACCCAAAAAAACAGTCGGATAGTTGTCACCGCTGCGCTGCTACTAACTTCGATGCCTGGCCAACTAAATACCTACGAATAGCTGGCGATTTGTAGTCATCCAAGTCACAGGTCTACAGCAGTTTTACGGGGGACCTTAGTTAATGGGACCAGATATTGTTGGTAAAAAAACGATATATATAGTTCTTTGTATTACCGTACAGTAGGTCCTATTTAATATGGCCCCCCGTAATAGTAAAGAGTGATTTCGCTACTGGAACGTTCCTTAGTTTGTTGGCTCAAGTGGTCTTAGGTGAAAGTCTCTGTGCCCGCATATCATCACATACCTGGTACAGTGGTAAGTGCCAGGTACCAGTCTGGAGCGAAATGTGAGGAGCGCTTAGGCTACATGTTTATGCCTAAACGTGCTGTCTATTTCCGTTCAAAGTAGTCCCTGGTGTTTGGCAGTACCAGGTGTGAGCCAACATAGACGTACTTACATGTATACAATAGCAGCACAGGGGGAAAGTTGGGCCGCCCGGGTGTTGATCACAAGCCATCATTTTGTCACTGCTGCTGGGTGGCATTTTGGTGATATATTCCACGTACAGCAGCAGTGCCTGCTGTTGTATGTCTAAGGTACCAGGTTAGATTATACTCGATGTACCAGGTACATGGGGGGGGGGGGGGGGGGGGGGGGGGGGGGGGGGGGGGGGGGGGGGCGTACTCTTTTGTTGCTTGCCTTAGTCATTTGACAATTGACCACGCATCCCTTTCGAGACGGAGCACCGTGTTGGGAGGGGGGGGGAGGAGGGGAATTTCTCACTCGTAGCATGTTACCCGCAACCTCCGGATATTTCTCTTTTCATTTATTTCCCACATACATTTTATAGACACAACCACTCCTTGGAATTCTGCAAGCTTCAGATTTTGTCTTGCTCATACACGGCGTTGCTTACGCGGCATAGGGCCATAAAAAGCCCGTACTACTGCAGGAGCGATCGAAGTATCACTATTAATAGTATCACTCACAGCTTGCAACGATAAAATTCGACGAAACCCTCGACCTCACAGCTGTTGTTTTACAATTTTACAAGCATATGATATGGTGGTGTCGTGTTTGGTTTCGAATTTCGAGGACCAGGTTTTTACACTATTTTTTTTCAGGCTTTTCGCCTGGTCACGTCGTTCGCTTTGACCATGCACTGTATATATGTGTATACACACATAAATACGCGTATATATGTATGTTATACGTCACAGTAGTGGGCCAAACAAACACACCTTTTACAGCATTTAGCTCGGCATAGCGCTTCGTAATTTTCGTGGACACAGCAATATCTAACCAGTTTCGCGCGCGCAACAGGCAGTTATGTACGACGATGTTTTAGGCGATATGCTTGCATATATATGACAAGTTTTACCAATTTTATCCACCCTCTCTGTTCTGCTGTCATAGCCTTGAAGTTGGAACCAGCCGAAAACAATTTTTTTTTTTCGCGCGATGCAAGAACGCTCCACCGAATACATCCCCAGACAGAGTGATGACCACATCATATAATGACCTGCTATCATATAATACGTCCAGAACACCCTCCTCTCATTGTTGACACGTACTGACTGTAGTAGTCGTGTAACACTATCGCACGTGTGATATAATCGGACGAACTTCGAAACCGATTTTCTCGACACAACGGCGAGGATTTGAACGCCGAACGAGTCTCGACGAGATAATCCGAAGCTACCATTCTGGATGCGTGTGCCTTCCCTGTTACGGAGAGAACCTGTTCGGAATTTCGGCCCAGCGTGTGTGTTATTTTATCACCCATGTGTTACCTCACGACACGTGTTTCACGGTAGACTTACTGCGCTTGGACTTTGTTTCGGCTTGGTTTGTATGTAACTGTATACCGTACATGCCATGCTAGTGTCATTCCATGCCGCGCAGTGGGTTGTGGTGTTGTGTGAGGGGTGATGGTGGGCGGGCGGGGGTGTGGGGGAGCTATGTGATCGCGTGCGGAGGGAACGAAAAGCGAAGCCACCAACGCTAGTAGCCACCAACGCTAGTAGCTACATATACATAAGTACCTACCTGGTACGGATATATGTGTGTTGGTTACATGAAATCGTTATTTCTATGTACACCCGTCGACACACCGAAACCTTGCAAAAATGGTTTTGGAGGAGTTTTCTATCTCTTAGTTTAGTTTTTTTTTTGTCGAATATATGTACATTTATACAAGCGTGAGCTCGGGCCCGTCATTTGCGAGTTCAGTTTTGGCCGAACAGCAGTGACGTGCGCGTTACACACTCTCAATTTTATGTACTGCTGTAGTGCTGATATTGTATCAAAAGTGATGTATTCAAGTATCGAACTGTCGAACTTTCGATATATCCTGTCGAGCTTGTTCTGTTTTGTGTTTGCCCCTTCATCCCCTGGCATGCCCGTGTTATTTTTGTTGAAACTGAACGAAATCGGCATGCTCTTGAAGAGGGCTCTGAAGCCTCGATTCAATATACTTGTAGTTTTAAGCTCTCCGCGAGGAAAGTTGCAGTTACTGGGTAGAGGGAGGGAAGACGTGGAAATAAAGATCGATTTTTACATTTTTACCTAGCGCGCGGCCTTATTTCATACTGTACCAGGTTATTTCATACCAGGTACTGGTATATATCAGAATCGTGTCGAGTATTTTTTTTGTCGTACGTCGGTATGGTATAAATATAATATAATATCGAAGGCGTTTTGTCGATATCGAACAAGACGTTTTGCGCATCACATATATAGGGATGGTATTAATAATCACGGGCACGAGGTGATCGCTGTTAATGAACCCCGTAAGAGGTTTCGCCTTTTATTTGCGGTAGTTTGTTTTTTATAAATGTTCCTTGGTAAAAAATGCGTACGTGTACATTGGAAACCCCTGGACTTTTAGTTTTACTTGGTGGCTTTAGCTCTATACTATGCTACTACTGTAGACTATTAATATTAATAGCACGCACAGGTGACACAGCAGATGCCTTTTCGTGTTCGTTACGGATTCGACAATTATCCTTGAACGGGGATGATAATGATGCATCCCCTGAATTTGCAAGCCTTGCGGTATACCATGGTACCAGGTATCTGGTAGCGGTACTGGCGAGCCATAATAATTTTCAGCTGTGTAGAGTCGGTGCTTACCGGTACGTCACAGCTCTAAACTACTGCTGTAATTATCAATAACATCCTTTCTTATGTGTCACAGCGGTATTCAGTAGTGGTCCCTCTATAGTGCCGGTATGCGCCAGCCAACGATACCGGCGCTCTATATACCACGCTGGTGAATCCCGTCTGTGCCAAGTAATTCCTTTCTTGTGCTTCGGTTTTTGCCTGTTCTTTCCTTTAGTTCTTAGTCTTGCTCTGTTCATAGGTGGTAGTGTTGGTTGTCTCTCTTGTTTTATAACATCTGTCACATCTCCTTCAGGGAGACACGATACTTTTTTTTTTTTCATTCGTAAGTTTTTTTTTGTGTTCTTCGTTTTTTCTCTCGTTCTTAGAATGCGTACTTGTAGGTCGTGTCTGTCGTGTCCAGTACGATGAGGGCGTGTCTTGACCCCCCCCCCCCCCCCCCCCCCCCCCCCCCCCCCCCCCCGAGAGCATTTGAACGAACCGAATGGAATATTATTTGCCGCATGAATTGGCGCTCATTGGTTGTGGGTAACGTATAGATTCAGTCCAGCCCGAGAAAAACAGCAGTACATCTGCAGTAAGAAGAGAACGAAGAAGTGTTGCGCCCCTTTTTCTTGTTTGGGAGGACCGAACGGCTCGATCGAACGGGAACAAATAGCATATTAATTGGTGTAGATGGACACCACCGAAGATAGATGTGGACACCAATTTGCCGTGGCACGTTTTCAAAAGATACCGTTCGTACTGATTCGGCTGGCGAGGCCCAGGATTCTGCATGGACCCAAACACGTTTTTTTACACAGGCACGGAGCGAACGACCATGAGCAGCCTCGTTCCGTTCCGCTCGTTCCCCATGCTCTTTGGAGGGAGTTAAGACACGCCCTGACATGGCATTGCATTTGTCTACTCTGCTTACTGCATGGCGATCTGGTATTTCTGTGTCGTAATTTTGTGACCAGGGCTTGTACTATATTTCTCCAGGATTGAAGAATCGGCAGGGGCACTGGTCGTGCCAGATGTCGACGGGTAGAAAGAACGGTACAATGTGAAGAACACACACAGGCACTATAGAGGGGCCACTACTACTGCTGTATCATTCCTTTTGAGAACGTCAACAACGACCCGATCTCCCCAAACTCCCGAGTCCCGAAGTTGAGCATCATTGGAAGTTGACGCAGAAAAAACCTGTCAACTGTCGACCTGAATGCGATACTGCTGATGCTGCTGCTCGGGATGCATCGATGAATTGTGTGATTTGAACGGCCTGCGACTATTTTGATAGGTTCCCCACTACGACATGCACGGGGTGAACGAGATCCACGGGCAACACTTTCGCCATCACCCCCCGGGTACCATGAAGGACAACACGAATAGAGATCCCGCGATGCCGGTGAGAAACTGGGCCACGCGTGGTTTGAGTGCTGGTGTGATGTTGGTATGATAGCTCGTACCAGGTATCAATACAGCTGTGTTAAAGCACCCACCAGCTCTTGGTTGGGGGCGCGATAGCATGAATAGTATATACTCTTGGACGAAAATATAATATGGAATGTTGCGGAAGGTTTCAGGTACTAACTGTAG
This sequence comes from Macrocystis pyrifera, assembly GCA_031763025.1. Lineage (NCBI taxonomy): Eukaryota > Phaeophyceae > Laminariales > Laminariaceae > Macrocystis > Macrocystis pyrifera. Next base: position 1,981,535 of record JASSKH010000009.1, on the reverse strand, counting down.
GTTTACACAATATTCATTAGGAAACCCATGGTTCTTGCATTTTCGTTGAGAGCGGTATCTGCTTGGCGGTTGGCTTGTCTGAGGCAGGACCCGGGCGGGGTAACTACTTTGCTGCAAAGCCTGCGTATTGAGTGTGTTGGGGTATCGGGTAGGCTCATACGGTAATAGGTGTTGGGTGCTGGGTGGGCTCGACGTCTGGACGTGTAGACTGTAGGCTGTGAGTCTGTGTTATTTTATGTGATGGAGCCTCATCGCTCTAGTTTTAAGGTGGAAAACATTTCGCCTGACAGGCTAAAAGTCGAGTTTAATGCACGCAAACACAGGCAGTAGTAACGGTAGATACAGCCCATACGCAGGGTATAAATAGTGCGCTCCCTCTAGGCGGCGTGCCTCGCGTCACGGGGAGATTCGCCCTGTAGATGGTATGGTATGCAATGCTGATGCTTCGCAAGCGTGCATGACGAATTCTACCTCCAGGTACCTGGTATACTATTTGCCTGAAGTACAGCATGATTCTGGAATATTCAATGTTTGTCTACCGTACTTAAGATTATTACCAGGTCCGAGGATTGAGTGATAGTCTACTGCTGAGTACCATGGTACCACTACTGTAATCGTAGGCTGTCATATTAAGGGCGGCCGTAGGTGTTCAGAACTCGCGATGGACCCAAAAACGTAGATCCCCATGTGTTCACACGCCAACTTGGTTCTGATTGCTACTCCTACCTTCCCCCGCAATATTAGACTTGGCTATTAATAGTAGAGGGGTATGCTCATAGCCTGCCGACTGCGCGGGTGGGCGCTTAGCCATAGTTAACCCTCGTTTTTCTTGCGCTGATGTCGCAGCTGCAGCAGCAGCGGCAGCAGGCTCGTCTGACACCCACTGGTATAGTACGCGACATGTGTTACTAATTTGGGAATTGATCATTTCAGGCTGCTTTTTTTTTCAATAAGTACGTAGGCGTTTGTGCTCAGCGAGGAACGCCACTCTAAATCCTATATAATATCCTTCAAAGTCCTATGGTCAACGCTGATATCACAATATGCCGCGAACCTTGGACCAACTAGGAGATTCTCAGCTGCTGTTGCGTGCTGCTGATTCCCAACCCCCCCCCCAAACCCCCCAGTCTGCACCGGTGACGCCAGAGCTGCACGGCACGGGCCTAGAATTGCAGTCGGCGGCGGTGCGCGCGGCCGCTGGCATGCCGGTCGCACACAACACGCCCGGCACGGAGGCTGCGATGGCGCTGTCGAATATGTCGCTTGACGGCATGCCCCCTTCCGCGGGGTGGGCACAGGTATGAAGGCCGGCCGCGACAATGGCTGTCGTGGGATGTGCTGGGTCCCGTGGTTTTCATCGCCAGGTGTAGTTGCACTCAAGCGGGTGTAGAGCGCAAATATTAGGAGAATAGTAGGAGACCAGTCCTTTTTGGCGCGTCAAGGCGGTCTCTTTTGGCCTTATTGTACTGGTTTTAGTGTAGGGGGCGGTCGGTCAAGGGGTCAAACCGCAGTCTGACCGGTCTTCTTGGGACACGTCAAGCCTTTGTTGTCCTTAATGTACTATTTTTAGTCTAGGGGCGGTCAATCAAGGCAAACCGCGGTCTCCTGGAGATCTTAATATACTAGCTTTACTGTAGGGGGCAGTCAGTCAAGGGGTCAAACCACGGTCTCCTGTATAGCATACTTGATGTCGAGTGTCGAGTTCCGAAACAAGGACGGATGCTTTTCCCATCGTTCACCTGGTATTTCTTGTCGAGACGGCGTCGCGGCGTAGAAAATTGCGCCGAGGCAAGACATATGAGGGTTTCCCTCTAGACATGGCATGTTTGTTACCCCTGAACCATGGTCCGTGTGTGTTCCAACACCACGGCCGGTGATACAGTGTCGTTGCTACGACCACGTCATTAACCACCACCCCAGTAAACGTGATGAAGCATCTCGCTCCCCTCCTCCGCCCATTGTTCGTTGCTGCGGCTGTATAGCGCCACCCACGTTGCTACAAGAGAGCACGCCAGTAACGCGATGCAGCACATACAGCCCTCCCACTCCATCGTCCGTTGCTGCAGCTCTTTGTAGCCGCGCCAACGTTGCTTCGACTACGCCAGTGCATAATTTGATGGGACACTCCCACCCCCCCCGCCGCCGCCGCCTCGCGTCCATTGCTGCGGCTTTTGTATATAGCCTCACTAACGTTGCGATGACCACGCCAGTACCTAACGTCACGGAGCACCCCCCCCCCCCCTCCCTCTCCCGCCCTTTGCTCCGGTTCTGTACATGAAGCCTCCACACTCGCAGTCCATGGACGCCTTGACTCTCACGCCCGCCTGGGGTGGAGCGCCCGACTCTATGCCAGACGGCATGGACAAGAGGTCGGTGTCGGAGTCGGCGGGAGAAGGCGGGAGCGGCGGGAGCAGGATGAGCATTGGTGGGGGCGGTGGCGGTGGCGGCGGCAGGGGCAGCCTCTCTGCGACGAGCGCGCCGGTGGCGTACTGGCACAAGCCGCGAAAAAGCAGGACGATGTCGTCGCAGCTGGTGTTTTCGACCCAGCCGGCGAAGGACACGCTAGAGATATTGCAGCCGGACCCCAACCTTTGCGGTGAGTGTCCTTCATGTTATCAGGGGGGGGGGGGGGTGTCCTCGATAGGAGGGATGTACTCGATCTCATGCATGGCCGTAGTCGTATGACCATAGACCCTCGTATCCCTACAATGCTAGGACGGGGCATGTCGTGTTTTCACTGACCAGGCAGACATTGCTTGCACCAAGCGCGAAGCGCCGTGAGCGTCCGACGAGTCGCGTGAAGGGTGAGCTGCATCCTACTAAGAACCGCTTGTGAGGCGGACTTGCATATGATGACAGCTTCAATGAGTTAGTTTAATTTCCGGTGTAGCCACTTCCAGAGACAGCAACGGGAGTACTATGTAACTGCGTCTTGGGTGCCTTACCTTGAACACTACGTGATACGATATATTCCCTTGTGCAGAGTAAAGGTTCTTTACCTCGCACAAATGATCTAACTCGACGACCAGCAGTGGGCGACCGCCAAAAAAAAAAAAAAAAAAAAACGGTACCCTGGATGTCTACTTCACGTAGTGAGCGGCATGTTTTACAGTGTCATTGCCAACCGACGCCAACCCAACCCATATAAATATATATATATATATATAATATAGTGCGGGGGGTTATTACGGGGCGGGGGGGCATATGATAGCAAATAGTCAGACCTGACTATGGACACTAAAAACCACGTGTCCCCCGTATGTTTACCGCGTGTTTGGTTCTGATTATGTTCCCTCGCACCGGTTGAAATGTTAGCTCGCATGTTCGCTGGTACCTAGTAGGTGGTGGTTTCGTGCTGTGCTGCGTGTGGGTTTGCCCGGGGAGCCTTTGGTTGGGCATGAAGTTTTGAACAGAGCAGCGGGTGTGTTGTGTTAAGTGGCGGGTCACAGGGAGCTCCCCCAGGTTTTTTTTAGCGTTCAACGTGACACGGCAGTATGTATTGCGTTATGGTGGGGGGGGAAATGCACGGGGCGCTTTGGTTGGAGCGCTAAAGGTTACGGGAGCGTTGTGTTGTGTTGTGTTGTTTTGTGTTGTGTCGCGCTGTGTAGCAGATTTGCGGGCCGTAGTGTGGTATATAGTCGTGAACTGCTGTTTTCGTGTTGTGTTGTGTTTTGTGGCGGATTTGCATGGGGCGCCTTCAGTTTTTGCATTTGATGTGACACAGCAGTTGGGTTATCGTGTGTGGGTGGACTGGGGGGGGGGGGGGGGGGGGGGGGGGGGGGGGGGGGGGGGGGGGGGGGGGGGCGCTTTTGGTTGAGCGAATACCGTAGCAGTCGTAGTGTCATGCTTTGTCCTGTGGCGGGGATGACAAGGGACGCTTTGGTTGAATACGTTATACCGGGTATAGGTCTGACGTGAAATTCTGTGCGTCTCGTCGCAGGCCCCATGATGTGTTTGTTTTTGTTGCGAGATGTTCGCAGGCCCGATGTTCGCTTTTGTTGGGAGATGGTGTCCGCAGGCCCCATGTTGGTGTGTTTTTTGTTGGGAGATGATGTTCCATTCCCCAAGCAATCCCTACCGTATACGAGGTAGCGCGCAAGGTTACACAAACCCTGGCACAAAGTTCCGAGCGGGCTTTCTCCCAAACAACCTCCACACCGAAAATGCTGTCTTTTGAAAAGAGGTCGGTGAGATCTTTCCATAGACGCGTTCGCTCGGCCCTTCATAGCGCTGCCCCGTTTCCAAGAAACCAGCTTAAAAAACATGGTCGGAGATGGTGGTGATGTCTTGCTCGTTGTACGGTACTCGCAGCGCATTGGACACAGAGCATGGGGGCGAGGTGGGTTTTCATTTGCGTCTTCGCCTGAAGGCCGCATACGACTACGAGAACGATTCATATTCTGAAGAGCATTCTATCTTGTATTGATACTACTGTAAGGACCCATCTTATCGAGGACTTTTGGTTCTTTCAATTTGATTTGAATTTTTATTTTCTGGTTTTATTTGCGTGTGATTGGCCGAAGAGTGAATGACCAGGCAGGATTCGAAGGGGCAAATTAGAAAAAATCAATTTGAGTGAAACGTCTTTTGGGACTTTTTTCGTGCGATTTTTTTAATTTGAATTTCGAATTTGGGAGTTGATCAGCCTTGATGTAGCATGTTCATGGTGGGTCAACACCCGCGGTGGAGTCTGGGGTGATTCTTGGCCGCTTCGGTGACCATGATCGAGGCGATAAAACGCGAACCTCAACGACAGGCGACCGGAGCAATAGCCGCGCCCACGGCCACCGACCATAGCACATCGCACGTCGGCGGTGTCGCCTCAGAAGAAATCATGGCGGCCGCAAGCCCAATTTTTGGGCCTACTCGATCGGCCAACCATCACGAAAACCGAGCAAACGAGCAAAAAAACAGAGGATACGCTCGAGACCTCGAAAGCTGCATCGCCGTTGTTGTTCCGCACGTGGCGCTTGAGGGCTCCCTCTGCCCACCCAAGACACCCTGAGAGTGATAGCTTCCTATTCTGCGCCACCAAAAAAAAAAAAATGCTGGCGGCGGCGCGCACGCGACAACGCAAACCTTCGCTCTCGTCTACGCTCGTTGCTGTTTGTCGGCTGGGCGTTGTGTGACGCGTTGCGTTATTCCAGGTTGTTTCGAATTCCTTTTTGTTTGACAATGAATGCGCCGTTTCCCGATAGGATACGAACACGTTTTTTTTTTTTCGAAGTCAAATTAAAATTCATTGAAATTCAAATTTTATTTCAAAATAACGAAATTTAGCGTTCCCCGTTAAGATGGGCTAGAAGAAGGAAGTGAGACCTAAGGTGCTGTGTATTCAAGCGTTCATCATATTAGGTATACCGGTATCGTACGACGACGTTTTTTTTCTGATCTTTTTTTGATTATCCGTGATAGTAAAAAAAAAAAAATCAGTGTGGCCCTAAAGTTACGTTGAGCGAGAGCCGACACCTGTGCACATGCAACTACAGCACCGTGCGGTATAACCCATTCATGGTGGTGCGACCCACTATGCCCTGTGGATGTTGAAGGTAGCGTCCAAGCAATGGTTGATTTCTTGGGTGTTACCAACCATCTACGAGCAGCGTGAGCGCACAGCAGTACCGGCAGGGCCGTGTTGCTCCCGTGCCGCGTCGTGCGACTCCTTACGCTGTGAGTCGGACACCAGTCTCTATCATCCGCCAACCACGGTGGCCGTTTCTGCCAGTGTCCTTGTTAGTCCCTCATTTTTTTCCTCTCTGATGTCTCAGGAGGGTTTATGGCGCAGCCGTTTTTTCCCTAGTCGTTGGTGCAAGCTAGAAGTGAAACTTTTCGGCATGCCTTAACCTGGTCGTGTTCCATGGGGGCATCGGATGATGGCGCTGCGAATGGGGATCACAACCATGACACCCTGAGCTTTTCGAGAATTGGAGAAGTTCGACCCGGCCAGCGTGAAATGTGGCTGGTGCTCCTGCCCCGCTCTGTTATAAATTACACGCTGTCTGTTTGCTGTACCGGTATGTTTCACGTGTACGACTGCAGCATCCACTGCTCACGCGACCTCATACTCGCGCCTAGCCATTGCATCTGCGCAAGGGTCTTGCATGGCTTATATCCACTCTCCGTGAAGCGCTCGGAGAGGGGGCCACGGCCCGCAACCAGCACATGATCAAGCACTACGCGATCGCTGGCACCCCGCCGAACCGGGCCAGGTTGACGACCCTGTCCAACCTCATCCTTAGTGGCCAGTTCGTGAGCTCGGCCCGGTTCCCCGGGCTGTCGCCGATCGCGTAGTTGCTCGATGAACACATTGGCTAAGGTCGTCGCCCCCTCTCGGAACGCGAGGCGGAGCCCGTCCGCGCGAGAGCACCCGACGATGGCGGAAAAGGATAGTCGCGACGTTACGAGGGGATATTCAAACCGCGACTAGATTGAGTTGAAAGTTGGGGATGGCGTCTAAATGTGCTCGTAGTGGTGATGTCATTCTCACCTATTCATTCGTGGTCGAGAATGTCACTCCCCCATGGCCCAGCAGCCGGTCGGGGGTACGCACTCCGTGCTGCTGCTGTCTATTGGAACGCTCGCGGATCTGCTTTGCTTTTGCAGCGGTTGCTGCTTCTGCTCCGGCCTTGTCTGCTCAAACGAAAACGGTCTACTTTGCATAGCAAAGGTCTCCGCAAGTTGCACAGTCTGTGTGTACTGGTTTACGATATGCACTTACATATTATTTGTTGCCCGTGGTGTTCGCCGACGCTCATATTACGGAGGACCATAGTATATAGGACCAAATATTGTTAGTAAAAATAGGGAAATATATAGGTTTTTCTGTGTACCGTAGGTCCTATTAACTATGGCCCCCGTAATAGTCGCCTCCCGTAGGCTCATAGTCGCCCTTCTTGCGCTTGTACTCGCCTCTCGTTGCGGTTACATCGCCCCCCCTACGCCTATAGTCGCACCCCTTGCTTATGGTGGCCTCTCGTACGCTTATAGCCTCCTCTTTTACGCTTCTAGTCGCGCCTCCCGTATGCGTATTGCCGCCCTCCTTACGCTTGTAGTGGCCACCCTTATGCTTATAGCTGCCCCCCCCCCCTGCGCTTATAGTCGCCTCTTTTGCGCTGAAGTCGCCCCCCTTGAGCTTATAGTGGCCCCCCTTGACCTCAAGTTACCCCTTGCGCTTGCACTCGCCCCGCTTAAGCTTGTTGTCGCTTCCCTTACGCTTATACTCGCCGCCCTTAACGCTTGTTGTATCTTCCCTTATGCTTATAATCGCCTCCCATACACTTATGGTGGCCCCCGGTAGGCTTCTATTAATAGCCGCCTCGTTTACGCTTATAGTCGCCCCCCCCTACGCTTGAAGAAACCTCCCTTTAGCTTGGTGGTCGCCTCCCTTGCGTTAATGGCCGCCCTCCTTACGCGTATAGTCGCCTCTTGCGTTTATGGCCGCCCTCCTTACGCGTATAGTCGCCTCGCGTCCGCTGGTTGCCGCCTGCCTCCCTGTTTATCGCGTCGCCTCCTCATGTGCTGTTGTTGTTTTTGTTTTCGCTTTTTTTCCGTGTTGTGCTGGCAGACGTAATGGACGTTATTTGTCAGTGTATGGAGGTTCGCTCTTCGACAGAGGGGTCGGAGGAGTCCAACCTGTCGCAGCTTAGCGCGTGCTCCTTCAAGAAGGACTCTATCAGGCGTTCCAGCATTTCTGATGTGAGTCCACAACAACGATAGTTCACACACGCCGGACAGATCACGATCTGTTTGATCTATCTTATCTATCTGTCTACCGTACAAGATCTACAGTAAATCCAACCCGGGAAACTTGTCCTATTACAGATCATCCAGGCCATGCACGGCTCCCTCCCTGCATCTGCATAGTACAGATCCAACTGAGAACACATGTCCTAGATCATGCGGGTTATGTACGGCTTCCATCGGGCAGCACGAGCTAGCCCATTCAGATCAGGAATCTCTGTCCCGAAAGAGTTAGATCATGAAGTGGAAATCGATGATGATCTGTCCCAAGTTTTTTTTAACTATTTGTTTCAAGGTCGCAGTGAAACAAGACAAAACGGAGAGCAAAAGACATGTTCGTACGTCGCACTGAGGCTTCAAGGGGTCAGCTCGTGGCGAGCTCGAGAATGGCACTGGGTCGAGCTTGCATGTTGCCGTCGGTGGCAAGAGTTTTAGGACGGGGCACATCGTACTACCGCGTGTACCCGGTAGAGTCTTTGTGTTGCACACGTCAATCTTATCCGGACGCTTTTGGGAGGCAGAGAAGCGTTCCGTAGACAGGCATACCAGGTATATATAAAAGCCAGCCGCCGATGTAAAGTCGACCAGTTGAAGAGTTTTCAGCCTAAAAGTTACCGGTAGCGCAGTAAAGTTACCAGTATCCGAGAGTATTCGAGTACCGTGTGGTAATGCTAATATATAGATGTACCTGGTAGTTTTATTTTGCAGCCGCCTTTTTTGCCCGAATACAAGTGCCACCAGACACCGAATACAGCAAAAACAACTATTAATAATAGCTCCTCGTTATTCAAGGATCACCAGGGGAATAGAAACGTAGTTTATTACCGAGCCGCGGCTGCTTTCTCAACCCCGTTTTACCTTCCGGTGACCGCTGTGCATGCAACCGCCTTTTTTATTGTCTTGTGCGACAGCTGCTGAAGAGCATTTCGTGGGAGAGTGCTATGCGCGGGTCTCTCGTCGCGAGGAACTCCTTGGCCGGGTGAGAGAGATGGGTGTCATAGCGTGTTTTGTCGGTCGGTCGGATGGCTTTTAGCTTTTTTTCCTGTCAATCAATATTGTTGTATGTTTTGCCTTTGTTACGCCACGTACCGTAGTTATTTTTGTTGTTTTTGTTGCCCTGCATTAGACTAGTAGCTGGACCAGGACGTTTTGTACACGCACCATGACATATAAATATGTTTTATGGACGTGTTGGTTTTGTTTCCGATGCAGGGCGACGGAGGCGATCATATCGGAAGCCGAGCAGAACTCCCTCACCCACTCCAGGTCCACAAGCGGACACAGCATCAGCCGCACCGGTAGTAGCAACCACTTCCGCCTAGGCAGCTACGGTAACAGCGGCAGCATCACCATAAACTCGAGGCCGTCCCTGAAGCAGTGGCCGTCCTTCGACCCGAGCAGGGAACTCGGGCTTGGCAGCTCGATAACCATCACAGGGTCGGTCCAGCCCGCTGTCGTCTCGCTTTCCCCCCTCGAGCAACAGCAGCAGCAGCAGCAGCAGCAACAGCAAGGGGTGAAACAGCCGCCGCCCCAGGGACGGCCATCGTTTGATCCCAGCTCGGAGTCAGCGTTAGCGGCGAGTCTGCGCGCGCCGGGGCAAGAGGCGCGGCGACACGCGGCGGAGAGGGCGGCGAAGTCCGCGCCCGAGGTGAAGCGCGAGGCGTTTGTCGGCGGTATGCCTAGTGGGCCGCCCAGTTCCGCGATCTCGCGGGAAACGTCCAGAGAAAGCACCACCGCGCGTATTTTCAAGTCAGCCGCGACCAGGCCTCCTGCTGCTGCTCCTGCTGCTGCTACTGCTGCTACTGCTGCTGCTACTGCTGCTGCTACTGCTGCTGCTGCCACTGTTGTTGCTGCTGCTGCTGGAAATGGTGGCGGTAGTGCCGGCGTGGGCGACGGTGGTGGCGGTGGTGGTGTGGGAGTCAGCGGAGCAGGTGTTGGCGGTGGCGCTGGCGTTGGCAATGTCTGGGAGATGAGCGGTGGGGTGGAGCCGTCGCGGAGTTGGGCAAGCCGCAGGGATAGCGGCGACACCTCGAGCGTGACGTCCGCTAGCACCACCACAACGACGTCCACCGCCGTCCACTGGAACGCCTCGCTGCAGGCTCACGTGGTGGTGCCGCCGGTGGCGCCGGCCGCTGCTGCCACCCCCGCGGAAACGACGACGGCGAGCTCGTGGGGCCTGCAGACGGAGCTTTTAGGGGTGGAGGGTTTGCCCCCGCAGGTGTCCATGTCGCCGCCGACGTCGTCTGTGACATCGTCACCTACCACGCCGGCGGACTCTGTAGGGACGTTCACACGGCCAGCCTTGGAGCGTATGTCCAGTCTGATGTGGCTGACGGAGCCTGCACCGAGCAGGCGGCCAACCATGTGAGGGGGCGTTTTGCTTGCCCGAGGCGCAAGGGAGCGTTTGATCGTGTTTCGCTCACGTTGTTCCGTTTTTCGCTGCAGGGTTGTTTCTTTTTAGAGGGGGCTCTAGTTGGCTTTGTTTTTAGACTTGATAGCTCATAAAATGTGGTTTGTTGGGTCTGGACTAATGTAGACGTGTTTTGTGCTCTCAAGGCTTGTAAATGTGTTTTTGGGCCTATGTGCGTACGTGTGTTTAGTGTCCCGCGGTGTTTTTTGTTGCCGTTGTGTTTGCCCCTTGTTAATATGGCAGTGGGGCTTTCCGTGATTGAGCTTGTGCCGCATCGCTATGTTTCGAGGCGTGTGGTCAGTCTACGGTGTAAGAGACTTTGGTACTACTATTAATAGGCGGTACGAGTCGTCGATCCGAAGCGGCGGACGGGAGAGCCTTGTTCTTGCCGTGGCAAAGCAGATACTGCGACACTGCCATCCCCTCCCGCCCCGCGCCGCCCCGCCCCGTACCGCCACCTCTTTCCTCCAGTACGTAGTGTTCACGGCTTGTTGCCCCAGCTCCGAATAAAATGGTTGATTTTCCGCACTGACTCCTAGTTAACCCTTCTTTCCGATTAGCTTCAAAGGCGGTCAGGGTTAGGGTTGAGGGCTAGGGTTAGTGGTTTCAAGTCAGTCATATTTCAACTATTTCTTCCAAGATGGCCCAAGGTCTAGACACCCCGTACTTCCCTTCCCTCCCCTCCCCTCTCCCGTTGAGCTTCTCGCGCCCTGCACCGAGGACGAGAATGCCCCCCCAAGCTCCCTTCCCCTCTCCTCTTCGATTGTGTTCCTTGCGTCCCGAACCGAGGACAACAATGCCCCCCAAGGTCTTTTCCTGCACTGGCGATTGACCCCCCCGTTTTGGCCTCCGTCGGTGACTTGTCTCTGTCTCTCTTGTCGTCGCCCTGGACATCAGACTAGAGAGCAACGAGGTGGAGCGTTTGCTGGCAAAAGATACCAATTTCGCGGCGTGGACAAGAGTCACGGACGACCCCGATTCAATGCAGGTGGCGAAGAGCATTAGCGACTATCTGGGATGAGCGCGCGGGTGGGTGGGCGGGCGGGTGGTACCGCGGTGCTTGCAGGGGTGGGATAAGAGACACAGTCTAACCCCATCGGCCACCTGGGGATGTGGCGGGTGCTGCGGAAGGGAAGTAGGAGACGACCCAACCCATCTGCTAGTCTATGGCTGCTGGTCCAGGGCTACTGGACCCTGCCCCAACCCCTCCCCTCCCCCCCCCCCCCGCCTCTCCCGGCTGCCACTGCATTGGGCTGGCTCTCATTGTCGTTGTGGCGTGGAGTGGCCGGCCTGCTGTGATCTTGACCTTCATGGCGATGTTGTGCTGTTGTGGGGGCGTCGTGGGGCACAAGAAACGCATACAGTCGTATTTTCGAGGAGGATGTGTCAACCGGAGCCATCCGTGTCGGAGCAGTAGGGGCGATGCCTTTCCAGTACTTTGTGACAAAATGCGACAGCAAGGTGTAGGGGGGGGGGGGGGGGGGGGGGGGGGGGGGGGGGGGGGGGGGGTGGGGGGGGAGAAGGAGCGAGGAGGATTTCGTGAAGACAGTCGCGTCCTCGAGTTTTTTTTTCTTCCAGGCTCGTACACAAGGCGTCCCAAAAAAATGTTTTTTGCCTTCTCGTATCTCGTTTAATCCCCCCCCCCCCTGTTTTTACTTGTTGAATTTGGGTTTAGAAGCGTCCGTGCTCCTCCAAGAAACCAAACCACGCTCGCGCGATTTTCCTGGGGACGATGTTGAGACCGAGTCAGCACACACGGATGTGTGGGCGGCGGGATGCCCTGCGGCTTGCCAAGCGGCGGGATGCCCTGCTCGACTTGAACCGCTGTCCGTCTTCTGCCGAGGCACTCAACAGAAATTTTTGTGTTGTCGAAAATGGACGGGACGTCCTTCTGCGTAGACTGCTTCAGGGCTGGCAGTCGAGGGGTAGAGCGCACGAGGACAAGGGTGTGAGGTGTGGATATCGCGAGGGGAGCGGAGCGGGTGGGCCGAGCGGGTGTGGCAGAGCGCCTGCGCGGAGCGAGTGACACGGAGAGGATGAGAGGAGCGGAGCAGATGCGCCGAGCAATTGTCCAAAGCGGAGCGGATTTGCAGAGCGGGGGTGCGCGGAGCGGATGCGCGAGCTGGGTGAGCGGAGTGCATGGGCGAAGCGGATCCGTGGCGCAGATGCGCGGAGCGGATACGCGGGGCAAGTGAGCGGAGCGAGTGCGCGGAGCGAGTGCGCGAAGCGGGTGCGCGAAGCGGATGAGCGCAACGTGTGCGTGGAGCGGATGATCGGAGGGAAATGAGTGAAGCACATGATGAACGAAGCGGATGCGCAGGAGCGGATGCACGGAGTGGATGCGCGGAGTCAATAGACGGAGCGGATGAACGGAGCAGATGAGCAAAGTGAAGGCCTATGGATCGGGTGATTGCACGTTGTGTCACGGCTTTTTTTATTGAACTTTGTCAGTTGCCCGTTACCTTTTGTTTCTGGCTCTAGCTGGCGTTGAAGACACTCTTTGGGGATAGTCGAGGGGGAGCGCCGGCGGCCCTCCTGTTGGTGTGTGTTGGTACACGTACACGTTGGTGAGCAGCGGTTACTTGGTCGATCCCGAAATGAGGCCTGTTTTATTTTTTGTGCGTGTGTCATGTATTCATTCATTCTTTTGGTGTATTTTTGTGTTGTGCCTTTGGCCGCCTTTCACCACCGCCGTCGCAATGGTTGGTCTCCAAGGCGGTCTGAGGGTTTCCAGTGTTGTTGTGGCTTTCGGAATACGGCTTAGCTGCCTTGCAGGGGAGCGTGGCGTGGTGGGGGGGGGGGGGGGGGGGGGGGGGGGGGGGGGGGGGGGGGGGGGGGGGGGGGGGGGGGGGGGGGGGGGGGGGGGGGGGGGGGGGGGGGGGGGGGGGGGGGGGGGGCGCTATGGAGCACCACTGAAGTTGTTTTTCTTGATTTACGTTCGGCCGAGCTCGGGGACCGACCGACCGCGAATGCTTTTTCGAGCAGCTGCGTTTCGACGATGTCGTCCTCGGTGCGCGCTTTTAGGTTTTTGACACGGTGTTGGATGTTTTCTCTAGATTGCTGTTGGTTGCTCTCCTCTTTAGCCTCTTAAACGTCCGAGCAGTTGGGCGCTTTTCGAACATGCGTGATGATAAGGGGATGCGGGATAGGATGTCTGCTGTCTACGTAGACGAAGCTAAAGCAAGCTGTGAGCCTCCGCATCGTTTGGTGCTGCCTGGCCGTACTTACGGCCTACCAGGTATATGCTACTACTCCACCTGTGGTATGCGTGAACGTATCGCCCTTTCCGAGCTTTCTTGGTGTTCGATATTAATTAATTCCAGGTATATTAGGTGCTTTGCGTGTTTCGTTGTTTCCTATCCCGCCTTCTTCTTTTTCTTTGTTCTTTCCTCTTCGTTTTTTTTTTTTTTTCCTTGCGCCAGGAACCTAGATTGGGGCGTTACGCTATGAGCCTTAATTGTAAGCGAGATAATCATCCTATCAATAAATCAACCAAGTATCTACGATACGGCCGGAGGGTCGTTGAACAAGGCGGGATAATTGTGTCAGGCGCCATACCTTTGTATCCACTCTACCCATACTCTTGTAACTTTCTTGTTGAAGAGCTGGGGTGTAGGCATGTAGCAAGGTGCGCAGTGTTCACGATATTTGGTGCCAGCAGTTTTTTTATTGGTCAAATGTCGTTCTCTGCAGTTTTTCGAAACGCCAAAAGGGAGTAGCGAGGAAGGTGTGACACAACAGCACGCAGTTGTAGTAGTAGCAGTAGTAGTGGCGGCGGTGGTGGTAGTAGTAGTAAAGCTGCTGCTGCTGCTGCTGCCGCCGCCGCCGCTGCTGCAGGTGATGCTGTAGTAGCGGCGTGCAAGCAGCACCAGGTATCGTCCTTTGCCATGTGCCGTTCACCTCGTGGACGCTGGCGACCGTTGACTACGGCAGTAGGTTAGGGTAGGTTTGTCAAAAGGGGGTGGCATGCAGTAGTCGTACGACGTGAGTTTGTGTGTTTCAGGACAGCGTAACCGTGGTTCTTTGCCGGCTTTCATGCCAGCCTATACAGTTGTGTCTACCACCGGTTAAAACAAACCTATCTGTCTGTAGAGGGTCTCATCTCGGTTCCCATTTTTTTATGTTACACAGAGAAAAACCAAGCCCGCTACTGTAGTTAGTCAGTGGCTGGGCGCGGGCTGGTTCTTCAGTAAACAGCGCACAGGTATCCCCCACGACGTGAGAGTAATCTAAGAATCCCATCGCTGTCGTGAGCCTTGTGCCGTCATCTCTGGCTTGATTGCAGTCATCGCAGTGATCGCGTATAATATCCGGTGCACGACAGGAGTCCTTTTTTTCTTTTCTTTTTTCAATGTCAAAAAAACACTCGGAAGAGATATTTAACTAAATTCCGGTGATGATGCTACTATATCATCATGTACGCGTACCAGGTATGAGACAGCGCACCGAGAGGTGGACCTCATCGCGAGCACACTGGTTCACGGCTCAAAACCTGTTGTAAACATATTCTTTGAGGCCCGACAAGACACGTCCACGTCACACCACATACATCTATTTTTGTACACCAGGTATTTCAAGGTGTTGTTGCAGAATATTACAATAGCTGCTGCCGCGGCAGCCAGAGAGAAAGAGGTTTGTGGCACGTAGTTTTCTGATTGGTCGAAAACACTTGGGTCGAGAAAACCGCTTTGGCCGAAAATCCTTACGCAGGATATCGGCGAAACGCAACCACTCCGGCTCGTTGTGAGGTGTGAGTTGGCCTCGCCCGAAAAAAAAAATACCAGGTACATCTCATCTCGTGTCATCTCCCATCACAATCGGCGGTGCACGAGGAGTCGTATCAGATGTAGATGCCATTACCACTCAGAAGAGCAAGTTAGCTATAAAAGTTCTAATGAATACCTGTCGTATAATATCGTGGCAACTCTGTTTTTGACGTCGGGTGAGAATTTTCATACCTCCGTCCAACCTTTTTTTGTTATATGGTAACACCTAGGGAACAGCAGGGCAACCCTTGCCCTGCCCTACTTTTATGGTAAAACCCTAGGGAACAGCGGGGCAACCCTTGCCCCGCCCTACAATATAATATCGTGGCAACTCTGTTTTTGCCAACCTTTCTCTGCAGTCAGTATTATGCTGGTCTTGCGATAGAAGAGTTGCTGCCGCCGCAAGCAAAACCCAGTACATCGGTTTCCGGCAGTGCATTGACGAAGCGGGGCTCTTGTTTTTTTTTATCCTCTGGCGGATTGGTAAAAATAAGAGTTAACCATACGTATCGTGTGTCAATTTAGCCCGTAACTCCCGTTGCAACATTAGAGCAGGCTGCTGTTACCACTGGCGCTTTGGCATGTTGACCCGACCTCACCCCCGAAAGGGGCAGGTGCGGTGTAGACAGCCACTAGGGAGAGTCAGTTCCTCCGGGTAGTGTGGGACTCGCGCGAGCTCACCCACTGACAAAAGCCTCATACACACAACCGGCTTGTGAGGGGGGCCCCCTCGTGCCAGGAAGAAAAAAGAACTGTTTCGTGGTTTCTCCCTATATCGGCGGTCTAATGTGTGTGTGCTCTTCCTTTGCCCCTTGAGAACTGCACCCCGACCACTCTTTTGGGGACAAGCTGCTACTACTACTGCTGCTACAACTACTATTACTACTACTTAGATTTAGCGCTGCAGTAGGATATGTTGTGCAGTCAGTCGTTATTGGCTGGTTTATTTCGGGGACAAAATCGACCTTGCTTTGGCGCGAAATAAATGGTGCGAAAAAAAGCGTTACGAGTACGTAGTTATAGTTTCGAGGGCTGTTTAATTCTAGGCCCGGCTTCGACAAAATGGTTGAGGTATACAGTACCGGCCCTCCCACAAGAAAGCCTGAAATCGAGCTCAGGCTGACTTTCTTATTCCGGGCGCGCGCGAAAACACAGTTTCTTAGGTTGTGTTTCTGATTATGTTGATCCTCGACAAAACGTTTTCCCTAGTAGTAGTGCACAACAAAATAATGATACCTTGGGCCCACAGCCCAGGCCGGCCACAGGAATGGGTCAACTTTCTTAAAGCTGAAGCGAAGGCCCAGACTGCAGTAGGCTGAGAGCATTCATTCTATTTTGTTTTAGCTCTTCAAGCTGACTTCTTGTGAGTTACTTTCTCATGACCGGGCCCGTACTACTACAACTACTGCTTTAAGCTTGAGTTTAACTTCACTCCAAATGACTCCGACCGCGAAGAAGGTATAAAAAAGTATAATGAGGTGTTTTTTTTCGTCGAAGCTGGGTCAACTCGTAATAAATACTACAGTTACAGCAAAGTGGTAAGGGATGGAATGCAGGAACTATCTGAACTGGCTATTACGGGGGTCCATAGTTAATAGGACCTATGGTATACAAAAAAAAACTATATATTTACCTATTTTTACTAACAAGATTTGGTCCTATTTACTATGATCCCCCGTAATAGGAAGATACCAATAGCTTCTCTTGTTTAGGAAACTTCTTGTGTCGTTTATGAGCCCTCTTCCTGATGAGAGGTGGAAGGGAGCGGTTGAGAGTGATTCGATAGGGGGAGTCAAGGCATCAAGCCCACTGTTCTCTCCTTCTATCAACCCGCTAGACGGGTAAATACCCTTGTCCGAGGAACTTTCCTCAGGCGCTTGTCTACTCTTCTCCTATCGGCTATCCTAACCATTGAACAGCAAAAAAAGGGAAACTTCAGGGCTCCGAGAAATATTTTCGGACTTGAGGATAAAAGATTACTTGGGGATGAAACGTAAAAAAATAGAGAAATCGCTGAAAAGATACCAAGGAAACATGTTTTTTTTCTTCTTATTTCTAAGGTGGGTAGAAGTCACCACAAAGCATCACCTCGCGAATTTTTGGTGACATACGATCTCGCATCGCCTCTCACCACCGCAAAAACGAAAACTCGAATTCTTACCCGCACCGGGAACGGCCGAAATAGGTGAAAACCCGTATGCGAGAGTGAACGGCGACGCTGGGTCCTAGGACCCCAAGAAACCGTGAGGTGGTGCCTTGTGGTGATATCTACCCACCCCAGAAACGAAAAAAAGGTGGCTTCCTTGGTATCTTTTGAGAAATTTCCATTTTTTTCGCATTTCATCCTGCAGTAATCTTTCATCCTGAAGTCCGAAAATATCATGTTGAATACTCTTCGGGTGTTACAGGGCTTCAATACTTCGGCTATCCCATGACCATTCTACAGTCCAACGCTACAGAGTAGGTACTCCATTATCACATTAGCCCACCCTGGATAGTCGTATATGCAGAGTGTTCTAATGCAGCGTGATATAAAGCTTAGATTGGGTAGGCGATCGGTCATCCTTTTACCAGTACGAGCCCAACGGACTAAGACCTCCACATACGGCATCATCGGCAGGACGTCGAAGGTCGTTGGTCGTGAGTTCGAATCTCACGTCTACCAATGAAATCGCTTTTTAAAGAAAAGTGAGTTTCCTCGCGTCAAGAATCTGAAAATAGTTCTAGAACCCCAAAAATTGGAACCACGCGTTGGTGGCACGTCGACCCGTATATCCGGTCCGTTCCTGGGGGGGAGAGTGTTTAAAGGCTTAGATTGGGTAGGCGATGGGTTAACCTTTCACCAATACGAAGCCCAACGGACTAAGACCTTAACAAGAGCACACGACGCTCGATGGATGATAACGGAGTTATCCGAAAAGACCGGAAAAAGAGGCCGAAGATGCGGCTATTCGACACAACGAAATGAGAGGTTATAGAATTCCCCACGCCTCGTAGTGAGGCCGACCAAAGGCTCTAACTAAGTGACACGACGTGTGCTTGTTTTTCATTCGCCTCCAGAGGCCTACCAGGTATTACGGTCCTGCTGCCCACTTTGCGTTTTTGCTTCCAGCAGTAGCGGACAGCAGTAATGGCCACATAGTCAATGCTCATTTCGTGCAGTTTCAAAACTGCCTCGTTTCGCTGCGTTTCCTTTTCTCTTTTCTTCTTCTTATATATACCCGACGCAGTAAGTGTTAAGTTCAAAGGTCGGGACACAGAGCATCCCTAGCTAGGTTCTCCTCTTGAGCACGTACTCCTTAGGACTCACGTGTGTTGTTTGCTCTGAGATAGAAGAAGAGCAGCTTTATTCCTTTCGTGCACGATGAGAGACTGAGAGCAAGGCTCGTGCCTCGCTGGGAAAACCCCTGGTTTTCCATCTAAGATATGTCGCTCAAGGAAACGCGATCCGAATACCTGAACCCAGGTAATTACCGGCATTTCCGCCTAAGCCCTAGCCTTTAAGGCATGCTTGAAGAAATGCCTGAACTACTTGTACTGTTTCTGAAACAGGCGTGCCTGAACTACTGTTTTCGTGCCTATCTATATTTTGCCAGGCACGCGTCAGGTACGCTCACGGGGATTTAAGGCATAAAAAATAACGCCGTTAGTCTGGAACTCCGAAATCAGGGGACAGGGGATATATGTTTTGTAGGGTCCCCGTAGCCCGTCGCAGCCACACAGCGCCACAGCGCACAGCCCACATATAAGATTTCGGGGATACTGAGATGTAAAATAACAAGTTCAGTGGTCGCGTCCTGCATATATATTATTGACTACCTGGTAGTTTGCTGTGGCGGCGCCACTTTGCAGGCGCATTGTATAATAGTAGTAGGCAGCGAGCATTCAGCGCATTGGACGGTGCGGGGTGCAGGCATGGTAGTTTGTGTGTCCGATAAGTAGACTGATGATGATGTCGCCGAAGTGTGACTTGAGGCCGGAACAAACACTGGGGCTTAGGATTTTTCTCGACCCTGCATGCACACATGCAAGATGTGCACGTTTGGTTTTGTTGAGTTGATTGTGGTGCGAATCGAACCTCGCCGTTTGTTTTGTCCTCTTTGCCGAGTGTTTGCTGCACACGCACGATAGTATGATGTCTTTCGTTTTTTATGAATGGGTATTCAGCCCGGACACTGGATCCGTCCTAATGACGTACATCAAAGAAAAGAGGAAGAAACGAAGGCCTAGCCCTAAGGAGGAGGAATAAGTCGTCAACGAAAGCCATCGCCATGCTACCCGCAACGAGGGGAGGGCGAGGAAGTCGCATGGAAAATCGAAAAATGAATACCAAAAACGAGAAGAAAACTAACACGGAAGACGCGCAGAACCACCCAAACCTAGCCCACAACTCTGGAAACGCGTCCACCTACGATACGCCTCCCAAGTACTACAAATACGATCCCAATACTTGAACCCAGGTAATTACCGGGTTCTCATTCAAGGCAGTATCATAGCACTAGCCCACTCTGATGAGCCGTATATGCAGAATTATGGGCAATTCATGGAAGCCCCGACTTCACGAACTAGAACATGAGTCGAAGATGCGGCTCCTCAAAACCCACTCCCACACCTCTGAACGGCGAGGCAACGATTATAGTACTGGTATTACGTACACCAGGTGCTGCTGCTGTTATCCCATTCTACGTCAGCGGAAGGTGCTGTAATGAACCATGGCTTGTTCCGTACCGGTACAAAAAAACAAACATGCTACGTACGTTTACATGCATTATTTCAGGCATTTTACCTCTTAAAATCAAACTACTTGATCTTAGTATATGAATTTTCCTTGCTGCACTGAACAGGTTTCAAGCATTTTTTTAGGCAATTTACCACTTGAAACCAAAGTACTTGAAACTGGTCTAGGATTTGCGTTGGGGCGCTGAACAAGTTTCAGGCATTTTTTTAGACGTTTTGCCCATGCACATAAAACTACTTGAAATTAGTATGGGGTTAGTCTTGGGGCGCAGAACAGGTTTCAGGCAGGTCTCAAGCTTTTTTTGATGGCAAACGCCTCCGATAGATAGGCACGTTTAAGGCTAATAGGCACGTCAGGCATAAGCCCACCTTTTTGCCTACCTCATTTTGTTTTCGCCTGCGGCGTGCCTCTCTCCGAATGCCTGAAAGCGCAGGCCTATTTCGGCCTCATTCGAAGCATTACTACCATAGCATGCGTACCACGTGTGTACCTGACATGCTACTTCAAGGAACTCCCGAAGAATATCGGAATTTCGTTCAATTTCAAAGGTATTTTGGGGATAGTGTGAAGAAGTGCAGAAATATAAGCTGGTAAGAGACAGGGGGATGTTGATGCTGGGGCACGCTGCTTGCAGATCACGGTCTTCTTCTTATTTCTCCTCAAGTAAGTTGAGAGAGGTAGCTTGAATGAGCGGGGCGGGCTTCGCCGGGAACACAACTCAGCCCAGACGTTGACCAAAACTAACTTGGTATGGAGGTACGAGTGTTCCCATGGAGAAGGTTCCCAGAGCGCCACGTGTAGTCATATATGATCCACATACGGGTATATTCCCGAAACGCTACGTGTAGCCATATAAGATAAGGTTCGCATACGGGTACATTCGTTCCTATATGATGGATGCGCTACTCCATCACATTAGCCCACCCTGGATAATCGTAGATGCAGACCACACGACGATAGAAGGATATTGACCGTAGCATCCCAAAATCGGGAATAGAGATCGAAGATGCGGCTTGTCAACAAAGAATTGATGAGGTGAATGATTTACTCCACACCTCGTAGTGAGGCTCGACGCCTCATGCGTGGGACAAACGCGTCATACGACTAAATAGCGATGTGCTATTGCCGGTCTAATGCTTGTGGGGTACTGTGAAGTGGGGTGCAGAGATATAAGCTGGTAAGGGGCACAGGGATGTCGTTGCTGGGTAGAGCACGCTGCTTGTAGATCACGGACTTCTTATTTATGCTTCTCAAGTGAGTTGAGAAAAAAGGAGAGAACTCGAGTGAGCGATAGTGGGCTTCGACGCGAACACAACTCAGCCCAGACGTCGACCAAAACCAACCTGTATGCAGATACAGTCTATCGGGACGTTGTCATACAGAAGATTCCCAACTATAACAGAATGTTCTCTACCGGGGCGTTGCCATACATAAGGTTCTCAGACTCATAACATAATGTTCTGCAGGTTAAGGGGATGTCTGAACTGCTCCACTGAATAGTCCCGAAGAGCTATGTATAACCATACAAGATTCGCCTGCAGATATATTCCTACGTGTCTACATACAACCATATAATATTTGTCTACAGGTATGTTGGGTATCTGCAAAGAGCTATGTGCAACCATACAAGGATCCGCATACGGGTATATGCGTTCCTATACAATGGATATGCTACTCCATGACATTAGCCCACCCTGAATAGTCGTAGATGCAGATCACACGGCGATAAAAGGATGATGACCATATCATCCCAGAACGGGAAGAGGGATCGAAGATGCGACTATTCAACACAGAAATGAGGTGATAGATCTACCCCACACCTCGTAGTGAGGCTTCAACGCCTCACTCAAGAAATGACCGAATATCCGGAAGGGGAAAAAAATAAAACGCAAGAAACCAGACAAGACGCAAGGACACTCGGCAATGGACGGCAAGTTCCAGCGTTGTTCATCGAGAAGATCGCCAAAGTAGGTGAGCACAACGTTCGCGTCCAGCGTTGGTTGGAGTTCCTCTCCGCCTACACATACACGCTGGAGTACCGGAAAGGTGCGACCAATGGCAACGCCGACTTCCTTTCCCGCCTTCCCCAGCCAGCCACCGACGCCGACCGCACGGGATCCAACCGCCTGGCCAGCCCCGACACCGTGGGCATCTACCTCATCCGTCCCTGCGGCTTCACGCCTTGCGAACCCTCCATGCTGGGCATCGGCTTGAGTGGGCTCGTGCCAACTCCCTCCATTCCCATCCCAGTCATCCGACCAATCCCCTTCACTGACGACGACTACGGCGACTTTTGCCACCTTGGACCCTCCATGGGTTTCTCTGGACCTTCCCGGCTGGCTCGGGGGTGTGGGGCCTAGGTGGGGAAGAAGACGGTGCCGAAGGCGATCTTGAGCATGGACGCTCACAGCGCGGGCTGCGCTGGTTGCGTGGGCGGCACGGCCTGGGGGGTTGTTGGTTCGGAAGGACTCGGTGGTCCCTTGTCC
This sequence comes from Macrocystis pyrifera, assembly GCA_031763025.1. NCBI lineage: Eukaryota > Phaeophyceae > Laminariales > Laminariaceae > Macrocystis > Macrocystis pyrifera. Next base: position 1,959,395 of record JASSKH010000009.1, on the reverse strand, counting down.
GTGGGCGCGGGTGCTCGGGGGCGGGTCGGCGCTGACCTTGGAAGTACGACCACCGTTGCTCGGCGGCCGAAACCATAGTCGGCGGTGGCGCGGGAAATGCCAACGGCGGCGGCGGCGCGACGGGGAGGGTAGAGGAAGCCTGTGAGAAGCAGGTGCGTCTAGCTCAACGGTGACCAGTCTTGCTGACGTCACCAAATGTGAAGTGGGGTGCAGAGATATAAGCTGGTAAGGGGCACAGGGATGTCGTTGCTGGGGAGAGCACGCTGCTTGTAGATCACGAACTTCTTATTCATGCTCCTCAAGTGAGTTGAGAGAAAGGGAGAGAACTCGAGTGAGCGATGGTGGGCTTCGCCAGGAACACAACTCAGCCCAGACGTCGACCAAAACCAACCTGTATGCAGATACAGTCTATCGGGACGTTGTCATACAGCAGGTTCCCAGACTTATAACATAATGTTCTGCGGGCTAAGGGGATGTCTGAAGTGCTCCACTGAATATTCCCGAAGAGCTATGTATGAACATATAAGATTCACCTGCAGATATATTCCTACGTGTCTGCATACAACTATATAATATTTGTCTACAGGTATGTTTGGTGTCTGCAAAGAACTATGTGCAACCATACAAGGATCTGCATACGGGTATATGCGTTCCTATACAATGGATGTGCTACTCCATCACAGTACCAAAACAAGATTGACGTCTGAACTGCTAAAAAAGAAAAGCTCACAACAAGCTGAGCTGTTTGAGATATACTTCAGGAAGATAGCTTGGAACAAGGTGCGCCAGGCTCAGCGGTGACGTGGTCCTGCTGACGACGCAAATGTCATGGTGCCTCATAGAGGAGGACACAGGGATGTCGATGCTGGCCAGGGCATTCTTCTTCTTGGTAAGGTCTTCTTGTTGATTATCTCATGGAGAGCTCAACTAGGGTACAGGAACAGAGTGAGACCGGGAGGGGACAGTTGAGTATCAGACTGTCCCCTGAACCATGTATCTTCATAGAGATATGCACGCTGCACGATAAACCAGGTGATTGCACGCATAGATACCTGGTACGTGGTAGTCGAAGTTTTATGATACTGCCTTGAACGAGACTGGAAGCCCGGCAATCACCTGGGTTCAAGTATTGGGATCGTATTTGTAGTACTTAGGAGGCGTATCGTAGATGGAAAACCAGGGCTTTTCCCAGCGATGCACGAGCTTGGCTCTCAGTCTCCGCGTGCACGAAAGGAATGAAGCTGCTCTTCTTCTATCTCTAAGCAAACAACAAACGTGAGTACCAACGAGTACCGACTTAATAGGCAAACCTGTCCAGGGATACAAAGTGTCCCGACCTTGATCTTAACATGTGGCGTCTTCGGTTTAGGATTGCACGGGGGGTCAAGAGTAACGTAGATGAATCTCGAGGCGCCGCCGTGGATAGCTAGCTTTCGCTTCTCGCCTGCACTCGATATTTGTTTTTCTTGTCGTTTTCCTGGACTTTGGATCGTGGTAAGGGAATGGAATGCAGGTACATCGGAACTAGCTAGGAAGGCAGCTTCTCTTGTTCAGGAGACTTATTGTGTTGTCTTCTTGTGTTATCGTATTATTCCTCATGATGAGATAAGGGGGCTGTTGAGAGAGTGACTCCATAGGGGCTTGATTCATGGCATCAAGCCCTCTCTGCTCCCATTTTAATAACCCGCTAGATGGGTAAAGACACTTGTCCGAGGAACTTCCTCGGGCGCTTGTCTACTCTTCTCCTTTCGGCTATCCTAACCACTGTACTTCAAAGGAAACTTCAGAGTCCCTGGAATACTCGTAGGGTATTCAGGGCGTTGATACTACGGCCTACCTGGTATATCGTAACCACTTCGATAGCCGGATACTATATCATATCGCATTAGCCCACCCTGAATAGTTGTATATGCAGACCACACGACCGACAGTGAATGATACCGGAATCATCCGAAAGACCGGAAAAGGAGGTCGAAGATACGGCTATTCGAAACAGCGTAATGAGGCTATAGATTTCCCCACACCTCGTAGTGAAGCCTAGGCGTCACGTCCTTCCGACGACGCCAAGTGTAGTAGAACCCGAGTATCGTTGTAAGGAATTGGAATGCAGGTACTATCGGAACTAGCTAGGAAGGCAGCTTCTCTTGTTCAGGAGGCTTCTTCTTGTGTTGCCGTATTATTCCTCATGATGAGAGAAGGGAGCTGTTGAGAGAGTGACTCGATAGGGGCTTGATTCAAGGCATCAAGCCTTCTCTGCTCTCCTGCTATTAACCCGCTAGATGGGTAAAGACATTTGTCCGAGGAACTTCCTCGGGCGCTTGTCTACTCTTCTCCTATCGGCTATCCTAACCATTGTACTGCAAAGGAAACTTCAGAGCCCCGGGAATACTCGGAGAGTATTCACGGCGTTGATACTGCGGGCTACCCGGTACCTGGTATATCATAACCACTTCTATACGAAGCCCGACACCATATCATATCACAGGTATACGATCTACTGAGACGTTTCCGTTGCTACTTGTAGCACGTCACGTGATCTCCTACGCGTATTGCATTTGCCTATCTTCTCGTAGTGGTACGTAGTGCATCCCCTCACGGCTACGTGACATCATCACAGTGGGTGTGTCTATGTTTGGGGAATAATAAAAATACATTTCGGAGGTCGCACGTAGCTTGCCACGAGAGAGTGGGATTTTTTTTGGTGCGTATTTCAAATATTACTGTTTTATATATACATATATACCATCTACCAGGTGTTAATACGTACCAGGTATATACTTTACATGCACACGCACAGCAGTACAGTAATCGTACGTACCGCTGGGTGCCGATGGGTAGAAGTAACGGTTTAACTCCTTTGTTTGCTTGGTATTGCAGATATAGCGACCTAAACAATGGTTACATAACGTGTGGTCCTAAAAAATCGTCTGCGATCAGCATTGTTATAAGACTTAGATTGGGTAGGCGATCGGTTAACCTTTTACCAGTAGTAGCCCAACGGACTAAGACCTTAACATATATATGGCGACGACGGCAGGATATGGGTCGTTGGTCGTGGGTTCGAATCTCACGTCTACCATGAAATCGCTCTGTAAAGAAAGGTGAATTTCCTCATGTCTGTCAAGAATCTGAAAAAATACTTCTGGACCCCCAAACATTGGAACCGCGTGATGGTGGCACGTCGACCCGTATATTTATTATTATTCTTGCCTTCTGACAAAATAGCGTATATGCCGTTCCTATATAAACCAAATATCCTTCCTTAAATCAGTAGTATCCCTCATACGCTTCTCTTCCTGTCGTTTCCAAAATCCCATTCCCCACAACATTTCATTTTAGCTACCAGTACAATATATTCTATTCCTCATCGACGTTCCATCCCCATGTATTTGCCGCATTCCTCCGGCTTCTTCCTCCCTTCCCCTAGCGGCCTGGCGGTCCCTCAGGGCAAGTTTATATCTATGTACTCTACGTGAAATTGCGACCTGTGTAGTCACGGAGATGATCTGGAAGAGGCGTTCTTTGCAGACGCCCTTCCGCGCTCGGGACGATCCGTCCGTCCCTCCAACTATGCTTGTCGCCAACTGATCAATTAGATGGCTGCCTTCCTTTCCGAGGCGTCCAAAGCTTTCCACCGCGAGGGTGGCGAGTTTGTAGCTGCGCTCGTCGAAGGACACATGTCCCGGACGAGCGTAGTGATTGCGCTTGCGCGCCTCAGAAGTGGAAGCAGCTGATCCGTCTCGGTCAGCGCTGCCTGCCCGCATGTGGATCCCCGCCTGTGGATCCGCATACGTGACGTCGAGGAGTATCGCTTTATTGCGATACTCTGATGCCGTAGCATCTCGGAGTCCTCCTGCCTCGATGACGATGTCCATGCGGAGATCCCTGTTTGCGTGGAAAGGGCCCCCGCTTTCTATTTGGTAGCGGATGGACATCCTCTTGAAGGTGCGGGAGAGCGCGTGCACCAGAGGCTGGTGCTGGTTTACTTGCGCGCCCGATCGATGACATAATCGTGCATGTCGTGCATTAGCCTCCGCTGCACCGCAGCAGGGGCACCTTGCCGCTAGGAACTCCTCAATCCCCAGAAACCGCCTTCCCGCAGCCACAAACTCTGACGGTGGGATAACTCTGGCCGCGTCGACAGGTCTCGCCCTTAGGAATGCAGTAGCCCCTGGTCCCGATTGGCTCCGTTGCCGGGCCTTGGCCAGACCCCTCGACTCTTTCTCTTCTCGTGGGTTGCCGACGGGGAGCTGGTCCAGTGAAGCAACGTATCTCTCATAACGGACTCGGTTTACCAGCTTCCCTAGTCTATGCTGCGCTTTGCTGGAGCTGATGGATTCGGCATCATGTGCCGGCAATACTTCCGCAACCGACAACCCTGAGTCCTCTTGTTCTCCTCCTCGAAATGCTCTATCCCGCCAGCTTTCCGGCACGATGTTCGCCATGGCTTCTTCTGGAACCCCATGTACATCGCGGAGGTCCCTGATGCTGTTCCAGATGCGCCGAACGAGGTCTGAATCGGGGAGCTCCCACCGGACTTTGTCCCCGATAGCGCCGGACAGGTCAGCAAGCACCTCCGGCACCGTCGCTACCAAGCTTCCGACGGACGCTGACATCCTCCGGGCTTCAGCCGACGCCAGTCCAAACCCTCCGGCTCTCGTGGTCCGTCTTGCCTGCGCCTGTTGGTAGGGCTGCAAGACCAGCTGATTTGTTGGGCACCCATTCTCGAAGAACGACGTTTCTTCTGCTGTCCCCGGGAGATCAAGCAATTTCTCCAGCATCCACATCGCGTTTCCGTCTGCTTTTAGGCATGCGGGCAGGGACATTTCCGGGTCCATCACTCTTTCTATATAGGCGGTCCGTTGCACCATAGAGCCGGTGGCGATCAGGTTGGCTGCTTGCTTGTCTGGCATACGCGGTAGCATCCGCGCGAGTTGTTCCGCTCCCCCGTTGTGGACTATCTCCATTGCGCTCTCCATCGCGTATTCGTCGGTGCCGACGGGAACCCCAACCACCTTTACTCCACCCCGTTCCGCGATGCGGACTCCAATACCTTCAAGAAGGGCGATTTGTACCGGCGTAGGTACGTGCCCCTTCGGGGGCAGGGCAACCGTTTTGCTCGGACTGATTGCAATGCCAATGTTGGACAGCTCACGCTGTAGGAAAGGCACAACTTCCACAGTATCAGGTGTGATTTCCATCATTCCGATGCTCATGTCGTCTAAGTAGGCGAATGCCTCCACTCCTTTTGGCTCGAACTCCGCTCGGTCCGCTTCAGCACCGGTAAGAGAGGCATGCAGAACAACGCCGGCCCCATGGCATCCCCTTGCTGTACCCCACTGGAGCATTCGATCTTGCGCCTTTCTCCCGATTCCATCTGGAAGAACACGGGAGCAGTTCTTTCCCCGTAACACTTTGTCACGAACGGTGTAAGCGCAGGCGCGCAGGTGGCTACCTCTGCAAGCACAGCCGTCCGTTTTACCGTGTTGAAGGCGTTGGAGCAGTCTGTGAGAATCAGCCAGTTTTTTGCCTCGTGGTGTACCCGCGCGCGTAGCGCTACCTGCTCCACCCCCCCTCGTACTCCGACTCCAAACTGTCTCGCCTCGCGGTTGGTCTCCTCCAGTCGTGGTCGCCACTGCCGCATGGTCCCGGCTGTGAGAAGGCGTCTCCATGTCATCCCTACGCAGACGGGGCGGCATTTTTCACCCAAGGCAGTGAGGTTGGATTGCAGGAAAAGCTGCCAGAATTCCGGCGGAAAGGCGTTTGGATCGTCGATAATTCTCCTCCAGAAGGCTTCAATGCCAGCCCCGAGTTTTTCGCGCCCAATGCCAGTCCTGATAATTGACTGCAGGTGCGAAAAGCGCAAGCCATCGCTTCCTGCGCCTGATAGCGCGTTGCGAGAGTTGATGACCTCGAGGGCCACCTGTGGGTCGAATTCTTCCTCCGGGCGCCACTTGGGCCCACTCCCTTGCTCCGGGTCGGAGGAACTTGCAGCCACCGCTGCCGCTGCTGCTTCGGAGACGGCGGTCTGATCCTCCTCCGGGAACTTTGCTTTCACTCGCTCCCACGTTTCTTCGTTTCCCGGCGCGCGTGGTTCCGCGAGGAGGCTGCGTGCTGCGACAGTCACCCCCCCTGGATGGCGGCATGCTGAAGACGCCCTCTTGAACAGATCAGCGTCCGTCACTTCGCGAGCTTGACCCCTCTGTCTTCTCGATGTTCGACGGGTATACTCCATTAACCACGGGAGTAAAAGGGTGAGATCACCGTGTTCGACAGACGTAAACCTTTCGCGCCGCTTCACTCGTCCATCCTCCACCACCACACTCTCGTCAAGCTCCGCTGCAATTCCTGACCCCACTCGAAGCACAGCAGTCTATGTGTACGACCAGCGAAAACCTTCGTGATGGATGATGGACGATACTCGTATTAATAGAGGAACCTTCGGAAGATAATATATATATATATATATATATAAGAAGAAGAAGAAGAAGGCCCGTCCAGCCCGAACAAAGAGAGCCAAAAAATAGGCCTTGGTAACTCAATAGATACAAGACGACTTCCGGTGCATCGTTTTTCGTGTTGTTATGTTTCCCCAGTAATATCCTCACCCCACTCGCAGCTTGTTGCACACGAACTTAGAACCCCTCTCGAAATGCTCGTTGCGATGGAAGATAGAAGAGCCGTCCGAAGATATTCACAGAAGAAGGATAAAGATACCGTAGGAGAACAAAGGCGAGAGGAAAGATATCCCGAAAAAAAGAAATAGAAAAAGGGGTATGTCGACCTACTACCCGATACACGTCGCGCTTTTTCCGAACATCCACGCGACTGCTCCACAGTAGGTCCCAAACTGAACTGGGTTTTAGGTAGGCGAACCGTATCACAAATGAGTTTGCCACCGGCTTCCAATCGACTGCTGCTGTATTTGGTTTACCTGTTCGTTTTCTTTAGGAAGACCGAGAAAAAGGCTCCAAGACGGCGACAATATCATGAACCCGAAAAAAAAAAAAAAAAAAAAAATAAAAAACACTTTCTTGGTACACGACGTCCGAATACAGCAGTGTCCACAAGCTTTTCGTGGAGCCCAAACCGGGTTGGCTCACCGCAGCACAGGTTGGTTTACCACCGACCACCTACCGACTGCTGCTGCTATAGATTTTCCTTCCTCCTCGTCCTCCACCTCCATTTTTTTTTTTTTTTTTTTTTTTTTTCGCTTCAAGTTGTATGTATTGGACCCCGAGCTCGTCGTACCTGATATTGTATGTATCTTAGTGCTCGTATCTTTCAGCCCTTGCTCGGATTCGCTTCACTCGGCCGTTCGTACGAGTTTATCACACCACCTCCTGCCAGGCCAATCTTCACATTCAACCGTATGTATCCTTATTTTATCTCACCACAGACGTTCTTGATGCGTGGAGTCCCTCAGCCCTACGGATCATAGCATACGAGAGCTACAGTAGTAGATCGTCTGTAGCTCCTCTCGCCTGGTGTTGTATTATTGTATATCCATCCGGTCCGTTCCACGGGGGGAGAGTGCTATAAGGCTCAGATTGGGTAGTCGATCGGTTAACCTTTTATCAGTAGCCCAACGGACTATTAGTATAAGACCTTTTGACAACATGCGCCCAGCAGTAGTAGTATTAATAACAGGTACGTACGTGGTATTAAAGCAGAATCTGATATATCTGTATGTAGTAGCGGGAATACTCTTAGGGTTATTCAGGGCTTCGATACTACGGGCTATATCATAATGACCACTTAGATAGCCCGATACTGCTGTATCATATAACAGATCATCTTGCGGTCGTGTGCCGTACGACTCCTTGCACACCAATAATTATTTATATCCCCCAACAACGCAGCAGTGACCGTTTTGCCGTATGTAGCAGTCGTCACTACTATATACCGTCAGTTTTACCCTCTGAGGTCACAAGAAGATTCTGAAGAACACGCACGCAACGCCTCGTACGTACGAAGCAGCACAAGCAACACAAAGCAAATACACGTACTACGTACTATTATTACGGGGGACCATAGAGTAAATAGGACCTACAGCAGACACACAAAAACCTATGTATATATATATACAAGGCTTTCCTTCGGAGTGGGTATTCCGTCGTTTCGTGTACATATAACAGTTACTGCAATTAATTGGCGACATAGCCCAAAGCCAACCAAACTAAACGTATTTGTGTAAGAAACGGTGAAGGATGTAATAATCGCGTTTATTTATTAATGTAATGTGAAACGTAAGATCGGGTGACGCAAGAGTAAGAATGGCATTCGTCTAATAATAAGAATAACATCTTTCATCAGTGTGGGGAGAGAGTGGAGTAGTGCTTGGCATGTGGATGATATACAACATACAGGCTGTTGTTTAAAGGAAGGTTTGGGACAGGAGAGGAAGCAGCAGTGCCGGCAACGACAACGGTTATGGAAATGTTGTATGGTTGCTGGGCGGCCGCGATTTCGATGTAGCCAGCATAGGAGTTTGGACGAGACATGATATATATGTAAATAGTCTTCCAGGACGCTGTAGTATCGAGGCGGAAGGCCCAGAATGTGGATCTGTTCGCTGTTGAACCCGTTGGATATGTGTAGGAAGAAATAATCGTGATTTTGGGAAATGTGGGAAACAAATTGTTTCCTTTCGTTCGTCCTGGATGGCGACAATCTGCTTGGCGTACTGCTTCGGAATTCCGCGAAGCCCTGGAGCAGGCGAAATGGAAGGGAGTCTTTTTGCGCTTGATGACGATGTCTCCGTCTTTGGTGGCGGAGTCCGTCAGGCGGCAGTTGTAGCACTTGCCACGGACCTGGTCGAAGCAAACATATAGGGTGCGCGGGGAGGGAGTGGCGTGCAGGGAATGGCGGGGGACGGGGGGGGGCAGAGTTCATTATTTATACTACTCTACAACGGCACAACAGCAGCACGTAATCGCTTGCTATACGACGGCAGCAGCAGCAGCAGCAGAAGCAGCAAGTACGTAATTTCATTGACGATACAGAAATATGTAGACACACAAGTGTAGTACAGTACACACACAAATCACGTCCAGCATGATATACGGCAACAACGCAGCAGCACCACAAAAAAAATCATCGACGATACAGAAATATATACACACGCACAAGTTTAAGTGTAATAGACACACAAATCATGTCCAGCATGATGTACGGCAACAACGCAGCAGCGCCACAAAACGACCAGGAAACACAATTATCCGAGTACATACAAACATTCAGTGAATATTGCGGCAACACTAAAGCAGAGCAGCAGCAGCAGCAGCAGCAGAAGCAGCAACGGATCGCCACAGCCTTGGCAGCAGCAGCATAGCAACGATATGAAAAGAAGGGAGAAAAAAAGTATGTACCCCGAGGCCGTCCGAAAAGTATTTTTGGTACCTCACTATAGACCCACCTCCGCATGCTGTACGGCAACAACGCAGCAGCGGCATAGCAACAATACGAAATACGAGAAAAAGTAGTACGTACGCAAAATGCAGGAGCAAAACGACCAAAATATTTTTTTAACTTTGATAAAAAAAAAACCATTTGGGTACAAAAATGGCCAATAAAAACAATAGTCCTCGTTGGCAGCAGCAGCATAGCAACGATATGAAAATAAGGAAGAAAAAAAGTATGTACCCTTGGTATGCCGCAATCGCAAAACCTACGGAATTTCATTGACGATACCGAAATATGTACACACAAAAGTGCAGCATGATGTACGGCAACAACGCAGCAGCACCGCAGCAGCAGCATAGCAACGATATATATGAAAATAACCAAGCCAAAAACGAGAAATTGCAGTACGTACGCAAAATGCAGGAGCAAAACGACAAAAAATATTTTTTCACGTATCAAAAGGAACCATTTGAGTACAAAAACGACCAAGAAAAACAGTAATCCGAGTACATACGAACATTCAGTGGATATTGCGGCAGCATTAGCAGCAGCAGCAGCAGAAGCAGCCACAGCATTAGCAGCAGCAGAAGCTGCAACGAATCGCCGCAGCGTTGGCAGCGTTGGCAGCGTTGGCAGCGTTGGCAGCGTTGGCAGCAGCAGCAGCAGCATAGCAACGATATGAAAATAAGGAAGAAAAAAAGCATGTACCCTGGTATGCCGCCATCGCAAAACCTACGGAATTGACGATCCGAAAATATGTACGCTTCCAGCATGATGCACGGCAACAACGCAGCAGCACTACATACAGCAGCAGCAATTGCACAGGAGCAGCAGGTGCACAGCACGGCAACAACGCAGCAGCACTACAGCAGCAGCGAGTGCACAGGAGAAGCAGGTGCACAGCAGCAGCAGCACTCATGACGTGGCGCTGACAGCAGCAGCAGCAGCAGCGGCAGCCGAAAACGAGCGAAAAATGAGTACGTGGGGTCACCAAAACATGTACACACAGAAATCGTGTGCATGCACCGAAAATGCACCACAGTAGCAGCAGCACTCACGTCGTTCCGTGCAGCGGTGACGGCGACAGCTGAATCCTCCGTTCCTTCGTGCACGTCCCGCAAACAGTTGTGCATGTGCGCGTTCGCGTGCACTGTGTGTAAGAGGAGGCGACGCAACGCACGAAGGGGAAAGAACGAGCATGGATGAGTAAAAATTAAATATAAACGCTTCGACGTAGGATTGCATGCAAAAAGGCAATTGAAAACCCCAAAAAAACGTACCAGGTACTGGAAACATCATGCACATATAGACGTAAGACACTCCCCACTGTCAGCAGTCTCGAGGGAGTACGAGACAGTCCCCTCCTTGATCGGGCGAGCACAGAACTCGCAGTTGGTTGCCCTGTCAGGATGATTCCGCCACCACGCACGTGAGATCCTTGCAGGTGGCGAAGGCCACGTTTTTGCCAGCAGGCGTTTGAGTTCTTGACCAAGTGCTGGTCCGTGCACTGGTCGCAAACAACAGCCGGCACCAGGTCGGTCTTTGTCGTTGCCGCTCTCTTGCCAGAGGGCAAGGACCACGCGCTTCTCGACGAGGGGGAGGTGAGCTTAGGGGGCGTGGAGAAGGTAGAGGCGGGGGTTGCAGCACCAGCAGGTTCGCCACCGACAGCAGCAGCTTGGCCGCCGACAGCTGCACCTATCTATGCCGTTCGTCGAAGGCGAGACGCCTCTTTTAGGCGCCGTGCGAAGAGCTGTCTATTATTGGTTGGCAGTTTGCGGGAAGAAGAAAGAAGAAAAGCTTGTTTGGCTGTTTGGCGAAGAAGAAAGAAGAAAGGTTGTTTGGCTGTTCGGCTGTTTCAAAGAAGGAAGAAAGGTTGTTTGGCTGTTCGGCTGTTTCAAAGAAGGAAGAAGGTGTTGTTTTTTGGCTGTTCGGCTGTTTCAAAGAAGGGCTGTTTGCGAAGAGCTGACGGTCTGTCTGCCAAGAGCTAGCAAGTGACAACGACCTCAAAAATTGTAATTATAGTTGTTTTTATATGTGTACCTATATTTTTACCAACAATACTACGTACATTGTATTTTTTTTTTATTATTTTTTTTATCCATCACTTTTTACTTCCCAGCCCACTCGTAGGAGGTTTTACCCTCGACGATCTTCTGGACAAGCCGTGGTCACAGGTGTCGTCCCTTCTCCCCCCCGGTACGTGCCTTTATTTTTTATCGCGCATAGGGTTCAGCATTCCCACTGCTCGTCGATTTTCATCGAATGTACAGCTAACTCACGCTCTCGCGCTTTCCGCTAATCAATTTTATGCAAGAAAAAGTCCCTATGAGCATGCACTCGGTGAGACTCGAACTCACTAAATTGATCTTGATAGGCTCGCGGACCACCTACCAAGCCACCGGGGACGTCCCCCGTAAATAAATAGTGTTTTTTTGTTTCTTGAAGAATAAACGCCAGTGGGCCTGAAAAAACTGTTGATCAACAACTGGATGGAGCGTTTTCAATGGTTTGCCATAAGCACTGCCACTGCTGCTGCTTGCTGCTGCTTGCTGCTGCTGCTGCTGCTGTTGCCAACTGCCAGTTGTCTCGTAAAGTACAAGGTTTACTGAAATACCCCGGCAGTAGCAAATAAGCCAAATACCTCGGTTGGTAACAGCAGATATTTGGGAATATGATACACACCTTCACAATGTAGATGGGTGTGTAGCGATCTCTCACCACACACTCACTGCAAAATGGATCACGCTCTATTAAATACTTTCAGGTATTTTCCCCTAAATCGGATGTATGTGCGGTTTTACGCACAGTACACACAGCAGCAGTAGTAACGAATCTCCCAGGAGGGGCAATCCAGGATAAAACGTTCGTTTGTCGAACACAACACGTGGAATAAATGCCGGATATACTCAGCAACCATTCCTTAATGACATCGTATGGTACGTAGTACGGTATGTATGCAATACTACTTCTATATGTATATCTTCGATTATGCCAGGAACCCCACATTGAGAGATTCCCCTATCTCTTTTTTACAGCCAGCCGAATTTCTCGGTATAATTGGAGTGACCTATATTACTCGCCGCGTCGTTGTTTATTTATTATTTTTTTTATAAATTTTGAAATACGTCAGCTGTGAGTTCGACTGATTAAATATTAATAGTTGATACTCAACTTTGCAAGCTGCGTAATACGCCTCGTCTATATGCCATTTTTACCGAATTTTACTATTATTTTGTATTATTACGTCCAGAGCAAGAGTTCGATTCGCAGGTGGCCCTCGACGTCATCAACTCACGAAATGCGTTATCAGGCGCGGGGAGTGACGGTCTACGCTTCTCACACCTGCAGTCGGTCATCAGGACCGGCTTCGGTCGCGAGAAGTTTGGAGCTAGCATCGAGGCCTTTTGGAGGCGGATCTTCGACGACCCCGGTGCATTCCCGCCGGAATTCTGGCAGCTCTTCTTGCAGTCCAACCTCACTGCCTTGGGGGAAAAATGTCGCCCCGTATGTGTAGGTATGACATGGAGACGTCTTCTAGCAGCCGGGACTATGCGGCAGTGGCGGCCACGGCTGGAAGAAATTAATCGTGAGGCAAGACAGTTTGGGGTAGGGGTTCGAGGGGGGGTGGAGCAGGTAGCTCTACGCGCCCGGGTGCACCATGAGGCAAGAAACTGGCTCATCCTAACCGACTGTTCCAACGCCTTCAACACTGTAAAGCGGACGGCAGTACTTGCCGAGGCGGCCACTTGCGTGCCCGCGCTCACGCCGTTCATTGCTAAATGCTACGGCGAGAGGCCCGCCCCTACGTTTTTCCAGATGGACTCGGGGGAGCGGCGTAAAATTGACTGCTCCAGTGGAGTGCAGCAAGGGGATGCCATGGGCCCGGCGCTGTTCTGCATGCCACTGCTGCCAATACTCAAACGGGTCCGTGAGGAGTTTGAACCCCGGGGTGTTGAAGCCTTTGCCTACCTTGATGACATCAGCATCGGTATATCAGAGATTACACCGGACACGGTGAGAGTAGTGCCCTTTCTCCAGCACGAGCTGTGCGAAATAGGCGTTGCAATTAACCCCAGCAAGACGGTTGCTTTGCCTCCAAAAGGGCATGTGCCTACGTCGGAAGAGATAGCACTTCTGGGGGGCATAGGTGTCCGCATTGCGGAAGGGGGTGGGGTAAAGGTGGTTGGCGTGCCCATAGGCACTGATGCGTTCGCGGTGAACAGCGCCGTCGAGATAGTCCGAGATGGGGGAGCAGAGCAACTCGCGCGCATCCTGCCGCGTATGCCGGACAAACAGTCGGCGAACCTCATCGCCACCAGTTCAATGGTGAAGCGGACCTCCTACATTGAGCGGGTAATGGACCCGGAGCTGTCACTACCCGCGTGTCAGCGGGCAGACAATAGCGCAATATGGATGCTCGAGCGCCTTCTCGAGCTTCCAGGGATAGCGGACGAATCGCCGTTCTTTGCGGACGGATGCCCGGCGAACCGGTTGACGCTACAGCCCCACCAGAAAGCGCAGGCGAGCCTCTCCACAGGGGCCGGGGGGTTTGGACTGTCATCGGCTGAATCAAGGAGAATGTCAGCGTCCATTGGGAGCTTGGTGGCGACGGTGCCAGAGGTCCTTGCTGACCTCTCCGGCCCATTGGGGGGAAAAGTCCGAAGGGAGTTGCCCAATTCGGACCTCGTTCGCCGCTTATGGAGTAGCGTCAGGGACCTCCGTGACATCCATGGGGTATCGGAGGAGGCAATGGCGAACGTGGTCCCGGAAAGCTGGCGGAACAGGGCGTTTCGCGCGAACGAGGGAGGAGTCTCAGAGCAGTCTGATATGGAGGCATTGCCGGCACATGAAGCCCAAACGATCAGCTCCCACAAAGCGCAGCACAAGCTGGGGCAGCAGGTAAACCGGGTACGGTACCAACGGTAGGTTGCGTCTCTGGACCAGCTCCCCGAGGCAGCAGGCCCGTCGAGTCGGAACGACGTGTTCGGGGGAATCGAAACCAGAGATCTTGCCAAGGCTCGGCAACGGAGCCTATCGGGACCAGGCGCTGTCGCCTGTTTGAGAGCAAGGCCTGTGGACACGGCACGAATCATACCGGCTTCGGAGTTCGTGTCTATGGGACGGCGCTTTCTGGGAATGGAGGAGCCCATAGCGACGAGGTGCCCCTGCTGCGAAGCGACGGATGTCACCACGCGTCACGCGCGCACATGCCACCGAGCAGGCGCGCAGGTAAACCAGCATCAGCCGCTAGTCCACGCGCTGTCCCGCACCTTCAAGCGGTTGTCCATCCGCCATCAAACGGAAAGCGGAGCGCCCTTCAACGCCGACAGAAACCTCCGCATGGATATAGTGATCGAGAGGGGAGGCCTCCGAGACGCTACGTCGTCAGAGTACCGTAACAAGGCGATACTCCTCGACATCACGCACGCAGACCCCCAAGCGAGAGTCCACATGCGGGCTGGCAGCGCTGATCGAGACGGATCAGCTGCCTCCACTTCCGAGGCGCGAAAGCGCAACCACTACGCTCGTGCAGGACAAGTGTCCTTCGACGAGCGCAGCCATAAACTTGTCACCCTCGCGGTGGAAAGCTTTGGACGCCTCGGGAAGGAAGGCAGCGATTTCATTGACCAGCTGGCAACGAGCATCATCGGAGGAACGGACGGGGGATCTCTAGCAAGAAAAGGGGTTTGTAAGGAGCATCTTTTCCAGATCATATCGGTGACCACCCAGGTCGCGATCTCGCGCCGGGTGCACCGATATAAGCTCGCCCTTCGAGACCGACAGGCCGCCAGGGGGAGAAGAGAGGAGGAGGGAGGACTACTTCCAATGGCGTGGGGATGGAATGTAGATACGGAGTAGGACGCAGGGCGTATAGATACATAGTCAGTGAAAATATATCGGTAAAAGGTAGTGCGTAGTCAATTGAGTATACGCAAGGAAGGAGAAAAGGTTGGATAAAATTGAGGGTGTTCAACGAATTATGTTAGTTTTTTCATCTTGAATGAATAACGCCCTGCACATTGTCAGAAGGCAAATAATTTAAAAAAAAAAAAAAAAAAAAAAAAAAAAATTATTATATGCTTGCCATCCGACAATACATGTGTAGTGTTGTTCCAAAAAAGACAAAAAAAGACAGAGGAACAGAAAGTATTTTTTTGTGTTGTGGAAGATTTTACAGGTTCTTGACGTAAGACATTCGCAAGTTATTTTCATTATTTTGTTGTGCTTTGGAAAGAGGGCGGAGGTCGAACCAGCGACCTGCCTGATGCTGCTGTAGAGCACAATGTCCTGCCGACGACGCCAATGTATATAGGAACGAAGAAAATGCATAGACAACGAACTTTCCGGTGAGATTTCAGCCTTTTCTATAAACCTCCACAATATGATAGTAGCCACCAGGTGGCTAGGTATCGGTTCGACTATTAATATAGCTCTTCTTATAGACTTTTGCCTGTATACGTAGCTCCCTCTCTTTCGTGTTCCTTCGTCCGCGCAGCAGATATCTGTCCTCCCCGACTACGTATGCTTTCCGTCTGGCAGCCTTTCTGAAGTCCTTGCGTCGTTTGTATTCTGTTTCAATTTTTTGTTTATAGGTTTTAATGTCATTTTGTTCGTATTTTTTTGGTCTTTTTGCTTGTGTCGTTGTGTTCTCGTACCCGGTACGCTGGCATTTGACTTGCTTGACACTTGAATTTGCGTTTTTTTTTTTTTTTGTTTTTGGTCTAGACTTTCTCTGTCTCAGTCTTGTGACCACGGAATCAGTATCTCTCTAGGAAAAGGAATCACGACGGACACAGGGTGTACTGATGAAGCTGGGTAGAAAGGACGATTTATATGTGAAAACAACAACAAGGTTATGCCGGCGTCCCCGGTGGCTTGGTACGTGGTCCGCGAGCCTATCAAGATCATTTTTTTCGTGGGTTCGAGTCTCACCGAGTGCATGCTCGTAGGGACCTTTTCTTGCATAAAATTGATTATAGCGGAAAGCGCGAGAGCGCGAGTTAGCTACATTCGATGAAAATCGACGAGCAGTGGGAATGCTGAACCCTATGCGCGATAAAAAATTAAAGGCACGTACCGGGGGGGGGAAGGGACGACACCTGTGACCACGGCTTGTTCAGAAGATCACTGAGGGTAAAACCTCCGACGAGTTAGGCTGGAATGTAAAAGTGATGATTATAAAATAAACAAACAAACAAAAATATATATATGCCAGCATATACTACTATACCGCCGTGTGTCCTGTACAGCTACTATAAAACCATAATAAAACCATCAATATAATAATCAATGCGGTATACATGCTTTGTGGGCATTGGGGTATTATTGTAGACTTCAGAAAAAATGAGCTATGATACGATATAATGGATGGGAAGCATAATAATACTATTACGGGGGTCCATAGTTAATAGGACCTATGTTATACATAAAAACCTATATATTTACCTATCTTTACTAACAAAATTTGGTCCCAATAACTATGGACCCCCGTAATAATGTAATGTGAGAACATGATCAACACTGCAGCAGTTAACACATCCATCCATAATCACACTATTAATAGTAACACATCCATCCATCATCACCGGGTGGGCTCGCACCGACCACAAACCACACCACGCCGCACCCGCACATCACTTGTGTGCTTCATGTGATGGAGTAGCACATCACATTCATGTCGCGTCGTTCGCTCCTATATGCTGGTATTCTTCATGGTCTCGAACTGTAAGCTGTCTTGTACTGTGTTAATAGTTCAAACTTTGAGCTCGTAAATTGTTTTCTCGCGACCCTTTTCTTCTGCCCGTCGCTTTTGTTCGCTGTGCGCTGCATGATGATAGTCGGCATCCATTCATTGTTGTTTCGTATGATACTGCTTTGTATGAGGTTGAAAGCCCGGTAACTACCTGGGTTCAGTCACTGGGAACGTATTTGTAGTACTTGGAAAACGTATCTTAGATGGAAAACCAGGGGTTTTCCAGAGGCGCACGAGCTTGTTCTCAGTCTCCGCGTGCACGAAAGGAATAAAACTGATCTTCTTCCATAGCTAAGCAAGTAACACACGTGAGTACCAACGTTTACCGACTTAAAAGGTAGACCTGTCCAGGGATACAAAGTGTCCCGCAACCCTGATCTTAACAAGTGGCGTCGTCGACAGGACTCGCGGATATGGCATGCCCGTAAATAAATGTGGAGCAACTATGTGTGACGAGAGCACCGCGGTTATTGACCCGTAGCAGACCATTGTTTGCTTTGTTCGCGAACGTACCGACAAATAACGTATGTGGAGGCAGAAGCATGTGTATGTATGCACGAGGGGACCGCGGTTTGACCCCTTGACCGCCGCTCCTGACCACCCCTATACGGTGATTATCACAAGGTAAAAAACAAGCCCTTTTGACACACCGCAAAAGATCGGCCTCCTACTGATACATGTATTAATAGGACTCGCCCCAAAATACCGGCGGCCTCCTATGGACGCGCTCCAAGAGGCCGGTCTATTTTTAAAGTGCAGGACGCGCCCAAACAGACCGGTCTACTACATACAGTAGAGGTCCCATTACCATCTGGGAGGTAGGATCACTCATCATACATGCAGTAGGACGTACCCTAAAGGATCGGTCTCCTAGGCCCGAAAGATGGCTTCCTGGGTCGTCATGGAATACTGCTTTGAATGAGACCGAGCGGCCGGTAATTACCTGGGGTTTAGGTATCGAGATCGTGTGTGTAGTACTTGGGAGGCGTGTATCATAGATGGAAAACCAAGGGTTTTCCCAGCGGGGTTCCTCTACTCGGTGTGCTTCAGCGCTTCCTGGTTTTTTCTTCTTGGGCTGGGTTGGGGGTGTGGTTTTTGCGTATTTCGTCGTGCCGACCCCACTGCTCAGTGTCGGGGCTGGTCTGGGTAAAATCGGGCCATTCACTTGTGGCCCAGGACACGTTTCCAGAGTTTTTTTCCGGGTTTAGGCGGTTTATGGCGTATTCCGTGTTATTTTCCTTCTTCGTCTTGCCGATCCCCCCCACGCTCAGGAGCGGGGGGGATCTGGATAAAAAATGACCACGCGTACTGGGTAACATGACCGCCTCGCTTTTCGTGCTAACCGTAGGCACTTTATCGTACCCCCCTTGCGGGTGGGTATGGCGATGGCTTCCGTTTAGGCTTTATTCCTGTCCCTTGCTGCTAGACCTTCATTTCTTTCAGGCGTCCTTTGCAGGCTTCGCAACCTTGCCGTTCAGAGGTAGGTGTGGGAGTGGGTTTTGAGGAGTCGCATCTCCGACTCATATTGTAGCTCATGGAATCGGGGTTACCATGAATTTCCCGTGTTTCTGCATATACGGCTCATCAGAGTGGGCTTCCTGTCATGCTGCTTTGAATGAGGCCGAAAGGTCGGTTATCACCCGGGTTCAGATATTTTGGGATCGATCTTACAGTAACAACCCACTTAGGACTGCAGTCCCGCTTTGGGAACAAAGTACTTAGAATTTGAGTGGTTTGTCCCCGAAACGGGACTGCAGTCCTGTTAATAGAATACATCTATCTTTAACCCTCATTTTATTAATAGTGTGCTGCATGCACTGCACAGAAACATGTATCTGACTCCAATTTCAAGTAATTCCCCGCAATTGTCCCCCAACGGGATTGCAGTTGTGAACAAACATGTCAGGTGACATGTCAAGCAAGGCAAATCGTGCGCTGTCATAGGTGGAGGGCCGAGTGTTCCACACTAACACCTAATGTGTTGGTGTCAGTCAAGGCATGTCAAGGCAAAGTTGCTGTTTGTCAAGGGGTGAAAGTGCTGTCTCCAGATATCTTTTAAGCTTCTGAAGGGTTTTAAAAGCCAGTTTTCGAAGAAGAGACAGAGCTACCAGATCTTGACCAGGTACAGCAGTACTAGTAGCTTCTCAAGTGAGGAATACCACAGAAAATTGAAGGTAGGCGCACTCCCACCGTAGCCCATAGCATGCCTTTAGTACTGAATACCTACCAGGTACAAAACACTGGAGTACACGACACGATCAGCTGTTTGCCGGGTGAGATATGTAGGTTCGTATGACATGGCTCTTGCGCATATGCTTAGCAGGTGGGGCCTGTCCGTAAGATACGGCTCTCGACTTGCAATCCAGAGCATCTCACAACGAAATACAGGATCTAGATGATCTGCCGCTGTGTAGATGATCGTCTGTCCAATCTGTAGAATCTTCATCTTCCACTCCCGCGACGAAAATCTAAAAAAAAAACGTACTCCACACTCCCCCGCCACCACCTGTCAGACGTTTGCAGCTACCCTCATCAATAACTCGAGCGCGCCTAAATGTTCGCGGGGCCTACACACAACAAGCTCAAACTCGACGCAAAAACGCCGCACGAAAAATGGAACTCCGAGTCGAGCAAACTGTGGGGCTGCCACGCACCACCACCACCACCAACACGGGACGAAGAACCAAAGTGGGAACCAAAGTGGGAAGACAAGGAGCGTGCCCTACGGAGAGCGTCCGCCCTGTCACCCCCCCCCCCCCTCCCCCTCCCCCGGCCAAAACAAAACAAAATTGTTGCCAAGCTTTAGTTTTCTAGTTGTCCGCCACGATCCAGGCATCGAGCGTACGCGGCCACGCGGAGCATTCCGCCTGTGGCGGAACACCACACCAGGTATACAAAACGGCGGGGAGGACAAGGTTTTAGTGTGGGATATCGTGTCGATTTTCTTGATACACCACATCATAACATCGAACTTTCGATGTATCATTTACCCGAACGCATCTACATGTATATCATATCGAAATATCGAGCTTTTGATACACACATCGTATCGAAATATCGATTTTTCGATATATCGTATCACATCGAAAGTTCCGATATATCGAAATATCAAACTTTCGATATGTCGTATCGATTGCGTTTCGCCCTCCATATATCATATCGAAACGTAGATTTTTCGATACATCGTATCGAACATGTGTTGCCCTTCATTTATATCGCAATATTGATTTTTCGATATATCGTATCCAAAGTTTCGATATATCGAAATATCGATATTATCGTATCGAACGTGTTTTGCTCTCCATGTCATATCGAAACATCGAACTTTCGACATATCGCATCGAACGTGGTTTGCCCTCCACGTCATAGCGAAACATCGAACTTCAATGCCAGGTATATCGTATCGGACGTGTTTTGCCCTCCATGTCACATCGAAACATCGAACTTTCCATATATCGCATCGAACGTTTTCTACCCTCCATGTCATGTCGAAACATCCAACTTTTAATGTATCGTATCGAACCCGTTGGGTCCTTCACCCCGTGACATTCCTTTCTTTTTTGCGCTGATGACGAACGGAAAACGTTGACGTACTGCTGTAGACTACATAACATGATACTAAGTATTACTACGTGTACAGTTCATGTTTTTTTATACCATCTATTATCTTCGTCCTTTTCTCGCTCCCTCCTACCAGTATCACATAGTCGTAATGCAGATCCGGGGACACATACCGCACTCTTCTCCCTCCCAACTACGGTTCGTGCCTTGCATTTTGAAGGTTCAGCCAATCAGCATACTCTTTCGGTAGTATACATAATATCGACTCTCGAAATCGTACCAAATTGCTTTTCGGTCGATAACGATCAACATTTAACAGACAACACGCCACGTTGTCGATATATTCGCGGAATTAAGGACGACCCTCTTCACGAGAGATAATTCAAGTTCGGGGCATCCGTTCAGTGACACGCCCACGCGCGGAGTTCCACGTACTACTTTAACTTCCAGGCCGCTTTTCGCCGTCACCGGCGGTAGGGACAGGGGGCGGGGGGGGGGGGGGTGCCCGCGATGGGACTCCCGATTTCAGTTTCGAAAGGGACAGAGTTGGAGAAGAAGGGCAAACACACTAAAGAGTGACTGGTATTCATGGATGGGATGAAAGAAAAAGGGGAAAAGAAAACAAGGGGAGAAAAAAAAGGGGGAAAAAGAGGGGGAAAAAAAGGAAAAAGAGGCGGGGGGGTGGGGGGTGTACTCATTATTATACATGGCCGTAGTCGATTGTCCATAAAAACCCTCGCATCCCTGTATGATCACGCCAAAAACATTTGCTGGCGTTTTTTTTTCTTCCCTGCTCACCTCGGTGAACCACATTCCTATTTCGTGCTGGGCACTCTCGCCACCGTCCTGTTCAAGGGGCAAAGCGTGCAGGAAACACATCACAGACACGACGCGCGTGAGACTCGACACGGCGGCGTTGTCAAAGGGTAGCATCAGTATCATAAAGCGGTAAATGTGGCATAGAAGCAAAAACTGGGTCGGCCTAGTCTCAAAAACCAATACAGCAGTACTATTGTTACTGTGGGCTATAAATATCAACCTAGCCTTGCAGTTTCAGCTGCCTCGAGGCAGGAGATGCAAAACGCTTTCTCGCCTGATCGGTTACAGACATAAAATGTCGTCATCAAAACGATCTGGTTTCGTTGTGTACGAAGACTGCGGCAAGCCCAACAGAAGACCATTGCACCGCACGGAGATATATTCCACAAAAGGGGCAAGCGCTGTGTGTACAATTGACTCACCGATCCATGAATGAGGTTGCGTCCCACCCGGATGCAGTAGTCCCCACGGAGTGATCCTGCCAGACAAATATCGTCGTGTGATTGCACAGCACGTGAAACCAGGCAATAAGTTATTACAAAACTATTTTCCACGAAGCAGGGGGGGAATATGTACGGGTGCAGATGGGTGAAGAAAAACGACAAAGAGCCGCGATTCTAGTGGAACGTGTTTTGATACAAACAGGAAATTGGATGAACATCCCTAATGACAACAGGTCTTCGGTAAGGCGGTGTTACAACAAACGGTAATAAAAGGTCTTCGGTAAGGCGGAGTTACAACAACATAAGGTGATGCGGGTTGTCATTCGATGCTTCTTCGGAAGTGTTTGGGGAGGAGGGCTTGGTTACTGCGGGAGGAGGGGGCAGGGCCAGGAGAACAAGCACAAGGAGGTGCATCTAGTTTTCATATTTTTTGTTGTTTCACGCTTTCTGGTCGGGACTTTCTGTGTTTTCATCGTGTTTGCGGTTATTGACACTTACGCTACACATTGTCAGAAGGCAAATGAGACATATCATATGGGAAATATAGAGCAGCTAAACATAGCTGTAGTATTAGCGAAACAAAACGGAGAGGGAAAAAATATGTACATCGAAAAACGCAAAACAAACAACAAAAAATCGGAACATCACACAAGGCCTTCGCTCGACCCTGAATTAACACCGAAGTATACGGTTTGCGTCGATACACAAACGTAGTATACGCTATACCTGGCACTATTTTCGCCCCATTGCCGCTCCCCCTACCCCACAAGCTTGCTTATCTACCGCAACAATGAACAGCCTATGTATCCGCCTCGGCTTATGTTACAAAAAACGGCCATGTCGAAAATCAAGAGCAGACCGACTGGGGATGGAAAACAGAACGAATAGCTTACCACTTCTGCTGATGTCACAAACCAAGCTATCATATATACGAAGTACCAGGTATACCTCGTATACAAACAAGCGCACTCTGACCGCGGCCGGGAGCTACACATGAACATCGAACCTGGCTCAGAAGAGTTGGGGTTGGTGGCGCCCAGCATCTTACGGCCGGTTAGGATAACCTCGGGCCCTTCCCACACCATGGCCACGATGGGGCCACTGGCGAAGTAGTCCACGAGGCCGCCGAAGAAAGGCTTCTTCGACAGGTCTGGAGGGTGTACACGTTTCACGGCGGCAATACAATTTCACTTTTGACCCTTCTGTGGACACGCAAGGTCAACTATGAATCACTGAGCCGGCCACCGAGACACGAAGGAACGCGAAGTTGTGATATGAACATACGACGGCAGCAACATGTCAGCCATAGAGCCGACGACTGAGGCAACACAGGGAATGGACATCTCGGGAATAAAGCTGTTACTAGTGCACTGCTGTCCAGAAACATATTAACATCGTACCAGTATCTAAATAAACCTTTAAGTAACTTGTCTCTAAAACGGGAGTGTAGTCCTTAAGGTCTCAGCCCTTTTAGAACTACACTGTAAACGAACATAACTCCATTTTCTAGCAATATCTCCTCAAAACGGGATTACAGCAGTCCTAAAGCCCTCGAGCACGAGTTCCGAGTCTGTCGCCTGTGTGGGTCGGCGAGACCCCTTTTCTTGTTTTTAAATTGTCATTATAGCCTGTTCATTTAAAAATACAAACCGAATCGAAACTAAGACACAAACGCCTCACCCCCACACAACAGTCAACTCCCAACCCAGCCACCCACTCCCCACTCGAAGAACTAGCTCAGCCACAGTACCAGCCCTTGAAATCTGTCGGTATATTAGACACTTCCTCGCCCTGATCCCCGCGACCGAAGCTTGGCATGGCGCATTGCACCGTCGACGGTGGGTGTAACTTCCAAACCCTTGCAGGCGGGCAGCACTCGTGGAAGAAGGGCCGCAGGCAAGGTCTTGCGCATAACCTGTGCTTGCAGCATCACAGCAGTCACGTCTTCCATGCTCCAGACGACGGATTCTACTGCGGCCTAACAGGGCTGCAATGACAACAATGCCTCGGCAGTATTCCTATTACAGCCTGTTAGACCGCAGCAGAATCCGTCGGCTGTAGCATGGAAGACGTGACTGCTGTGATGCTGCTTAAAGCACAGGTTATGCTCAAGACCCTTGCAGCCCGTGCACGAGTACCTGCAGGGCTGGGAAGTTAATACAGCAGTACCAGGCACACACCGACTCTCGACGATGAAAATCGCCATGCCAAGCTGCGATCGCGGGAATCAGGGCAAGGAAGCATCAAATATACCGAAAGCTCTCGAGGGTTGGTGCTCTGGCTGAGGTTAGTTGTCAAGAGTGGGGTGCGGGTGGCTGGGGTGGGACTTGATTGTTGTGTGGGCGTGGGGGTGTGTGTCTTGCTTCGGCTGTGTGGTGTTTTTGAATTGATAGATTTCAAGGTACTTGAGATTTAAAAACTACTGTAAAAGGACCGGCGATATTCTCGTAAAATCGGGATCCCTCCCGGTATGCGACTGCTAGAAAATACCTATATACGTACGCAAGTGCTTCCAAGGAATCCTGATGCCTGCCCTTGTCGGCTATTGGTACTGCCTACCCCTGGTACTGCCTATGATACTGGCAAATACTCTCGCAGCCTCACCGGCATAGTGGTTGGCAGCCATCTCCTTCGTGGGCCAGATCATCTATCAGGTATCATATCATACAAGGGAGAAAGCAGCACACATGTCGCGGAGTTGGCGACAATCAGACGTAACAACGTAACAACGTGAGGCGGCGAGGGCGACGGACACCAGCGGTCAAAAGCAAGTTAGAAGCGGACATCATCACTATGGCCTACTAATACGATATAATCCACGTTTGGACTCTGACAGGAACATCAAACGGAGCTTATAAACCGGGCCAGAGTGCTATTAATAGACGGTAAAAGTAATTCATTGTACAGCAGTAAGGGTCCACCAGTAAGGCGGTGGTGTGGCAGAGCATTACTACCGCCTTCAGGGCGCAAGCCGCCTTATTCATTCCAGGTTATGAGTGCACTTCCCCCGTCGCGCCAGGCGATTTTGACCGCCTTATATCAGGATACCGCCCTCCTCAGACCGTCTTATCCCTTTTACTTTATTAATAGAAGTACTGCAGTCCCGTTTGGGTTACAAACTACTTAAAATTTGAGTGGTTTGTCCCCAAAACGGTGCTGCATTCCTAAACCTTGAGGGGGGACCCCTACTGCTGTACTGCAAAGTGTATAGCAGTAAAAGGCTGAGGTTGACGGCGATGGCACAAAGAGCTTCGAGGGAAGAGCTGTGTTCGCCGCTATCATCTCTTCACGCCGTAAAAAAAAATATAGAAAATACCACTATGTACCGAAATATAATGACCACTTGCATTTAATTTTAATATACAAACGGTCCTTATGTTTTGCGACCTAAGGGCCCATCTTAACGAGAAACTTTCAAAATGATACTCCGCCAATATTTTTTTCGTTTGGTTTGATTTGCATCTGATTGGTCGAAAAGTGAATCACCAAGCAGGCATTTTGACGTTGGATTCGAATCAAACGAAAAAAAAACGAATTCGACAAGTGTGTCTTTTGGGACTTCTTTTGCTCTTTCGTGCTATTCAATTTGGGGAGTTTATCCAACTCGACGTGGCATGTTCCTGAAATCGAAACAAGCTACGCAAACTTGAGCTGTGTCATCGACTGCTTCACAGGTGAGATCCACCATTCCCGAGTCAGGGCCGGAGCAGCCGCAGCGCGAGGTTCGACGGTCCCTAGCACAGAGTAGACCATCCGCGGAGGCTCAAAAAATTACAAGGCCGTCGCAAACCCAGTCTTTCAGCCCTCTGTGCCTCGCAAACCACACGAGCACCGACCAGGTCACCACTTCGCTCAGAAGTTCGATCGCTGTATCCCCGTCGCTGTTGCCTACGTCGGGCTTCGGGACTGCGCCAGCCACCCAAGACGTCCCAAGAGCGATAGTCTCTTCGGCGGTGCCGGCAGAAACAATCGGCCGCTGACCGCGGCGCCCCGGGGAGGACGCGTGCCGTCGCTCGCCTCGTTGGTTACTCGCGGGTGTTCGTTGGCCCTTGTGCGTTATTCGATTTTTTTTCAAATACGCTATTCCTCCATAGGACCCAAAGGCATAGTTTTTCACGAAATTCTATTAAAATAAAATCACATTCATTTTCTCCTATTCGATTATCATGAAAAAGGTATCTCGTTAAGACGGGCCCTAAGAGTGGCACGCTCTTGCGTTATGCATGGTATTGTTTACGCATAGAGCGCTAGGGGTGACGGCGGCCGAAGAGCGCGTTCAGTCGAAGCCTAGCAGCCTGAAGCCGGTCGTGCCCAGCGGCTGTCCGCTCGTCAGACATTCGTGGGTACGCACGAGTACACGCAGGAGCACACGAGTACTCGTTAATAGTATAACGAGTACCACACATGCGACTGCTGCTGTCGAGCATAATATACAGGTGTAGACTGAGGTATACGCGCCGATTCTGTACCACGAATGGATCTCTCACCCCGAACCCTTGGCACCAGGTGAGAAGGTTCGCGATTTAAGACTAAGTCGGCGCGGTACAGGTCGTATACCGCAGCATTTTATATACCAGGTATATATGTGTCGAGTACTCTGCTGTACAAGGTGCTTTACTGCCGCTGCACGACGAACCTGTAGGAACACTACCCAGGTAAAATACAGAGCAAAATGAGCTGTTGAGTCCTGGGTGGCTATCCCTACCTCTTGGTCGAACCTAAAAGGGGTCGACTAAAGAGGTCCGGCAAGTTCATGACATGAACACTGGTGGAGTGTCACGTTAAAATCTGTGTTCTACAGATGGACAAGAACCGGTACACAAATAAGAAAGTGTGTTGGGCGTAAGCTTTTTTTACCCACATCTCCAAGGAGGATAAAAAAAAAAAAAAAAAATGTAGGAACAACGGGCGGGATTCGAGAACAGAAAACGAAACCGATGCGGAACATGCACCAAGCAAGTACGAAAATACAACAAGAAAAAAACGCGCAAGCATGGCTGCCTGCGAGGTTGATCGGTGCTGGCACCGGTACGCTTTACGTACGCTCTCTACATATACATGGTACGTGATATGCTGTACCTCGTACGATGTGCGGGTATGAGTACTCGTACAAACTCGCCGCCCTCGTGTTTGTTTTATGTGCGTCTTCGCGTGAGCTGTGACGTTGTGCTGTGTGGCCAAGGCGCTTGTCATCGTTTCTCCGGTCTGCAGCATGGGTATGTGCGTGTTCGGTCCTGGCGGATGATTTATGGGTCATGTATGCAACTACGCACGTTCTTCCTCCTGTCCTTGAGTTCTTCCTTCTTCATACATACCTTCATGGCCACGAGCTTGTAGCCCTTCTTCTCGAAGCGGGTGATCACCTCGCCTACAAGCTGTCGCTGTACCCCGTCAGGTTTGATGGCCTGCCAGCGGGGGGGGGGGGGGATGCGCGAGTATAGTGAGCGGTTCGCGATCAGCGAAGAAAGGACACACTATACATAGTTGTAGGCTACCCATAAAGTCTACCTTGTACCTGGAACCTGCCATGCGACTATCCTATGCGACGCTCTGCTGTATGGCTAGTGCTAAGCTATTGTTCGTGTGGTGTACCAGGTAGGTGTTGACTTGTTCTGCTGCGTTGCGTTGGCTGATTGAGAATGGGAATGTGGCGTAACAGGTTCACAGGCGAGATTGTTCCGCGTTGGAGCGTGACGTATGTGCGGTATTTAGGCTACCCAGCAGTATTTGGTGCCTCGGGTAAAACGATAGACCATCGCACCCGATTGCTCGACGGGCACGACAAATGATAGGCGAAAGCCCAAGGTGAGCGTCAACGTGCCGACTCGAGGCGAGACTCTCGTCGGTAGACGACATAATAACATGACATGGCGCTGCTTGTGGCCCAGCAGTAACAACCTTCGTTGCGAGCACCGAACAAAAGAAAGGAACAAATGGAGTGCGCCGCAAGAACGACGAGCTCGTGACCGTACACACACGATTCGCCGCTTCACAGCACTGCATGTATATAGTCAACGAACGACGTCATCTCCAAAAAGACCAACGAAAGCTCCTTCAAACGAACAGCAGTGAACTCACGATGAAAGAGCGCTCGTTGGCGGTACCCGGTACTCCCGTGTACGGGAAGCTGGCAGCGGCGCACTGGGCGGGAGATGACTCCTCATTCTTCGTGGCGACCAAGAGGCCGGCACCCACGGCCAAGGCGCCGGCTCCGAAACGGAAGACCGACGACGAAGCCTGCGAGGTCAAAACGGCAGCAGCGCTCGACGACAAGCGGCGAGCGGCGAAAGCCCTCACCGGCCCACGAGCTACGGCATTTGCTACGCGAGAGAACATGCTCCAGATAAGGTGGAAGGATAGTTGTTTGGAAAATCAAACCGCGAGAGAAGAGAACTAGGGGACGTTTTTGGTATGCCCCCGTAAAATATCGATACTTTGAGGGCCTCCGAAGGTGATATGTCCGAGACAGAACAGGACACGCTCCTCTGCTGTCCACTGTTCCACCACGCAAAACGTACCTGAGCCCAATTCGTGACCCAACTGCACTCGTTCGAAGCTGCCACACAGAGCCTGCTCGTTCGGTGAGTGGCCAAGAAAAACGTCCACCATGCAGCTGGCCCCCTTTCCCCCCCCGCGCGTCAAGAAGCCCGCAAAGGACACAGCACCACGTTTCCAACGGGCAGCGTTTCCAGCTGTACTTTTTCGGTGAATCCTTTGTCTGTTTATACTTTGATTGAGTCTCTTTTAGGTCTGACCTTCTAACCTTCCACCAACTCGTTCTCCCGGTAGGAACAGCACCCCCCTCTGTGACCATGGCCACCAACGAGTTTAAGTACTACATATGCTGCATGGGTGCCGGGTATGTTGGCGGGCCGACCATGGCCGTGATTGCGCAACGATGCCCGCACATTAGGGTGTGCGTGGTGGACATCTCGCAGACGCAGGTATGGGTGTGACGAGAAAACAAGCAGATCATTCATCGTTCACATCGCGTTTTTCCGCTCTCATATACCAGCTACCTGTATACTGGTATGTGTGCAACACATCTAAACGTCAGAAGTCTGGCACCAGCCGCCAGCGTAGTGCGTAGTCACGAGCACTTCTGATGCACTGCTGCGGCTGCCACCGCAGCTGTTGCTGCTGCTGCTGCTGCGGGTGAAGCGACCGCTACTGCGGGTGCTTCTGCAGTTGCTCTGCAGAAAGATGTTGATTGGCAGTATTTGTCAACGGCCTCGGCAACGAACAAATGTATACAGGAACACATACATACCTGGTAAAGCGCACGCTGTCGTAGCTGCGCAACTGCTGAGTGCTGCGGTAATAGAGTACGAACCTGTGCGTGGTTTGGTATGTTGCGTTGTCCTGTGTGGCACGTCAGAGCTTGCCGTCCCTACTCCGCACTGACCACTACCAGGAGAGCCCCGGTATATAGCTTTTAAACGATGGCTGTACGAAGTATGTGACAGGAAGTGTGGTATAATAATACACAGCAGAATGATTCGTCACGACTTCCCCCCCCCCGCTCCCCGATATTCTTGTTGACGCAATACAACAGCAGCAGTACAGCAGCAGTACGAGTATAGGTACATCCTCCTTTGACAGCCCCTACGTAAGGCTGTGTTTTGGCTCAAGGCTCGCGGCTTATTGTGATGTCAACGTTGTGCATAGATACTCTTTCAGAACCGCACTCCCATTTCGGGGACAAATAATTCGAAATAGGCAAAAATGTACTGGTATGGTACTACAGCAGTTGTGCCAGGTATTTCTTGCGTGTTTACATATTTCAGTCACGAAGCAGTTCTATTATATACCAGGTACTGCTGTACCTGATACCATATACCAGGTAGGATTTAGAGTGGCATTCCTCGCCAAGCACAAATGCGTACGACTCAGGCTATTAACGATTAATACGAGCATCACAGCTGTAAATTTCCTTATTGAAAAAGACTTTCAGCCTGAAAATCTAAAGTCCTAACGTCCTAACTTGTCAATACATCTCGGGTGGTGCTGTATGAAAGATCGACGCTTGGAATACCGATGACCTGCCCATCTACGAACCCGGCCTGCTGGAAGTGGTCAAGGCCAGCCGCGGCCGCAATCTGTTCTTTTCGACGGACATCGACGCAGAGATCAAGCGCGCCGACATGGTCTTCATCTCAGTCAATACCCCCACCAAGGTGTGTGCGTGTGGTTAGTTCGTGCAGCAGCAGCAGCAGCAGCAGCAGCAGTGCAAAGCAGTGGGAGTGTTTTTCAGTCCCTCCAGATAGATGCTTGGGGCATGAAATTATGGTCTCAGCGTGAGAGCGTCGGCCGAACATTGTGATGCTCACATGCCCAACCAAAAGAGGAGTGAGCTGGGTTGAGAGTGTGGTTTGTTCTGCACGTAATGAATTTATACTTGTATTGTCAATATTGCTGTACGAAGCAAAATTATCGCGACACGCTGCTGAAAATGGTCTTCCTGGCGCCGACGTTGGGGTTTCAATTAACCCATAAAACTCGTACCCTGAAAAGAGTTGTCCCGCACTATTAGCAAGTATAAATTTCCCCCAAAAATGGCTGCATTTCCTCAAGGACAACACAAGAGAAACTTGGAGAAAACAAAAACCAGCGCCGGGGGAGGGCATAGCAGTAGCTACGGTAAAACGGAAAACCTGTATGAGCAGGAGTGCTCGAAGCGTATTTCTGGTGGACGCGCGTGGGTATCATGTGCGCCTTCGGAAGGGTACTCTGCCGTACG
Organism: Macrocystis pyrifera; assembly: GCA_031763025.1. Classification (NCBI taxonomy): domain Eukaryota; class Phaeophyceae; order Laminariales; family Laminariaceae; genus Macrocystis; species Macrocystis pyrifera. The sequence continues at coordinate 1,928,674 of JASSKH010000009.1, read as the reverse complement.
TCTCTTCCCTTCCGTCACGTACCAGGTACGTGTCTGTAAGTTCGCGGCTCCACGTTTTGGCGTCCGAGTCGTTACATATCATATCAGCATTTGTCCGAAGACCTTCCTATCCTTGAACGCAGTTAAACTGCTGCTAATATTAATGAAGCAGCAGTGTTACGTATCCCCCATCGGACCCCTTTGATAGCGACCAAGGCAAGGATTTGGTGGTTGTGATATCAACCGCCTACGAGCAGCAAGCAGCGTGAGAGCCCAGCAGTATATACAAGTAGGGGTAGGATTATGATGCACCCGCACCGTACGACGTTTTGCCTTGTAACTCGGACACTGATCGGCATCTTCCCCCGATCACGTACTGTCTGTAGTGGCCGCGGCCGTAGTGGTCAAGTTTCATCGCCAATGTTCCCCCCTATACTATAATCGAGTCCGAACAGGGTTCATAGCATATTTGGCGTCGAGCAGGGAGCCGGGGAGTGTTGGATCGACACCCACGTTGTGTTATTGTTTATAATTCAAGTTACAGGAGTAACGCGTCGCCATGCTCTAGTCTGCGGTAACAGGGCAGGGTCCAATAGCTCTGGTTACTCCCTGGTATGTACTTGATCCATAGGCGTCGGCCATCGAGTGTTGCACGGGACAGACTCGCCACCTTGTTGTCGTCGTTTGTGCTGTTCTCACTTTAACTCATCGCCAAAGTCTATACAGTAGTACATTATTACGGGGGACCATAGTAAATAGGACCTACGATCTAAACAAAAACCTATATATTTACGTGTTTTTACGAACAATATTTGGTCCCATTTACTATGGTCCCCCGTACTGGTATGTTGCCACAGGACAGACTCTAATAAATCTAGAGTGGAAGAACGTGCCATACCGCGATACCACGTACTCGATATATAGAGTATATAGAGTACGAGTACCTTGTAGTATACCTGGTATACAACACACCCCTATAACAAGAGAAAACAACCCCCTGGGGTAAATTTCGGAGCCGAGTTTGTCCAAAACATGCCTTAAGGGGGGCACTCTCTCTTCGTTGTCGAGATAATAGGCTTTGAATTTCGGGGGAGAGGGTGTTCATCACACGTGCAATACGGCATGTTCTCAGGGTTTTCTTATCACACGTGTACGGTATGCGTTCAGCTTTGCCTCGCTCGCGTTGGGGGGTTGGGAGTTGAGCGTCTCGTTGTTATTAGTAGTCTACTTTTATATACCGCAGAAAGTAGTTCAGGTTGTCACAGCTGTCGCCATATAATGCGATCCTTGAAAATATGAACTCACAGCCAGCAGTAGCCAACGTGGGGCGGTGGGCTACTTTCTCTTCAGTTGTATTTATGTAGTATTGATGCATGATATTGATGTGTCTATCTTATCGCGAGGAAATGCCGTGCCGATGTGCGGGGGTGCACTTTTTGGAAGGTTGTTCGCTTGCCTCTCTGGAGATGACTTGCCGCTGCCGCTGCTGCTGCTGCTGCTGCTTTTGAGGCGATGCCTTCGTCTTGGTTTAGTCTACTGTCCGCTGGCACTATAGAGGGACCACTGCTGTGTGCACCTGCTGGGCTACTCTGCAGTATTTTATGGAGATACGCAATTGGCGTGAAATCAAACAGAGCCGTGCTGTAAGGTGTCGTCAGATGATGAGATGATCAATACCAAATACCCCCACGTGCATGTCTAGACGTGCCAGCTACCAGGCTAAGCGTTACCGGTGTCCTCTGTTGGTCCAGAATATGCGAAACCGAGCTGGCTGTGTTGTTGCTTGTTTTTGGAGATTTGAGTCTTGCGTGGGGTAAACGCTGTACAAGAGCAGTGCAGCAGTCATTTATTTTTGCTTGTTCACGGGCTGCTGTCGATACGGCGCTTCGGTTGTGAACTTATAAATGGACTGGTGTTAGGAGCCCGAGAGAGCAGAAGTTTTGTTGTGCGCACAGATGTCCAGATAGATACGAGTACAGATACATACACAGTTCTACAGCAGTAGATATGTGTATCTCACTCGTGCTGCTATAAAAAGTGTACACTGCTGCTTGCTGTACCTACTTTTTTTCCACGTATAACATGGAATCGATCGAGCGCAGTGAAAATCTGTTTGCGGTTGGAGGTGATAACAAACGCAGCCTGCCTGCCTTACACCCTTCCGCCGTTGGTGACGTGCACACTGTTCAAAGACCAGACGACGACCCCTCACCCGAGAGGGGAATTGACCCGATTAGAACTGGTACACTGACTCTTAACGGGAGCCGAAACCGGAAAATAAAACAGGGTTTGTAGAGAGATCCAGTAGGAATTTCGTGCCAGATCCGACTTATCGAATCTTATCGATGGCCAAAAAACAGAAATCTCTAAAATATTTCTGTATTTCGGTCGGAAATGTCCTGGCCAGACGAAACCAGACACCAGTTCTGTATGATACGGTCCCAGAGCAGGCATAACTTGGCGGGCCTATTACTTGTACATAGCATCGCTACTACTGCTGTATTCTCTCGGTATCTCTGACACGTTATCCCAGCATATAGCGTAGCTAGAGACTCCAAGCTCCGGTGATGGCAAACAACCGACTACGCCGCATGCTCTTGGCAGTTGTTGCTGTGTTCTTGGGCTTTCAGCAATGTCAATGCACTGCTCCTTGATGCTGCAGCAGACTGCCAAGCTTAGGGACCCTTCGTCGAAGGAAACCAACCCAGTCCAGGAAGCTCGAGTCTGCGAAAGCAAGCCCCATGTTACCCGCCGGGTACCAAACAGGATGCATGGGTGCCGTGTACTGCTATGTGTCCGCCGAATTCAAATATTATTGCAGTAACTCCTCCCTCCAACATCCTCGCAACTCAAACCAAACCCCGGCATACTTAAACAAAACACCATAAGATAGGAAAAGACGAAACTCGATATACGAATCTGGACCATACGAAAAACGGAAGTGCATGCCAGTTCTGTTTTCCGGTTTCGGCTCCCATAAGATTCGGCCTTAGGACTGCAGTCCCCTTGTGGGGACAAACTAATTATTTGAGTGGTTTATCCCCCAAATTGGAATGCAGTCCGAAAAGGGTTAACCTTTTGTTCGAATCTATGGTTGAGGGTCACTGCTGTGGACGATGCGAATATATAACCGTAACCAAAAGCCTGAGCCTGAGCCAATCAGACCCATTCAACCATTGGTTAGCATTGTGAATCGTCCCGTTGTCTCATATACAGCAGTAGGGTGCTTCAACCATAGTGTCGAATAACCGTTGATCCCGTTCTTGCTCTTACTGTCAACCGGTGCCGCAAGGGTTACACCTGAAAAATCTATGGTTGGCTCCGAATGCTCGACCGAAATTTAGCACGCTTCCACCCACACTATGCATGTTCATGTCACGGTTTTTTGCACCAGGTATGTAGCAATGATACACACCAGTACGTACCCATCAGCGAAACACACGTGGTGTAAGAGTATCCAATGCATTCCGTATTACAGCAGTATGTGTCGCGACGACTCGCTTCTCATCTTTTCATGACGTGTTTTGCGTTGTGCCCCAAAAATAGCAAATACCCCAAAATTATTTGTTCGAGAAGCATTCCATTGACACGGGTTACCCGTTATAGCCCCAGTAGAGCTTACAATTTCTTTGAAGATTATGCCATCTCATTGGTCAAGTACATGTTCCGAGATGCTCGACAGGCCAAAGAAAACACGTGTATATTGCACCCATGTAAAATTTGCAATTTGCATCCTGCTCCCGTTTGGCACCCTCATCCCACGTCGATCAAAGTCGAGGGTCGGCCCCAGCCAGAAAAAAAAATACGTCGAACATGTGGGAAATTATCCTCGTTAACCCAACCTTCCTACTTTTCTCCCTTCCCTATCATTCCTCCTGCCTGTGGCATGGAATGGCCCCCAATGGATTAAATCGATGGATTGAACGGACGGAACTGCGGGACAGACCACGGGCATCGGCGCCGGCAAGGCTGCCAACATCAAGAACTGCGAGCTGTGCGCCCGCAAGATCGCCGAGGTGGCCGACACTCCTAAAGTGGTGGTAGAGAAGTCTACCGTGCCGGTCCGCACGGCAGAGGCTGTTCGCCGAGTCCTAGCGACCAACGACCGAGGGGTCAAGTTCCAGGTGAGAGCTGGCCCAAAGCTCGGCAGCAAAGTATGATGCAATGGATGGCGGTATGTTTGTCCCTTGACGGGCAGATGTCAAGGATAGCCGTCGAGGAACTGAACTCACCGCACCAAATCTATTATATCAAGGGTAAGAGGTCTTGACGGGTCAAAAGACCGTCAGCCGACAGCTTTTGCTCTGTAGAACATACGAGCACTTCTTCGGAGATGCCCAATCATAGGTCTAACATTGTTTTTTCGGGATGTTTCATTTGTCCAACACACATATTTGTGTATTTATACATGTTTGCACAGTTGCTCACGCTTGGCACCCTCACCCTTATCCCACCCCCTCCAGCTGGCGCGAGCTGGCCGCTGGCCGTTGACGGCCCCTGTCATGAGGGTGGTTGATGGACGGGGGCATCCGTCCGTGACCTATGACACTGTGTAGAAGCGTGATGAACTATGGTTACAACAGGCCAGTACTATCTGCATGCATGAGTTATGAACGGGTCCAAGGTGTGCGTCAATCGCGAGCATTCTTGCTGGCTTATTATATTACGTAGTCTGTATTCTATGCGTGCATGGCATAGTATGGTATCGTACCTGGTGCAGAATGTCATGTCGTCATGTATGATACCAGGTATATATAAGTAAAAGGCATCGTGCAAATCATTTGTGGTGTGAGCCCGTTGCGGCTTGTGGTCTCATATTCGGGAGTTGAGGAACGAAGCAGGCGGTTCGCTTCCGTCGAACCATGCTGTGTCATATGTGTTGCTGTCTGGACCTGTTGCCGTACAACCGTGCCCGAGCTCGAGCCGGTTCCACGAGAAAAACCTGGCATACTCCTCTCGTCGACGGTTATTTCTGTATACTCATATACCAGGTTTACATGTATTATATCATAGGAGCGACCGACATGGAGAGCATAGCTCAGGTTGCAAAACGTAACTTCTGACGAACTGACGCGAGACACAATTAATTATATTCCTTTTTGAGTGAAAATGTTGATGGTGATGCCGGAGAGCGCAACTCTCGCCCATACCCTTTTGGATGCCGTGTTTCATACCTGGTCGCTCGTATGCCAGCGTTGTCAACCTTTTTTGTGTTTGGGATTGCTGCTGTGGCATCATTTTCTGTCTGTCGTGTCACCAACCTCGACTCCTACCCGACAAAAGGGCCCATCTTATCGGGGACTTTCGGTTCTTTCAATTTGACTTGATTTTTTTTTCTAATTTAATTTATATCTGATTGAACAACATTTATTGTTCCCCGTTAAGATGGGCTCTAAGGTAGCAGGTTCCTGGTACCATTCTGGCCCGAAGTATGACGTGTTGAATTCAATATTAAGATGCAAACTGTTTTTGAATTTCTGCACGGAGTGGGATATAAGATCTCGGCATCTCGAATAATATGCGATTATGGTGCTCTATTTCGACCGTTCTGTTGTCATCTTTGCTACCGGTAGGTTTTGTCGAACCCCGAGTTCTTGGCGGAGGGCACGGCAATGCCCGACCTCCAGGAGCCCAGCCGCGTGCTCATTGGCGGCATGCAGACGGACGCCGGTTTCGCGGCAATCCAGGAGCTGGTGAGAGAGTGGGGGGGGGCTTTGCTCGAATAGTCGCTTCGTGGCTCTCGTGGTCGATGTTCGGTGGATGATACTACCAGTATTACGGAGGACCAATAGTAAATAGCACCTACGGTACACACAAAAACCTATGTGTTTTCTATTTTTACTAACAAAATTTGGTCCCATTTACTATGGTCCCCCGTAATAGTTGTAGCCCTGTGTACTGTATATCTGGCAAGATGGGCGCACTTTCTGGAGTATATTCCCCAGGCCGGGGTGGTCTTGAATGGGGAGAGTGAAAACGCCGAGCGGGGCGTCTCTATGGAGATATCTCGTCGGGATATCTCTTAAGCCACCGCGTTCGTTTGTGCATGCCCCCCCCTTGTTCTGGAGGAAGTGGGCTCGGGAATCCTTGCAGATGTTGTAGATCGTGTTGTGTATCACTTTTTTGTGGGTATTCCGAAGTCTTTGTTGGTCTCGAGGTATTCGCTTCATTTTCTCCATGCGATCAGTCCTGCTGTACTGTTCACCAGCTCATGTTACAGCAGTACTGTTTACCAGGGGTTTTTGCGACCGTTGCCGTCCGTTTTAGAAGAAAATAAAGTTCGTCGGTGAACGTTCAATCGTTCTGATGCCCGCACGCAGGTTGACGTGTACTCGAACTGGGTGCCCAAGGAGAGGATCCTCGCCACCAACACCTGGTCCTCCGAGCTCTCGAAGCTTGTCGCCAATGGTGAGCTGCGATGTTTCTACATGCATCTGATACGGTGCCATGATATATTCTTATTTTATTGTTTTGCTCGCCTTATAAATATCGGGCAAAACGATCAACCGGCTCTTGAATGCCTGCCTGCCATCTGCTGTTATTAATAAGCCGGCACGACACGTTTGTGTTTAGCAGGATGTGTACTCGGGGGATAGTCGGGTACGCTCAGGAGCATGGCCAGCACGAACAGGTTTCACACCTGGGTATGTACTCGCTACTCGTACGCAGCACGTCCTTTGCACACGTTGGATATATATCTACGATCGAACCCCGCTTGACGGTCTACTTGTACCATCTTTCGGGGCGGACAAATTCCTGTTTTTTTTTTGTATATATACTGGTATGTTTCTAGCTTCATGTTTTGACGAGTGGGAGCCGTGCTTTCTTGGTCATGTAATAGCTCATGTGGACGGGTGGGAGCCGTGTATAATCTGCATGATTACAGTAGCTCATGTTGGCCTGGGTGGACCTGTGCTCCTATAAAGATCCTGCGCAGCATATCATAACAACGGCAAACTAGGACCGAGATGATCTACGTGGATCGTGCTGTGTCCGAGGTGTGCACCGTTGACCCTTGCAATACCTTGGTAGCACCGTTGAAACGGCAGAGGCGGGAAGCAGTGCCGCGTTGGCTCGATAAGGAAGGCCCACCCGTGCTGCCTAGAAAATGTCACCCGTGCTTTGCCTCGTTGGGACTATGATGACCCAATATGTGTATCTGGCTAATGACGGCATTCTAGCGTTGGGACTATGATGACCAAGTACGTGTATCTGGCAAATTGACGGCGTCCTAAAGATGTGGCCGGATGGCTATCCTCCAAAACAATGCCGTGACTGACGAACGCTTGGTTGTAACCGAAACTGAACTACGCACCACGCTGGTCGGAAATAGAGGGACCGATTACCTGCTGACATGAAGACTCTAACGGTCCTTTGAACGGTCCTTACACATGAGGCGTGCTAAGATGAGGGGGTATGATAGGTGTGTAGCACGTTCGGCCGAAATATGCCACTGGGACCGACAGGGCCCCTCAGCTCAATATCTTTGGAACTCCACTAGTGTTTTACTATGTTGTTCGTGATATGCCTCCTACGGTAGGCTTTGGGATTGTTCACCGAGTTGCGCTTTTAGCAATCATTTTTTGGTTGAGGCAAAGAGCCCCTATACCATATTCAAGTAAGGAAGGATCAGGTGCTACCCCTATAAGGCAAACACGCCTTCTAAATATGGTCCAGAGTGGTATAGGTGTGGGTGGCGTCGCCCGTACCTCCGTGACCAATGCTCGTTTTTTCGGCGACGGACCATCATTAGGCATCTCTCGTGATAAGAGCCGCCTCCTCCAATGCGTGCTTGCTCACCGCTGGCCTTTGTTTTTCTGTTCTGTTTTTCGATTGTCCGCGCGGCCATTCTTCATCAGCGTTCCTGGCGCAGCGCGTGAGCAGCATTAACTCCATCTCGGCCCTGTGCGAAGCGACTGACGCCGACATCTCGGAGGTGGGAGCCCGCCATGGGGCGACCCAAACAGCGCACCCTGCAGTGTCGTGTGTTAACACCGCTGGCAAATATGCTATACTCGTAGTAGTAGCAGTAGTACTACTACTAGTACTAGTAGTTTTGGCCTCAATGTACTGTTTTTAGTGTAGGTCACGGTCAGTCAAAGGGTCGGTCTCCTGTGGCCTGAAATTACGGGTTTTAGTGTAGGGGGCGGTCAATCAAGGAGTCAAACCGCCATCTCCTGTTGGACTTAATATACTGGTTTTGGTATAGGGGCGGTCAGTCAAGGGGTCAAACCGCGGTCTCCTGTTGGCCTTAATGTACTAGTTTCAGTGTAGGGAACGGTCAATCAAGGAGTCAAACCGCGGTCCCCTGTTGGCCTTATTGTACTAGTTTTAGTCCAGGGGGTGGCCAATCAAGGGGTCAAACCGCGGTCTCCTAGCGTACGTGTGTGATTTGTGTGTGAAAGCGTGGAGGGTTGAAGGAGGCGTGCATCCATTCGGTTCGCGACCTACGGATGGCACCGCAGTGATTTTGCTCGCGGTGTGACTACCGCCCTATCCACACCAACCGGATATTTGTTTAGACATGATGATTTTCTTCCGCCGAGACGCTGTGTCACTTCGCCTGTTTTTTTACCACGGCGAAATATGCTAATGTGAGAACACCATCATCATATGCAGGTGTCGCGAGCTCTGGGGTACGACCCCCGTATCGGAAACAAGTTTCTGAACGCTTCGGTTGGGTTCGGTGGCTCTTGCTTCCAGAAGGACGTCCTCAACCTCGTCTACATCTGCGAGTCTACGGGGTTGCCTGAGGTGGCCGAGTACTGGAACCAGGTGCGTCAGTCGAAAACCTCTCTTTTGTCGATTTTGGTTCTCGTTTTGTTCTTGCTTCCACGCTGTCCGGGAGTACAGCAACATTTTAGACTCTTTTTGAGTGTGAACATCAAACGTGGTTCGTATTCGCGAGTGGTACCGAGATTGTGGCTGTTTTCGTTCGTCAATGGCAGGAGGTCGTGTTACTGTTCCGATATTTGCAGAAAGGCTCGTTGCTGCTGTTTGCTATTGGCTTTTCTGAGAGAAACAGTCGCACTGGGTGCAGGATACCGAGGTGTTGGTTGGAACCCGGCGGTTTGGGCCCAGCGCGTAAAGTATGGCTTGACGAGCTAGAATCAAGCCGATAAAGGAAATGAGGCTCTCGCTTTTTTTGTCGGCGCAAAACCGTGTTCACTGTTTTTTTTTATATCTCCAAATTTCCAATATTCAACGGCGAAATATTTGTAGGATCTCGATGATCTAGACTATGATCTGTCCAATGAATGTATAGTTCATTCCCAAAACGAGGCGCAGTTCTAAATGAAGGATTTGACGGCAGAAAAATGTGGGATTTCTCGTAGGTGATCTGCTGTAGATCTTGATATATCCGTTCTGTAGTTTATTCCCAAAAGTGTCGGTGCGGTTCGAAAGGCGTTAACGGAAAATACAGGATCCAGATTATTTAGATCTGTGATATCTGCTCGATGTGTAGTTCATTCCCAAAAACGTGGGTGCAGTTCTCAAGGGTTTAACGGAAAGTATAGGATCCAGAGGTGATCTAGATCGTGATCTATCCTCTGTGTAGTTCCTTCCCGCAAACGTGGGTGCAATTCTGAAGGATTTAACGGCAAATATATACCTGGTATAATATATGCTGTGGATGATCTACTGTAGTTTGTGATCTGTTTGGTGTGTAGTTCATTCTCAAAAACGTGGGTGCGGTTCTGAAGGGTTCATCGGCAACTGATGCAGATTATCTACAGATGCGTGGTCTGATCGATGTGTGGATTGTTTGCTAACTGCTGCTGCTGCTGCTGCTGCTTTGTCACAGGTGATCGCCATGAACGACCACCAGAAGGCTCGCTTCACGCAGCTGATGGTGAAACGCATGTTTAACACCATCACCGGTAAGAAGATCGCCGTGTTGGGCTTCGCGTTCAAGAAGGACACGGGAGACACCAGGGAGACGCCTGCGGTGAGAGAGAGAGTTGAAAAAAAATGTGTTTTGTGCTTCGTTGTGGAGCACGACAAACGATATGCGTTGCCGTGTTGTTCCCTACCGCTCTCTCTGTTAGTACCTGAGTGTAAGGAGAGTGTCGATTGAATATTAATATGAAAACCATCCTTACATTTACGGAGAGAGTGGCAGGTGTTGAGACATACCTGGTACCCTGGTAGTCCTATTATTACGGGGGACCATAGTAAATAGGACCTACGGTACATACGAAAACCTATATATTTCCCTATTTTTACTCACAATATTTGGTCCTATTTACTATGGTCCCCCGTGATAATACTGCAGTCCTGTTTTGGGGACAGACTGCTTGGAATTTGAGCGGTTTGTCCCCAAACGGGGCAGCCGCCCTTGAAGGGTTCAAGGTTGGAAGCATATGCCTTGGATTCTTGTAGCATGTAGGAGAGCAGAAGCAACGATAGGCGTTGCTCTGCTGTTCCACAGTGTGCTGCTCAATAATGAAGGTTGGTTGGACTTTATACCTGGTATTTATTATTGCCTTGCTGTTCTACTGTAGTTTCGCAGCTTGGTTGTGCGCCCTCGGTGTGCGCTTTGCGTTGATAAACACCTGGCGCCCTATGTGTGGTTGGCTTCTCGAGTTTGTCGGATGCGGTGGACCCTCCCGTGGAGATCGTACCGCAGACAATTGGGCTGGAACCCCTGACAGAGCAAAAAAAGCGTGGAAAGTTGCGGGTTGATCTCCTCCATGAGTTGCCGTAGATCGTACAGATGGTTGTATAGGACTGTTGATGAGCTCTGTATAGAACAGAATAGCTGGTACAAGGTGGCTGGAACATTGGAGAAAAATGTGCACAGGTCCCGGAGCTACTGTTTTTAAGAAGAAAAAAAAATGCGTATGTAGGTCCGGAGCTACAACAACAGGGGAGGGCGGTCAGGTGGACAAGTTTTGGGTTCAAGAGGCCCCCTGCTGACACACGGGAAGTTTATGTTTTCTTTTTTTTTTGTAGGCTACTTCATGCACAAGGTGGCCGTGCTCAGCAGTCTCATTCCCCCTCTCTCCACGCTACCTTGTTATCCTTGTCGTGTTTTTTTATTGTGGCGTCGCTTTTTTTGCTTTTGTTTTGGCTTGGTTTGTGGTTTTTCCTCTTCCGCAGGTGTTTGTGTGCAAGGCTTTGCTGGAGGAGCAGGCGCGCGTGCACGTCTACGATCCCCAGGTCAAGCGGAGTCAGATGTTCATCGAGTTCGACTACACGTGCGGGGTCAACAAGGAAAACACCCCGAAGCTGGAGGAGTCGGTGAGAAGAGCAGGGGAGTGTGTTTCTGTTTGCGGACTCGGGTCAGCAGTGTGTTACGAATGCTGTTATAATAAACTCAGAGCTTCGACACAACGGGTGATCGTAGTCCACTCTAAGACCATCTCTGACGGCAAACTGGTTCGAATATCCGAGAGGGGAGTTGCAGCGCTTTCGCAGGCGTGTTTGACGCGGGGAACGAGCGAATCGGAGCCGCTTTCGTGCAAGTCTCACCACCTATTCTGCAAGAGGTATCCAACGCCGTTTGCCGTTTCTCCAGGGCACCAGTTTGAAAAGTTGTCGATACACTCCAATTTCCTCTAACTCAGTTTTGGGGCACGATTAATCCGAAAACTCGTTTTTTTTTTTTCGGATGAAACGTCGATATTATATGAATACGGACCTATTTGCTGATTTTTTGTTCGAAAGTGACAACACGGTAATATTTTCGAACCACTGCTCTGGAGATAAGGAGAACGGATCGAGATACCTCTCACCAAAGGATCACGAGTATTCTGACAAGAGCGAGCCCGATTCTGTCGGACTTCGGGTCTAGAACATGTGAAGACACGTAGAAAGCACACTCTCGTTTTTTTCTTTTCGGATTTGCAAATCCTTGCGTAAGAGATGGCCTAAATGTTCATAACATCTTCATTCCGAGAAAGTTCCCAGGCGTTCTGGGTTCGGGTTTAATGACCTTTATGTTTCAAACTACTTGGAAAAAAAAACTGGCCCAAGGTCTATAAATAAACATCCCCCAACTCAATCATATCGCGCGATGCTAAAAAATGCGGAGGCCGGTATGGTAGGGGTGTTCGATGTGGGCGTTACAGTGGATGAGAGGGGGAGAAGTGGCCTGAACGTCAACTTGTCACCACGAAGGAATCCGGCGAAAGCAACTGTTAATTGTACGATGCCCGCCCCATGTAGTTGCAGCGTGAGAGGTTGTCAGCCGCTTGTTGACCCAGTCGACACCTGCCGTTATTGATGGAGTGTCACTCGTGTAGAAACGTGCTTGTGTATGGGATCCCGCCCCCCCCCATCAGCCCCCCCCCATTGGTCGGTCTTGCAAGGGATTTGTGATCAATGGTCAAATGACTAAGGCAAGCAACAAATGAATCCCCCCTCCCTGCCGTCGTGCCTGATTAAACGGTGTCGATTGGCGGCACTCTTGCCCCTTGATGGACAGCCGTCAAGGAAATATGCCAAGGACGTCCGTCGAAGACGTATGTCAAGGGCAGCCGTCAAGTAAATCCCCGTACTAAAACTACCATGTTAGGCTTAACGAGGCCTCGACGGGTCAAATCTATGGTCATACGACTACGGCCATGCATGATAATGAGTACACCCCCCCCCCTCCACCACCGTTGCGTCTGATCAAAAAGTGTCGATTGACGGCACTCTTGTCCCTTGATGGACAGTCGTCGAGAAAAAGTATCAAGGACGTCCGTCAAAGACGTCTGTCAAGGGCAGCCGCCAAGTGAATCCCCGCATTAAAACTAGTGTGTTAGACGTGACGAGGCCTCGACGGGTCAAAACTACGGGCAGACCGTCCACCGAGATCATTGGTCTGATGCATCACATCGTTTGTGCTTGAAACCACCCGCTCGTTGCATGATTTGACAGATCGTGACGTGCGAGGACGCCTACTCGGCGGCCGACGGGGCGCACGCCCTCGCCATCTTGACGGAGTGGTGAGCAATGTAGAATACCCTGTTGCCTTTTTTTTTGTTAATAGCTCCACCTTGAGGTTTCCTCGTACACTTTTTCCCCTTTGTCCTCGCCATCTTGACGGAGTGGTGAGCTATCGCACATACTTCATATGATTACTTGGTTTTGTACTTACGGCTACTTTGAGGTCCCCTAGTGTACTTTTGAGCCCTTGCTCTCCCCATCTTGATGGGATGGTGACCTATGATATCAAGCATATGGTACCTTGCTTGTTTTTTTGTCAATCCTGTAGCTACTAAGGTTCCCTGGTCTATTATTCCGTGCCCTTGTTGTATCACGAGGTGTGTATAATTGGCAAGGGAGCTCGGCCCGGTAGGCCTGGTTTCTCAGCGCTGCGATGGCCTTGTCTCATAGGTCACTGAAAATGTGCGTGATTATAGATCACGCCTGGGTTTTGCCTACTTGTCCCGCTTGGTAAGAGGTTTGCTGCGAAGTTACGTTTGGAACGCGAATGTGTAAAATGCAATTTTGCAATCGAATGCGTCATCGTAAGCACCTGCGTTCCGAAGGTGTAATATTTACAGTGTGGCAAGAAGCGGGGGGGGAAGGAGAGGCAGCTGTGACCACGACCTGTCCGAAAGGCCGGTGGGGGTGAAAGCAAACCTCCCTCTAGTTGAACTAGAAAGTAATAGTGAGATTACAAAAAAAAACATGAGAAACAAAACGAGGACACAAAAAAAGAAACTGAAAGAGAAAAAAAGAGGGGGAGAGAACAAACAAACAAAAAGAGAGAAAAATAAGGAAAAGCTGAGCGTAATGCACTTGCCCTATCGATCGTCCCGTGTGTTTGACAGGGACGAGTTTAAGACCCTCGACTACCAGCGCATCTACGACAACATGGCCAAGCCGGCGTTCGTCTTCGACGGCCGCGGGGTGGTCGACATCGACGTCTTGCGCGAGATTGGCTTCGAGGTGTACTGCATCGGCAAGTCAAAGCCGCATTACACCCTCGACTCCAAGTGATTTCTCGAATTGGTTCTCGAAGAAATGGATGCTCCTCTGGCCGGCTGCCGAGTGATTCTCCACCCTCGACTCCGAGTGATTCCCCAATTGGCACTCGAAGAAAGGACTGCCAAGTGATTATCCAATTAAATTATCTCAAGAAGGGATGCATGCCCCGCTTGCCATCTGAACCCCGGCTTGGGGTGGTTCACGCTGTGCAGGGAGGGAGGGAGGGGGGGAGGGAAAGAGAATGCACCCTTGGCCAACTGGAAAATCCTGTTCTGCGAGGGAGGGAGGGGGGGGGGGGGTGAAGGGATGCCCCCCTGGCACCTCCCCGCTTGGCGTGTTTCCCCGCGAGGAAAGGGGGGGGGGGGGGAGGGGAAGGGATGGCCCTTCGACAAACCTGCGCTTAGTGTTTGGCGAGGGAGGGGGGAGGGACAGCTGCCGCGAGGAAAAGCGGTGATTTTGCCCGCTCGTAATTTTAACGAGAGTAGCACCAGGTAGTGTGTAGTGTTGGAAGGCGGTACGAATATAGGGGCTGTAGTTTTTTAGGCGTGCAATGGATGGTGGAGGGAATGTTGTGGTTGTTTGGATTTCGCAGACAAGTCTCTCCGGAAAGCGCTCGGTGAAAATGTTGTGTTTGTATCTGTTAATACGAGGTATGGCGTAATGGTGTCCGCTCTTAGGTGCAAAGGTCCTCATTCCTAAGGTACAAAAAATGCCTCCACATCTATACCAGAGCGGACGCCGTTACATTGGTGCGACCCGACCCAAACTTTTTGGTTTCCCCTCGGCCTGTAAGAGCTGGGATGGCGTGTTTGTTTTCGACCGTCCGGGAGAAAGTGCTGACTACACTTCCCATGGACTGTTGGAGCGACGGGGAGGGGCTGCTGTCTATACACACACTTCCTGAAAGCCTAATTAGTCGCTCGATCGAGTGCACTTTGGTTAGTTGTTTTTCGTTTTTCCCGGAGAAATTATCCTGTCGGAGATAGATCATGGCACCATCACTCGTAATTTTACGGAGGTGGTGCCGAGACTTACTGGAGGGGTTGTATCATCGCTGGGTGTCTGGCATGATGTTATGGCGCTTTCATTGGGCGAAAATAGGTGGGCAAGTTTTCGTCGCGCAAAGGCGTTTTTTTTTTTGCACATATCAACAGCAGTAGCCTTGAAAGTTGATCGAATCTTGTCCCAGTGTTCAGCATGTGATGAAATGCTGGCATGCTATTGTCCGGGGTAGTCTGGTTGTATTAATAGTGACTCGCTACAGAAGCGCGCAACGATGCCCCTTAATTCGTAACGAGACATCTTCGATGGGTGTCCTAATCTACCGCAGAGCAACTCGGGATTGTTGTCAACCTGCCCGCTCTCGCGGTTGGGGTCGAACGTTCAATCGGTTTTTGCGGTCACAACTTCCTATTTCGAAGATGACACATGTCTTGGGCATTCAATTCAGCCCTTTCTGGCCGTTTCACCTTCCTCTTTCCCTTATTGACACGAGATCGCGTCTCACATAGGATCTCGGTAAAACATCGTTCTCTCATGTCATAAGTACCCCACAGGATGATGGCTTCTTAGTTTTTCCGCACGACACGCGCGGAACGAAAGCGCACTATAATACTAGAGAGATCGGTCCCTTTATAGTGCCGATATGGTGTGCGCCAGCCAACAATACCGGTACTATATGGAGCGGCAACCGGCACTAATTACGCCGCACACTGCCACGCTGGCGAATCCCCATCCGTGCCAAGCGATTCCACAGGCACTAAAGCGGGCAACCGGCACACTATAGAGGGACCACTGGCGCAGTGCACTTTCACCCTGCCACCTTCTTCGGTGGCTGATCGATCACATGCTATTCACTGATCACTCTGACATCAAGCGCTCCAAGGCTTGATCTTCGTTGCGCTGTCTGTTTTCTGCCTCGATGGTCTCGACGCTCTGTGGCGATCGGATCCCCCCGTGTGAGTAGCCGAGCGATGGCGTCGACGCCGGACATGCGCCAAATGGACGCGGGGGACGGGTGGGAGATTATTATACAGTAGGGAAGTAGTATTGTTTACGACTTGCCCCAGGTTAGCCGAAATGGTTGATAGCCCACACTACCTTCTCATTCCGAGAAAATTCCTATTAATAGGCGGTTAAGAATACCTGGTAAGATTTTCGCTCTTTTTCATTCCAATGCAACTCGAGGTACTATTAATAGTATACTATCGCGTGGTGACTGACTCTCCTCGACACGTACTTTCTCGGGCGCATAGAATAAACACAACTATCATTAATACTGTTTTCATCGCACGTGTCCTACACGCTGCTCTGAAACATCTTACATGCTGGGTGGCATGAAAACACTTTTTACGCAAGACAAGGGTATATATACACAGCGATGCATGCTTCCGCCCGAAATCTCATGTGATATTGGCAGCGTCCATCATCTCGCGTCCGGCTCCTTGAGAGCTCAGGTCCGGGCGGGATCAGGGTGCCACGCGAAAACACGGCGTTCAGAAGATGAGATCTGAGTGAAATACAAGCCTATATATAATCATGTATGGGGGTACGGCTTATTTTCTCCCTTATGAGGATAAGGAGCTACTTCGCGGTAGTTGCTGCTTTCGGTACAGGTAGCACGTACCAGGTATACTGTAGCTGGTACATTTGATGGGGTCCTCGCTTGAGCAGCTCCGCATGTACGTCACCCAAGAACCGCCTCCGATAAAAGTTGTAAGCCAAAGTCCCGACACATAATTCCATGGTATTCGATTCAGGTCGGAATTGAACATGTCCGATACACTGTCGGAGGGAAAAATTAAACAATCGTATTGTAGAAATACACGTCGAACCCCCGAACAATAAAAACGGGTATCCATAGCTCCTAAGTTGTCATGGGAGATGCAATGATTGAGAAAGCCCGCCAGTGAGATTGGTTTGGGCTCTATAGTGCCGGTATTGCAAGCCCAATAATGCCAGTATCCGCCAGTCAACAATTCCGGCACTACTCCGCACGCTGCGACACTGGTCAATCCCATCTGCGCCAAGCGATTTCACAGGCACTAAAGCGGTCAGACGGCACTACCTACTCAATCGGCGCTATCGAGGGACCACTACTACTGTATACGTGAGGGTTGTTGCCGTACCTTGTAGGACTTCGGCTTGGAGTACGCGGTCATCTTGAACTGAGTCGTGTACGGCACGCCAGCGTTTCGGAGAAGTCCGACGACCTTCATGGGGCTGGACGGGACGACGACGGCGACGGAACCATGAAGGATGACACAAAAAGGGGCAAGAGAGCATCATTGCCGCGCACGAATCAATAAAGAAGGGAAATAAGACTGCCCCGCACGAATGAATCGACTAGGCATTTCATGCAAAATATGGAAAGAAACTATTGCCACACACGATCCCACCATGCGGTTTATGGCTGGTGACGAACAGGAGTAGACGGAGTACTCTGTCACTCGCTTTGCGATCTCTCTGGAGTTGATGGAGGGAGGGAAGCTATGTTGGTTGCAAAAACAAAAATAGCCCCAGTATCAACTCTGCGTTGTACGCGGTTTCGAGAAGACAGGCTTAATATTAGTGTTTAGCGGGTACCAGGGTATATATATATATTGCAGGCAAACCTGCTACAATAAAACCGTGCCTTGACGCTTCGACTGACCATCCCCTACTAAATCTACTGTAAGTACGGCCAAAGGGGGCCAAACACAAAACGACAAGGGCTACGAAAGCGCATGACAGCACGCCAATCATGCTGTGCTTCCTGTTAGCGTCCTTACCTGTCATCGCTGAAGGCCCTCTCCTCTGGGTATCCCGCGCCAATCAGGGCCTACGGGGCGCACAGGCAGGCGGAATAGAAGCAGCACGTCAAAAATGGACCACATGCTTGGTTGCGACAGGGCGTTAGGTGGGACAATCCTAATTATTGGCGAAGCTCGTGTAGGCTGGCGTTGGGCCTGAGCGACACATGGTGGTCCGGTATCGTATGCCCCCCCCCTTGCGCCCCCTCCCCCCCCTGTTGGCGTCAGCTCCCTAAAGGCATGTTGAACCCTGGACACGAAGCAGCCAACCCTTACCCTTTGGGTTCATTCTCGGCATAAATGAAGCTGAGCCGCGTCAAATGCATGCCGATTCCGACTGCAACTATTACCGTGGGCCGAATATAATACCAGGTAGGCCCAAACTGAACATGTCAAACTCGTGTCGAAAGTTGACGTACGATAGCTCAAAATGACCGCATCGAACAGACAAGTACGCAGCAAGAATATAACGGAAATCCGATGTGCCGCTGGCGAAAAAACATTGCATTTTGAGTTTTGTTTCAACGCGTTTCTGGCCAGTACTTGATATTAGCCAACGGTTGCCATCGGAATATGAAAAGGATTTGAAGACATGACAGAGCTCGATACTCCTCGTACTTCCACACGCGGTCCCGGATAAACCTAACCCTCTAGTTTGCATATGGTACTGCCGCGGCGCCATCCCTCGCGAACCCACAGCTGTACGAACGCAAGTGATGCCGTGAAAGTGCCGGCTACTAATTCCGTACGAAATACAGCATTTCGGCGGCTCATCAGCCTATTGCCGGCGGAAGGAAAAAGACGACCCCTTAGTTTCACAACACATTGACGGCGCCAGACGCAGCTCGCACGCCTTGAAAGCCAGCTTCAAGCAGTGCCAAATTATCGATGCTTATCCAGAAAACGGACACTACGGTAGGCCTGAAGCGAACAATGAACCTATGAATTAAAAACCACACCATCAGCAAGCTCTAGAGCTCTGGAGGCAGGTTCAAAACCCGATGCTGTTAAATAACGAGGCAGCTCACCCTGGTACCATCCTTGAGCTGCACGACCGCCTTGTCGAAGTTCGCCCCGAAAAACTCGCACTTCTTCACCTAAAACGCCCAGTCAAGCAAGGCGAGAACGTAAGAGACTTTGCACGAACACCAGTAAACCAGGTACCTGGCACCTGGTCACACTCTCTCTCTCTCTCGCGAGTCGAAACGAGTGTGGAGACAACAACCAGTTGGAGCTACTGCTGTGCGTACTTGCCGACGATGAGATCAGTAGAGCTCGGAGCTCGGTGCGGTGGTGCTCCTGACCAAAGTTACTAAGAAACTGCGGTTTGACCTCTTGACTGACCGCCGCCTACACTAAAACTATTACATTAAGGCCAACATGAGACCGCGGTTTGACCTCATGGCTGAAACTAGCATATCAATGCCAGCAGGAGACCGCGGTTTGACTCCTTAACTGACCGTCCCCTACATTAAAACTAGTACATTGAGGTCAACAGGACACCGTGGTTTCACCCCTTGGTTGACAACCTCTGCAATTCAGCATAAGTAAAGCAAAAAGCGGGCTTGACACGCCCAAAAAGAGCAGTCAGACTTGCACCTGACTGGAGGCGTCAAGCCGCGACGGGGATACACGCCGGGAAAAGCCTCTACTGCTGGGTCCGGAGACGGGCTTGCCGAGAACGAAATTATAATCCAACCACGAGCTATGTGAAGCAATCTCTTGGGGCGGCCAAAACGTAGAGTGCGTACTCCCAACTTGTGCCAATAGGCTCAGGATACGATGATGATGTGCTACACCATGGCACTGCTGAAACTTTTTGTAACACTCACATCATCGTTCTGTTTGTTACCTACAGAGAAAAATACTGAAAACTATCTCTAAGCGCTGTTTCGTGACGTTATCGCAAACAAAACGCCCTTCGAAACGCCTGCCGTACTCCCCCTTGAGCAACGACCGGTTGAAGTCGTCGAAGGTGATATCCCTGTCGACCTCGCCGACGTTAATTTCCGTCGATATGTCTTGAGGGGGCAAAAGAAACTCACCGATTCCTGTGTGCAAGGGCAAGAGAAGAGAGAGGAGACAGCAAGCAGTGCGGGCGGCCACATGCGGCGGGGAAAGGGAGGAGGGGAAACAGACAGCAGCGCGAGCGGTCACATGCGGCAGGCAAGGGGGGGAAGAGAGGAGACAGCAGCAGTGCGAGCGATCAAAAGCCGGGATTCTCCTTTGCGTGTGCAGAACAACGTGCGGTTGACTCTGTGGGGATTTTTTAGGGTTGTTGTTAGGGTTCAGGATTGAAAGGCTTACGGTACTTCCTCCAATTACAAACAGCACGCCACAAAAAAAGTTCCCAAGACGGCAAGGCTACACCAGCAAGTGCCCAGACGATAGGGCACGCCCACCAGGACTCTACTGCCAGCGTGGCGACTTCCTCGTATGAGCCGCGGGAGTTTCTGGTATTTTTGGAAGCTCTTATGTTCGTGCTCGCTCTTAAGCGTCACGAAAAGCAGGTAAGCGTTCAACAGCAGCATTCAGGACATTTTTCATGCCTTTAGTTATACTTTCTGCTTTGCACCCTGACTTGCCCCCGAGACTTTTGACAATCCAGCGGAACGTTGCTTCACGCCATATTTGAATCCTAGTTGAATCATGAATCCGCACGACACCAGAGAGCATGCATGCAAGCATGCATGCACGCACAGCAAGCAATACATGATCTCATGCCAAAGCTATAAACGTATTGGTGAGGAGAACGGGAGAATGCGAGACTCGCCTGCTCCTGCAGGCGGTGCGGCTCCGGCCACTGCCACGCCCAACGTAGACAAAGAGAGAGCTGCCTTCCACGCTCTTGACAGCACTTGTCGCCTGTCCAGACCTTCTTCTGCCGACGCCACCATCTCGTCCCGGCCTGACCCCCGACCGACAACAAACCGTTTCAGAACGAAATCAGCACAACCTCAGTATCGAACCGAAGAGCCTACTATGGCTGGGCAGGGGGTGAGGCGCGGGGGGGTCGGGGAACGGGGGGGGGGGTGGGCAATGCTTCATTCACGTCGACTGCTGCTGTGCTGCCGTCTTACTTCTGTACCTGGTACCAAATACCGGGTACCAGGTACCAGATCTATTGCTGCAGCTATTCGTGTTCGCGCACTTGGCCGGAGGTTAGGCTATTATCCTGGCACCTCCGCCAAGATTTCCCACTAGCTTCTCCCCGCCTACCAGGTATATGATACCTTGCTGGTACGTTGATTCATTGTGCCTCCCACGGACCCTGTCTGTACTCTCGGGAAGTTCACGAGATTGAACATGTTTCGAGAGAAACAATCATGATGGATCATGTCGCCCAAAACGTACAACAAAACAGCAAGACAACCAGATTACGGAGAAGTGCCCAACTGATACGGGCAGGGGGCGAGTATCACGGAGGTAGAGCACCAGTTCGGCATGGCCCATCCCAGCGCATCGCAAGGAGAGCCTCATCCCGTCCACTGCCACTCACATCCTCGGGTCCTGGAGGAGGCACTCAATCGACGGTTGCTCTGGGAGTAAAACGACTTTCGCTGTTGCCCTGGCCCTGACGCAACGGACGGTGGCGAACGTAGCCGCAGCAGCACCGACGACGTTTGCGCAACGAAGCAACTCACTCCATGAGACAAGGACAGAACGACAGCAATAGTTCGTGCAAAGCGACGGTACTCAGCCATCATGCTTCTGCTGTTTATCACCCTGATCTGTTTCAGCGTACATGATGATACACACGGGTCGGTCAGTACATTTGTGCTATAACTTTCTGAGGCGTTATCAAAAGGGTGCAAAAGTCAGTATGTTACTCTATCGTTTTCTGAGGCGTTATTAAGTAGGGGTAAAAAATCATTCGCTACAGAGCGCGCCCCCAGACTCTGGCACACAGAGCAACAGGTATAGAGGCAGACAGGTCACTGTTGAGGCCCGACATCACGCGATGGGAAAGAAGAGGGCGTCCTTGGCCGCAGAGGCCGTGTCTGGCTCCGTCGAAAAGAGCAAGAAGGGAAAGAAGAGGCGACGAGAGAGCGCTCCCGGGAGCGCCGCCGGCAGCAGCCTCGCCGACAGCACCAGTGGTGGTCCAGAGAAGCGAAGGTCTCAGTCGTCGTCTTCGTCGTCGAGCAACAAAGAGGTGGTGCTACGATGTGCACCGAAGGATGCCGTAAGCCCGATCGTGGTATCTTTCGCGAACCAGACGGTGCCGAACGACATGAGTGCACTCAAGTTCGCGGTCCACCAGGGAGAGGGCGAGGCGAGACTGGGGCAGAGGGTGGTTATGGGCGAAGGACCGAGGTACGCATCATATGTATCCATGTCGGTACAGCTGCGGTACTGCTGCTGATGTGCTGTCCGTACCTAAGGTCTGATTGATCTGCTGTGCACTAGACAAGAGCAGTGCTGCCTGTCTGCTGGCTGTGTATATGTACGGCCGCAGCCCAGCGTTGCAGTACGAGTGTTGTGTGGATTTCGAGTACGGGGGATGGAGACCCTGGTCGTCGTCGATGCTTGTTCTTTCTTGTGCAGAATGACATATTCATACCTGGTACCCTACCTGGTACGCGCGATGCTGGTGGGCACAAAATATACGTGGACGAAGAGGAGAAGCGTTGCGCATCAGCTCGTGTGCGCTACTGCAACAGCAGTGCACTACACACTGCAGTTTTGTATACGTGCATACGTTCGTTTGCTAATCGGTCTTGAGGGCGTTCGCCTAGTCGCTAATGCTGTAGCTGTCTCGTGAGCGTTGGCCGCAGCCAGAGAGCCATTTTCGTCAGCGGTACTCTCGTAGAACGTGTACCGGTACGCAGCACCGTGGATAAGTGGACGATCACCAGTACTACTGCTGTAGGTATGATCTACCAGGTATGTAGACTTGCTTACTTAGATCATTTTGCTGAGATTGCCCCGTTGCCCCCTGCCTGGCCTCTCGGAGCTGCCACTTGGACGCGGCCTCCTTCTATTACTTGCCGGCGAAAGCCTTTTTTGTTTTGTTTCGTGTGCGTGCGAGCACCCAAAGCACGGCAACACGGGCGAGCACGGTGCCATCGCGGGTGTCGGCCGGTGCTGGCGGGTAGAGGGGGGGTTGGAAGGAGCGCGGTCGCGGTTTTCGTGGTTAGGCGTCGCGTGTGCATGAAGACACGAGGGAAACATGAATGGGCTCTGTCTGGCCTCCTGATGTACCTGGTAGGGTGGAAGATAATATGTACGGGGTCGTTATGGGTTGCGAAAGAAGATTCAAGCGGTGCTTACTTTTGCGACCAAGCTTAATTTCAGAGAGAGAGCATCGCAGTGAGAGCACCAACATTGTCGAGCTGGCGAACGAGAGCCACGATGAGCACTGGGCTTCACGCGAGGCGCGCGACATGGCTTACTGGGGCAGGAAAGCTTAAGATTCACCCGAACCGAATCGGTGGCGAGGTGGTCGCGAGAGGGGTGGACAGCGTACAAAGCTGAGAAAAGCTCTGCTGTTCGATATTTTGTTTTGACCGGCGCATGGTGTTCCAACCAGGCGGGAAATACTATCATCAGAGGAGACGGGGATTTTTTTTCCTTTTTCAAATTTTCGCTTTTCATTTTAATTGTTTTTGCGGTGCTGTGCCGTGCTGTGCTTTCTCTTTCGTACACATCAAAAGAAGAAAAGAAGTATGTACGTACGTTCAAGCATGCGGCATCCGGGTCGTTTTCCTGGATGCGGAACCGCCCGCTACGCGAAGCGCCTTGTATGTAGATACCAGGTACCTGATATATCTGTTTCTACTCGCCACCGACCTCATTGATGCTATGTTTGATTTTGTCTGGTGTTTGTGCCTCCCCGTGGTCGGCCAACGCGACACTGCTTGTGCTGCACGACTGCTGGTCCTGGCGATGAATCACAACGGCCGATCTCCACGCACCGGATCACGATAAACCAAATGGCAGGATGGACTACTGGGGGCTTAACTTCGGCCCGGGTTCGGAAGCCCACGACCTGTGCAGGTGACCCTTCAGCGATCCGTCCGCCCGCCTGGGCTTAGGGGAAAATGATGAATGGAGAATGCTGCCTGTTCGTGTTGACCAACGTAACGCTCGTGGCACGACGCGACGATTCATAGTTTGCTGCGGTCTGGTAGGTTTAGGGGCACTAAGCTTTGTTTGCGCTGTTGTATATATATCGAAATGCGGAAGGCTGGCGGGTAGAGCACCAAGACTGCTGCGATGTATATATGATGTGCGGTGTGCCAGCGACTTCGTTAACGATATGGATTGGCACCGCCTCGTATTTGCCAAAATGTGCGGCAGTGGTCTGTCCTTCGTTGATTGACCCGATCTGCCCGGTGCTGCTCGATCAAGTTTGAGGCGTCGAGTTGACCGCGCTTTGGTCGTTTCGACCCCATCACCGTAGTCCGGTGCTATCCTGTACTATTACGGGGGGGCATGTGCAGTAGGAATCAGAACCCTAATTGACCCCTAAAATCACGTATCCTATGTTTATTATTACGGGGAACCATGTTAAATAGGACCTACGGTGCACACGAAAACCTATATATTTCGCTAGTTTTGCCAACAATATTTGGTCCTATTCACTGTGGTCCCCCGCAATAGCCATATTTGGTTCTGATCAATATGTTCCCCGGTAATATCTTGTTAGTACGTACTACAGCATTTTATGCAATTGTGGCCGCATCACCGGTCTGCTTCCCGGCTTTTGTCACTGCCTTTTGGCCTTGCAGTGCGTGTGTGTGCCCGTGGGCGTGCCCCGCCCCAACAGTTATTACACCGGTGGTTATGTTTAAATGTGCGTTGCTTTTCTGTCCCCTGTTACTGCCGACCGCCACGGGCCGTCTCCTTAGGTTCCTCGTGGGCGTGGAGGACGTGGAGACCGGCGAAATGACGCTGCACGAAGCGGGGCACGCGTACGCCCTCAGACAGAGCGTGGGTGGGCGGCAAGACAACGTGGAGGACCACGCACTGGAAAACCTCGACTGGAAACAAAGGAGGGACGCGCTGGTGAACCAGTTCGGGAGCAAGAAAAAGAAGGCATCTATCAGGTGGCGCATCGGTCGTATTGCTTACAGCAGCCAATACCTCGTGGAACAGGGGAGGGAGGGGGGAGGGGGGGGGGGGGGGTGCGATAAAACGCTTGGTCGATTTCGTTTCTTGGTTTTCATCTGGGTATTGAACTGCGTAAATGAAGGCGTTTATTCTCCGGGGGTTCGGGCGTAAAATATTATCTGCTCGCCACCTCCTCTGCAGCTGATGTGGTCCCAGCTTGTTACGGCAGATATGGTGCATTGTGCATTGTGTATGTGGGGGGTGTACTCATTTTCTGTGGGGGGGGCGACATCGTTTGGAACCTATCGACCTTGTAGCATGACCGCTGTGCCGTTTGGTTGCTGGTGTGATGCCTTGAGAATTGTTCAAATAACACGACCGCCTTTTTTTGCCGTCTTTAGCTCCCCCCTTATAGCCCACTGCTAAAGATGATCCCGCACTAATGCGAAGTAATTTCGTCTCCAAAAAACGTGGGTGTCGCTGTGAAGGGATGGAGTAGAGATCGTGTGTATACTTCGTACGTACATGCAGTGAAAGTTTTGGTTATGCCTGTGCTGTACATTTGGAACTTGTTGGTTTTGTTCTGAGATTGCTCCTCTGACCTTTTCCGTGTTGTTTCTTTTCTTTTCTTTCCAGGTCGAGAGACGCGAACGTGATTCAGGCTGGAGCCGTTGTGGGCGGCTCCGCTCTGTCTCGTGTCTTAGGGCAGGCGTTGAGAGAGGGGGACGGGGCCGGTAAGTCGAAACCGACATTCCCCGTTAGCCTACTACTCGCAAGGCGATCGGGATGGGTTGTGTTGGTATGAAGCAGATCGAGCCGCGAGGTTGAAGGAGGTTTCTTGCAGCTGGCGTGTCTTGAGGCCCAGTTCTCCTGCTCTAGTTTATTTCCCCGCAAATGCTGTCTTTTGTCACATATACACCGAACGTCTCACGAGTATTTGCTAAGCGTGGTTACGGTGTGTATCGAACAGGTCTTGTCTGACTGAGGGGTGGTTAAAGCTGTTTCTGGCTGCGGTCGGAATGTCGGTTTTTTTAACGTGCTTGCACGTGTGACGTTTTCTGTTGTCGCGGGCCGCGCCATGAGTGAAAAAGCATTTTAATCAACGCCCGGGACACCCTCGTCATTTTGAGCAAGACGTGGACGGTGTTTCTCTTCGCGCGCACATCGTACATCATGTTCGGTCCTGCCTGCCTCCTTCCAATAGGCACCCTGATATCGGCAGCTAACGTACATCGTAATAGGTAGTGAAGTGGCTGAAGCACCAGGGCCCAGGGGATCTGTACTCTAGAAAAGAAAGAAAGAAAACAAACAAACGAGCCAACTGAGGTAAAAACATGTGCTAACTAACGAATGAGGGGGGGATGAATCCGCTGCGCGTGCCGGCGAGCCTGTCTCACCCCTGCCCTCTGTTGCAGCCACAGCTGACCGACCCTCCCTCCCTGCCTTCTTCCCTCTCTTTCTCCCTCCCCCCCCCCCCCCCCCCCCCCCCCCCCCTTCCCTCTCTCCCTGCTTGAATACGGTTTACGGCACACTCTCCGAGCAGACACCATCACTGAGGGTGGCGGTGGGGCGGACGGGGGCGGCGGCGGCGGTGGAACAGGCCCGGCGCCGCTTCCTGCCGGCGATGCGTCCAGATGCCTCGACGCCCGAGGGGGTATACGCCGCGTGCGACATCGCGGGGGAGCAGGAGTTGCAGCTGATGGGAAGGCAGGTCGACAGATGGGCGGAGACTTGTGAGGTATGACACCCGGAGGTTGCTTTGATGACGGGCGTGTTTGGCGGTCTAAGCGGCGGGAGGGGGCGAGGAGAGGGGAGGGGGGGGTAGGCTAGGCTATCATGCATGGCCGTAATCGTACGACTATAGACCCTCGCATCCCTACATTGCCGGGACGAGGGAGTGTACTCGATATCATTCATGGCTGTAGTCGTATGACCATAGACCCTCGCATCCCTACAATGCCGGGACCGAGCGGGCAGGAATGAAGCGTTGAAGGAAGTTTTAAGGGATGGTGTTGATAATGCGATTCGCGGGTGGGGGGGGGGGGGGGGTCAATGTTTGCAACAACTCGTGCTTTTACGTTGTGGTGCTTTTGAGCAATTACGCTCGTGCTTGTGTGCTCGTGCAATTGTGCCTATGGTAGACTTGGTGGCAAACACGGGGCGGTTGCAACGGGCTTTTCGCGTTTTTAGCTTCGGGGGCCTGGGCTTTGGACGGTGGTGCAGCTAACACGGACTACACAATTTTTACCAGAATCAAGAAATTCCCTCTTTTCTGTCCCCAAGACGAAAAAACGCGGGGTCCGGGTGAAAACGGCCCACTAAATCATACAGTACATAACTGCTCCAGCAAAAAACGAGGGGACGGGGGAAAAAACGTCCAACCCGAGCCTATATGGGATTTCAATTGTATATCGATTTGCGCGCACATTTTTTTATCTCAAGATGGTTACTTGGGTAAGGTACAGATCTCCTAACGTTGAGAATATGTACTTATGAAGCTCCCCATATCAAGACACAAAAAAAGGTACAGTAGTACCTTTTCACCTTGTATGATACTACTGTACGATGGCTTTCTCGTGAGCCTATTTTTTTCTTGGGTTTTTGTTTTTTTCCGTGCGATCGTCTGATCGGCGTTTGTCGTTGGAGAAATTTTTATGCACGCATCGGACAAATGAGATGCCCTCGGTTCATAATATACTTGTACGTCCAGGGCAGATGTGCATCCCTGATATGTGTGATGCTGCATGACCTACAGCAGGTCATGCCGCCAGGTGGGGAGCCATATTATGTGCACGATCGATACATTTAGCTGGTTGGTTTTTAGTCATAGTA
The DNA here is from genome assembly GCA_031763025.1 of Macrocystis pyrifera. Taxonomy (NCBI): domain Eukaryota; class Phaeophyceae; order Laminariales; family Laminariaceae; genus Macrocystis; species Macrocystis pyrifera. Next base: position 1,901,096 of record JASSKH010000009.1, on the reverse strand, counting down.
GAATGTATACCTGGTATAGCACAAGTTTTTTTGCTTGAATCTGTACGATACAGATCTTGCACCAAATTTCGTAACGGCAGGTACAAGATATAACTGGTGTAGATCGTGATCTACTGTAGATGATCTAGATCGTGATATACTGTAGATGATCTAAATCGTGATCTACTGTAGATGATCCAGATCGTGATCTACTGCAGAAGATCTAGATTGTGATCTACTGTAGATGATGTAATTCCTAGATCATGATCTAGATCATTGGCCGTGATGTAGATCATCGAGGGTGATCTAAATCGTAGATGGTGATCTTGATCATAGATCGTGATCTGGAGCATAGATCGTCATCTGGATCATATATGATGTAGATCATAGATGATGATCTAGATCATAGGTCGTGATCCAGATCGTGATTTGTCCGTCGTGTGAATGAATGTCTCTTTCTTGACACCCTTGACTCAAACCAACTCGCTCGCGGTTGCCTCGCAGGGCGGGTTGCGCCAGTGGGTGCAGCAGTTCGCGGAGCGGCCAAGGGACAGCTGCCCTAAGTTCGTCACCACTCACCGCTCACGCTGCTCCTGGACCTCGGCGAGGCGAAGCAGAAGAGGAGGCTGCTGGAGGTAAGCGCTGGGTCGTCCAGGTGCATGTGTTGTGTGAGGGGGGGGGGGGGGGGGGGAGGGAGCGGGTGCTTCGCCTGCTTTGCCTGTGTTTCCTGCTTGGCCTGCTTGGCCTGCTTGGCTTGCTTAGTCTGCTTAGCCTGACCAACTCCCACGAAAAAAATAATAATCAGTGTATTAAGCTGTTGCTCGGCTTCGAAAAAAGTAACTCCGTCGCGATACTCAAACGGGAGGGAAAACACGAGATTGATTTTCAGCGACGACGCGTTGGAACGTTGGGAGTCCTCGGCCACTACTTTTCCTCGTGCCGTCAGCCAAGCTCTGGAGCTGAGTCGCCCCGGCCCGACCCCACTCCGCCCCCCCCCCGCCCCGTCGCTTGCTTACGCTACGCATATGGTGCGCCTTCCTCACTCGATGGGGGTTGCCTTTCCTCGACATGCCTTGCCTTGCCTCGCCTCGCCTTGCCTTGCCTTGCCTTGCCTTGCCTTGCCTTGCCTTACCTTACATTACCTTACCATGTTTTGCGTTGCCTTGATCACGTCATGGGGGTACACGGTTGTGTCTGCAGCTGCTCTACTTGCGACACATGTGCGCGTTTCACCACGCGCCGAACGTGCTCAAGGGTACGCCTTCGCAGCTTGCGACCAAGCACGACATCCCCGAAGTGGTCCTCCGAAAGCTCCTGGAGGTGAGGGAATGAAGTGAGGGGTGGGAAGGGAGGGTGAGAGGGTGGGTGACGTCGGCCGAAGGCCCTAGGAGACGGTTGTTAGACGCCTTGGCTGACCGCCCCTACACTAAAACTAGTACATTCAAGACAACAGGGGCCCGCGTTTTGATCCCTTGACTGACCGCTCCTACACTAAAACTAGTATATTAAGGCCAACAGGAGACCGCGGTTTGACCGACCGTGCCCTACACTAAAACTAGTACGTTCAGGACAACAGGAGACCGCGTTTTGGCCCCTTGACTGACCGCCTCCTGCACTAAAAATAGTACACTAAGACCAAGGAGATCGCGGTTTGATCCCTTGACTGACCGCCCCTACACCAAGACAAGTACAATATGGCCAACAGGAGACCGCGGTTTGACTCCTTGACTGACAGTCCCCTGCACTAAAAATGAACGTATGTCGTATGTTGATGAGAAGGGATTACCTGTTGGGCTACTTTTTTTCTGTTCATCTTTAATCCTCCGGCGGATTGGAGAAAGCCATTTGAGCCACGTGACCGAAGCAGCACCATGTTTGGTTCTGAGCACTGTATTCCACGGTGATGACTTTGCTCTGGGGGTGAATAATCGCTTTAAACTGGCAGAAATTCACGGTGTGCGAGTCTCGGGAGCGCGGAGGCTCGGGCACCTACGTGCGCACGAAGACGCTGAAGAACCAGCTGCTGGTGCACGGACTGTGTCTGGCGCTTGTCCTGGAGGGGTGTCGGCTTGAGTTTGAGGTGCTGGCGCAGGACCTGAAGCTGTCGTTGACGGAGACGAGGGCGATGCTAAGGGAACTGGTGCGTCGTTTTGGCTTATCCTGTCTAATACCAGTATAATGTACCTTGGTAAATGGTGTTCCAGGTATGCCTGTTATATGGTGCGAACTATGTAATTTACCTTATTTTGGTCGACATTTTTGACGTGCCAGCTCAACGCGCGTGGGTGTCTTCGCCATCAATAACGAATCCCTGGACCCTGGACCCCTCCCCTCCCGTCCACTCCCTTCCGCCTCTCCGTCCCGGACTATTTTTCCAACCATGTGTATTTGGTTTTATCGCTTTCGGCATTCATAACGAATCCCTGGACCCCCCCCCCCCCCTCTCCCTCCGACTCCCTTCCGCCTCCCCGTCTCGAAATATGGTTCCAACCATGTGTTTTTGGTTGTATGTCGCTTCCGGCGCTGCGGTCTGCTTTTCCGGCCACGTGTCGAACGCGTGGTGGTCACCGTCGCCATTGACCTGGTTACCATTGAGCAGGGCTGTTCAGCGAGCAACAGCACGGCACAGCTCAAGCTCCCGCTGGTCTTCCCTCGCTCTCGGAAGGCGTCTCGCAAGTCCTAGCCTTTGAAAGGCGGTGGCTCCGACGTCTACGTGTTGCAGCAGTTATTGTTACGGTCATTGTTGCTCCGGTTGTTTTTTTCCGCCGTATACCGTCAACAGCGGGGGGGGGGGGGGGGGGGGGGGGGAGGGCCAGTGCGCCGTTCATGTTTTTTTTCGGGTCTAACAGACACGTTTGGACTTTCCGCTACACGTCTCCAGTAAAACTGAAGCATAACCTGGTACTCAACAGTGTTAGCCACTATTAATTAATAAATGTGACAACATATGACTTACATATCTCCAGGACGAAGAATCAGGACGGACACTGGCTGTGCGCTGGTGTCCTTGGGTACACAGAAGTCGTGCTCTATGAGGCAACGCGCACTGATGCTTGCAGTGCACGCCTACGGTCGTATGGGCGCGCCGGGTGATTTTAAGTTTTTTCCTTTGGAATGTGGCGGGGTGCAAGACAGGGTCGCAGATGCCCACCGTACTTTCCCCCTGGTGCAGTACTACCATTCCACTCCAGAATGAATTGTTGTAGCCTGTGCTGTGACCACGGACTGCGTTGTGGCGATGAGTCAATGAGAGAGTAACAACGATTACTATTACGGGGGTCCATAGTTAACAGGACCTATGGGATACATAAAAGCCTATATACTTACATATTTTTACTAACAAAATTTGGTCCCGTTAACTATGGACCCCCGTAATAATATAATGATGTACCAAGTACCTGGTAGTAGCGATTGGACGAGAATAGGGGGCGGGGGAGAGAGGAGTTTTATGTTGTGCTCCTTTCTTGCACCAAGGAATGGGATGTGCTGCGAATGTTTTGGGGGCGGTGCACATCCGGTGCATCTCGGTTCCACGTGTTTTCGCGTGTTGGGCGGGGGTTATTTGACGTCCATTTTTTTGGGAGGGGATTCAAGTGGAATTGAAATGCAGCAGTCATTTTGGCATAAAAACTTGAAAGGGCGAAAGGTTGTTGTGGACCTAAGTTTCTCTGTTCTTGTTTTTTGTGCCTCAAGTGGGCTGCAGCAGAAATCAGGTACCCCTCGTATACATGTACGAGAGCAAGTGATTGTTTTGCATCCGCTCGATCCAAGCTGGAAGCTAAAAACATGCGTATGCACTGCTGTACCTGGTATTGGTATGTAGGCACGCATGTCTCGTGAATGCTCAACCTCGGAGTTCCGCACGATGGAGGCATGAATTCGGGCCTCCACGGGGCACGGAAATGAAGGCCCGAAAAAATTGCGGCTCAAGCGGCCGACATCAACCATACACACCTGGGACATATCATGTACAGATAGATCATCTATTATATATCATCTAAATCCTAACCTCCCAACCTGCCGTTCTGAGACGTTGCGCACGATTTGTGCAGTAAGAGACCAAAGCCAGGAAACAGATCCTAGATCACCACGCAGGTTATACGGCTCGCTCCCACTCGGCAACAATGAGCTACGACTTTAGATCATACCTGGTACAGATCAGAAATGTATTCGCCCTAAGCCAGCCTAAGCTACTGCAGATCATGAAGCAGGAATCGAGTATCTGTTCGACATGCGCGGACCTTCTATTTCCGAAGAAAGTCGTACTCATGTGAGGCATGAAGGAAGGTGTTACATGTACCATGAGCACGACTATCGTACCGGCCTCCGGTGTGTATGTGCCAAAATAAACTCTTGGCTTGATTTGATTGGACTAAGATTAAGTCGCCTGGACCGACCCTCGATTAGATTGAAATTTGATACGTACCCATGCCCAATATCGCGTTGTTTCTTACTTAATCTGTTTCGTGAATACTAGACTACTCTGCAGCACATTCGCCCGAGCGTTGCGTCCTTGCCTGGACGGCTTCAAGCCGCGGCCGAAGCAACAGTCCAACGCCAGTCAATATTCAACGTCTACAACATTACTCTACTGCATGCTACCACCGTAGACTTTTCAATCGGACACTACAAACAGCAAAAGACAAAAACTCTCCCGCCACATCTAAACACGGCGGCACGAACACCAGAAACAAAAACTTTACCGACAGTTTCGCGTATACCTGATACAGCCCAGACGCTTTTGGGGTGAACATCCAAAACACGTACTCCGACAATAAATAGTTGGCACGCTGCTGTGCACAACACCCCTGCGGGTACGATATACGCCAAGGAAGTGAGCCGAAACTCCACGGTGGTGGTGATCTGTCTTCTCGCCACAGCCGAGCTATCCAAGGCGGCGCGCCCTCGGACAGGCAGTGATCTGCAGTACAGTAGATCATCTAGTTCCTCGCATGCCGTTGTAAGCGGTTAATCGTGCAGGATCCATCCGTACAGCAGTACAGATCCCACCCAGGAAACATGTCCTACCATAGATCATGCCTCGGAAATATACTGTTTCCATCCGGCAACGGGAGCTAGGGATCGTACGGGTACAAGATCAAGAATAGACCTGCCTTGAAAGATGTAGATAAACTACTGGGAAAATATCTGTATACGATCTGTTCCAGGCGAGCAAGGTTGTGACGGCGTTTGTGGGCTTCCTCGTAAGGAGGTTGGCGATATAGGGTATGGAATCGCATGGGTGAAAATGAGGCTTGGAACATCCACGCTACGTATGATTTCTACGAGTATAACATCCAACAAACACTGTGAGTAACGAGAGTACATCATCCGAATGCTACGAGAACTACGAGCACAGCATCCACGCACGGAGTACCACCTATACCCGCCATCCACTGTACTTTTGTGTAGTACTAGCGCAGCGCTGGGAACCGATCCATGGGGCGATTTTGCTCGACTGTTACAAAACGTGTACCACACATTCGACTCGTAGAAACTCTGCAAACACAACCTTCAACCACGACTTCATCTGTCAGCGAGCAGGTAGGGGTTGCGACCACAGACACCTCCACCCACCACACCCAACCAAAAACGGAGAACCACACCCACCCACCCTAAAAAGAGAAAACAACATGCCCTCGCCCCCCCCCCCCTGCCCCCCCCCCCCGCCGCGAAAAAAAAACATAACTTCACCAAACAAAAGAAAGCGTATACCCGCCCAGTGCTTCGAGAGCTCTCACGCTCTATACTGCAAGGTATAAGCCTGCGAATCTGACAGCACAACCGGGGCATCTCCAGTTCCTACCCTCCAAGCCGTGCCTCCAAATAGCGGCTCTCATTTCAGCGATGTGCATACTATACGTACTACAGAACACCAAGTGCCAAGTGCCCGCGCCACTTCCTTCTCTTATACCGGTAGAAACTGGAAAGAGAAAAGACACCTCGGCTGTGACATCGAGAGTTCCGCAAAAAAAAAAACTAAAAAAAAACATTTTTTTGAGGGATTTTCACCAGTCGTGGAAAAACCTCGCGCGGGTCAGGTCGGGCCGGGTCGGGCAAGGGTGACCCGACTCGACCCGTGAGACTTTAAAACCACCTGACACGACCCAACTCGACCCGACCCGTGAGATTTCAGAAACTCCCTGACCCGGCCCGCGGGTCGGGTCATGACTCGTGAAGAGCGCCGATCATTTGTTTCTGCCGCGGACATCCTTATCGCATCCCTATCATACGCCCATCGTTCCCCGGCGTGCAGCTCTTCAATTCGCGAAAAATACGTCTACCAGAGCACTGACAACCAACAGCAGCCGCGTCCCCTCGCCTCCCCGCCCCCCCCGCCCCCCCGGCCCGCCTCATTGTCACTTGCCAAAACCAACGCGACTGGCACTAAATAAATCACTCTCCGTAGTCTTCATCGATGGCTTGTGGGACTTTCCGCGAGTTTTGGAGAGGGGATTCGGAGAGGGGGGGGGGTGTACTAATGTCATGCGCGATCGTAGTCGTATGACCATAGACCCTCGCATCTCTATAATGCCGGGTTGAGGGGGGGGGGGGGGGGGGGGGGTGTACTCATGTCGAGCATGACCGTAGTCGTATGGCCATAGATGGGAGGGGGGAGGGGGGGGGGGGGCTGCTCCCACCTACCAGTCCTGTACCGCTGAGCGAAATAAACATCAAGAAGCCCTACGGGTGTTGTACGGTGGATACGAACTCGAGGCTCTACGAGACGAAGAGACTTTTTTCGTCCCGTGATTTTCTCCCGCGCAGTGCTACATCGTCCCGAAAACTCGATAGCCACACGATTCCTTCCCACGAGTGCAGTTATATAAACCGCAGTAACCCCTTTTTTTACCGCAAAAAATTAAAGTCACAAGAAAATTCCAATAACTTTCTCCCCAATATCGTGGGTGCAGTTAGTTCCTCAGGGGTAAAAAACGTTGCCTTCCCTAACAGCAGCAACGCCGAACAACAAACAACAGCAGCAACTCAAACAGGTGGGCAGCACGCTCATATTTCCATTGCCGAGGTTGATACAGTTTTGTTGTACATCTATTTTCCAGATTACCATCTTCCCGGCTAAAGCACAAGACACCAAACGCTACGCGGCCGTCTAGAAGCAAAAGCATCATATTCATCTTTTGCCTGCAACCGTTTTACGCCTCATACCTGACACATAGTCAATCGATCAATCAATCAATCAATCAATCAACCAACAAACAAACAGAAAAAAACTACCTGTCAATAACAAGCAATCAATCAATCACTCCATCTAACCAATCAACCAATCAAAACTCTACCAGCCGATATCACCCAATCGATCAATCAATCAATCGATTCAAGCAGTCCTTAATCCAACACACGGGGGTGCAGCTACTCGCAACCACCAGCGGTACGTAGCACGGGCACAAAAAATTGTCAAGGGTTGGGGTAGCTATGGTGCAACGGGAGCTATGGGCTAAAATTGACACACGACACGAAATTGGAACGTGGAAGTGTGGTGAGCTTAAGCTTTATTTTTACCAATCCGCCGGAGGATAAAAATAAAAATAAAAACAAAAGTTTTGGCATGGCGATTTCATGGCCGCGCAGCGTCAGAATCAACTGGTCCCAGGAAAACTCAGCGTCCCTCGACAACAGGATGCAATGAGCGAGATACATAAACCTACAAGGGGACGACAGAACACGAATCGTTGCTGTCAATCACAATTTAATAAGGTCTATTCAACGGAGTAAGGCGTAGGGGTAACGTTTCATCAAACCGATCAATCAATCAATCATTCACTCAACCAATTAATCAACAATTCCATACATCCTTGAAACCAAAAATTCAATCAACCAAGCATCCATATCAAACAACCAACCTACCGCATCACACGGGTGATAAGACAGCACACCCCCTGGGACGAATTCCTCAGTCGGTTGTTTCTCTCTTAACAAGGAGGGCACACACAGCAAACCAGAACTGCTTGTGTTGGAAATATTTCGTCGAGACTTTCCATCCACGCATCGCTCGGCGATTGTGCGCTCGCCGCTATCGAGAAAACCACCTTCGAAGGCCATCAGAGGGGATGTGATATGTCATCACCGGGGTGTGATACATTATCACGCGTGTGATACTGTACCAACGAACCAATACCATCAACCGATCAAACCAAACAACCAACCAACCAACCAAACCCGCCAATCACTCAACCGATCAACCAATTAACCTATCGATCAGTCCATCAGCCAAAAGCTGACCAAACCCCAGTCCCTCAGACAGATCTAACCCCACTCCACTACCATTGGCCAGACTACCGCTGCAAAACCTTACTACCCTAGCGCAGGCCGAAGCCTTCCGACTGCTCTATGGCCAACTTCAGTCTATCCTCGAGTTTTGCCTTGGAGGAATAGGAGGGCAGCAGCAGATGGTTGAAGCAGGTATGCGCCGTAGGCAGCCGGTCCGAGTCGTCCCCATTCTTGCTGATCACCAAGGACTTGTTTCGTTGCAAACGGACCGAAAAAAAAAAAAAAAACAAGAGCGATAAACGAACACAGGGGAGTGCAAAAAAGAAGACGAAAAATGCACGTTTGGAACAAAATTAGTACGTGCGGTTGGTGGGGAGGGGGATCGGGGGGGGAAGGAGGTATGCTCGTGGCCAAGCATGACCGTATAGTCGTATTGACCGTAGACACTCGCATCCCTATACACGATCCCGGGACGGAGCACGTCGGGTTTTCACCGACCAGGCAGGCAATGCTTGCACCAAGCTTTGCGATGCGCCGTGCGGCCGTCGCCGTGCGTGCTTTAGCATCACGAGCTGGTCCCTGCAGGGCACTCGCAACACCTCTAACACAAGTAGCACGCACCGCACACATCGTAGGAACAGGGGATTACGGGGAAGAACACGAAAATATTTACACACATCGGCCAGGCAGATAAGTCATCTACAGATAGATCATCTACAAATAGATCATCTACTGACAGATCATCTACAGATAGATCATCTACGGATAGATGCTAGGCTGCCATTATAAGACGCCGCGCAGGATCTGCACAGTACAGATCCAACCCAGGAAAACCTGTCCTACAAATGGACCATGTTCGTACTGTAGACTAAACGGGCTCCCACGAGCCAACACGAGCTACTACATTTCATACACAGGTCAGGCATCTACCCGCGCCTCAAAAGCCTATATCGCGGAAGTGAGAATGATCTGTAGATGATCTGCCCTGCGTGTGGATACTTCCAAGCTGCACCACGTACACTACTGCCTCTGCTAGTCACGTCAACCCCCTTAGGACCTGCAGAGTCCCGTTTTGGGGACAATTTTACTTCAAAATTGAGTGGTTTGCCGTTCTGGGGACAAACTAACCTAAAATTTAAGAGGTTTGCCATTTTGGGGACAAAATTACTTTAAAACTGAGCGGTTTCCCGTTCTGGGGACAAACTAACCTAAAATTTGAGTGGTTTGCCATTTTGGGGACAATTTTACTTCAAAATTGAGGGGTTTGCCGTTCTGGGGACAAACTAACCTAAAATTTGAGTGGGTTGCCATTTTGGGGACAAATTTACTTCAAAATTGAGCGGTTTCCCGTTCTGGGGACAAACCAACCTAAAATTTGAGTGGTTTGCCACTTTGGGGACAAATTTACTTCAAAATTGAGTGGCTTGCCGTTCCGGGGACAAACTAACTTAAAATTTGAGTGGTTTGCTATTTTGGGGACAAATTTACTTCAAAATTGAGCGGTTTCCCGTTCTGGGGACAAACTAACTTAGAATTTGAGAGGTTTCTCGTTCTGGGGACATACTATTACGGGGGACCATACAAAATAGGACCAACCGTATACACAAAAAAACTGCCTGGTATATGTTTACCTATTTTTACTAACAATATTTGGTCCTATTGACTATGATCCCCCGTAATAACTTAGAATATGAGTTGTTGGCCGTTTCGGGGACGAAATAACCCAGAATTTGAGTGGTTTGCCGATCTGGGGACAAAACCAACTTAAAATTTGAGTGGTATGCCGTTTTGCGGACGAAATAACTTAGATTCCGTGCTGTTTGCCGTTGTGGGGACAAACTAACTTAGAATTTTAGTGGTTTGTCCCAAAAGCGGGGCTCTGCAACCTTGGCAGGGTTGACATGACTAATACAGGGGAAGCGCTTATACAACTTTTACTTTTTTGACGATCTGGTTGTTATACCCGGACGGTTTTGAGACAAAACGCCTCACGCCCGCCCAGGCCGCCCTTCCAGCCAGCCTTGGGGCCACCCCCCTCGCCACCCTGACATGTTGATCTAACCAGGGCTCTTCACGGCTTATGACATGATCCGACCGGGTGGGGTCAGCAAGTCTTTGGGATCTCACGGGTCGGGTCGGGCCGAGAGGGTTTCAAACTCTCACGGGTCGGGTCTAGTCGGGTCGGGTCACCCTTGCCCTTACACGAACCGAGTCGCGAGGTTTGACTCGACCCGTGAACAGCCCTGGTTATAGCGTATAGTGCATATCCTGCGTGGGGCAATCGATCGATACTACTTTCACCCCCGTAACCCAGCAGGTAAAGCCCTCGCAAACCCGTCTCACGGGTCTCTCACCAGGCCAATGGAGCCGAGACCCTGTATCGGTGCCCGGTCGCTTCCGGTCACAAACTTGAGGAGCTTCCGCTTCGACTCCTCGCCAAACTCGTGCACCACCTGCGGAAATCGAAGAGTTAAGGATGGAAGAATGTCCGTGAGTGTTGATGCATAGTATACGACGGGTGGATAGGCGACCGGAAAAGAAAATCGCAACGAAACGAAAAGGACAACGAAAACGAAAAAACGACAACTGAAAATACAAAAAACACAAAAACGAAAACGTACATCAAAACGAAAACGAAACGAAAAAAAAAAAAAAAATGGTGAAACGAAAACGCCGCCGAGTCTATTCAAGACCACAGTCCGCATCCGTCGGTAGCCCAGCCCCTTTGCCCCGTATTAATATTTAATGAGCAGTGAAGCGAAACTGTAGGCATTAGTGACTGGTTGGCACCGGCAAGCGGCTGGAGGAACGCAGCCAAAGCACCTCACAATTGCAGTCCTTGTGCAAGCAAACACCTCCCCGCTTCGCAAAGCTTGGTGCAAGCAATGTCTGCCAGGTCAGTGAAAAGCCGACGTGCTCCGTCCATGCGTTGTATATAGGGATGCGAGGGTCAAAGGTCATACGACTGCGGCTCTGCATGACAGGAGTGACACATCCCCTCTCCTCCCGTCCGGGCATTGTAGGGATGCATGCGAGGGGCTATGGCCACACAAGTATCACACGGCCATGCATGACATGAGTATACCTTCTCCACACCCCACCCCGCGCCCTCTTCCTCCTTGCAACGGCCGCAGCAGGCTCCGAAAACGACTGAGAAAACCTTGCCGACACCTCGAAAACGGTTGTATACATCGGTTTTCTCTTCTGTCATACTAATTGTATTATTGCCAGTTTGATCTCAAAACAGAAAGGTACGTTTAGGAGGTTTTCGTGGGAATACAAATGGACCTCATATTTACGACCAGACTGGTACCGAAACAGTTTGACAAATCGGACAGATCAAGAGCTAAACCATCTACATCATCTAGATCACCTATTAATAGATCATTTACAGTATTAATAGGTCATCTGGGTGCTGACCTGAGGTGTTGTGCAGAATCTGAATATTTAAAAACCAAAAAAAAAAAAAAACAACAAAAGCTGTGAGATCGAGGATTTGGTCGAAAGTTGTCTTTGTAAGCCGTGTGTGATACCACTGATACTTCGATCGCGCGTACTATGTGACACATCAGAACCCAGGAAACTTGTACTCGTGTGTATGTACAAAAGCTCGGCGCCAAAAATATACCAGGTATGCTCTATAAAAGACGCGGCCAAGTGATACTAAATGCGTACCTGGTACGGGGCTGCTGCAGGTGAAATATATGGCAGTTGGTGGTGGTCAATGGTAAAAGGTAAATGATGTCAGGTAAATGCTAAATGCTAAAAGGCATATGGTTCACATGGTGCCAGGCAAACGGGGCAAATGCCAATCGAACATTGGGGTTTGTCAACGGGGGCCAAGCGAAAAAATGAGAGACGCAATCATCGAAAAAAAAAGCCAGATCGAGGAAAACCTGGGCCGCAGACATCAAACTCGCTTTTCCGATAGAAGCAAGAGACTACGTACGTAATGCCTGGCACGTAAGGTGGGTCTTCGTGTAAGTTTACTGGAAATTTCTCTTGGCGCGCACATGCGGAAAAGGTGCGCAGAACTCTGGATCTTCCGCGCATGTATACGTACTGGAAAATACTCGCGCGCAAGTGAAGAAAAGGTGCTGGCGCGTGCTACGATAGTGACAGATCATCTACAGATCATCTACAAATCATTCCCACTTCATCATCTATATATCTTGCAAGGCCGATCTAGTTTCCGATCATGTCTGATCGAGGTCATGGTTGCCGGGTGGAGGAGCCGTACAATCTGCACGATCTAGCACACGCTTCCTCTTGGTTGGATCTGTTACTATTCAGATCCTGCACAACCTTTCGCAACGGCAGGTGAAGAACCAGATGATCTGCTGTAGATAGATAGATCATGATCTATCTGATCTGTGTACCAGGACTTTTCTAGATTGCAGAACGGCCCCATAGTGTGGAGATCCCGGTCATGCTTTTTACAATTTTATGCGAATACCAGGTGTTGGTGGTCTACATAGAGACGTAGGCCATCGTGATATTACGGGGGACCATAGTTAATAGGACCTATGGTACACACAAAAACCTATATATTTACCTATTTATATTAACAATATTTGGTCCCATTAACTATGGACCCCCGTAATAGTAAGCACCAGGAATTGGTGGGCTACATACAGACGCAGGCCATCGTGATAGTAATCGCGAATTGACGATCAAAGCCAGCTTTTGATAGGGTAAAGGAATAGAGCTCCCTTCGTGCAAAACAATCGACGCGAGTCGTCGACGAGGGCAGAAATCCTCTGAAGTCTTCTCTCTTGATAAAAAAAGGGCAAGGCGCGAACCGAAGCGGGGAGGGGGGATGAAAGGAGTCTGGCTATAAATATGTCACCCCGGATCTGAGACACGAATCTTGGAAGGAATAGACAATCGAAGGGGAGGTGAACGTACGCCGTGGCATGTGTCTGAGGTCTGAGGACAACTCACTTCCCACAGGTTTTTGATGACATCATCGTCCCGCTCGTAGCCGTCCTCGTACTTGGACTTCTGTTCCAACGCCTCGAAGTCCAGCTCGGGGTTACCGCAGATGAGAAGCTCCAGCTCCTCCGGTCGAAAGAGGCTCAAGGCCTTACCGCCCACCACCTTGTGGAAACCCCTGTGATATGTAGCCAGACGATGCGTCATTGTTAGCCACCGTCGTGTGTCGTTGCAAATGAGGGCGAGCCGCAGCCGATCCGCAGGAGGAGACACGGTGGGCCGTCACAGCCATCTAACATGAACGCCTTTACTCTGTAAGAGAACCAACCGCGCCTAAAGCCCCTTGCATCGTTTTTTTTTTTTTCGTTTCTTTTGATCTCGTTATCCGTCGGCGGACTGGTAAAAAAAAATAGTTTTTTTTTTATCCTCGGGCGGACTGACTGGTGAAAAAAGAGCTCAAGCTCACCGCGCTTCCACGTTTGAAATTCGCATCCTGTGTGCACACACAGTACCTCGATTCATAACCCCTACTCACCATCAACTCAAAAACACACCCAGTCGACGAAGCGCTGACTGTCACTCAATGAAACCATGATTTACCCAAGTCGACCAAGCACGTTCACCGCGTGAAACCATATCTGACACAAAAGTCAACGAAGCACTTTCCGTCAAAAGCGCGGCCATCTGTTGATACCAAGCCGCAGGAGAATCTCCGATAAAAAAAGAACGAACAAGTACCAGGTATCAGTCCCAGATACCCTTCGCGGGGAATGGTGGAACATGCACGACTCGTGTAATATATACCGGTATACACATATCTCAGCTTGCCAAGTTGGAAAGTTGGGGAAAGAAAAACAAAAACGCTTAACGAACGGCTCTGAATATTTACCTAAAATGGGTGACGAAGCTTAATTACGGTAGAGCAGTTCGTTCTACACTACTGTAATTGTTGAGAGCGAATTGACTATACTATTTTCGGGATTCGGGGACACGACAGATAGACCGACCAAGTTCAGTCGAGAACTCAAAGTCGATGTTTGATCCTGCTGGCACAAAAACATGAACAGACGAAAACCAAAACGGAAAACGAAACGAGGTGCTATTAAACAAACAAGAAAATAAAAAAAAAAGGAAAATAAAAACGAGGGAAAAAAAAAACGATGATATTTCAATAACGCTCAAAACAAAAAAGGCCAATATAATCCCGTCGAATATCGTCCTACACGCCCATCATCTCGTATGCACGTACCTTTCAAACGGCCCATACTGGCCCTTTACAGACTCGACCAGCAGCCACCTTACGTACAGGTAGACGTACTCCTTCCTGTTGGCCTTCGTGACGGCCGTCTCCCCTCCCCCCTCCTTCAGATCGAACGTTTTCACCGCGCCAAACACCTTCCAGCAGCCGTCGAGAACCGGAACAAAACGTCACGTCAAGTCACCGCAATATTCGGTTCTTTTCGGCATCGAGCGATTTTTTCGGCGATCGACCGTTCTTTTTGAGGCCACCGGACGGTTCTTAGTAAACTGGACGTTTTTTCGGGCACTGCGCGCTTTTTGGTGACTGAATGGCTTCTTGGTCACAGAATGTTTTTCGGTCACCGAACGTGTTTTCGGTCACCGAACGATTTTTAGTCATCGAACGGCTTTCCGTCACCGAACGGTTCTCGGTCGCTGACTGGTTTTCGGTAGTCGAACGGTTTTCATTCACCGAGTATTTTTCGGTCACCGGGCGGTTTTCGGTCACACACCGAATGGTTTGTGGTCGCCGAACGGTTGGTGACTACAGTACGTACCGAAAAGGATTTCGGAATCCGAACGGTTTTCGGTCACCGGGCGGTTTTTAGAAATCGATTTGTTTGCAATCACCGAACGGTTTTCCACCACCAAACCGGTATGTAGTCGGAAAACTTTGGTCACCGTACGGCACCCCGTCTTTCGGTCGCTCAACAGTGCCCGGGTGCAGCATGTGTTTTCGGTCATCGAACGGTTTCGACCACCGAACGTTTTTCG
Organism: Macrocystis pyrifera; assembly: GCA_031763025.1. Classification (NCBI taxonomy): domain Eukaryota; class Phaeophyceae; order Laminariales; family Laminariaceae; genus Macrocystis; species Macrocystis pyrifera. The sequence continues at coordinate 1,885,940 of JASSKH010000009.1, read as the reverse complement.
GTCGCCCAACAATCTTCGGGCACAGGATGTGTTTTCGGTGATCGAACGGTTTTCGGTCGCCGGACGAACGGTATTCGGTCACCGTATTATACAGTTTTCGGTCGGTTAGCGAAAGGGCTTTCGATTGGTCACCGAACGAGTTTTGTCCCCCCGGCGGTTTTAGTCCACCGAACGGTTTTCGGCCACGAGCGGTTTTTGGACGACCGAACCGTTTTCGGATATCCGTCGCCGAACGATTCGGTTGAGAAATCATGCACCTCACCAGCAGTGAAGCGGGCATCGTTTCGTATTCGTTAAAAAAGTGTTAATGGTTCCTCGCCGCTCATTCTACAACAGTCAACTCACAGGGGAAAATGTCGCCCTGAGCTATCCGCCCCGCCTGTGAAACAAAAGGTCGAACAAAGATGTACAACAGCCTGCTCGTCAATCAATATGAGGTACGACGTACACGTACTCGCATTACAGTACATGGCCACAAAAGGCACCTTGTGTTTGTGATCGTATTTCGTACGGTTGCGTCCTGTTGTTTTTCTCGCCGTGGCGTTAAACAGCTTTCAACCAGATCGAACGCCGGCCTTATACGTTCCGCGATTACGGAGACCGGTCCAAACTAAACAACAAAAACACACATAGTAAAGCAACAAACAACGTAATAAGTAGGGTAACTTCAACAAGACGAAGAATAGGAAGCTCAGGCCGCCGCCACCTTCCGTGCATACCTCATAGGATATCTGAAAGGTCCTGGCGAACGTCGACTCCACGTCGCCGTCGAAATCGAGCAGCTGTTGGAGACCTCTCCCTAGCGCCGGCTGGGCCTCTTTGAGGTCCTGAAATTACCCACCAAGCAGAGGTAACCCGAAACCGAACAATGCGTAACACGAAATGAAACGAAATATAAAATGGAACGTTACATAGAAAGGAAGGAAACATAAAATGGGACGTTACACAAAAAACGAAGCGAAACATAAAGGGAACGGACATACACCGAAACGAACCGAACCGAACAAAAAGGGTAGTGTCACGAAAAAACTTCGTATATATGACGGAATAACCGTTCCTGGTGTCGAAAACGAGTAGCGGTGTGTTTGCTTTTTTTTTTTTTTTTCGCTCCTCGCCTGTGGGCGATCGGCGAGAAAACCTTGAGTTACCTGTAGTTCAGTCTTGCGTCTGCGACTGTCGGTCGTTAAGCGCTTCTTTCTTATTTCACTAAAAAAAAAAAAAACGAAAATAAACGGAGCAAAACGGAAACTACAGTAAAAAGCGGAATGCAACGGACTTGGCCCTTCTAGCACTGCAGTCCCGTTTTGGGGACAAACTAGTCTAATTTCAAGTAATTTGTCCCCAAAACGGGGCTGCGGTTCAACAAAAGGGTTAAGATAGACGAGACGAAGCCGAGCGAACCTAGCCGGCTCCACGATAGAGCGAGAGAGCCCCCTAACCCTCAACTAGTTTTGCGTTAAAACGTCCACCACTGTACGAGTCTGACCAAACATGTTTTCAGTCTGAAAGCATCGCTGCTGCTGCCATACCTACCAGGTACACTACAGCTACAAGAAGAAAAAAAAAATAGAAAGGAAAGACAACCCCATGCTTCGTACCGTATATACCGTATATACCCAGGCCAAGAACTGCCTTCATCGTGTCAACCGGCAAAGCGCGTGCAAGCTCCAAGCCGGCAATGCCGACTTTCGGATCAAAACAAAAGCGTATTGTTGGTTTCACAGTTTACCCTCAACCCGACGTAGGGCGCACCCGTCCCCTCGTAAGGGATAGCGACCAAACCAACGACATATTGGATGTCATCAACCATTGTCAAGGAGCGGCATGAGCGGCCAGCGGTACCGGTAAGACTACCGAGTAACACTATCACACTGGGTGATAAGATAACACACCCCCTGGGACGAATTGCAGACCCGGTTTCCTCCAAAACATGCCTTAAGAGGGGGCACACACAACGAAAATGGTGGTTTCGGAAATATTTCGCCGAGAAGGTTACATAGACGCATCGCTCGGCGTACACGCCTTTCCGGTGGTCGAGAAACCCAGCCTTGAAAATCGTGCGAGGGGGTGTGTTATCTTATCACCCTAGTGTGATAGATAGTGTTATACGGTATACTGTGCCCGTGCCGTACAACTCCTTGCTTTCAACCATTGTAACTCGGACACCAACCATTGTATCACCCCCCAATCAAGCAGGGTACGTTGCTGGTAGGCGTCACTTTTCATCGGGCGTTTTCCCCTCTGGTTTCCCACGAGGGGTATGCTTGGTAAGTGGTATTAATAATGGTCGCTATCGAAACTGCGGTTTCGCCGCAAAAGTAGACCGATTTTCCAGCACCGACTACAAAAGCGAGCCAGATAAAGCCCATAAGCCTGCTAGCGACAGCGCTCGTTTCGCTCTTCGTGTATACATAGTACGAGCCGCGTTTACTACGACTCGGCCCAGCTTCGAAACAAAATGGATGAAATATACCTCGTACTTGACTCTATAAACCCTAGTAGCCCCTATAATCCTAACCCCGACCGCCTCGGAATTTTGTCGGAATATTTTTTTGTCGGAATTAGGATGTAATGAGGGTTTTGTGTGCACCGTCGACCATTTCTCCCAACTCTAACCCCGACCGCCTCGGGAATTTGTCGGGAATTTCTCGGAATGAAGTTGTATTGAGGACTTCGTGCACCGTCAACCATTTTGTCAAGTAAGCTGGGCCAAGTCGTGAAAAATAGCTAAAATACGTACATGCTGCTTCGTACTGTAGAGCGCAGGGCAGGAGCGCGTACCTCTAGTGTTGGTGTCGCCCCCATGACAAGCTTGTACACCACCAGCGGAAAACGGACGTCGAGAATAATTCTGCAGCATGAAAGACAATGCGGCGTGTTTGACGTGGGCACGCGGGGGAGGACGGGATTAATGAGGGGGGGAGGGGGGGGGGGTGTACTCATTGTCATGCATGGCCGTAGTCGTGTGGCCATAGACCCTCGCATCCTTACACTGCCGGGACGGAGCACGTCGGGTTTTCACCGACCAGGCACACATTGCTTGCACCAAGCGCGAAGCGCCGTGGGGTATTGGGCGAGTCGCATGAAGGGTGGGCTGCATCCTACTAAGAACCGCTTGTGAGGCGGATTTTCTTGCATATGGATAAGAGCATCAATGAATTGATTTAATTTCTGGTGTGGCCACTTCCAGAGGGGGGGGGGGGGGGGGGGTGTACTCGATAGAAGAGATGTACTCGATTTCATACATGGCCGGGGGGGGGGTGTACTCGATAGGAGAGATGTACTCGATCTCACGCATGGCCGTAGTCGTATGACCATAGACCCTCGCATCCCTACAATGCCGGGACGGAGCATGTCGAGTTTCATCGACCAGGCAGACACTGCTTGCACCAAGCGCGAGGCGCCGTGAGGTGTCCGGCGAGTCGCATGAAGGGTGAGCTGCATCCTACTAAGAACCGCCTGTGAGGCGGACTTGCATATGGATGACAGCTTCAATGAGTTAGTTTAATTTCCGGTGTGGCCACTTCCAGAGACGGCAATGGGAGTACTATGTAACTGCCTCTTGGGTGCCTTACCTTGAACACTACGTGATACGATCAATTCCCTTGTGCAGAGTAAAGGTTCCTTACTTCGCACAAATGATCTAACTAGACGACCAGCTGTGGGCGACCGCAAAAAAAAAAAAAAAAAAAAAAAAAAAAAAAAAACGGTACCCTGAATGTCTAGCTCACGTAGTGAGCGGCATGTTTTACAGCGTCGTTGCCAATCGACGCCAACCCAACCCATATATAATGGGGGGGGGGGGTACATGGCCGGGGGGGCAACCAAAACAATACCTGGTATGTCTCTGTTTTTGTAGATGACGCACGAGGCGCATGTCTTAAGAGGTCCCAGACGGCGGAAATTCGTTGTGTGTTTCTGTTATTTGGGTAGCGCACGAGGCGCATGTATGTCTTACGAGGTCCGAGATGACAGGGTGCATGCAGTCGAGCAGAACCAGGTACTCAAACGCGTGACAAAAAAAAAACGACGAAAAATACTGCGGCAGACGCAAGCTTCAAAATCGGCCAGCTGCACAGGCAGCAGCGCTGGCAAAGGTAGAAGGGAGATTGTTGCCACTGCTACTATACGCCGCTCGCGGTGGCTTGGCGCACTCGTCGAGAAGACGTAAGTGAGGCGGACGGTCCCATGTCCCCGTTACAGAGATAGCCGTAACACACGGGTGACAAGAAAACACCACATCTGTAAAACACGTGTGATAACATAACACCCCCCTACAACGACTTTCAAAACCGATTATTCCCGACAATCAGGCGGGGGGGGGGGGGGGGGGGGGGGGGGGGGGGGGGGGGGGGGGGGGGGGGGGGGGCAAGTGCCGAGCGACGCGGTTATGGAAAGATCTCGACGACTTATTTTCCCGACGCCACCATTTTTTTGTTGGGTACGCAGCAGCCCCCCCCCCCCCCCCCCCTCCCCCTCCCCCCTGGTTTCCGGAAAAATCGGCTCTGAAATTCGTCCCAGGGGGGGGGGGTTATCTTATCACAGGGGGGTGTTAATCTCATCACCCGTGTGATAGGGTAGATTCTGAAACAGGGCTCTACTAGTGTTGGATATCGTATATCGAAAGTTTGTTCGGGGTATCGTATATCGAACGTGTTTTGCCTTGCACCCCCTCTGGCATCCCCGTGTTTTTTATGCCGACACTGAACGAAAGCTTCCTTTCTCTGTCAACTATTTAAATCGTGTCGTACTACGTTCACGTATGTACAGCGCCGTAGTGTTGGTTTGGTTCTTCGGCATCGTATCGATTTATTGGTTTTCGTTTTTTTTTTTTCCCGGGAACGTATCGAGAACTCAATTATCGATATTCGATATCCAACACTACTATTATCTATCGATATCCGCAAGAATGCATCCATCATGGTGCACGCAACACGCAGGGGTGCAAGCTACGCACACGCCAGTGACTCATCATATCGTACTTCGAATTATAGGAGTTTCTGTACCGTCTATCGAACTATCGAAACTATTTTCGAGTTATCGAAACTATTTTCGGTATGATCACATGTTTTGTTATGTTCGAACCATATATATATCGAAAGGGGGCTATTTTCTGACCCTTTGGGCTCCTCAAGTGAGCAACCACTATTGATAGTATACCAGTCAGTATGATGTTTTTTACCATTAATTGTATTCACTGCTGTAGTATATCGTGTGCCTCGTAGGCGGAATTATTGTATTATCGTATCGCAAGTTTCGATATATCGTTCGAAAACACTACATAAAAAAATAGTATCGTACCGAAAAAAAGTTCGATAAACTCGACAGTAGTCCGATAAGTCGATAAACGATAACGATACGGAAAAGCGATAAAAGTTCCGAACGCCTCCGGGCGGGGATGGGGGGGGGGGGGGGGTAGCAGAGGACACAGCAGCACACGACTGAAGCCAGTCCCCGATATATTTTACCAGCACCTGGTTGATATTACTTCTTTTTATTAATAGTGTCACGTTCAATAGAGCGCATAGAAAATGGTGGGCGAACAAACTTCTTCCACCTCATGTTTCAAGTGAAATAAGCCACCACCCCTGCAAGGCACCACCCCTACCGTGGCAAGCGAGCTGCCGCAACGCTAGCTACGAGTGTATGTAGTGCAGGCACCAAAACCGTGCCAGGCGGTGCGGCCTCATCGCGGTATCAACCGCCAAGTGAGGGCGGTGCAAGCAGTACACGACCGCAGCACCAGTAGCATAACCCCTGCGTGCGTTACGCCCAAGGCATGCCTTAAAGAACGCCTTAGAGCGCCCTTTTCCAGCAGAGGGTTGCCTTGATTGGACTACGGGGGAACAGAGTAATCAGAACCAAACATGCTCGGTAATATTCCTGGACTATACCAAGGTTTTTGTGTGTGTATATATATATATATATATATATTTTATCCATCACTTCTACTTCCCAGCCCACTCGTAGGAGGTTTTACCCTGGACGATCTTCTGGACAAGCCGTGGTCACAGGTGTCCTTGTTACTATGGCCCCCCGCCATCCAACTACTAACTATCATGGGGGTACATATTACGGGGGTCCGTAGTCAACGGGACCAAATTTTGTTAGTAAAATTAGGTAAATATACAGGTTTTTATGTGTACCATAGGTCCTGTTAACTATGGACCCCCGCAATAGTAATCGGGACCAAAAACGCCTACTAAAAATACTGGAAAACATGTATTTTTTTATGTGTATGATGGGTCCTGATAACTGTGGTCCTCCGTCATAGTGTAGACACAAAAAACTACGCCGGGTGGTGCGGCCGTATATAATGTTATCAACCGTCAAGCGAGGGCATGCAGCGGTACACGACTACTACAGCACCATGCGGCGGCGTTCGCGTCGGAACTTTCCACGGATTTTATCCAGCCTGGGTACACGAACCCCCTTGCGTACTTCAGCAGTCAGCAGCCCGGGCCGCCTCGTGGGGCCGATTCTGTCGTAGTCGCCGCTTGTTTTCGACACGTTTTTTTCCTCTTTTAACCCTTTTCGGACCGCGGTCCAGTGTTGGGGACAAAACTACTACAGTACTTACAATTTGAGTGGTTTGCCTTCAAAACGGGGCTGCAGTTCTAAAAAAAGGGTTAACGTGATGGTATTGCCTACTGAGATATAGGGGTAGAAGATCGATCGACTACCCAGCCCACGGCAAATCCTGATAACACTCTCCCCCCCTCTGAACGGCGGGAGCTTTGGGGCGTCGGCACCACCGCATACGGCGGTAGGCTGACCTACCACAGCTTCGTTTCATAGTGCCTGGGGAACCAGGGAGATATGTCTTTAGGGACCGCACGCGCAAGCGTTTCTTTAAAAGAAAACGTCCGAAGTGAGATTCGAACCCGTGTCCTGCCGACGACGCCAAATGTGATGGTATTGCCTACTGAGCTACAGGGGTAAAAGATCGATCGATTACCCAGACCAGGGTACTCCTTACACCATCAAGGCGTGCCTTCAAGTCTCGAAGCAGTCAATATTAATAGGACAGGACTGCGCGCAAAATCAAAGGCACGCCTTCAAGCTCCAGAGGGGTAAACACGAACCAGGTGCATAATAGTAGGACATGACTAGACATCATCCTTGGAGTTACGCGAAGCGGCGCAACAAGGCTATAGGGTTGTCTGCACAATGATGATAGCGCACGTACGTTGCTCTCGCTTTTTACATACGCACTCCTTGAATTCTGCAGGTTCGGATTTTGTCCCGCCCATATACAGGATGTGTATATCCTTCCTGCATGAAGACGTACAAAACCCGTAGTATGCGCGATCGAAGTACCATACATACGCAGCATAACCAGGCCGTATAAAACGATGGTGTTGCTACTGCTGTAGAATGAGATAAAGCCTGCCAAGATGAGCTTCGAGGAACTCCTTGATCTCACAGCTGTTGTTTTCAAATTGTATTAATACGAGGATATCTCGAGCTGGTCCTTGTTCGTTTTTTTTTTGTTTGTTTTGTTAGTAAAACTGCTCTGGTGGGACAGGCACAGAACGAAAAAACAATTTTCTTGCGCATTAGTTTTGGGAGGCTTCCGGTTGGACACTGCCTCGAATCATCCCCGGCCTCGCCCACACCTCGAACATAAAGAGTTGCGCATTGACAGATCAAGGCATGCCCTATCCTCTATGTATGCTTCGGGCAGCCGTGGAAAACATCGTGTAAGAGACCATCATGGCTATTACGGGGGACCATAGTAAACAGGACCAAATATTGTTAGTAAAAATACCTAAATATATAGGATTTTATGTATACCATAGGTCCTGTTAACTATAGACCCCCGTGATACGAACTCCACCAATACGAGTAGAGGCAGCATATTTGTAACTGCCGTCAACTTGTGTGCGTTGGTGGAAGGTGGATGGTAGGATTACGGGGGGGTAAAGTAGTCAGGACCTCATCATGTACACAAAAAACTATATCTTCCACTATTTTTACTAAGCATATCTTGGCCCTCACGACGACAGTAAGTTCCCCCGTAGCAGTTAGAATAATTGTTGTCGATGCTGCAGTTGTTATTGTGGCGTATGATGTTGGTCCGCTTCGATTTTTTCGTTACATTCCTCGCGATCGTGTGTGTAGATAGTTGCTACGGTGATCGAAACAGTTAAAAAAAAATAGCTATTGTTATTGTAGTAACAATAGAAAATGGTGAACAAGCCCCCACCCATTGTAGATGGCGATGCCGAGAAGCATGCCAACCAATTCGAACTCCTCCTCCGCCTCCAGCGAGTCGCTGTTGAACCACAGCGCACGCGTCTCCTCGTCGTGCTTGAGCATGGAGTACTTGGGGTCCAGCAGCTCACGCAGCATCACCTGAGACGACCAAACCAAAAAAGTAGACAGCGCACCAGGTTAAGGTCAACCTACTCCTATGAGGTTGCACGCACGCGCGATCAGCCGGAGACTTTCACCAGGGGCTACCTAAACCTACCCCCGCGTTGATTCGATGGAAATCAACGCGGCACCTCGTCGCCGAGACTGGTTACTCCGGAAAACAAGAAACAGAACTACAGCGGCGTTGCTGCGCTGTCACCTGAAAATATTCCTTCTGCAGCCCTCCTTCGTCGACACCCTCCTCGCCTACAAACTGCACCCTTAAAGGCTTCTTCAGGTCTTCGTCGGGCAGCATGACCAGCGCCTTTCATGAACGGAATACGAAATAATAAAAAAAGGGGGACACAAACAGGCCATCCCCCGAAGAAAAACGCGCAAATCGCCCGTGAGAACCGCAGCACGGCAAGGGGGCAGGCAGGCAGTGAGGGGAATACAAGCATATCAGGGGTGGTGCGGTGCAGACAGAGTGAGTGACTGATGACGCCAAATTCACACTGGGGTGGAGGTCGGATGCAGAAATAGCGCGATACTGCCGCTGGCTCGCCGTGAGTCGCTAGACCCCACGAAAAAATAGGTTCAATAAGCATTTCGTTTGCTGCTTATTCCCTGCAGTGCTTTTGCCGGGGGAAAAAAAAACAAGCAAACGAAAACAGACAAACGCATGGTAGATAGGAAGTCTTCATTCATGCGCAAAATGTCGCAAGGTGGCGATTGCAGCGCCAACACAGACGTGGAAATGTGGTGAGAGCTGAAGCTTCGTTTTAACCCTGCCCGCCCGAGAACAACAAATAAACATAAACACTCGGGGCGGGGACACGGACGACACTTCCCCTAAAACTATCCCGGGTGGGCATATGTAGTAAGAATCAGAACCCACGATGAACCCGAAAAACATGTATCCCCCTATCTTCACGCACCATATTTGGTTCTGATTCTTACTACATATGCCCACCCGTAATACTGTACGTACGTCCACTGGGTACAACGAGTCTATATCGCCCTGCTAACCCTCGTCGTGACGCTGCTCTAGTTGTTCAAACGTTCAAACATGCAGTCGCATGCAGGATCCAAGCAACCAAATAACGACAGCCTGCATTGCAGTACGTACGGTATTGCGCTGCAGTACAGGGCTCTACAACCACAACTGTTTTGTTTTAGTATGAACTCTCAAAATACACACGGGCGGTGCAATCAATCGAATAGCATACATCGTCTGCCGCGCTCCAAACATAACCATCTCGTTCACGCCGCGCTTTGAAAAAAAAGACACCTCTTTCATATACATACCTCGTACAGCAGTCGGCGCATTCAACTCAATAGCCATAAATAATCACTTTTCCCCCTTTTTTTCTCCCCCCCCCCCTCCCCCGTATATTATATACCTGGTATATGTATATACCGTAGGTTGGGTTGGCGTTGCTTGGCGACGACGCTATAAGACACGCCTCTCACTGCGTAAGCTAGACAGCCAGGGTACCGTTTTTTTTTTATGCGGTTACCACGCCTGGAGGTCGAGATAGATCATTTTTGTGCGGGGAGAACTTCTACTCTGCACAAGAGGGATTATCGTATCACGTAGTGTGTTCGTATATGGTGAGGAACCCACGAGGCAGTTGCATAGTAAACTCATGGCTGTCTCTGGAAGTGGCCACACCAGAAAATAAGTCAAGCATTGGTGCTGTCATCCACACGCAAGAAAATCCGCCTCTAAAGCGGTTCTTAGTAGGATGCAGCAACACCTCACATCGCTTCGCGCTTGGTGCAAGCAATGTCTGCCTGGTCGGTAAATATGCTCCGTCCCGGCATTGTAAGGATGCGAGGGTCTATGGTCATACGACCACGGCCATGCAATATAATGAGTACCCCCCCCCCCTCCCCTATTATCCCATCTGTTTTCTTTGCCCTACTCCTCCGGCCCCCTCTCTCGAAAGACAAAAAGCAAACTTTTTCACACGGTGGTAGTTCTTGCCTACCGCCCTGGTCGTATATACAAAGGACGTTTTGATGGCCACAATACGATAACATGTACCAGGTACCTTCTATCTTACATTTCCGGTCAGACTGTTACGTACGTACGGCATGCCGCCCGTCGGCAGGCGCGATGGCTCCACTCACGAGCAACGAGTCTTGCACGATCTTGCTCCTTCTCACTCGCAGCACGAGGTACGGTGTAATCGCCAGGCCCATATCGCCCAGATTCCCGAAGACCATCGCCTCCTGGACATAGAAACCCCGCCACATCAATTGACCCAAATAGCGACAAATATTAAGGCGACGTACCGGGGGGAGGAGGGAAGACACCTATCATGACCACGGCTTGTCCAGAACACCACCGAGGGTAGACACAGTAGCACCCCACACGAGCTGAGCTGGAAAGTAAACACAATGGTTAAAAGAAACTAAAAAGTAAGTACAAGAGAGAGGTCGAGGCGGTTGGTATGTGTGACACTGCATAAAACGCGCCAGACGTGGGCGCAATCCTGCCTGTGCGTGTCGCGAGCAAAACTACAATTAACATACATATTATCAATCGACTCCTTGGGGCTGCTCGGTATATGCCGCCGCAAAACCGGCCGTCGCCACCAGAATCACGCGAGAAAACACTGGCAAAATATCACCTCGACCGACGCTCGATATGCAAAACCATAACACGTCGCCACCAAAATCAGCGAATATCTCAACCGCCGTCCGTCCATCGATCTGCGGGTACCGCTGACGCGATGCTCCACCGAGAGACGACCGCTCCAGAAGCGGTCTAGCGCGGCGTCCCCCCTCTCAGCAAAGCAGGGGGCATGGTATCTAGGCGGAGGTGGGGGCCGGTACCTTCTGCTACGAAAAAAGGTCCGTCACCACACTTTTCGATATTCTCAGTTGTTATGATGGTTGAATATATCCGAAAAAATAAGCATCGTTTGCATATTAGTTATCAATCCAACCGGTCCTAATTTCGCGAAAAAGAGTGGTACAAATTAAGGCAAGCGCCAGAGGGGAGAAGGGAAGGCACGTGTGACCTGACCACGGCTAATCCAGAAGGCGGCTTATAAAAAAAAAAAACGGAAAGCGGCTTATCCAAAAAACCAGATGGCGGCTTTATCCAAAATAGGTCGCTGATAGAGCGAATAAGACAATCTACGAGTTGTGCAGAAAACTGTTGTAAAAGTCATCACTAAAAAAAAAAACTAATAAAAAAAATGAAAAAGGTGGATACACTGCGTACGCTACAACTACAAGTATGTCTATTTACGCGTTGGGTCTCGCGGATCGTGATACGCACGACAAAACGCGACCTTGTTTCGCAGCTGTTGAGGCTTTATTTCACAAAACAAAACAAAAATACGCCCCGCCCCTCCGTCAAAGCTGGTTGTTCTTGTGGTGCGGGCTCTCACCTGAACCTCGTTGTTGATCGTTCCCCGCATCTGCACTTGGCTGTCGAGACTGAGGACGGCCGCTTTGCTGGCAGGGTCCAGGACCTCTCCGAACGAAATCAGAGACTTGAACTGCGTCGGATTCTGCTGACGCGGGAAGGCACAGCAACCAAATAAAGCCGTCATGTGGACACCACGACGGGGAAGGATCAAATGCTGTCAGGTTCACGATACCGTACCGCACCTTACCGTACCGTACCCCATGGCACCATACCATACCATACCATACCATACCATACCATACCGGACCGGACCGAACCGTACCGCACTATTGTACCATACCGTACGATACGGTACATTACCGTGCCATACCGTACCATACTGTACCATACCGCACGTACCATAACGTACCATATTGTACCATACCGTATCCAAATGTATCGTACCGTGCAAGCGGGCAGGCTCATTGTTATGCTGCTTTCTCGAGGTGACCGAGATCCTCTGATAAATGCATGCAAAACGAAGCGCTTCTTCGATGCACGAGAGCCGGGGGGGGGGGGAGAAGGCACTCTGGCAGCGGGAGCCTGCAAGTCGTACATGTCGAGATAGGTCTAGCACGCCAGGTCTATCAAGACGAGAGTCGCAGCATGCGAGCGTTCACTCTTCGTTTGTTCGTTTCCTGTTCGATTTTCTTGTGGTTTGGTTCGGTTGGGCTTGGTTTGGTTTGATTTGGTATGGTTTGGTTCACTTATTTGATTCGGTTTGAATAGGTGTGGTTTGGTATTCTTTGGTTTGAATAGGTTTGGTCGAATAGGTTGGATTCGGTTCGGTTCGGTTCGGTTCAGTTTGGTCTGATGAAAAATTATCGTTCCGGTTCGCTGCGGTGCATGCATGCCACTGCGCCCGTCCCTCCTTGCCAGGGCTCCACCAAGAGATCGTCAGGAGCAAGGCGAATAAACCTCTGGATAGACCCCTGTCTGCTCTCGACAACGCCACAAGATGGTGAGTGGTGAGTAATATTGGTGTCCAACATTTCAACAACACAATAAATGACACCTCAGCTACTTGCGAGCTCACCGACTGCAGGTGGTCCAGCCTCCAGTCCTTGTAGACTTCGACCAGCGACGGCCGGTGCGAGAACACCTCCGAGTTGATCGCCTCGCTGTAAAAGGCCTCATCCTTCACCTGGAGGTGGACAGATCACGATCTAGAATCGTATAGGACAGCTCACGATCTACTTGTAGATCATCTGTAACCGGTATCTGCCGTCAAGATATGTAGCGCAAGATCCGCACCCAACATATCCCATGTTTGCCGTTATGATATGATGTGCAAGAGCTGCATCATACATATCACCATCTACAGTAGATCATAGATATCCTGTGCTTGGTCGTTATGGTATGTCGCGCAAGAGCCGCATCATACAGATCGCGATCTAGATCCTATGAAGCCTATGCTTGCCGTTGTGAAATGACGTCTAAGAGCTGCATCATACATGTCACGATCTAGATCATAGAGATCCTGTGCTTGGCCGTTATGATATATTGTGTAAGATCCGCATCATACAGATCACGAGCTAGATCTTCCAGATTCCGTGTTTGCCGTTACGACATACCAGCTGGTACCGTGCAAGAGGAGCCGCATCAATCTATACAGAATCCATAGGACAAACACGTGCGCAAGAGCCGCATCATACAGATTTCTCTCAACAAACATGATCCACATCATGCTAGACCCTGCAGGCTGTATAACTCAGGGATAACTCCCTACTGTAGATCCCGAAGTAGGGGTATGATAATACCCGATGTGATACTAATACTACTATTAACACTGCAATACAAAATTCAGTGAGCGCGAAGAAAGCATTCCCAGCTAAGAACGCGTCTCGCGCCTATGAGCAGATATCAAGCAGCCCCTTGCCCACGGGTACTAGCTGCGGTTGTTACTGCACGCACGGAGCAAGCGCTTCATGACCAAATAGGAGTCACGGGTCACGGTTGCTGCAGACAACAACCGCGCCTTGATTAAAAAATACCAGCGAGGCCTGCCTGCGTACGCCAAGAACGTGCCCGAACAAAAAAAAAAAAAAAATCGACAAAAAAATAAAACGCGGATTTTACTCAAGCTTCCATCTGGGGTTTCCATCCGAGCGCCATCGGATTCACAAAAAAAAAAAAAAAGAAACCCTCCTTGCTGTCGCTGTATGTAGGCCATACCAGGCATACTATAGGGCTAGAGTAATCACAGCAGTTAGCGTAGCGTCGGAGATGCGGGTTAGTTGACCCTTTTAGGGCCAACTGCTTATGTGCAGTCCAATTTCGGGGACAAACCACTCAAATTTTTAGCAGTTTGTCCCCAAAATGAGACTGCACATAAGCAGCTTTTTAAGCAGTTTGTCCCCAAAATGAGACTGCACATGAGCAGTTTTTTAAGCAGTTTGTCCCCAAAAATGAGACTGCACAAAAGCAGTTTTTTTAAGCAGTTTGCCCGCAAAATGAAACTGCACATAGCATTTTTTTAAGCAGTTTGCCCCCGAAATGAGACTGCACATAAGCAGTTTTGTAAGCAGTTTGTCCCCAAAATGAGACTGCGTGCCACATAAGCAGTTTGTTTAAGCAGTTTGTCCCCAAATGAGACCGCACATAAGCAGTTTGCCCGAAAGGATTGAATCATTTCCTCCTGCAAGACCCATTCCACTCACATTCCCGAGTGATTTGTCCTGAAAAAACCTCGCGGCCCCTGGTACGAAGGGGTTACAAATGTCTGCTACTCGTGTATATTGTATTCTATTATATGCACCAGTTCCAGGTATGTGGTCACAAACATCGGTTCATCTTTGTTTTCGTTCGTTCGTCTGGGCCGCGTCAAGGGACTGATGTACCAGCATGTGACAAAAAACATCGCGAGCAGCTGCTGTAGACCCGTGCTGCAGCAGTATACACCCCCGCCAAACAGCAGTCAACACACGTACACCGGCTACTTCCTGCCTGTGTGCAGCCGTGCGCAGTGACTGAACGGTCGAGCTGTACCAGGTATACAAGTATCCCTTTTACTGCCGCACTGCGCATGTAACTACTGTAAATCCGACACTAAGCCAGACTAATTAGTCCCCAAAAACGCGGGTGCCGGTCTTAAACGGGCTACAGACTAACACCGCACCTTTGGGGCCTTCTGATTGGCCACGTACAGAAGGCGGATGAACCGAACCGCCGTCAAGACTGCGGACGAGTACCCGCCAGAGTACAGCTGAAGCGCCACGGACTGGTGAACGGCGCCCAGATACCTGTCCAGCAGAGGCCAGCACAGCACAGCAGCAAAGGAGCACAGAAAAAAAGCAGCAGCACAAGTAAATCAGCAGCAGCGCGCCACCTGGTGTGAGGCAAGCAGGAGAGGTGCATCACACCGTCCGTCAAAGAGCACCGTACTAGTAGACTGCGCTCAAAGAGAGCGCCAAACAAATCTTTGGGGGAGCTATGTACGCCCACGGAAGAAATGCTGCGCGTGTGAACGACAGCTTCAGAGTGACGACGGTAGACCCCGGGTTATCACACGAGTACTCAGCAGGCCTCGACGGCACGTGTAACTATCGGCACAGCAAAATACTCCTTCACTGCTGTTGTCTCGCGTGGATGCGAGAGGCAAGGAACGCCCCTCGATAACGCAAACAATGAGCCTCGATGTCAATGTTGAGGCGATCAGGAGACCACTACAGCAGCAGCAGCAGCAGCAGCAGCAGTTCTAGAGCCCGGGTGTTCTTACGACATACTAGGCCACCGCACATCGAGGTTGGAATGGGGGATGCATTCGGACCGTCCTCCCTTCCCTCCTCGGACCGAACGAAGAGAATATTATAACACTCTGTGAATAGAAGGACCGTACGCACTATGACGTGAACATCAAACATATATTATATTCACGGCCATAGCGGGACGCAACACTGCCCTCCAGCAGCCGCGACCTGAGCACCCCCCATACCGCTTGCAAACATACACACGTTCAACTATGTACGAAAATATAAGCAACATTATTGATATGTATAAGAATCCAAACGGTAGTTTTATTTGGAGGCGGAGTGACAGGAGAGATAGGATCCCCCTTTTCATGATCTAGGTCAATCGGGGGGCAGATAGATCTATCTGTCAGTTGTAAGATCTGCAAGATCCGTACATCAACGTTCACAGGGAGGTAGGTCTCTGTGCGGCACGGCTCTTTCGCACGTATTTGGGGGTTGAGATCTGTCTATCTGTATGATACGGCTCCTGCATAACATCAAAACGGCAATTATACGACAAAGATGATCTAGATCGCGCTCTGTGCGACATATGCAAACACTCCCACAGACGAACCTGGTAAACCTCTCCTTCTCCAGCCCCTCAAAAAAGCTGCAGAGAGCCGCTCTCCCCTCGAACGTTAGCCCCGAGGCCAGCTTGAACAGGATGCCCAATACACCCTCAAAGTCGGGATCCTGTACTTCAGGGTGTTCCAAAACTTCGGGGTGGGAGGGGGTGGGCGGGCGTGTCCAGGACTGACGTCAATCTTCAGCATGGCGTACCGCTGTACTGCTTGATGTCGATCGTTCTTCGTACGTGTAAAAAAATAGTTCACTTCGTGCATGCGATCGGGTGTCGTCATCGCGCGACTCAGCGCCCGTTGAAAGGCGGACATCACGGGTTGCACCTGGAGCAGCAGCAGCAGCAGCAGCAGGAGCGGCAGAAGAAACAGCCAACAGCGGCCGCAGTGGCAGCCGTAATCGCGGCAAGAAAATGCCCGCCTTCACGCAGCACACATGCTTGCTCGCATATGATTCGACGCGATACAATGCCTTGGCTCCGCCACATATACAGCCAAATAGCATATAGCAATACGCAATACCATATATATATATATGGTACTCCGAAAAAGTGCTACATTCAGCAGCAGCACTACAGAGCAGTACTGACTGTCTTGAAGTACGCTCTCCTCTGAAGCGAACCGCGGCCTCGCATGGTAGTGCTGTAAATCGTTTCGATATGTCGTATCGAACGTGTTCCGCCCTCCATCCCCTGGCATCCCCGCGTTTTTTAACACACCTCTGACAGAGGATCGATTCCCACTTGATTATCCGGATTTTTCACAGCAGATAGGTACAGTAGATCCCTGATATGAATGATCTGTATGATCTACCTCATGTTGCCGAGTGGGAGCCATATAATTGCGTGATATAGGACATGTTCGCTGGGTTGGGTATGTCCCAAACAGATCCTACACAGCACCTCAGAACAGCAGGTCGGTATCTAGATGATCTATCTGTAGACAGATCAGATAGGTCATGATGTGTCCGAGGTGGGCTTTTACGAGCGAATGCGAGAGTCTAGTTTTGACGACGCCAAAAAAAAGGAACCCGATTCGAAATCGCCGTGCGACGGCAGTATCCACGTAACATGTATCTACGTGACATGTTCTACGCACGACCGGTCTGAATAAGAACGACTGCCCTAAAAAAGAGACTTTTCGACGAACTGAAAAAATACATAGACCGACAAAAAAATCAGCAGAAAGAAGAGCAGCAGAAGGACAGGGCCGCGGGAAGGTAAAGCGCCAGGCAGTGACAAGCCCAACCAGGACGGGAGAGGAATCGACTGCGGAGCCGGGCTGGACGCGAAGCCTGGTGGTCGTGGTAGTGGTGTTACGGTGGTTGGTCGTGGTACTGCCGTACCTCTTTTTGCGGCAGCAGCAGCAGCAGCTGCCAGCAGCAATCAGTACAGAACGGTACGATGGCATCCCAGCAGGAAACCAGCGAGGGGCCGCGGCACAGGTGGGATTAATCAGTGTGGCAGGCGGTGTGCGGAGAAGAGCCGTTTGCCGCTTCTCGTATAGTGCCGGTATTGATGGCTGACGCATATATACCGGCACTATGTATACGTAGAGGGACCACTACTCTGTACACAGCAGCACAGTATAATTACGAGAGGCCATACCAGGTAGTAAATAGGATCAAATATTGTTATTAAAAACAGGTAAATGTATAGGTTTTTGTGTGTACCGTAGGTCCTATTTACTATGGCCCCCCGTAATAGTACTCTGTACTCGTTTATACACCAACCAGTACCTGGTACATATCCCGTGCATAAAGTATATTTCAAGTGATATATATATATATACACCTGGTACTTCAGGACCAGGTACGTCATACATACCTGGTACAGCAGGTATTAAAGCCTATCTTCTCGGACTCACACTATATCCTGAGACGAGACAACATCAGCTACTCAGCATTGGATTGTCCACGATAAGTAACTGTCCACCATCCACCAGCGCACAAAAGTTGACGAGGGTTAAAAATATCTTGCTGGGCGAGATCCTAGCCACAGCTAAACTATCTTTTATGCTGGCACTGAACGAAAGCTTCTACAGTGTATCTCTTTCAACTATCGATTTCGTATCGATCATTAATACCGGTAGTGTTTTTTGCTATACAGTGGGTACCCCGAGTTAAGAGCATTCGGGGGATAAGAACGGTCCAAAAGGGCTTGTCACATAACACAAAATAATAAGAGCGGTTTTCCTTACATCCCCTAGACCCGCTCTTAAGCCGGGTCTCCCATGCCTCCGCACCACTAAAAACCCCGAATAAAAGCTCAACGAACCCCGAACCGGGCGCACCGATACCGAGCGACCTACAGCAATGCCCTGTGCAGCCGGAGTGCACTGCTGTAGAGCTCTACTAGATAGTACCTCGCTTAGTCATCGTTCGTTTTTTACTCTTTTCGTGTTTGTCCCATGCGGGCGTACAGCAGTAGCTTGTACCTTCATGCCCTATGCACCCTATGCAGCAAGCCACGTCAAAGGAACGGTGTGCGGTATGGAGGAGACCGCAGTGCTCCACGAACAGCGGGAAATATATATGTAGCAAAACAAGACTCGGGAACTACGCACGTACTGCACATTGCACAGCTGAGAACTGCAGTGCATACGGCTGCTGTGCTCGCTGTGGTATGGTGTCTTTCCTGTAAACATAGTTGACGAAAGCAGGACGGAGACGACAGACAGGGTAGCGAGGTACCAACCAGACCGACTGCAACTGAAGTAGGTAGAAGCTGGCTATGCTACTCGTACCACACGAAACTGCTGCGGCTACCTGGAGGGTGCTTTTTGTTTTTTCCTGTCGTGCTTCGGTTTGCCCGTTCTTTCCCTCGGTTCTTACGTCTTACATTACTCTGATGTTTATCTGCAGATATATTGTTTCTTCAGCTCGTTCTATAGAATAGTGTCTGCCACAACCCCTGCGGGGGGGGCACGACAGTTCTTTTCTCTTCTTTCTTCCTTTTTCTCCACCAATTTGTTCTTTCTTTCTAATATTTTCTCTCTTCCATAGAATGTGTGTGTCGTGTCTATCGTATCCAATACTATGGAATGACCTTGCATTGTCTACTCTGCTTACTGTAGAACAATCTAGTATCTGTGGCGTAGTTTTGTGACCACCGAACTTGTATCTCTTCTATTTGATAGGATTGAAGAATCGGCACGGACACTGGTTGTGCTGGATGTCGACGGGTAGAAAGAACGGGTTAATGTGAAGAACACACACATACATCATATTTGATTTTGGCAAAAATGTCGAAATGCATTGTGTCAGGCCATGCTATCATGCATGCACGCATACCTGGTGCGTCGGAATATTGAAAAGGCATTGCGATATCATGCATGCACGCCTCTCTGGTTTGTCGGAACCCGCTTCAACCAACTTCCAACTCGGACAAAAGTCATCTACGTACAAGCTACAGTCAGTAGAGATGAATGTCACCCTATTTTAAGAGAGCGCTTTTGCTCTTGTCCTGGGATAAGAGCAAACATGTCAGGATACATGTGCAAAATGTGCGCTGTCAAGGGTGTAGGGCCGAGTGTTCCACACTAACACCTAATGTTTTGGTGTCAGTCAAGGCATGTCAACGCAAAGTTGCTGTCTGTCAAGGGGTGAAAGTGCTGTCTGCTGACATCTTTGGATGAGAGCAGTGCTTTCATTGATGGTGCTGCAGTCCCTTTTTGGGGACAAACCACTTAAATTTTTAGTGGTTTAGTCCCCACAACACAGGACTGCAGTTCTATAAGGGTTGTGCAGCTAAGAGCGCCTGTTTTGGCTCGTCACAAGGCGCTCTTAACCTGGGGTACCCACTAACTGCTGTACCGCCGTCTCGAACTCGATTCTAATTGGTAGATGCTTGAAGTATATACCAGGCATCACAGAGCATGAATCTTGAGAGCACGAACCACGATGGTAAGCATGAAGCACGGAGTGGTCTCTCACCTAGCACTATTGCCCGCACGTCCGCCCTCTCCCGCGTGCTAACACCCCCGCCTCCGTTAATCCGGGCACCCTCTGCCGCTGCTTCTACCGCTACCCCTTCCGCTGTTGCTACTGCTGCCATCGCTGCTGTTGTTGCTGCTGTTGCCGCTGCTGTGCTTGTTGCCTCTGACCCCCCCCCGCCACCCCCCCCCCTGCCGAGGAAGCTCTCCATGTATAGCTCCTGCGCCAATGCCTCGAGAGCGTTCAGGACGGCGCCGGTGACGGCGTCCGCGTTCAGCTTCCGGAGCAGCCTCCACACCTCCGCCGCCGCCGCGACGTCCATCCCCACCGAAGACCGGTCTGCCCAGCCCCGACAAGAGGGA
Source organism: Macrocystis pyrifera (assembly GCA_031763025.1). Taxonomy (NCBI): domain Eukaryota; class Phaeophyceae; order Laminariales; family Laminariaceae; genus Macrocystis; species Macrocystis pyrifera. The sequence goes on along the minus strand of JASSKH010000009.1, from coordinate 1,865,550 downwards.
GAAGGCTGCTCGGTAGCGACGGCGGTAGCGGGTCCAGCAACAGCAGCAGTATCGATAGCAGACCGGGTGGTTTTTGTGTCTACTTCCGCCGTTGCATCAACATTATTATTAATAGTGATTGCATCGGTGGCAGCATCCGACGGTGCATCCGGCTCAGCATCCGCCTCGCCATCGGCATCGCTGGCGATCGCAGGGGTGCGCTTTGGCGAGGTGACCTCTGCTAATGGGGTGGTTCCTTCTTGGAGATGGGGCATGAGCGAGAAGCTGGCGGATACGCAAGCCGGGTTTGAGAGCGTCCTGCCCAAAAACCGTATCAGTTCGCGGAAGCCCTCTTTCGTCGTGCGGCCGACCTCGATCAGCTCTTGGACCCGCTCGGGCGTGATCAGCTCCACGGCAATCCCCTCCTCCTTCTTCTCTTCCTGCTCTTGTTCCCTGATTGTTGCTTTGGGGTCGCTTTGCTCTTGGTCTTTGCCAGCTCCGACGACTTCGGCACCAACAACACTAGCAGCAGCAGCTGCAGCAGGAGTCGTAGCAGCACCAGCAGCAACAGAAGTCGTAGCAGCACCAGCAGCAGTAGTCGTAGCAGCACCAGCACCAGCAGAAGCAGTAGCAGTAGCAGTAGTGCTGACGGTGATGGTATCCTCGGGTAGCTGTTGGCCCGGAGATCGTGCCGCAATCTCTACGCGCTCAGCACCAGAAGAAGGTGTACCCAGCGGGACGGTCTGCTTAAGCAGGCCGGAAGGGGGTGCTTGGCTCCTGCGCTGGTGGATCGCAGCCCCATCTGCCTGGTGGTGACCTGCGTCTGCTGCAGCTGGAGCAACTGGAGCTTGTCGGGCCTCACTTTCGATTGCAACAACCAGATATCGAATCGTGGCCTCGACTTCGGAAAGGTCTGACTCGGCTAGCTCTTGGAAGCCTTGGTTCAGACGTTCGTCGACAGGATCGACCGGCATCCGTGGGTCAGGCATCTTCCTTGTGCGTTGTGGGGAGGTATCACTCCGCCCTGGCCTTCTTTCGGAGAAGATGAGCTTCAGCAGCCCCGTGTTACGAAAAACAAAAAATTATCATATAAACCCCTCATAATTCATAATTTAAATAATTTCATACAACACTCAAAATCCAGCAGAAGCACAGGCACGAAGGAGCTTTGGTCCGGCCCGACCAGTCCAACGACCTACTAATAGTTGCCGCTGCAACACCATTCATGCAAGACTTGCCACAGGTCACCAGGATCAGGGTTGCAAGATAATCGGGTCAGCGGATACCTCGATGTCATTGCGAATGGAAAATGATTTTTCGAAATACGACGAACAACGACAACAAGAGGCTGTGATTTGGCTGCTTATCAAGCACCGTCTCCAAAGGTTCCTGGTTGCGAAAGCAAGCCACGACAAGCGAAGCGATGGGCAGATCGTGTCGTCCATCCTTCCAGAGACGAGCCTTTTGATCGATCAATGCCGGCAGCACTACGCTGTCGTGACCAAAGCAGGTGCGCTGAACACACAGTCCGCGTCGACGCCATACACGCCGGTTTATTAGTCCACAGGACTTGAATTTGAAAATTGAAACATGCGCCACATCAACCTCGCTTTTTTACTGAGCAGCAGCAGCAGTACTTCACCAAGTACAGCAGTAGTACGGTACTACCTGGTACAGCAGTAGGACTAATGGCAGTATTATTAATAGTATCCATATTAATAGGACCGTGTAGGAGTAGTATATTTACCTCGCACACGCCCCCTGGCCGTTGGCAAAAAGCTACGCTATCATATCAGATACCAGGTATACGGCAGTAAAGCATTACCAGGTACCTGGTATCTATCGATCGCCAGTAGAAAGCACCAGGCCATGCTGGTGACCAGGTGAAATGACGGAGATTTCAACCCTTGTGGCTATACTTCTGTTTTCACACTTCACATCTTCGCATGTACGATGTAGCGGGACGACCACGGCGCCGCCCTTGGTGCTTGTATGTATACATCTGTGCATCGTGATTGCGCCCCCACCGCTCATGTTTAAGCATGGTGGATCGCCCGCTGGTTCGTGCTTACGTGACACCGCCCGCCGCAGCAGCAGGAGGCCCCGGGCAGGGCGGGAGCGAAGGAAGTCACGGTGCCCAAGAGTCAACTGCAATAGGTGCGCTCATACGACAACAATCACCTTTGCAGAGTGGCTGCTCGTACAGCAAGCAATACTCCTATTAATAGTAGTGCATTACTGTTCTGCGGTGCACAGTAACATCAATATATGACTCTAATTCCAAGTAATGTTTCCACAGAACAGGAGGAGTGCTTCTACGACCGCAGTCCCGTTTCGGGGACAAACCAGTCAAATTTCAAGCAGTTTGTCTCCAAAACGGGACTGCAACACTGAAAGTGTTTTTTACCACAGTCCCGTTTTGGGGACAAACTACTTGAAAATTGACGATTACGGGAGTCCATAGTTAACGGGACCAAATTTTGTTAGTAAAAATAGGCAAATATATATATATATTTATGTACACCATAGGTCCTGTTAACTGTGGACCCCCGTAATAGATTGTCCCCATAAAACGGGACTGCAGACGTATCTCTCTTTGAGTTCGGGACCAAAACAATGGTTTATAACTTTTTGGTGCTACGTACGGCCGTACCAACCGTCTGCGAGCAGCGCCATCATCGCCCAGCGGCGGGGGCAGCAAGGACCACATGCAGCGCCCGTGCCGTACGGCTCCTTGCATTTTTCAAATTATAAATGGAAACCCGGGGACACGAATCAATGTCTTATCTATTATCCCCCAATCACACAAGCAGTGGCCGATCGATGCCGTAACCGTCATTTTTTAAATGGCCAATAGTATTCCTCGTCGAAACCCCCAATGTGGTTACTACTTGAAGTGTTCCTGTAACATTGTCGCGGTCACGGGTCGCGATAAAGGTACTGCTATATACCTTTGATATCGCCTATGTACCGGCATATCGTGTGCCTCGGAGGTGGAAACCCCATCGATGCCTTGAAATATCAGTACTAATAGTATGAAGTTCATTTTTTTTGGCGTTTGTGTTCATTTTTTTTGGCGTTTGTGTTGAATAGGTTTGTGAATGCGACGGACGCGGGGCGGGGTTTTTCGTGTCCCCGAAGCCGGAAAATAATCAAATCTACTCTATTATCAGTATAAACTAGCTCAAGGTACGGCAGCGGTGAAAGAAGCTCTCGAGGGTGGTCGCAACGTCCGACGCGAGCTGCACCTTCCACCACGACTAGCCATCCAGCCAGCGATATAGATAGCCACCCTGTAACTTGCACCAACTGGCGGCACGCACCCCTTGCCCCCCCATCGGTAGGGATGCGAGGGTCTATGGTCATACGACTACGGCCATGCATGATATCGAGTACACACACCCCCCCCGCGCGCTGCCCAAATATTGGAGGTGTCTCTATTAGGAGTAGGAACGGTGCTTTGTCTCGAAAAGGAATGCGTGGTCAATGGTCGAACGACCACAGTAAGGCAAGCAACAAATTATTACACCCCCCCCCCCCCCCCCCCCCTCTCTTTCCCGCCCGCAAAACAAACGGTCGTGTCTTGAGCTCCGACAGCCACCATTGCGACGATAGCTGATGTGCTGCGCTCGGCCGCGCCCTTCCTCGGAGGGGACGACAAGGGGGCCGTGATGAAACGTTGAGTGGAAGCGGAACATACGGAAGGCAGATTAAGTGCTCTAGTCTGCTTTCATTCTGACGCCGATATTGCTGTAGTCCCCGGCCACAGTAGTAGTAGCGTGTACGACTTGGCCCAGCTCCGACGAAAAACGCCAAGTCTACACCATCAATAGCCCCTGATTACATCTTCATTCGGATAATTTTCCGATAATCGTTCCCAGGCGGTCGGGGTTAAGTTCAGGGCTGTAGAGGGCTTGGAGTCTAGCAGGCTTCAACCATTTTTTCGAATCTGGGTCATGGTATTTTAACAGCTTTCATGGGCCGTGCCGCTGCGTACCAACATGCCGCCTCGAACAGAGCATATCAAAAGCATGCGCAAAGCCCCCGCCCCTTTCCCCCCCACCCCATCGCTTTTGACGGCGACAGTCGACCCCTTTGAAGGAGGTATCGCGGAGATGTTGCTTGCTGCGCGTGTGCCCGTCTAGTTTTGCTCTTGTTCCCTCCGTCTCACACCTCCTTCGACAACTCCCGCTCCTCCTTCTGCCACTACTACTATTACGGGGGACCATAGTAAGTAGGGCCTACGGTACGCACAAAAACCTGTATACTTATTAATAGCTATTTTTACTAACAGTATCTGGTCCTATTTACTATGGCCCCCCGTAATATTGTTATTAATACTATTGCCACTACTACTGCTGCTACTACTGTACTATTGCTACTACTATTGCTTCAACTGCTGCTTCAACTGCTGCTACTGCTACTACTGCTACTACTGCTACTGCTACCACTACTGACTGCTACTGCTGCTTCAACTACTGCTACTACCGCACCTCGCAGAGGTGGCGAGCATGACTGTGGACAGCGGCTGCCCTGTCACGGTAGCGCAGGAACTCCTCACAGCGTTGGTAGCCCTCGCGGACCGAGACCCTGCCAAGGTGCGCCCCCTCGCTTCGACCACCCTATACATTATTGGATTTTTAATTCACCAGAGCGTTTTTCCGGCGGGCGTATTGTGAACGGGCCGTTGTGAAGCTGGGTTAGCAACCTGGCGTGCCTGCCGGCGTGTACACGCGAAGTATCCAAGAGTCTCCAGCGCTCAAACCGTTTTCATTCTGCGTTTCGGAACGGTAGTGTAGGAGGAGGGCTTAACTACATACACCTTTTTTCTGTTTTTTTTTGGCGTGCACTGCGTAGCCGTCGTTACCACATTGCTGTCCTCAACGAACAATACCATACCAGGCACCTGTCACCATGCCTCGGTTTTGGTATTGCGAACGCGCGCTAGCGGTCGGAGCTATACCAGTAGTTTTACTACTTCATTCAAGTGAAGCCTGTTTTCTCCACACAGCGCACTCTTGAAGATGCGCTGTGGAGGGCAAGGGTTTTATGGCGTTTCTTCGTTCGTCGTTCACCATAGCCCGGTAGAGCACGGCAGAGGGTTAGGGTGGGGTTTGCACCACCTTGTATATACGCCTCTACGACGCCGTGGCGTCGAAGACCTGTTTTCGAATCGCTGGGACCTAATCCTACGCAGCCGATACGTCTCAAACCCGCGCCAGATACTGCAGGTATACGCGTCCCGCCTGTGTTTCTACTGCGACGCCCAGAGCGACCCGTCCATGCAAGATCAAGTCGCCGAGGTAACGTAACGGGTGTTGAGGGCATTGTCTTTCAGGGCGTTACCTTCGAGAGCATCGCTTTAAGGGCATGGCCTTTCGACGCGTGCTAGATCGGCAGGGGTATATAGCACCTATTTTATTTCACGAGGGTTTCTCCCTCCCTCCCTTAATAACCCTGTCGAGATTTTCAGAGGGGAATGATTTACTATTACAGCATCCATTGTGCCCACTGCGGGATTGTCGAGTGGTGATATCCTACAGTGATTGATGTTCCGAGTTACAACGGTTGAATGCAAGGGCGTCGTACGGCACGGGGCGGAACATGATCCTACCCGGGTGCTTTCTGGGCCCTAACGCTGCTCGCAGACGGCTGAAAAGACTAATAATAGATGTATCGTTGTTTTGGTCGCTATCTAGGGGTCCCAAATGATCCCTTTTAGTGTGACAGTCCCGTTAAGGGGATAAACTACTTAGAATTTGACTGCTTTGTCCCCGAAACGGGACTGCAACACGAAAAGGGTTAAAACATTTACCTACCGTGACACTGCGAGAAAATACGGTAAGCTACGGCAAGCTATTCCTGGGTAAATAAAACAATCTCATGGGATATGGCTTGGCTGTCTCACGAATAGATGTTGGAAATTATTTGCTCTTGTTTTCCGGCCTGGCTTGTTGTTGCTGTTGTCGTTGTTGTTGTTGTTGTTGTTGTTGTTGTCCCCCGGTACGTTGACGTTTTCAGATGATTCACTTTAGTACCGTTTTTTTTTTGTTTTTGATGTATTTTTCTCTCTCTGTCTCACGTGTTTTCCTGTGAGTCACAGAGTTTGTAGTCTCTCTACAATAGGAAAAGTATTCAGGACGGACACTGGGTGCATTGATGCAGTTGGGTAGACATATCGGTTCGGTGTGAAGACAAGACACACGCACTGGAAAGATGTCGGGCAGCACCTCAGCTGCAATGGTTGATGACCTTGCGTCAGTGATGAATGGTTGGGCTGAAACGTGCCACCACCTCCCCAACCGCACCACGTCTCATTTCGCGAAAAAAGTGAGGTTGCTCGGTGGCGTGGGGGTTTCCAGACGACCAGGGGCGGAATATCAACGACGCATCTTGTCGAACGGTCGAATAGTTAGTGTTGCCGTTGATGCTCTTCGCCGAAGGCTGCCGCCCTGCCCGGCAGCGAGGGGTCCGGGGAAATTTGTAGAGTGAACGTGGCAAGGGTTTCCCTCTCGGAGATGGGCGGCGGATATCATGTGGGTGCGCTGTTTTTTTTTTTATTTGTTCGACGCGAGTTTCAAACGGGCATGGCGTCAAATAAGAGGGACCCCTTGCGAGATTGATGAAGCGACCGATTGATTGAGATCCACCAACGTACACAAGTTGGCGACGACAGTTGCAAGTTTACGGCTGCGTGGGTTCCTAGCAACAGCCACGAATACGGGGGAAAAAAAAAAATGTGTTTTTTTTTTTTCGCTCCAATCGAAGCCGTTGCGAGATGCCTTATTGCAGTCGGCCTTAGCCTTAGCGCCTGCGGCAATTACCTAGTAGTGAAACGTATGTTTTCCTGGTCTCGGACTTTATCGTTCGGGACACAACGTGGCAAATGTTTGAAACCCGTCGTGATTAAAGAAAGGGTGCCGAAGGAGTACGTAGAGAGCTACAGTAGTATCCCGTCGCGGCAATGCGCTGCATAACACACTGTAACACACTGCACTGCATAACATACATATATATATATATATATATGTATGGTGTGCGTCGGACGAAACAAGCACATTGAAATCATCGCGCCGGCGTTTTCACGCTGAAGGTATCACGCCGGAAGTCAGTCATGTCAAGATGGTTGACGGACAGCCGTCAAAGACACATGTCCAAGAATTACCCACACTAAAGTTGGTATGTTAGGTTAAAAGAGCCCTTGACGGGTCAGACCTAGGCAGCCAGCCCACAAATGTGCTTCATGCGAGAAGGCTTCTCATGGCACAGAAGACTTCATGTTAGGTGGCTTCATGCTAAAAGCTTCATGTCGAAAACACACAGCCATTAAATGAAGGGCTGTTCGCGGGCCGAGTTAAACCTCGCGGGGTCAGGTTAGGTCATGTCAAGCAAGGGTAGCCCGACCCGATCCGTGAGAGTTTCAAACCCTCCCGGCCCGACCTGACCCAACCCGCCCCGACCCGTGCCCTCCGGTCGGGTTATGACCCGCAGAGAGCCCTGAAAATACAAGCCACAATGCTGAAAGCACTAATATCAGTCAATAGGCCGTGCCAAGAAAAACTACAGTATGCTCAAATCAAAGTTTTTCTTGATCCTTTCGGCTGTACGCTTTTTTTTTTTGTTTAATCCTCCGGCGGATTGGTAAAGATAGCAGGTGGCCAGGTGGCGCACAGCAATGCAGATGCAAACTATACGTACAAGGGTATATACGCGTCCAAGAAAAAGAAACACGTAATTGTGAGCAAGGCCTAGTATCTCATTCGTGGCGCCAATCTTAGGCAAACGTTGAGCGCGGGCTGCCATGTGCATACCGGTAGAACTAAGCGTAGCGGTCGCCGCCGAGTACGATTTACTTTTCCCGGTTCTTAGAGCCCCCCCCAAACGTAACATGGCGTTTTTTTTCAGACTACGACTATTTCTTTTTCGTGGGGGTATTCAGTAGCGGCACCTTGTTACCTCGATTCATCGATCTCCCACCGCCAACAAACAGGTGGGGGGCATGATACGGGCCCTGGAGCACTTCACCAGGGTTCTCTTCGCGGGCGAAGAGGGCGATCTGTGCGCACAGTTTCTGTACAGCAATCTCTCGTCGAACTCCCTTGGCACCGCTCCGTTCTCTGACAGCCTGTCCGAGGAGGAGCTGAACGGCCTCCTATGCGGTAAGAAAACGGCGTTTCCTGCCATTTTGCCTGGTAACCAACGCCATGTTCCAGTATTCACGTATTTAGTGGCTTTTGTCGCTATTTGTAGTATAAGTGGTACTGCTCCTATTACGGGGGTCCATAGTTAACGGGACCAAATTTTGTTAGTAAAAATAGGCAAATATATAGGTTTTTATGTACACCATAGGTCCTATTAACTATGGACCCCCGTAATACCACTATTGTTCTTGGTGTCACTACTGCTGTCACTAATACTGCTATTACTACTATTAACAACACTACTACTACTACTACTACTACTACTACTGCTACTGCTACTACTACTACTATTGCTACTAGCACTACCACTTCCACAGCTACTATTCTGCCACTACTACTACTGCTACTACTGTGTACTCCTACTACCAATACTACTACTACTACTGCTGCTGCTGCTACTACTACTACTCCTACTCCTACTCCTACTTCTACGTACTGCATTCGCTACCGCTGTTTTTTTCGTCGTTGGTTCTTTCTGCGTCCCTCATATCCCTCGTAAGGACAGGCCGTAAGGACTACCCACACGTGGCGCAGCTCATCAATGGATGCCTAGGGTCGCGGCTGAGCTCGACTCGTCACTGCGCGTACGAAACTTTGGCCAACGTGGCGCTCTTCGCCAAGGCGCACAGGGTCAGACCGCGTTGCTTGAACCCGCCGAAAGAAAGCCACTAACAACATAAAGCGCTCTAATGCTGTAATTAAGTCAAAACGCATGCCACAAGTGAGGGTGCGCCTCCGATTCTTCCTGAGGCTCCTGACTTGATTGTAGTATGGGCGCTCTGTATATCACCCGAGAACGACTTCACGAAAAATTATACGCTCAACCCAGAATGACAAATGAAAAAAACGTGTTTTTGGTTTTTTGTTTTGGTTTTACTTTATTTTCGGACATGAAACCTCCCTTGCTGATCTGCTGTTCATTCTGACTACTGCATTGTCGTCTGCATTTTTTTTTCTCCCTCTTGTCGTGTTGCCCATGGGGGGCAATTGGACTTCTTCTCCGCTGCGATGCGAGACATAATTAGTATAGTCGAACGTCGTTGGCGACAACAGTGTAAGTGAAACCAGTAGTCACAATGCCGCTGCGACGCCAACCCCCAACGACTGCGTTTTTTTTGGTTCCCGTTGTTTCACCGGTACACCCTATGTATGTGCTGTATGTGCTGTATGCGCTGTATGTGCTGTATGTGCTGTATGTGCTGTATGCGCTGTATGCGCTGTATGTGCTGTATGCGCTGTACGTGGTGTATGTGATGTATGCGCTGTATGCGCTGTACGTGCTGTATGTGATGTATGCGCTGTATGCGCTGTACATGCTGTATGTGATGTATGCGCTGTATGCGCTGTACATGCTGTATGCGCTGTATGCGCTGTATGCGCTGTACGTGGTGTATGTGATGTATGCGCTGTATGTGCTGTACGCGCTGTATGTGCTGTATGTGCTGTATTTTGCGAGCAGGGTCCGAAGGCGTTCGATGTGCTGCTGAAAACGCGGCTGGCGGGAGCGGAGAAAAATCCCCGCCTGATTGCCGTCCTGGCCGCCCTTGTCTGGGTGAGAGGGTCTGTGCCGACTCCGCTGATCGGTTGATAAGCTTGGGGAGGTGGGGTCGCTTATCTGGTGTAAAAGTCTACGTAGTCTATAACGATAGTGCCGTGTTTGAACTTCACTATTACGGGGGAGCATAGTAAATAGGACCTACGGTACACACAAAAACCAACATATTTACCTATTTTTACTAGCAATGTTTGGTCCTATTTACTATGTCCCCCGTAATAGATTCTACAGCAGTAGTTACCCCTTGATATTTGGATGGTAGGATCGGAATAAGCGCCGCAATTGTCAGAGGGCAACTGGAGTATCAACAACAATAATGATAGTGGTCGCGATCTCGCGCCGGGTGCACCGATATAAGCTCGCCCTGCGAGACCGCCAGGCCGCCAGGGGGAGAAGAGAGGAGGAGGGAGGACTACTTCCCATGGCGTGGGGATGGAATGTAGATGCGGAGTAGGACGCAGGGCGTATAGATACATAGTCGGTGAAAATATATCGGTAAAAGGTAGTACGTATTCAATTGAGTGTACGCAAGGAAGGAGAAAAGGTTGGATAAAATTGAGGGTGTTCGACGAATTATGTCAGTTTTTTCATCTTGAATGAATAACGCCCTGCACATTGTCAGAAGGAAAAAAATAAATAAAAATGATAATACTATTAATACAGTAATTATTATAATGCTTGCCTTCCGACAATATACCGTAGATGTCGTTCCTATATAAACAGAACATCCTTCCGTAAATCAGTAGTAATAATACTAATAATAATATTATTAGTATATTAAGAAGAATGAACAAATGTGATTGCTGATATGCTTATAGTAGTATACTCGTATAATATGATATGCACTATCAACGCAACACGGCACGGTTTCTCCAGGAGCTGGTGTTCGTCGACGAGGAGCTGCAGGGAGAACGCCTGCTCGGCTCTGGGGCACCGGGATCGTACGGTCTCTTGGACGATCTATTCGCTGGTGAGAGGTTCGATCGCGCTTCTTTTCGGGCAATGCGCGTGCGGCCGCCCTTCACCACCTCGTCTGCCAGCGGGACAGTCAAACGTCTGTTATCCGCCCAGAGCACTGCCAGATGCAAAAGTACGTTCGTCAATTCAGCTTTCCACCCAGTCAATGCAAATTATCTAGCGGCACTGAACCGAGACCACTGCTGATGCATGTACTGCTGTACCTGCGCGCTCGGGCGCATTCTTCGTGAGGTAGTTCCGCGAAGGAAGAACGGGTGATACTTGACCGTGGTAGTCGCACTCGCGGCATCGGGGAGAGCGGCCTACTGCAGAGATATACACCACCATCCGGGGACAGCCCTTTAGCACATCGTACAGATCATCTAGATCCTATAAATCATCTATATAATCTAGATTATATAGAATATCTATTAATAGCACATCGTACAAATCATCTAAATCATATAGCTCACATAGATCACATAAATCATGTAGATCATCTAGATCATCTAGATTATCTAGATCCAGCGTTGGCCATTGTTGTATGTTGTATATATCTACCGGGGCCGTATCATCCAGATCCCACCAGGAAAATATATGTGCAAGAGCTGTGTCGCACATATCTCACCCGGCAAATCACGAATATTTTGCTTCTGCAGATGAAACAAACCACGAATATTTTTCAACCTTGAAACATCTAGATCATGAATTGGGCATCTGAATTTTCCATCGTGTGCACCTCTTTTCTACCTGAAACACATATATATATATATATATGTGTGTATGTGGATCCGACGCTACTTCCAATGAAAGCATCCCCGGGAAGTGGTCGCGGCGTCCAGGGGGAAGGTCCTCCCCGCTCCCCCCCTTGTCGGGTAGGTCTTTTTATGCGTGACCCCAGAGCCCCACTTGCCTGAAGAACCTGACGAGCACCACCCCATTCCCTCCCCCCGCCCCCGCCGCGCGCCACGGAGTAGATTCAGTAGAGGTTCGCCTGGTTGCGTTTCACTCTGTGGGTCGCCTGCTCTTCCACGCGTGGATCCCCCCCCCCGTCGCCGCCTCCGGCAGCGGGGCATGCCACAAAAGAAACAATGGAAACCCCGAACATCAGCCAGCGACAAACCGACACCTAGAAGAGGAAAAGGAGGAGAAAGAGAAGTACGAGGAGGAAGAGGGGGGGTGGCGTGACGAGGAGGAGGAGGAGGAGGAGGAGGAGGAGGAGGAGGAGGAGGAGGAGGAGGAGGAGGAGGAGGAAGAGGAGGAGCCGGGGCTGTGGTCGCCCCCCTCCCCCCATGGAAGCGTTATTTCCGGCGGGGACGAGTGTCCCGCCGCCGCTGAGGCCTGCGCGGAGCAAGCCGTGCTGCGCGTGTCCCTCATCCTGCACGAGCGCACGCGGAAGTTCGACTCGCGAGTGCGGGCGGCCTGTCGCGGCCTCGCCGCGGGGCTACGCTCTCGCAGGAGGAAAGCGAGGCACCTCCTGGCGCGATCGACCCTTCTTGTCGTCGACCACGGTCTGGCTAACGGCTCGCTGGACGGCTTGAGGGAACGCTTCCCCCCCCCCCCCCCCTTCGCGGCGGCAGTGGCTCGGAGAAAACGAGCTCAGCCCGGGCTTGGCCTCGGCCATGTCTTCGGCCTTGTCTGGAGAGTGTCGCGAGCATGACTTCGACGATTTTCGAGGTGGGGGATAGGTTTTAGTGGACTTAGAAAGACTCCTGAGCTGTCTGCGATATCGAGGATTTCGTCGAAGCTGACGTTTTAGTTTTAGCAAGCTCAAGTTTATCTAATGTTCCATACTTCGAATTTCCCAATCGTGAGAACATGTATCGATATCGCTGTAGACTAGAGATTATCGTACCGCCGCGCTGTGGGAGAACATGTTTAAAAAAATATTTTGGTGATGTTTACTTTTGCAGGCGGCACAAGTATTTGCACGTTTTGTCGTTTATCTCGTATCACGTTTCGGTCGACGACGCAGGAGAAGGACAGCCGCGCGGCGTGTTCGAGTCTCACCGAAAGGCGGAAGGCCTTCATGATGATGGCGAGAATGATGACTGCGTCTGGGTCCAGGGGGGGGGGGGGGGGGGGGGGGGGGGGGGGGGGGGGGGGGGGGGGGGGGGGGGGAGGGAGGGGGGTGGCACGGCAGCCGCGAGCGAAAACTGTTCAGGGCGCCGGGGATCCGGGACCCCTGTGGGTGAGGATGCCCTGCAGTACGCTTCCGCTGTTCACTTCTTGGTGGAGGTAAGTAGTGGTCGCGGCAATCGTACTACAACGGGGGACCATAATAATACATCCAAATATTGTCAGTGATAAAAGGTAAATATGTAGGCTATATTGCGCGTACCATAGGTCCTATTTACTATGGTCCCCCGTAATAATATTTATTAATAGCATAGGGGTAGCGTAACAGATATATAAAAAAAAATGTAAATCACACAAAAAATCGGCTTTTGGGGTTCCATTTTTTTGGTCGTCTGTGTTGCTCAGCCGTTTTCGTTAGCAGGTCTCTCTTCGGCAATGCCGACACCGCCCGCCGCCTTGCCTTCGTCGTGCAAAGGTGTTTCCTGGAAAAACCTCGCGAGCGAAGAACAACCCCCCAACAGTTATATTCCTGCCGCTAGATTTTCCCCCATGTTTTGGAGTTTCTTGTCTGCTAAAAACATGTTTGCTAAAGGATCAGTCACGACACATCAAAGTTGGATGCGTGCTGCCATAGAGGTGCCATTTTTTGGTCGAATCGTTTCAAGCTGACCGGAGCTCCTTATTCCAAAATCGTCGGTATCCCCTTAGTGCTTTGCTGTACAGCGTGATTCGTGATTGTACCTATCTATATAGGCTTCGAGGTTGTTAATCGGGTTGGGCTTTTAGCTTTTCTCTAAATCAGGTTTTTGGTGACTTAACTAGTAGTATGGACCCCGTTAAGGTCAAGTAAGGAGCGTCAGAAAAACAAGGGGATGCTCCTATAGGGCAAACACGCCTCGTTGGTGGTGTTTTGTGCATGTAAGTATAGCGTCCCAAGGCAGGCGTAAACCTTGGCACCACACATTATTTTGCGAGATTTGTTTGTCTACACCTAGTACACGGAGACGTACACAGGACGTAGGACAGTCCGGAGCCAGCGCTATACGGCATCATCTTCATATATGTAACCTTGTTCATCGATGCCTCTGTGGTCGGGTGGCTTAGGGTTGAAAGTGTCGCGAAAAAGTTGTGGGCTATTTGGACAGGAGTCGTATACGTATTTGACCAGACAGAGGTTCTCTCCTCGATCTGTACCCCCACCCGTTCAATCCTCCGAGCAACCACCGACCTTACATGTGATAGAGTGCCTTGGCTTATAGTAAATAGACCAACCGGATATCTGTAGGATCCGTTAGATAGTGGTTGGATCGTATCCATCTCCGCGCAGCCCAACCGCACATATGTAGGATCTGTCAGATAGTATCTAGTACAGTTGGATCGTATCCACTGTATCGTCTGGAATAAGATAAATGTACCAACCGCATACCTGTAGGATCTGTCAGATAGTACCTCGAACAGATGTATCGTATCCATTGTACCGTGTAGAATAAGATATATGATTGTATGCGCAATACCGGCACGCAGGTTACTATTCCTGCGTAGCCTGAGGAGACCCAGAGATGTACGGACGTGGTATGTGCATGCGTCAGGTCTCACGGGGTGTTTGCATGATTGAAGTTGAGGCGACGTATGTACCCTTACCAGCGGATTACAGCCGGTTGAAGCCAGAGGGCGCTTCTGGCTTCAAGTGTCTGCCCCGCGTCTTCCCCCTCTCTCTCTCACTCGCCTCACTTGCCTCATCGAGCAAGCCTCGCACCTATAACAAGACAACGTCAAAGACGAACTGGGTCAGGGGTTGGCCAAGCACAGACACCTGTGTCACACTTCTTCTACGGATCATCTCCTGGCACTCTTGCCTTCGCCTCTTCGCTATTGGTGGCGTCCAAAGGACTACACCTCCGCTCGTGGCCATCCCCTCGACCTGTTCTTCAAGACTTCTCCCTCTTTAGGTGTGAGTGTTCCTCCTTTTTCTTGTTTTGGCCTGATTCGAGTCACTGCTGTATTTTAGAATACTTTGCCTTTTTTCTCTCTTTTTTTTTTCTTGCTCTTGTCTTTCTCTTTCTCAGCGTTCGAGATAACCTCGAGCAGCACCGCAATGCAGCGCGACGCGCACGCGTTGCGCCCGCCCGTAGAGACGATCGCCGTAGCTCACGCCTGTGCGTAATCAATGGCGAATCCGTGTGACGAGCCTCCCATTTAGATTTCAGCTCAGATAGTCCTTTTTCATGAAGCTAGTTATAGGTTGGATTTCGATGACGAACCCGAAGCCGCTGAAGCAAACTTCTCTGTCGCTGACGCGAAGAAGCTCATGTCGACACCGACAGCGACTATCGCTGCGTTGAACGCTTACTCGCTCCGACTATCACGTTAAAAAAAACAGAATACTCCGCCCGACACCCTCGCAGAACCGATCAATACTTGCAGCTCATACGATTTTCATATAACATATCCTCGCGAAGGGGCAGGATGTGAGGATTTTTGCGAACGCCCGGCATCAGACCTTCCCCACCACGGCCATTTTGCGCGTGTAATGGAAAAGTTGCAGTTACCTCGCCCGCTTCCACCCACCGGCCTAGCCGTTGAGCGCACGAATGATAAAATCGACGCACAGTTTGACGATGCTGATTTCTTGTCAGATTTAGCTCAAACCGATTACGCGGTTCATTGGTCCTCGTTGAGCCCTGATGAGCTTAAAAGTTACCTGAGCCTCGTACGTGCTGTGTCACAAAGAAACACGGAACGCAACGCACCAGCCTCGCTCACCAATTTAGTGGGACCTTACGAGCGTGACGTGTTAGAGAGCATATTTTGCACCGATGACCCGTCTGACGCCTTCGAAGAATACTACTCTCTCTGCTTTTCACTTCGCAATGAGGGCGTATTTTTGAACCCAGGTCTCGTCAGTGATGATTTTTTCGACGAAACTTGCGTAAAATCTGGCCGTCCTAATTGCGCTTTTTTCCGACTTGACTAAATACGCACAGGTCCCCTGAGTGATTAATTTTTCGACGAACCTTACGCAAATTCTGGCCGTCCTAATGGCACTTTTTTTCCGACTTGCCAAAATACGCAGGTTCCCTGAGTGATGGATTTTTCGACGAAACCTACGTACATTCTGGCCGTTATAATCTCATTATTTTTCCCGACTTATCAAAATGCGCAGGTCCCCTGAGTGATTTGTTTTTTTTACGAAACTTACGTAATTTCTAGCCGTCCTAATCGCACTTTTTTCCGATTTGCCAAAATATGCTGGTCCCCCGAGTGATATTTTTTTCGGTGCTGCATACGTAAAGTCTGGCCGTCCTAATTGCTCTTTTTTACAGTTTTGACAAAATACGCAGGTCCCATAAGTGACAAACTTTTCGGCGAAACATACGTAAGTTCTAGCCGTCGTAATCGCCTTTTTTTTACAGATTTGCACACTTTTGCAGCTTTGGATAAATATGACGGAATTTTCGACGATACTACAAGAGAATTTTGGACCGGCATAATCACATTTTTTTTCCAGATTTGCACGCTTTCGCGACTTTGGATAAATATGACGGAACTTTCGACGATGCAAGAGTAATTTTGGGCCGCCGTAATCGCAGTTGTTTTCCAGATTTACGCACTTTTGCAGTCTTGAATAACTGTTGCGGAAACTTCAGCGATACGAGAGTAATTTTGGGCCGGCATAACCGCATTTTTTTTCTAGATTTGCAAACTTTTGCAGCCTTAAATAATGTGACGGAATTTTGAACGATACGACTGGAATTTTGAGCCGTGCTGATGGCGTTTTTTTTTTTGGATGAAAACTCAGCCGAAGCTTTGAGAATTAGTGACGCATTTTGCGACGTAACAGACGCAAACATCAGCCGTATCAATCGGTTTCTGGATCTGACAGCAACCGGCAGCGGTCCTCAGATACAGAGTGAGAAATTGGAGGATGATTTTACCGAGTCCTTAGTGTATGACTCAACTAGTGAGTTGAGAAATCACTGCTTACGAAGGTACCCTCTTCCACCCGTTCGACGGACACCACCTTCCCGTGCCCTTCCCACTCCGGACATTTCCCTCTATTTTTATTTTTGTTCTCCGGCATTTCCCCTCCCCTCTTCCCCCGGGTGTGTGGCTCCCGCCCTCCCAAACCAACCCGGGCACGAGTCCTTTGATCAACCTCCCCAGTACGATACTCCCGAGCCAGTCCGCGCCGTTCGAGAACCTGTTCTTCAAGATATCGCCGCGAGCCAACGGTGTGTCTCTACACCCCGTGACTCCAGCCTTCCAGATGCTGCTACGTGCCAACGGAGTGTCTCTGCATTCCGTGACGCAAGTCAGACCCAGTGGAGTGTCACTACACTTCCTCTTTTTACGGATCGTCGCGGTCGTGTCGTCTATTTTTCTTTCCATCACGAGGCACAAGCGGGGTCACCTTAGTCCGTATAAACCCAGGATTAACCCAAAGAATAAACTGAAACAACAGCAGTGCACTCATACGAACGGAGCGTGCACAGTACCACACTCAGACGCCACACCCGGTCACTCTGGCCTTTGCTAGCACATGGATGGCAGCTTCCCTAAGCTCCCACCCCCCCCTACCCCTCCCTCGCTCGCTACGCCCCATAGCGCGGTCTCGTCGGGCTCATTCCGGTCCTCCTTCCCTCCCCTTTCCCCACCCTTCGCTCCCTTATCGCCGGCCTTTGCCAACAGAGACCATGGTGAACGTCAAGGACGAGGAGGACGGTGTGGATCTCGGGGCCGCCTACTCCAACGACGAGGAAGCCACCCACCACTCACCCGACGACGAACATCATGCATCAACGACGGCCTGCACTCCCGCCCCACGGATAACCACAGCGACACCTCCGACCACCCGGGCGTCCCGGTCAGCAACTCTTCAGCCCTCCCTGCCGCATTGGCTGCAGAAATAACACCGGCCCCAGACCCCCTCGCTGCTTCTTCAACATCAGCGGACGACATGACAGTGCCGGAACTCCGTGCTTGGTTCACGGCATACGATGCAACACGCTCGAGACGCGCGGCGCGACTCTCGAGGCTCCTCGATGAACAGAACGCGTGGGAAAGCGCGGCAATTGCGGAAGCAGAACGCGTTGTGGCTTCACTCCGGGCTCAACAAGCGCTGACCCTCGCCTCTCACTGCATCCCCGCCATACCCGCCCGAGCAGTCACGGCCGTTGTTCATCCCGCCCACACCCCCGCCTCGACGGTCTCAACTGTCGCTCCAGCCCCCGCCCCCACCACCCCCGACTCCCTCCACCCCTGCGTCACTTCCGTGCACCCCTGCCCCTCTAGCCTTTGAGCTAGAGTTTGCGATCTTTCAGTTTATTAACGCATCGATCCGCCAACTGGTATCGTCGCGCGACGTCCCCGAGGACAGCAGGGCAGCCGTCTCGACGGTCGCATCCGCCATCAAAGGCTTTTACCACTCTGATACCACCACTCTTCGGGACGCCACTCATCTTTTAAAAAAAAATACTTGGGTGTAGTGTGAGGTCTATTTCGCAGTAGTAAACGGGATACGGAATATAGAGCGAAGAGATAGTAGGAACTTCAACGTTTTGCACGACACGAAACATGATAAAACAGACGATTTTTTTTTGCATATTTCTGATGTTTTTGTTGGACACAACCTACCTCACACATACTTTAAAATATAATTCTGGCAAAAACAATGACGTTTTATACATAATTAGATTCTGAGGGAAAAAAAGTATTTTTTTAAGCATTTTCCAACTCAAAAACGAACCTTCTCTACTTCCAAAAGTTTTGCCCCCAAGATTTGGTAGCGTTTCTCAAAGGGCAAAAAAAGAGGTATTGCACCTAAACGCTATTCCAGCAGGTTCCTGCTACGAGTGTGCTGGCCCTCACCAGAATAGTAACCCAGCAGGCTCCTGCCATGCTGACTTTTTGTTTTTGTTTTAGTGCCAGAAAGGTAAACCGGCAAGAGATTCCCGCCATGCTTTGATCTTTTTTTTGTTTCGCGCGAAAACCAGATGAAACAAAAATCGCATTCTCTTGGCGGCAGATGCTCTCCAAGAAGGACCGATCCTCCGTGGTCGCCGCCATGGAGTCGCGCCTAGGAGACTACTTCGACGGCGACGACATGCTGTGGGGCGAAGAAGACTGGTTGACGACTGAGGAGATTTACAACGATTCTGGAGGCCACAACATTGACTCCCGAGCCGCGGCGGCTTGGCTAGTGGGCGGAGTCGACACGCGGCACAGTCTTCTCGGAGAGGGGTAGGGAGGGTTTCGAGTAGTGTTGGATATCGTGTACCAAGCATACTGTATCGATTTTTCGAGGATAAATCTAACCATGTCGAAAGCTTCGATATATCGTATATCGAACGTGTTTCGCCGTCCATCTCCGTGTTCTCTATGCAGATACTGAACAAAAGCATCGCTGTGTTGATTGTTATTATTTTTCATTTATGTCGCCTTCTGACCATGTGCGGGACATTATTCATTCAGAGTGATCCATTATCGAAATCGTACGTATCGATTATTAGTTTCTTTTCTCAGTTTATCGGCATTGTATATATCGAACTCGAGCCCCAACACCGGTACTACTACTGTAGTTTCGAAGTACGAATCGTAGAAGCACCGAGTGGCGTTTTCGTTGGCGACAAAAACGGTTCTGGCGAGAGCCATTTCTGTATTCTTGCCCTGCCTCGGGTACACGCATTGATTGTTCGCTCTGCTTTTCCCCTCGAAACGGTTCTGGCTGGTCGTTTCTTTTCTTCTTGTCCCGAGCGCAGGCCGGGTTTGGCGTTCGTTGCGTTTTTTTTTTTTTCCCGCCGATTTTGTTTTGCTGGAGGCGTGCGATTCCCGCCAAAATTCTGGACTCAGGAATGCCCGTACGTGCGTACCAGGTAGTGGCTAGGCTTTGTAGTCCTGCGTATATCGCTTGCGAGACGAGTCGCAGGCCCGGTAGGATCCTCCCATTGTTGAAGGCTGTGTCGCCGAGCGCGCGCCGCGTTGTACAAATGTGTAGGTACCTGCTGTGTCTCGGGCGTCGCGTCCGGCGTAATACCGCGATGGATATTTGTTCGATGATTAGACGAGGTTAGCCTCAAGGACAAGACATCTGACTGGATCTACGTACACAGAATGTATGTTGTCCTGGCTTGTGCTGTGGCTCGGTTTCGTGTTTCGCTCGATGTATTACTATGCGGAAGTGTCAAAAGGCAACGGAGTTTTTTATGCATGAGAGAGCTTACCACGCACATACAGTGAATGGTCGACAGGCAGGGAGTGCACGTTGCACATGCAACCTTCCACTGACCGCGGAGCGAGTACCATTGCCGCTGCCACGCCCTTGACCGCTGTATTAAACGCATTTCCCTGCAAGCAATCCTTTTTGTGTCCCTCTGTGTAGGGTTTCCATTTGTATGGGAGCCGTTTTTTTCTTCCGGCGATGGCTCACTCCTACTCCTGGTTGGGGCAGGAGCAGCAGAAGCAGCAGTAAAAGTATCCCTTCTTTTTGTTGTTGTCGAGAGCATCTGAGCGCGTCTAGGGAGAGGATTTGGTTCAGGTACCGGGTCGGACAAATCTCGCATGCACAGCAATACGCCATGTCCTCGACCTTACCAAAAGCAAAAACGAAAAAAAAAACGGTAACGAAGAGACTCACGCAAGGTCAAGGTTGTGCACACACACAAAAAATAGGACTACGTACGACCGAACCCCCGAATCTCCCTTCATTTCCCATCAGAGGCGGTGGCCGCAGCGTCATCTGCGACGGTAGCCTCTTGCTTCCTGCGCCGCTCCACGGCCGCTTTTACTCTCGCAATCGCCTGCGGCGTTGGCTTGAGCAGAAAACTATCTCTCCGCTCGCGGGAAGGCAGAGGAACCGAGCCCGCCGACGCCGCACCCGGTGGTACCGCTGCCCCCCCCCCCTCGGCCTCTCGGCTATCACCAGAAGGGCCGTCGGTACTTGAATACCGACGTGTAGCTGCAGGTGGTCTATCAGGAAAAACTGGAGGCCTATCCGTCTGCGCTTCCTCTTTCGGAACGTACTTGTAGTCCCTCGACCTCCCCCCGGGAGCAGCGGCTGCTGCAGCTGGATTTTTTTCGGAGTCCGCGGTGCTTATTGGGTCCTGAACTTGGTCGGGTTTCCGCGCGTGTGCGGGAGGCGAGCCATCAGGAGGTGGAGGTGTTACGGTGGGGATGGAAGATGATCGCCGGCGACTTACCCCCTTCTCGCTGGCCCCGACAACGGTTCCGCCGTCTCTTGTGGGGGCGAGGGCGAAGGCTGGTGTTTCGGAAGAGCGTCGGAAGGGTCCCGAGCTTCCCACAACAGCAGCTGCCACTGCGCCGCCGCTGATCATTGATGATGATGAGCTGCGCCTGGTCTGGGTTTGTTCTTCGCGATCACGGCACTGTTTCTGCAAAGCTTGCGCCGCGACGGTGTCTTGAGCCACGCCAACCCCGCGCTCGTAGCACAGGGATAAGTTCCACAGTCCTGCGGAAGAGGCGAGTATGTGTGGGGGGGGGGGGGGGGGGGGGGGTCGGCGATGGCCAAGGTGTGCTTTTCATTTCTGGTGATGAAAGCTGTATTGATGTTTATCATCCAGAATGCGCTCAACGTCTTTGACAGTATAATATAAATAACTAAATGTGTAGGAGTAGTTGACGCTGGCACGTGGCACAGAGGTAGGATAACATATTTCCGCGTACATTGGGGTGCCGTGGGGGTTGCAATGACATGCCGTGGGGTTTCCATGGAGTGCCGTGGCGGTTGCCGGGGGGGTTGCCATGGTACAACACATGGCATGTCGGGCGCACCCCACGGCGTGCCACGGAATCCTACGCCACGCCATGGGATGCCGTGGAGATGCCACGGTATGCCGTGGGTGGTATCGTGGTAATGCCACGGCATGCGACGAAAAAGTCAAATAGTGTAGAACCCTGCTGTGACAGCCGGAATCGAGCGGTGAAAAAACTCACAATGACCGTTGGAGTCCCAACGGAACACCAGTGAGTACCATATGTTGTTCTGGGGAAACGGACCACACCTGTCACCGACCGGAGCGATCGAATCTCACAATGACCGCTGCATTCCACGAAAAAACGATGAGCAGCACTCTGGCGAAGACACCAAAACCCAACAACCGACGACGGGGGCATAAGGCGGTAGTACTGCGGACTAGGATTGTGACAAGCGTATCGTGCGGACAGCACTCGCCTGAAACATCTCCTTCGTCCGCTGCCTTCTTGAACCACTCTAGCGCCTCCCCGGGTTCTCGCCCCGGCAGACGGCCCGACATGCACAAGACCCCTAAATTTACCATCGCCTTTGTGATGCCAGCCTCCGCGGCTGCCTGGTAGCATTCCCTCGTTGCCTCTAAGAGATCGGCTTCGGGCGCATCCGGGCTAACCCCCCGATGCTTCTCGTACATTAATCCGAGGTTGAACATCGCCTTGACCAGACCCTGGAAGGATTGTTGCAGGGGGGGGAGGGGGGTGTACTCATGTCACGCATGACCGTAGTCGTAAGCTCACAGACCCTCGCATCCCTACATTGCCGGAACGAAGTACGTCGGGTTTTCACCGACCAGGCAGACATTGCTTGCACTAAGCGCGAAGCCCCGTGAGGTTTGTGGCGAGTCGCATGAAGGGTGAGCTGCTGCATCCTACTAAGAACCGCTTGTGGGGCGGACTTTCTTTCGCAAAAGCGTGGCAGCTTCGAATCGGTTGTATTTTTTCTGGTGTGGCCGCTTCCAGAGAGAGCAAATAGGTATACTATGTAACCGCGTCGGGGGTGCCTTGCCGTTGGCAGGGGCGGGAGGGGGGGGGTGTACTCGATATCGCGCATGGCCATATGACCATAGACCCTCGCATCTCTACAATATCGGCACGGAGCACGTCGGTTTTCACCGACCAGGAAAATATTGCTTGAACCAAACGCGAAGCGCCGTGAGGTGTTCGGCGAGTCGCATGAAGAGTAAGCTGCATCCTACTAAGAACCGCTTGTGAGGCGGACTTGCATATGGAAAGCAGCTTCAATGAGTTAATTTATTTTTTGGTGTGGCCACTTCCAGAAACAGCAATGGGAGTACTATGCAGCTGCGATGTGGGTGTCTTACCATATACACTACGTACGCGATGCGATTGTTCCCTTTGTGCGGAGGGAAGGTGGGGGGGGTACTCATTTGTTGCTTGCCTTGGTCGTTTGACGATTGACCACACATCCCTTTCGAGAGGGGGGGGGGCATAACACTAACACAGACAAGCGGGTAAATTCAGACTTACAGTACCGGTACCACAGAGTTTTGTGTAACCCTAACGCTAACCCCCATGGGTAGTTTATCTTTTTTTTTTTTTCAACTTGGTAAAAATACAGGTTAAGCTCACCACACTTTCACGTTCCAACTTCGTGTCGTGTGTCAATTTAGCCCATAGCTCCCGTTGTAACATCAGAACAAACTGTTGTCCTGGAGTTTGGGCACGTTGGTAGTTTATCGTGTCTTTAAGTGCTACAGATCCCATACGTTCCTGCTCACACCGGACAGGACACGATCTGCTGTAGATCATCTACTGCAGATCCTAAATCCACCGTTACGAGATGACATGCATGATCAGGATACCGCAAATCCAACCCTGAAATGTGTGCTAAGGTCACGCAGACCATATAGCTCCCACCCGGCAACGTGATCTAGACCATCCATGGTTAAACAGATCAGGGATGCATCCGTTCTGCTAAATCTAGGGTAGTACTCGGGTAGGGATCTACTTAAAACGACTCATCTGTTCGACGTGTGTGTTCCTATATCACGCATGGAGGAGGTTGCCGTTAGCTGGACCCACCCCTCTCACCATGATCGGGAATATTTTTTTTTCCCCTTCAAGTGCACACCAGAGGCGCTGTTTCACACCTCGAGCAGATCATGATCTACAAATATATGATCTAGTTCCTCGCCGGTCGTTGTGAGAGCTTGTTCAGGATATATCTATCTGCATAGTAACATATCCAACCCAGAGAAAACATGTGCTAGGGCATGCCGATTATACGGGTCCCGCCCGGCAACACGAGCTAGATCTTACAAAATCGAAAATATGTCTGCCTTGAAATATCTAGACCATGAAGTAGGAATGATCTACCCGAGGCGTGCACTGTTGCCCCTGTGGTCGATCTCCATGCGGCGTATGCTCGAAGATGGAG
Organism: Macrocystis pyrifera; assembly: GCA_031763025.1. Taxonomy (NCBI): domain Eukaryota; class Phaeophyceae; order Laminariales; family Laminariaceae; genus Macrocystis; species Macrocystis pyrifera. Next base: position 1,841,615 of record JASSKH010000009.1, on the reverse strand, counting down.
GCACCCACTGTTCGTAGCGCAAAGTTTATTTTACCGATCTGTCCTTTGGTGCGGCACAAACGACCTGTTCTCAACGAAATATGTACTTGGGGCAAAAACGACTTGAAAAAATCGAAGACGACTCACAGATGCGCTGGCTTGTTCCAGGTAGTAAACGCACCCAGCGTCGTGCTGTTCGACTCCTGCAAGGAACCAAGTGGTGGAAAATTGAGCGATGATAATATTTGGATCTCCATTTCTTCCCTGCCTAGACTGCACGACGAGCTTGCATGCCCACCATCCCTAAGCCGTGTCGAAATTCTCCCCTCGTATCACCTTTCCCCTCTCCTATAATAGTTGGACATAGGGGGATACACTGTTTTGGGGGCATCGTAGGTTCTGATTACATCACTACGTATTACTATGTATTACTATACCCCCTCGTGGTAGAGGTCGCGAGATCCTTGCTAACAATGTCAACGTTGCAAATTTCAACAGCAATACTAGGCAGACAAAATATTAAATTAAATGCTACCTGGTACGTGCATACAGCCGTCGTTCAACCTCGTGCTTTCACTGAACCAGTGTTTGCAAAGACGTCAGCTACGAGTTCGACCAGCGGACTGAACAGCCAGATCGAGTTTAAGCCACCCACCGAGCCCAAACTTGAGGTGCATGGCGTAGCTGTAGCACGACTCCATCAAGCCCTGATCCGCCGCTTGTCGGAACAAGCGTGCCGCCTCGACATCGTTCTTCGACACCACTCCCGGCACCCCCTTCTCGTAGATCGCCGCGAGGTTGTGCTGCGCCTTGGCGTGCCCTTCGTTCGCGGCCCGCTCGTAGCATTCCACCGCACCCTTCGCGTCCCGCTCTTTTTGCTTCGTAACTCCCATGTTATACCATAGTACCGCTGCTCGCCCTTCTGGTGACGTCGACGCGCGTCGCGGAGGCAGCAGCTGCTGCTGCTGCCGCGTTCCCGTACTTGGGCCTATGGATTGAGAAGATCCATTTTTTTTGTGCCATAGGCGCCGCGAGCGAACTCTCGGGGGAGGCGACGGCGTCGGATGACCCCCCGAGGGTGCTGACAGCACTCATGCGCCGACTGAAACCTCCCGAGAGCTCATTCGAGATGGAATACCTTCGAATTTGTCCTGTGGGTGGGCCGCCCGGTGGGACCCCCAGTGGGCCTCCCGGTGGGCCTCCCGGTGGGCCTCCCAGTGGCTCCCCGGGCGGGCCGCCCAGAAGATTCCCCGGTGGGCCCCCCGGTGGGCCCCCCGGTGGACCCCCAAGTGGGCGAGGAGGTGGTGGCTTTCCGGGGCTCGCGCTGCTAATAGCTACCTGAGAACTTTGCCGCCGCTGCAGCTGTGGCAGCGGCTGAGGCGTTCTGGGTACGACGTTTGTTAGGCCTTCACCATTCTGGCCGCCGAGATTGTCGTTAGCCCCGGTGCCCTCGCCCGCGCCGTTTAAACTCGACGGTCCCTTGTAGGTAGAGAAAGAGACGCGTCGCGGAGCGGGCACGCCAGCCTCTCGAAAAGCGCCCATAGTGCTACCTGTTGCTGCCCCAGGCTGCTGCTGCTGTGGCTGCTGTTGCGGCTGCGGAAATTTTGATGCCATTGGCTCGGCCGGCCCAGGCGGCGATCCTGACGGGATGGGTAGTGGTACCGACGCCCGACGCGCCGGAGGAGGCGGCCCCGGCGGAGGGCCGCGGAGGCCGCTCGACCTCCTGCGCATGTTCTCACGAGCGACCTGAAGAGGGATCGCACTTCCTGAGGGAGCATTGTTGATCGTCGTCGCCACGGCCGTGGGAGGAGGTGGGCCTCGGGGAGGCGGCGGTCGCACCATACCCGAAAGAGTCTGTCTTTCCACGCTTCCCGTACTGTGTCGACGCCTGTCGTCGAAGGGGGCAACCGATGGGCGGCGTGTCGCAGGCGGGGGAGGCTTGCCTAACAGGGAGAGACGGGTGTTTTGGGTCGGGGGTTGCCCCTGCCCGATCGAAGCTCGACGCTTGTCGATGAGCGGCAGAGGGAGAGGGACGCCCCTCGGAGGCGGCCCGAGAGGGAGGCTCTGGCGGCGGCTCGGTCGCGGTTGGGTTTCTCGTAGCAGTTGGAGAGCTCGCATCGCTGCAGACCCGACGGGTCCTCCTCCTGGGGCTTCTCTCGAAAGGGATCGTCTGGGCTGCTGCTGCTGCTGCTGCTTGCTGCTGCTGCTGCTGCTGCTGCTGCTGCTGTTGTGTCACTTCAGGATGCGCCGTACGAGATAGCGGCTGCTGTTGCTGCAAAAGGACCATCAGGGGTCGATAGGAACGAGTGAACGAACCAGGCATAGATAAGCTGTCGTCTACAACAGCAGTAGCGAAAAGGACATTCGACCGAACGACAAATATCAAGGGCGCCTGCTGTACGTCGTGATTCACACTATCGCATAGATCTACTACGGGAATATTACGACGCCCTCCTGAATGTCTACTCCACCAGTAATTTTTAATTTGGCTACGACCGCAGTCTTGTTACGTCTACCAAGTATCACCATGTCACGCTGGGCGTTGCCTCTGCCGTCCGACGACATCTACTGCCCCCCCCAGTGGTTGCACGAATTTTACGTCGGCAGCTGAAGCTGTGCTTCCTTTCCGAGTATACCCCAGGTGACAATCTTTGAGTCAGACAACCCTACAACCAACTTTCATGCCGGACAACACGGCAACAGACTCCCATGATGTCCCTGTGAGGTATTCATACGATCGTACACCAGGTACCAGCTACCAACAAATGGTATAGTAAATCATACCAGCGACCCAGCAGGCTCAGCCATCGTCGCCATGCTGTACGGTTTCTCTTTTCTTGTTGAGGAGAGAAGAGTCGACTTCGCCTGGCTCGTTCGTAGTTGGTGTAAAGAGCACGCCGGCAAACAATAGGCAGCTTGTGCTGCGTGATGCCTCAAACATTGCGGTTGGCTGGGCACAGCGGCGGTCGGAGCCCTAGCAATCGCCGGTCGCAGTCCAAGTCGAAGCGCCAAAGGTTTGTCGGAGCGACGAAAAGTCACCGTTTCGTTTTCACCAACGTTTTTGATTGGCTTAAGTGAAAAATTCCGCCGCAATCACTGACGATTTTGATTGACGGAAAACCAAACTTTCGCCGCACTCGGGAACAACGTGCTCGAGAAATCCGTGAAACCGAAAATAGCAAGTACCAGGTGGATACTCTTCCTCCTGTGGATTCGGCGAGAGTACAGAGGGAGCCTGCGACCATAATCCCCATAGCCCTGGGGTACACACCCGAATCCCCGAAAGCGGTTGCTTGTGCTTGTACGCACCGGTCGAGAGGAAGTGCGGCAAGGCAAGACAGTGCGTTCGCTCGCGCTGGAGTCAGTCGACTTTGCGTGTGTGTGTTTTTTGCTGCGCGATGAAGTCTGGGCTGTTGCTGAGGCTCGGTGCCTTGGCGGGTGCTGCGAAGCTAGCGGCTGCCGAGTGCCCCAATGCGTGCTCGGGTCATGGCACCTGCGGAGCCTTCGACATGTGCTCCTGTTACACGGGGTACATGTCGAACGACTGCTCCGAGCGCGTCTGCCCGTTCGGCCTGGCGCACGTCGACTCGCCCAAGGGAGATCTGGACATGGATAACGACGTCGCGTACGAGACTGTGATCGCAGGGTCGCAGATGTACCAGGACGGCACTTCCGAGCTTTTTTTTTCCCCATCATGGTGGAGGTAAGCGCTCGAAACGAGAGAGAGAGTGAGAGGGGCAATCAGCGCCGGCAAGCAGCGAGAGCGGCTGGTGCTGAGCTGAGCCGACGCCGCCCGTCGCCTACGCCCAGATGGACCTGTCGGCGTTTTGCTTTGGTGTAGGCCGGCGTGTTTGGGTGCATTGTTGTTTTTATCATGTTTTGGGGTGTGTTGGTGAGAGCCTATGATACATATCAGAGTCGCTGCTGCTGTGCGGGTGGGGCTTGATCTATGTTTTGCACCCCGATGAGGGGTGCCTTGCTGATCGCCGACAAAACGCAAAGAACGGCGCGGGTGTGGTATCTTTCACCGACACTGCTACTACTTACTGCTGCTGCTATGGACAGCATGGGTCTGCCGTCCCCGTTGAGGTTAACTAGGACCTGCCCTCCGCCAAGATTCCTAGGGTTCAGAGTCGGGGCGTTCCTGACATAAAAATCGCAAGACGAAATCTCCGGTGCATGCCCGAGCGAAACCGTCAAATTGCCTTGTCTGATTTTATTTCTTATCTTCAAAGTCACGCTGTACCTACTGAGACGCCGACTTTTGCGTACGGGCATATGGGCGGGGCTGCCCCATATTGGCCGTGCGGTACCCCCCAAGCCCTCCTGGCTTTCCAAATGCACACGATAGGCGCCTCGGTTGTTTTGCGCACGGTACAAGGCTGCGTTTGTATCGCATCGCAAGCTTCCTCGTCCATCAGACCCGTTGTGTTTTCCCTTCGTGCTGACTATAACAAGCAGTTGCACGATCCTTCCGCATGAAGAGTACGTACCATATACCCCTCCTTTTTGGTACTACTGTAAATATTATTATTAATATTAGTACGCACACACTCCCCTTTTCAAACCTAAAGTAATTCCACGGATACACATGCCAACAAATCCCTGTAATTTCGTGCAGCGACATGTTGTGATCTTTCTCGGGCATCTCGCCCTCACATCTACAGTAGTGAGTACGTAGCAGTACTGCCACTGCTGCTGTTCACACTTTGACACCTTCTTTTCGCCCATTTACATGTCGTCCCACCTTGAAAAAAAAAAAAAAAAACGCCAGGCGGACGGAACGCCCCTGTCGGAGACCGCGCACTACTACATGGAGTGCTCTAACAAGGGGCTGTGCGACCGAACGACAGCCACCTGCGCATGTTTCACCGGATACGAGGGCCACTCCTGCCAGCGGGCATCTTGCCCCAACGCCTGCTCCGGCCACGGGTCTGCAAGACCAACCGCGAGCTGGCCGCCGGCAACTACGGCAACATCTACGAGCTGTGGGATGCGGACAAGGTCAGTTGTCAGTCTGATTGGTTGTTGTACTTGGTATTTAAACAAGTACAGTACTGCTGTATCGTACCCGGTACCTGGTAATACAAAGGCTTTTGTTGTGTGGTGCGCTTCTGGAGACCTTTCCCTATTTTTTTTTTTTTTAATCGTCACTTTTACTTATTAATAGGCCGTTTTACTTATTTCCAGCCTAATTCGTCGTAGGAGTTTTTACCCTCAGCGGCCTTCTGGACAAGCCGTGGTGTCAGGTGTCGTCTCTTCTCCCCCCCGGCACGTGCCTTTATTTATTTGTCGCGCATAGGGTTCAGCATTCCCACTTCTCGTCGATTTTCATCGAATGTAGCTAACTCATTCTCTCGCGGTTCCCGTTATATATTTTTTTTATAATCAAATTTTCACGCAAGAATAAGTCCCTACGAGCATGCACTCGGTGAGACTCGAACCCACAAATTGATCTTGATAGGCACGCGGACCACCTACCAAGCCACCGGGGACGCCGTAAGTCGAAATTGAAGACTATCCATAATAAGCCTGTCCTCTTGTAACCCTTAGTCGGTGCCAAGTACTTGGTATATGGTAAGTACTGTCATACGTACGTACTTAAAGTTGAGCATTTTTTTATGTGGTACACGTCGAGTTGCTTCGACTACACAGTCCAGAAAAACCACATGAACATGAGATGTCGCGAACAAACCCAAACGTGGTATTTTATACTCGCTCGTACAGCTCTCGCTCCAGATATCGGATTCCCTCTACTGCCAAAACTGATTAATCCACACTACTACAACAGTTGTAACCCAAATAATTATTTAATAAATTCCGTCCACCCCTAGTGTTTTAAATTTTCTGGTTCAATACAACCCAAACAGTTGGCAGCTGGTGACAGCGGTGGGGGATATTTCGTTGTGGATTATGCCCGCCCGCCGCCCTTTCCTCTCCATTCCCCCCTAAGGTATATCAGTACCCCCCCCCCCCCCCTTCCACCCCCACCCCTCCCTACACTGAACACAATTGTACCTCTCCCCCCCCCCTCTCCACAACTGTGCGTGACCCCCCCCCCCCGCCTCGCCTCCGCCCCCCTACCAGGGTCTTGCCTGCGACTGTGACCCCGGCTACGACTCGTACGACTGCTCGGAACGGATGTGCCCGTACGGCGTGGACCCATTGTTCGTGGACGACGAGGACACGGCCCGCGTCTCCACCTGGTCCGTCCACTTCCAGGACTCCTCCGTCATCGACGGAGCGGACGGCACCTGGCGCCTGCGTTTCTTCGACGTGTTCGGCGAGGACTGGCTGACCGAACCCATCGCCCTGAACGCCACCTGCCCCGAGCTGACGGCCGAGCTGGAGGCCATCCCGAACGACGCGATCGACGAGGGCACTGTCGAATGCACGCACCGCCTGCCGGACGACTACTCTACCATCTACGATCTTTCCTTCACCGGCAACCCGGGAAGCCTCAAGATCCCCGAGATCGTGGTTCTGGACGAGTCCGGCCGACACACGCTCATGAGAAGCGGGCAGACCGCCTACACGGGGCTCGAAACGACCGTGATCTACGACTCCGGGATCACCGGCGAGTTCTACGACTACTTCGGCTCCAAGTGCGACGTAACCATCACGATCACGGACGTTAGCTCACCCCTTTTCGGAGCCGTCCAGATCGCTGCCGTTGCTTCGGGTACCGTGCGCGCACTCAAGTCTTGCCTTGGCGATTCGAACGGCGTTGCAGCGGACAACGTCGAGGTCGAGAACTGGGACTACGGGGGGCTCCTCGGCGAGTTCAGGTTCGGGACGTGGTCGGCGTTGCATGCCTACCCGAACCAGTTCCCCCACATCGTGAAGCTGGTTAGCACCTCCGCCTCCTCCGAGTACGACGGCGGGGTGTACACGATCATGTACTGGAATCAGGAGGAGGAGCAGTTCTACCTGTCGAGTGCAGTTGACAACACTCTAACCTACCAGGTAAAATAAAACTAAACCAAACGCGCAATTTTGAAGCGAGCAGTTACTGTTAGTTTGCACCAGTATGATATACACGAAGTGGTATGGTATATATATACAAAAATCAATGTACTTTTGTTTTGTGGAAGAGCCAAAAGAACGTTTCGTTTCGCGAACAATGCAGTCACTACTTGTGGTTGGTTTGTAAACCGCACCTCGCACTGCTGCTCTGCAAGACGTGTTATTTACTCATGCGAGAGAAAACACACACACGCACACACACACAACGACGCGGTCTTTTGAGCCTCGCAAAAGAAAACGTAAACGAGCAGCCCACTGCTTTGCTGTAGTATCGAATTTCCGTTCAATGTACTCGAGCCAGCGCTCAGCATGCATCCACGGTTTTTTTTTTTCTGGCACTTTGTCGCTTTTTTCTCTCTCCCCCATTCACAAAGCACTCTAAATCTGGTTTCCTCCGGTAGATTCCGCTCCAAAAGGCTAGTCTATTAATAGTATTACCCGAGTATCTCGCACAACCGAACTGTCACGAGCAGCTTGCAAGCGTTGAGTATACAGGGCAACTTTAACCCACTCGCAGCTGACGTTTTTAATGCTAACATTACTGTTTTCATTCGCTTTCAATATTTTAACGGGGAAACTTTCTTTAAGTAATGCGAACCATATACTGCTGCACGCTTCAAAATGTACTGTACCGTAAACATAGAGAAATACTTCGTGCTTGGTATGGTATACCAATACGTCCCTGAATATAAGTAACTTATTTACATTAATATACAATGTAAAATATCCTCATAATTGGGGACAGAATGGTATGTATGTTTTTTTTTGGTACCATTGCGGTCCTGAATACTATTACTGGGGTCCATAGTTAATAGGACCTATGGTATACATAAAAAGCCATATATTTACCTATGTTTACTAACAAAATTTGGTCCCGTTAACTATGGACCCCCGTAATAAAAATATTGCCCCCCGTAAAAAAAAACCCTAGTTTTTTTTTTCGCATCAATCCGTCCGGAAATTTAGGAATTTTTCGGCACTGATATTATTATCTAAACGTTCTCTATCTTGTCGGACATAATGGTACTATCGAATATTTTTTGTGTGTCCGCCCTTTAGGCTTTCGCCCCCCACCAGCCTGACTTGACACCTACACACATACATACATAATACATGCATGCATACATACCAGGTACATACATACCCGTATATATACATATATATATACTATATATATGTTCGACTAAATTGGACCCGGTGCATGACCTATTATCCTACAGGTGTACGCCACTGACGGCGTTCTCGAGCGCGTGTGGCACGACACAGACGTCAACGGCGACCTCGAGTTCTCGGTCGACGAGCTCGGGGTGGCCTACTGGTCCCAGTATGACTCCACCATCCACACCAACCGAGACTTCTCGTGCGAGAACGCGGGCGAGCAGGGGTCCGCCGGAGTGTTCTACGGGAACAGCTCCTACCTGCACAACAACTGTCTCGAGAAGGGAGACTTCCTCGTCATCCCGGCGTCGACGACCGGAACCACCTCCGAGAACATCACGGGCGACAGCGATCTCGGCGCCACGCTCACGCACGCTCTGGCCACCCCGAACTCGGCGGGCCTGTACGAAATCATGAAGATCTCCGTGGAAGACTACACCGCCGTCACCAACGCCACCGAAGACCGCTACCAGATCGTCCTGGACAGGCCCATCTTCTGGGACGGTTCCGAAACCGCAAAGGTGGTCGACAACACGACCACCAGCATGGGCATCCGGCCGATGTACCGCTTTAACCCCCGACATGAACTCGAACACGGAGGAGTGGGTGATGCCATGCTCGAACCGTGGACTGTGCGACTCGCTGACGGGGCTGTGCACTTGCTTCGCTGGGTACACCAACGAGAATTGCGATACGCAGAGCGCCCTTGCGGTCTAGCTACAATAGCCGACGGTATAGGAGCCAGCGTGCGTTGCGGTTTTAGCGACACTACTCGTACGTATATGCGATTGATAGTAGGCCGGGTAGCGAGGGGTTCGGACTCTCTGTACATGTTGTTGTTGATGATTTTTTTTTTTTTTTTTTGTTTTTTGTTTTTTTTTTTACGCCTGTCGGTGTTTTTGCTTGTGCGCGTTGCTTGCTTTGCTCTCGAAGCAGTCAGTGCGTTGGCGACAAATACATGCGCGGGTAGGGCGGGGAAATTGAGGGCACACACGCACACATCTATAGGGGAAACGGAGGGTTTGAAAGCCGCAAGAGAGGGCTACCTCGGCTTGAGACCGGTCGGGCGTTTTTGTCCCCTGTCTTGCGTTGGAGTTCAAGGCTGGTGTAAATGGGGATTGGGCCCCAGGGGACAGGGTGTCAAAAAGGAAAAAAAAAACGCAGCAGGCGGCGAGCGTTTTGTTTATATATTGTGCATATTATTATCGATTTTTTGTCTCGTTCTGCAGTAGAGTACTTACACGATGCTCTGATTCAGCTGCCGCGAAATCGAAGTCACTGGGGGGTTGTGGCTTGTTTTTGGCGCGCGAGGGTGAGGGGGGGGAGGGCGAGAGTAGCGCACGTTCAGGTTTAACGATTGCGCGGCAAGCAGTCAAATCAAGCAGGCGATATGTTTTAACTACTTTTTTTTTCGACGGAAATTGACCAGACCGTTTGGCATGCCGCACTTAGCTAGCCTTAGGAAGCCTAAGGTAGGCAATGTTGCGCAGTACACTCTTGAGTTTTGGTTTAGTTTTCTGAGAAAAAAAATCTCAGTCGCATCTTGGCGCTTGCGGAAATTGCGCTTTGCGTGAAGCAAGAGTAAATTACAAGGTTTGTCTCTAGACGGCAAGGCGGGCGGTCTGCTTTCGGGCGAAAACGCGAAAACCAGGTACCAGGTATTCTTTTCTACAATTCACTGCCGATTTATGCTCATGATCGTGAAGATGTTACCTACTGAGCTATGATAGGGGTAAAGATCGATCGATTACCCAGCCGAGGGTAATTCTTGTAACACTCTCCTCCCTCTGAACGGCGCGATCTTGGGGCGTCGGAACCGTATACGTCTGTACGCTGACCCACCCGCTTCGTTTCACTACCTGGGGAACCAGGGAGATGTGTGTTTTTTTTGTTTTTTTTTAGGGACGCACACGCAAGCATTTCTATAAAAGAAACGCTCGAAGTGAGGTTCGTCTCTGCACCCCTCTTCACTTGATCATGTCTTTCTTTCGCGATGTCGTCGCATCTCATGTGTTGTTCCTCCGACTGGCTTCGATTCAAATCACACGCGTGTGCTACTATGCGGTCATTGAAATTAAAAACGCACGACACGCGGGTCCATACCCCCCCCCCCCCGGCCGTTTCACCCGCCATCAATGACACCACACGCCATGATGAGACGGCACAAGGCACCGAGCCATCATTTGCAAAATCTGCGGCGCAGATCGGGCGTCAGACTTTTTCGGCGGACTCCCTCGTTCCATTGCCCGCTCTGGCTGCGGTCCTTCTTCTCCCCATCGGCTCTTTTGTTCTCGCAATATGTCGTCCACTCCCGCCAAACGCCTAGCGCGAGAGAACCTCCGTTGTTGTTGGCCCCGCTAGTTTTGCGTACGACGTACAGCACCTACAGATATCTGTAACGTACGAACAATTTTGAATTTTCAACACCACACCTTAGCACCAGCCAGGTACGTATGCACGTACCACAGTGGGAAGAGCGATGTGTTTTGATAGTGCTTTTGCCGCGCTTGTGCCTGGAAACACAACTTGAAACGCCCGACGTTCCTGTTCAATTCGGCAAGCCGCTTTCGAGCGACGTTTCTTTCTGTAGCATTTGGGGGGGGTAGACACGTCATACGCCACTTTTCGCCGACCGGGTGCGGAAAAAAAAACGCGCATCAAAACGAGAGCGCGATAAAAAACAAAAAAACACGTGTGCAGGGCAACTGATGTATTAATTCCGCTTTTCGATACAAGTTTCAAGCACGCGTTCGTGAGCCACGCCAGTTCCCGATCATGTGCTGCAACCGGACCTTCTCTTGAGGTTTCCTGTTCGCCCGTAGCCTGCCCTGCTGCCAACAAAAATAGCGCAAAAAAACAACACGGTGTAACTAAACACAAAAGGTCGCCACCCTTCTTTCGGTTTGCTCGTGAATTAAGGACGGTACGCGATTCCGTTTTTATGCGTTCGTGAACCACGCCAGTCCCCGATCAAGTGCTCCATGTAGTGCACACGTACACCATGTTTACGTGGGAATCGCTGGCTACGGAGAACCACTAGCCGACCACCGCCACCACCGCCACCACCACCACCACCACCCTCGCCGCCACCATAACCTAGCCTCGTGACTTGCATAAAAGGCTTCGGGGCAACGAGACCTCTTGCAGACACACGTGGTATGACACAGCAAGCACACACCTTCGTGCTTCAACCAAAATCACTCTGGCCAAGGCGGCTCAACTACGTACGCAGGAGGGGCACATACCCCTACACCGCGAGCCCAGTCTACCATAGTACGTATTCCCCCGCTGCTACCGCTTCGAGACCACCGACAAAACCATCCCAACAACCGCTGTAGCCCCACCCCGCACCCCGTTCTCCGCGAGGGGGCACCTCGCGACGTTTGTTTGTGTAGCATTTGGGGAAGACACATCAAGCCACTTTCTCGACCTGGTGCGCAAAAAAAAGTCGTACCCCAAAAACGAACGCGCCTCGTAGTGAAAAAAAAAAAAACGCGCGGACAGGTAATCCATGTACTTATTCTGTTTTCAAATACATATATATATGTTTCATATATGCGCTCGTGAACCATGCCAGTTCCCGATCAAGTGCTGTATGCACGCATGTACACCATGTATATCTGGGAATGACTGGCTAGTGATACCCACTACACTAGCCGATCACCACCACTGCCACGACCACCCTCGCCGACACCACGACCTAATCTCGTGACTCGTGGAAAGGTTTCGGGACAACGAGGCCTGACGTAGACACACGTGGTATGACACAGCAAAGCACACACCTTCGCGCTTCCACCAAAACCACGCTGGCCAAGCCATCTACAAGGCAGGAGGGACACACACCCCCCTCTACACCCGGACCCCAGCCTACCGTCTCACCACAATGGACGGAAACATAAGGGTATTGTAGGCATTCATACGAAGACTCAACGGTCCTTATATTTCCGTCCATCGTGAAAAGTACTTTGCAGCACCTTCAGAGCCCCTCCTCCTCCTCTTCCTCCTCTCCGCTGCTACCGCCTCGTCACCGCCCGCAAAATATCCCAACAACCGCTGCCGCTCGACCCCGCACCCCGTTCTCCGCGAGTGGGCATCTCGGTTCAACACGCGAACCGCAACTTTAATAGGAGGCCACCAACCAAAATCGTGCCGCCACACGGTAATCGTAACTTCATTCAGCCAAAATCAAGCCGTCACTACGCGAACCAAAACCTCGTTTTTTTCCAAGCCCACCAAAACCGGAACCACGCCGCCACTACGCGAACCAAAACTTCATCCTTCAGGCGACCAATCAAAATCACGTCTTAGGCCGCCAGGCGACCAATCACAATCACGCCGCCTCAGCTCGCGCAAGTCGAGTACTGGGGGTGTTTTGCGATAGTGCAATTTGGTTGGGTTATAAAAATATTTGAAACCGACCAACATGAGGAGCCGATTGGTCAAACAGGTGACCCGGAAGTTGCTCCGTTTGCTAACCAACCCACAGAGTCACCTAACCCAAAATGCTTAGGTTACAGACGAAAATTGTTCACTTTTTCCCACAGCAATTACTTTCTCGTGGGTTGGGATTTCTATCAAACAGAGGAACCCAAGCCAACCGAATGCTTCGCAAACACCCTACTGACTCTTCATCTCTTCGTCCTTCAGGCGTCCAATCGACATCGTGCCTCACGCCGCCAGTCAACCAATCACAGTCACGCCGCCTCCGCGTGGACAGAGCCAAGTACTAACTCGCTCTCCCTCTCCTCGCGCCACCAAGAACCATCCAGGTAACTGCCGAGCAACTTGAAGGCACGCGCGGGCTGGTAGGACGGCACCTCATGCCCCGCGAAGTGGACCGTGACAAAGGCGAGGTTTACACCGACGAAGCGGGTGTGGTACCCGGCCAGCTGGAAATATGCGGAGGCGTTTTTTTTTTGCGATCAGACGCACAACGATACATATTGGGTGGGTGGGTGGGTGGGTGGGAAAGTGGAGGGTGAGTGGGAGGGCGGGTGGGTACGTGAGTGGGTGTGGGTGGATGGTGGGGTGGGTGGTTGGGCGGGTGGTTACGTGAGTGGGGTGGGTGGGTGGGTTACGAGAGGGGGTAAGGGGGGAAAGGTGGGTAGGTGGGTGTGTGTGGTGGAAGTGGGAGGGCCGTCCATTTTTGTCCACCCCGTGGGAAAGTCGGAATCCTGGATAGATGATTGGTCGCGTAGGGGTGAAGGGACTAACGCGGAACGAAACAAACAACAGCGCAAGTGTCTCGGTGATGGTAGTCTTTCGCTTCAGGCGAATGTGTTTGGGTACTTCGGTTTCTCAACCGAGCGCGGAGAGGGCACGTTGAGCTCAAACTGCGCCCCTTAGTTTTTTCGTTCGTGCTGGTCGTTTTCTCAAGCGCTACTCATACAATAGACTAACAAGGTCAATCGTCGACCTTAACGCCTACGTACGAATCATTAATAGTTGCCACACCAAAAGCGCCCATGAAAAATAAAACTGGTCACCATTTCTGCACCGGCTTCCTTTCATGTAAACGGCTTACCGCACCAGACACTCCAAAAACAAACTAGTCCCCCCAAAAAAACGCACATGCTTATTTAAACAGTACAACGGGACAGCCGTTCATCAACCATCCGCCAGTGGCGGCAGGCCGGTATCTCAATAATAACACTAACGAAAACGACACTCCAATGCACCTGGGATAGCGCAACGGGACGAGCGCTCATCAACCACCCTGTCATGTTCAAGGGTTCGAGGTATGCCGCCGTGACTTGACAGACGTTATCCTCGTTGGAGGCTGACCCTTCCCCCCCCGCCACCCCCCCAAATGGTAACAGCACGGCATGTCGAAGACAGGAAAAACAAATAATAACAACAACAACAACAACCAATGCCAGCAGCGACAACATTACCGACAACAATACCACATCCATAAAAAAGACAGCAACGTAAACCTCCGGATCGGCACGCCGAGCTCACCTGCCCCTCGTCCTCCCACGGCTTCCAGTAGCACCCATGGTCCACCGCATAGTCGAGGTCGTAAATCCACCACTGCGTCCCTTCCGTGGCGCAGACGGCATCATCGTCCTGTCATCGTTCCCACCACAAAATCAGGGTTGCGGGCGAGCAAAAATCTTGTTAAAAACAACAAACAAACAAACAAAGGGCAGCTCTTGACTATTACGAAACTATTACGAACCCGCGCTGGTTCACACATCGTTTTTTTTTCTTCCCCCCTCCCCCCCCCACCATGCATGATAATGAGTATCCCTCCCCCCCCCCCCCCAACCCCACCTAATGTTTGATGTTCGCCCTTCTTTTTCTTTCCTCACGCCTCCTGCAGTACTGTACACTTTTTTTTCTTCAATCCTCCCGTTATAATCCTTATAGAACCGCAGTCCTGTTTTGTTGGACAAACTGCTCGTAATTCGAGCGGTCTGTCGCCAAAATGGGATGGCAGTCCTAAAAAAGGTCAAGATCTCACCACACTTCACCACACTTCCGCAAAGAGCTCGTAACTCAGGCTCGGAGACACATCCCACAGCAGGAATTTAGTTCGTGCCTTGCGTTTTTCATCGCGAGAAAATTTTCAACCCCTCGCGTCGAATTTGAAAAAAAAAAAAAAAGAGGACTGACATCTCAGCTTGTGAGGTCGAAATTTTGGTCTCGAAAGCCAACCTTGTAAGCCGCGTGCTGCGCTGCGACACCTCGAATCGCGTGTACTATTGCGGGGGACCACAGTGAATAGGACCTACGGTACACACAAAAACCAACATATTTACCTATTTTTACTAACAATATTTGGCCCTATTTACTACCCCCGTAATATTCATCTCGAATCGCGTGTACCGTACACAGGGTGCGCAGTTATATAGTAGGGGTCTTCCAAAATCTGACAGTATTTGCATGCAGCAAACTAGCTATTACGGGGGTCCTTAGTTAACAGGACCTACGGTATGCACAAAACCTATATATTTACCTATTTTTACAAACAATGTTTGGTCCTATTAACTATGGTCCCCCGTAATAGCTTTCGGCAGAGTAAGCAATGGTTGCTTGCTGCTGTAGTTACGGTGTACCTCTCGAGAGTGATGATGCAGTAGGTCAGTGGAGATATCTACCGCAACTGCCTTCGTCAACTTGTGTGCGTTGGTGCATCCCAGTCACCCCCGAGGGTCGGCACCTTCATACAAATGAAAACCTCGCATTCGCTATTACGGGGGTCCATAGTTAGTAGGACCTACGGTATACACAAAAACCTATATATTTACCTATTTTTGCTAACAATATTTGGTCCTATTTACTATGGCCCCCCGTAATCGCAATACACTAAATAAACACTTGATACATACACACACGCACTCACACAGACAGGTGCGTGCCACAGAAACTACCGGCAGTCCTATCCCTCGATACGCTACGAGCAGCAAAAAAGAAAAGCAAACACGATTGAAACTCTACCACATACAGACATACATGTATAACACAAATATATACATATATCTGTACACTGCCAATATATACGTACATATATCTGTATACTATACTATTACGGGGGGCATAGTAAATAGGACCAAATACTGTTAGTAAAAACATGGAAATATGTGGGTTTTTGCATGTACCGTAGGTCCTATTAACTATGGTCCCCCGCAATACCACACCCGGGGTACTAACACGGTTATCATTACCCTGCAAAGAACTTCTGTAAGTCCTGCACGGCATTCATACCCGTACCCAAACTTCCGTGAGTCCTGTATTGACATTCATACCCGTACACGAAACTTCTGTGAGTTCTGTACGCCCGTGACACAATATCCCATACCCGTACCGTACCCGGCCTTTGAGTAGGGTAAATACCCGTAAAGAAGGGCAAATGCCAGGGTATATACCCGGTACCCGACACTTTGTCAAAGACCGGGGTACGGGTACGGGTACGGGTACAACATTCATATACCCGCCCGGAACTTCTGTGAGCTTTCGTAAGACTTCCATACAACACCCGGAACTTCTGTGATTTTTGTGAGACTTAGATACCCGTACCCATAATTTTCTGCAAGAGTTGTAAGACCTCCGTACCCTTACCCGGAATCCACAAACCCAGAACATAGCCTTGTATACAACTCGTACGGTATACGATATAAATATGCAACAGCACACACGCTCACCCCCGAAAATACGAGAATTTTGAGGTTGTAGTTTCCTAGCAGCCTCTGGTAGTAGGGCATCATGGGCCTCAGCAAGTCGTCGTCTTTGTAGAGCACCTTGGACGAGCACTGCTCCCACACCGTCCCCGCCCTTACGTGTAACGCCTTCTGGACGTCGACGCGGTTGAGGTACCTGTCGTGGGTGGGAGGAGGGTGGGAGGGCGACGACCGAGTGGAGGGTTCTTGATGATTTGATCCAGGCACTGACCGCAAGAGACACGTCAGGTACCCCCCCCCCCCCCCCCCCCCCCCCCCCCACCCCCGAATACGAAACCAACAGCACACTCTCTCACCCCCTTCGCCATCCCTACGTCCTCCTCGCTCCCCCTCCCCCTCAACCCCCAGAGCAAAAAGAAACAGGGGAACCCCACAGCAGAATATCAAGATGCACGCCATTCCCCTCCCCAACCCTCCCCAACCCTTCCCTTCCCTTCCCTTCCCTTCCCTTCCCTTCCCTTCCCCTTCCACCCCCCTACTCCTCCACCTCGTCTCCCTAACCCACCCCACCCTCGCCTCCAAACCCCACCCGACTACACCCCCTCCCAAATCCCACCCCACTTCACCCCACTCCTCCCCTCCTCTCCCTCCTCCTCCACCCCACCCCATATCTTCCCCCTGCACTCCCTCCTCCTCCTCCTCGACGCCACGCCACCGCACTCACGGGATGGTGTAGTCTTCTGCGCAAGGTTCGTACGGCCCAGAGTTCAAGGCGCCGTAGGTGCTCTCTCCCGTTTCGCCGCCTACCCGCCGCCCAGCCTCCCGCCTGGCCCGGGCCAGGTGCTCCTTCATCGCGACACGCTGGGCGCGCGCTACCGTTCGGCCAGCCCCTTGCTCGACAGCGACGCCACTGGCAGGCGCGGCGGACACCCGGTGGCCGCTGTCTGAGCTGTCGCCCGAACAGATGGGGAAGTCGAGGGCGTAGGGGTTAAGGTTTCCTGTGTAACGAGGCGGGGAAGGTGCGGGGGAAGGAGGCGAGAGAGCGCAGGGATGCGGACGAGGTCGGGTCCGGGTGGTTTGTGCGTGGTGGAGAGGTACTATACGTGTGTACAATAAGTGTGTGTAATTCAATTCTGAAAAGGCTTTCTGGGATATTTTGTACGAAATGCCTCCCCGAGGGCGTGTAATTTAGGGAACGATAAGTCGACATTCCCGATATTTCCAATGGGAAGAAAACATCGGGTATCCCTGGCACTCGGCGGGAGACTAGCGGTGAGGTTACTATGCTACTACTAATACGCTATGGCACCAAGGTGGTACTTTGCCATATATTGCGCTATCGACCCTTTTGAGACTTGATTCTAGTATGGAGACTAAAAAATGCGAGGAGTGAGTGAGGTCGTACCAAGTATCCACACTTCCGAGAGCCTCCGACAGATCATCTGCAGATCATCAATTCCCGTAGTTCATGATCTGGACTTTTCACGGCAGATGGACCCCTGATCTGTATGATTCAGCTCACGTTGCGGGGTGGGAGCTGTGTGATAATCAGCATGATCTATATGCCGCAACATGTTCCCTGCACAGCACCTCATAACGAAAGGTTATGGTCTAGATTATAGATTATCTATCTGTACATGATCTATCCGTCGAAGGCGTGAAAGTGTTAACCTTGCAGGGTGAGGTGAAACAGGGCATGACGACGCGTGGTACAAGAGGGGCAATGTACCTTTTTGAACAAAATAGGGGTAATGCACCTTTTAGTGGCCAAAATAGGGGTGTAGTACCTTTTTCTGGCAAAATATATTCAAAGAAAAAATCACAACACAGCATGCCTCATTGCTGGAATACCATCGAATCGTGTTTTTACAATACGATTCCATGTATATATGCCTGGGCTATATATACCGGAATGTTCATGGGGTTAAGGTTTCGTCGTTCTAACAAAAAATAGTTTTTTCGTCAGAGAAAAGTAAAAACAAAAAGCTCCACAATATTTTTTTTTTTGAGGACGACAACACGACCGCTACCGTATGGTAGAGGATGCGTCACGCGTGTATACCTGGTACATGTCACCATTCCACCTTCGCGCGTGTCGCCTACCATCTCTTTACGTTGCACTTGGGTTACACCCCCTACACCAGGTACGTATACCCCAGCAGCACGAGCTGCTGCTTTGTAGCGGTCGATATTGTAATCGTCCGATTTTCTCTATTTTCCAGGGCTCTTTACGGTTCTTGGCCCGACCTGCGGTTTAGGAGGCCTTCCAAACCTCACGGGTCGGGTCGGATCGGGTCAGGAGGTTCTCATAATCTCACGGGTCGGGCCAGAACCCGGCCCGATTGACCCGATCAGACCCACGAGCTTTGACGTGACCCCGTGAACAGTCCTGATGTGTCTTTTTCTTCAATTTTCTCCCCCTCTCAAGCCTCCCAAAGGTGCAGTATATCATAGCAAAGGTAGCGCTCACTATTACAATAAGCCGCCGCCGACTTTTACTACCTGGAAAGTAGGTGACTTATTACAGTTAGTTGCGTGCGGTATTTTTACAGGTTTAAGGGGCTCTGCGTTTTCGCAAAAAACCTGACCCGCGCGTTTGTGTTTACAATACCTGGTAGTGGTTTTTACTAGAAGGTACTACAGTCTGTAGATAGTAGATGTGTCCCCAATCGTGTTTTTTTCACTCCAAGGGTGGTCTATTCTGCATTTGAGAATGCCATTTTTTGTTTTTAGGAGCTACGAATCACTGAAAGAAGCCAAGACACAAAATTCACCCGCCCATACCTTATTTGCCGGACGATGCCCACTGAGTGAAAATATAACAAAAATCGCTTTCTCGGCGTTTTTTTTTTTTTTTCCCCCTTTAGTGGTACTTCGAACTAAATCATCAAAACGGCATTTCCGGCACGTAAGGGTTCCAAAATGGCCATTTTTCATCTTCAAGTTAAAATCTCCCACGAAATCAGGAAATCTCAGTCTTTCAAGAGACACCGACATTCAAAAGGTACTCCGGGCGATTGTTGTGATAGGTTATACATACTATACGACCATCATATATACAACTTGTTTTGGTGTAAACTAATGATTTGATGGCGTTGAAAGTTTTCCCCCGTTTTGACGTGCTGCGGATACAAAAATGAAATCCTCTGACGGATACAAAAACAAGCAAAAACTCACCAACGTACGGACGAAATAATCGAATTACCCTGAGTCATCCAATATCCAGATGATCTTAAAAAAACTTATCTCATGTGTACCCCGATAATCCGACCCAACTCGGTATGAAAAAACTCGATAAAAAAAAAGGGTGCACTGCTGTGACCATGGCCGGTGAAAGTAAAAAAATGCTATATTGATATTAGTTTAATATGATGCAAACACACAAACAAACAAAACGTACCCACACGCCACACGCCTCTCGTCCGTGGCTTTTTATGGGAGACGAAAACAATGTGCCGTTAAAAAACAAGACACATAGAACTGCCGGAACTCGTTGGGTGGGGTGGTTGGTCGGTGATCCTTGCCCGGTTCCTAGCCCCGTGGCTACACTAGTTTGTTCTTTAGCTTTAAAAAAAAATCTTCAACGTTATTTTTTTTTTTTTTTTCCCGGTGGCTACGTGCGGGTGAATAGCTGGTACGAGGAATGAACAACGCCGGCTGTATTTCTCCCTTTCCAGCTTGCGACAACCCACGGGATTTCAAGTCAGGGAACCACAATCCCGGATGGAAATTTGTATATATATATATATATTTAAATATCTACAAGTATTTTGCTCACACTATAATCCAGAGTATGTATGTACTCCATCAAGGCTTATCTCGAGGGTAAAACCTGTATATATATGAGTTGAGCTGAGAAAGAAAAAGCGATGAGATATACACCAGACAAAAAAAAATCACGGCTACGCCGCGGAAGCCCCTTTCTTACCTATATACATGTCCATATATTTCTCCAGCCTGAGGCAAGTGGTGCTTTCGGTCAAGATGTAGCCTTCCATCAAGCAATTGGACACCCAATCGTCGTACACAGGCTTCGGCAAGAGCTGATCACCCCAGTATTTCTTGTACTGCGCCACCTGTCGAAGGCATTCCACAAACAAACCAAAACGAGGCGGGGGGGGGGGGGGGGGGGGGGATAAGAAAAAGAAAGCAAAAAAAAAAGTTCGGACGTGGTGTATCATTTTCGCAACTTGGTTCATACACGGCCAAGAAGAGCGGCGGCGGCGGGGGGGGGGGGTATGATGCCATCATTATCATGCATGGCCGTAGTCGTATGACCACAGACCCTCGCGTCCCTAAAATGCCGGGACGGAGCACGTCGTGTTTTCACCGACCGGGCAGACGTCGCTTGCACCAAGCGCGAAGCGTCGTGAGACGTTGGGCGAGTCGCATGAAGACCCGACCACAGCTCCCAAAAAACGTGTGTCTTTTGTCTCATCTCCTGCCGCGCCCGCACCACCCAACTCCGGCTCTTCGGCGAACACTGCGGCCATGCTTCTCTGCAGGAGGGCCAACGTGGCCGCTGCAGCGGCTGCGACTGCTGATTCCGTTGTCCTATACTCGACTGATCTCGACTGATACCCACGCACGCGTCTACCAGGTACGTAAAGCCCTCTGGTACTCGTGTACCAGGTGGAGACAAAAACAGTGCAGCGTAACCTCCTCGCCGTCCTTCCAATGGGGTTCGATTCAATCGAACGCACCCTCGGCCTTCGAACGAAGCGGCATCATTTCGGCGATTTTACAAAAATGCTGGAAGGACTGGAGTATTCGGCTCATTTCCTCTTGCACCACTGTCCTCGGATCTTTTTATTAGTACAACTCAGGCTGGATTTTTTTGTCCTCTTACGACGCCAGTGTTTCTTCCGAACCCGTTGGTCTAAGAACCAGTTTTGAGGCGGGCTTCAATTTTTTTTTTTTTTCGCCCTCCTACAGCAGCAGCGGTCACTCAGATCCAGGGTCACTTAACCCTTTCACGACCCCAGTCCCGTTTTGGGGACAAGTCACTTGGAATTAGACTGGTTTGTCCCGAAAATCGGGACTGCGATACTAAAAGGGGTCAAGTAAGCTCTTCTCCCCCCTCCCCCACCACTGCAGGTGCCTTGGCAGGCGTTTTCATCGCGACAAGGGTTCCACCGCTTTCTTCCCTAGTCAGACTCGCGTCGATTTTTTTTCTACCCACAGCTACAACAATAGGCGCTCTCGACAGAGTTGGTGTTATTTGAAGAAAACAAACTCCGTACCGAGAGTTGGGCGGCTGGCTGTGATTTTCGTGTGTGTGTGTGTGTGGGGGGGGGGGGGGGTAGAAAAACAGAGCGCAAACAAAGAACGTTCGGGGGAGGAGTGAGCGGGGGGGGGGGGGGGGGGGGGGGGGGGGGGGGGGGGGGGGGGGGGGGGGGGGGGGGGCGTACCCATTCGTTTCTCGCCTTGCTCGTCATTTTATTTCGAGTCGGAGGACCGTTCGTACTTCTAGTATAGAGAGAAACCTCCAACATTGGGGCGCCTCCTTACGTTTAGTCCAAACAACAATATGATACATAAAAAAGGTTTCGGTTATTATCTCGCCCCCTTCCTGTGTTCGCCTTTCGTGACCATCCTCTTATCTCCTAGGACATCGATCGCTCCCTTGACCGACGGTCCCGTAACACTCAAACTAGTATAGCAAGGCCAAAAGGCACCTTGACGCACAAAAAACACCGATCTCTTACGATACGATAGACGATAGCCTCTGCGTTGAGCAAGAGTGCCTGACTGTACCTGGTTGGAGTTCGCGTCCGTGTAGGGGTTTCCAACAAGAAACCCGGCCAAGTTGATGACGGGGGCCGATTTGTCGACCCTGACCTGGTCGTTCCTTTTCAGGATTTCTTCGGCCAGTTGCGGCATGTAGTGGCCGCCGTACGACTCCGACGATATGTGGAAGTCGTTGCTATAAGCAGGGGGGGGGGAGAACAGGGGGGGGATAGGGGATAGGGGGGGGGGGGGGGGGGGGGGGGGGGGGGGGGGGGGGTGTACTCGATATCAGGCATGGCCGTAG
Source organism: Macrocystis pyrifera (assembly GCA_031763025.1). Classification (NCBI taxonomy): domain Eukaryota; class Phaeophyceae; order Laminariales; family Laminariaceae; genus Macrocystis; species Macrocystis pyrifera. The sequence goes on along the minus strand of JASSKH010000009.1, from coordinate 1,819,295 downwards.
TCGCATGCATGACCATAGAAACCCCCCCCGCATCCCTACAACGCTGGGATGGAGCACGTCGGGTTTTCACCGACCATCAGGCAAAAGCATTGCCCTTGGCAGCCAAGCTTTGCGAAGCGCCGTTAGGTGTCCCGGCGAGTCGGGTGGAAGCGTGAGCTATGCACCGTACGAAGCACCGCTATTGAGGCGGTCTTTCGGTACCTTGTGCGCGCATTTTCTTGCAAATAGATGAGAGCGTCGAATGAAGCGGTGGGGGGGGGGGGGGGGGGGGGGGGGGGGGGGGTTAGGGGTTAGGAAGCGGCGCGCAGCCTTCCAGGGGCGCTTTTGGCCTATTGTCGTTGTGACCGCGGACTAAGGCAGACTTCAGGGCGATGAGCTAATGTGAGAACAACCGCCATCATCGTCACCATCATTGGAAGCTCTCGGTAGAGCTTCGTATCTTATGGCTATACTTCGAAGTGTGATACGAGTACCAACGGTCGAGGCGACGCAAGGGTGTCGGCAGAGCTATGATACGAGCACCACCGGAACTCACGGAAATCGTTTGGATACCTGACTTCCCATCCCGGCCAAGTTAAGTGTGTCTCTCGCCAACCACGACTTTCAAAAACCTACAAACTTACACAGCACACATTCAAGCTTAAGCTAGTATAATAATAGCTTTCCTATTAAGCATCCGGCACACCAGGCAAGCTTGGCGCAAGCCGACTACAGCAGCAGTTTACAAGAGCAACATATACCAGGAGAAGTCAGGCGTACCATTTTTTTTTTTCCCCGGTGGTGCTCTTGTCGTCGTCATCGGTCGTCACTTCCTCGATTTTGCACGCGTGCGGGCGTAACCATTGCAGTGTTTTGAGTGTTTGTCGCCGTTCTCATATTATCTCCTCGCCCAACAGTCTACAAAGCATAGTCCGCGGCCACACAAAACACACTCTCGACGGAAAAGTAAGAGGACCGTTTGGCCTTCACATCTATGTTTAAACGCTCGTTGCACAGGCTCCAACCACTACGGATGAGAAGAAAGAAACGAATCAAAATCAGGCAAAATGTGGATACCGGGTCTCCCTCCCCTGTCAGATAGTACCGCCTCATTATACACAAGTATAAAGGTCACACCCGAGGGCTACACGTACTGGCACACAGCGGCTACCAATACGAACTTGTTTTGCTTCCTTCCATCGCGTCGTTGTTTCGATTATTAAATGCCTGTTCCGTGACCAGGGGCTAGATTTACAGCGAATGAAACTACAAAATGTCAGAACATCATCATCAAGGTCCTGTCACTCCGTTTCGCGTAGACTCGAGGTACCCCCCAACGTCGACATGTACTCCACGCCGCAACCACACCACGAGATAATCCTGGCCGGGACGTCCCGCCTCACACTGGCGTCGCAGGCAGGACCAAAACACACAAAAAAAAAACTCAAATGGAAAATCGCACTCACCGAAAACAAAAAATATATATGAAAAAACGAAATGAAAACTGAAAATGAAATGTCATGCGGCTTATAAACACTACGGGCTGTACCTCCGGAGCTGGGGGGGAAGCGGTCCAGCCAGCCCTGCACGAGCCAGTAGTTATCCACCGCCGTAACATCGTCTCCCGTCTGCAAGGCACACAACACAAACACAACGAAAACGCGGCGGGATGGTTGCCGTTTCGCCTCACGTTGGTCTCCTTTTCCGTTACAGTTTCGGGTTCCGTGAGGCCCGACAAAAGAGCAAGCAGAAAAAAGAGTCCCGAGGTTTTTGCCCCCTTTGACTTGCGGCTTATAACACGAAAACAATGACAACGGGGGAACAGAGTAATCAGAACCAGACATGGCGAGTGAGCATACAGGGGGTATGCCTGGGGGTCAGGTCGGGTCCATCGTGGATTTCTGAACGTGATAGTATACAATTAATAAGAACCAAATAGGCCTTGACACGCACGGGCCCAAAAAGTTGTCTATTATATACGACATATTTGGTGGAAGAGACGCCGGCTGAAAGCGCTTCGGCGCATCGCTACTACGTGAGACCATAGTAAATAGGACCTACGGCACACGGCACACACAAAAACCTGTACATTTCCCTATTTCTACTATCAACAACGATATTTGGTCCTATGAACTACTGTATGGTCCCCCGTAATAGTAGAACGATGCACGGTTCGAACAAAACCACCGGTATTACTTGTTGACATGTGCGTTTGCGTAAGGGCCCATCTTAACGGGGACTTTAGGCTCTTTCAATTTGACTTGATTTTTTTTTTCTAATATAATTTAAGGGCCCATCTTAACGGGGAACACTAAATTTCGTTCAATCAGAGGCAAATTAAAACAGAAAAAAAAAAAATCAAGTCAAATTGAAGGAACCGAAAGTCCTCGATAACATGTGCCCTAATGCTGGGCTACGATAAACGCAGCGCGGCAGAAGGATCAACAGGACTACGTGTACACATCTTCGCGTGTTTACACTCGAACATAAATACATTAATGCGGCCTCAGCTTCGAGATGCCCCCCCCAGATGCCCCCCCCCCCCCCCCCCCCCCCCCCCCCCCCCCCGGAAAAAAACACTCTTCAAAACTCATCTATGAAAACTGGGCGTTACAATTCGATGCGTCCTATGAGGCATGTGTACACGATGTGCCTTGATCGTGTACACACAGAGATATACACAAGACATACGAAGTAGGACAATAGCAGACATCCTCTCCGTCGGTTCTCTCACTTCCGAACGTCTCGACTCCCGACGGACTCACATGCCTCGAGCAATCAATGGTCTACCGATATACTGGTCATCAAGAAAAAAAAAACAACAACAACGAAAAATCTCAGACCCCTCTGTCCGGCAATGCAAACCCCTACTAGGACCCTGAAGTCAGTATTAAACGGGGATACTATTCTCGGGCGGAGCGGCATACACATACGTTTATGCCCCTCACGGCGGAAACATAAGGAATGCTTACATATTAACACGAAGGACCAAGCGGTTCTTACGTTTTCCCGTCTAGAGTCCTGCCTGCTGCAATTGTCTCAGAATCGTCGTACTTTCTACTATTAATACTACTCATTGCACCGACGGACGGCACGCTGCCCAAGCCATAGCGTTCGAGTTTCGACAATAAGGACCGCGACGATGACGACGGGAGACTCTTATGTCACCGGCAACACCATCACCGCCACGAGGGGCACAGTATTTATGTACACGTGAGACGAGATGAGCCTTTCCTACCGTGTAGTCGGAGGGGGTGTCGCTGTAGCTGTAGCCCACGCCGCTCGGTACCTCGACGTAGAGCATGTTCGCCAGCTTGTTCCACGAGTGGTCGTTGTCCACCAGGGAGTTCCCTCCGTTGCGAACCTATTTAGTAGCAATAGTGTCCGCCATCCGAACAAAAGGTGACGCGTGGGCTTCAGATCACAAAAAAAAAAACCACGGACCTACATACACTATTACGGGGGACCACAGCAAGTAGGGCCTACGGTGCACACGAAAACCTATATATTTGCCTATTTTTACAAACAATATTTGGTCCTATTTACTATGGTCCCCCGTAATAAAACACTGCGCAAGTTGGACACATGATCGGTTCCGGCTTCACCATCCACACTACCGTAAATATTTCCAGGCGAACTTATTCCCGATGCTGAATCCTATGTATTCGCGATGAACAACGAAGGCACGTACACTATGCACCTATATATGACCTACATATAGGAGCCTTTTTGATTGAATATCAGTATACAAACGGTCATTGTAATTAGGTACAGAGTAGTGCGTACAGTTCAGCTCAAGTTGCCGGGTGGGATCCGTGAAATCTGCACGATCTATTGCGGCACACGTTGCCTGTTTCCTGGGTTGGATGATCTGCCCTCTAAGGCAGATCCTGAAACATATCTCTCACAAGGGGCAGGCGAGGAACTGGATCATCTATCTGATCTAGATCTAGATAATAATCTATCAAAAACACTACAGGAAAAAAAAATAAGACATACATGGTACTTTTTATTACACCCGAGGGTATACCGAACAAAGAAAACCGATGCAAACGCCATCGATCACACTCGCAAACCAAGTCGTAGCCACAACCGCAATTGTAACACGTTAAAAAAAGAACATTGAACAAAAAAAAAAATCACAGGTGGTGATGGAATGTGTTTCGGGTCAACGGCGTTATGAGATCAACAGGACAACCGAAACTATTGGGCACCCCTGTCGGGTTGGTGTGGTGTGGTGAATGCCTCGCGTGCCTTCCAAAACTTTATTGATCCGCACCTACTCTTTTTTGGGACGTTTTTTCGGTAAAATCACGACGCTCCTCCCTCTCTCTCCCTTTCACAGGCTAGTTAGTCCCTCTGAGCAGTGGCTGGTGTTGTAATGATCATATTTGCTGATCCCCAAAACAAAACAAAGGTGGATTCAATACTGGCTCATCAACGTATATCCTAAAGAAAAAAAACAAAAAAAAACAATTACAGCAAGTAAAACGTGTTGGCGATTGATCCCCCCCCCCCCCCCCCCCCCCCCCCCCCCCCCCAAGGCCAAAACGTGCTCGGTGCTCCGTCTCGAAAGGGACGCGTGGTCAATGGTCAAAGACAAAGGCAAGCAACAAATAATACCCCCCCCCCCCCCCCCCCCCCCCCCCCCCCCCCCCCCCCCCCCCCCCCCCACCCCCCCCCCCCCCCCCCCCCCCCCCCCCCCCCCCCCCCCCCCCCCCCCCCCCCCCCCCCCCCCCCCCCCCCCCCCCCCCCCCCCCCCCCCCCCCCCCCCCCCCCCCCCCCCCCCCCCCCCCCCACCCCCCCCCCCCCCCCCCCCCCCCCCCCCCCCCCCCCACCCCCCCCCCCCCCCCCCCCCCCCCCCCCCCCCCCCCCCCCCCCCCCCCCCTCCCCCCCCGCCAAACGCGAAACAGGAAGGGGACAAGACAAAAAAAACACGTTTTCTATGTCGTATATGGGGGGGAAAAAATTGGGAGCGCCCAGATGTTGGGGGTGGTCTCTGTTAGGAGTGGGAACGGTGCTAGGAACGGTGCTAGGAACGGTGCCCCGCCTTGAAAGGGGTGTAGTCAACGGTCAAAGGACCAAGGCAAGCAAGAAATGAGTACGCCCCCCTTCTTCGTCCCCTCGTCCCCTCTCGAACACCCCTGCCACGCCTACGCCAAACAGCACTTGGTACGATAATGCTATGCACCAAGTCCAGACAGCAAGTCCGCATCAACACACTACGTGCACTACTGCTACTACGGTACACCAGGTAAGGGCGGGAGTTCCTCTCACCTGGAAAGGTCCGTGCTCCGTCAAAAGCCCGAGCATGCCGCTGCACCCCGGCCCTCCGTTCGTCCAAAGGATCTGCAAAAACAACAAAAACAACCAATCAAGCAACAACAGCAACAACCAAACACAGAGAGGGGGGGGGCGGGGGGCGGCGGATTCGGAAGTTTAGTTCATATCGTCCGGCCCAAAACATCGTGAACCCGGTCTTTTTAACCCCTCTAAACGCTCACCTCGTGCACTGTTATTACCGCACAGTTACACACAGAAACCTAAACTTAACTCTAATTCCAAGGTTTCGTGTTCAGAACGGGAAGGCAGTGCTTTCACCCTTTTTAGTACTGCAGAGTCCTATTTTTGGGGACAAATTACTTGAAATTAGTGTGGTTTGTCCCAAAAACGAGACTGCAGTCCTGAAAGGGTAAAAGGGGGCCCTTAAGGCCTAAAGGACTTCATAAGACCTGAAGGGGACATAGGAGCGGACCTCCGTTTTCGGGAACCGAACTGCTTCAAATTGGACCTTAATACCAGGTATTTGTTGGTTTACAGTGCGGCTTAGAAGGAGGTTCGTAGCGGCTCGCCAGGCCAGGCAGCATGTGCCGCCGCCGCTGTCATATCGGTCGCGGGTCCAGTAGGGCGCCGCGGCCAGCACACAACCCAAACTACAGCAGTTTCGATACTATGAGGACAACGAAAGTGGGAGAAGAAAGAAGAGAGAGAAAAACAAAAAGAGAGAAAAAAAAAAGGAAAAAACAAGGTCGCGCATTCCATTTTGATTTTGCACTTATTTATTGAATCTGAAAATACTTGCTGTGCTGTCAGTACGTACTGTATGTAGTCTATAGGTCTGAGATTGTCGGTGTTGCCTCTAGGCATCCACGCGGCCACCATCCACAACAAAAACAGCACACTGCTGCACGCTGCGAAACAGCAGTACTAGAATGCATTCATTTAATCGGGTGCACTACTGTCAACAACTACAACATATCGCGGGGGGAAACTATTTATATATATATATATATATGGGGGGGTTAGAGGTTGGGTGATTGGGGACGGGTTGAAAGTAATTAAGTTCGCAAAGGAGGGATCGAAGCAGCACACCAAGCTTGAAAAATTTGAGTTTCGAAAAAAAAATTCGAATTGTTTTTTTTTTTTTCTCTTTTTTTCGTCTACATACGTGCGACGAACCACTCACCACCGGGGCGTCCATGGCATTCTGTTGGGCCTCCATGAACCAGTAGAAAATTCTCCGACCGTTCGTCTGGTCGATGTTGATGTAGCCCGCGAACATGTTGAAGCTGTCCTTGACCGCGAGATCCGCTGCACCGGGAAGAGTTGACCAATCAACTTGGTCCGCCAGCGCCTCCGGGGTGTAGCCGATTGCTGTCGGACAGGATGAGGCGGGCACGGGCAGCACCGACAAGCGGGACACGGATTTTGTCGGGAAAACCAATTAATGAAGTTCGAGTTTCTTCATTCGGACGGAATAAACAAAAAAAAATACGGCAGGGACTCCATTCAAGTTTTTCTTCCTGAAGCGTCTGCGGTCCACCAAAGCACACAAGTTGACAACAGCTACAGACGACCTCCTGCGCGAGTTTCTACTGCTGTTGTAGGAACAGCAGTTACATTCATAATCTTTAAGCTGCTGTCGACATCATCATGGCGCTGTTTCTTTAAGGATGTGTAAAGCGTTAGAAAACGCAATAGACCGACCCGGCGAAAGGGTGGGTGTCGTCCTGCATCTGCGAGTCTCTTCTCTCGAGACACGTGTAAGACATCGTCAACATTCTTAGACACATTGTAAAATAGAAAGGAAGAGATGACTCTCCCGGGCGGCTATCTCCACCGCACCTGCCCCTCTCGGGGGTGAGATCGGGTCAACGTGCCCAAACGCCAGTGGTAAACAGCAGCCTGTGCTGATGTTGCAACGGGAGCTATGGGTTATTGACACACGACACGAAATTTGTACGCGGAAGTGTGGTGAGCTTGACCCTTTTAGTACCGCAGTCCCGTTTTGGGGATAAACTACTTGAAATTAGAGTGGTTTGTCCCCAAAACGGGACCGCAAGTTCTAAAAGGGTTTAAGCCCTGTTTTTACCAATCCGCCGGAGGATTAAAAAAAAAAAAAAGAAGCAAGAAGAGGACGTATGATAGCTATATATATGAAACTTGAAAAAAAAAAACAGCTGTGAGATCGAACATTTCGTCGAAACCCATGTTTGCAGGCTGCGTGTTGTGATACAATTAATACACAGCACTACATACAGCACTGATACTGTTAACATTAGTGATACTTCGATCGCGTATGTTTTGTGGATACGTGTTTTGTCCAGCATTGAGTAGAACAACAAATCTCACTTCCGGTGGAACTCAGGAGGGAGTGTTAACTACATATTCATACTCGTAGATATAAATAGGAAATTTACATCAGCTACAGGGGCGTCCGTGAAAAAGAGAAAACGACAAAGAGAAAACGACACAACACGCCCCCAGAGGTCGGGATGGAAAACCGTTGCAACCGTTGTGATCACACGATGCAATAAGAAAAAAATATATATCTTCGTTTTTTCATTTTTTCTCACTTGGTAACCCCTTCCCCCTTGTCAAGCGAAAATAATTATGTGCCGGTTCACATTTTTTTTTCCCGAGCGCCCGTGTCAGCTGTGAGATGGAGACCTTCCTCGAAATACAGTTGTACTGCTGTGTAAGGTCTCACACGTCGTCCAGACGATCGATTTCCATCTAGAAACGACGTTGTGGTACGGCAGGGGTAACTACTTACGGGGGACCATAGTAAATTGTAGAGCAGGGGAATAAGGGTTGCCCTGCTGTTCCCTAGGTGTCACCATTTCATCAAGGTTGGACGGAGGTATCGAAATTCTCTCGCGACATAGATATTTGCTATTAATAGGTAGAATTTTAATTGGTTGAAGATGCTGCTGCTTTGCCGCTCTTCATTGTTCCTTGCGTGGGTTTTCAGAAGAAGTGATGACAGCAGGAGATACCAGGCATACCGTAGACGCTGACCACCCGACCCGAACCCTAACCCTAACCCGAACACTATGGGGTGACCTGTGCTTGGAGGCAAAATAGGCACAGCGGGTTGTAGGTATGGAGAAGTCAGTAGTATCACTACTACTGTCTGGTTTCGACATGTGTAGAAGGGTAGGTTGCCTGTCGTCCTTTCTTTGTTGTTGTAGGCCGTTGTTGTCGTGGGTCGTTTAACTCTTTTGTCGCAGTCAGCCGTTTTTTTTCTTGGAAATAATTATTGTTTCCTTTCAGCCTTTCTTCCTGAGGATTTTTATGAGCGATGGACGACGAAACTCTTCCTTCATGCCGCACATTGTCGGACGGAAAATTGCTGGCCTCATTATGGACACTATGGACGCTTAATTGCTGTATTTTCCTACCTGTTGTCCCAACGCAAGACAGCACTACACTACACGTACAACACCCTACACGAAACTTACATACATACACGTGCGTGTGCACTTTTCCCACCTGTTCTGCTGCCTCAACGCAAGACAGCCCTACACGTGCAACAACATCCTACACGAAACTTACACATACATACATACACGTGCGAGTGCACGTAGAACATCCATTTACACGTACAGCAGTAGTAGTAGTACTCGTAGTCACGATGTTTACTCCCAGTTTTGCAATTTTTTCATCGTTTTTTGCGACTATCTCGCTCAGCTTGAATTATTTTCCATCTTTTTTTGGAGTTCGGGTCGATCGATTTTTTCGATTTTGTCGCGGGCTTTTTTTCGTTTACGTATATTTTTCGCATTTTTGCCGATTCTTAACGTTATTCCGTAGAGTCTCGTCCTGCTTTTGTGATTGTATGCGCACTCGCAGTACGCACGTATGGTCAGGAATTACAGAAGGGGACGCACGTAAAGCACCGTTTGCATGCTCGTCTTTGAAGAGTTCACGACGTTTACCCCATTTTTGCGTTTTTTTTCATCAATTTTATCCTTTTTTCGCGATTATCTCGCTCACTTTTGATTATTTTCCATTTTGTATTGGAATTTTGGTCAATAATTTTTTTCGATTTTTTTTGCTTTTTTTTTCGTTTTCGTTTCTTGGCTGATTCTTGACGTTTTTACTCGGTTTCGTCTGTTTTTGGTATTGATGTCATTCGTGAGGTACTTGTTCAGAAATATGAGCTACGCTTGACTATTCGTATGAGTTGTAGAAGGGGACGCACGTAAAGCACCGCTTGCATGTTCGTTTTCGAATAATTTATGATGTTTTCGTACCCGATTTTTGCTTTTTTGTCATCGCTTTTTATCCGTTTTTCGCGAATATCTCGCTCAGTTTTGACGGTTTTCCATTTTTTTAGAGTTTTGGTCATCAGTTTTTTTTTCTTGTTTTTGTTTTTTTTTTCGTTTTCGTTCTTACGCCGATTGGTAACGTTTTTTCCTCGGTTTCGTCCGCTTTTGCGATTTTTTAATCGTTTTTATCCGTTTTTCGCGAATATCTTGCTCAGTTTTGATTATTTTCCAGTTTTTTTTTTGGAGATGTGGTCGATCAAGTTTTTCGTTTTTTTTGGCCATTTTTTGTTTTTGCCAATTCTTAACGTTTTTCCTCGGTTTCGTCTCTTTTGGGTATTTTTCTCATTCGTGAGGTATTTGTTCAGAAATATAAGATACACTTGACTATTCGTATGAATACGAAAAAGCGCGGAAATAAAAAACTCCTCGTCCCCTCTCATGTAATAATTTTCTGCCTGATTGGAACACCTTGCACCGGTCAAGAAGAAAAAAATCGAACAGCAGAGCTTCTCTCTCAGCCTCGTACGCCGTCCGCCCGTCTCGCGACCACCTCACCACCGATTCCGTCCGGGTAAAGCTTTCGTCCCTCTCTGCCACACTGAGCCCCGTCGCGCCGGTGCTCACCGTGGCGCTCGTTCGCCAGCTCGACAAAGTTGGTGTTCAGACTGCATAGCTCTCTCTGTGAACTTTAGCTTGGTCGCAAAAATAAACACTGCTTGAATTTTTATTTTGCATATCAAAACGACCCTTATATACTCGTACATAGTATAAGCGGAGCCACACAAGGAGGCCAGACAGAGCCCATTCGTGCTTCCCTCGTGTCTCGAGGCACACGCGACGCCTGTAGCCACGAAAACGGCGACCGCGCTCCTTGCAAACCCCCTTCTACCCGCCAGCACCCGCTGACACCCGCGACGGCGCCGGGCTCACCCGCGGTGCCGTGCTCTGAGTACACGCACGCTCACGAAACTATTTTTTTTTTTTCAGAAATATAAGCTACGCTTGACTATTCGTCTGAATACGAGTACAACAAAGCGCTTGTATTCATGAACGCGGTTTTGTTCGTAATTATAAGCTACATTCGACATTGGTTCTTTACCAGAAAAAGGTATACCATGACAGAAAACGTCATCTTACTTGGGTTTGGTGTGCCCTGATTACCTCGTTTCAATATCTAGAACCGTAAACTGGCAAAAATACACTGACTGGTGTACCGTTTTTTTTTTTCTTTTTTTTGCGACTTGGACGGACGGACATGGATATTTTGCCAGAAAACGGTATACTTTGACAGAAAACGTCGTCTAACTTGGGTTTGGTGTACACTGATTTCCTGGTTTGAATTTTTGTACCGTAAACTGGAAAAAATCACTGGTGTACCGTTTTTTGTTATTTTGTCTACTGTAGTAGGACAAGTTTTTAGTTTTGCTCCTAGAAACCCCTACTGTAGGTAAACCTAGGGAAATGGACCAAATATTGTTAGTAAAAATACGGAAATATATAGGTTTTTGTGTGTACCGTAGGTCCTATTTACTATGGTCCCCCGTAAATAGCATCATTTTTTTCTGAGGCCCTCCTCGCTTGAGGAGCTCTATACTAACAGCTAGTCACCTCAAAACAGATTTGGGGGGAAAAAATGGACGGTTAAGCCTCAGCCGATCGAAACTATTGTCCGAGCAATACTGCAAGACAAGAACGGGGATATGGAACTGCAGTCCCGTTTTGGGGACGAACCACTCAAGTTCTACGAAGTTTGTCCCCAAAACAGGACCGCAGTCCTAAATGGGTTCGTCCATTTCCTGCTACAAATTTCTTCGCTAGCACCTACTGTACGTGTTCATCGGGTTAATAACCCTTTCAGGAGTGCAGTCCCGTTTGGGGGATAAATTGCTCATAATCTGAGTGGATTGTCCCCTAAAACGGGACTGCAGTCCTAAAAGAGTTAATAATGTTGACTCAGTTAAGGAACCCCGTCGGTCCTGACTGTTTTTGGCCGAAAAAAAAGCTACCTGGATCGTAACACGCATCAGATCGATAGATCCCTCATCTGTACGATCTGTACTGTGAATAGCTCATGTTGCCGGGGGTGGAAACCGTGTTGTGTCATCATCTGCATGATCTATATGTGGGAAATCGTATTTTCCTGAGTTGGATCTGTACAAGCTGTACGGATTCTGCACAACACCTCCAACCGGAAAGGTGGCACAACCAACGTCAGGTTAAGATCTATTAATAGTAAATGATCTACATAATCTACTGTATGGTCGGCGTCCCCGGTGGCTTGGTAGGTGGTCCGCGTGCCTATCAACATCAATTTCGTGGGTTCGAGTCTCACCGAGTGCATGCTCGTAGGGACTTTTTCTTGCATAAAAAAATGATTAGCGGAAAGCGCGAGCGCTTGAACTAGTTACATTCGATGAAAATCGACGAGCAGTGTGGGAATGCTGAACCCTACGCGCGACAAAAAATAAAGGCACGTACCGGGGGGGAGAAGGGACGACACTTGTGACCACGACTTGTCCAGAAAGATCGCTGAGGGTAACGCCTCCTACGAGCTAGGCTGGAAAGCAAAAGTGATGATTAAAATATATCTATATATATATATAGATAGATCGTGATCTGTCCGGTATGTTAAATCTTGCAATACTCGGGTACGTACCCGGGTACCCCCAGAGTATGTGTGTGTTCTTCACATCAAACCGTTCTTTCTACCCGTCGACATCACTGAAGTATAGCATGTGACCATATGACCTACCACAATTGGTTCTGACGAGTACTTCTATTTGTTTCCCCCTTTTTTTGTTCCTTCTCTCTTTCGATCTTTCGATTTGTTTTCTTTGTTCTTACTTTTCCTTGTTTTCTGTCGTTTTATCTCTTTCATAGAATGTGTATCTCGTGCCTGCTATATCCAGTACGATGGCATGTCATCGCATTGTCTACTGCCGTGCTTGCTGCATATATATGTAACAATGCAGGATTTCTGCTGCGGCGTAGTTTTGTGACCACAGAACATGTACCAGTATCTCTTAGGATTGAAGAATCGGCACGGACACTGGTTGTGCCGGATGTCGACGGGTAGAAAGAACGGTTTAATGCGAAGAACACACACATGCATGCTCCTTCGAAACATCCAGTGCGAAATACACCCTTCTTGGTTCTGGCTGGAATCAACCATGGTTGCCGTGACATCGGGCTGTTCCTACTACTTGTCGTCTTCTAGCCGTCACGGGTGCTGTTTTAAGTTACACTATTAATAATCGTCTTGTTAATATTATTACGGGGGGCCACAGTAAACAGGACCAACTATTGTTAGCAAAAATAGGGAAACATACAGGTTTTTGTGTGTGCCGTAGGTCCCATTTACTATGATCCACCATAATAGTCGTTGTCGCTCTTATACAAGCCAGTGTTCATATTAATAGTAGTGATTTCTTGTCGCGGTTGCGGTGATATTTCAACGGTGACCGTCACCTTGTCGCTGTTTTAATTGCCGCTACTGCTGTGTCGTGGCCATGGGCTGGCTTGCCGTACGAGTACTCGTGGAGAAGGTGCGTGTGCAGGCGTGCGTGTTTCGTTCTCGTGGTGCTGCTCTGACTTAGTTGGAGTCGTGATTGTTTCGCCGTCCAAAATTGCTGGAGTCGTTACCATCATGGTGCCAGTAGAGCTCACCAGTTATTCGATACGATGGTTCAACCCTTTTAAAGCTTCAGTCCCGTTTCGGGGACAAACCGCTCAAATTCCAAGTAATTTGTCCCCCAATGTCCGCAAAACGAGACTGTGCAGTCCTAAAAGGTCAATCACAACAGCAGTGCTGTATACGCGACAAAGGAGGTGTGACTACTGCCAACCAATGGGTGGTCGGGTCTGATTGCCCAAGCCTTTTTACTACTGCAGTCCGGTTTAGGGGACAAACTACTCACAATTTGACTGGTTTAGTCCCCACTACGGCACTGCTGTAGAACTAAAAGGGCGAGGGCTTGGGTTACAGTAGTAGGTTCGTAGCCCCTCTGCGTTCGAGATCGGAGGTCCCCTATTTACCGACGTCTGCCATCAGAGTTCGAGCCGGTCCTTTCATACATAGCCCACGTATGGTGGGCAACAACCGTGCTCAGAAATTTGAGGTCCCTTACATACCGCTGTCCCATATCGCCACGTCACTCAAAAGGGGCTATCAATATTGACTGTAGTTACGTTTATACTGAACTACAACGTGACCCTGAACCATCAAGTCGTGAGCACTCCTCTCTCCCCTCCCCTCCGGTACCGTCTATCACTTACTAACCTGGTATTCGACACTGCGATGCTTGACGCACAAGCAAAAATGTCAGGAGACAGCATTTTGTCCCCTTGACAGACACAGACACGGACAGCAACTTTGTCTTGACTCGCCTTGGCTGACACCAAAATACTAGGTTTTGGTTTGGAACATTCGGCTCTACATCCTTGACAGCGCACGTTTTACCTTGCTTGACATGTCTCCTGACACATCGGACGCTCAGCAGTGTGTGTTCTTTACATTAAACCGTTCTTCCTACCCGTTGACATCCAGCACAACCAGTGTCCGTGCCGATTCTTCAATCCTATTATTAATGTTAATAACATGTAGAGAGTTACAAGTTCTGCGGCTACAAAACTACGCCACAGGGATACTACATTGTTACGTATGCAGGAAGCACACCAGTAGACGAATGCAATGCCATGTTATCATACTGTATGTGACAGGCACGACATACAAATTCCATGAAAAAGAGAAAACGAAACAAACATGGAAAAACAAAAAACAAATCCAAAGATAAAAAAAAAAGAAAAGGAGAGAAAAAACTGTCGTTCCTCCCCGCAGGGGATGTGGCAGACACCTGAAAAAAACGAGCTCAAGAAAAAATACCACTACTTATGAACATACACTATTAATAGGAACCAAGGGAAAGTAACGTGTACACCCAAGCACAAAGCACCCTCCAGGTAGCCGAAGTAGTTTGTGGTACGAGCAGCACAGCCAGGTTCTCCCTACTAGTCCGTCTGGTACCTTGCTACCCTGTCTGCCGTCTCCGTCCTGCGTTCGTCAACTACGCCCCGTCCCTCGGCGTCACACAACACGAAACAAGCAAAGCAGGTACGTCATGCACCGACGCCACACGACTCCTTTCATAGGGCTTATACATAGAAGAAAGGAAGGGAAAGAAATGAAATGAAGATCACAGAGGATCAAGCGCCAAAAAGAAAGAAAAAAGAAGACAGCGGAATATCACGTTCGGACCAGCTGCACTAGTTGGCGCCACGAATAGCATAGGCATGTTCTACTTCCTAGTCGGCCTGGTGCCTTGCTACCCTGTCTGCCATCTCCTTCCTACTTTCGTCCACCGCGGTTTCCCTTCTACTCCTCCTATTCCCCCCTCTCTCCGCATTCCTTTGGTCGGGTTTCCTTCCACTCCTCCTGTTGCCCCCCGTCCCCCCATTCCCTTGGACAACACCCACGGCGGATGCGCGGCACTGCCTAGTCAGTTGTGCCTCATCCTCGTGCCACCTCACCACGAACCGTTCCGCTGCTTCGAGGACCCCCCCCCGGTACCACTTCCCCGCCTAATTTTTCTGCAGTGGACCATAGTGCGGTCTCAACTCCAAACACTGCGGGGGCAAGTTACGTTGACCCTTTGGTGCCTCGGAACTCCCTAAGGTTTTCGACTATGCGCATATATGCAAAGTTTTAAACTGCCCGCCAGGTCTCGGGTTCTCTCCGCCGGCCATCGTCCCGAACATTACCCGACTGGGTAACCGCTCCTTGGTTTGCCGTGCCACAGCCCCCGCAAAGAAGAGACGCCGTTTACGGGTGGTCGTTTCGATGCTCTCGCAACGTGTCATCTTGAGGGGCTTTGCGTACGAGAATGTGGCGTGGTCAGTACCAAGTCGGAACTGGAAGCCAATGACTCGCAAAATAACTTGGTGGTGAGCCGTTCGAAGCTTGGCAAAGTGCTCCGCTCTGAGGGTCCACGTTACACGCCCGTACAGCAGGGTCTCAATCACCTCCGCCTTCAGCATTCGGACTTTCAGGCTAAGGGGGGCGGTCGTCCTATCATACAACTCCGGGCCGAACCGTTTGAGGCATGCCCGCATGGGTCGGATCCGTCGGTCGATTTCGAACGAGAGGTCAGCGTTTTTGTGGATAATGCCGTCTAGGTACAAGAACTGGGCCGTCTGTTTATACCTCGGGCCTGCTGCTTCCATGACGGGCGGTGGTGCGAGGGTGGTCTGGTCTGGTGTTCGTAGAAGCATTGTCGCTGTCTTCTTTTCCGATACCTACCGTGAGGCCTGCTGCTTCGAAGACAGTCACGATGATTGTCATCATTTTCGCGGGCCCTTCAGCCGACTGCGAGACAATTCCTGCGTCACCGGCGTACAACATGCCCCATACAGCCCTTCGCACGCACTCCAACGGCTCCTCCTGCTCCTCTGTTCCCACTACTCCAGCACCACCGAGTTGAACCAAATCCCATACGATGACTTTGTCTTGGCTGAAGCGTACTACAGTAGTACGACGCGTAGCGCAGCAGCGAAGAACACGTTGAACAGTAACGGTGATAGCACGTAGCCTTACCGCAGCCCCTGCGTAGCATCAAACCTTTTCGAGTGCTCGCCGTCATCCGTACGCAGGCGAGCCCGCATGCCTTCGTGGAGATTACGGATAATTCTCAGCATCTTGGTTGGTACGCAGTACCTCCCATAGCAGTTCTCGGTCGACAGAGTCGTACGCTCTCCGCAGATCGATAAAGCACACGTACAGGGGGGTTTTCCTTTGTGGTCCGAACTCTTTCTTGCATTTGGCGCACGACGAACAGCATACCAATCGTTGATCGTGCGAGGCGGAAGCCGCACTGTTCCTCTTGGAGTAATCCCTCGGTCTCGCAGTAGTTGCTGAGGCGGGACGCAACGATTTTCAACAAAACTTTGCCTGCGTGGGCAACAAGCGAAATCTCTCTGTAGTTGTTGCAATCATTGCGGCCCTTCTTTTTGTGAAGGACCTCGATGATCGCATATTTCCATTGCAGGGGGACTTCTTCCGTTACCCAAACATTGACAAGGATGCTGTGAAAACACTGGGCGCATGCGGGGTGGTCGATTTTTAGGAGTCCAGCCGGGAGACCATCTGGCCCAACAGCTTTCCAATTTGACATTCCTCTTCAGTGCTTTCGTCATCTCGTCCATGGATGGTTCATCTCCGAGCGACAGTTTAAGCGGTCGCGGTGGCAAGAAGTCGAAGATAGTGTCATCGAGTTTCAGCGATTTCGTATTGAAGATGCTGTGGTAAAACTCCGACCATCGTTCACGAATTCGAACCTTATCCCGCAACAGCGCGCCATCCTCTTCCCTAATGAACTGCTCGCTCGTCGCTTCAGTCCCTTCCAATCCCACCGTACTCTTCGGGTGCTTGTAGAATCCCCTCTGGTCGTCATTCGCTAGATGTCGTTAGGTTTCAGCGAGGTACGCTTCGAAGCACGCATGCAGTCCTGCGGCAATCACCGCCTGCAGGTTCGGACACGCAGATTTCAGTGTCTTCCACGCGGTTATATCCCGGGGGTGGGCACGCAAGAATTGTCGTGCATCCTCCCTCGCTGTCCACGCAAATATGAATGGGGCCAAGGTTTCGGCAGACTCACATCATCCATATCTGCGGTGGTGACGTGGAGGTGGTGGCACCTCTTTTTCGACCGCATCGATAATAGCCGCAGTGACAAACTCAACCATGCCAGCCGCAATACGGGGCTGGATAAGTTGGTTGACAGTGGAAACGACCCTCGCGACTACTCGTTCACGAAACTTTTCATCGGACATGCAAAACCTGCCTATCGAACTCTTGGTGTTTTCGGGGTTTTCGTGTTTGTCTTTTGGGCGTGAAGTGACCACTGAGTCGGACTTTGACATACAAGATGTTGTGGTCTGAGTCAGCCTGTAGCTGGGGCAGAAGGCTGTGGGACGACTTTAACATCTTGTATTCTAGGTCGATGGGTTTGACGGGTTAGGATGTACTCGATCCGCTTACAGTCATTCGGGCTGGTGCTGTTGTGTGTATACGATATCCGTAGGACCCTTGCGCGTGCTGAAAAACGTGTTGGTGAGAGCTAACTTGCAATTGGTGGCGAACGGCAGGAGTCGCTTGCCAGTATCGTTGCGACCATCACGTCCATATGCTCCAAGCACTCTACTTTCATCATCACCGCACACTTCTATCCTCTGCCCCGTTCGCGCGTTGGCATCCATCACCACAAACAGACACCCTTTCGTCGGGATCATTTCCACCAAGTCCGCTAGTTTCTGCCAGAAAATACGTTTCAGCTCAACGTCCTTGGTACAATCAGTTGGAGCATACGCGACGACGAAATTAACTGCCTCGCATTTACTAGCCAGCTCAAAGCGCATAGACATAGGCCGTTCGTCAATGAACTGATGAGTGTACACAGACTTACTGCACAACGATTTCTTGACAGCTAGACCTACTCCGTACAGCCTTTGCCTGGCAGCTGTTTTTTCCTGGCCTGAATCGAAAACACGATACCCTGGCGTACGGAACGTCGTGCTGCCGGACCTCCGAGTTTCCTGCAGGCCATTGAAATTACAGCCGAGTTGACGTCCCTTCGCCAGTACACGCTCGTCATGTCCGTACCCGGTCTTCCCCTTTATAGCCAGGGAGCGCACATTGCAGGTCGTTACCGCAACAAGTGCCTCCTTCTGTCTCTTACGAGCCTCGCGTGCTGCTTTCTTTGCCAGTCGACGTGAGGCTCGTCCCCGCCTCCTTTTTTGCTTATTTTGCTTACTTTTTTTTTCTCGATGGCGAATGTGGCTCTCCGTTTCGTAGCCCGGTACGCGCCTTGGTTTCCGTTGGCTGGGTGCAGTCGTCCCAGCCAACGCAGACACTCCCATCCTTCCTGTCGTGCATGCATACCCACGCTGTGGCCAGCCTCTCCACTCCCCCGGCTGCTCACGTAGTCCACGAAGCGCGCTGCTGCTGTGGTGATGTACCCGTCCCGCCTGAGCGATGAACTCCTTGGCGTCGGGGCTAAGAAGAAAAACATCACCACCACTCCACGCGGTCCTTAGGGCGAGCAGGCCACCAGCCGGGCCGCGCAAGGTTTCCCTCTGTCCAGTCCGAGGCTCGATGCTCGTGCGACTGTCGCTAGACCGTTACAGATCCTGGCGGACTTCCTCGGCCAACCCAAAGGACGGGGCAGGCCGAAGGGTCTCAAAGTGTGCGTGTTCTTCACACAATTGTAAACCGTTCTTCTACCCGTCGACACCCAGCACAACCATGTCCAAGCTGATCCTTCGTCCAGAGATGCGAGCTCTGTGGTCTAAGTGCTGTGGACAGTGCTGTCTGTGCGAGACCAAGAGATTATTACCCTAATTCCTTCCACACAAGTAAACCACCTTATCATTATTACACAGGCCCTGGACCGCGTCCGACTTTTTTTTTTTTTTTTTTGTCATCGAATCCCGCGGCGTCCTTGGCTTTGCCACACCCTTTCCAACGTGTCCAACACAGTTTTCACCAACTCCTCTATCAAGCTGGCGTTAATCCCCCACACCCTTGACTCGAGAGATGCAAAGAAGCCCAAGTCGTCCATGTTTAAGTCAAGCAACTGAGAAGGCTGTGTGCAAAGCTCTACCCGACTGCGAAACGGTGACCCAAAGATACTTCGGCGACGGGTTTTCGGGGCGGGGGGGGGGGGGGGGTGAAAGGTACACTTCCCTGAATTGGGACGTTTTTTAGAATTCTCGATGAAAAACTCGAAAAAAATCATAAAACAAATCCCCAAAACAAGTCCCAAAATTGGGGAAAATTTGAACCATTTTTATCAAACACTTTTGTGTCCCTTTTTGTTTTTATATAGAGGATTCCCCGACGGGCACGTTTTATTTTTCTCGCGACAACGAGTGCATCATCTTCAACGCCGCTGTTGGGGCGCAAAGACCTGTGCCCCATAAGGTGGTTGAACTATGTGACAAGAGGAAGTATTACTGACTGTAAACACGTAAAAACAAATGAAAATTGCAGAAATCGACAGAGCAGAATGCGGAGATAGACAGACGTTTTGATGCAGAAAACGGCAGTAAACCCTATAATTAACAAGATAACCCTCTCATGACATGCTACTACGGGGGACCATAGTAAATAGGACCAAATATTGTTATTAATAGTAAAAATTGCGAAATATAGGTTCTTGTGTGTACCGTAGGTCCCATTTATTAAGGTCCCCCGTAATAATAAGGGATGTCATTAAGAAACAGCCCACAAGAAGCTCAGCCTGACATCCCCCGGGACAAAAAATCACTTCGGGGCCTGTTCCGATACTTGACAAGCTACGTAGCGTGGGACCTCTTGTACTCGTGAAGGCAGTGTGGAACACGCCCTTCAGCAACGAAGAAACCTACAGTGGTATATAGCCTGGACCAGCACACCAGTCTGGACCACTACTACGGAGGACCATAGTAAATAGGACCTACGGTACACACAAAAACCTATATGTTTACCTACTTTTACTAACAATATTTGGTCCTATTTACTATGATCCCCCCGTAATATTAACATGTACCAGGTACGTACCAAGGACCGTTTTAGGGCATACATATCACGACCAAGCGGCCCGTCGTACATTTCCGTCGTTGCAATATATCAGGCACCAGGTAAGGATTTTCCTGCAAACCCCAGCCCGCTTTTCTTACGTACAAACCTGGTAGAGGTACCTGGTCGCAGACCTCCGTAAATATCCACTTTCAGGAGGTGATCACGCCTCTCTCTGCTCTCTGCCCGGTGGGTATCTTGTTTCTTGCGCTGCTGCCTGTACTCGTATTAATAGTTGAAGTTTTCACGTATATAGAGGGCAGTGCTTTGGGTGCTTATTTCTTATTTCTTATTTTTTCATGTACCAGGTACTTATTTTCTCATGTCGTGGTTCATTTTTGTTGCTACCTGTATTACTGCTGTACTTGAACAGCGCCTCCGCAGCAGCGGCCCCTGCTAACCTTCTTGGGATTTCAGAGGAAAAACTCGGACGATATGTAAGAAGTGACCACTGGAGAAATGGCCACTGGGGGATGGATGATGCCAATCGGCGTCCGAGTCACGATGCAAGGACTCGTACGTGATTGGCGCAGCATGATCCCACCCGTACCGCTGGCCTCTCACGCCGGCAATACAGCAGTAGACTGTTCATAGCTATCGGCGATGACAATATCAAATGCTGGTATTCATAGGTCGTGGCCCACAAGTTGTCGTTGTTTTACGTACTGCTGCTGTAGTCGCTACCTCGAGGTCCCAACAACGTACAGCAGTACGTAGTAGTTTTGGTCTTACTTGCCCGGTTGGCAACGTACAACATACTCGAGACTATGACTCGCCTTTTTCAAACTGCAGTATTAATATATATTTATATACCTGGTAGCTGGAGAACATTCTGCGAGCTGCTGCTGCTGCTGCTGCTGCTGCTTCGTGCCGATGCGGCTGCAGTTAGTCGCAACGGCAACGCTCCTCGCGAAGTCACAGTCAGTTTTAACTGCTGTACTACAGCAGGAAGTATTCGTACAGCAACTTACAGCAGCAGTACAGGCCAACCTGAAGCAGAAACAAATAGAAGTGCCGATATATCCGAAAATATAATATTCGTTTTAATACCGATTTGAATAACAAAACATTTCTTACATTTACGGACAGTTTAGATGGGTACCCTGAGTGCCATTACAGCAGCAGTTTCGGGGCTCTCTTACCTTCCACGGTCGCCGACGAAGAAGTCGACCAAGCGACAAGGCAAGCCCATCTCGCCCATAGTCGGAATGACACCATCAATACCCAGCCTATACTTTAGGAGTCACACAGCGGTCACGCACACAACAATACAGTTGTGAGCCAGGTTCGCGTGCGGGTGATTTTGTGATTTTTTTGTTTCCCTTTTCCCTCTTATTATTACGCCTGCATATCTATACGTGCAATATGAGTCTTCAAGACAAAAAAAGATCGAAGATCGAAGAAGGGATCTGATGGGCTATGATAAGATAAAATATAGCCCATCATAGGTCTGGTGTATCTGGGTGTCTATCCTTGTATATTCTGGTGGATTTTGCTCCGTTTCTCCACCCCCTTGAGCGAAAAGAATAGTTACCCCCCAGATTGTTATATACTGCTCTCCAGGTTGTAGTATGTACTCGTAACTCGTAGCGGACACTGACTGGTTGTGCTGGATGTCGACGGGTAGAAAGAACGAAGAACACACAGCAGCAGCAGTGCACCAAGAATTCTGATCCTACGACCGAAATAATGTGGGATGACGTGTTCGAGCTTCGCGCTCTCGATTTACGGTTGGTTCGCGCTTCGCGCTCACGGCTTCCGGCGGCCCCTGCGGAGGAGGGGTGATTATATTATTTCAGCAGCTAGCTTGTTGATTCGAGGAGCGTGCCAAGTGGGATCAGGTTCGGGTGGGATCAGATCCTGCCTGTGTGGTGGGAGCAGGGGGAAACACCCTGCTCCCACTTGACACACCCTGTCTGTGCTCCCTCCTGGCACCCTACTCCCATCCGGACTTAATCCCACCCGGATCTGATCGCACTACGCACCTTGCTTCTACCCACACTGTGCAGAAATACAATCAGCTCCTCAGGAGTCATCGGAGGGCCGTGAGCGCGAAGCGCGAGCCGTGAATCGAGAGCGCGAAGCGTGAAGCGTGAAGCGTGAAGCGTCATCCCACCGGTCGATCGTGGTGATGATGTACTTCGAGTATATTATACTCGTACAACATCAGTGAATATATACCAGGCACCAGGTATATAACAATCTGGGGGTGCAATTTCTGTTCCCCCAACTGAGGGTACTGATGTTTTTCGACCCCCTGAGCTCACTTCAGAGCCCACCCAGTCGAGTCCACCAAGAAGAGCACAAAAATGCAAGGTTCTTTACGGTCCCCCGCGCTGTTGGTAGTTGGTACGCTCCGTGCACGTTTTTTTTTTTTTTTTCCTTTGGAATCAACACTGCTGTGAAGTTGGCACATTTTTTTTTTTTCCTTTGGAATCAACACTGCTGCGAAGTTGGCACAAAAAAAAAAACGAGGCAAACAGAGCGTGATGCCGAGCAAAACAAAACCGCGGACTTTGAGAAGAACAGCGGTAGTAACTGTTAGCCTGTTGGTTGTCGTGCACACCTGCTGAGGAGCCAGAATTTAGTGCGAAAAAAGCGCGAACAAAATAGGAATTTCTACGGTTGAGCCCAACGGAACAACACTTGAAATGATTGCCAAACAGGTCCTGCGACAAACTTGGGAAAATGATCACCTGGTACCACGGTTATGGCAAACCGGTTTTGATTCTGGAAATCGAGGTTTCAGCACCTTCGCGGGTGTGTTTGACCAGGGAAACGGGCGAATCGGGCACGCGTTTCTTCAGTAGCCTTTACGAGAGACCTGAATTATTATATTGGATAAAGTATAGGAATCGGGGAATGAAAAGTGCTGTAGGTAGATATGCAGGCCAATCATTTTGCGTCCTGATCTACCGACGGCTGGACAACCGATCGTGTTTCTTCGATTTTGAACAGCTCATGTTTACTGCTGTTTAAAACTGGTTGCTGCTTGCTGAGCGTTACTCTGTTACTCTGCTGTACGAAGAGTAGCGGTGGGGGTTCGCCTCGGCCGCAACACACCGCAGAACAACTGGGGACAAAACCGTGGATGGTATGGACGGCACATATGCACCACCACCGCCACCACCACCACCACCACCAGCGGCAGCATTAGGGAGCGGGCGAAGCGACCATCACCTTGATGGTGCAACCGGCGGACTCGGTGGATATGTCGGTGATGAAGCTGGCGGAGCTGGGGAATCCGCTGGTGCAGTTTCGGAGCCAACGCGCGAGCCAAGTGCCCAAGACGAACATGGCAGGCAGACTGCGGGTGGGAGATCTGCTAGCAGCACAAAGCGGAGGCAAAACTTCACGTATCTGAAGAGGTGCAGCCAGTGCAGCGGAAAGCAAGAAGACTGCAGGCAAAGGAGGAAGCTTTGTCCTCAATCGGCCACGTGCGAGCGGTGGGTCTGCGCGAGCCACATGAGAGGCAAGAACGCCTTCAATGCTGGCATGGACCGGAAGTGCTGTGTACACAACAACATACCGAGCAGCAAGTGCGACTGTGTCAAGTGAGTGATTGTCCCCGAAGCATCCCCCTCACCCGGCAAGAATTGAACCGGGTTTAATAAATACAACAATGCACCACAGAATCACAGAATCGAACTTTGGTCTCTCACAGACAACGCTGGACGTTTCGTTTCGGTCCGCGGAAGCAGAGCTCTCAAGCAGAGCTCTCACCATGCCGATACCGGTGCCAGATGTATACCAATACCTGGTGTGTATACCTGGTATACGTAACGGACTACAGCAGAGACATGTATTTTTTCTTGTTGGATATCGCAAGACTATATACATACAGTCCCTGGTACCTGTTACTCTATGAAACAAGTATTCTGCTGAGAAAGAAAGGCTAAAATGTCCAGTACAATAGGAAATTGGGTGTAAAAGAACACAGCCCAAAACGGGCAACACGATAAGAAACAGTCATATTAAAAACAGATGCGATTGGCGCCTACCCGAGGTAAGAAACGAGGCCGCTCCGTCCAACAAAATGGGAAATTGAGTGTAAGAAACACAGCTCAAAACGAGCAAAAAGATAAGAAACAGTCACGTGAGAAACAGATGCGATCGACGCCTACCTGAGGTAAGAAACGAGGCCGTTCCGGAGCTTGGCACTTGATAAGAGACGCCTAAACACCAAACTTTCAGAAATGTTGCCATCAATAAGACTGCTATGGTATGCATATGCATGTGCTTACGGTCGTTTCAGTGCTGTGTCCCCTACCGCCAAAACCGTAAAATTATTTTCATCCCGTGAGCCCGTGCAGTCGCCCTTGTGGTCAATATCTACGAGGAGTGCTCTGTGGTTTTCACTCGTATACGAAGTATACATGAGATAGATTCGGTTTTTGCGATACTTGCAAAAAAAAGAAACGAAAAAACACTGAAAACGGTCGAAAGTTGTCCTATTAATAGAAAATAATAACCTATATTTTAATAAATGTAGCTGATGAGACTTGGATGAGAGCACACAAAATAAAACTGCGAGCCCCAGCGCGAAAATGACGTTTGCGATTTCCGGGCCCCCACTGCTGTTGCAGTGAGAACAAAAAACAACAATCAACGACTACAGCAGTAGCTCTCCTTTTCAGCCAATACAATCACGAACAAAGTGTTGGTCCTGGTCGTTCACAGGTCAGACCAGCGAACTTCCGGTTATATCCGTCAACCGGTTAACTGGTTTAACCAACCGGTTTAACTGGGCAGAACAAAGTCCGGTCATTTAGCTTAAATAGTAACCGTCTACGAGTACTCGCAGACCCCGGCTGAGTTTCCAAGAACCACCGTAAAACCGTTTTTTTCTCTGACGGTACCCACCTCTATCAATCGTGGTGTGACTACGAGTACCTGGTGCAATGGAGATGTCTACTAATACTCGTAATTATCGACCATCGTTTTCGTCGTTGTTCTTGGTTATGTGCTGGGTCGCTATTGTGTTGATTCCAACCCGTTCAGTTGCCGGACGAAGCGTGTAAGTGCACCCCGCCAGCCGGCTGGGAGGGTCAATGGGCGAGGGCACGGATCGAGGGGGCCGGGACACCAGGCCAGTGGTCGAGTGTTTTCAGCGCCGCGCAAGAAGCATGAAGACGTTTTCATCTTGCCGCGAGAACTAGGTTCGGACTACACGACTGTATCGGTGTGCACCTCTTCTGGGCAGAATAGGGTGGTGACCGCCGTGGACACCCATTCTAACCGTAGCTCCTGCTCGCGGAGCGACTGCCATGAGTGAGTTTAAACAATGCTTGTGAATTACTATTGCACCACGCTTCCTTCCTTACGTTGTTCATTGTGCCGGCAGTGTCTCGTGGTATCTGACCCCGGGTACGTGTACGCCCCGGCTATCTGTGTCGTTTTTGCTTCTGGTCTAGTTAGCCGTGCTTTCGTTGTCTCACAGCATTAGCACGATATACGGTGTAAATTTCCCCCCGTGTTCTGAGAGCTGCCATCAGCGTTGAAAAAACCTGTGGTACTTCCCTGGTAGGTCCGTTTCAAGGCACCGCGTTTCTCGCGAGAACGCCGAGTTGCCGGATCTCGGTAGTCACTGTCGAATTGTTTGCATGAGTACTTGAGCCTCGCGACCATCATAATACCGACGGGCGCTATGGCTGTTAAAGGATACCAGTTAGAGAAGAAATGTGTGCAACTGGTACGCGCGGTCCGATGTAAGAACTGGCTCATGTGCTGTTTGACGCTGGCCAGTCACGTCTACGCCTTACTGATTCTCCCCGGTCCAATTGTCAACCTCCGGTTTCATTGCAGGATGTCGACCATGTCTCATGGGCGACGCCAGACTTTGGCGGAGAACGACAACGTGCCCAGTCCTGCTTCGAGCGTTTGCAAACATGCTAGAGTGGCATTTGAACATTTGAGACAAGGGCGCGCTAAGAAGGCAACCCTGGTGGTGGTTGGAAGCCAGAGGACATTGGACGAGCTAATGCAAAGCATCCGGATGGCTGAAGAGAAAAAATACCTTTCCGGCAAAGACGCAACGGCGTTAGTAGGTGTGGTGGAGCGAGCAAGGGATGAAGGGGTATGGCCACTCGTGAAAATGGGCGATACGGGCTTCTACGCAGTTCACGAGGGCCGAGCTCGAACCTGCGAGTTGAATTGGGCAAATGTCAAGGATTTCAACCCTAGCGCCGGAGGTGAAAAATCTGGGTCATCGAGAAGGATGAGCATGGAGCGTCGGCTGATGTGTAAGGTGAGGCTGTGCATGTTCCGAAGTTTGTTTGGGGAGCTCTGTTGTAGATATCGTACAGCAGTATCAATAGTAGTGGTGGCACCTGCTACGAACAGGTCTGTTGGATGTGTCAGGTGCAGACCATTTAACATCACATCTGATACTTATTTATCGGAGCTTGTCTTGTGACGACGTATGTCTAAAGCATAGTGATGAGGCAATATCAACAACCACGGTCAGCCATCCACTATCATCCTGCTTCGAGAGTTCCTAGCGACAGCTATACTATATTTACTATTGTGCGACTGTTGCCACTGCTACTATACGTGGTACTGCTGTACTGATACGATACTACTTCTTTTGTACTATTAATACTACTGTTTATACGACTACTACTCACTGCTGCTCTAATAGACGCTCCTGCTACACTACAACCTGGTTCAACACTACTGTACTGTATTACCAGGTATGTACCCCAAAAAGAAAATGCTCCCACGTATAACCTGTCCACACCTGGAAGCACCTCTACCACTGGGTTTTTTCGTGGACGATTTTCCGCATTTCTGCCATAACTCCGGCCTCACAGCTAATCCGAAAGTGCACAACCCTGCCATGAACTTTTTGGTGCTCTCACTACAGTGTGGCAACGCGGCAGCAGGGTCGCTTAAGTTTGATAATGTGGTTCCAGGTAATTGGGTTTGTTCTTTGTTATACTGTGACCAAGTTATTTTGGTTTACTGCTGCAGCCATGATTGAACGGTACTCT
Source organism: Macrocystis pyrifera (assembly GCA_031763025.1). NCBI lineage: Eukaryota > Phaeophyceae > Laminariales > Laminariaceae > Macrocystis > Macrocystis pyrifera. The sequence goes on along the minus strand of JASSKH010000009.1, from coordinate 1,792,161 downwards.
TACGTCCGAATCTTATAGAACGTCTCAACGATGTACCAGGTAACGTTTTCTGTGTTCCATCTCTACAACTCTATAAAAAACGCAGTACTTTTTGACACTTCTTTGTTCTTGGAGGTACTTCTCGAGCCGATTTCGGCGTCCGTGAGATGAATCCAGGAGTCGACCACCCTGGAAATACCTTCCCTTACTGTGTACATAGGACACGGTCAATATTTGGCGATATCTTTAACGTTTTTCACCGCGACGGTCGCCGTGAAAATTGCCTAAAGTGTTGGCTGGATTGCTGGAGCTTACATGGCGGCTGTGCATAGGATAAAACTGCGTGGCCGCGGTGCATCGAGTTTCTCCGATTATAGCACTACAAAGCCAAAACCAACTACAGATCAGACTCCATCGTTACTTGGTTGAGCTCCTCCGGGCGTGGCATCACATTTGAAGTGTTTAGTGGGGAGAACGACGCCAGTGAAAGAGCGCAGAGTGCTGAATGCTTCAAAGGGATTGTGAGGGGCTGGTTTTCACCAAACTCCGGTTTCAATATTTCTTGACGGTGTAGGCTTCAATATTTCTTGACGGTATAGGCTGTACCTCATTTTTTGGTTCTGTGGGCGAAGCAACACCGATGTGAAATAGCGGAGAGCCCAATCAGGAGGCCTAACGGCCCATCCCCGAGCAAAAGCCTACCGAAATGATGGAAACCCCATCAAGAGGACACGAAAAATATCCCCAAACAAAATCGCTTACCGAATTAAGGGAACCCCCCGAACGGGCCATATAAGCTGAAAACCATCCGGAGATATATAAGCTAGAAACGCTTACTGAATTATAGACAACTCCTATCCAGGGGACACAAATAGACCACCCCCTGATTGAAAACGCATATGGAGATAATGGGAAACCCATACTAGGGAACGCAAACAGACTACCCCCTGAGGGAAAACGCCTACCGAAATATTCGGAACCCCAAACCAGAGGACTCAACGGCAAGTGTTATATGGCACGGGATGGATTTCGCCATCCATCTACCAATCATATCGTAGTATTCGCGCACATCAGGCCAGTTATCTATCAATCATATCTCCCAGATGGGAGAGATCACCCCGCACACACAGCACGCACCAAACACATAAAAACACGCAGTACACCACAGCTCATGCGACTATAGACCTTAGATCTTGACACAATCTTGACACTGAATCACCCCACGGTCAACCGGCTTTTGACTGGCAAGGCCAGTGAATGTAGATGACAGTCTCGAAGATTTCATGCAAAACTGTTGTCTGGGGGTCGAGAGGTTGCCCGCCAGGCCCTAGGCTCCCCGCCCAAATCCGAAAAGAATAAAAATGGCATCGTAGAGGGATTGGTTTTTTTCCATGCCTTGTTTTTTACACACCAGCGGGCAAATACTTTTTTACCAAACTTCCCAGCGCCTGCCGCATATCGCCGGCCGTCGTGTGAACACTGTGACTCTAGGGTGGGTAGGAGCCCCTAACGAGCTCACCCCGTTCAGATTTCATGACGCAGTCGTTGGGTTCATCGATCGTTGTCTGCCGAGGGCTCGGAATGTCTGCGCCTATTGATTGTATAGCACTACCTGCTAGACCACTCAGTCAGCTGACTGAGTGGTCTAGCAGGTAGTGCTATATAATTCCTGAGGTCGGGTCGGGGGTTAAAATCTCACGAATTCATAATTTGCTCTTTTCGAGCGTGCGCGCTGGAGACAATACGAATGATTAAGAAAGTGTGCCTCTAGACACCAGTAGCGTTTGGCAGGGGGGGGGGGGGCGGAGATCACTGTTACTAAGTCGACGAGATTCCACGAACTCTAGAACTTATGTTTAGTTGAGTATTTATTAATAGCAGTACCTGCTAGGTAGCGTGTTGGAAGGGCCTCAGGCTCGGACGGGTATCAGGCGAGGACGATCGAGAGGAGTTCGCGTAGCTCACAGGAAAACACACAGATGTATATTATTTAGTACGATGATAGATGCTTCCACGACAGGGTACCAGCACGCAAAGCGGGGCAACATAATTCCCGCCATTCATCCCGAAGGACCCTCTTCGCCACATCATAAAAGCCATCATCCATATATAGCTCCTCAGTAGTCTACGATAGATCCATGTCGATCTCCGATCACAACCAATAGCGCCACCCAGGGTTTTCTGTGATGGTTTCCGTGCCAGGGGTTTCAGAAATATAGCGCGGGCTTCGCCCGCCTAGCTCTGCGTGAGCTGTCCCGTGAGGTAAAAAAAAAATCCCCAACACCTGTTGAACCGCCGGGAACCCCCAACCAGGGGACACAAACGAACCATCCCGGGCAGAAAAAAAATGCATTCGTGGGGGGTAGCAAATGGGTATCTTACGTACAATAGCCAAGCTGAGTTCCCGGCCGTTGTCGTGTGTGGAAATTTTAAACCTGGTATACAATATTGAACTTAACGACCGACCACACCCATGATGAATATTGCCGCTGGCTGCCCGCGGTAATTTTTGCCCTGTGCTCGTTTTATTCATGCCCGACCCTCGCAGGCCAACAAGGGCGTGGCCTGCTCCGAGAACAAGGCCAGGAAGCGCGCCAAGTGCGTTGACACGCTACTCGTGGCACTTGCACTATGGCGCGCGGGTGGAATGGGAAACGAAGGCTTGGACGTGGGCGAAGATAATTTGGGCGAGGAGGGTGGCAACGATGGCGACGACGGTGCAGATCCAGGAGGTGCTTCTTGCCAGCGCACCGCACAGATACTACTTGACGATGACGGCAAGAAGTATGCACGCGACTTGGCAAATTCCTTGAACTTTATGTCGATCTACAAGCTTCCGCCGTCTCTTCCGGGTGGCGTCATGTCTGTGAAGGCAACGAACGGGGTGACGTACACCACATCCCAACAGAAATGCTCGACGTGTAGGGGGTGCTTCTCTCCTGCAGGCGTCGTCGAGGCCGCAAAGCTGGTGACCAGGGTAAGTCCACCACTCCACCCCGGTTGTCTAAAATGGTCGGAATCATAGTTGTGAGCATACACGAAAGACAGCATTTTGGGGCTTGCTGCTGTTGGTGTGCTTGTGTACATAGACAGATAACCACATACCAGGTAATAACTATTAATAGTTGTAGCATGAATTAGCAATGTTTCACAAATGCTCCCAGTATCTGGGACACAAGTAAGGTATTTTCCCGAGAAAGTACTGCAGGTACTTCGTGTACCCGCATTATTTCGGGTTTATGTACTGCGGATACTGCAAGTACTCGCAGTGTTTCGAGGTTCAGCACTGCTGTACTTGCGGACTTGCGGTATTTCGGGGTTCGATGCTGTGGATACTCCCTGTACTTCCACGTACTTTTTGGGGTTCTGTACTGCGGGTTATATTTAACACCCGAAGTTGATCGCATGCTGAAACTAAGTAATGACATGGCAACTACGCAAATCCCGCATGTATTCCGCACACAAGTCCCAACTTCCACGCAGTTTTAGAGATATAAGGACTGATATTCCGTGTTGCATGGGCTCCTGTGGACCCGTTAAGGGAGGTTAAAAAAAAAAATGCTGAAAATGTATTTTTCGTTATTTTTTCAGCCGCGATGCTATTTCTGCTATACTTCCGGCGTTTATGAGTTTTTTTCCCTACCGCAAAACGATGTTTCTCCAAGGCAATGGTGTGTTATGTCGTCCTCGTGACAGTTTATGAGAGAGCGTAGCTCATCGACAACATTTCTTTGTCATCACGAAAGACGCGTCTTGCTCGAAAACGAATCCTTTATTTCTGCTACCCTTGGTCTAATTGGAAAAATGGTTGTTTCTCACGCTACTGACACCATTCCAACCCAACTTGTCGATGACAAGGCTAAGCCCTAGTGGGACAACCTGCGTGGACCTCTTTGCGCCGTTGGTAGCGTCCTACGCGGTCACAGCCGCGTGAAAATATAAACAGGAGCTCCAGAAAGTACAAATTTCAGTCTGCTGAGCAATATCGCTTCATGATGCAGTACAGCAATGTGTACCCTTCCTTGCAGTTCCAAAGGCCTCAATACCTCGTAGAAACCATCACGAGCATCGTACGGGTACACGTTGGCATGGCGACGAGCCAAGGCTAAGTTATGAAGCTATGCCGTTTTCGGCGGGGAGGTATGAGTGTCATTGTGATTCTGCAGCTGTAAAAAAAATGGAAACAATTTTTTTTCCAAGGCAGCAGTACTTTTACGAAGGGGCCCCTTAACGAACGGGACGTGTGTATATGTTTTTTTCGCCGGAAATTTGGGGTGCCTCAAGACTCAAATCTAAAACAAAACGTCAAAGTATCTACCTGAAAAAATATTTATATACATCTTTTAAACACCCCATTCAATAACGGCTTAACAGGGGCTCACGGAACACGTGTGCGAAATTCCAAGACATATCTAAAAAACGGCGTGGACTTCCGACTCTATGTATATATGGGCTTCAACTTGAACCAGCCTGTATACAAGTGCTGTATCGATATTTCGAACACTAACTGCACGCGATTACCCGCACCGGTTGCCCCGCCCTCTGCTCTGCCTCCTAAATAAATTTCCGACGACACAATACAGCAAACGACAATCGCGACGGTAGGTTTCCATTCCCAAACTCAGTAATGTCACCCTTTATTTATTTATTTTTATTTTCAATTTTATCCTCCGGCGGATTGTTAAAAATATAGCTTGAGCTCACCAGACTTCTACGTTCCAATTTCGTGTCGTGTGTCAATTTAACCCGTAGCTCCCGTTGCAGCATGAGAATAGACTGTTGTTACCCCTGGAGTTTGGGCACGTTGACCCGACCTGACCCCCGAGAGGGGCAGGTGCGGTGGAGATAGCCACCCGGGAGACTCATCTCCCCCGAGGAGTGTGGGACTCGCGCGAGCTCATCCACTAAAAAAAACCTAGGGTATGAGGCCTTCCCGCCGGACTTGGTCCACTTACGGTCCACCCGTACCCGTTGGGGCGTTGGTCCTCAGGTTTAGGTCGTCTGTTCCTTGGCCGGACATGTTAGGATATTGTTTTCATTGGGTTTTACTAAATGAAGCATGCAGCCATGTAATACAACACACAGGTTCTCCCCGTTGTTGTCACGATGACTTGCAGGAGCCGGGCATGGCCAGTGTTCGGGTGGAGCGATGGAAGTGCGAGCCGTGCGGCACCTACGCGTGGGCCAGTGATGACTGGCGAACAACCGGAGTGTACAACTATAACAACCACTTGCTGATCGAGATGTCACTCCTGTACAGCTGCCGCGACGCGTTCATGGAAGGCACACCTATACAAACCTTCTTCGCGACGTTCCTGGCACGCCTCCAGGACGACTGCGATTGGTCTGAGGCGAATCCCGACCTTGACAACAGGTGACTTTACGTAATCGCGTCAGTGGATGATAAAATCGAGTACGCACATAAAATATAGTACATGCCAATACTCACAGGGTGCGTTGATCGTCTGATAGAACAAACACAAACACAAGGTATGCCTGTTCTTGTGTAGAACGAGGAGTGCCTTTTCATCGGTGGCAATACGAGAAGGGCAGGAGATGTGTCGTGGCGTGTGTCATGTGTTTTCTCTTTCGATTTAAAGCGATGTGCGGGCTCATCGCCCGATCGACGTTGACGCAGCCTGGAGGCTGGAACTGTATCGGTTGTCATTGTGTATTCCCAAACGATCGATTGATACCTTCAGCGTCACGATCGATAGATAACCAAGGAGTGGTACACAAGCTGTACGCGTTCGTTGATCAATGGAGGAACTCAGCTACCACTCGTAGTCGTTGTCACATTCCCTGAAGCCCGTGTGATGTATATGTTTCACACTTCGTCGGTGCCAGCCCACAGCTGTGTCGTTGTTAACCGTTGTGTTCTATTCCGCAACCTGTTTCGTCGGTGATGGGATAAAACCAGTCTGTCGGAAGGTACCAATCTCTTGAACTCGCTGAAGAACGCCTTCCTCAGCTTCCTGGCCGTCACCGACTTCGGCTTCGAGTACCGATGCTGGATCTGGGGCAACTTCCCGGAGATTGTGACCTTCGACGGGTGCATGAAGCTGTCCACGAACTTCGTGACAAAGAGGCAACTCATGGCGTCGCGACCGGAGCAAACCATCGACGTCGACCTCGTTGCTTTTCTGCTTAAGCTAAGCTTGGTGTCTCCCATCCACTTCGGGAAACGCGTGCAGTTTGTCGTGGGAGCTGGAGAGACGGTTGGTTCGTCGCCTGCGTGGATGGGACCGGGAAACCGACGCTCGGAACGTTTACTGAAGACACAGCGAGGCTCTCTACAAGCCGAAGGCGATAGTTACAAAGACGGCAATGGCGCGGCATTGGTGGAGTGGCTAGCAAAGAACGGGCAGGGGATTGGCTACGTGGACGACATGGATATGCGAGACCTGAGAAATCTCCATAAGCTTTGCTACTCGGACGGCGGCAGCAGCAAGTAAGTGCCTGTACGTGGATACATGACTGCGAAAACATCACCGAATTCGCCACGTAGACAGTCATTCCTCACTCGGCTTTGGCAACGCTGCAGGTTTCCGAATGGTGAAATACTTGTTCAGCTACCAAATCAGTACTCTCGTACGAAGTCGTCGACGACGTTTGAGGATTTATTCGGTGACTTGGCGACATGAAGGCTGCCCCTTTCCTCGTTGCCGCCCTGTGTGTTTGTCTTATTTGCCGTTGTCAGGTCAGTCATTTCTATGTTTTGAGCTATAGATTGGACAGATGAGGTACTTCCCTCTACATATGTCTGAACGTAATTTGTATGACTTACGGATACTTATCACGAGCTGTTATATGGAACCATGTACATATAAGTTAAACAAAGAGCGTAGAGACATCGGGGCGTTCGACGGCGAGCCCAACACTCGTGAAAATGTACGGCAGATGATTGGAGTCGAGCGGCATTATTGGCGTTCAAGGTGGTGGGTCTTCCTGCATGTGCTGCGGCAATACTCAGAACCGCACCGGTACGATGTTCACACTAGCGTCTTTCACTTGGTCATATTGTACCCTTTGTACATATTATTTTCAAGAAACCCCCGTGGCGCATCTCCGCTGTTTGCTTGCTGGAACACGTAGATTCACCTCACGGGAGGGGTTTCAAGAAGAGTTCAAGAAGCTGCACGCTTTCTGGGAGTCAGATGGGAACCCCAATCGTGGCTCATGCTCGAAGCTATTCATCGGCAGAGCGGGTTCGGCGACGGCAGGGGTGTTGGGTGCATTCGTGCCATCGGGCGTCATGATTCTGCACAAGACCCTGCTGACTGAGGAGAGTCCCCGCGATGTGTCCGACTCTATGTTCTACTTCAAGGTAGGCACGGTGTCGGTCTTTCAAATGTACGTAAAAAAAGGCGAAATAGTCGAGGGGAGGGAAGGGGGCAATTACGGACTGAGCTTCTATTTTAGATTTTATGCGGATGGTGCTGTTCCCGCGCACACAAGATGAATACTTTGCGAATCCAAAATTGGTATACGAGCGGCTATGCCTTTTGAGCCATTGAAGTACACGACACATTGTACTCGGAGAAGGGGTGCTGGCCCTCCGTCTGATTCGCCAGCTCCTCATAGTACCTATGAATGGCTCAATTGCACCCTTTTCTGAAACTGAACTGTGGCCACAGGGCCGTCGGGGCCAGGTGGCAAACAAAAAAAAATACGATCAATTTGCGGAATCACCCTTTGCGGGGGAGGCGTGCTTTTTAAACAGACTACCGCACCCTCAGTAAACACCCAGTAAGAAACTGGGCAGTTGGCTAGCAGAATCTTTCGTACTTAGGAAAGAGGCCCCTTGTAGGTACAGGTTTTGCCAGATATAGGTACAGTTGAAGCCAAAGATAGGTGAACCCCAACTTGAGCAGCCACAGAGATGTAGGTGTATCTGGAACCTTTCAGCCAACAATAGGGATATACGATCGGGCGCTGACCCATTCGGGGAAGGCCATGAAGCCTTTTCCCGAGTGAACCGCTGTGTGTACTGTACCTATAAATTGCTCAAAATAGATACCAGGTGCGTAGGTTTACCTATTATTGACTTTTTTCACTCCCTCTCCGTTGCTGGAGGCGAGAAACACGGAAAGCACAGGTGTATCGCTTGGTGTTTGCGAACGTCGGTATGTTGTCCACGTCAGGTGCAAGCTAATTACCTATTATAATTGTAAAAAGAGCACCTCTACTTCCATCTTTCCTCGGTATGGGGAATAACGTGCAGCACTATTGGCGTCGAAACGCTGGTGCACAACGTGGAACCCAATTTCCAAGTTGTTCCTTAGTTGGCCGTTCCGTAAAGATTGTTCCGGTATGGTCACCCCAATACATTGTCGTTGCCGTTAAAGTGTCTTGAATATATTACCAATACTGCTCACGTCTCCTTGACATATTTCCTCTACTTGCATTCCACGACACAGAGAGCACCTATTTTGGTCGTGTACGACGCCGCATGCAAGGCTGCCGCTCAGATCGCACGGCGGCGGGCGGATATGCTGGAGAACGGAGGAAAAGTCCCCCGGCTTGGTGACGGTGGGGGCGCGGTTGGCATCACCGGAGAACCACATGCGATGGAGAATGATGGGGCTTCTTCGCTCCCGCGCGTCTACCTTCCTCAGCTCGCGCACCTTGGAAGTCACAGCGGATTAAACTCTCTACAAGTCAAACCTTGCTCATTCCCCATTGAACCCGTACGGGAGAGCACTGCCGACGTTTACGCCCTGAAGGAGGCTTCCTTGCCTCAGCCCGGTGTGCAGAGCCGGGTGGATGTGCACGAGCTTCTCCGTCGTTCTAGCAACAAGAGCATCTTCGCAGGGAAGTCCAGTTTCTTGGCGGTCACAAGGTCTCTTGGGTGCCTGATGCGGGAAGGGATAAGGACTTTGTCGCTCTTCGAGGTGCTTGTTTTCACGTACCACTGGCTCCGGAAGGCACAGGAATCCGGAGTGAGCTCGATCGATCTCGCAGCCGATGGCTGGACTCTGGAAGCGGGCCCTCCCTCCTTTTCCGTTTGGAACACTGGGTCCGGAGCAATGCCATCGCTCGAGAACGAAGAAGGGTATGAGGTGATGGGCGCCACGGGCCGTCACGATGCGGAAAAGTTCTTGTACGAACTTCTCATAGTCGCGGTTGGCGCAAGGAATGGGAAGGTACCATCGTTGCCCCATTTACTTGTCGGTGGTGAAAGCGGGAAAGGGGACTTGCTTGTGGACAAGGATGGCACATCCCTGTTTCCCACGGTGATGCGAGGCTTACGGTCATACGCGAAGGTAAGCACGTTCAACACGGACAAATGGGGAGCACCGCCAAGCTTGGTCTTAAAAGCTCGTGGAACAGACATATTGAGAGTGTAGGGTGAGGAGGCCAGGAAAAATCTGGAGACACATGTCGTTCTGATGATCTATTATAGAATGTTGTCGTGGAATAGCGAGAGCGGAAATATCATGAGCCGTGCTGATGATTATTCGTTTTCTTTCTGCAGAGATGAAGCACTTAAGGAAATATTTGTACGAGCTGACGGTACCCATGCCCATATATGTTTACGCCATGCCGATGTATGTTTACGTACAGGCGAAAGAAGACTATGTTGCGGATGGCCTAAAACCGAAAGGTGACGAAGAGAGGCGGCGGCGTGCAGGTGGGAATTTATGTGAGGATTGCGTATTCCGCACGCGTTTTGCGCCGCTATCCTCCTTCGTGCTCCAGGCGGTGACATTATCTGACAAAATCTTCGCAGTTAAGGCTTATTCTACGAGGAGCATGTCCTTTCAGAGCTCCCACCTGAAATATACCTTGTTAATCATATTTGAATTACCCACGATCCTTTTGCCTTTTCTTTCATTGCCTACTTCCTGGTTTTCGTTCCTTCGATACCTGTGTTTTCTTTTTATTTCGTGTTTTCCGATTTCCTTTCTGTTAACCGTTTTGGTTTCGTGCTTTCAGGTTATCTTTCTTAGGGCCGTTCGTAACGAACCAACAAAAAATCACGGTGGCATGAAAATGAATCGCGATCCGTGACGTTTCACTTCTAACGAAAAAAACGAAAAACGTCACGTTTCGCGATACTTTGATACTGTAAAAAATCCGATATCTCTATTCCAACGCTGTTTGCGGGTAGAGCCAACTCTCGCGAGTGGGGCACGGTCAGGCCGGGTCAGGCGGACCGCGCGTGGCCCGGCCCGTGATATATTCGAACCACGGGCCGAAGCCTGACCCAGCCTGCGAGATTCCAATCTCACCGACCGTCGGCCAAGCCGGGTCTGCAAGATTCCATCTTGCAGGCCGTCTGCCCGGCCTGGCCTGCGACAATCTCAGATCATTTTCGCTCTTTGTCTTCAAGCTGTGGCTCCTCCTCCTCGAAACTTCGAGGCCACCACGTGCTCGTTAGCCCGCACCTAGCGCTGTCTTTGGGTAGTCGCCCGTTGTCCACAAGCGGCGTGCGAAGCAGACTCTGCCATGCCCCTATACCAGTCTTCGGATAGCGTTGGTGCGCGTGGGTTGCGTAGTACCTTCACCAGGCGTATTTCGAGACACGACAAAAGTCGCGAATCGTGATTTTGTGCTTTTTTAGGGAAAATCTAAAGAAATTGGCGTCATGAATCGTGTTTTTTTTTGTCGTGATTCAAACAAAAAAAGTCATGATCCAAGACTATAATCTCACGAATCGTGATTTTTTGTTCGTTAGGAATGGCCCTTATTTTTCATTATTTCGAGATTGTTCTTCGATATTCACTTGGTTTCTTCCGACTGTTTGGTCTCGTTTTTGTCTCATTTCTATTTGTTTCGTGGGCCTTGTATTGGTACATAGAGTAGACTTATATATTACCGGATTCGTCCACGCTTTGCTCAGCACCTCCTTATTGTGCTCGAATCACAATAAATATGCGAAGCTCCGAGAGGTAGCATGTTGCCGTCGAGGATCTGCCGCAAGCACAGCGAAGTCAGCTATGCACAAAGCAACAAAGCACGCCGGTGCCGATGAGAATGCGACAACGTCAGCAAGCAGACGTAGTTGGCGAGAACCAGTAGGTCGTGGAGCATCTACAGCTCGCTGTGATCTCAGAACGAAGTTTTCAACATATGCCCCCATGTACAAGAGGCTAGCTGGTGACGCGCGGAGGTTATTATATTGTTTATATTTTTCTTAATTAGATAGACGCATGCTACGAGTACAGTTGAGATGCACCATTTTCTCTCTCGGCCTCCTCGCTCGAGGAGCTCTATAGTACTGTATTAGAAAGTCGTCTATACTATTACTAACTCAACCAAAAACTGACTTCAACAAAATCGAAATTACAGCCCTAATGTTCTCTCCATCCAAATTTTATTTGGTACACATACGCACGCAATCAGCGTCCTAGTCGTTTTGCTGGAGTATGGTGCTGTTGGTATTTTGCAAGTCGTTACTTTATTACCTAAATATAGGTCACTGACCGCTTCTTTCATACCAGCACTTTGTTCCACCCTTCCTTATGAGCGAGCGTAGCGGGCGGAAGCCTCCCACAAACCAAAGTGCCTTGCATGAACCACAATCTGCTACTGTAGGTTGCTCTCGCTATCAACCACAGAACCACATTGTACACAATTCTCGTTGCCGAAACAGGCGCACACTGCCGTAGCTTGGCCCTTGAAAGAATATGGCTGCACACCGAAGCGAAGGCTCGTGCAATAGATCCATCCTGCCTGTCGTGGCGTCGCGATGCCTGTGTCTTTCACCTTTTTGCTCAGCGACAAGCCGTGCCCATATTTACCTTGCCGCAGGAGATGCCGTCCGGAGCGGCATTGGATTTGGAGCTGGTGTCTTTTCCGTGAAATCCCTTCAAGTCCACCTGGCTACCGGCGTCGCCCCGCATGAGAGCACCAAGGACGACAAGGTCGCCGGGTACGATGCGATTTTCCACGACACCACCTTCGATGACTCCGACTTGATGGTACCCGGGGAAGGGCCTCGCCCTCACCCGTACCTAGGCCGTACATCCGGGATATTTCTTGGGCCAGATGGCCCCCATGAAAAAAATCACAATCCTCAGTGTACGCGTGACCACAGCGGCCTCTCAACATGCTCGGAGATCGCAGGGGTCAATCTCAATCCCCATGAGCAAGACCATGCCAAAAAGACAGTCTACTTGCGGTCGATCAACACAATGGCATTCCCGAACTTCACCTTCGCCCTGAGGGTGATCAACGAGCTCCAAAACGAGGGTATCAACCGAAGAACGCTCGGGAGGTTGTTGCAGTCTCTTGGACAACACCCGGTAGGGACTATCGGCTCCTGCCACAAGTCGCTTTGGCTCTGCGGGCGGTGCTTTTGCTTGAAGCCCACCATTCGAGTATTTGACGCGTTTGGACGGGTAGATGTTGTTTTCTTGGGCTCGGTAATAGATGCTGCAGCGCGCAGGTCGGAGGACCAACGCCCGAACGGGCAGGATGCACCGTAGCCGGACAAAGCCTGGTAGGTAGGATGCATGGTCTGGGCTTTTGTTGTAGGTTATGTTTGCGCGATTCTCGTGTACCCAGAGGAATACAATAGCAATGCTGAAATCAATTACCGTAATTTGGGTTATTGTTGTGGTGGCACCATGTAAGCATGAATGAACGTGAACACGTACACCTCTTCAGAAACCCCAATGGGCGAGGACCATGACCAATACGATACACCCACGGTCACAGAAAGAAAACATCAACAGTGTAGGGTGAGCTTCTCAGGGGCCACACAGCACAAGCCTCTCATCAATACTCTCGCTTGTATCGAATGCCAACATGTTTTTACCCGTTACCGACGACTTGTCCGTAGGATAACATTAGTCACTGTAGATTAAGTTGATCGGCGACCGGAGCATTGTTAATCAACAACATTTGTGTGTTTCATGCTCCACGTAGACATGCTCGGGCGACAAGAGCTCCAAATACACGCTCACTTGTTCGTACGGCACGCTGAAGGTCGTTAACTAGGTCGAAAACACGTTTTACCCGTTACCCTACCACTTGTCCGTAGGATAATATTTGACACTGTCGGTAAACTTGTAAACGGCGCGTTCATGTCGATTGACCAACATGTGTGTTTTTCATGCTCCACGTTGACATTCTCGGGCGACAAGACCTCCAAATACGCGCTCGCTTGATTGTACGGCGCGCTAAAGGTCGTTAACCAGGTCGGAAACGCCGCTTTTCCTGTTGCCCTACGACTCGTCCGTAGGACAATATTTGACACTGTTGATTAACTTGTGATCGGCACGTTCATATCGATTGACCTACAACATTTGACTTCTTCATGCTCCACGTTGACATGCTCGGGCGACGGGACCTCCAAATACGCGCTCGATTGTTCGTACGGCGCGTGAAACGTCGGTACCCAGGTCAAAAACGCGTTTTTTTTTTTTTTTACCTTACCACTTGTGGGTAGGATAATATTTGACACAGTCGATAAACTTGTAAACGGCGCGTTCATGTCGATTAACGAACAACATTTGTGTTTTTCATGCTCCACGTAGACTTGCTCGGGCGGCAAGACCTCCAAATACGCGCTCGCTTGTTCGTACTGTGCTCTAAAGGTCGTTTACCAGGCCGAAAACGCGTTTTTACCCGTTACCCTACCACTTGTGGGTAGGATAATATTTGTCACTGTTGATTAACTTGTGATCGGCGCGTTCATGCCGATTGACCAACAACATTTGTGTTTTTCATACACCACGTAGACATGCTCAGGCGACAAGACCTCCAAATACGCGCTCGCTTGTTCATACGGCACGTTAAACGTCGGTACCCAGGTCAAAAACGTGTTTTTTCCTTTTACCCTACCACTCGTCCGTAGGATAATATTTGTCACTGTTGATTAACTTGTGATCGGCGCGTCCATATCGATTGACCAACAACATTTGTGTTTTTCATGCTCTACGTAGACATGCTCGGGCGACAAGACCTTCAAATACGCGCTCGCTTGTTCGTACGGCGCGTGAAACGTCGGTACCCAGGTCAAAAACGCGTTTTTTTTTGTTTTTTACCCTACTACTTGTGGGTAGGATAATATTTGACACAATCGATAAACTTGTAAACGGCGCGTTCATGTCGATTAACGAACAACATTTGTGTTTTTCATGCTCCACGTAGACTTGCTCGGGCGGCAAGACCTCCAAATACGCGCTCGCTTGTTCGTACTGTGCTCTAAAGGTCGTTTACCAGGCCGAAAACGCGTTTATTTTTTTACCCGTTACCCTACCACTTGACCGTAGGATAATATTTGTCACTGTTGATTAACTTGTGATCGGCGCGTTCATGTCGATTGACCAACAACATTTGTGTTTTTCATACACCACGTAGACATGCTCGGGCGACAAGACCTCCAAATACGCGCACGCTTGTTCGTACGGCACGTGAAACGTCGGTACCCAGGTCAAAAACGCGTTTTTTTTTTTTTTTGTTTTACTCTTACCACTTATGGGTAGGATAATATTTGTCACTGTTGAATAACTTGTGATCGGCGCGTTCATGTCGATTAACGAACAACATTTGTGTTTTTCATGCTCCACGTAGACTTGCTCGGTCGGCAAGATCTCCAAATACGCGCTCGCTTGTTCGTACGGTGCGCTAAAAGTCGTTTACCAGGCCGAAAACGCGTTTTTTTACCCGTTGCCCTACCACTTGCGGGTAGGACAATATTTGACACTGTTGATTAATTTGTGATCGGCGCGTCATATCGATCAACCTACAACATTTGTGTTTTTCATACACCACGTAGACATGCTCGGGCGACAAGACCTCCAAATACGCGCTCGCTTGTTCGTACGGCGCGTGAAACGTCGGTACCCAGGTCAAAAAACGCGTTTTTTTTTTTTTTGTTTTTTTACCCTACCACTTGTGGGTAGGATAATATTTGACACAATCGATAAACTTGTAAATGGCGCGTTCATGTCGATTAACGAACAACATTTGTGTTTTTCATGCTCCACGTAGACTTGCTCGGGCGGCAAGACCTCCAAATACGCGCTCGCTTGTTCGTACTGTGCTCTAAAGGTCGTTTACCAGGCCGAAAACGCGTTTTTACCAGTTACCCTACCACTTGTCCGTAGGATAATATTTGTCACTGTTGATTAACTTGTGATCGGCGCGTTCATGTCGATTGACCAACAACATTTGTGTTTTTCATACACCACGTAGACATGCTCGGGCGACAAGACCTCCAAATACGCGCTCGCTTGTTCGTACGGCACGTGAAACGTCGGTACCCAGGTCAAAAACGTGTTTTTTTCCTTTTACCCTACCACTCGTCCGTAGGATAATATTTGTCACTGTTGATTAACTTGTGATCGGCGCGTCCATATCGATTAACCAACAACATTTGTGTTTTTCATGCTCTACGTAGAAATGCTCGGGCGACAAGACCTTCAAATACGCGCTCGCTTGTTCGTACGGCGCGTGAAACGTCGGTACCCAGGTCAAAAACGTGTTTTTTTTTTGTTTTTTACCTTACCACTTGTCCGTAGGATAATATTTGACACTGTCGATTAATATGTGATCGGCGCGTTCACATCGATTGACCAACAACATTTGTGTTCTTCATGCTCCACGTTGACATGCTCGGGCGACGGGACCTCCAAATACGCGCTCGATTGTTCGTACGGCGCGTGAAACGTCGGTACCCAGGTCAAAAACGCGTTTTTTTTTTTGTTTTTTACCTTACCACTTGTGGGTAGGATAATATTTGACACAGTCGATAAACTTGTAAACGGCGCGTTCATGTCGATTAACGAACAACATTTGTGTTTTTCATGCTCCACGTAGACTTGCTCGGGCGGCAAGACCTCCAAATACGCGCTCGCTTGTTCGTACTGTGCTCTAAAGGTCGTTTACCAGGCCGAAAACGCGTTTTTTTTTTTACCCGTTACCCTACCACTTGTGGGTAGGATAATATTTGTCACTGTTGATTAACTGGTGATCGGCGCGTTCATGCCGATTGACCAACAACATTTGTGTTTTTCATACACCACGTAGACATGCTCAGGCGACAAGACCTCCAAATACGCGCTCGCTTGTTCGTACGGCACGTTAAACGTCGGTACCCAGGTCAAAAACGTGTTTTTTCCTTTTACCCTACCACTCGTCCGTAGGATAATATTTGTCACTGTTGATTAACTTGTGATCGGCGCGTCCATATCGATTGACCAACAACATTTGTGTTTTTCATGCTCTACGTAGACATGCTCGGGCGACAAGACCTTCAAATACGCGCTCGCTTGTTCGTACGGCGCGTGAAACGTCGGTACCCAGGTCAAAAACGCGTTTTTTTTTTTTTTACCCTACTACTTGTGGGTAGGATAATATTTGACACAATCGATAAACTTGTAAACGGCGCGTTCATGTCGATTAACGAACAACATTTGTGTTTTTCATGCTCCACGTAGACTTGCTCGGGCGGCAAGACCTCCAAATACGCGCTCGCTTGTTCGTACTGTGCTCTAAAGGTCGTTTACCAGGCCGAAAACGCGTTTTTACCCGTTACCCTACCACTTGACCGTAGGATAATATTTGTCACTGTTGATTAACTTGTGATCGGCGCGTTCATGTCGATTGACCAACAACATTTGTGTTTTTCATACACCACGTAGACATGCTCGGGCGACAAGACCTCCAAATACGCGCACGCTTGTTCGTACGGCACGTGAAACGTCGGTACCCAGGTCAAAAAACGCGTTTTTTTTTTTGTTTTACTCTTACCACTTATGGGTAGGATAATATTTGTCACTGTTGAATAACTTGTGATCGGCGCGTTCATGTCGATTAACGAACAACATTTGTGTTTTTCATGCTCCACGTAGACTTGCTCGGTCGGCAAGATCTCCAAATACGCGCTCGCTTGTTCGTACGGTGCGCTAAAAGTCGTTTACCAGGCCGAAAACGCGTTTTTACCCGTTGCCCTACCACTTGCGGGTAGGACAATATTTGACACTGTTGATTAATTTGTGATCGGCGCGTTCATATCGATCAACCTACAACATTTGTGTTTTTCATACACCACGTAGACATGCTCGGGCGACAAGACCTCCAAATACGCGCTCGCTTGTTCGTACGGCGCGTGAAACGTCGGTACCCAGGTCAAAAACGCGTTTTTTTTTTTTGTTTTTTTACCCTACCACTTGTGGGTAGGATAATATTTGACACAATCGATAAACTTGTAAATGGCGCGTTCATGTCGATTAACGAACAACATTTGTGTTTTTCATGCTCCACGTAGACTTGCTCGGGCGGCAAGACCTCCAAATACGCGCTCGCTTGTTCGTACTGTGCTCTAAAGGTCGTTTACCAGGCCGAAAACGCGTTTTTACCAGTTACCCTACCACTTGTCCGTAGGATAATATTTGTCACTGTTGATTAACTTGTGATCGGCGCGTTCATGTCGATTGACCAACAACATTTGTGTTTTTCATACACCACGTAGACATGCTCGGGCGACAAGACCTCCAAATACGCGCTCGCTTGTTCGTACGGCACGTGAAACGTCGGTACCCAGGTCAAAAACGTGTTTTTTTTTTTTTCCTTTTACCCTACCACTCGTCCGTAGGATAATATTTGTCACTGTTGATTAACTTGTGATCGGCGCGTCCATATCGATTAACCAACAACATTTGTGTTTTTCATGCTCTACGTAGAAATGCTCGGGCGACAAGACCTTCAAATACGCGCTCGCTTGTTCGTACGGCGCGTGAAACGTCGGTACCCAGGTCAAAAACGTGTTTTTTTTTTGTTTTTTACCTTACCACTTGTCCGTAGGATAATATTTGACACTGTCGATTAATATGTGATCGGCGCGTTCACATCGATTGACCAACAACATTTGTGTTCTTCATGCTCCACGTTGACATGCTCGGGCGACGGGACCTCCAAAATACGCGCTCGATTGTTCGTACGGCGCGTGAAACGTCGGTACCCAGGTCAAAAACGCGTTTTTTTGTTTTTTACCTTACCACTTGTGGGTAGGATAATATTTGACACAGTCGATAAACTTGTAAACGGCGCGTTCATGTCGATTAACGAACAACATTTGTGTTTTTCATGCTCCACGTAGACTTGCTCGGGCGGCAAGACCTCCAAATACGCGCTCGCTTGTTCGTACTGTGCTCTAAAGGTCGTTTACCAGGCCGAAAACGCGTTTTTTTACCCGTTACCCTACCACTTGTGGGTAGGATAATATTTGTCACTGTTGATTAACTGGTGATCGGCGCGTTCATGCCGATTGACCAACAACATTTGTGTTTTTCATACACCACGTAGACATGCTCAGGCGACAAGACCTCCAAATACGCGCTCGCTTGTTCGTACGGCACGTTAAACGTCGGTACCCAGGTCAAAAACGTGTTTTTTCCTTTTACCCTACCACCACTCGTCCGTAGGATAATATTTGTCACTGTTGATTAACTTGTGATCGGCGCGTCCATATCGATTGACCAACAACATTTGTGTTTTTCATGCTCTACGTAGACATGCTCGGGCGACAAGACCTTCAAATACGCGCTCGCTTGTTCGTACGGCGCGTGAAACGTCGGTACCCAGGTCAAAAACGCGTTTTTTTTTTTTTTTACCCTACTACTTGTGGGTAGGATAATATTTGACACAATCGATAAACTTGTAAACGGCGCGTTCATGTCGATTAACGAACAACATTTGTGTTTTTCATGCTCCACGTAGACTTGCTCGGGCGGCAAGACCTCCAAATACGCGCTCGCTTGTTCGTACTGTGCTCTAAAGGTCGTTTACCAGGCCGAAAACGCGTTTTTTTACCCGTTACCCTACCACTTGACCGTAGGATAATATTTGTCACTGTTGATTAACTTGTGATCGGCGCGTTCATGTCGATTGACCAACAACATTTGTGTTTTTCATACACCACGTAGACATGCTCGGGCGACAAGACCTCCAAATACGCGCACGCTTGTTCGTACGGCACGTGAAACGTCGGTACCCAGGTCAAAAACGCGTTTTTTTTTTTGTTTTACTCTACCACTTATGGGTAGGATAATATTTGTCACTGTTGAATAACTTGTGATCGGCGCGTTCATGTCGATTAACGAACAACATTTGTGTTTTTCATGCTCCACGTAGACTTGCTCGGTCGGCAAGATCTCCAAATACGCGCTCGCTTGTTCGTACGGTGCGCTAAAAGTCGTTTACCAGGCCGAAAACGCGTTTATACCCGTTGCCCTACCACTTGGGTAGGACAATATTTGACACTGTTGATTAATTTGTGATCGGCGCGTTCATATCGATCAACCTACAACATTTGTGTTTTTCATACACCACGTAGACATGCTCGGGCGACAAGACCTCCAAATACGCGCTCGATTGTTCGTACGGCGCGTGAAACGTCGGTACCCAGGTCAAAAACGCGTTTTTTTTTTTTTGTTTTTTACCCTACCACTTGTGGGTAGGATAATATTTGACACAATCGATAAACTTGTAAATGGCGCGTTCATGTCGATTAACGAACAACATTTGTGTTTTTCATGCTCCACGTAGACTTGCTCGGGCGGCAAGACCTCCAAATACGCGCTCGCTTGTTCGTACTGTGCTCTAAAGGTCGTTTACCAGGCCGAAAACGCGTTTTTTACCCGTTACCCTACCACTTGTCCGTAGGATAATATTTGTCACTGTTGATTAACTTGTGATCGGCGCGTTCATGTCGATTGACCAACAACATTTGTGTTTTTCATACACCACGTAGACATGCTCGGGCGACAAGACCTCCAAATACGCGCTCGCTTGTTCGTACGGCGCGTGAAACGTCGGTACCCAGGTCAAAAACGTGTTTTTTCCTTTTACCCTACCACTCGTCCGTAGGATAATATTTGTCACTGTTGATTAACTTGTGATCGGCGCGTCCATATCGATTAACCAACAACATTTGTGTTTTTCATGCTCTACGTAGACATGCTCGGGCGACGGGACCTCCAAATACGCGCTCGCTTGTTTGTACGGCGCGCTAAAGGTCGTTAACCAGGTCGGAAACGCCGCTTTTCCTGTTGCCCTACGACTCGTCCGTAGGACAATATTTGACACTGTTGATTAACTTGTGATCGGCACGTTCATATCGATTGACCAACAACATTTGACTTCTTCATGCTCCACGTTGACATGCTCGGGCGACGGGACCTCCAAATACGCGCTCGCTTGTTCGTACGGCGCGTGAAACGTCGGTACCCAGGTCAAAAACGCGTTTTTTTTTTTTTGTTTTTTACCTTACCACTTGTGGGTAGGATAATATTTGACACAGTCGATAAACTTGTAAACGGCGCGTTCATGTCGATTAACGAACAACATTTGTGTTTTTCATGCTCCACGTAGACTTGCTCGGGCGGCAAGATCTCCAAATACGCGCTCGCTTGTTCGTACTGTGCTCTAAAGGTCGTTTACCAGGCCGAAAACGCGTTTTTACCCGTTTCCCTACCACTTGTGGGTAGGACAATATTTGACACTGTTGATTAATTTGTGATCGGCGCGTTCATGTCGATTGACCAACAACATTTGTGTTTTTCATACACCACGTAGACATGCTCGGGCGACAAGACCTCCAAATACGCACTCGCTTGTTCGTACGGCACGTTAAACGTCGGTACCCAGGTCAAAAACGCGTTTTTTTTTTTTGTTTTACTCTACCACTTATGGGTAGGATAATATTTGTCACTGTTGAATAACTTGTGATCGGCGCGTTCATGTCGATTAACGAACAACATTTGTGTTTTTCATGCTCCACGTAGACTTGCTCGGTCGGCAAGATCTCCAAATACGCGCTCGCTTGTTCGTACGGTGCGCTAAAAGTCGTTTACCAGGCCGAAAACGCGTTTTTACCCGTTGCCCTACCACTTGCGGGTAGGACAATATTTGACACTGTTGATTAACTTGTGATCGGCGCGTCCATATCGATCAACCTACAACATTTGTGTTTTTCATACACCACGTAGACATGCTCGGGCGACAAGACCTCCAAATACGCGCTCGCTTGTTCGTACGGCGCGTGAAACGTCGGTACCCAGGTCAAAAACGCGTTTTTTTTTGTTTTTTACCCTACCACTTGTGGGTAGGATAATATTTGACACAATCGATAAACTTGTAAACGGCGCGTTCATGTCGATTAACGAACAACATTTGTGTTTTTCATGCTCCACGTAGACTTGCTCGGGCGGCAAGACCTCCAAATACGCGCTCGCTTGTTCGTACTGTGCTCTAAAGGTCGTTTACCAGGCCGAAAACGCGTTTTTTTACCCGTTACCCTACCACTCGTCCGTAGGATAATATTTGTCACTGTTGATTAACTTGTGATCGGCGCGTTCATGTCGATTGACCAACAACATTTGTGTTTTTCATACACCACGTAGACATGCTCAGGCGACAAGACCTCCAAATACGCGCTCGCTTGTTCGTACGGCGCATGAAACGTCGGTACCCAGGTCAAAAACGTGTTTTTTCCTTTTACCCTACCACTCGTCCGTAGGATAATATTTGTCACTGTTGAATAACTTGTGATCGGCGCGTCCATATCGATTAACCAACAACATTTGTGTTTTTCATGCTCCACGTAGACATGCTCGGGCGACAAGACCTTCAAATACGCGCTCGCTTGTTCGTACGGCGCGTGAAACGTCGGTACCCAGGTCAAAAACGCGTTTTTCCCTCTTACCCTACCACTCGTCCGTAGGATAATATTTGACACTGTCGATTAATTTGTGATCGGCGCGTTCACATCGATTGACCAACAACGTTTGTGTTCTTCATGCTCCACGTAGGCATGCTCGGGCGACCAGACCTTCAAATACGCGCTCGCTTGTTCGTACGGCACGTGAAACGTCGGTACCCAGGTCAAAAACGTGTTTTTTCCTTTTACCCTACCACTCGTCCGTAGGATAATATTTGTCACTGTTGATTAACTTGTGATCGGCGCGTCCATATCGATTAACCAACAACATTTGTGTTTTTCATGCTCTACGTAGACATGCTCGGGCGACAAGACCTTCAAATACGCGCTCGCTTGTTCGTACGGCGCGTTAAACGTCGGTACCCAGGTCAAAAACGGGTTTTTTTCCCTCTTACCCTACCACTCGTCCGTAGGATAATATTTGACACTGTCGATTAACTGGTGATGGGCGCGTTCATATCGATTGACCAATAACATTTGTGTTCTTCATGCTCCACGTTGACATGCTCGGGCGACGGGACCTCCAAATACGCGCTCGCTTGTTCGTACGGCGAGTTAAACGTCGGCACCCAGGTCAAAAACGCGTTTTTTTTGTTTTTTTTACCCTACCACTTGTGGGTAGGATAATATTTGACACTGTCAATCAACTTGTAAACGGCGCCTTCATGTCGATTAATCAGCATCATTTGTGTTTTTCAGACTCCATGCGGCCATGCTCGGGCGACAAGACCTCAAAATACGCGCTCGCTTGTTTGTACGGCGCGCTAACGGTCGTTTACCAGGCCGAAAACGCTTGTCCGTAGGATCATATTTGGCACTGTTGATTAACTTGTGACCGGCGCGTCCATGTCGATTAACCTACAACATTTGTGTTTTTCATGCTCCACGTAGACATGCTCGGGCGACAAGAGCTCCATATACGCGCTCGCTTGTTCGTACGGCGCGCTAAAGGTCGTGAACCAGGTCAAAAACGCATTGGTACCCGTTACCCTACCACTTGTCCGATGGATAATATGTCGCACTGTTGATTATAACTTGTGATCGGCGCGTTCATACCGATTAACCAACAGCATTTGTGTTTTTCATGCTCCACGTAGACATGCCCGGGCGACAAGCGCTCCAAATACGTGCTCGCGTTTTGGTATGGTGCGCTAAGGGTCGTGAATCAGGTCGAAAATACGTTGTTACCCGTTACCCTACCGCTTGCCCGCACAGAAATAGTCGTCAACGTTGATTAACGTGTCACCGGCGCGTTCTTGTCGATTGACCAACAATATTGTGTTTTTCATACACCACGTAGACATGCTCAGGCGACAAGACCTCCAAATACGCGCTCGCATGTTTGTACGGCGCGCTAAATGTCGTTAACCAGGTCGAAAACGCGGTTTTTTCCTGTTACCCTACCACTCGTCCATAGGATAATATTTGACACTATCGATTAACTTGTAAACGGCGCGTTCATGTCGATTAACCAACAAAATTTGCGTTTTCCATACTCCACACAGCCATGCTCGGGCGACAAGACCTCCAAATACGCGCGTGCTTGTTTGTACGGCGCGCTAAAGGTCGTTAATCAGGTCGAAAACGCGTTTTTACCGTTACCCGTTACCCTGCCGCTTGTCCGTACGATATTATTCGTCACTGTTGTTTAACTTGTGACCGGCGCGTCGAATAACTAACAACCTTTGTGTTTGTCATACTCTACATCGCAGCTCCCACATAGACATGCTCGGGCGTCCTTAGTTACGGTATAGCGGTGAAACGCACTTACCCGCAAGAATACCAGACGTACGTACGAGGTACCAATTGCGGCGGCGGTGTTCTTGCCGTGCTTTATTACACATCGCAGCACAACGAAGAGCGTATATACTGCGGGATGTTCAGCAATAACTGCAATGCATATATTTCAAATACATTTCATGCTGCGCCGCTACAACAGTAGGAGTGGGAGTAGACGCAACTCTGTCCATCGTGGCCTGCAAGGTTGGTCGCGGGAGTCCTACGTACTGCTGTACTCTTACAAGTACTGCTGTAGTAGTTGTACATACGTACACCAGTAGCTCTAGGCAACGCTCGCACCAACGACATCGACCCTGACTTTCTTAGCTTATCGATCGATCTTTCATATAGCAGCGGTACACATAGGAACCCAGGACTGCAACAACCATACAAAAAGCGATGAAAGCAAGCAGTCGTTCAGGGCAGCCACCCCCACACGGGATGCAATCGGCTTGGGTTGACCTACGTACAGCAGCAGCAACGTCCAACAGCAGACAGTACAGATAGGTCGTTGGCTCATATCGACCTCAAAAGAGATACATATTTCACAAGAAGGCACGACAGCAATGATTTTTGCTACCTGGTGAGTTCGCTCAGTATACCCAACGAGAGCCAGAGCCGGCAAATGGCAGCGCGCACAGCGTGGCAGCGTGGCGAGGCAGCGCCCAGCAGCTAAAAAACAAAAATCAAAATCCCGCCGCGTTTTCGGGGCTTTCATTATCACCCCCCCGGATAAATTAGCGCTATTTGAATCGAACACCCTCTTCGTAATGATGGAACCACACGGTAGCCACATGGCATTCCCCGATTCCTATACTTTATCCTAGATATTGGTTCAGGTCAGTGGTAAAGGCGGCTCCGTTTCTTGGAGTCCCACCAGCCA
This sequence comes from Macrocystis pyrifera, assembly GCA_031763025.1. NCBI lineage: Eukaryota > Phaeophyceae > Laminariales > Laminariaceae > Macrocystis > Macrocystis pyrifera. Next base: position 1,767,844 of record JASSKH010000009.1, on the reverse strand, counting down.
TTTTGCGAGAGGCATGCAACGCCGTTTGCCGTTTCTTCAGGGTAGCAGTTTGAAAATATGTGGATACACTCCAGTTTCCTCTATTCAGTTTCGGACGCGATTTATCTGAAAAAGAGGCCCTTTTTTCGGCTGAAACGTCGATATATATCTGAAAATGCCTTGTTGATTTTTTTGTCTGAAAATGACCAACATCGTAAAAACTTGGAACGACTCTCCTGGAGAAAAGAAAGACGGGTCTAGATATCTCTCCCCAAAAGACTGCAAGTATTCCGAGAAGAGCGAGCCTGATTCGGTCGGACTCCGGGTGTAAAATACGTGAAAGCACGTATAAAACACAGTTTCGGGTAAGTTTTTCGGTTTTCAAAACCCTCCGATAAGAGATGGCAGACCGTCTTGTTTCTTGCACAGTTTCTGAATTTTGTAGTTTAAGAACTATACGTGCTGCTTTTGAAGTATAGTTATTATAGCGATTTTACTGTTATAAGAATTACCAACAACGACGCCAACCCGTAAAGGGCCCTGGAAGATTGGTACACGATCAAACACAGATAGAGGTTACCGTGTTATTATGGTACTCCCTCTCGCTTGTTGCGGCGTTATGGTTTGTATCAAGCGTCCCCTTATCATACCTGGCAGGCGTTATCGCCTGCCTCGCTCATGAATGCCACGCCCCTTCGTTCAGAAGACACCCGGTGGCGTCCGCATCACGGCGAATTACAAGAAGCTGAATAAACTCAGCATCCTTTGCCAGCTTCCCATCCCTCGCGTCGGTAGAGTGCTCGACAACCGGTCGAATATTTTCGCTCTTTGACCTCGTCTCTTCTTTTTATCAGATAACAGTGCACAAGGACACGATACCTCTCTCACTGCTTTCTGCACTCTCACGTGCATCTTCGAGTGGCTGGTTCTGCTTGAAGGAAGCAGCGCTCCTCCAGGGTGGTTCGTCGAAGTCGTCAGCGAGGTCGTCAAAGGCCTCGACCGCGTCGCTGCCTACCTCGACAACGTCATCGTTTTCGACGCCGATCCCTCTCTTCACGTCGCCAATATAAGAAATTGTTCCTGCGATTGCGAAAGCACAATCTCATGCTTTCCCCTTTGAAGGCTACCATCGGCGCCAGGGAGGATGAGGATTTCCTCGGTCGCACCATCTCTCCCGCCGGCGTCATGTCGAACGCACAAAAGGTGGAAGCGCTGACGAAAATGTCTATTTACCGAAAGACATGAAACAGCTCCGCTCCCTTTTGGGCGCACTTTCCCATTACAGGAAGTTCCTGCGCGGTATGGCGAAGCGCATACAGACCATCACTTCCTTTCTGAAACAAGACGGTAAGTTCGTCTTTACTCCAGCATTGCAAGCCATCGTGCAAAAACTTTTGGTCGAGTTGACCATGCCCCGGTCCTCGTCTGCCCCAACTGGACGCCGTCACCGACAACTCCCGCCCTTTCCTTCTCTACTGCGATGCCAGTGTGGACGTTTTCGGTGCCACCCTCGAACAAGAACAGAACCACCACACCATTCTCGCCCTATCGTGTTCATCAGCCGCGCTACCATCGAGTCTGAACGTCACGAGACCCTGCTCGATCTGGAAGCGGGCAGCATCATCTGGAGCATCAGTCGCGCTCGCGGCTACCTTTGGGGTTAGAAATTCGTTTATATTTTGCTCTCAGGTACTTTCAGCGGATCAATGGTACCTCGCTCAACTAGCCTTACCTCATGTCACTCCTGGTTACGCGAGCGACACTGCTTCCTCGAGGTTTCCTTAGCGTTCGGGTAGTTCTATCTTGTTTTGCCTACTTTCGCGTGCCCGTATTTTCGCACTTGTTGTCTGATTCGCAGTGTACACTTACAACTTAGAGGTGTGGGAGTGGGTTGCGAAGCGCCGCATCTTCGATCCATTCTCCGACTTCTCCGGATGGGGTAGTTTCCTTCCTGATTTTTCTATGAATCTACATAGATGGTCCTTCAGGGTGGGCTAGTGTTACGGTATCCCCTCTGCCCTGTTGTGGCGTTAGGATTTATAGCAAGTGTCCCCTCATTATACCTGGCAGGCGTTATCGCTTGCCTGGCTCATTTACACCTCGCCCTTACGTTCAGGAGACATCTGGCGATGCAAGCAGTAACTAATCTAAGAGACTATAACTTCCAACGTCGTCAAGCACCTTGTGTGAGTGACCAGAGCAGAGCCAGAGGCATCAACCTGCTAGCAATAGTTGGTGCTTAGGTCCATACTGTTTTACACTTATCATTGTGGCGTCCTCGTAGACAAGCCCCTACGCATCTGGAGGATAGAGTTGTTGCGCGCAGGGCACGGTCCTCGCCCAAGGACTCAGGTGGGTAACCTTTAAAACAAAGACTCGTTCCCCGCTCTCAGGACGTTTCCGCGCAGGCACGTGCACATGCATGAGGAAGGGTGCTGCGGTATTCCACAGGCCGTACGGATGTGATGATGATGATGCTTTCTACTATTTGTACATTTGTACCTGCTCATTTCCCTAACATCTAACCTGTGCCCCACAGGCGATACGTATACAGCAGTAGTTCACCGATACGGCACGCATCATACCAGATACAAACGAAGATGGTGGCGGAAGGAAAAGTACGTGCTTGTTGGTGGAGCGTGCGGTTATAGCGTTTTTCTGCAGCATGTGCTGCCAAGATCCAGGGCGATAAGAGATAATAAGCAGTGCTGCTGGCACCATCGATGTCTTCGATTTTCAAGCTCATTGTCCCACAGCGGAGTGTGAAGGTGCCACCTATTGGATGATACTCGTAGGAGTGAAGGATCGATCGATTACCCGGCCTAACGGTAATCCTTATTATTTAACACTCTCCCCCCCTCTAGACGGCGGCATCCTTGGGAGGTTCGTACCGTATACGGCCGTACGTTAACCTACCCGTTTCATTTCAATACCCTGGGGAACCAGGGAGGTATGTTTTTAGGGACGCACGTGCCAGCGTTTCTATAATAAACTTCCGAAGTGAGATACGAAGCCGTGTCCTCGACGATGCCAAACGTGAAGGATTTGCTTACTGAGCTATCGTAGGGGTAAAATATCGATCGACTACATAGGACAGTGTTTCCATGTAACAGCAGTCTCGGTCGGGCCAACGATGTTCCTTTGAGAGACAGCCAGGATCTGATCACCATGTGGTCACCATCAAATCAGGGTGAGACTTTGGCCTGCCTGCCGTAAACAGTTAATACCTGTATACCCGGTACTAGATACCACTGGAAGAGAATGTAAGGACCGTTTGGGATCCCTATTAATGATGCTTATATTTCCGTCCAGAGTGATGTACACGAAAGGCCGAAAGTGAAGTACAACCGTTTTAAAGGCTGCTCATAATAGTAGTAGTCTCCTCGTCACGTAGGAAGAGTTGGAGCACCCAAACGAAGCTGAAGCATTCTCATACTTATTGCACGACCCCAGCCGTGAGGTGGTGGCCAGGCTATATGAGTCCTTCGTCAGACTGGAGGCTGCGCGATGTCCAATCCAATCGAATTTTCCACCTGCATCGTCGCCATATTGTTGAGAGCATGGGGCAGTATAGGCCTAGGGATCGACTACTGCTAGCGGGTATGCCTCTGGCTCTGCTCTGGTCACTCACACAAGGTACTTCACGATGGTTGGAAGATATAGATTCTTGCACTAATTGCTTGCTTGCCTCGCCGGATGCCTTCTGAACGAAGGGGTGAGGTATTCATCAGCCAGGCAAGCGATAAAACCTGCCAGTAGGACTAGGGGACACTTGCTACAAAATCATATCGGCGCACTTGGGGAGATAGGGTACCATAATATTAGCCCACCCTGAAGGACCGTACAAGAAGATTCATAGAAGACTCATGCAGGGACCAAACGCACCCGGAGAATTCGGAGAATGAATCGAAGATGCGGCGTTTCACAACATACTCCCACACCTCGTCTCGCCGCTACGGCAACAGCCGCCGTTACAGCAACGGACCCTCCAACTTTGGCCAGTTTCGTCATGGTCGCTCCAAGTACCAACAAGGTAATGCAGGAGGCGCATAAAGCGGTGGCCAGACGGCCACTTCACTGCCCATTACGGCTAACGTTCAGATGGGTCGTACACCAATCGACCGCACTGCCAGTCCTTGGTCTGACCTCAGTTGCACATATCATGCCCATCTCGAACCAATTTGTCGTGTCACAAAATCGTGCAACAGACATACGATCGAGTCGTTCGTTTGTCATGGATTTTGTTTAGTTTCAACAATGCTTTCACCCACCCCCCTATCCGCCCATGCGCCCACCTATTCCTACCCACTTCTCATGCAACTCACCAGCAACTAATACATCAATGCAGCACGAATGCACTATTTATTTGCTGTGCGTTCAGGGATCACCAGGAAGAGCTCCGTAGGCCTCAAGGGCCCTAAGCTCTACGAACACCAGATATAACTTGGGGTAGGTACGTAAGTAAGTCGACAGCCATGGGAAGGACAGGGAGCACATCACGAAACTGCAGGAACATTGCGGCTGAATGTATCGCGACTATACCTACTAAAACCGAGCCTAATCAACGAAGAGCTCTACAGGTGCAACCCATTGCTAGCAAGTACGTACCGAAAACACACTAAAGTAGACAACGGCACACAAACAAAAAACGCCTCAATTTAGACAGCACCGCAGGCAGCTCTTCGCTGCAAGAATTCTATATACGATGCGCCGACCTCACACGTCTGTGCCGTCGAGCCTATAACAAGCAGGCGAAATATATATATAATCTATGAAAAGTAGCAAGCTTGCAAAGACAAACACCGCAAGCCTCCGGAGTCCTTCTGCCTCCTGTTCTCACGTTGCCGCATGCTTCCATCGATATAAACTACTTAAGGTACTAAAACAGGGGTGAAATCCCCCCCCGCCCCTGGCGCTTGCACCAAATGTGCGCATGCAAAAAATGACCGAAGATCAAAACCAGGAAAAATGTTACCGCGGGAAACGCGATGAATACGCGATACGACACACACAATACATGCGACAGGCTCAACATGCACATATGCATATCGTCCCCTTTGCGCATGCAGCAGCACGAGAAACGCGATGGAACGCCACATGATACACGCGGTACGCGGAACAGACTCATACGCTCATCGGGCCCTTCACAATACGTACGCTCATCGTCCTCCCACGCGAAGAATGATTATCGTATACGATAAGTACGTTCACCGTCTCTCCGCTAAAAATAACAGGCCACACACAACGACAACCGGTCAGGTTTTTGTCATCCACACGCAGGCGGTCTCGAAACCCTAACCTCGGGAATGCCTACGAACTGTCCTAGCGGCCAGAACAAAAAACAACAGGCTGCTCGACAAGTTTATCCTGCCGTACACCAAAACAAACACGCCAACACATAATATCACACGCAATTCGCGGTACCATGCTGCTCCCAAAACACATCAAACGGTTGTCTCCGATCTTTTTCTTTAATAAGCGGCAGGACATGTCCGATCCCCCGATTTTTTTAACGCGTGTGCTCTGCCATGAAGTTGACGAAGCGCTCGCAGTACAACTCCGGGGCCACGCAGCTCAGCTCGTTCCTAGTCCGGCCCAAGCCTTTGTACCACGTTTCCGCGTGCTTCATCTTGGTGTACACCTGGTCCGATTCGACAGAAAGAAAACGTTGATAAAAGCAGTTTCGATCGTTTCGGCCGCGGCCCAGAGAGACGGACGAACACATTTTCTTACAGTTGTTCCCCGGTGTAGAATATACAGATTTTATTTGGACACCCGCAGGTTCTGGTCAGCGCCTACATTGCTCCACCGTGCGTGTTCTTTCACTCATGCCCGTCGGTTCGGCGATAGATAAACCGCCAACAAGCGAAACCCCATCGAGACGTGCCAGTGTGCAAGTCAACCAAAGTATATACAAGAGTGCGGCAACAGGGGGGGGAGGGGGGGGGTGGGGTGTACTCATTATCATGCATGGCCGTAGTCGTGTGACCATAGACCCTCGCCATAGACCCTCGCAACAGGTGGGGGGGGGGGACGTAGGGTAACGCCCCCCCAAAAACATCCCTATACTAGCTAAAACTATTTCGCGATTCGCATCCCCAGCTTACTAGCAAACAGTCGTGGGTGCGTATGCTCACCCCAATGGAGAGCGGAGGGCAGCTACGTTGTGACGATGATAGCAAGTGGGTATGCGGGGCCGAACTAAATAAACGTGCCCTCCTAGACGCGCAAAATGGCTCAATAGCTCGTAATCCCGCGGGAGAAGAGGCGTGGGCTACTCCATCGCAAGGGAGGGGGGCAACAACGCGAACGCGCTGTCTCCTTCGTTATATTTTGCATACCCCTTGTGTTGTATCTGCAAGCTCATATCGTCGACCTCCCGGACAAGTCGTGGTCAGTCACAGGCGTCTTTCCCCCCCCTGTATGCCTTGCGTTTTATTGCGCGTAAGGTTAGGGCTCGGCACTCCCACTGATCACCGTTTATTACCATTCATGCTTTCGCGCTTTCCGCCGCGGGAGAAGAAGTCCTCAGCGGAGTTCGAACCCCCGGGATTCCGAAGCAGCAGGAGTGACAGTCTCATCATTCGGACTACCCAGGTCCGCTTCTCGTACTGGGCTGCTACATATTCCCATATCGGGGCTCACTGTTTTCCGAATTGACGAGGCCTCCCCAGTTTAGAAAACTGTCCAAACTATTTGCAATCCCCTTCGTATTGCAACACACCGCTCTGGATGGTGAATATCAAAACCCCGTTGGGGCTCTGATGGACGCGTGGTACGATAGGGCATGCCTTACATCTGGCAGTATTTTTTGGCGAAAATGTTTCTGACAGCCGGGGCTCCTTAAGCCTTTTAGGACTGCAGTCGCCTTTTGGGGACAAGCCACTTAAATTCTAAGTAGTTTGTCCCCTAAACGGGACTGCGGGCATAAAAGGCTTGAGGACGCTGAGGAACTGTACCCAACATCGTTGGAACATCGCTATGCTATGCTATTTGTGTTGTGGATGTTATTCGTTGTATATGTACCTACAGCAGGCCCATCCGGTTGCACAATCATTTGTTCTCAAATGTCAGTGAGGTGTAGAGCTCCCTCCTCAAAAGCCAGGAGCCGCAGAAACAAAAACGCGGGTGCATCCCTACGTATTGAGACATGTGTCCATGCCAATGCTTGCACTCTCGATCTTATCTCAAAAGTCAGTGAGGTGTAGAGCTCCCTCCTCAAGCCAGGAGCCGCAGAAACAAAAAACGCGAGTGCACCCCTATTGAGGCATGTGTCCAGACCAAAGTCAAACGGAGATTATATTCTGAGTGTCAATAATCGGGATACTAGGTGCCTCCGGTGGCGTATAGGGGTGGCGCATATCAGCTTCAAGCCAAAATCGGATTGTTGGGTGGAGGTACAGAGCTCCTCATGTTGAGGAACATGAGACAAAAAAAGCCTCCTACCGAACAGCGTGCTTGGACAAAAACAAGTACAGTACCCAGCCTTCCTACCAAAGCATGGCCAGACAAAACACGGCACCCTAAACCTCCTTCCAAAGCACGGCTATACTAAGAAAGGTACAGTACCCCTCCAGCCGAAGAACACGGCTCACTTGCAGAACGTCGACAATGCCCAGCGAGTAGATTTCTTCAGGGCCGCCAAAACAAAGTGCAGTATCCTGCCTGCCAAAGCATGGGGAGACAACAAAGGTACAAAACCCCCCCTACGAAAGCATGACTAGACAGAAAAAGGTGCAATACCCTTCCTATCGAAGCACCGCTCACCTGCAGGACGTCGATAACGCCAAGCCAGTAGATTTCTTCGGGGCCGTCGCCTTCCGAGTTGATCCCTCCGTCGGGCCGGTATCGGAGGGTGGGCGCGGCTGGCCCACCCGCCCAAGGCCGCGCGGTCACCGGCACCTCCTCACACCTTTTACCATGGGGTATCGTGCACCGCGGAGGCCGAACAATACGGGGGGAAAAACAAATCTTAGCGTGGCAACCAAGCGCAGCGCACCGCAAAGAAACAAAAAAAAAGCCGTGGCATTCGAGAGAACATTTGACCTACCGTACGTGGAACTGGCGCATGGAGGCTTCCATCGCGTCGCGGCCAGGCAGAGACAGCGGCGAGGAGAACGATCTCTGAAACACCACCGCCGTGAGGCCCGGGAGCAACCTAGCTTGCCAGAAAGTAAAAAAAAAATATTTTTAAGGTGATTTACTTAGGCTGCCTATTTTTCCCCTCACAAATTCCAAGTAGTCTGTCTCGAAAAAAAAAGTGGGTCCAGGTCTAAAGGAGTCTTACAGGGATTCCTGGATTCACGGCGACATGAGGGGGGTGAAAAAACGCGGCACCCAGGCCGCCAGTCACTTCCGAAGGTGTCTTGTTCGCGATCAGCTAATCGCACCGCTTAGCGCGCACACAAACCACCACAAAAACACACAAAAACATACCCTAAAAGATTTACAACTTGATAAAAAGTGCTCTGCCCACAGCAACCAAGGATGTGCAGCATACGCAAGAGACCGGTCTTTTGGGGCGCGTCAAGGCCTCTTTAGGCCTTACTATGCTGGTGTTGGTGTACGGGTCAGGTAAGTCAAGGGGTCATAACTGCGGTCTCCTGTTGCCCTTAATGTACAAGTTTCAGCGTACGGGCGGTCAGTCAAGGGGTCAAACCGCGGTCTCCTTTCGACCTAAATGTATCGGTATTGGTGTAGGGGGTGGTCAGTCAAGGGGTCGAACCGCGGTCTCGTGCCGGCCTTAAAGTACTGCTGCAGTTTTAGTGTAGTGGGCGGTCAGTCAATGGGCCAGACCGCGGTCTCACTTCGCGTACTAGTTTAGCTTATGGGGCGGTCAGTCGAGGGGTCAAACCGCGGTCTCCTGTTGGCCTTACTGCACTAGTTTCAGTGTAGGAGGCGGTCAGTCAGGGGGTCACACCGCGGTCTCCTACGTAGGGTCTTTGACAGCAACCGCGTCACCAAACATCTGCTGCCCTTTTTTCGGGAAAGGGGAATACTTACTTTCCGCTGCTGTCGCCAGGACCCTCGGCTTTGCCCTCTTCGTCGACCGGCGACGTCGGCGCACGGAACGACGGAAGTCTCTTGAAAGCAGGAACACTCCGGTCCGTAGCTTCGTCTGCGAAAGTAAAGCTGAGAGAAAGGAAAGGGAGACAGGGGCCGTCACGCCCGGTCGCAAAAAATCAAGTCAGTGGAATTGTCTTTGCGCTGTGGCCGAAAGGTAAACAACAACTTGCAAAAAGTCAGTCAAAAGATGTTTCTGCGCCGGCCGAAAGGTCAACGAAAGCCCGCAAAAGTAAGTGCAGTTGTTGCTTGCCGGAGGTCAACCAAAACTCGTAAGAACGTCACACAAGTTGTCTTTTGCGCTGGCCGAATGGCCAACAAAACAAAATTGCAAGCGTCAGTCGAATTTTCTTTACGCCGGCCGAATGGTCAACAAAAAATCGCACGAACGTCAGCGAACTTCTCTTTGCACTATTGCGGCCGAAAAGGTAACAAACACTCGCAAAAATCAGTCGAGTTGTCTTTGCGCTGGCAGAAAGGTCAGCCAAAGCTGTTGTTATGCGCCACGATATTGAATAACGAAGGAGCCACCTTGCGTCCGTGCCCGCTGCTTGCTTCCCTGGAGGTTTTCGCTCCGTGTACCTAGCATTGCCCAAGCAATATTCAAACTTTGGCTTGTGAATTTCGCGGATACGGCGATGGATTCTTACTCTCCGCCCAAATAACGCCCCACCGAAACACTTGAAACCCTTCCCACGGGGAAACGTCCCTGAATTACCCGTGAAGCTCTCTAACGGCTGTTATACTCAAAAGGACACTCACGGATACGTGTAGAGGAGAGCAACAGAGGAAGCAAAACGTATTCCACCACACACAAAATGTTTCAGGCGCAGGCTAGCTAACATAACCACCCTTAATGACCAATTTCTCGACGCGGAAGCCCTGAAAACAACCCCAAAACACTGGCTAAGGCTGCGACAAAAATACGCACATACTTCGTATTCCCGTGCGTTATATGTGCGGCGGCGGGCCGAACACCCGTCGCTACGTTTCTTTTTCTCAGGAAAACGAAACACTCCGCAGCCACCCCTATCGCCCAGTCTATTGTTTTTTAGTTTTTCGCTGCCGGACATCGTCGCGTTTCTCGCTCACAATTCCGCCTGCTTGTGGCGCCGGAGGATTCGCTCCGGGGGGCGCGACGCGTCGTGGACAGAGACGAACATGGAGTAGTCCATCACGTTCACGCTGCGCAAGAACTCGGCGTCTGCCCGCATCACCTGGAACGGCGGGGGGCGGTCGAGTGCGTTTGGGCGTGGGGTGCGTGCACGTATGTGCGAGTGCGGAGGAGGGGGGATGTACTCATGTCATGCATGGTCGTAGTCGTATTACCATAGCGGAGGGGGGGGGGGGGGAGGGCAGAGAGGTTGTGACCAACGATTGAAACGACGAACATTATGCTTCGCGTGTGACGAGGTTACCGCCGCGCAGAGATCGAATGGGCGCGAGGCTTCCCTGCAAATAAAAGCAAGGTCCAGCGAAATCCTGGACACGAACGAGCGCTTACACAATCTACAGACTGCTTTGCCTCTGGGCATACTCTTCGACGCGTTACTACTAGTTTCCCGTAGGAACCTCGCCAAGAACAGAGAGCCGTGCTGCCAGCTTTGCCCGTGTAGGCACTGTAGTTTAGGAACGCCGTCCGGCGCAGGGGGTTGGTGTGCCGTCGAAAAATCGTACCAGGTGCGTATTGTAGTATATGTTGACGGGGGGAGGTGTTAGAAGCTAGTCACACCCATCTACAGATCATTCTAGCTTGATGATCAAGATCATTCAGGACATATATTAATATATAGATTCCTGATCTGTACGATCTAGCTCATGTTGCCGGTGGAGCCAGCCATATAGTCCTCATGATCTAACACGTGTTTCCTTGGTTGGATCTGTATTATGCAGATCCTGCACAATCTCTTACAACGGAAGGTGAGGAAATAGATGATGTGTAGATAGATCAGATAAATCATGATTTGCCTGAAGTGTTGAGCTGTTCAAAGTCCTCAATCCTGACACGCCGTCTGCAACAACATGCGCGCTCAGGTATGGTTGGATGCTTCAAGGGTACAATAGCTCGACAACGTCCCAAAACGGCGGCCGATGAACACAAAAAACAACGACAACAGAAACGAAAAACAACAAACAGAACAAAAAAACGCCTTCGCACGAAGCACGAGACATCTACGGTTTGAAGGAGAAATAAAACAATAAAATAGTATTAAAAGAAAACGCCTTCGCACAATGCCCGAGACATCTCAGGTTTGCCATGTCTCACTACTTTTGTATAGCGACAACCTACGACTATGGTAACCGAGATGGAGCACCTTAAGGAACGCGTCCCTCTGGGAGCCGAGGCGAAACGTTCCGTTGGCCTTCCTGAGATTATTGTCCTTGAGGACCTTCTCTCCGTCCTTCGCCGTCCGGTGCACCGTCGATCCCTTCAGGTCGTACTTGGTGTGAATTTGCACCGGTGACGTCCCATCGATGCTGCAGTCATTTTCCCCAGCCCAACAGAACGGAGGAAAACGGCAGCAACGAGCAAAAAACAAAAAACACAGCGGCTTTGATGAGGCGGGCAGAGGGACGCTTCTGCAGGGGTGTCAAGAGGCTCAGCGTTTTCAAGAAGTAAGGGCGTAGCTGTCGGGCCCCTCACAGTCAGCAAAATATCGAGCCTGGTGGGATCAATCGAACCCCGAAGTACAGTCAGGGGTGGGAGTTTGTACGTTTCGACCTACTATGACGATGTGCTTGACCGTTTCGCAATATTTTTATTTGGTTTCGCGGATGACGAAACCATTCAAAACCAACACCGTTCAAAACCAATGTGTCAGGCCCCAAAAAACCACAAACTCTCACGCCTAACAGCAACATGTTTCCTTCCAACGGACAGAGAGGGGGGAACCAACGTCCATGCGGGTTTCTTCGGTTCGTGGTCCAGAGCAGCAGGAAATCGAGACGCGTGTGTCGTTTTGAGCGCACGGAGAGAGTGCTTGTTGGCCCCACAAGCGATCAAAACATTTACAACAGGCGCACACGTGAAGTAATCGACTATATACGGGATAAGCCGCGTTGCCGGGGACAGGAACACCACGGGAGGCTTGCTTGCGTTGCCAGTTTTCCCGGCCTATCCCGGGCGGTACGCTGCGCCGCCAGCAAGCGATCTGCTTGCTGCACCCAAATGGGCTTCCTTGCCACATACGCGCTCTGCTGAACAGTGACACGACTACGTATGCCCAACCCATGTTGCCTCGATAATCGGATTGAGCTCCCGGGGACTTTACTTTCGGTTGGCTGATGAAGATGCGGGAAGGACGAACAACAATCGCATGCAACCATAGACACCGACGAAGTGCGACACGCTTGATGTATGACCGAACCATGCGATTGTCAATTTTCGAGGAAGCGCACTTTCTACTAAGTGGCCCGGCGACAACTGGCCCTGCCTGCACGATCTGCTGCTGTCATCTGTTGATCTGAACATCTAAGCACCACACCCAGTCCCCACCCATGCGAAGCACAGCCCTACTTTTGCCCTTGCGAGTTTTTTTTTTTTATCACGCCAAGCTATTTTCAGTCGACACTTCTGCCGGAAAAGCCGCGTCGACTGGAACGCCTTTGCGCTGTAGACCGGAAACCCCCTTCGCTGAAACATGTGCCTTAACCTCTGACCGCGGCCACTTCGATTCTTGCTTCCGCCCGTGGACAACACGTACGTTCATGGATTCGATGAATGTCGGGAAAACGTAGCGACAGCGTGTCGCATGAAGGGGCGACCTCTGCTACAAAACTTCCGCCACGCTCAAAATGGGGATGTCTACAGTACTTGAGAGGGTACCACCCCACCAGCAGTCGTGACGACAGGCAACATCATTTTTCGAGCATTCGAGTGAGACATTCTCTTACCCTAACGAGGGTTTTGTGACGGCGCAAGGATCCCCCTCTTTCCCCGTTTTTTTTAAGTCAACGGATGGGAGCAGATGATGTATCGAGAGGGGTTCGAACATCCGAGAGCAAGAATTGAGAAAACTTGCCAACAGAGCACACACAAATACCAAGCATCTCGTGTGTTGTTTTCGTCGAAAACAGTTTCTCAGCTGATTGCCGACATCAGTCGCCATCGATCGCGCAGCTCACCACTTCATGACGATGAACGGGGTCTTCCTTCGGCCCTGGTTGACAAGATACATGCCACAGAAGCGGATCAAGACCGAATCCGGGTGCGTGCGGTGGTGCTCGTAGTACTGCGGCAGGATCCCTAGAAAAAACGCCGCCTCTGCCCTCTGGAAAACAAGTATTAATAGTAGCGGGTTCGGAGGAGGGCAACAGCGGGCGGTTTGCTTCTTTCACTCACAACTTTGGTTCCGTTTCGTATTAATAGGTTTTTCTTCTATTCCTGTGTTCATTTCCAACAGGTGTTATTCTTTGTATTTCTTATTTTCTATTTACCCCTGTGCAATTGCACCCACTTTTGGTGCGCGACAAAGTACTTGAAAATCAAAGAGTAGCATGATTTCGGCAGTAGCCATACTGATTCTACCCGGCCCAATCCAGCCAGGCAGCGTCCCAGTCCAATCTGTTTCGTGGTTACGAAGCACAAGCAATCCGCCGACATTCAACGAAAACAGCAATTGGGGAACGTGGTTCAACAAACACGCCTTGCCGTGCAAAGGACAACATAAGTAGGTGCTCGGACAGAAAATGCCGTGTCTCGCTGACGGATGACCGGTACACAGCATTGTCACCTTTTCGACACGCCGAACATGAGCGCCATTTTTGGAAGCCATTCACAACGCTGATAATCAATATACTGAGTAGGTTGCCTGCTGCGACTCGATACAAAGCGCGGCCACTTTCCGGCATAGAGTAGATCATCATTGCCATTTTCGAACGTTCACAAAACTTCTCAACATCAAAGTACTGAATGGGCTTTTCCTGGCGAGACGAATCTACCGGGGGAGTTTTTAGGCGTGAAACAAAAAAATACAGCAAGCAGTACCGTGGCGAAATGAAGCACGTTCCAACAAACACGGACCGTTGGCGCAGTGAGTGGAGGCGTGTACTGCTATCTGTGGTGTACCGGGTCTTTTGAAGTCCGTGGGGCAATACAAATCCATGAACCGCGTGAACTCGTCTCGCAACCTCTGCGGGGTATATACATACCGTATAACACTAACACGGAAGATGATATACTCCGAGCGAGGCGTCTATACAACCTTCTCGACGAAATCTTTCCAAAGACACCGTTGTTTTCGTTGTGTGTGCCTCTGCCCCCATGTTTTGGAGGAAACCGGGTCTGAAATTCGTCCGAGGGTGTGTGTTATCTTATCACCCAGTGTGATAGTGTGGACGCCCTCCCCCTTGTTGATAAACCCTGCTTTGAAAATCGTCCGAGGGGGTGTCTTATATTATCACCCAGTGTGATGGTGTTATTCGGTACCTTCATGTTCTTGATGATGTACTTCTGGTCGTGGGAGTAGAAGAAAAAGCTCCCGGACTTGGAATTGGTGATGAGCTCGAGGTAGTCGTAGTCACCTGCGACGGAGTACATGTACGACGACTGCGACAACCATCAAACGAGTTCGCAGTCATACAGGGCACAACAGGAGCGACGCAAGGTGCGGCGTTGAGGCCAAGGGATGCGAGTGTGTCGTGCCGCAGAGCGGAGGCAAAGGTGCTCGCTTCGAGGCCTCGGTAACCTCGGGATCGTGCGACATCCAAGATTGGGAGTGAGAGACGAGGCACAACATCAACACCTAGGGAGAGGTCATCGATTCCTACTTCACGATCTGCAGATCTTTCAAGGTACAGTAGATGTATGCCCGGTCTTGTATTTTCTAGCTCATGTTGCCGGGCGAAATCCGTACATACCCGCATGATCGGTAGCAAATGTTTCCTGGGCTGGATCTGTACTATTAATACACAGGTCCTGCTCAACCTTTCACAACGGCAGGCAAGGAACTAGATCATCTACAACACAGATCATGATCTATCTGATCTGTCTAAGGTGCAGCAGCACCAAAGCCAACCGGTGGAAAAGGCAGACAGACCCAGAGTAAGGCGGAGAACACGCACATCTCCAATGACGCACGCGCTCTGGCAACAGCTGGCGTAGGAACCTCGCTACGACGTCATCGTCGGGGGGGGGTGGGGCAGGTCCACCACTTGGACACAAGACATTTAGCTAGAACGTGACGAGACAGTAGGCAAGTGCACGTTCAAAAACCAAAACGGACCAAACCAAAGTCAGTACGTAGACTCTACCAGGTACCCAGTATTTCCTCTTGACGAAACACAAGAAAAACGAGACACTTTGTCTTCACGTTCCTATGATGCAGCTACACGACAACTTGAAAAGGCCCCCCGATATACAGAGGTAAATTTTATTCGCACGCTGCCAAAACACAAAAACAAGCTGCCGACAAATACCTCGTCGATGCCGTAGATCTCCCGCAACTTCCTGAAAGCTTTGGGCGCGTAGTCTCGGAACTTGAAGGTCTTGTTCAGCTTGTGCGAGGGCGTGGCGAAGCGACCCTCCGTCCCGGCGGGGGGGAATACGTACCGGTCCTCCTGCCGGACAGAGAACAAGGCATCACGGGGGAAGGTAAACACATGATTGGGGGATACAATCTTTTTAGGTTCATTGTGGGCTCTGATTCCTATAGTATATGGCCACCCGTAAGAATAGCGAGACCGCTTAAAGTAGGCGAGAGCAGGACGATACACCCCCCCCCCCCCCCCCGAGACCTCCATAAAGTCCGTGTTAGTTTCGAGGGGGGAAACACAAAACGGTCCGCGAGTCTAGTGCAGGCACTATGGGACTCCAGCATGGAGGCCTTTGTTGCATATATATATAGATCGATGAAGATTTTTGCGCGGACGAAAGGCACTCGTCAATGGGTAACGCCTCATCCACGACCCGGACGTTTCACGCGGCGGGCCCCGCCGCAGCACGTGGGGTTTCCCATTTTACGTGCGTCCTCTTGCATCAATATCCTTCGCACGGCCAACAAGGCCGCGAGACGGATCAAAAGAAGGGGGCTGTTCTCATGCGCGCCTGCACACCCACTTGGATGCGGTACCCGTCCGCGCTACGTTACCGGTCAGCGCTGGGTCCGCCACGAATCACGATCCGCAATTTCGATATCAGACCCAGCCCGTGTGATTTCCCATTTTACGTGCGCCCTCTTGCACCAATATCCTTCGCATGGCCAACAAGGCAGCGAGACGATTCAAAAGAAGGGGCTATTCTCATGCACGCCTGCACACCCACTCGGATGCGGTACCCGCCCGCGCTACGTTACCGGTCAGCGCTGGGTCCGCCACGAACCACGATCTGCAATTTGGATATCAGACCCAGCCCGCCCCCCCCCGATTGTCACTACAAAAGGCGAACCAGGAAGGGGTCAAGATAACCAAACGATTTCAAAGTAATGCACGGAAAAAAACGTAGTGAGCGCCCACCTGTGCGAGGTGTCTCTATGAGGAGTAGAAACGATG
Organism: Macrocystis pyrifera; assembly: GCA_031763025.1. Lineage (NCBI taxonomy): Eukaryota > Phaeophyceae > Laminariales > Laminariaceae > Macrocystis > Macrocystis pyrifera. Next base: position 1,751,314 of record JASSKH010000009.1, on the reverse strand, counting down.
CTCCGTCTCGGAAGCGGCATGCGTGGTCAATGGTCAAAATTACTTAGGCAAGCAACATATGACTACCCCCCCCCCCCCACCCTGCCAGCGCTGCGCAGCTCCCGCCTCCATACATGCCTGGACAAAGTCGGGCTCCTGGAGGGTTTCAAGCTCGATGCGATCCGCCTGCCGGCCAACCGCCACTCTCACGCCGAGCATCATGCGGAAGGTTAGATTGAGCTTTTGCTCTTCCTCTTTATCGCCCGGCCGCAGTCGATAGCGACGTCCCTGAACAAGTTCCGCCGGCACGGGTGTAAAATGTCGCCACCGAGCGAGGCCGGGGCAGGGAGGCCGAGGGTCAGGGTATGTTTTATGTTTCCGTAGCGAGTCGATCCGTTCCACCGTCCCGTGATTGGTGGAACGCGGGCAGAAATATTTAACACGTGTGGGATATAAGCGAAGCGGGGGGGAGGGGGGGAGGGGAATAAGAGGGCAAGGCAAAGTCGTGTGGCGTAAGGGTCGGGGGCAAGACGTATTGCCTTCTTGACGCCAGTCACCGACAGTCACATGATATTGGGGGTAGGCAGTCAGTGGCGCCACGGCCAGGGAAGAACTGTGGTAATTGTTCCGTCATAAGGAGCGTGGCCAGATCACCGGAAGAGGCAACACACTACCGATGCTTCCCCTCCCCGTAGTTCAATGCTCAGCAAGAGGACAGGACACTCCCTTCCGACCGACAACGAGGAAACATCAGTCGACAAACAGACGCCGGCAGTTGATTGCGAACACGCACGCGCGCTCAAAACGATCAAAAACAGAAATTGAGCGATACCCCGTCACATATGGCCCTAGATCTATGATCGGCTTGCCGCCCTGCTGGTGATTTCGACCGATCGTCCGACCTTGCGCCGACAGTCGACAGCGCGCACCCACACCATCAGCAGGGGCGGCTCGAGAGCAATCTTGAACGATCGACTCCCGGGATGGCGAGGGATCCCCCGGAAAGGAGGGGGGTGCCAACACTTTGAGCAGAGCAGAGCAGAGCAGCGCAGAGGCGTTTGCCTCCCGGGTATTTGTTCCCCCCCCCCCGTCTTGGGTTTCCATTTGTATGGGAGGCCTTTTTTTTCGGGGGTGAAATTCTCGTGGTGTAACGAATGGCGGACCAGGTAGGTCGAAACCGATTCACACAACATTACTACCGTATTTCGAATTAGGCTTCCTTTTTCCAAACCGTACAATTCACTGGATTCATCACTGAGAAAACAAAAAAAATCTCGACATCCTGACCATCCTTTTCCGGTTCAACGCGGGGCGTTCAACGAGCCTGCCGCTGCAGGGAGCTGTCGCAGCTGCTGCACAGCCACATGCCGCCAAGACTTGGGGCCTGAGCCCGAAATCAAATCGTTCAAGGCAGCTATAGTAGCTGTCCCCCCTCCGCGTCGGACACCACCCTCACCCATCATACATAAAAAATACTTTTGGAAATGAGGAGCGGCGTCCCACGGTACACTCAAGCGACTCCTCTGCGAAAGGGCATATTTATCCTGCAAGCGCAGCGACTTGCGATCGACGCGAAGCGAGCACAGCCGACAGTTTCTTCGAATGTTACCATCCTACCAGCAAAAAATGAAAGCTATTTGCGTTTATAGTGCTATTTTAATTAAATAGTTACACCTGGTATACCAGGCATACATTTGTATCGCATTCTGCTGGGCTAAAGCAGCTCCGGGGCAATCAATGCGAGTGCCGGGTGTACAGGTATACCTCAGCACGGTCCTACTAGGAACTCACCGGGGCATGGCCATTCTTGAGCCGGCTGACTCGCACCCTCAGCCGCGCTTGGTGCACTCGGATGTTCTCGACAGGCCCGTCTTCTTCTTTCTGCTGCGGATGTCGTCGGCCAGCACGGACTTCGATCACGTACATACGCGTGCGCACGAGGAATAACACGAATGGGGACGCATAGTGTGTCACACGCATGACGAGGAATAGACAAAAGGAATGCAGCTTAGGCTACACGCATGGCGAGGAATAGACGGATGTATCGGAGGTTGTGTCAATTCGCACGGGAAAAGCAGAGCAAGCACGCTGTGGCCCCGTGAAGTTGTTGTACAAAACGAGAGAGACGAGATGTATTTTTAGCTTCTCTGCCGCTGGCGGCGGAGCGGCGCTCTCCACCGCCAAGTCGCTACCATTCCACGCCTTGCGCAACGCTTGGGCACGCGAGAGGAATGGGCGCACCATGCCTTGTCTCCGACATCGTCTCCTGACCAAAGCCCGAAAAATAAAATTGTTTCACCCCTCTACAACCCTGCCGTCGGTACAAAACAGCAACATATCGCTCAACGAAGCGCAAGGTGAATACACAATCGGGTAGGTTGTTGGTGTGCAGCTAGACAATCTCCCGATAAGAGGATAACATACACACAAGACGGTTTCCCATGAACTGTCGACAAAAGAGGCGACCACACTGGCCTCAGCGGCTATCTCTGGCGCTCTTTACACCTTCCCCCCCCCCCTCAAAAGCTATCTCTGGCGCTCTTTACACCTTCCCCCCGCCCCTCCCTCCCCCCACATATGTTATATATGGTTTGGGTTGGCGTCGGTTGGCAACGACACTGTAAAACATGCCGCTCACTACGTGAGCTAGACATCCAGGGTACCGTTTTTCTTTTTTGTTTTTTTTGTTTTGGCGGTCGCCCACAGCTGGTCGTCTAGTTAGATCATTTGTGCGATGTAAATCATCTTTACTCTGCACAAGGTAATTGGTCGTATCACGTAGTGTTCAAGGTACGGCACCCAAGAGGCAGTTACATAGTACTCCCATTGCTGTCTCTGGAAGTGGCCACACCGGAAATTAAACTAACTCATTGAAGCTGTCATCCATATGCAAGTCCGCTTCACAAGCGGTTCTTGGTAGGATGCAGCTCACCCTACATGCGACTCGCCGGACACCTCACGGCGCTTCGCGCTTGGTGCAAGCAATGTCTGCCTGGTCGGTGAAAACCCGACATGCTCCGTCCCGGCATTGTAGGGATGCGAGGGTCTATGGTCATACGACTACGGCCATGCATGAGATCGAGTACATCTCTCCATCGAGTACACCCCCCCCCCTCCCTCCCCCCGCACCTCGTGTACCACATCCACTACGGGACAACACAACACTCAAAAAGCAAACATGGTGTGTAAACATACAGGGATAGTGGCTTTTGGGTGTCCATCGTGGGTTCTGATTCTTACTACATAGGCCCCCCCGGAATAAACAAGCTGCGTCTTCTCCCCCTGCCATATCGCGATGAAAACAACGACATTTTCGTTCATTGGCGGGTGTTTTTGCCTTGTGCAGGTAATGCTGGTGGTGCCCTGCGATCGAAGCGCTCGAGGGGGGGGGAAGGGGGAGGGGGCGGAAACACTCACTTGTGGTTCGCCGAAAATTTTCCCGCTCTTCTGCGTCACCACGGCGATCTGCGGCGACGAAACCGCGAGGAGACGGCACAAGAACAAAAGCAAACGCAGAGCCGACGGCAAAAGCGCGAGCACGAGCGCGAGGAGGCGGCGGGGGGGGGGGGGGGGGGGGTGTAATTAACCCTTGTACTAAAGCAGTTCTAAAATGAACCTGTGCTAATTCCAGGTACTCTGTGCCAAAAAACGCGGGAGAACTTCTAAATCTGGGGTAACCAACACGCCTAGCCTTTCGTGTTTCTGCCACATCACAGCAGCTGCACGACATAGACGTACTAGAGGTATCAGCGAAGCACGCGGTGTGGTTTCGAGCGAACGGCCTGATTTTCGCCCAAATGTGCGCGCGGAAGGGCCCTTCCACGGGGGGCTGCTCTGATTTTCTGACCCCACAGCTGCATCCGGCAGCTATCCCGTCGACTAGTACCGCAACGTACAATCAGTTACCGACTAGCCTTTCGTGTTTCTGCCACATCACAGCAGCTGCACGACATAGACGTACTAGAGGTATCAGCGAAGCACGCGGTGTGGTTTCGAGCGAACGGCCTGATTTTCGCCCAAATGTGCGCGCGGAAGGGCCCTTCCACGGGGGGCTGCTCTGATTTTCTGACCCCACAGCTGCATCCGGCAGCTATCCCGTCGACTAGTACCGCAACGTACAATCAGTTACCGACGATGGTGATGGTAATGCTTTCACATTAGCTCATTTCCTGGTATCTAGCCCCCATCATCACAAAAATCAGGCTAGAGTCGCGTTCGAAGAAAGCCAAGCATAAAATATAACGTACCGCCGTGACAACGGTACTACAAGTTGACGATAACCTGCGTTAATCTTTCGCGAGGAGGCCAATACACCGAATTGTCGATATCTGCGCGCAACGCATTCAAGACAGAAGAGTGCGCTATATAATAAGCCGTACAGTTGTATCTCGGAGCGCGTAGAAGTGCATGGAGGAAATATATCTGCCGCGGCAAGAGAACAATTGTAAACACCCGTGTTTGCGCCTGGCGGGAGAAAATTGGAGCTTACAAGGTGGGATTTGCACGGCCGTACCGCGATTGCCGCTGTCAGTTCGCAGCATCTCCTCGGTATATAGCGTTTTCATACGCCAAAAAACTTGAAAAACGAGCTTCTTCCCTTGAAAACTGTGTACCGTTTTGGGGCCAAACCGCGATTGCCGCTGTCAGTTCGCAGCATCTCCTCGGTAGCGTTTTCATAGGCCAAAAAACTTGAAAAACGAGCTTCTTCCCTTGAAAACTGTATGTACTGTTTTTGGGGCCAAACTGCTTGGAGTTAGAAGCATGGTCATTTCTCAGTATTATAAGGATAGACAGTGCACGAAAATGATGGCAGCATGGACCAGCTCTGGAGGGATCGAGAACGTTACGGTAGCGCAGTCCGGCTGTGTGCTGGTGGTGCTTGAAGCGACAGCAGTCACTCGTGCTTGGTACGCTTTATTATTCGCTTGCATCACCCTGATGCCTTCTGTTCGAGCAGGGATGAGGACACTGCAATAAGTGGCCCTGGTCCTGACGAACAACAGCGCCTATTGGAGGGCGTACCGTAATACATAAAATAGAACGCCTGCTTACGTGGAAAACCATGATATACAGGTATCTTGTTGGTGCACCCTTGGCAGGTAGTAGCACAGGCTCGCGCTGGTAGTGGTCAAACTACCTGGCTGGCGTTTGGAGCTCAAAGAAGGTGTTCAATGGTGTTCAATGTTGAAAGTTGCTGCTTACGGGCTGAAAGGCAGAAGAAGAGAGGGAGAAAAATGGAGGAGAAACAAGAGAGAGTGAGGCTATGGGCTTGCACGACCGTCCTCCATCAATTCACACATCTACGTCTATGTATCAGGTAGACTGCATCATACAGGTCGTACTACCGAGCGACCTATACCATCGTTCCTTGCTGCTTTCTCGTGGAAGCTGGCCTACTCAAACGTCCAACCAAACATCCTCTTCTAGTAACTTGCTTTAACGTACGTGATCGGAATTGCACTGCATAAGTTGAATGCGATCATACCGCACTATTACTCGTACGTAGTTGCGCCGCATAATTGTTACCAGTACTTGGACGTGTTGCTGCAAAGCAGTACGTAGGTGGACTTTATAAGGCTCACTGTTATGCTTCAGCGTATTCAGTACTGCTGTAGCACACCATGGTACTCAGCGTAAACTAGGTGGGCTGCTGTACTGTAGTCGCTACTGAACGTTCATCACGACAATAGGGGGATGCCGCCTATTCCACAACACATGACACCGGCCTCGACACGGAACGGTACCCTCTCTAGCACCGTCGAGACGTCTATCCTTGCTGTTGATGTGCGCGTCTATTCATTCCTATGACACAAATGATGCAACAACTCAGAACGTAGCACTTTATTCCTCGAGGGACATTCGGGCGTCATTTCAGACCTCTTGGCGGCGGATAGGTCCCTTCATTATCATGCCATTTATTTCCACATATTTCTTCTCGGTGTCACCAAACTTTGGTCGATTCCGTGTTCACATTTTATCAGGTGGCCATCATGCCGCTGCCTCACGGATCACCACCTTCTACTCTGAGGGCATTTCTCACTGTCTTCACACAGCAGTACCTGGCACAAACGCTACCCTTAAAAGTCTGTACAGGTGCGCAGTGGTAGTATTGTAGGTCAACATGCGTTGCCTCTTAAATCCCACCAGTGTGGGTATGTTCGATACGTTTCTTCTCTACTATTAAGGGGGACCATAGTAAATAGGACCTACGGTGCACACAAAAACCTATATATTTACTTATTTTTACTAAAATATTTGATCCTATTTACTATGGTCCCCCGTAATACCTCGCGCACCACCATTTCGTTGAGCGTGCTCAGTGCACGACCTTCTTCCTCATGTCTGCCATCGCTAGGCGAGGGATACCAAACGGTCACCAACTGTTGTATGCAAGCAAAGGAGAGTTGCTGATCGCGTAAGACACCGCGCGCCCGAGGGCCTACGGGCCACCTCTAATCAGCACGCGCGGCATCTTCCAGGCGACAGCATCCCGCGTGTCGCTCGTCACACCGGACGAAGTGAGGGAACCTTGACGCAGTCCCGCGATGTGGTTTAGCCCCATGTTCAGGCGCTGAAGCATACTACGGTAGGATTGGACTTTTTTTTTCTGGGGGTCCTAAGTTCAGGAGCGCTCTCTACCTCACCCAAAACCTGGCTTTATGAGAAAAAAAATGAAGGGGAAAACCCGGCGAACAATCTCATGGTCTTAGCTGCACAACGAAAAATAGTGCTACGATACTGGGTAGTTCCTAACTTGAGGGGAGCCCCATCGGTCAGAAAATATTTGACAAAAAATGCTACACTACTCTGACCGGGAATGCAATCCACGTCTGGACTCTAATATGAATATAAAACGGAGCTTATATTACGGGTCAGCATTGTACAATACATACTCCAATCGTAGAACTATCAATAGTAGTGGATATCGGATATCGGAATCGATTTCGATACGACACCGATAGACGAAAAAAACTAGTCGATACGATTTCGATGTTTGATATATACCAGTACGAAGCTTTCGTTCATATGTGCCAGTATGTGCATTAAAAAAATTACAAGTCGATATACGATTCCGACATTTGATGCATCGAAGCTTTCGTTCAGTAGCCGCATACAAAAACTATTACGGGGAGCCATAGTAAATAGGACCAAACTTTGTTATTAAAAATAGGTAAAAATATAGTTTTTTTATGTATACCATAGGTCCTATTAACTATGGACTCCCGTAATAGTCGATAGACGATTTCGATACGTACATCGAAGCTTTCGTTCAGCATCTGCAAACACAAAAAACTAGTCGATACCATTTCGGTATGTGATACCACATCGAAGCTTTCGTTCAGTATCTGCATACTAAAACACGGGGATGCAGAGAGGGGGTGGAGGGCAAAAAACACGGTCGATACGATATATCTGTTGCCAGTGTGAAACTTTCGATACGATACCTAATACTGCCGTACCAGGTACGTAAATGGCACGCATCGGTCGTCTCTCGGTGTGTATAATACGAACGCACGTACGCCCTCTGGAATTCTGCCATCGCTAGCTAGGCGAGGGCTGCCAAGCCAAGGGCATTTAAGGTTTGTGCAGCAAAGGAGAGTTTGCTAATCGCGAGATGCACGAAGTCTACGACCTTCGCAGAGCCCTAGCATAGCGATGGCATGAAGCTAGGAAAACCTATGTAAGTACGGAGCGACGCTCTAAACAGGGGGGATGAACAGCATGCGGGACTGAGTGAAGGTCCTCACCTTGTCCGGCATGAAGAGAGAAAACAACGATAAGTGCTGCGGGTGGGGTTGCTCCTCCATTTCTTTTCTGAGGCTCTCCTCTCCCACTTGTTTATAATATGGAAACTATACATCCCACCCGAGCGCTGGTTATGAGACGATTATTACGAGAAAATTCAAAAGGTACGAAACCCGACAAAACATCTCATATAAAAGCCTACGTAGGCACATTCACGAAAAATATCGTAAAAAGCTAACAGGTACGTGTATTGGCATTTCTGACAGTATTGGGTTATATCCCCCTTGAGACCTACAGATAACAACCAAAGACATTCGACAACGGCGGTACCGTACCGTAGTGTTATCATCCGTCTACGAGCAGCGTGAGGCCCCAGAAACACGGGCCGGATCAGTGTTGCACCCGTCTGTGCCGTACGACTCCCTCGCATTCAACCTTTGTAACTCGGACACCATGTTGTAGAATACCACCCCCCAACCACGCGGTGGCCGTCGCTGCAGTAGTAAATCATCACTTTTTTGTCGCCAGTTTTCCCCATCTGAACTTCTAAGAGGGTCGAGGAGCCCGGTCACTCACAAATAGTATGGCCAACAAGAGATACCCGTATCGTACGTAGCACGGCTGAGAAACATGATATACTACTGTAGATGTAGTTACCTACCAGTATAGCAGTAGTAGACAGATGCCGCGCGTGCCGACTATCGCGGCCGGGACATCTTTATCTCGCTATTTTACAGCTTGCCCTGCGACGCGGGCGACGGGTATGTATGTGGTTCGGAGTTGAAAACGCCTTCTGTAACCAACCGCGTGTTGTGTTTTGCAGGCATATACTTGTATATATATGCCTGGTACACTATTGTACAGCAGGGGTTGTGGTCAGATGACGCTACAGGGTTGTCATTGACCGTTGAGCGCTGTCGAGATAAATTCGTTCCTGCGGCGGGTTCTCCTGACTACGCCGGCAATTAACGCAGAACATCTCCGGTACTATGTTATGTACCGTGGTATTCCGTTTTCCTGGCTTATTTCCATCAGTCTATCGCGTGCAGCATCAACGTATACTCGTACACAATCCAGCGATATTAATGGGGCACTGGTTCGTGAGCACCGTTCGTTGCAGGCAACGAATGGCAGATTGGTCCACGACTAAATCGTAGGGCAAATATCATACCTGGTACTTCATATTCCAAGCAAACAGATGGGGTGGATAAAAACGAAACATCGCAACCGGAAACACACCAAAACTACTACCACACTACAACTACAATTAGAACTACAACTACTGCTGCTGCTGCTGCTGCTGCTGTACGCAGTACGTAAACGTGATGATGCCTTCTTGCTTTATGCAATGCGCTCATTCAGCCGGGACGACTCGGTCGGGTTCTCCTGGCTGCAGCAGTAAATAAATACTGGAGCGAGACCGTTTTATGATATGATCGAGCACGCCAGAATTTATTTCTTGCCGGACAGGTTACACGACCATAAATTCGACAGCAGGGAACATCTGAGATACTGAAACCAGGTAACGTTTTCCGCGGTCATGAAATAGTTGGTAATTTTTCCCGCCCACGCGCGAAACCCCCGTGAAAATACCGACGGGTTCGATACGAGATTCGTTTTGAGAAAAATGATCTACGACGGCTGTTGCAGCTGGTACTGCTGCTGTTGTTCTGTTGATGTTGCTGCTGTTGCTGCTGCTGCGTGCGCTGTAAGCTCTGTGCTCTGCAACAGTCGCGCGAAAGGCGTCAGGCGCACCGACACCACCGTGACGCGGAAAGGAGTGCGTGCGAGCGTGCTGTGCGCTGTGTGCGTGTGGCGTTGTCACACGCCCCAGAGTCCCCGACACACACCGTCCGTGTACTGCTGTACGCTGCACATACGTAGAAATGGCATGTGATGATGCTTTCTTGCCTCATGCCATATGCGCCTTCGCCCGGGACGACTCCTAGCCGTTCAGGTAGATACCCGGGACATGGCGTTTCTGCCGTTATTGAGCACGCCACGTGATCCGACACGCCAGGAATAATTCTTGCCTGGCCGGCCGTACCAAATATAGCACCAAAAATTCGAACCGGTACATGTTTTATTATACTGAAATCGAGCAGTATTTTTCGACCCATGATTCATTCGAGTAGCGAGCACGCCTACACGCTTGAGTAACGAGACCCCGCTTGATCACTTGAGTAACGAGAACGCTCGGTCACTTTAGTCAACGAGACCGCTTCATCGCTTGAGTAACCATGCCGGTTTCGGGGTTCTGGCAGCAGAGACCTTAAGAGTAAATAAGCTCAACAGTAGGGAAAAATTCAGGCTGCGCTAAGGTTTTTTTCGCAATGGTCTTGTAGATAGCTGGTGTTGTGGCTTCTCGACGACCCGGCCTCAATGTGCAATCCACGCACTACGAGACACGCATCCTTTACACACTTCGCACCCACGAGCCCACGATTCAAAACTGAAACTTGAACCTTTCAGGACTCTGCCGTTGCCACACAAACATTTGGAAGATCGCGAGATGGTGCTCTGGGCTCTAACGATCCTGGTGCACGTTTCGCACAAGTTTTTAGCGGAGACCCTCGAGGAAGAGCAACTCGTACCATACGTTCTGTACCAGGTACTGCTGAACATAATATCGTACCTGGTAAGTAACGGCTTTGGCCATCTCTTGTACGATCCGATTTCGAGCTTCAGACGATTATTGTTCGATCCGAAAAAACGAACCGTTTGCCTTGCACCATGCAGTCCGTTGCTGCGAAATCGGACCGGAAGTCATCTGATTGGGGGATTCGACACACCAAGTCGTCCGTTTTCGGGCGAATGTCTGACTACTTCACTCAGCTTCACCCACCAGATTGTCCCGTCGAAAAATGACATAAATAGACCGGTTATTTTAAGGTTTACCAGGTACGAAGTATCCACGTGTCAACGCAAGCGGCATCTTCTACGCGCAGAGCAGCCCCCGCACGAACACAGAGGAAGCCCGCACGCCAAAAGTCTCGCACATCGTCAGCGGGAGGCGCACACGGTAATTGCAGAGGGTATGCATGATATATCGAGGAATAAATCGCTGCCTGTTGCTCTGGCTGCTACGTACCACGCCCAGCCAGCGCCGACGTATATAGGTGCACCTTAGCGGCGTGGTTGGTTATCAGAGACGCGGTGGACCATAGCGTTGGACACCCTCGGCAGCAGCAATCGACGGAGTTGGACAGCGAGGAAAGCGACGATTCTCCTGCGTACTCGGTTCGTCTCTCTCTCTGCGGCGAGACAACAGTCGGTCAGGGTGGGCTCGGAACCATTAATAGAGACCAATAGAAGCGCACGCGTCGCGTCTCTCCGTGACTGCCGATCAATAGACTTGTACGCAGTCAGGCGGTGTGCTGGGCTCGGACGCTTGCGTGAGTCAACACACCAAGTAGAGTGCTCTAGGCGCGTCTCTTCGCCGCCAAAAATAGAGCCAGTGAAGGTGGGCTCTCGGACCCTTGAGTAAATAAACCAAATATTTGCTGGTCAAACGAGCAATTTTTTTTTTTTTTAAATGCCCGGACGCTCAACGGCCAATTCGATTTCGCATCCTACTTATGATGATGTTTCAAAATATATTGATAGCTCATATTTTGTAAAACCTAAATCAAGTCCGTCTTCACAAAACAGGCTACACAAAAAAAGGCAGACTGTTGGTTCGATATGTAGCTGCGCATTTTAGTTCCACGTATTCTTCGTAGCACATATACCAGGTGATACATTATATTCCAACATACTACTTGAAATACGTACGGGACGTGCGAACTTACTGTTGGTTTGGGTTGATCATTCGATCGGATCGACACCTGAAGGTCGAAATCGGATCCGCCTAAGAGTCAGCCATAAAGTACATACAAGACAATTCTAGAGCGGAAAAACCTTCAGTCGATTCCTTTGGCCTCAGGGACTGCACCGCCCTTTCGGGGGCACTTGGAATAGATTTAGGCATACACCTCGTACATGTACATGCCAGGTATTTTATAAAAGTAGGTGTTGGCAGGTATATACTTACACAGCAGTAGTATACACCTGGTACCACTATGACCGAAAATATAAGGCACTTTTGGAGTCTGATGTCAACATCGAAACCGGGTTATACTCCCAACCACAGTGGTATCCGTCTCATTCAATACGCTATTACATACCAGGTACGACTTACCAGGGTACCTGGTAATTATATTCTAATACGGGGGACCATAGTAAATAGGACCAAATATTGTTATTATAGTAAAAATAGGGAAATAAGCAGGTTTTTGTGTAGGTCCTATTTACTATGGTCCCCCGTAAATAGGTACTATGAACAAAAAGAAACAACGAAGCTGTGAGGTCGAAGATTTGTTATTGTTAAAAAAGCATCTGCAAGCTTGGTATGATACTACGGTCGGTAGCGATAGTCCGATCGCGCGTTCCACGAGGTGTAACCAATTTTTTAGAGTTGTCTACATTGTTACAGGTTTGAAAACAAAGAATTCGCTACTTGACAAGTATTCCACAAAAAGGCGACTGTTGTAGTTAACTCCTTTAGTACCGCAGTCCCGATTTGGGAACAAACCACTCTAATTCCAAGTGGTTTGTCTCGAAAACGGGACTGCAGTACTAAAAGGGTTAAGGTATACTCCCTGCAGGTAGGTCTTTGCAGTATACACCACTCTGGGCGGAAAAATAAGCATCGTTTAGACAATAATAATAAGACCAATCGGTCCATATATATTGCCGCCAGAGTGAAGTGAGTGAAAGGGAAAAATGCTTGACATCATCGGCGGCTAGCGTCACACTTCACCCCATGCATAGACGAAATATTAATATTTCCGGTGCAACTCGCTGTGCTTCTGAGAAGCGCTACGTAGCCCCGCCGTAACGCTCTCACAAGCAAGAAACGAAGAAGACCGGCAATAAATAGCCTCGTTCGACTGATCGAGACTAAACCAAGAGGGAAACAGACCCCGGCAGCAGCGGGGCCACATCGAGCTATCACACACAGTCACTCACACAACAACAGGGAGCAGAACAGCCCCCAAGAAGCGCGCACCCAGCGTGGCAGCTGCTGCGCGCAATCAGTGTCGCAAATGGGCACCCCACCCGAACTGCGTTTCTGGGCTCCCTGCTGTGTGTTCTGCTGCCGAAAACAACAGCAACAGCAAGGCGTACAATAAGCACCAAATACAAAACCGCAAGCATCAGGCGCAGCAGAAAGAGAGGGGCGACGGCTTCGAAGCGCCGCTTTTAGGCGCCAGCGGCATGGTCGATTGTGACGTTGAATTGGAGGCTTACCGGCAGGCTTTTGCGAGAGAGGCGGAGGCTGATGCAAGCCATCCAACGCCAGCAGCAGCGCGAGGCGGCGGAGGAGGCTGCAGATCTAGCGAAAAGGCGACGATCTCAATAGCAGCGTTTTGCCTTGACCATCCGCTTCCTCTGTACAAAAGTGATTGGGCCATGGTGGAGATGACAGCTAACTTCCAGGATACTCTGCACGCGCTTCGGAGTATGGGGTGTACAGCGTGCAAGGAGCGGCGCCATACACTTCGTTCAACGTGTGGATGAAAATCCCATTTTGCGTATGTACGAGTACATTCTCGTACTTACTGGGAACTGCTCTTTTGTATCGCTGTGTGTACGAGTATCGCTGTATCATACAAATGCACGTTGGCGTATCTAATCCTGGTGGTGGTGTACGTATATATCCCCATCGAGATATCGTTCCCGTAGCAAAAAGAGACAGAAGAAGGGGGGAAAAGTCATTCCACCAAAGCACACTTGACGACAGTTTCAAGTATCCTTCTGCACGAGTTCCTACTGCTGTAGCGGCAGATAAACCGTTGTACTTCTATCAAGCTCGACTATGTGGCAGCTCGGCTCGTGCCTGTATGTATATATTACCGCTGACCGTTGATCTTGACGCGCAGGCGTACTACTGCCGCAATCAACAAAATGATCCAACGGTCAAGCGATAACACCATCTATGTGAACGTCGGAATTACTACTCACTATTATTACTGTACCTGGTAATATTTACAGTAGTACAGCAGTATCGGAAGTCAGCTACAGGTACCGGTAGTATTGCGGTTGTCGCTCTAAGCATGCCTAACAAATCCCCGGATATCATATATATCATTACCAGGTACCTGTCTTACATCAGGTGGAGACAAAGGCGGAGTATGCCTTGCCAGGTTGGCTTATGGAGCAGGTACTCGTGAAGCAGTACCCATAGTTATCGTTACACCTACGACTGCTGTACAAACAACACGAGTATTAATAGCAGCCGCCGTAAATCTGGTTACGCAGGCGAAGTTTCAGAACGTGCCAGCAAAAAAGGCACGCTATTTCCAGTGGAAACTCGCACAATTATTTGGAAATCACCACGAAGAGCACACAGCGCGCAGCGAACGTACACACACGCACGCACACACTAGCTCAGCAGCAGAATCTCGCAAAAGTATCTCGCAAAGCGGGCGGCTCTACGGCGGGTGCGGCTGGTGCTATTATAGTGCTATTATTTTCCTGGTCGTTTATTGTGCCCAGACGTACTCTCCGACGCAGCTCTCACACTCGAGTCGCTGCACACAGCACCATAAAAGCAGCAGTAGTAGCAGCACGAGCAGGGGACAGAGGAGCAAGACGAGCTCCCTCACTGTTGTAGCTGCTACGGCACAGCACGCTAGTTGCTCGTTTATAATACCCCAGCTACAGCTATTATAGGTACCTACGTCTAGCGGGAAAAAAAGGAAATAGACATAATCTCGTCATTGTAGGCAATGATACCACTAATACTCGTAAAGTACAACTATATAGTTTAAAGGCACTATGTTTTTTTGGGGGGGAGCGCTGACACGTAACACTCTGGACGATAATATGATATCGTTTCGAGTCTATTATCGGAATTAAACGCAAATATATTTCCGGTCATGGTGGTACTGCCGCACGAACGAATGTGGTGCTTTCTGCTGCTGTGCACGTACAGCAGTACTGCTGTATGTTTGCAGCAGTACCAACGAACAATGCTGTACCAGGTACTGGTATATATATGCTCGATCATCAACAGCAAATCCTAGTTTGGGTGTTCGTGTTGGTACAGCAGTACCACGCTGGCCGGAATAATGATTACTTGGTACGTTCAATTTTGATACTACAGCAGTAGTACAGCAGTAGACTTCAAACGGTTTTACACTGTCCAGAGTGACGCAGCAGTACCCCTCCCACAAAAAACATACCTGGTACGATACGAGTAGTAGTGCACTCAACGTATAAAATACCGATGTACTTTACGAGTACTTCAGCAGTAGTGTCATTCCCTGTAATAACGAGATAGTGTCTCGTTGCTTCTCTCGCTAGAGTATAGCTGTAGCAGGGGTGCTATAGACGAGCAACTATCCTGCTGTTCCGTAGGAGCTACAACGGCGAGGGAGCTCGTGCCGTTCCTCTATCCCCTGCTCATGCTGCTGGTGGTGCTTGGTGCTGTGCGGTGGCTCTATATTATTGTGTGAGAGCTTGCGTGCGAGAGTACGTCTGTGTACAAAATAAAAACAACCAGGAAAATAATGGCACTATTACGGGGGTCCATAGTGAACAGGACCAAATATTGTTAGTATAAATACCTAAATATACAGGTTTTTATGTATGCCATAGGTCCCCGTACTAGCACCAGCCGCACGCGCCGTAGAGCCGCCACTTCAGACCACCCGCTTTGCGAGCTTATGCGAGCCTCTTCTACTGCTGAGCTACTTACTGTGTGTGGGTGTGTGTTCGTCCGTTGGGCGCTGTGTGTTCTTCGTTGTGATTTTCATACAAAAATTGTGCGGGTTTCCACTGGAAATAACGTGTTTTTTTTATTGCAGGTTCTGAAACTTCGCCTGCGCAGGCGGATTTACGGCGGCTGTGGTAACCTATGCCGGGGACATTCAAGTACAAGGTACTATTGATGCTGAATACCAGCCTGTTTAAGACTTGCCCTAACAAGGGTCCGTATTTGCGAGGAATTTTGTATCGCGAGATTTTTTTTTTCGTTGGATATCATTTGCACCGGATTGGTCGGAAAGTGAATCAGCACGCAGGCATTTTCGAGTGAAAATCGAAAACGCCATATTCAATAAGAAGACCAAATTCAATAAGAAGAGCTTAGTACTGTTTATGACTTAGTTTGCACATGGTGTTATTCAGTTTTGGGGAGTATCTCCAAACCGCACCAAGCCACCCAAACTTGAGCCGTGTCGTCGACTGCTTCAGAGGCGTGATCCATCATTCCCGAGGGGTAGGGCCACCGGAGCAGCCGCAGCGCGAGGTCCGACGGCCCCTAGCACAGAGTGGACAGTCGTGGCGCCTCAAAAAATTTGCAAGGCCGCCCTACGCGCAGTTTTGTATCCTTCTTTGCCTCCCAAGCCACACGAGCACCAACGAGGCCACGACTTCGCTCCGAAGTTCGGTTGCCGTATCCCTGTCGTTGCTGCTCGTGTGGTGCTTGAGGGCTGCGCTAGCCAATACACCCCAAGAGCGATAGCCTCCTAGTCGGTGCCGGCAAAGAAAGAGTGCCGTTGGCCGCTGCGCTCCGGGGAGGACGCGCGCCATCGCTCGCTCCGTTGGATGCCCACGGGTGTTCGTTGGCCCTTTTGCGCTATTCGAGTTTTAGGACACGGCGGTGACACGACGCAAGTCGATGAGAGAAGAAAGGGATAAAGTATTCTCGCGATAAAAATGCAAGCCAAGAACCGTAGTGGAAAGGAGGGAGAAGAGCGTGCTTGTGATCCCGGATCTGAGTTAGGAGTAGGCGGGAGAGACAAGAGAAGGGCGAAGAAACTAAATCGGAAGAGAAAAAAAAAAAAAACGTCATTTTTGCTCGATAAGGGACCCAAACACATTTTTTCACAGAGATAATATTAAAATCAAATAAAATTCAATTTTCTCTACGTAATAAAATTCAATCCACACAAAAAAAGTTCTTCGTTAATACGGGCCCTGAACTGAAGCCGTTTTTTTTTGTTCATGTCGAAACTCACGTGAAATCTGTAGGACATGCGTATTGCGCTTCTCTCGTGTAAAATGAACCCGAATCCAAACAGAGTAATTTAGGGAATTTCGTAGTTTTCGCCTCGAGCTTCGCCAGCCAATTCGGCGACTAAAGTCAATTGTTGCGGTCGGCTTCGCCGACTAGCGACCATATTATTGAATAGTCATGAAACATGAATGCTGCCGACCCACAGCTCGCAGCAAGTTCTAAAAATTCGAGTGCCCCTTGTAAAGTTTTTTTTTTTTTTTTTTCGGACAGCAGTTTATCTACTAATACTCGTAACCCTAACAACCCTAATAACCCGTTTAGGACTGCAGTCCCGTTTCGGGTACAAACCAGTCAAAGAAGTGTATGTATAAGTAGTTCGTCCCCACAATCGGGACTGCGGTAACCGACCCCGAGATGGCGACTGAAATAAAAAATAAAGACGACTACTGCGGGGGACCATAGTTGTAGTAAATAGCACCTATGGTGGACACGAAAACCTGTATATTTCCCTATTTCTACTATTAATAGCAATATTTGGTCCTATTTACTATGGTGCCCCGTAGTATTAATATCTGGTACTAATAGCAACAACAATGATTGGTGTAATCAACCGTTCGAAAGCAGCGTGGGCGCCCAGCAGTACTGGTAGAGGACTTGGGTAGGGTTATTATACATGTTGTCTACATTGGGCCTGTTGACCTTCTTAGAACTGCTGTACTCCCGCTTATGGGTTTGTCCCCAAAACGGGACTGACTGCAGTCCTCCCTGAGAGTCCTTTGGGCTCGTACTGGCTAAAGGTTAGCCGATTGCCTACCAAATCTAAGCCTTATACCTGCCAACACTGCTGTCTTCCCCTTCAGAACAGCGGGGTCCTCGGTCCTCGGTCTTCGTATGGGGCCGTATGTGCTTACTACGGAGTTTTGGTAGTCAAGTACCTGGTAGTTGGGGAGTTGTGGAAACGGGGGAAACGCTATGCTGTGTAGTTCAGCGGATGCCCGCGGCCATGTTACTGCTGACGTAGTTCAGTTTGTGTGCGCCTTCTTCGTTCGTGAACTTTTAGGTGGGAAGGAATCGTCGAACCGATTTTTTTTTTTTTTTTTTTAA
Source organism: Macrocystis pyrifera (assembly GCA_031763025.1). Taxonomy (NCBI): domain Eukaryota; class Phaeophyceae; order Laminariales; family Laminariaceae; genus Macrocystis; species Macrocystis pyrifera. Next base: position 1,733,478 of record JASSKH010000009.1, on the reverse strand, counting down.
TGGTTTTTCGGATCTTTCTATTAATAGGGCTCCAGCACCTTTGTGCGACCACCGCCTCCTTGATTTGAGAGTTAATGTGAGCACAACAGCAGCAGCAGCAACAACAACAACAACAACAACAACAACAACAACAACAAGTAGTCGTCCGAGGATGTATCTCTGGGGACCCAGGAAGAGTGATTTTTCAGATTCTCGACACGAGGAAATTCACTTCTTTACAAAAGCGTTTTCATGGTGGGCCCGAGCTTCGAACGTACTAAAAGGGGGGCCATAGTAAATAGGACCAAATATGGTTAGTAAAAATAAGGAAATATATGGGTGTTTGTGTGTACCGTAGGTCCTACTAACTATGGTCCCCCGCAATATTAAAACCAACGACCCATGTCCTGGCCATGGACAACATTTCGTTAGCCCTTTTAGAACGCCAGTTCCGTTTTGGGGACAAACTGTTGTTTGAAATTTGAGATTTTGTCCCCAAAATGGGACTGAAGTTCTCCGGCTGAATCTTATGGGAAGCCGAAACCGGAAAACAAAACAGGATTTTCCCTTCATCGTGTAGAAACCCCAGGGTAGTGTGCCGTCGGTAGGCATTAATGAACCATTTCCGATCACTGCCCAAAACATAAAAACCTGTGCTTTCAACACACAACGCCGCCTAGTTTAGTCTGAAATAAAACCGGCCAGAAATGGGTCAGGCTCCGATGTCTCGAGCGAGAACTCCGGCCACAACAGCACCAACGGCCTTCAAACTTGGTAGCGACCACTCTCAGAGCAGTGGAGCACACGTCATCACGTTTTGACAGGGTACTGCTGTACGTTGAGGCAGATTGTCAGCGAAAATTGTTACGGGAAAAAATTGCGGGAAATCAGCTTTTCTTGATACGTACCCTGCTGGTACGGCTGTTACGGCTAAACCGGGGATGAAACTTGTCCATCCCCGGGATTTCCTATGAATCCATGACATACTCCGTAACAAAACAGAACATGCAGAGAAAAAACGTGCATGCACGCGCGCGTACCCTCTTAAGTTCCATAGTAGGCACGATGGTCAAGTGTCAGGTATAATGCGAGGTGCTACTCGTATTGAACATATAAAATTATGCGTACCGGAATAAATTGTTGGAGCACCTACTATTTATAATTTGCAGATCATTCATGATCGATTATCGATGTCTTGCAAACCCTTTTGGTACTGCTGTCGTCCCGTTTTCGGACGAACTACCTAGAATTTTACTGGTTTGTCCCCAAAAACGGCCCCCAAAACGGGACTGCAGTTTCAAAAGGGCGCGGTTCTTTTCTACCCGTCGACATCCGGCACACAAACTAGTGTCCGTGCCGATTCTTCATTCCTATATTTACGGGGGACCATAGTAAATAGGACCTACGGTAACACAAAAACCTATATATTTATATATTTTTTCTAACAATATTTGGTCCTACTTTCTATTGTCTCCCGAAATAATAGAAAGATACAAGATTTGGAGTTAAAAAAATACGCCACAATACTACAGCAGCTCGTTGTCATGCACTAAACAGCAGTAAACAGAGCAGACAATCAGGGTTCTACATTATTTGATCTTGTCGTGGGCATGCCGTGGCATTGCCATGGTACCGCCCATGGCATACCATGGCATCACCACGGCATCCCATGGCGTGGCATAGGATTCCATGGTACGCCGTGGGGGTTGCCATGATATGCCATGGGTAGTACCATGGTAACCCCCGCGGCTACCGCCACGGCACTCCATGGCAACTCCACGGCATGTCATGGCAACCCCCACGGCACCCCAATGTCCACGGCACCTAGGTTAGGGTTAGGGTTAGGTTTAGGGTTAGACAATGCAATGCCATAGGGGCATACTTGACGAACGCAGGACGGGTACGGCAGACAGGGCAGCAAGGTGCCAGACCGACTAGTAGGTAGAACCTAGACATGCCACGCGTACCACAAACTGCCTCGGCTACCTGGAGGGTGCTTCTTGTTCTTTTTGCTGTGCTTCGTTCGGTCTGCCTGTTGTTTCCCTTGGTTCTTCCACTTACTCTGCTTAAATGTAATCACACCCTGCCTGCACAATAGACAACGGCCACTGCAATAGCAATACGTAGAATATGGCGCAATGGGCGTGCCTATTGCCGTCGGTAGTGTCTACTGCTGTATCGATTTACTACTTCCTCAGTCTGTTGTCGCCGGTAGTGGCTATCGATTGGCCTGCTTCCCCGTGCACTTTCGTCGGTAGTAGCTATCGATGGATCACATCCCCAATCCATTGTCACCGGTGGTGGCTGGCTATCGACTGGGTGTTCCACTATCTATTGTGGCAGGCGATGACTATCGATGGATCACATCCCCATTCTATTGTCACCGACAATGGCCATCGATGGATACTCCCCACGATCTATTGTGGCAGGCGATGTTTGCCGATAGTCACCGTTCTCAAATCTATTGTCACCGACAATGTCCATTCATTGTTGGGCACGGCTCACCACCTACTGCTACTGCTACTGCTACTGCTGTAGTCGGCAATGTAGTATATCGATCGACACACGCACAACGTACTCTGCTGAGCACAACAAGGTATCTCTTGTGTGACAAAAGCAATACCAGGTATAATAAAATGCGACAATATGGAGGGTGGCTCCGTTGCCGGTGTCGGCCTTGTCTTCGTCTTTGACGGGGTTGGCCGAGGCCTTGACGTGCACGTTCTCTTTCGTGATATGTGGCAAGGAGGTGCCTCCACAAGCCTCCCTCGCGTCTCGCAAGGAGAGAACTTATAGAAATTGTGAGAGTGCGGGTCCTTTCGTGAAGGACCCTTTTCTCCCTGGCGCGTTCGGACTTCATGGCCCGAACGTCAACCATTATGAAGGTCCATCAGTGATGGCGGATCTCATAGACCGGACGTTGGTTAACGTGTATTCATGGTTGGCATTTGCGATCGGAGATTGACGGTATCTACGTACCCTGTCCTCCACAGCAATAGTAGTAAAAATAGTGAGTGCATATGGTTCATCTTGATAACACTTTGACACACGACAATGGGCGTATGACACGGCGGTATATCGTGACCACGTGTTCTCAGCTAGGCCAACGAATGGAGCAGGAAGCATGGGCATTTCCATAAATTAATCTCTCTACCAATAATATTAATATTACGGAGGACCATAGCCGGCGTCCCCGGTGGCTTGGTAGGTGGTCCGCGAGCCTATCAAGATCAATTTCGTGAGTTCGAGTCTCACCGAGTGCATGCTCGTAGGGACTTTTTCTTGCATAAAAAATTGATGAGCGGAAAGCGCGAGAGCGTGAGTTAGCTGTGCATTCGATGAAAATCGACGAGCAGTGGGAATGCTGAACCCTATGCGCGATAAAAACTAAAGGCACGTACCGGGGGGGAGAAGGGACGACACCTGTGACCACGGCTTGTCCAGAAGATCGTCGAGGGTAAAACTTCCTACGAGTGGGCTGGAAAGTAAAAGTGATGATGAAAAAAAAAAAAAAAAAAAAAAAAAAAAAAATAGTAAATAAAATAGCACCTGCGGTACACACAAAAACCTACCTGGTATATATTATCGCACCTATTTTTACTATTAATAACAAAATTTGGTCCCATATACTATGGTCCCCCGTAAAACGTGGTTTTCGATCCTGGACAACAGACAATGACCGTTGCAGCAAATAATAGGGATATAATGTAGAACGTGGTGCAGTGGACGCGTATATTGCTGTCGGCGATCGATGTCTATCTGTTGTTACCGTCCCCAATCTGCCGTGACTGACCATGGCCGTCGATGGGCAGACTTCTCAAATCCATTGCGGATGGCCATGGTCAGCGATGGACACGCTGCACAACCTACTCTCGTTGGCGATATATATCGATAATTTTCCCCCCGGCCTGCTGTCACTGCCAATATCTATCGATAGTTTTCCCCCTCGTCTATTGTCGCTGGCAATATATACCGATAATTTTTCCCCTCGCCTATCGACGCTGGCAATATATATATATATATCGATAGATTTTCCCTGTCTATTGTCGCCGGCAATACAATATGGTGTGCATCTATATCCATAGATTTTGCTCTGGCCTACTACTGTCGCTGGCAATATATATCCCACAGATTTTCCTCTTGTCTCTTGTCGCTGGCAATATATATCGACGTTTTTTTTCCTCGGATACTCTGTGGCTGGCAATAGACCATTGTGTGTCTATTGTCCAGGGGTGTTTATACGTACAGCAGCAGTAGCGGTGTTGTTCATTTATCTCGTTCTTTTAGGACTGCAGTTCCGTTTTGGGGACAAACCAGTCAAATTACAAGTAGATTGTCCCCACTCAGGGACTGCAGTCCTATAAGGGTTCTGCTACCTTTCCTCCGGGGAGGGCACGAAGTTTTTTCTTTTCTTTTTCCTTTTCTCCTTCGATGGTTTTTTGTTGTTGTTGTTTTTAGTTTTCTCTCTTCCATAGAATCTGCATGTCGTTCCTGTCGTATTCAATATGCGTGTTCTTCACGTCTAACCGTACTTTCCACCCGTCGACATCCAGACATCCAGCACAGCCAGTGTCCGTGCCGATTCTTCAATCCTCGAGAGATACAAAGTTCTGTGTCTGGGTCACAAAACTACGCCAGAGATACTACATTGTTACGTATGAAGTACCTGGTGAGCACAAACAACGTCATGTCATCATGCTGGACAGGACACACAGATTTTATAATAGAGAGAAAACGAAAGAAAACAAAGAAAACAAGGAAACAAATCAAAAGAGAGGAAGGAAAGAAGAAAAAAAAAAAACTGTCGTGCCTCCCCGCAGGGGGTGTGGCAGACAACTTGAAAAAAATCGCGCTACGTAAAGAAAACATAAACTACCTGGTATATATGTATACGAGTATTGCATTGTCTACTCGTCTACTCTGCTTGCTGCATAACAATGTAGTATCTCTGCGGCGTAGTTACTTTAGGACCCCATAATAACTTCTACCTGGTATCTCTTAGGACTAAAGAATCGGCAACAACACTGGTTGTGCTGGATGTCGACGGGTAGGACAGAATGCTCGCGAAACCCTGCCGACTTCCAGCTCTAATAATTCCAGTACCAATTCTCCAGAGCTTCGATTCGATTCACTACGCAACGTCTCCCCTACCGAACACACATGGGTCTGGTTGTGCTGGATGTCGACGGGTAGAAAAGAATGCTCGCGAAACCCTGCCGACTTGCAGCTCTAATAATTCCAGTATCCATCCTCCTTTGCTTCGATTCGATGCACTACCATCGTAGCGGCCAAGTCGCAACGTCCTCCCCCACCGAACACAGATGGGTAATTACGCTGTTCTCATCGCATTTTCGATCTCTTCCGGCTGAGACCGTTGCCGCGCGTTTTCCAATACCAAAAGGTATACGAAGCATATTACTGGGGACCATAGTAAATAGGACCAAATGTTGTGAGTAAAAATAGGTAAACATGTAGGTTTTTGTGTGTACCATGGGTCCTATTTACTATGGTCCCCCGTAATAGTATCCAATGGGTTCCCGCCTATATGTGGAGGGTTTTTCCCACCGCACCGAGGATCAGGGGACACGATTTGCTTACGGTAAAAAACCTTGTTACGAAGGGCGGACCTTCGTTACGCGTAGTTAACCCCTTTAGTACCGCAGTCCCGATTTGGGGACAAACCAGTCGAATAATAGGCGTCAGCATCTACTATTAATACTGTATTATTAATAACACTGACTCTATGGTATAGTATGTACCTGGTACCCGCATATAATACCACACACCGTGCGCAACAGCAGCGGTGTACTCGTACGACCTGAATTCGAGCCCTGCACTGAACTACGCCGCAATCAATCGGACCCTCTACTTCCTGCTTGCTGCTTGCTGCGGCTATGGACGTGTATATGTGTAGGACAGGAGGACAGGAGGAGGTCAACACGCTGACAAGTACACGAAGAGAGGCACAGGGCAGGCTGACACAGAAGACATGTTCGCGACGTTGCGACCATCCGTCTTCGAAAATAATATATTATTCCAGACTGGACCCACGTACCAGGAACAAAGAGCAGTAAAATTACCTTGATGATATGCTTCTTTCGAACCACTGGGGGAGCAACAGCATTTTTGTTATTCTGTACCTGGTATACATCTATAGAGTCAGTCGCACCGAGACGAACTCACAGGAGGGGTTCGACCCGTCGCCTCTCTGCTCTGCCTATCTGGCTGCTGCTGTTGCTGCTGCTGCTGTTGCTGCTGCTGCTGCTGCTGATTGATATTGTTGTATGTGTCTCACCTGGCGTGATGAGGGCTCCTTCCGCCCCTGCATCTCGTCGTCGGCAGCAGTGATCCCTTCTTCGAACGTGACACCAGGCGCCTTGTTATCAGCATCTCCTGGTGGTCTTGCCGCCGCTGCCTCAGAGGGTGCCGCGGGAACAGGAGCACCCGCCGAATTTGCGCCGGCTGCGGGTGGGTTCGTCATACCGACTGCAGTTCTCGATGGGGGTCAAAACACAGGAGCATAGAGAATAAACAGGTTGACTCGTATTGTACATCAACGTAACCACACATTGCACAAATAGTTGCCTGGTATTTAATAGTTGCCGCATGAAAAGCTTGCGCACCGCGAGCAACGCAACAGACATTAAGGGGGGAGGGGTTGCAGTAGATTTATTCCCGCCTCGCGCTCGCTGCGCTCTATGTATTCTCTCGGACTTGCATCTACCGTAGTCTGTACACGAGCGTGTGAGACAACGCGAAACTCCTGGTGGCCGGAATTGGGGGCACGATGATGAAGAACAAAAAGACGCACCAGAGAGAGGTACGAGCTGCTGAACTGCTACGCTGTACAACTTTGGCTGCAAGGCAAAGGGCAATAAACACACCCCACACCCGTACCTCCGCTGCAACCCGCACCTTCAAAGTCTTCTGTGCCTGCGCGCTAGGGCAACGTAGAGGGCGGAGAGCACGTCCGCTGATCACACGAGGCTGCAATGTGGCTCTCTTTCCCCCCAGATTGTCTCCAGCGATTATGGGAGGAAGGGAGCATGATGTTCTGTTCCATGAAAAGTTAAAGTTCTGTTTTCCTCCCCAAAAAAACGTACATAAAAACGAATGGACTATTTGGTTCTGGTTCTCATCTTGGTTCTCACCGTTCATTCGCCGAAAATATTCAAAAAGTGCTGACTGTTTAAGTTGTACTTCCGGGGCTTCGGGGTTCGGGAGGTAGGTTCCGCCGCTCCCAAATTTCCAGCATTTTCCCAGGATTCCAGGTTCAGCGATTGTCGATCGATTGTGCTGCTTCTTCTGTACAAGCAAGTGTAGTTTTGTTTCAGCTTTCACAGCAGAGAGCGACTCAGCAGCAGCAGCAGCTACTATTCACAATAGTATTTCAAAAATTATAAAAAAATAATAATAATAAGTGCCACCTCGAGCCATGTCAAATAAAAGCTAAAAATAGGGATCAAAGCAGCAGCAGCAGCTTATCCTCGGAAGAATCACTCACATTTAGAACCATACGATACGAAAACTCAACAACAAACACTCAATCAATCAATACATAACATTTATTTTATAAATTTCATTTATTTATTCATTTTATAAATTTTGAAATACGTCATTTCAAATTTATAAAATACGTCAGCTGTGAGTTCGACTGATTAAATAGTTGATACTCAACTTTGCAAGCTGCGTAATACGCCTCGTCTATATTCCATTTTTTTCCGAATTTTACAAGTATTGTGATAATCGAGCGCGCGTATTCTATTGTAAAATGAAAAGGTTTCGACACGTTGCAACGTCATATATAAATATCATTCTCCCTTGTTTAGGTTGTCAGTGCGAATGATTATTGTCGTGTTGACCCGGGCAGCATTCGCCCAGGGGAGCCATTACTGGCCTATATCCTTGACAAGGAATTGCATATTATTGTTGTTGTTGTTTTCTTCACATTATTAAACCGTTCTTTCTATCCGTCGACATCCAGCACAACCAGTGTCCGTGCCGGTTCTTCAATCCTAGCGAGATACAAGTTCTGTGGTCACAAAACTGCGCCACAGAGATACTACGTTGCCACGTATGCAATGCAATGCCATGTCATCATACTGCGTACGACAGGAACGACATACACATTCCATGACCTAGAGAAACTAAACGAAACAAAGAGAAAAAAAACAAAAAACAAAGACAATTAATTCGAAAGAGAAAAAGAAAAAAGAAAAAAGAAAAAAAGAAAAAAAAAAGAAATATATGAATACGCGCGTTCGGCTTACCGGTATTATCAAAACACTTGTAAAATTCAGTAAAAATGGAATATAGACAAGACGTATAAATACGCAGCTTGCAAAGTTGAGTATCAGCTACGACTATTAATACTGCAACGATGACAGCGACAAGAACAGACCACCAGCAGTACAGCAGAGTAACACACAACGAACAACCGGAATACAACTAACAGGATAATCTAACCATATCTATTTTGCATTAATTTATGATTATTTTATCAATTTGTGAAATACGTCGTCAGTCAGTCAGCTGTGAGTTCGATTGATTATTCTGCTGTACTGCTGGTCTGTTGTTGTTGTCGCTGTCGTCGTTGCTGTTGTTGATGCTGTTGTTGTTGTTGTTGTTGTTGTTGCTGCTGTTTTTTTTTTTCTGGTACGTGTGATCCCTTTTTTTAGCCTGATACAGAAACAAACAGAAACGTGTATGTTCTACTTACTTGTTGTTGTTGTTGTTGTTGTTGTTTTCTTCACATCAAACCGTTCTTTCTACGCGTCGACATCCAGCACAACTATTAATAGTGTCCGTGCCGATTCTTCAAACCTAGAGAGATACAAGTTCTGTGGTCACAAAGCTACGCCACAGAGATACTACATTGCCACGTATGTAATGCAATGCCATGTCCTCATACTGCGTACGACAGGCACGACATACCCATTCCATGACCTAGAGAAACAAAAACGAAACAAAGAGAAAAAACAAAAACAAAAACAAAGACAATTCGAAAGAGAAAAGAAACAAAAAAAACTTACTTATTAATGCTTGCTGTATGTAGAGTAGTATTATCTACAATATAAAGTATAAGTATAAGGGCTCCGATGCCAACTAAATAGTCTGTCCCCGAAATGGGGTGCAGTTCTGAAGGCGCAGGGAGTTGATATATAGTTCGTTATACTTCCTTTGGGATCCACCCCGAGATAACGACAACAACAAAATTATAGCTTTGTTTTAGGGTTATCAGCCGTGTACGAGCGAGCGTGTGGAGGCCGGCCCAGAGCTTACGGTTGTAAGATCACATATGAGTACATACATGCTGCGCCCGGGTCTCACGACTCCTCGCAGTGTAACTCGGACCCCAGTCAATTGTGGATCATTCCCCAATCTCGCAGTGCGGCCGTCGCTGTTATTATGTACTGATATACTTGGAAGTACCTAGTAAATCGTCACTTTTGATCGTCACTTTTCCCCTCTGAAGTCCTAAGAGGGAGTTGGTCACTATAAGTCTTACAGTGACTGTAGGATCGATCTGGACCCTTGCTTGGGTGGTGCTTATATTTCGGAAAATCCAGAGATATTCCCTCGTCGTCGGTGGCTGTTTAGTTTGGATTTTTTCGTGATAACTACGTACTACCCGTAGTGGCATTTTTTGCCCCAGCCTACTCCCTACTCCTGTAAACCGATGCGCACGACGACATAGATTTGTCGATGCATGCATGCATAATATGTGAAAATGAGTTGCCCTCGGGAATGCAGGGATTATCTCTGCTGGGTAGTTACTCGTTCCATCAACGTCAGTTCATTTCTACCCATTCTTGCTGTTTTTCTTATCTTTATGTAGGACTATCCATCAATCATTGTCAAGCGTGGAAGGGAACAGGGAACACACACAGCACGGCAGAGCAAAAAAAAAGAGATCGAAGAGGGGGATGCTCCAAAAGACATACTTGACCACAACGAACGCTGAAACTCCCCGAGTTCCCGGGTGTTCCCGCGGGTGTTGTTGACATAACATGGGCACAAAACCTCCTGTCAGAAGCGTGACGTCATGTATTCTACGAATTATAAACATCTAGTTTATCATATATATATCTACAGCTACGTACCAGGTGAGTCGTATGGCACTCCATCACATTAGCCCACTCTGAATACATGGGAAATATCTGGAATTTAGAAAAAATGTCTGAATCTTGCCCGGTGCTAAAAACGAGTTCCTGCACCCCTGTACGTAGCAGCAATGGACGGGAGCTTGGACACATCCTTTCGATTTTGAGCTCTCCGCGAGTGACATTGCTATCAGTAGAGGTAGAAAAGGGAAGATCGGGGGAAACACAAGACCATATCGGATTTTTTTCTAAACGGGCTGGTCGTGGTTTCCTCCAGCTGCGACCCCGGAGAGAGGCGAGGGAAACACAAGACCCAGATCGGATTTTCCAAACTGTTCGGCCTTTAGGCCGATGCTAACGCAAACGGTATCTTAAAGAACAAATGCTCATTTGTTCACCGTTTCAGCGGTTGGCTGTATCTCGCGGGTAGCTTGAAATAAGATTTCCTGTTGTCAATATATGTGCGTTTTTTTTCTTTTGCGAGAGCTTGCCGCTACAGTTGATAGTTTATACTTGGCCTGGGTTTAAAGGTTTTACGGGGAATCAAGATTTTGCCGAGAGTTCAAGCGTTGGCCCAACTGAGATTCCAATCTCGTCAAAAATCGGGGAAATGTTTGGGCCCTTGGCAACATCTCGTGCCGCTGTAAAATCTTCAACCCGAGGCCTTGTGTGCACTACTAGCAGGAATGGAAATCACTCTCAACAAGGATCAATTACTCCTATTAATAAGTAAAAGGTCTTATTTCAATTGCCCCGCGAGATGCAGCTGTAAAAAACAACACTTCTGAAATGAGGCACCGTTTCCATTGGCATCGGTCTAAGTGATCTGTAGTGTGTATCTGGTTCACGTCCAAATCCATAATATCAATGGCAATCTGGCCGACACAACCTTTCGAACATGTGACGTCAACTTCTTATCGTCAGGACGCTACCGGTGAACGCCATCGAAGGTAAGCGCGAAGGAAACCGTCGTCGGTGGCCGGGCGCGTACAACAAATATATGTCACTCTGAACGAAAATATAAGGATAATTTGTACATTAATATGAGTACCAATCGGTCCTTATATTTACGTCCAGAGTGGTATTATATGTATAACATACGACGTACCAGGTACGACATAATAGTTGGCTGGCCACGTCGTCAGTCACCGCCGCCGCTGACAAGGCAGCCTTCCTGTCTCTGAAGTTTCCGTACCTCCATGAAAATTTCGACCCGCCCCGCGAATGAGGTTGCGGGAGATAAGGTCGCCCCTCCGTGGATTGTACCCCAAAATATTTGTATCGGGTAGATATACCACACCACTTACACGCGGTAGTATGCTGGGCTCGGTCTGGTCTATGTAGGGCTGCCTGAACGGCAGGATTTCGTGGGGGATTCATCAATCGTCGAATGATATTATGTCTACTTTTGTGTGAGCGACAAATACTCAAGGACGTACGGGTTCCCGACATGATGCAATATCTTCTAACACACTGTCATGCGCAGCAAGGTATTATAGTTGACCTCTATGATAGAAATACGGGTACTGACTGAAACATTAAAGGTCCATCCGGGATTTCTGTCAGGGTCGTTGAAAGCCCAGGTATACTCCAGACTGTTCGATTTGCAGTAGTACTAGCAGGATAGTAACCTCGCCCTGGTACTGGTGAGTATTAACCGCTCCGTCAGGCGGCGCTTTTTATGTTCTTATCGTCATTGTTACTTTCCCTCTCAAGACGCAAAAGTTTTACCGCTCGGCGACCTACTTGCCAAGCGGCATACGCAGGCGACGCCCTCCCCCCCCCCGCCCGGTTCAGAGGTTAGGTATTATTACGCCGGTGGTCTGGCCCTTCCCCCTGAGGTCACAACGTCGAGAACCTTATCATACACTGAGGACACATGGACAAGCTGAAAAGCGTCACAACGCTGGCCCGACAGTGTGATAATTTTCAGTCAATGCTTGATAATGTCCAGGTTGACAAGGCGTCCTCAGTGTCAACATCGCAGTGCTCTTCAGCTTGGCACCGTGTCCTCCGAGCTGTCAACATCGTGGTGGTTTTCAACCTGACAAGGTGTCCTCAATGTCAAACGTAGTGGTAATTTTGAGCCTGACAAATTGTCCTTAGTGCCAACGTTGTGATGGGTTTGTGATCGACAACGCGTGCTCAAATGTTTGCCAGCGGTGAAATTTGTGGTGATTTTCAGCTCGAGACCATGCCGTCAGTGTCAACTTTGTGATAACTTTCAGCTTGGCAACATGTCTTCCAAGCCAAAGTTGTGACAATTCCCGGCTTGGCAACGTGTCATCATCAACAGTGTGATGTCTTTCAGGCTGACATCGTGTTCTCAGTGCATGGCGCGTTTCTCGACACTGGGGCCAGGGTGTGAGTGTCCACCCGAGTAAAAACGACATACGTACGTTTTGCTGATGCTTTTACAATGCCATCCAACCTTGCGCATGACTCGTCTTGCGCCCATTCCACCTTAGCACGTATCATTTCGAGAGCTTCTGATGGCTTGCGGCGTTCTGTGGTGGAGGTTGAAATCATCTGAAGAGTCTCCCGTTACGGTAGGAGACTTAATTCGCCAAAATTATGCTTTGGTCATCTCTTCGCATGGTTCCGACTGAAACCTTCTCGCTACGATATGAAAAACACGATTGAGCGGCTTGTGCTTGTATAAAAAAACAGCTGTTTCTACGAACGCAGGACGTACTCTTGATAGTCTTGTATTTTCGTCGGGATATATATATTGTTCCGGTCGTACATGGTACTCCTATCCCACTACGCCTAACCGCTTTCCTTCGCCCACCGTTTCGACAGCGGTATCTGCACGCCCCCCCCCCCAGCAGCCCCTCCCCTACATTATCCTTGTCGCCACTCTTGGCGTCCCCTGCTGCGTGGCGTAGTCAGCTTGTCTCCGCCTCGTGCGTGGACCACCTTGACATGAAACAGCCCGCCGCTTCGACGGTCCTCCAGCATCACTTCCCACCCTACTTGGCCACTGTTGGCCTTAGACCGTACTTGCTCTGAACAACAACCGGGAGTTTTCCGCGGATCTCTCGGTGGCGCTAAACACCTTGAGGTCGTCAGCCAGACGTTGGGTCCAGGTATTTCTTGGTCGGCCTGGTCTCGGTTTCCCCCCGCCAGTCATCGTCCGCACCATCACCCGGCGGTTAGCCACTCGTCGTTTGCGGATGGTCTTCTCGATGATCTCGCATTGTGCCTCTTTTGGAGCCTTGGCGTTCGGCATGAGGTGGTCCGTGCGTTGTCGGCGCTGGAAGCCAAAGATCCGTAGGAGGAAGAACACGCAACAATTAGTGAGCCTAGTAAACTCTTCAACTCAATTAACAGAAAACACGGTAGCTCGTATGCGCATACCTGTGCAAACTAGGAGATTGAGCCTCGACGCCATTTCAGCGTTTCTTAAGGCCGGCGAGGATAACATCCATTCCCCATCCCCGGATTTCCCGGTGGCTCTAATCCCTAGGGCTGGGCACTGGCAAAATATGTACTCGCAGTAGTAATCTACTTATTGACGCTGCCAATATGTTCACCAGCAGTTCGTATCTTACGCACGTTCAAGAAACACGCCTTACTATACTACGGAAACTACTATACTACGGAAACTACTATACTACGGAAACCCACCAAATACGTTTCGGGGAGGAGAGAAGAGAAATAATAGAGAGCAGACAGTCACACGTTGCATGCGTTTTTCTTGTTTTCATTAAATGGTTCTTCTTTGCCGATGACCGCAACCACCCCCGGCCAATGCAGTGTTGAGCCTCGATTGTGATCGGTAGTCAAGAGGAGAAGACGCCTAATGTTATGGCACCTCCAGGGGGGTCCCCTCACCAACGGGGGGTGGGGGGGGCGATTGATCGAGCTAGGCTCGGCCGCCCCGCTTCCCTAGGCGTATACTGGTTGATTTGAATACAGTTTAATCGCTAATGACTGAGGCAGCCAGTGCCCAGCCCAACTGTTCTCTAGACACTACATCGGTGCGCATATTTCCGCCGCTATTTTGGCACGCTGCGCTTTGTCCTTCGGCCGGTTCGGGCCTTAGCAGAGCGCGGGTTTATAAAAGCTTGGCGTTTCGTCTACAGTAGCGTGTGATTCTCTTCAGACCGATCGTCCGCCATTTCTCAACAGAGGTCTGCACCTTGACTTTGGGGTGCTGCAGCGGTCGAAATTGGTCGAAATTCGGAAGAACCGAAATAAGACAAAAAAACAAACAATCCCCAACCGAATGATTGCACTTCACTTGTCCGCAGCTACAACTCCTCACAAAGCAACCACAGCCCGAGAATTTTTAGCCACGCTCCTTATGGGATGTGTGAGGGCGTCGAGTGCACTAGGCAGCAGTCGCAGGCATCCAGAAACGACTCGCGAGGTGACTTCGTGGACTCAAAGTTGCGAGCCAGCAGCACCGAGAGTCGCAAAATCTGTGATTTAGTTCTCTTTGTCCACCGAATCCCTGAAACCGTGACATCACCGATGTAAATCGTTTTCACCTATTTACGGGGGTACATAGTTAATAGGACCTATGGTATACATAAAAACCTATATATTTACCTATTTTTACTAACAAAATTTGGTCCTGATAACTATGGACCCCCGTAATAGGAAGCGCTGGGTTCATGGCGGAGCTTTTGAAACTATTAACAGTAGCCTGACCCACCCGAACAAAATGCGGGCAGACAAAACACAATCCCGCAGAGGTATTCAACTATCTGGGCGTAAAACAATAAAAAAGGGTCGAAAGGGGCTGGAATCGCTCTGGATTGTTGGTTATTTGCAGGAGGTTTCAGAATTTTTGCAACAGGGATCTTTGTTTGCAAATCCTGTGCTCTATTTCCAAGTCGTTTGTACATTCTGACGAAATGCCTACGCGCGCCTACTCAACAACATATTCCTGAGAGTTCCGCCGCGGCCCTAACCCTTTGAGTGCTGCAGTCTCTTTAGTCAGTTTTGGGGACAGACTACTATTAGAATTTTGAGTGTTTTGTCCCCAAAACGGGACTGCAGTTCTAGAAAGGGTTAAGAGCGAACACTTTCTGTACTGCCGCTGCTCATAATGAATGCCTGTTCGGGTGTATGTACCAGTACGAGATGGGCGAAAAATAGGCGAAAGAGCGCAACAGGAAGAGAAAGAAAGAAAAACGAATGACAGACAGTTAGGAAGAGAGGAAGAAAGCAACAAAGAAATAAAGAAATTAAAAACAGGGGAAAGATAACAATCAGGAAAAGAGAGAAAGCGAAAGGAAAGGCAGGCACCGGAGGCATGCAGAAAGTCGACGGAGTCCGGGCGGCCCTAACCCTTTGCTAACTACTTACGGTACTGGGAGAGCAAGCACCATGATGATTATGGCCTTAACCCAGCCGTCAATCGCTTGGGCAGATCCCCCCCCCCCCCTCCCTATTTATATTTATATGTATATATTATGGGTTGGGTTGGCGTCGGTTGGCAACGACGCTGTAAAATATGCCGCTCACTACGTAAGCTAGACATCCAGGGTACCGTTTTTTGTTTGTTTGTTTGTTTGTTTTTTTTGGCGGTCGCCCACAGCTGGTCGTCTAGTTAGATCGTTTGTGTGAAGTAAATAACCTTCACTCTGCGCAGGGGAATTGATCGTATCACGTAGTGTTCAAGGTACGGCACCCAAGAGGCAGTTACATAGTACTCCCATTGCTGAGTCTGGAAGTGGCCACACCGGAAATTAAACTAACTCATTGAAGCTGTCATCCATATGCAAGTCCGCCTCACAAGCGGTTATTGGTAGGATGCAGCTCACCCTTCATGCGACTCGCCGGACACCTCACGGCGCTTCGCGCTTGGTGCAAGCAATGTCTGCCTGGTCGGTGAAAACCCGACATGCTCCGTCCCGGCATTGTAGGGATGCGAGGGTCTATGGTCATACGACTACGGCCATGCATGAGATCGAGTGCATCTCTCTCTCCTATCGAGTACACCCCCCCCCCTCACCCATACCTGGTATATATACGGTGGGTTGGGTTGGCGTCGCTTGGCGACGACGCTGTAAAACACAGGGCCTTCCCCGGGATTAATCCCGCGGTCCCTGGAATCGCGGTGAATTAACCATAACAGATTGACAAATGAGGAGCAAACAATGACAAAGCACCGTAAGGAAGACAAAATCACGGCGAATCGAATGACGGTGTTGTTTTTTTTTTTACGTAAAACAAAACAGCGTAAAGAAAACAGCACCGTCATTCAATTCGCCGTGATTTTGTCTTTCTTAAGGTTCTTTGTTGTTTACTCCTCATTTGTCAATCTGATATGGTAGACTCACCGCGATTCCACGGTCCGCGGGATTAATTCGGGGAAGGCCCCGGTAAAACACGCCTCTCACTGCGTGAGCTAGACAGACAGGGTACCGTTGTTTTATGCTTTTTTTGGCGGTTACCACGGCTGACCGTCGAGTTACATCATATTTGTACGGGGAGAACCTTAACTCTGCACAAGGGGGATGATCGTACCACGGTAGTGCTTATGGTAAGGCACTCACGAGGTAGTTGCATAGTGAAAACAAGACTTCTCTGGAAGTAGCCAAATCAGAAAATATATGAATTTATTGGCGTTGTCACCCATAAGCAAGAAAACCCATCTCAAAAGCGGTTCTTAGTAGGATGCAGTTCACCCTTCATGCGACTCGACTCGGCCACCATCTCACGGCGCTTCGCGCTTGGTGCAAGCAATAGCTGCCTGGTCGGTGAAAACCCCACGTGCTCCGTCCCGGCATTGTAGGGATGCGAGGGTCTATGGTCATACGACTACGACCATACATGACAGTGAGCACACCCCCCCCGTCCTCGGGCCATTGAAATCATCTGCCGGCCGTTTGTTCTGCCTCGCGGCACCCTTCAGACTTGATGCCGAGCTCCTTCAGGTCTTCTTCGAGGCGAGACACCCAATGCTTCTCCTGTCCAAAGGAGTAGTCTTTGTTACCCCAGGCCACCTCCCCAAACAACACCCTCTTCGGCAGGCGCTCTTCCCACGCGTGCACGGACGCACTTTATTTTACTTTTTAGTGGCATGCCACCGCAAAGTCTATGGGTGTCCATCGGCCATGGCGCTGCCGCGGCACACGCCACGTTTGTGCCTGCGGATACTGCCGTGGTACTTGCCATGGCATCTCACGGCAAGCCCCGCGGCCACGTCAATTGCAAGACCCCACGGTAAGACCCACCCACTGCAAATCTCACCGCAAAACTCTCGGCCATGCCCAAGGTAAGACACCCGCCTGGTACCCTGCTCCCACATGGTAATTTGACCTCGCGTTGGGCCCATCCCATTCGGCGCTCTGCTCCCACTCACAAGGTGCAAACAAATAATCAGCTCTCCTCTGGAAGACCATCTGGCACCCTGTTCCCACTCGGCCTTGCCGCGGGTCTTGCCGCGCGGGCCCTACCGCGACCTTTGCTGTGGTGATATGTGCGGGCTTGCCGCGCGCCTTGGCGTGAGTATTTCCGTGGGTGTTGCCGTGGGTATTGCCGCAATACGCCGTGAACGTTTCGGTGGCGCGCCGCGGGGCTTACCGTTTGCTGTGGGGTTTGCCGTGACGTGGCGTGAGGGTTGCCGTGTTGATTGTCGTAAAGCTTGCCGCGATAGTCGTTCCGCAGTATGCCATGACATTTGTCGCGGGCTGCCACGACTTGCCGTGGCGTGTGGCGGCATGCCGTGGGCACTGCCATGGGCAGCCGCGGCATGCTGTGGCAATGCTGCGGCATACCATGGGCACTGCCGCGGCACTGCCACGAAAAAAAAAACAAACAATGATCACCCCTGTCGTAGTCAGCCGGTTTCGAGTTCCACGTGACGCACCGGTGGCGTATCGTCTCGATTACCTCAGCTTTCAGCACACGCACCTTCAACCGCGAGTGCACGCCTGCGCGGGAACGCCATCTGAGTACCGCTCGAAGCACGTCCATGTCCTCAGGATTCGATGAGTTGCTTCGACGCTGAGATCCCGATTTTGCGTCGATAGCCCCGCTCCAAATAGACAAACTCGACCGCTTGTCTGTACACCTGGCCGACTGCAGTAGCGTTGAACGACACCCCCTTCCCCCATCTTTCGTTTGCAGGCACATGATCTCCGTCTCGGCCTCCGGGACGGTAACTCTGAACGCCGTTAAAGCAATCACGATCACCGCCACCATCCTCTCCAAGCCTCCTGATGATCGCGACACAATGCCCGCATCGTCAGCTGACACCACTCCTCACGACGTCGGCGTCCGGCCACGCCTTCCCCCTCTTCTTCCCCTCCCCCCTCGTTCTTTCGTTGGAGTTGCACCACGCTGTCCATGATGGATACATCAGCGATGGAGCAATTTTCGGTCATTGCACAGCACCGTCTTCAACGTCATGTTGAACATCAACGTACTTTTAAGAGTAGTGGACTGTGGTTTGTAGTCAAAAGCACTGATTGTCTGATGAAACCTCGTACAGAACACAGCCCGAGTTGCTTTTGCCTCTTGTAGTGAGTCAGTTTTTTGCCTACAGGCCGAAAAAACTCCTTGTAATGAGGCCTTTTTTCCCCTTTAGTCATAAAAGCCTCTTCATACTGAGGTGCGTTCAGGCTTGAATTACTTAGTGGTTTTTGCCAAAATCAGGTATACCCTGTCACTTTTGTGGCTAAACCAGTTGCACACTAAAAACAAGTACAAGCCACACGCCAGGAGCCGTGCCATTGGGGAGTCTCACCTCGTACCTGTTTTCGGCTTGAAACTGGCCATGCATGTACATCTGGATGTGTCGGCTTTGTGTTAAAGATGTCAGGAGACATCTCAAGCAAAGCTAAAATGTACGCTGTCAAGCGTGCAGGGCCGACTGTTCCAGACTAAAACCTAGTAGTTTGGTGTCAGCCAAGGCATGTCAAGGCAACCTTGCAGTCTGTTTTTTTTTTGGCAAGCGCAAGCGTTCCTGTAAAAAGAAGCGCTCGAAGTGAGGTTCGAATCCGTGACCTGGACGACGTCAAATGCGATGGCAAATGTGAAGGTGCTACCTACTGAGCTGTGGGTAATCGATCGATTATCCAGCCCAGGGTAATCCTTAAGGGGTAAAAATGCTGTCTCCTGACATCATTGCTTTGTCTCCGTTTCTTCTCTGCGTATCTGCGTATGCGGTTTCCGCAGTTATTGTGCCTAAACGTCTAAACTCTGCACGTATGGATCTATAGACATACGTACGCTGATTCGACTTTTTCCTCTCTGCAACATGAAAAAAATACACATGGGCTGCAAGATTGAGGATTTGGTCGAAACTCATGACCTTTGCAAGCTGTGGGTCATGCTATTACGGGGGTCCGTAGTAAATAGGACCAAATATTGTCAGTAAAAATAGGTAAACATATAGGTTTTTGTGTGCACTACAGGTCCTATTTACTACGTTCCCCCGTAATAGCGATACTTTGATCACGCGTACGGGTTTTATATGGCCTCATGCAGAAAGTACAGTCGGTATATGTGGAAGACAAAACCTGAAGCTGCAGAATTCAAGGAATGGGTGTGTCATATTTGGGAAACAATCAAAGCAAATTTCGAGGTTGCACACGCATTGTACCTTGTCACTAATGGGCAATTTTTTCGGTGCGTATTCTTATCTGGTACCTGGTACTACTGTAGGGTCATTCTTATCGGAGAGCTTCTTTTCCATAACTTCCATGTTTTTTTTTCGCGCAATTTTTTAATCTTGCAGATTTTCCTGATTTGCTTTTCCAAATATATACGTGTGTGAAATTTAACAAACATGATTTTTTTTGCTTGTGGAGAATTTCACGAATAGTGACAGAGCGCCTCTGTATCTTGATACGTATCTCCAATTACTTCCAAACATTGGAAATATTGGAAAAAAACCTCTCCGATAAGAATGAACCTTACTTACTGTTTATGGGGGACCATAGTAAATAGAACCAAATATTGTCAGTAAAAATAGGAAAATATATAGGTTTTGGTTTGTACCGTAGGTCCCATTTACTATGGTCCTCCGCAATACAGTTTTGTTTTTTATAAATAAATATGTTTGGATACCATCATCAGCACTGTCACTACCGACTATTATAAGGATACTATTCGATATTTTGGAGAGAAGAAAATTAGCTGGGGTGTTGTTGTTGTTGTTGTTGTTGTTGTTGTTTTCTTCACATCAAAGGAACAAGTTCCGCTGACGAGAATTGTGGAGACATGTAGTTCTTGTTAAGTATTTTGTGACTTCGAATTAATGTGCATTAATTTTTCGGCCAAAAGCGGGCACGATATGGATAACCATTACCACGAAATCGATGCTATCGTCGAAGCTCATAATTTTCCAAGCCGTGTGTGATAATAAGATCGTGTGTACTGTCGATTTTTCTTACGAGGCAGGTAGATAAAACGTACTGGATTAATTTGAGACTATGTCAAATTAATGTGCATCAATTGTTTTCGCCGAAGGGGGTTGGGGATGTCAGAGGATATTTGTAGCGCAAGAACCACTCAGCAGGATATTGGGTCTTGTACCGTATGGTATGGTGGGTTTTGCTTGGATATGAAACCGTCTGTACAGGCAGCTTCGACGCGCCTGTGCTGTGACATAACAATTTACTCTGTTTTCACTCTCCCCGAACCTCTACTCAGCGCTGGCTACTGCATGCTCTTCTGCAGCAGTACATTCACTGCTGCAAGTTCTACTCTGCTGTAGGTAGTACCGACAGATTATGAGCGCACTCGGAGGTGCTGATTCAGAGTCAGCAATGCCCTCGCCTTTCCGAAAAGGGTACTGCTAATTCAATGAGGAGCACAACCAATATCACGGGTGGATTACGCTACAGCGATCGCTACCGAACGAGGACGGGCTCGGCAAAGTTGTGTCGGGCGTCGAGACCGTACCTACAGCAATAGAGGAAGAAGCTACGTACTCAGCTGCAGAGGACACAATATGCCGAAAAATGTCACCGCTTCGACGAGAAAAATGGCAAGCTTTTTGCGCGAATGCTCCTCGCTACGGCGGATTGCCGAGGCGAGTATGCTAGTGTCGCCGCTCAAGTTGCACAAGCTTACGCTCCGGTAGGAACGGCCGAGTTGTCGATGGTCGTGGTGCCGTGATGGCACTCGAGACCAAATACCGGCTCGATGGCGATCGAAAATACAGGAACTGTGCGATCAGCTCGCCAATTTGTAAGCGACCGGCTGACAAATATGGTCCTGCGCGAGTAATTCAGGAACAGCGCCACATTTGTGTTGAACTGGGAGCGCTCGGTGAAGCTGTGATCCCCGCTCGCAAAACACACGCATTCGTCAGAGCACTTCCTGATGAGAAGTACCAACTACTGAAGACAGTATCACTTCGTGATAGACAGCGTGATGGCAGCGCCTCGAAATTCGAAGATATAACAGCCCGGGCAACGTCCTACCATGCCATGCAAGCTAGTGAAAAGGCTACCGCTAAAGACGAAAGTGCGGGACGAGGCGAAAATAATGCAGACAGTCACGAGCGCGCATATACAGCTACTGTAGTGCACGGGGGACATTGAAGCTTCCGTAGAAACAACGGTCTAGGTCAAGGAAGAGGACGTCGTGCACATGGTATCACCAATAGCTCCGCGAGAGGCAACAACAACAACGGCGGTTACACGTCTACGAACTGCATTTGGAACTCATGTGATAATAGCGAAACAGAGGGAAACTGTGGTAGACGAGGAAGAGGCCGCGGCAACCAAGCTCGAGGAGGACGAGGAGGTGGGCGAAATGACGGAAAGAACCACCACTGCCGTTGCAACTACTGCCGGAACTCCACGGAGCACGGCTGGCACGAGTGCCCGTTTCGCTTCTCGCACCAACATACCGATGAAACCCAACATACTGTAGTACTTGACACGTTACACCCGCAGAGGCATCTGCTTCACACGCTTGGTGCACGAGTACCGAGAACGCTGGCCAAAAGGCTTTCCAGGTTGTTGTTGGCCATGGCGTGGAATCCCCGAGCCATGACGAAATGCAGGAAGATATCGCTTTCCCGGCGATGATGGAAACAAGAAACCAGCACGTCCCCCTGTGACACACAGTGTTCATCCATACCGCAGCATCGAGCCAAATAATGACCGCCGAATCCCGTCTTTTGTCAACATGTGATGGATACAGTCGCCTGCAGTGTGCAAATTAAATGGTCATGCGGACGTTCGAGCGCAACATCCAAAGGAACGCTCGTCTTTCGCCTACTAAATTAACGAGTTGAGATGGTACTGATCAGCCTGGAAGTGCTGATTGTTCCCAATCTAGGAGCGAGCGTATTTTCGGCAGGAGCGCTCAACGAAAAGGGAGTGAAGCCCCACCTATTGTCCGTCCCTCCTGTTCTACGCAAAGGCAAACACGCGTTTCCCGTTTCAACGGCAGTTCCACGGATGTATGTCCTCCGTATAGTCCCGGATGCGCAAGAGACGAAACAAAACGTATTCCGCACGACAGTGGACGCTGACGCGTGGCACCGAAGGCTGGCCCACTGTCACTCGCGCTAATGAAACAGCTTGCTGAGAAACCGGCAACGGGAATGAAGTTTAACCGAAACATCGAAGCAGGTGAATGCGAACTATGCGCAGTTTCCGAAAGCAGGAAGAACTCACAGCCCGTCCGATTGCCCTCGCTCCAGTACACGGCTTGCGCTCGTCCACGTTGACCTGTGGGGGAAGCATCCCGTTGAGTCGTACGGAGGCTGCCAATCTCTCACCATGTTCACCGAAGACATGTCGCGAATGAGGTGGGTGGTTTTTATGAGGACGACAGATGAATCAGCTGATGCCCTGAACCAGGTGATCCAAGGTGTCGTTGATCCTGAAGGTAATCTGCATTGGCAAGTAGGTGCGATGGGGGAGGCGAATTCAAGGGAAGGTTTCAAGCGCTAGCGGAGTCACTTGGAATCTCATTGAGACCAACCCACCCTATATCCTTCAAGGAAATTCTATCGCCGAGCGTGGTTTTGGCACCATTATTGGTATTACGCGCATCCTGATTCTGGGAGCTGCCCACTTTCCTGAGAAACTGTGGGCAGAAGCCATCGAAGCTGCGGTGCACATCAGTAATCGCATGCCGACGGATGTCCTGGGAGGCAAGCCTTCTCTCGAGGTATGGGGAAGTAAACCACTCGGAAATATGAAGCACATGCACGAGTGGGGGTCACTGGCGTTTAAGCACATAGAGGTACGCTACAAGAAACAAAAAATTGACCCCACGAGCTAAGAAAAAGCACTTGGTAAGGTATGACACCAAGAGCATGACATACAGGCTCTGGGATCCAGAACGGCCGCACGAAATAACCAACTCAGAAAAGGTATCGTTTCGCAAGAAGAGCGTGAGTGACGTGGGTCGCCCAAAGGTAGGGTATGATCCGTTTCCCGATCCGAGCACGGTATTTGTGCCAGGGGTCGAGACTGATGTTGAACCAAAATAAATCCACGACGACAAGAATCTGCCGAGAAGCCAACGGCGTCACAGGAACAACATACTATATTGCGCAAAAGCGACAGGCAGCAAGGTATATCACCCGACAGCGCCTCGGCGCAGTAACGGTCTCTCATTTCTAACGCAGACGAGATAGCGCATGCACGAGCAAGCCGAATTTGCACTACTTACAGGAGAAAATGATGGAAACATCGGAGCTGGCAAGCCTGGCGAGATCGGATATATGCCACACGACCCGCGGTAAGCGGGGCTGATGCCGTAGGCTGGCATGCAAGCATGTCAGAGGAATGCACGTCTTTAATCGAACATGATGTATTCGAGTGGGTAGACCGGCCCAAAGACATTCAAGCAACCCCGTCAAGGTTTTGTACAGGTGGAAGTAAACCCGACGGAATGCCTTGTCGACAGACGTCGAGAGTAGTGGTGAAAGGTTTCCACCAGGCTGGCACCGGGGTTGACAAAGGTAGCACCAGTAGCATCTCAGGAGTCTGTCCATCTCCTGATCGCTAACCCCGCCAACAAAGGACTCATTCTTAGGCAAGTCGATATTAAATCGCATTCTCGCAGGCCAGGATGGAGTGTGATGATCCGGACGTGTACGTCACCTTTCCATAAGGATAGGAATTTTAAGAGACACAAAAGGGCCAAAGTATGGCGACTGAAGGCGTGGCTGCGTGGCTTACTTCTTTGCCCTTGTGGTTGGCGCGGCCCAAAGCACATGTACTTGCTGGATATTGATTTTACCCCTTGCACCGTCGATCCGTGTGTCTACAACCTGGACTCCGGCGCAGTTTTGCTTCTTCTCTATGTTGACGACTTTATGCTCCCCGGATCAGACGACGAGTAAGTTTTACTGGTTATAAAAAACTGCAGGAAATGTTTGAGACGGCGGGGACCTGGGGGACGCAAAGTTCCTTTTAAGTATGGCAATGAACCGAAATGTGCATGCAGGAACTATTTTTTCATCGCTCAGAACATACGCTAGGACAATACTGCAAACGCACAGGATGGCTGACGCACACCCGACGAAAACGCCTGCTGAAGCGGGGCCCGTGCAGATTGAAGAGGAAGAAGTTTTAGTCAACAGAGGACACCACGTTTTTCAGGTCTGCTACGGGATCTCTTATTTACGTTAGCAAGTGCACGAGGCCGGACCTTGCGCATGCAGTTTATGGTGCCTACGCGAGTATGTCAAAACCAGGTCCGAGAGCGATGACCAAAATGAAAGGGGTTTTGAGGTATCTGAAAGGCACGACTTCGATTGGATTGACTCACAGCGAAGACGCACAGCATGGAGACGAACTTACTGCGTGCGTTGAGGCAAACCACGCTGCTGACAGGGGTAAGGGGTATTATATGACAGGCGTCGTTTTGTACTTGGCAAGAGCGCCAGTAGACTGGAAGTCGGTGAAGCAAACGGTTGTGGCTGTGTCTCACCTGTGATCAGAGTATGTAGCGACGTCGAAAGCCTTAATGATGATAAATCACCTTAGGAACATACTGAAGACGAGAAGTAGAGAGAAAAGCGAGGCGGCCCTTGTTTTTGACGACAACTTGGGTGCTGTAGCCACCAGTCGAAACAACAAGATTACGCCTCGCACGACGCATATAGATGAAAAAAATCACCATTTTAGGTCCCTAGTCGCGGACAACGTAGTGGATGCCAAGTGCATTGAGACAGATTTCCAAAAGGCCGACATACCCACGAAGAGCTTGGGCGCGCTAAAGATTATTTCAAACCACTTCGTGCTATTCGGTGAATGATCGCCCTCCTTTTTTCAAAATCAGGCATCAATGCTAAAGGGTTTAAAGCAACTCGTATGAAGAAGGCTATTGGGGGGTTACACTGCTGACGTTTCATTGAGCATGTGATCTAAAACATCTCGTCGAACGAAAGTCTGTGGGGAGCCAGTGTCAAGAAGCGCCGCACAACTAAAAGGTGTGAGAGCGCCAGTTCCGCTGTGAATCGCGGTTTAGTTTGTAAAGGAGGCGTCGTCGAGGGCAATGGTACCCCTGACGAGGCAGGGGTCGTGTTCTGACAGCGAGAGGGAGGGGTCGATCCTGGATGCGACAACCAAAACCTTGGGGCTGTGGTCAGCAGGCACATCAGAAAAGCACGTCGAAAACTCCAAGGGAGGACCTGGGCATGCGCGGGACACGGCCAATTGGCGAGGCGGCGCTGGTGAAATCTCATGAATTCCGTCGGGAGTGATCGGAGTGCAAAATTGATGAGAGGAGGCGGGGTGTGCCAGCCCGGCCTCACTTGCGCGAACGGTGTCGCGAACGGCGGGAAGGGCTTTCCAGAGAAAAATTTTCCGCTCGCCACCGAGGGGGGTCTTGGGCCTCGAGGTCGTCTGCCCGGAGACCGATGGCCCACACGAGGTCAAAAGGGCTGGCTTCAGCCAAACATTTGGTGCCAGTGCTCAATAGACGAGTCGGGTCACGTGGTGTTCAAAATGTCACGGGTCGGGTCGGGTCGGGTCGGGTCGGGTCAGGAAGTGTTCAAAATCTCGCGGGCCGGGTCGGGTCGGGTCAAGAGGTTTTCAAATCTCACGGGTCGGGTCGGGTCGGGTCAAGACGTTTTTAAATCTCACGGGTCGGGTCAGGTCGGGTCAAGAGGTGATGAAAAGCTCACGGGTCGGGTCAGGACCCGCTTCACTCGCGGGTCGGGCCAGCATGACCCGCGAGTTGTTTTCTGCTGACCCACGGGTCGGACCCGCGCATCCGACTCGCGGATCTGGCACTTGAAGCACTTCCCGTTCTCTTAACCGAAAGCCTCTCCTACCAATACACAATAATACTCTTTTTTTTTTATCATATTCAAACACCAAAACACCGCCTTATTCATATACGCATGCCCGCATCCATCCATACCCACTACAGCTAGTCTATACATCGCTGTGGGGCACAAAAACAAATATTGAATTGTTTTTTGAAGGGTCGACCCACGGGCCAGATCCACGAATCGAACCTGCGGGTCAAGATAAACGGTCTCGCGGCTCAAGGTCCCGACCCGCATGAAACCCGTGTCTCACGGGTCAATAGGAAGGTGGCGGGTCGGGTCGGGTCGGGTCGGATCAAGATGTTTTTGAAATCTCGCGGGTCGGGCCGGGTGGGGTCAGGAGATTTCAAATCTCACGGGTCGGGTCGGGTCGGGTCAACAACGTTGTAAATTTCGCGGGTCGGGTCAGGTCGGGTCAAGAGGTTTTCAAACTCTCGCGGGTCGGGACGGGTCAAGTCAACATACCTCAAATTTCCGCGGGTCGGATCGGGTGACCCGACCCGACCCGACCCGTGAGGTTTGACCTAACCCTCGAAAAGCCCTGGAAATTATGCACGCCTCGACTGATACGTTTGTGTTCGCGTGGGTCTGGCGGGGACATAATCCGCTCCGCTGCGCCGTGGTTCTGAAAAAAGCGAGCCTTTTCAGCCATCTTATAGTGCTCTGCGCAGGAATATGACACATCGTTGAATACGCAAGACGAGGGAGACCACTGCGAAACACAGGAGGCTGCCAGAACAGTATCACCCGCTCCGTTGAATACTCGAGAGTACGGTCAAATACTAAGGGGGGCGGGGGCTTTGAGCCCGTTCTGCTTGACGAGAGCTGCGATTCTTCCGATTTTAACGGGTTTGCCGTCCGGTTGATTTGACCGGAGGCCATGGAGTCACCACTGGCTCGACGGGCAGTGTCAGGTTTGTCGTGTTCCACTGGAGCCGAAGGAGCGCGGCGCACGTGGAGTAGCGTGCGGCGAAGACATAAGAGGGCCAGCAGACCCTGTAGATGACTTCAAGAACGGGGTTCGGGTGGGTGGCAACAAAGTGTCGACCGGAGAGGACTTCCTTCATGTAGATCTTGTGGGGAAGGGGAACGAGGTAGCTAACTTTTCAACTCCTCCTTGATAGGAAAAAGGGTAGCGCGGCCACCGTTATTGCGAGGAAACGCCGAGTCGAGCTTCAACCAAGCTCTCGAGGTTTCGGTGTCGGCCTTCCCGCGCCTCAAACCGACCGCCACCGCATGGCCGGGAGGTCAAGGAGGTCGACACCCTCGCTGAAAAAAAACGACACGCCAGGGCGACAATCAAGGTGGTGCGTGGTGCGTGGCTTGGGAGAGCGGCGTTTGACGCGCCTACTCTCGTGCACAGGCTGAGGGGAGCGGCGTTTGAGGCGCGGGCCCCAGACGCCGGGGGAGACGCCGGGGGGCTCTCCGGTGAAACAAGGGAGGCTGGGTCGCTGCGTCGGTCCGAAGTACGGGGCAACGTGCGGGGCTCGTTTGGGGCAGGTTGGCGCTGAGCGTTGGGCGAGCCTGGGACACGAGCACCTTGTGAAATCAATATTTTTTCTCCCGGCAATGTTAACGGCGGACGGGCGGGAGGGGCTGTACCACCGTCGACCTGTGAGTTACCGGCACGGAAGATGCCTGGCTGGAGTCCATTCGGGTTTCCGCCAGGTTAGAAGGGGCGGGGGCGGTCGGACCACCGCCGTGATGGCCGGAATTAGACTGCTGGTATCCTCGTTCCGCGTGTGTGTTGTCGTCGCTTTGTCTGTTCTGCTGGCCCTGGTTGTGGTGCTGCCCACGCGAGTGGCCGAAGCGACGCTTTTTGTTTTTTCTGGTTTTGCTGTCCGTTCGATCGTGAGAACTTGTTCTCGCGGCGGTGTCGGATCATGCATTCTTGCAAACGTCGGGACACCTCGCCGTCGTCGCCGAGCGTTCCGAGGTCGGGTTCAAAATGGCGCTAAGGTTTTGGAAGGGGTGTCTACACTGTCTGAGTGAGTGTGTCCCTTCGTGGCAGTCTAGACAGTGGCCTCGGTATTCGCTGAGTGCGGTGGCGCGAGCGGACGATAATAGTTAGCCGCTCCAGAGGGGAGGGTCATCGGTCTGGATGGACATGCAAACGACATGAACTTCAGCGTTGCGGTGTTCGTCTAGGAGCCAGCAGTTGCAAGACGTGTCAAATGACGACTCGAGGCAGTCAGGGATGGATTTGTTGACGTTCATCAGAAACGGATTGTTGAGTGATCCCGTCTGCCATGAAGGCCACCGGGAAAGCGTCCGGCCCTGGCCGCGACCATTACTGGCGGGCCGGGCCCCCGCGGATGACCGCGCACCCGTCGAAGAAGCAGGCAATTTGTTTTTTTCGACTTCGATTGCAGGTGTCTTAGTGTTCGCAAGAGTCTCTAAAGCCAATCACATGGCGTCCAAAGTACCGAAAGGCCTCGATACGATAACCAAAACCCTCGGGTACAGCGTGTGGGCACCAAGCTGGGGTACTGCTCGTTAACTGCCATCCGAACCACTTCCAAAATGACCTCCACCCTCGGTGCCAAAACACGTTCAGTCCTCATCGCTGCCGACACTACCTCTCGAAACTCCCGACTAAAACCGCAAAAAGGGGTTCCGTAAGACACGCCATATGCAACTTAGTGTAGCTAGCCCCCGTGTCGGTGGGGTTGAAGTGGTTGCTCAGAAACCTCAGGAGGAGCGTGAACGCCTCCGGTACTGTGGCTCCGCCTGCGAGGGCGCACGACACATGCCCAAAACAATCATCCATCGAGGTAGTGAGGGAGGCGGTCGTAGGCTTGTCAGGCGTGATGGCACGCGCGAAGGGTTTCTGGACAGGGTGCTCCCAACCAGGGATACGGTTGGTAGAACTAAGGCCTTCATGACTGTCATCGTTGCACGTCATGAGAATATAAGACACGGAGGACTTGACCCTGGTTGTTGATGGTATTTATTTGTGTTTTCAAGATCGAAAGAGCTGTCCTACTGTACTCAGTTGGATCACGTGAATACGAACTGGTATGAAGTAGTTCTTGAGAGGACATGTCAGGATATTTATAGTGCAAGAACGACTCAATAGGACATTAGGTTTTGTACTGTATGGTATGGATGGCGGTTTGCTTGAATATGAAACCGTCAGCACAGGCAGCTTCGACGCACTTGTACTGTGAGATAATAATTCATTCTGTTTTTACCAGGGCTTTTCGCGGGTCATGACCCAACCCACGGGTCGGGTCACGGGGTGTTCAAAATGTCACGGGTCAGGTCGGGTCGGGTCAGGAAGTGTTCAAAATCTCACGGGTTGGGTCGGGTCGGGTCAAGTGGTTTTTAAATATCGTGGGTCGGGTCAGGTCGAGTCAAGAGTTTTTCAAATCTCACGGGTCGGGTCGGGTCGGGTCAAGAATTTTTCAAATCTCACGGGTCGGGTCAGGTCGAGTCAAGAGCTGATGAGAAGCTCACGGTCACGACCCGCGAAAAACGGGTCACTCGCGGGTCGGGCTAGCATGACCCGCGAGTTGTTTTCTGCTGACCCGCGGGTCGGACCCGCACATCCGGCTGGCAGATTCGACACTTGAAACACTTCCCGCTCTCGTACCCAAAGGCTTCGCTCGTACCAGTACTCAATAATACTCCTTTGGTGTCATATTCTAACACCAAAACACCGCCAAATCTATATGCGCATGCCCACATCCATCCATGCCCATCACAGCCAGGCCACATATCGCTGCAGGGCACCAAAATGAGTATTAATTTTGTTTTTGAAGTGTCGACCCACGGGCCGGATTCGCGGATCGAATCTGCGGGTCAAGAAAATGGTCTCGCGGGTCAAGATGACCCGACCCGCATGAAACCCGTGTCTCACGGGTCACTGGGAAAGTGGCGGGTCGGATCGGGTCGGGTCAGGAGGTTTTGAAATCTCACGGGTCGGTTGGGTCGGGTGAACAGATTTTCAAATCTCGCGGGTCGGGTCGGGTCGGGTCGGGTCACGAGACGTTTAAAATCTCGCGGGTCGGGTCTGATATAGTCAACACACCTCAAATTTTTCGCGGGTCGGGTCGGGACCCGTGAGGTTAGACCTGACCCGCGGGTCGGGTCACGGGGTGTTCAAAATGTATATCGGGTCGGGTCGGGTCGGGTAGGGTCAACAGGTTTTCAAATCTCGCGGGTCGGGCCCGGTCGGGTCAAGAGATTTTTTCAAATCTCACGGATCGGGTCAGGTCGGGTCGGGTCGGGTCGGGTCAAGAAGTTTTCAAATATCACGGGTCGGGCCAGGTCGGGTCAAGAGCTGATGATAATCAGGTCAGGGCATGACCCGCGAGAAACGGGTCACTCGCGGGTCGGGCCAGCATGACCCGCGACTTGTTTTCTGCTGACCCGCGGGTCGGACCCGCGCATCCGGCTCGCGGACTCGACACTTGAAACACTTTCTACTCTCTTACCCAAAGGCTTCCCTCGTACCAATACTCAATAATACTCCTTTAGTATCACATTCAAACATTTAAACACCCCCAAATCCATATACGCATGCCCGCATCCATCCATACCCACTACAGCCAGGTCATGCACCGCTGCGGGGCACAAAATTGAATATTGCATTGTTTTTAAAGTGTCGACTCATGGGCCGGATCCGCAGGTCGAACCTGCGGGTCAAGATATATGGTCTCGCCGGCCAAGGTGGCCCGACCCGAGTGAAAACCGTGTCTCACGGGTCAATCCGGAGGTGGCAGGTCGGGTCGGGTCGGGTCAGGAGGTTATAAAATCTCGCGGGTCGGGTCGGGTCGGGTCAGGAGATTCGATTCAAATCTCACGGGTCGGGTCTATAGTTTTTTTTAATCTCTCGGGTCGGATCGGGTCGGAGTAAGAGGCTTTCAAAATCTCGCGGTTCGGGTCAGGTCAAGTCAACACACCTCAATTTTTTCGCGGGTCGGGTAGGATCCGCTGACCCGACTCGACCCGACCCGACCCGTGAGGTTTGACCTGACCCGCGAAAAGCCCTGGCTTTTACTCTCCCCGAACCTCTACTCAGCGCTAGCTACTACATGCTCTTCTGTAGCAGCGCCGTCACTGCTGCATGGTCTACTGCTGTAGCACCGACAGGGGGGGGGGAGGGGACACGACACTGGACGCGTTCTACGATAGAGGTAGCACGTTTCCGCTAAAATGTTTTCTGAGGGACGGGGCTCCTTCCTTAACCCAAAATCGTCCGAATGCCAATCTTGTTTCGAAAAATGACGTGTTTGTATACTTGGGCCATGGGATTGGTTCATCGGAACGCAACTTGATGTATCTTGAAGAGAAGTGTCGGGTGAGGTATGGAGCTCCTTAAGGTCAAGTGAGGAGATTATCACCAGAAAAAATAGGGTGAACCTCTATCGTAGAACGCCACCTTGATAAATACTGGTATGCCCGATCTGCTGTGAGAGCGAGGGTTGGTTTCGTCGAATCTCCTTGTTTGAAATTGTGGGAGATATTAAGGTCGTACGAGTACGTGATAGGGATTTTTAATATGAATAAAATGAAAAACAAAATCTGTGAGATGTGGAGGTTTAAATGGGGGGAATCTGGGGTTTGTGGAGAGGTATTGAATCGTTGAAAAGAAGGGATGGGCAAGCGGGTCATAGAGTTGACGGCGAGTTCAGTTTGGTTGAACTAGGAAAGACTGAGGCAGGGGAGGGTTGAGATAGAAAAGAAGAAGACAATATAACACGGAGCTCTACTCGTGGGTGTGGACGAGGATTTTCGTCGGAACTTATACGTGCAGGCTGTGCGCGATACGTCGATTACGCGGAATACAGATTTCGTATGGTCTCATAATACAGGATATACATCTCGTACATGAGGAAGGCAAAACCTGAAGCTGCAGAATTGAAGAGGAGTGTGTGTGTCTATATTTGAAAGTTGAACGAGGTATTGTTGTTGTTGTTGTTCTCACATTAACTCATCGCCACCATACAATGCAGTCCGTGGTCGCAGGACAAGCTCCAGTAACTCTGGAGTGGAAGAATACTTCGGTAAAAAAAATAAATAAGCAAAGGATCATACACATGATGACTGAAGCACATCTACACACCAGACAAAAATAAAAAGTGAGGTCTGCGCCCGTACGCATCAGGTACATGCGGTACTCTGTACAAGTCGCCACAGAAACCGAGCAGACCGCATAATACTCAGAAGAAATAGACAACATGAAAAAACAACTCGATGTCAAAAAATAAAAAAATCCAAAATCTAAAAGGGAAGAGACAAAAAATATCAATTCAAGCAAGCAAGAAAGCAAGAAAGGAAACACCCAAGAGAATGCGCAGATTTTCAAAGGCTTCGGGCTCGCAAACTACGCAAGGGGTGTAGAACAGAGATAATAACAAAAAACTAAGATACTTACTTCGCTACCAAGAAAACCAGGGAAGCAAAAATAACCCATAGACTAAAAACGAAAAGGAGGAGTAGGAAGCACAGCAAAAGGAAAAGCAGATAGCAAAAAGCAAAAGGAAGATGCAGAGACACAAAGAGGGGCAAACGGGAAAAAAGGAAAGAGAAAAGAAGAGGAAAAAAAAAGACAAAAAGGGATAAACAAGGGACAAAAAGGGGTGGGTGGGATAGATAAGACGAAATGCAGGCACTGGTGCATACAGACACGCCCGGATGGCCCGTAGTTGCTCGGGTCCCAAAGAAGGGAGCGCGTCATGACGATGATAGCCATACCCAGGCGTCAGTATGTTGGGCAGACCGCCTCCTCCCCCCCCCCCCCCCCTCGCCCACTCCCTCCTCGTCCCCCTTTCGCCCCCCATCCTGCGCGTATACATCGGCGTCAACGGTTGTAGTCGCGGTTGCAGCCATCCTGTGCCGTTCTGCCGATGCCTCCCTCTCATCCTTATACCGTTTACGCGTGAAGACCTCTGCCCCTTCCTCGACCCGTCGGAACCATCTGCCGGCAATCTGTGCTGCCTCGCGCCACCCTTCGAGCTTGATGCGAAATTCCTTGAGGTCCTCCTCAAGGTACCTCATCCAGTTCCACCACTGTCCTCCGGAGTAGTCCTCACCCCCGACCATCTCCCCAAACATCACCCTCTTCGGCAGACCCTCCTCTGCCATGCGTGTCACAAAGCCCACAAACACCAGCCTACGCCTGCGTACCGCCGTCTCAACGCTCTCGGAGTTTGTCCTGAGAAGCGCGCTGGCATGGGATAGAATGCGTTCTTCGCGCTTTCGTTATTGCTAGCCGATGCATGGGAGGAGCATCTTGTGGTGGACCTCCCGTAGCCTGCCGTAATCAGTCTTGCTCGGGCTGCAAGTAACGCTTCCGTACAGAAACGTTTCGATCACCTCGGTTCTCAGCATCCGCACCTTCAGGCGTAGGCGCACATCCGGGCGGGGCGGTCATAGATCTCCATCTTATACCACCCGAAGCACGCCCATGCCCTCTGGAGTCGACGCGCTACCTCAGCGGCCGCGGTGACGGTGAACGGCACGTTCCCCCCATCTTTCGTTTGCAGACACATTATCTCCGCCTTGGCCCTCGAGACCGTCAGGCCGAACGCGGCACATGCAGTCACGATCACCGTCATCATCCTCTCCAGGCCGCTAGGTAATCGCGATACAATGCTCGCATCGTCAGCGTACAGCATTGCCTGACAATGTCTGGGGCTCTTCTTCCTTCCCCTGTCCGTCGGTTTGTTCGGCCCGCGCCTTCCCCCTCTTCTTTTCCTCCTTCTCTTTCTTTCGTTAGAGTTGCACCATGCTGTCCGTGATGACTTTATCAGCGGCGAAGCGCTTCTCCACCACACGCAGCACCGCGGTGAAAAACATGTTGAACAACAATGGAGCGATCATACACCCTTGCCGAAGACCCTGCTCCACGTCGAAAATATCTGAGCACTCGCCATCATCCAGCTGCACGCATGCTCGCATGCCGTCGTGCAATTGGCGGATAACGGCGAGCATTCTAGGTGGCACGCTAAAGCGAGCCAAGACAGTCCACAGGAGGGATTGGTCGACGGAGGCATAGGCTTTGGTGAGGTCGACAAAGCACATGAACAGCGGGGTGTCCTTCTTCCTCGCCAGTTCCTGCAAGCGTCGCACCACGAACATCATGTCCGTGGAACGTTCAGACCTAAAGCCACACTGCTCCTCTGGCAGGATGCCTTCCCGCTCGCGCTAGTCGCTGAGGCGGCGCGCGATGAATTTAAGGAGTACTTTTCCGGCGTGCGCGACAAAGGAGATGCCACGATAATTACCATATTCCCTCCTGTTTTGTGCAGCACCTTAATCGTTGCATCCTTCCATTGCTGCGACCCCTCCCCTCTACACAGCGACAACGATCTCGTAGAAGCTTCCTAGGGTGTCCGGGTCTCCTTCGTCGGCCAGGACCTTCAGGAGTTCAGCCGGGAGACCATCAGGCCCAACCACCTTGCGGTTCGCCATCTCCCGGATCGCGTCTTCCACCTCGTACCTAGACGGGACTTCATCCAGCGGACTGCACGAGGGCCAAACCTTGAGCTCGTTGGTGATAGTCGGGTCGAGGGTCGATGACTTGGTGTTTAGCAGCTTATGGAACCACCTTATCCATCGTTCGCGGATGAGGCCGATGTCGCGCAATAATATACCTTCCTCGTCCCTGATGTACTGCGAATTGAAAGTCCTCTCTCCTTCCACATCCATCCCCTTAAGGTGTGTGTAGAACCCAAACTGATCGCCTTCTTGGGTACGCCTTTCAAGTTGACTGACGTATTCGTCGGAGAACCTCTGCGCTCCGTCCGTCCTCGCACGTCTGAGCTGTTTTGTGGTAACCTTCAAGGCTTTCCGCAGACTTTTGTCGTTTGGGTTAGCACGTAGTTGCGTCCTCGTATCTTCCCTCTCCTGCCAGTTCCTGTGCTTTTACCTCTTCGGGCGTACACCAACCCAGCCGCCCTTGATTGCTGGTATCAGGCGCTAGTTTAGCAGCAGTCGACAGCACGGTCCCCACTACAGCAGTTGCCTTATCATCGACACTACCAATTGTACAAGTCGTGGGGGGACGAGTTTGGTTATCTCCCTTTTGAGATCCGCTCGGAAACCGGGTCTGCCACCAACCGTTGTAGATCAATTGCTCGCTTTCCCCAGCCTGCTTCGGTCCACCTCATTATTTGGTAAATGGGTGGAAGCTTCCACTCGACTTCCAAAACTTCCATTTGGAAGTGAAAACTTCCAAAACTTCGATTTTGACTTCCAAATGGAAGTTATGGAAGTGAAAATGGAAGTTGTGGAAGTCAAAATGGAAGTCGGGTGGAAGCTTCCAAATGGAAGTATCTAACTTCCAAATGGAAGTTGTGGAAGTCCAAACGGAAGTTTTGGAAGTCAAAAAAGAAGGTTTTGAATTGCTGGCGAAGCTTCCATTTTGACTTCCAAAAATTCCATTTGGACTTTCACAACTTCCATTTGGAAGTTATTGGAAGTTAAAACTACCATTTGGAAGTCGAAAACTTCCATTTGGAAGTCGAAAAGAAGTCGAAACTTCCATTTGGAAGTCAAAAACTTCCCTTTGGGGAAGAAAAACCAATCCGTTTGGAAGTCAAAATGGAGGTTTTGGAAGTTGAATGTAGAATGGAATTCGCGTGGTAGGCTCATACCCGACTTCCAATACTTCCATTTTGACTTCCAAACTACCGTTTTCACTTCCAAAAGGAAGTAATTAGGCCAAAGTTCCACATGCATATGGGCCCCGGGGAGTGGATAGAAGCGTCTGCAGACGTAGATGTGAGTTTTCCATGGTAATACAAGGCAAAACATATTTCTTGGGAGTTTAATGGAAGTGGATGGAAGCACGTGGAAGTACATGAAAGCATGCTGAATTTATTCTTGCATATGAGAGTGTATGGAAGCTTCGGCGAACGCTGATAAGAATTTCCGTGTAAGTAGGGGTTACATAAGGAGTGGATGGAAGGGTCTGCGGACGTGCGTGGAAGTTTCCATTGAATTGAAAGTTAAATGGAAGATAAATAAGTAAGCAAGTGTAGCCATTGGAAGTTCAATGGTTGTGCGTGAGAAGTACGTACATATAGGTGGAAGTCGCGCTTGAATATGGGGGGAGTGGTCAGAAGATTCTGCGTACTCAGATGCGGGTTTCATTGAACTTAAATGTAAAATAGAAGTTTTGAAAGCCAAACGAAAGTTGTGGAAGTTGAATGGAAGCGGATGCGAGTAGATGGAAGTAAGTGGAAGTTACGGCTGAGAATAGAAGTGGACAGAAGATTCTACGGACGCCGATGGAAGTTTCCTTGAAGGTAGAAGTCAAATGGAACTTCTAGACGTGAAATGGAAGTGGGTGACAGTAGGTGAAAATATATCAAGGTGTATGGAAGCTTAGTGGAAGCTGGACGAAGCTTCTACCGGGCATGGCAGTGGAAGCTTCCACTTTGCTTCCACTGGCTTCCGCTGTGGAAATTTACACTGGCTTGCACTAGCTTCCAAAATGGAAACTTCCATGGACTAAATGGAAGTTTCCACTCGACTTCCAAATTTCCATTTTGAAGTAAAAAACTTCCACAACTTCCATTTGGAAGTAAAAAACTTCCAAAACTTCCATTTTGACTTTCACAACTTCCATTTCGAAGTAAAAAAAATCCATTTTGACTTTCACAACTTCCATTTGGAATCGAAAAACTTTCATTTGGAAATGAAAAACTTCCATCTGGAAGTCAAAATGGAAGTTTTGGAAGTTTTTTAGCATGGAAGTTGTGAAAGCTTCCACTCATTTACCAAATAATGAGGACCACCGGCCTGCTTTCACCCTACGATTCGGCACAAATCAGCCCAAGAGGCGAATACTGCAGACCACGCGGTTGTGGTGAGATTCATGCCGATCCTCTGGTGGTTTCTGTACTGTCATGTTGCGAAGCAGGCGTCAATCAACTTGTCGAGTAAGGATGTAGTAGTAGCCTACACTGACCCTTCCCAGAGTTGGGAGATTCGAAAGTGTACGACACCCCGCGAGTAGGTGTGGCAAATAACGTATTGAGTAGCGCAAGCCTGTAGTCAGCTGCGTGGAGGCGTAGTCTCTCTCCGTTGTTGTTCAATTCATCGCGCCCGTATTTGCCCATCATCTTACTGCCGGCACATCCGCTCTCTCGCTTGCCGGTGCGAGCATTCGCATCCCCGAGCACAAGTAGGTGATCCTCACTGAGGGCTCCCCGAGACGACGTTGTTTAGTTCGTTCCAAAAGTGATCTTTCTCGCAAACGGGTGCATCCAGTATAGGCGCATAACCGACAACTAAAGAAACACCATTCGACTTGCCCTGGAGCTGAATGCGAACTTTCATCAGTCTGGTTTTATCGCACTCCACCACGAGGCCATCTTTGCCCACTCCTGCCACAATAGACTCTCTGACAGCTAGTCCTACTGTTGCAGCGCCGACAGTGCTTCGAGGAGGATAATACGGCGCGAGACAGCTGTTCTGATCAGTATCACGCGCCGGGTCTATTCGATAGGCAGAGGGCAAGCTTTGGTTAGCATCCTCTGGGCGGATCTTATAGGGGCAGAGAGGATCCTCGGTGTGGGAACGCCTTCGGTCTCGGGTACAGAGCCAGTAACGAGGTTCCGGGACCACCCGGTGTTTACAAAACACCACCACGTGAAGAAAGAAAGTCAAAGCCAAGTGATCTGTGATACCTGTCCTATCGACCCCCAGCCCCTTGGGCCCTGCCTTGCCCGTCGTGCCCGTCATCGTGTCTGTGGTTCTTCGTTGAGTGTTCACGCTGACTGCTTGCATCTACCGCATTGCATCGATCCACGTTCTGCGTGACCCGATCATTACTGCTTGAAGGCACTTCCTCGAACTCCCAAACAACAGGTGAGCCGGTCTCAGAGATCTAACGAGTGCAGGTCCTTTTTAGGGTCTGAGAGCTGTACCCTGCTGTAACATGGCGAACCCAGGGAGATCGAAGTGCATTGCAGGAGATCGAAGTGTCTGCAAAACGATTGCAGGGGACCCGAAGAGTTTTGCAAAATCGGGGAAATGATGCTATCATGCATGTTCATGCGTCACCTCACATTGATCTCGTATATTAGTCATATACACTCTTGTACTCACATTCGTATGCATGTGAAAACCCGCATGTTTTCGTTTCGCCCGCCTGGCATTATGGCCATACTTGCAATGCTGTTATGTGTGCACGCTGCAAGTGGCACTTCGCCTGTTCGTTCTGTATTGCTTTGAAGATATGTGCTCGGTCAATGCATGCAGGCATACTCGTTGCTCGTGCTCCGTCTGCCTGTTGCCCGTGCTCGTTTGCCTGCTCATTGTTCATGTTCACACACATGCACGTTCGTTAATAGATGACTGCATGCTATTGACCACATATCATCTTCAAAAACAAATGCACACGACAGGTGTCGACAGACCACAGGCGCCGTACGTACTGATACACGCATAGTCTCGTATGATGTTCGCCCGGGTTAGGTGACACCGGTAACTAATCATGTAGAACCTATTGCTGTACTGATGCCGTCCAAGAGCGAGGTCATTTATAACACATTTTTTGACGAACACGTAACTCGCTTTCAGGCCAAGCATGGACCAAGAATTTCAAAACACTAACACTATTTTTTTTTTCAGGACAAGTCTGTACACCTGACACGCAGACAATCTCAAACAACACAAGGGCTGTGAACGATGCTGACCGTATGTGAATCTATGTTCAAAATACAGCCAGATACATGTGTCCTTCCCCTTTTTCTGTGCGGTCATACAATGCCCCGAGCGTACACACAGGGTAAAACGTACAGCAGACCGCAGAAAGGAAAGGGAAGGAAATTGGAGAAACATGGACGACCGCCACGCCACCAACAAGGACGACCGTTCCGGTGAAGGAGGCAGTACGCGGGGCGACGAACCATTTCGTAGCAGCAGCGACGGGGGGGCGACAACGACCAGGACCGCGGTGGTAACCGCAGCAAAGCGGTCATCCTCGCGAACGCGCCCACAGCGTAGGAGGGGGGGGCATGGGCGAACCCTACCCATCTAGCAACTACGGCCGTGGTTGCGACCAGGAGCGGGAGGACAGCGGTCCCCGTAGCCGTGGCCACCGCTCTAGCAGCGGGCAGGAGTGGCGCGACAGCAGCGAGCGCCGCAGCCGCCGGGGCCGGGGCAGCGACGGCAAAAAACGCAGCGGCCGCCGTGGCCACAGCCGCGATAGCCAAGAACGCCGCCGTCGTCACCACAGCCGCAACCGCGACAGCAAGGAACGAAGCCGCCACCGCAGTCGCGGCCGCGACCACAAGGAACGCCGACGCAGCCGTAGCCGCGAAAGCAGCGAGCGCCGCAGCCGCCGGGGCCGGGGCAGCGACGGCAAAAAAACGCAGCGGCCACCGTGGCCACAGCCGCGATAGCCAAGAACGCCGTCGTCGTCACCACGGCCGCAACCGCGACAGCAAGGAACGAAGCCGCCACCGTAGTCGCGGCCGCGACCACAAGGAACGCCGTCGCAGCCGTAGCCAGGACAGCAGCCACGGCAGTGCACCCCGGGAGAGCCGCCGCCGCAGCAAGAAGGGGAGGTCAGTACGGAGCCAGCAACAGTCCCCGTCGCCAGAACATCAAAGGGAACGGCCGTCGTCGCTCTCACAACAGAGGCAGCAGCTGCCACAGCAACAGCAGCAGCTGCAGCAGCTGCAGCACCAGCAGCACCAGCAGCACCAGCAACAACAGGTGTCGGCGTAGCCCCTACGCCCGGCACCGGCAACAAGCCTGGCACCACGCCCGATTGGCTACGCAGCGCATCCATGGAGTCTGGGTAACATGAGGGGGGGGGGGGTATTCCTGCGCACACTACTCGCCCGCGCAGGTGCCCCAGGCGCAAACGTTACGCCAGCCTCAGCCCGCACCATCAGCATACGTCGGGCAGCATGGAGCACGATACCAGCACTGCCCCCGTCCTATCCCCTGGATATGGCAGTCGAGCCAAAACGCACAGACACCCCAACCGACGGGGGTAGCACCGCCGCAGACCACAACCCACCTGTGGGCATTGGAACCCAGCAGTTCGAAAGAGGCCCAAAGGGTCGTGAGCAAGATCGTAGGCGACATGGGACTGATAAAAGGCCAAGATGGTTTCGTGGGACTGGTTGCGGCACCGCAGGGCGAGCTCTCATGGAGGAACAATCCAATGCTGTTCGTCGACAAGCTTACTAAGATCAGGTCACAGTTCGAGGGGGCGGCGTGGGCCATGCCCCAAGACCAGTTCTCCACCGATGGGATCAATCCTGCCCGGCCCCGAGCAGATAGGCTGACGCCGTGGAGAGTCGAGTGCTTTGGAAAGCTCATCGCGGACACCCTGGCGACACGCGATCTGATGCGCCCGCACTCTACGGTGGAGGTACCTCTCGTACAAGGGGGGTTTTGCCACATTCCCTTCGAGGAAGTCACGACCAAGGAGTGGTGCCGGATCCTGGTAGCCGAGGTAGCGCATTCAGGGCAGGCGCAGAAGAGGGCTGAGGCGGCACTCACGGAGATAAAGCTTATCCAAGGGGAGTCGTGGATGGCCGCAGCCCGCCGGCTGGTGCTGCATGTTCGCGCGGCAACAGCAGACGAGGCGAGGCCGCACACGTCGGAAGAACTCCACTTTTGGAGGTACGTGTCGGGGAGGAAGGTGGCGGAGCTCTGTGAACGAGCGGTAAATCTATTCTTTACCAGCGCCTCCGATCGCTCCTGATCCAGGTGGGAACTGAGGCTAAGTAATATCTCACTCCGGTACACGTGGACGCCGGTAAACCTCTGAATCCGTACATGGTACACCGCGGAGAAGTCTCTCACGGCATATTCTACGGCTTGATCAATGCACTGCTCACCCGGTGCAGTCGTTACCCCCTAGCCGCGACACCCCTGACGGGACGGAGCCGAGGCAGCGTAGCGGGGCTAGCACAGAGTCAGCGGCTGCCCCTGGGGCAGAACGAGACGAGGGGGTTTCCGTCGAGGGAATAATGGGAGGAAAGATGTAAACCGCGCACCAGGGAACTACCCAAGGCATGGAGGAAGAAGGTAGAGGTGCTCCGGGACAGCGCGTGCGCGGCGCTGGCTGGTAGACGGGGAATTATCCTCTGAGGGCGAGGAGGAAGAGGGGAAGGAGGTGGAGGAGGAAGCTGTCGACGATCACCCAAACGTCGCGTCCTTTTCCAACGTCCGCGCTTCCACCCCGGGTGCACATGGAACCCCGTTTGTAAGCCGCAAAGGTGACAGAAACGATCGCCCGGGCAGTAGGAACCGAGAAACAACGGACCGCAGGGAGGAATGGGACGAACTACCGAGCCCGGATGCCGAAGACAAGGTGATCGACGCCTTGCGCCAGCGAAGGGTCTGCTTTTTTCATGCGAGGGGTTCCGACTGCCCCCACAAGAGTGCCGGTGGAGGAAGGTGCCGCTTCTCGCACGACGAGGACGTCGTGCCGTACGGATTGTACCCCCGCAAGACCACTCCGACGCAAGCTCTGCAGCTAGAGCCTGGTATGTTTACGGCACTCGAAATGCTGAGCGCGCACACGGCCGAGGAGGGCGGGGCCGCCGCAGGCGCCTCGCGTGTCTTGCGGGCCGGAAGACGCGCCCCAGGAGGTTCTCTCCTGGGGAACAGCAACCAAAGTGAGCAACAAACGCGGGGTCGGGAGGAAGAGGAGGAGAGACGCAGCACCTACGACGCCGCTTCGACAAAGGGCGGGGGGGGCGCTAACAACGACGAGGTCGTCCCGGCGCAGCAGTACAGCAACTTCGCGTTGAACGCTCTAGATGTGGACACCCCAAGCAGCGTGGCGGCCGTGGGAGCGGAGGCTAAGCAGGTGTGGGTGCGCGCATTCGTGTGGCACCACACCAGAACCAGTTGCCGCATTCCTGTGGAGGTGCTGGTCGACACGGAGGCAGGGGGTGGAAATTACTCTTCCGCGGCATTCGTACGCTCCGTCGAACGCAGTGGAAGGGGGGGGCAATCGATGATGAGTCCGAGGGGACAGGGGTGGTTGAGGGCAGCCAACCCCACGAACAGCGCAGTCCCGCCAATGAAAATTTCCGGATCGTGCGAGCTCCCGCTGGTGTTCAGCCCGGAGGACAGGGTGCGCAAGGTACTGGTGCGGGTGGTGGAGGATCTCCCGTACGGCCTTATCATAGGAGCAGCGTTCCTGAGAAAGAATGGCAGCACTATCAGCTTCGCGGCCGGGGGAGGTTTCAAACCGGCACCAGAGTCACCTTGGGTGCCCTTCATCTCGTCAACAGGAGGAGCCTCCTCGTCAAAGGTGGCGGAGCGGAAGCCGGTGAGCTGGCATGCGTCTGTCCAACCGAGCAGAGCAGAAGTGGAGCCAGTGGCGACCAGGAACACGGCAACGTGGGAGCAATTTTGCGCCGTCAAGCCACCCTGTGGAGAGGGAGAGCCGGCGGAAAAAACCGAGCCGCTCACACAACTCAGCGAGGGCTCAGCGGCTTGGGAGGACGATGGCACCCTACAGTGGGAACTACGTCCAGCCCGACATACGGTGGTACCGGGTTTCGTCAGCGCGCAGGTGGACGCTTATGCTAAGGGAGTCCAACCCAAAGACAGGCAGCTGGTGGTAGTTGAACCGAAGGCTTCATACGACATGGAGACGGGGGAAGAGTTGGGGATCGCGCGCGGGGCGCAGTAGTGGCACCCCGGAACGCCGCTCCAGTGCAAGGTGGTGAACCGTTCAAAAGTACCCTTAGCACTGAAGCAGGGCGGGGTCGTTGCTCGGATTTACGCCCTCAATACGAGGGACAAGGAACGTATGCGGATGCTATTAGACCCCGTCGTGCAGGCAGACGACACATCGGAGATGAAGGCACAGTCAGTATTGGCGGCGCCGGAGGAACGCGCGGGTGAGGGGGCGGACGCCGACGGGGTGGACTTGTCGTTGGCCAACAACGCTCAGACGAGTGCCCCAGTGAAGGAAGCCCTGATTCGAGCGTTGGAGAAGTACCGCCATGTGTTCCCGGTGAACCCGAAGATTGTCCCGGCCTGCAATCGAGCTAAGTTGCAGCTTCCGCTGACTGACAACAGTTGCACGCCCCACGCAGCAAACAGCGACGGTATTCACCGGAGGAAACGGCCATGATCCAGAGCGAGGAGGCGAAGCAACAGAAAGCAGGGACGATTCGCCGGTCGCAGTCAGCGTGGGCAGCAAACTGCGTCGTTGTGGCAAAAAAGGATGGCACGGCGAGGGTCTGCCAGGATTATCGAGGGCTGAAAGCGTTGCTGGAGTCCAATAGCGGAGGGCTGGGAGATATCGCAAGCATCTTCGACAACATGAGGGGCGCCACGTGCTTCACGTCCATTGATCTAGCGTCAGGTTTCACCCAGTTGGAAATTGCCGAGGAAGACAAGCACAAGACCGCATTTCGTGACGCCCACGGGGAGCTGTGGGAATTCAACCGGTGCGGTTTTGGGCTGAGACCCTTCCTTCCGACTTTGCGGCCTACGTGGGGGAGGCTCTGGGTCCGCTAAAAGGAAAAGACGCACAGAACTGGCTTGACGACATCATCATCCACACCAAACACGTCGAGGGACATGTGGGCCTGGTGGAGAAGGTGCTGGCGCGGCTCCAGCAATTTGGGTTGTCGGTGAACCTGGCCAAATCGACTTGGTGCGCTCCGCAGCAGGAGTTCGTCGGCATGGTTGTCAGCAGACTGGGCGTACAACCGTCAAAAACGAAGATAGAAGCGGAGGCCAGACTCTCTCGTGCTAACACTGTGGAGGAGGTCAGGTCACTTTTGGGCATGGGCAGCTACCTCAGGAAGTTTGTGCCCGGATACAGCTCGATCGTGGCGCCTATCTCGGACCTGCTCCGGGACAAGCGGTTCGCGTCAAAAAAGGCAAGGAGGCTCCGGGTGCCGTGGGGGGTGGAGCAGGACAAGGCCCTGAAGGCGCTGATCGAGCTCCTCACATCGCCATTGATTTTGGCGTTGCCCAATTGGGAGGCCACGTTTCAACTGCATACGGACGCCAGCGAGCTGGGTGCGGGAGCGGCGCTTACGCAGGATACCAGGGGAGAGGAACGTGTCATTGGATACGCGAGCCACCGGTGGTCAAGGGTGGATGCCAAACGGTCCGCAACCGAACGAGAGGTGATGGCAGTGTTGTGGGCCATCCAGCATTTCAGACCGTATTTGTGGGGAAGGAGATTCGTTCTGTTCACCGACTGCTCCGCGCTCACGTGGCTGTTCAAGAGCCAGGCCCTCTCGTCGAAACTCCACCAGTGGGCGCTCAGATTGATGGAGCATGACATCGACCTCCAGTGGCGACCGGGGCAAACCACCAGCTGCCGGACGCCCTCTCGAGGCTACCGCCGAACGACGCGCCGCGCATGGACATCGATGACTCATTCCCACACGATCCCTCCACGAGGACCACGTACCGGGGCCCCAAGGGACCGGTGCTCGACGGCGTACTGCTCAGCAAACTGGGGGCAGATGAGGTGAACAAGCCAACGGGGAAAAACGCGGCGGTTGCGGCAAGCGTAATTTTTACCCCAGGCAGAGCCGTCGACGCAGACA
Source organism: Macrocystis pyrifera (assembly GCA_031763025.1). NCBI lineage: Eukaryota > Phaeophyceae > Laminariales > Laminariaceae > Macrocystis > Macrocystis pyrifera. The sequence continues at coordinate 1,688,665 of JASSKH010000009.1, read as the reverse complement.
CTGAGAGAGCCGCCACAACGTCCGCAGCCGAGGAGCATCCAGTCGCCGTGGTGCTCTGCTGCGGGGGGGGAGGTGGTCTCATGGCGGCGAAGGAAATGGTCGCAGTCAAGGGTGCCACCGACCACGACTGGAGAGCGCTCGAGTGTGTTAGGGAGAACGGGGTGGACCAAGGAGTTCGACTGGTGAGAGCGGAACCACGGGGGGAAGATTGCAAAAGGCTCTTGAACGACCTGAGCCCGAGCGTCGTGATGGGAGATGCATCCTGAAAGTCAGGCCAGCGGGGGCCCGGTGGAGCAGCAACCTTGGCAACGAATATCGTGAGGGCCTTCATCGATTCGACGGCCAGGGTTCTCCTGCTGGAATGCTACCCGAATCTACTTCGATCGACGGAGTGGGGGCAGGTAGTGCTGCCTGCGTTGAAGGAAGCGGCGTGTACGGTGGAGACAGTCCAAATGGCGGCGGACATCGTGGGGGTTCCGTCGGGGAAGAGGAAGGCGTTCGCTGTCGGCGTGAGGAGCGGGAGGCCCGAAAGAGAAGGTGAGAGGCTAAGGGAGTGGAGGAGGGATATAGAAAGGCGCGACTCAGGGTGCACATCTCTAGGTAGGTTCTTGGGGAGGAGGGGAACCTACTTCCTCAAGCGAGGCGTGGAAGAGAGGGGGGTCTTTTCTTTTGACGATCCAATCATTTCCATCACTCGAACGCACATCATGGGCGAAAAACCCCCCGAAGGAACGTACAAACCGCACCCCTCGGACGCAAGCGATATCGACCAAGCAGACAAGCTGACTTTTGCGGTATACAAGATACTCGCCAACGGACGAGCGGACTACCGAGTGCCCCCAACCGTCAGCAGGGGAGCAGTGGCCGCGATATTGGCGGACTTTTCATTGCCACCTATAGCGAGAGAGGCCTTGTCGGGGTTGTGGGCAAAGGGGTTGTTGATAGACAAAGCCAGGGGGGGACAGCTCCACGGAACTAAATCGCTGGAAGGCTTGCAGGCGCTCTTCGAGGAGGACCTAGCCGAGGTAACGCCGGCGGTCACGAGGTCCAGAGCGGGCGTAGCGGGAGGAAAGTCAACAGAGCAGCATGCGCAGGTGCCAAGGCCGCTTGTTACACAGTCGACCCCGTCAGCACTGCCGTCGTCATCGCACGTACAACCCACACTGTCGTCACAGTCCAGAGCACAGCCCCAGCCGAGGCGGTGAGCACTGAGAGCGGAATACTCGGAATACCCGGGACCCCTTCCTTCCATGGTCGACCAGGTAGCGGAAGTGCTGCGTGATAAACCACGACTGGTGCAACGGCAACGGGAGGACGCGCGACTTGGCCTCATTTGGGGCAGATTGCGAGGAAGAGGTGACAGGCAGTCACCGGAAGGGACGGTGAAGTACTTTCTCGACGACAACGACTTATTGTGGAGCGCGCCTCGGGGGGAGGCACCGAAGTTGGCCATTCCGAGAGCATTAGTGCCAGGGGTGCTGGCACTCGTGCACAGTACCTACGGCCACCCGGGGGTTGCGCGGGCCCTTCTGCTGATTAAGGGCAAGTACGGGTGGCCGACAGTAGCCCAGGACGTCAGGGAGTACGTACTGTCGTGCGGTTGCAGGAGGAGAAAAAGGGCCCCGAGCCAACGCGTGGCCATGATGCCTGCCCGGTTATTGTGGCCTTGGGAAGTGCTTGAGATGGACCTCCAGGACATGAAGCAGGTATCCAGCGCAGGGAATAGGTACCTGCTGGTAGTGGTGGATCGGGCCAGCCGGTTCCTGTTTGCGTACCCGCTGGAATCTAAGGATTCGGTGGGAGTAGCGAGGAAACTCCTGGAGCTGTTACTCACGTTTGGCGTGCCGCTGTCGATTAGGAGCGATGCCGGGGGGGAGTTCACCGCTAAGGTAGTCGCCCACCTGCGCCAGTGGCTGAGGGTGGAGCTGGATCATGGTCCTGCTGACCACCCTCGTAGTCAAGGAGCCGGGAAAGGATGGGGGGGGTGGCTTCAGGAGGTCTTGGCGGAGCTCTGCAAATCTTGGCCGGCAAGGTGGGACGAATATGTAAGCGCGGCTTGCTGGATTCAAAGGACTACGCCGGACCCGCGTCTCCCGTCAGGTGGGACGCCCTTCAAGATTCTGTTTGGTCGTGATGCGCGCACAAACTTGGATGCTCTTACTCCTGCGCTGGACGGTGAAAATTTCCGCACTGGGCTCGACAATTTCGTGGCGGAGAGACACCAGACGTTCATGGAACTGCGGGCAATATTGAAGAAGCGTCAGGAGGACAAGAACAAGCGACGCGTACGCCACAATGCGGCCATTAGGCGACACTCTCCAGGCGAAGGGGCATGAGTGGGAGACCTGATGCTGGTAAAGGAGACAGACAGCAAGATGGCGCGGGAGGACACTCACGTCAAACTAGCACATGAACACTGGACGGGGCCGTAGCGGGTGACGGCCATTGCACAGCCGGGTATCAGCTACCAGGCGACAATGAGCGGCCGCCGGACCCGGAGGAGAACGGTTTCGGTTGCCAACATTAAGGAATTTCACGTGCGGCCGGAGCATCTGCGCCATGCCTTCGAGGACGAATTCGCGCATCTGGCATGGGGCGCGGGCTTGGGGTTGGCAGACACCTCGACGGTGGCGGTGCCGCTCTATACCCTGACGGACCGGCGAGCCATGGAGAGCACGGGGACCGGGTAGAAGTGGCAGTACCGAGGCCGATACCAAAGTGGGGTGGAGTCAGAGTGGCTACCTGAACAGGAAGTAAGGGACAGCTTCACCCCTCTGCAACTCGACGTCTTCCATGCCCTCTGGGAAGTGTACAAGAGAAAGGACTGCCGCCCCCGGCCGCCGGAACCACTACCGAAGGAAGAGCGTGACCAGGGGCTGCGAACGAGAGCGCTGCAGGACTTTCCGACGGGTACACAGGTCAGGCGGTCGTTTGCTGGAGCTGATGGCGTGAGTCGAGCGGCGGTAGGAAAGGTGTACGACTTTAGGGAGCCGTATTGGCGAGTGAGATACCCTGTCGGAGATTAGGAGGAGCTTAACCGCAGCGAAGTGACTCGCGGGGTCGAGGAGCACCGGAGCGCCGCGGGCCAGAGATGACCCCCGTCAGCAACAGGCGGGGAACGGAAGCGGTGAGCCGATTAGCATGGGGGGAGAGAAGAAGCATTCGGCTGCTGGGGGGGCCCGTTTTGCTCCGGCGCATGCTGCGTCGGGCAGGGGGGGTGTTGCAGCGCCGGCAGTGCTTCGAGGAGGATAATACGGCGCGAGACAGCTGTTCTGATCAGTATCACGCGTCGGGTCTATTCAACAGGCAGAGGGCAAGCTTTGGTTAGCATCCTCTGGGCGGATCTTATAAGGGCAGGGAGGATCCCCGGTGTGGGAACGCCTTCGGTCTCGGGTACAGAGCCAGTAACGAGGTTCCGGGACCACCCGGTGTTTACAAAACACCACCACGTGAAGAAAGAAAGTCAAAGCCAAGTGAGTTGTGATACCTGTCCTATCGACCCCCAGCCCCTTGGGCCCTGCCTTGCCCGTCGTACCCGTCATCGTGTCTGTGGTTCTTCGTTGAGTGTTCACGCTGACTGCTTGCATCTACCGCATTGCATCGATCCACGTTCTGCGTGACCCGATCATTACTGCTTGACGGCACTTCCTCGAACTCCCAAACAACAGGTGAGCCGGCCTCAGAGATCTAACGAGTGCAGGTCCTTTTTAGGGTCTGAGAGCTGTACCTTGCTGTAACACTACACCATGGGTGCCCTTCCTCTCATATTTGCTGCTGTCTGCCCCAGAGCAAAAAATCGTGTATCCAGGTGCTGTGAACGTGCTATGCCCGTCTCGCTAGTCTCTTGAGACCTACGATCCCGCACCCTATTTCCTGGCATACCTTCATGATGACCTCGCTGTGACCGATGCCGTTCTTGCCGTTGATGGCGAGTGTGTGAACGTTGAATGTACTCACGACGAGTTCCCCAGCTCTGAACCCAGCCCTCGCATCTGAGCGTAGCTTCCGAGCTTTTCTGCGACTTTTCCGACCTTGCCTCCGCTTCTTCCGTGCCGCGTTTTTTTTCTCTTCTACTCTCTGCGCTTTACCAGGCGGTAGATTTCTTCCATTCCGTGCTGTTTTGCCCGGCCCGGTTCGTGCCGAGGTTCCGACGTGCTGGGGGCAGCAATCCCAATGCGCCCTCAACGCCCATCACCTCCTAGATGACGCCGAATGGGGTGCCTACTCACGTGGGTCCTAGCCTCTCTTCTCAGTTCGCTACTTTCCACGCTTCCGCAACGGCGATACGATACGGCTACCGCAGGCAATACTACCGCGTGGAAAAATTCCGAGAGGAAAAATTCCGTCATGTCGCTGGCTATTACCGCCGGCTCGACCATGCTCGAACGCTAGTTAGACGCACAAGGTCAAGGCCGCACTCCTCTGGGAGCTCTAGCACGCGTTGGGGAAGCCGCAGGCCGGAGCTCCACCCCGGCCGGGGACCAGTCGCTAATATATATGCATATACAAAACGAGGTACAGCTATGCGGTCTTCTCGGTTTCTGTGGCGACTTGAACAGCGTACGGCATGTCACTGATACGTACGTACGCCGACCCCACTTCTACTTTTGTCTGTGGTGTAGATGTGCTCCAGTTATCACGTGTATTATTCTTTGCCTATTTATTTATTTATTTTTCCGAGGTATTCTTCAGGGGTTGGCCGAAGAAGTCCGCCAGGACCTGCAACGGTCTAGCGACGGTCACACGAGCATCGAGCCTCGGGCTGGATAGAGGGGAAACCTTGCGCGGTCTGGCTAGTGGCCTGCTCACTTTATGGACCGCGTGGGGTGGTGGGCGTGCTTTTTCTTCTTAGCCCCGACGCCAAGGAGTTCATCCCTGAGGCGAGGCGAGTACATCACCACAGCAGAGAGCGTCACAAGGGCAACCGGGGGAGTGGAGACGCTGGCCACAGCGTGGGTACGCATGCACGATAGGAAGAAGGGGAGTGTCGGCGTTGGCTGGGACGGCTGCACCCAGCCAACGGAAACCAAGGCGCGTACCGGGCTACACGGAGAGCCACAGTCGTCATAGAGAAAAATAAAAATAGACAACGACAAAGGAGGCGGGAACGAGCCTAACGTCGTCTGGCAAAAAATGCAGCACGTGAGGCTCCTAAGAGACAAAAGAAGGAGGCACTTGTGGCGGTAGCGACCTACACTGTGCGCACCCTGGCTGTATAAGGCAACAACGGGTACCGACATGACGAGCGTGTACTGGAGAAGAGCCAGCAGCTCGGCTATGACTTCATTGGCCTCCAGGAAACTCGAAGGTCCGGCAGCACGACGTTCCGTGCGGCATGGTACCGCGCTTTTTATTCAAGATCAGGAAAAAAGAGCTGCCGGGCAAGGGCTGTACGGAGGTCTAGCTGTCAAGGAATCGTTGTGCAGTAAGTCTGTGTACACACACCAGTTTATTGACGAATGGCTTATTTCTATGGGCTTTGAGTTGGCTGGTAAATGCGAGGCAGTTAATTTCGTCGTCGCGTATGCTCCAACTGATTGTACCAACGATGCCGAACTGAAACGTATTTCCTGGCAGAAACTGGAGGACTTGGTGGAACAGATTCGGACGAAAGAGGGCCTTTTTGCACTGATGGATGACAACGCGCGAAGGGGGCAGAGGATAGACGTGTGCGGTGATGATGAAAGTAGAGCGCTTGGAGCATGCATATCGACGTGATGGTCGCAACGATACTGGCAAACGACTTCCGTCGTTCGCCACCAATTGCAATTAGCTCTCACCAACTCGTTTTTCAGTACGCGCAAGGGTGGAACATCACATACACACGACGGCACCAGCCCGAAAGACCGTAGGCGGATGGATTACGTCCTACCCCGTCAAGCTCATCGGCCTAGAGTACATGCTGTTAAAGTCGTCTTACAGCCTCCGCCCCCAGCTAAGGCCGACTCAGACTACATCTTGTTTACCATAAAAGTCCGATTCGGTGGTCACTTTGCACCCAACAGACAAACACGAAAACCCCCAGAACAGACAAACACGAAAACCCCCAGAACACCGAGAGTTCAACAGGCAGCTGTTTATGTTCGATGAAAAGTGTCGTCAACAAGTAGTTGCGAGGGTCGTTTCACTCTCAACCAGCTTATCCAGAACCACCTGCGTCCCTTACCCTTACCACTACCGTGCGGGCCCCGCTTCACACTTATCCCAGTACCGTAATACGTCTGGCATGGTAAAGTCTTTCATCACGTCTATTATTGATGCGGTCGAAAAACTGGTACCACCCTCTCCACGTCACCACCGCAGACATGGATGGTGTGAGTCTGCCGAAACCTTGGCCGCATTCATATGTGCATGGACAGCGAGGGAGAACGCACGACAGTTTTTTCCGTACCCACCCCCGGGATAGAACCGCGTGGAAGACACAGAGATCTGCGTGTGCGAACCTGCAGGATGAGGTGATTGCCGCAGGACTGCACGCGTACTTCGAAGCGCACCTCGCCGAAACCGAACGACTTCTAGCGAACAATGATCAGAGGGAGTTTATATGCACCTGAAAAGTACGGTGGGCTAGAAGGTGCACCTCGTTGGGGACTGCTCGTTTCACGGGCCTAGAGCAAGCACGAGGTCTCGACCACCACCGTAGCTAGCCGGTTGGCGGCAAAAATCTACGTATATGTATCTGCACGGTATTCCCTCTACCACTCTCGCTGCTGCGGTATCTTTTGCGATAAGGTTTTATCATCTTACAATAGTACCACAACTGCACAGAAACTTGTTTTGTTGTATATCCTTCGAATTGTCATGTTATTATTATTCTCTCCGACGTCGGGGGGGGGGAGTCTCCTGGCGTGGTACGAGAGCCGCGGCACCGGCCGCTGACTCTCGTTGCCTTATCGTACTGCCAGTACCCAGGAGTTCCCCCCCCCCCCCCAGCCGACTGGCCGGGGCTCTAACAAACGCAGTCTCGGACGACCGAGACCCCCAATGGTAGAAAACCATTGACATACCCCGCTCTCCTGGTGAGAGCCCCGAATCGCTACCAGTTAATCGCAGACAATAATACAAGTATAATACGGTGTGGCCAACACCCTGTGGCCGCTCCGTTCCACCCACCTTCGAAAGAATAAAGGGGCGGGTGGGCGGGAGAAACCACAACAGTAGACCTAGCCTCTAGGCCTATCAATCGGCAGCGAGCAGTGCCGTGCTCTGCTTGTGCACCTATCACGAGAAGCTAGGCGGGGGCGCGGGACGAGTGTGGCCGTTCTTCTCTTCTCTCTGCCTCTGGGCAACTTCAGCTATTAGTTTCCGTCGGTAGAGCCCATGACTATAAATGATTAATTCCGTCGGTTGTGAACAAAACATGCATCTCTCGTGAACGTAGAGATACTCCGCTTTGTTGTATATCCTTCGAATTGTCATGTTATTATTATTCTCTCCGACGTCGGGGGGGGGGAGTCTCCTGGCGTGGTACGAGAGCCGCGGCACCGGCCGCTGACTCTCGTTGCCTTATCGTACTGCCAGTACCCAGGAGTTCCCCCCCCCCCCCCCCCAGCCGACTGGCCGGGGCTCTAACAAACGCAGTCTCGGACGACCGAGACCCCCAATGGTAGAAAACCATTGACATACCCCCATACCGCGGTCGCGTCGATACTACGGTGTTCGGCCCCAGACAGTACCCTGACCTGGCTGCCTCTGCCTTATGTTATCCGTCTCTGCTAGTTTACGAGATACGATACCCGCGTCCTCTGGGTTATTGCGGGTGTACGTCTTGGAAGACTCTGGGGACTTCCATCTACCTTCTCTCTGAATCACCCTCTGCGGTACTTCCCCCCCCGCCGCTAGAGTAGTGGTTGCGCCGATACGCAATGAGTGGAGGCCGACTTCGCTGGGATCGTCTCCTGCTTCGGCTACCACTTCGCGGAGTGCCCCGAGGGCCTCCGTGTACCCCCCACACTCTGACCTCATTACCGTACCGATACGACGACAGGGGGGCGCTTTCCGGCAACGTCGGATATCCCGACAACAACTCCACCATAAGAGCGACGGCACCGCCGCCTGCTCCTACCCCGGAACGCGCCCCGAAGGCGTCGTCCCGTGTGCGCACGATCACCGATCCTTGCTGAGCCTGGTCGCCTTTATGGCCTCGAAATAGAACCTCGATGCTGGTAGCCTGATGCCACTGCACCGAGTTCAACCGCCGTCCCCCCGCGAACAACGCTATGTCCCCCCTCGTCAAGCAATGCACGGGGTGTACTACTCCGGACGAGGAGGCGAATATTTCGTCAGACCACGCCATGAAAAAATAGCCCAACGCTAGCGACAGCCAAAGCACTCGGCCGCCCGGGCCCCACGACAGGGCCAGGCCCTGTCCTTCCGACAACGTGACCCACGATATAGGGCGCCGAATTCTTTTCGGGGTACCGGCGACAACGTGCGACCGTGACACCCCTTTCAAAGCGCGTTTAACAAGCGGCGACGACGTGGGCAACTCCATCTGCACATTCACGCGGTGAAAGTGCAACACAGCTGATAATTTACTGGCTATAGTACCGGCTTGATTGCCCTCCGACGCGCACCACGCTACGAGAAACCACAACAGTAGACCTAGCCTCTAGGCCTATCAATCGGCAGCGAGCAGTGCCGTGCTCTGCTTGTGCACCTATCACGAAAAGCTAGGCGGGGGCGCGGGACGAGTGTGGCCGTTCTTCTCTTCTCTCTGCCTCTGGGCAACTTCAGCTATTAGTTTCCGTCGGTAGAGCCCATGACTATAAATGATTAATTCCGTCGGTTGTGAACAAAACATGCATCTCTCGTGAACGTAGAGATACTCCGCATATCTGTCTATAATTCCAAGTGGTCTCCCCCAATTGTCCCCCGAACTGGAGTGCATTCATGTTCGCGTTTGTCTTCCAGCAGTAGCTCCTCCTCCTGGAAATTTCGAGGCCACAACCTCCTCGTTAGCTCGCGCCCAGCGATGTCTTTGGGTAGCCGCCCGTTGTCCACAAGCGGCGTACGAAGCAGAGTCTGCCATGCCCCTATACCGACCATCGGATACCGTTGGTGCGCGTGGGTTGCGTAGTGGCTTGATCAGGCGTATTTTCAGACATCACGAATGTCTCGAATCGTGATTTTGTTTTTTTTTAGGGAAAAGCTAAAATAGTTGGAGTCGTGAATCGTGATTTTGTTTGTCGTGATTCACCACAAAACAATCACGATTCACGACAAAAATCTCACGAATCGTGTTTTTTTTTGTTCGTTAGGAGTGGCCCTTAGTAGGAAGTTCCGAGCTACCGAAGGGTTAGCGGAACACCCCCCCTTGGTGTTTGGAGTTGAGGCCGCACTGTGGTCCACGGCGGCCAGAAAAGCGGGGAAGTGGTACCGGGAGGTCCTCGAGGATGAGGCACAGCTGACTAGGCAGCGCCGGGAATCCGCCGTGGGTCGTGCCCAAGGAAATAGGGGGAAAGGGGGCAACAAGAGGAGTGTAAGGAAACCCGACCAAGGGAATGCAGGGAGGGGGGGCAACAGAAGGAGTAGAAGGGAAAGCGCGGTGGACGAAAGTAGGAAGGATATGGCAGACAGCGTAGCAAGGCACCAGGCCGACTATTGAGTAGAACATGTCGATGCTACTCATTCATGTCCCCAACTGGTACAGCCGGTTCGAACGTGGTCTTCCTTTGTCTTCTTTTTTCTATCTTTTTCCCGCTTGATCCTCGTATGATTTTCATTATATTACTACTATTTATAGTACATCTTTCTTTCTTCTTGTCCTTACGAAAGGAGTCGTGTGACGTGGGTGGACGACGAGCAGCCTGGTTTGCTTGTTTCGTATTGTCTGACACATCCTCTCCGGGGGCTCGGCATTGTTGACGAACTTAGGACGGAGATGGTAGACAGGGTCCGTAGCAAGGTACCAGACAGCCAAGTAGGGAGAACCTGGCTATATTACTCGTACAACAAACTGCTGCCGCTATCTGGAGGATGCTTTCATATCACACTTCGGTTCCCCTGTTACTTCCCTCTGTATGTATTAATAGCATGTACAGCAGTAGTGGTGCTGTTTCTTTCGCTTGTTCTTGTCAAGTGCCTGCCACATCTCCTGAGGGGAGGCACGACATTTTTATTTTTTGTTTCATTTTCCTTTTTCTCTTCGATGCGTTTCTTTTCTTTCTGTTTGGTTGTTTTTTGTGTTTGTGTTTGTTTCCCTTTGTTAATCTCTCTTTCATATAACCTGTAGGTCGTGCCTGTCGTATCCAGTATGATGAACATGTCATTGTTGTCTACTCTGCTTGCTACTGCGTAACAATGGTGTGTGTTCTTCACATTAAGCCGTTCTTTCTCCCCGTCGACATCCAGCACAACCAGTGTCCGTTCCGATTCTCCAATCCTATAATTGCGAAAAACAAGTTCTGTGGTCACAAAACTACGCCACAGATGGTGTGTGTGTTCTCCACCTTAAACCGTTCTTTCTACCGTCGACATCTCCTTGCCGATTCTTCAATCCTAGAGAGATACAAGTTCTGTGGTCACAAAACTACGCCACAGAGATAATACATTGTTACGTATGAAGGAAGCACAGAGCACAACTGCAGTAGTGGACAATGCGATGCCATGTCATCATACTGGATATGAAAGGCACGGTATACATATTCTATGAAAGAGAGAAAACGAAAGAAAACCAAGAAAACTAATAGAAATAGAAAGAGGAAAAAAAAAAATAAGAGAAAAAAGTCGTGTCTCCCCGCAGCGGATGTGGCAGGCACTTGAAAAAAGAACGTGCTAAAGAGAAAACACCACTACTACTGTACTTATAAACAGAATGAGACTAAGAAGCAAGGGAAAATAACTGGCAATCCGAAGAACGAAGCACCCTCCAGGCAGCCGCAGCAGTTTGTGGTACGAGTAGCATAGCCAGGTTCTGCCTACTATTAATCCGTCTGGGACCTTGCTACCCTGCCTGCCGTCTCCGTCCTGAGTTCGTCAACTATATGCCCCGCCCCTCGGCGTCAGACAATACGAAACAAGCCAAGCAGGCTCGTCATCCATCTACGCCACACGACTCCTTTCTTGAGGATTATCAATAGAAGAAAGGACGAGAAGTAAAATAAAAATCACAGAGGATCAAGCGCCAAATAGAAAGAAAAAATAAGACAAAGGAAGACCACGTTCGAACCATCTGCACCAGCTGGCGGCACGAGTAGCATAGGCATGTTCTACTTCCTAGTCGGCCTGGTGCCTTGCTACCCCTCCTGCCATCTCCTTCCTACTGTCGTCCACCGCGGTTTCCCTTCTACTCCTTCTGTTCCACCCCCTCCCCGCATTCCCTTGGCCAGGTTTCCTTCCACTCCTCCTGTTCCCCCCCCTCCCCCAATTCCCTTGACCACCACCCACGGCGGATGCGCGGCGCTGTCTATCCAGCTGTGCCTCATCCTCGTGCCACCTCACCATGAACCGTTCGGCTGCTTCGAGGACCCCCCGGTACCAATTCCCCGCCTTTTTGGCCGCAGTGGACCACAGTGCGGTCTCAACTCTAAAACACTACAGGGGCGAGTTCCGTTGACCCTTCGGTGGCTCGAAACTCCCTACTAAATAAGGTCTTCGACTATGCGTCTATGCCAAGTCTTCAACTGTCCGCCAGGTCTCGGATTCCCCCCACCAGCCATCCTCCCGAACATTACCCGGCTGGGTAATCGCTCCTCTTGATTAGTCGTGCCACGGCCCCCGCAAAGAAGAGCCGCCGTTTACGGGTGGTCGTTTCGATGCTCTCGCAGCGTGTCATCTTGAGGGCCTTCGCGTACGAGAGGGTGGCATGGTCAGTACGAAGTCGGAACTGGAAGCTAATGGCTCGCAACAGGACTTGGTGGTGAGCCGTTCGAAGCTTGGCAAAGTGTTCCGCTCTGAGGGTCCACGTCACACACTCGTACAGCAGGGTCTCAATCACCTCGGCCTTCAGCGTTCGGACTATCAGGCTAAGGGGGGCAATCGTCCTATCATACAACTCCGGGCCGAACCGTTTGAGGCATGCCCGCATGAGGCAGATCCGTCTGTCGATTTCGAGCGAGAGATCAGCGTTTTCGTGGATAATGATGCCTGGGTATTAGAACTGGACCGTCTGTTTATACCTCTGCCCTGCCGCTTCGATGACGAGTGGTGGTGCAAGGGTTTTGCCTGGTCTGGTGTTCGTAGAAGCATTGTCTCTGTCTTCCTTTCCGATATCGTGAGGCCTGCTGCTTCGAAGACAGTCACGATGATTGTCATCATTTTCGCGAGCCCTTCAGCCGACTTCGAGACAATTGCTGCGTCATCGGCGTACAACCTGCCCCATGCAGCTCTTCGCACGCACGCCAACGGCTCCTCCTGCTCCTCTGTTCCGACTACTCCAGCATCACCGAATAGAACCGAATTCGTTACGGTGGCTTCGTCTATGGTTCAAGCGTGCTATTAATAGTACGACGTGTAGCGCAGCAGCGAAGAACACATTAAATAAGTAACGGTGATAGCACGCAGTCTTGCCGCCCCTGCGTGACATCAAACCACATTCCGAGTGCTCGCTGCCATCCGTACGCACGCCAGCCCGCATGCCGTCGTGGAAATTGCGGATAACTGCCAGCATCTTGGTTGGCACACCGAAGCGTGTGAGCACCTCCCACAGCAGCTAGCTCTCGGTCGACAGAGTTGTACGCTCTCTGCAGTTCGATAAAGCACACGTGTGCAGGGGGGTTTTCCTTTGTCGTCCGAGCTCTTTCTTGCAACCGGCGCACGACGAACAACATGTCGATCGTTGATCGTGCAGGGCGGAAGCCGCACTGTTCCTCGGGAGTAATCCCTCGGTCTCGCAGTAGTTGCTGAGGCTGGACGCAACGATTTTCAACAAAACTTCGCCTGCGTGGGCAACAAGCGAGATCCCTCTGTAGTTGTTGCAATCAGTTCGGTCCTGCTTATTGTAAAGGACCTTGACTGATGATTGCATCTCGCCATTGCTGGGGGACTTCTCCTGCTACCCAAACATTGGCGAGGATGCATGTATAGTGTATGTAGTGGTGCTGTTTCTTTCATTCCCTCTTTTTTAAAGTGTCTGCTACATCTCCTGAGGGAGGCACACGACATAATTTTGTTGTATCTTTTATTTCCTTTTTCTCTTTGATTTATTTATTTCTTTTGCTGTGTTCCTGTGTTTTTGTAGTTTTTGTTTCCTTTTGTTGTCTCTAATTTATAGAATATGTATGTCGTGCCTGTCGTATCCAGTATGATGACATGGCCTTGCGTTGTTTACTCTGCTTATGCTTACTGCATAGCAATGTAGTTTCTCTGTGGCGTAGTTTTGTGACCACATAATATCTTGTAACTCTCTACGATTGAAGAATTGGCACGGACACTGGTTGCTGGATGTCTGGATGTCGACGGGTTGAAAGAACGGTTTAATGTGAAGAACACAAACACAATCCAGAGCTCCAGAGAGGTATTATACTATTAATAATTATTATTGGAGCCTGTCCTGCGACCACGGACTGCTTCGTGTTGTGGCGATGGGCTGCGGTGGGTTAATGTGACAACAACTGTTAACAAACAATACCAAAACAACAAGATGTCGGTCCCCCGTGAATAAAAAGTGGGATGAGCGTATATATGCGTACGACACCAGTATCTACTGAGTATCGAATACGCATGTGCCAAAGCAGAGCCAAAGCAAAGCTAATACGGGGGTCTATAGTTAACAGGACCTATGGCATAAATAAAAACCTATATATTTACCTTTTTTTACTAACAATATTTGGTCCTGTTAACTATGGACCCCCGTAATAATACGATAGCATCGCACCCGAAACCACGGAGACAGCACATCACCCACGGAAAAAAAAACTACGTACAAAAAAGCCGGATGAAACTATCAATAATCGACGTCGAAATAAAAATCGGGAAGAAACTGCTGCATGATACCAGAACAGAGTACCTGTGGTACCAATTTATAAAATGATGTACGTACTATTAATACTACTGATGACTTATGTACTCAATCACAGCAGCTGCAGCAGCTGTTTGCTGTTGCGTGTTTTGCCTACTGGTAAGTATACTTGTTGATTGATCTCTAAAGGTATAGGCGCAGCTGGCGCGGGAACGCGTGGCTGACTCCAGACATGACACGGAACTCCTCCTATATTACATCCGAGCTGTCGAGTGACAGCTCATGCATCGTATGCAGATTATTATTCAACATGACGCAAGAATAAACCTCCCGTTTATCCCCCCCGAATATCCGACAAAATATCCCTCTCCTATAATCCTATGTCAATATATGGAACTCCCTAATATTAGATGTAACGTCTCCGTCGTGTTTCTGAGCACAATCAATATCCCCCCTGCTCATTATACACGACCATACTTTAATATCCCCCCAGGCTCTTTACACTACAATGTACGACTCCGCTGGGTGGAAACATCTCAATATTATGACCAACTCAAACGAAATTCAGAAAGTCAAAAATCCAATCTGTAACCCAAAAATCAAATACTTGAATCAACACTCAAACCCTCAAAATCAGTATTCAAATGCTCAAATCCCCAGCCTCTCTGTTGCAAACACATAAAACTCTCGAAATCCAATGCCAGGTAAAACGGCATTCTTCTCGGACTCAGTCAGGTAAAACGGCATTTTCCGCGGAATTGGTCAAAAGATATTCAGTGGAATCTCGTCGACTTAGTACAGTGATCTCCGGGGCCCTCCCCTCGCCAAACGCTACTGGTGTCTACAGGCACACTATCATAATCATTCGTATTGTCTCCAGCGCGCACGCTCGAAAAGATCAACTTGCGAATTCGGCGAGACTTCAACTCCCGACCCACCCTAGGGAATTATATAGCACTACCTGCCAGACCACTCAGTCAGTACTGACTTTGAACAAAAGCACAAATTTCCAAGAACCAAAAAAATCAAACTGTCAATTCCCGAAATACTACCCAAACCTTCCAAATCGGAAAACATTTCCTATGGACCGCACACGCCCCCAGGCGCTTCATAGTCTCTCTTCAACCTTATCAAAAAAATCTCCCTCTATTTCATGAGGAATTAATGCAAATCCTATAAAGTATCACAGTAGTCCTACTCATCAAAATAAAAATTAAGCCAAGAAAATAAATGCCAGAGATCGCAAGGAACCCCGTTCCCTCGGACAAGGGTCTCCCCTTGCCCCCTACTCCCGCCATAGATACACAGATCGCGACGGTAATGCGAGATAGCATACATTCCTTCACTTGAATTTTATTTGACGTGGGGACTACTCGAAAACACCAAAAACTCTCGCGGACTCCAAATCGACCAGAAAAACAATTCCAAAATACAAGCAATGAAAATATTTATCCAGATTGAAAGGCAACCACATTTCAGTAAGAATCACCCCGATGCCCCGAACACTACTGCTGTTGCCTCCGCCGCGGCTGCCTCTCCGTTCGGTCGCATGGCGTCACCGCAGCTCGGGTCATCCAGTTAATTCCTCCTGGGTGAAATCAAACGTCGCCTCCGCAGCATTGACCCGGCATACAGAAGGGATGGGACGTGCATTCGAGCGATTAGGTCTGCACATGCACTGCTTGCAAACTCCTCTTTGGTATAGTTTAGTTCTCAAATGCTACTGCAAATAAACAGCTACTTGTCAACGAGAATATATGGTCCCACATCAAACCCATGTATTCCTCGACCACTACATATGCTGCAGTACATACTTGATGAACATATACAGCAGTGCCAAGTAAACCGTTTTCGTCTCAGCTCACAGTACCATACTGCTTCTGCTGCTGCTGTACTCGTAGTATATTACTCCGTCCGCAAATAAATATCTTGCCTTTAGCACGTAACAAGTGGCGCGGGTCGTGCTACACACCAACCCGACAACTCAAAAACGAGATAGCCGCATACAAAGATGTAAATATGTGAAATGCCGCAAACAGACGTGTTGCTGTAGTTGCGCACAAGGGTTCATCACATACACCTCTTCCTGCTGTACTCGTGTCGATGCTCAACCAGAGCCCTCGACCAGTCAACCATAAAACAGACAGACGTCATAGTCCTACAGCAGTACGTCTACAGAAAAACGTCAGTGAGGGAAGCTATACGTATACGTATACGTATACGTATACGTCTGTTCATCTCATTTCATTTCCAGTATTCCCAAATAAATCTGAATCTCCAGTGTTCGCAGATTCTCTCCTACTCTCAAATCGATACACAATCAAGTTAAAAACGAAAATCACCACAGCAGTCAATCAACAAAGCCAAACGTGCCTGGTGCGGACGTATGCCGGTGGCGCCTCGATCGCTTCTCTTTCCTCCTCTCTCTTATGGCACCGCATCCCGAACAGATGATGATGCAGACTCCTCCCCCTGCGCCCATCTTCACGCTCTCCTTCGACTCCTTCCTCGGGGGCAACGTCCCCCCCATCAACCACCTGCGGGCGTGGTGCTTCAGCAGTCCAGGCGGATTCTGCCAGAACGCGTTCAGCGTCGCTCCCGCGGTCTCCACGTCTCCACCGTCCCTCCCGGCTCCAGCCGGCCAAACTCTCTCTTTCATAAAAAAAAAAATATACGTTCTACATTTATGTCGCCAGCGCGCAGCGAACCCACAGGTTCAGGCAGATGCCTGGCTATCCCGGGGGTGTTGCAGCAGCGACGGTTACGCGGCGGTCGACACGACGGCGGCGGTAACGGTGCTTACTGCATGCGCTTCATCGTCGCAACAAAAGTGCAGCAATCCTCTGACTGCCGACGTTGCTGACGGTGCTGCTGGAGCTGCTGCGGTCCCTGCAACTACTACTCTCCAGCGCCTTCGCCACCAGTGCCAAGCGATTCTACCAGGTCCGGCTCAAACTTGGCCCCGCTGGGATCGCTGCTGCTCTCCTGGTGCGGCATCTCCTCACTCTTCTCACACACACGTCCTTTCCTCCAGGACCTCTATTTTCTTCCTATCTCCTCTATGGTCTTTTCACTCTCCACGCTGGCTTCTTCACTGGGCATGTCCTCGAAACTAGGCATGCCGAAGCAGGTTCCCACCTCTCTAGGTTGGCCTTGGCTACGCTTGCCAATAGAAGATCGCCGGACTCTCACTAGTGTGTTGATTGATCTCTAAAGGTATAGGCGCAGCTGGCGCGGGAACGCGTGGCTGACTCCAGACATGACACGGAACTCCTCCTATATTACATCCGAGCTGTCGAGTGACAGCTCATGCATCGTATGCAGATTATTATTCAACATGACGCAAGAATAAACCTCCCGTTTATCCCCCCCGAATATCCGACAAAATATCCCTCTCCTATAATCCTATGTCAATATATGGAACTCCCTAATATTAGATGTAACGTCTCCGTCGTGTTTCTGAGCACAATCAATAATACTTCATATATTAAACCCTTGTTTCTATCCAACAACTCAACTATACAACAACAGATCATATGGTAGTGTGTTGTACTGCTGTATCTGTATAATATACATACGTGGTACCTGGTATACACGTATACACCCAGTGCCCGTCCTCATTCTTTCTCTAACCAGAGATATAATACTGCAGTATAGTAATTAATGCAGTTGTGATCACAGACTGCTTGTTCACAGACCAGAGAAACAATGCGTTGACCAAGCAGTCTGCGTTGGAAGTGTTATGTCAGCAGCTCAGCTGCTAGCAGTGTTTTGGTGGTTTTCGCTCGCTTTTTTTTAGGCAAGAAATAAATAAATATTTCAATAACAAATAAATTCGTGACAGGAGTGAAATAAAACTGCTGCACAGCAGAGCAGGTAGGTGGCTTGTGGGCCGGCCATCATGATGCTATTAATAGAAATAAATAGTGTGTTGCACCTTGTGTGTAGGGCAATGGTTGCGAGGTGCGAGGTACTTTCATACTACTGTACCACGGGGGACCATACACCGTAAATATGACCAAATATTGTTATTACGGGGGTCCATAGTAAACAGGACCAAATATTGTTAGTAAAAATAGGTAAATATATAGGTTTTTTGTGTTTACCGTAGGTCCTATTAACTATGGTCCCCCGTAATAGTAAAAAAATGTAAATATATGGATGGGTGTTTGTGTGTACCGTAGCAGGTCCTGTTAACTATGCCCCCCCGTAATAATATTAATATTTTTTAACCTACTTTTAGAACTATTAAAATATTGCAGTATATATAGTTCCCGTTTTTTGGGGGCAAATCACTCAATTCCCAAATAGTTTTTCTCTGTACGGGACTGCATCAGTCTTGAAAGGGTTTAAAATTTCCCGGTCGGCATATATTTTATCCGGCATACGTATGTACGGTATATACGTACCTCGTACCAGGTCTACTACTGGTAGGTGGTCCGCGTGGCTGTCAAGATCAATTTCGTGGGTTCAAGTCCCACCGAGTGCACATGCTCATAGGGACTTTTTCTTGCATAAAAAATTGATAAGCGGAAAGCGCGAAAGCGTGAGTTGGCTACATTCGATGAAAATCGACGAGCAGTGGGAATGCTGAACCCTATGCGCGACAAAAATAAAAGGCACGTACCGGGGGGGAGAAGGGACGACACCTGTGACCACGGCTTGTCCAGAAGATCGTCGAGGGTAAAACCTCCTACGAGTGGGCTGGGAAGTAAAAGTGATGGATAACAAAAAAAAAAAAAAAAAAAAAACTACAGATCTCATCATGGTCTGTCTTCCATCTCTGGTCATCTCCATCGTCTGGCGAACCGAGCGAACGGGACTGTCTTCGTGAGTGAAACAAACCCAAACCCACCATATATTCATCTAAACAACATCTTCTACACGGATCTTTAGTTCCACAAAATGCAGAATGGTTGGCGGTCTACCGATCAGATATCTGATTAACACGATCGAACAGCGGAAGACGGTCAGGAAAAGCAAGGGCATCGATCCGATCACAAATCAATATAATCGTAATATAACGATATAACCAACCACCAATTAATTGGGTGGGCTCAATCAACCACATCACCAAAAATAATAACCAACCGCACGCGGGGGCGACGCTCCGACGAGTATGAGGTACACGTATTGACCGCTCCCTGCTGCTGCTGCTGCTGCTGCTGCTGTTGCTACGCCATCACAGCTGCTGTGCGCCTCATTCTCACCCGCTGCTGCGACATCCTCCTCCTCTTCTGCCTCTTCCTCCTAGTTTCACCCCATGGGAGGCTCCTCCAGAGGTCGGCATCAGCATCATCGCCCGCTCGTATCGACAAAGCAACACGTTTTGCGTCGATGCCTGACACCTGCTCTGCTCTGCCTTTCGGTGCCCCGATGGGGTGCGGTGACCGCCGAGGGCTCCCACATCATCGCTCTCACGCTTCCGCAGACCGACCACTCGGCCGGCACGACCAGCAACGAGTCCGATGACTACTTCCCGCTCTCGAAGGCGCTGACATCGGTCATGAGGCTGGCTGTAGATGACATCAACGCGGCCGCGGATGTCGATTCTCTGACGACGGAGGGAAATCTGACGCTGTCTGTAGTCGGCGTCAAGACCGGGACTAGGGCGATGGAGGGCTTGTGCGACGCGCTGGAATCTGTGGGCAGAAACGGGACGTTCGGAGTGAGTTACGTAACGTACACGTAGCTAGCTCTTACTAGATGATGAGTTGCACCGCCGTGCGACGCTCACTTTTTTCGCTAGTTGATAGTTGATACTAGTATCAGTTATTTAATATAAATACTATTGCTTGCTGTATTTGTTTCTCTCTCATAGAAAGTGTAGGTCGTTCCTGTATCCGGTATGCATGAAGACGAGGCATTGCGTTGTCTACTCTCCTTTTTTACTGCGTGACAATGTACCAGGCACAGTGATATCTAAGATATGTGGCGTAGTGTGACAACAGAGCTTGCAATTCTCTAGGATTGAAGAATAGGTACGGACACTGGTTGTGCTGGATGTCGACGGGTAGAAAGAACGTTGGTGTGAAGAAGGCACAACATACATACCCCTACAGCAAAGGTACCCCTTACAAAAGATGGATAGGTCAACATGAAGAAAAGAGTATTTTTAAAGAGCAAAAACTTTATTCTCAATAAAAGTACGAAGTCTCCAAATATATAGCTTTTTTTTTTTGTTTGTGGCCGACAATCAAGCATGAATAACGTTAATTTACCTCTTGTGTGTTGTTGTGTCTTGACATTGAATCGTCCTTCCTACCCATCTTCATCAGTACACACAGCAGTGTCCGTCCTGAATATATGATCTAGTAATAGAGCGTCCTGAATGCATATCTAGTAATAGAGCGTTTGCCCCTCTCATGTCTCTGTATCTTCCTTTTTGCTTTTTGCTGTATGCTTTTTTATTTTTGCTTTGCTTCGTCGTCTTCCTTTTCGTTTTTTTTGTCTTGCTTACTACTGCTGTAGTTTATTTTTTGCTTCCCTGGTGTGTTCTTGGTATCGGAGTAAGTACGCTCGTTTTTGGTTCTTATCTCTGTTCTACACCCACCCCTCGCGTAGCTTGCGAGCCTGCAATCTGCGAAAACCTGCGCGTTCTCTTGTTGTGTGTGTCCTTGTTTGCTTCCTTGTTTTTTGTTTCAATTTATTTTTTTCTCTTTCCTTGTTGATATTTGATTTTCTCGATTTCGACTTCGATTTTTCGACGTCGAGTTGTTTTTTTTTTTTTCGTCCTGTCCATTTCTCCTCACTGAGTAGTATGCGGTCTTCTCGGTTTCTGTGGCGACTTGTACAGGGTACCCCATGCATGTCTCATGTACCTGACACTTACGTGCGCGGACCTCACTTTTTATTTTTGTCTGAGGTGTAGATGTGCTTCAGTTATCATGATGACCTCACTTTTTTAATTTTTTTTCTGAGGTGTAGCTGTGAATCAGTTATCGTGTGCATTATTCTTTGTTACTGGTTTCTTCTTCCCCCGAGGTATATTCTTCCACTCCCAAGAGTTATTGGAGCCTGTCCTACGACCAAGGACTGCATTATGTTGTGGCCAAGAGTTTATGTGAAAACTAGAGGAGAATAGAGAGCTACTATTGAGTAGTTCTGTGGTCACAGACTGTGAGACAGAGAGAAACCAAAACCCTTAAATGGTATTTTTTTTTTTCGCGAATTCATGGGAAAAGCAAGTGAAATGCCAGCGTGCAGGGTACGAGAGCACAACAACACAAGCTAGACCCGAAAGTATAAACAAAAAGACAAGAAAGCAAAAATCGAACGCAATACAAGTGATGTACGTAAGGATATCAGGAAGGCCTGCTATTAATAGAAGAAAAGCTCACGTACTCAAAAAGGATAGATAGCTGCTGCACGGGCGAAGCAACACGGAGAGGAAGATACCAGCATTAGGGCGGCGGGGAGGGAAAACGAAACCAAGGGAGAGACTCGGCAAAAAGCATGAAGTAAGAGAGAAGGGTGAGAAGAGAAAATCGTACTCCAGGGGGTGATATTCATAGTAACTTGGGTGCCCGTCTCTGGTAGAAAACCGATTCGGGAACGTAGCCACACCCTTTGCCATCCCCTTCCCTCTCGTCAGTAGCGGTGTCAAGTGTCAGTACTGCCGCTGTCGCCCCCCCCCCCCCCCCCCCCCCATTGTTTTTTTTTGTGCGGGGAGAACCTTTACTCCGCACAAGGGGGATGATCGTACCACGTAGTGTGCAGATGGTGAGGCATCCACGAGGCAGTTACATAGTAAACCCGTTGCTGTCTCTGGAAGTGGCCACACCAGAAATTGAATCGTTCGTTGATGCTGTCATCCATATGCAAGAAAATCCGCCTCTAAAGCGGTTCTTGGTAGGATGCAGCTCACCCTTCATGGGACTCGCCGGACACCCCACGGCGCTTCGCGCTTGGTGCAAGCAATGTCTGCCTGGTCGGGGAAAACCCGACGTGCTCCGTCCCGGCATTGTAGGGATACGAGGGTCTATGGTCATACGACTACGGCCATGCATGATAATGAGTACACCCCCCCCCCCCATCGAACAACTCCACTAGGATCAAGCAAAATCTGCTAGAATTCAAGGGCTAGTCGAACCGACACCTAGCCACCTGATCTATCTATCGTTCGTTTTTGCATTCGTCAACAGCTGTGCCAGTACGGCTGCCCCCCCCCCCACCCCCCACCCCATCCCTCGTCGCCGCTCTTGGCGTCCTCAGTTGCGTGGCGCAGCAGGCTTTCGTGCGCCTCGTCCCTGTGCCACCTCGTCATGAAACAGTCCGCCGCTTCGACGACCCCCCGGTACCACTTCCCGCTCTTACAAATATTCACCCTCGGCCATAACACCGTCTCTCCTCGATTAGCAAAGGATGAGTTTCCGTGAACCCCTCGATGGTTTGAAAACCTCGAGGTCGTATGCTAGACATCGGCCCATTTCTTTTCTGGTCGGCCTGGTCCCGGGTTCTCCCCACCACAGCCATCGTCCCGAACCTCACCCGACGGATCAATCGCTCATCGGTCGTCCGCTGTAGGGCCCCCGGCAAAGAGGAGGCATTGTTTGCGGACTTTCTCCATCATAATAACTGATAAAATCGTTTGTCTTCATTAATAACATTAACGGGGTATATTCGTATCAGATATGCCAGGTGGGTATATAAGTATGTTCTCGATTTGTTTCTTTCTCTTTCTATCCACTCGCGCCAACCACCGTTTTCTTGCGTGACACTACTTCTCCATACCTCTTCTGATCCCCTTTTGATCCTCTGAACAAAAGTTCACCCGATCCGCACACCGCCAGATTTTTGTCTTCTGTTATATAGTCTGCATGTATGTCTATCGTGCCTGTCGTGGCTATTAATAGTACGATGACGTGGCATTGCATTGCCTAGCTTGCTTTTGAGTGATCCAACGTTCAAGCTCATGCTCATGCTGCACAATGTCGGATGACAAGCATAATAAGATGATATTCTCTGTCCTAGTAGCGTCCCCACGCCCCATCTATCGTGCCGGTGACAAGCAATCGACAGTCCGCATGGTCGGGGAAAACCCGACGTGCTCCGTCCCAGGATCATTGTAGGGATGCGAAGGTCTTTGGTCATACGACTACGACCATGCATAACGAGAGTACACTCCCCCCCCACACACACATTTATTGCCTTCGCCCTTCTTGCTCCTTCTCCCTCATACATACCGCAACTCAAATCCCTCCTCCCCATTACGGTCTACAGTATAGGTCCGCCAAGAAGAAATTCCTGTTTCGAGTGAGCCTCCTACTCTTATTTGTTGCTCAAGGCCAGTTTTTTTTTTTATATCAGGCTTCTTTATCCACCGCATCTGTTAAACCGATTTTTTATTATATGGAGTTTTCTTATTTACGCCGGATACTCGGCAAGGGTGACCCTTGCCTCGAATTCTCGATGGATGGCAGTGAGTGCTGGGAGTGGCACACGAAAGTCTGCCACCTGCAGCCAACACCAAGAAACTACCAGGTGCAAATAACCTGGAACCGAAACACAATGTAGCCAATCTAGATACTTGCGCGTACTTCATTCATGCAGGCCATCAACAACATCCGCACCGTCCCGTGTCTCTCCCCGTTGCCACTGAATTGACAGTATTCCTTCCTTGTACCAGGGATATAATTAGCTGTTGCGTGTTGAGCTGGGTCAACATTTTGGTCAAAATAGCCCGTTTTCCGCAACAGCCGCGGAGGGAGGGCATGGTTGCGCGCAGCGCAACACGCGATTTTGGGCGCGCAACATTTTTTTTGGCCTTTTTTGTTCGCCTAGTCGTTTTTGTTTTCGAGACACTGTTTTTCAAATTGGAGTGGCACACGAAAGTCTGCCACCTGCAGCCAACACCAAGAAACTACCAGGTGCAAATAACCTGGAACCGAAACACAATGTAGCCAATCTAGATACTTGCGCGTACTTCATTCATGCAGGCCATCAACAACATCCGCACCGTCCCGTGTCTCTCCCCGTTGCCACTGAATTGACAGTATTCCTTCCTTGTACCAGGGATATAATTAGCTGTTGCGTGTTGAGCTGGGTCAACATTTTGGTCAAAATAGCCCGTTTTCCGCAACAGCCGCGGAGGGAGGGCATGGTTGCGCGCAGCGCAACACGCGATTTTGGGCGCGCAACATTTTTTTTTGGCCTTTTTTGTTCGCCTAGTCGTTTTTGTTTTCGAGACACTGTTTTTCAAATTCGCCTTTGTCGATTTGTTTTTTTTCCCCTCTTTTTGAAATCCGCCGCCGGCGACATTTTATTCTTAGGCCCTTTTTCTATTCGCCTGTAGTGAACCAAAAGAAGAGTAGATTCTGATCCCGCCGCTGCACGCCTTTTCGAGGTTCGGGAGGCGTTTAAACGCACTTTCTTCCTTGGTTTTCTGGCATATATTCGAGCATATATCGCGATTTTTTTGTCCTCCGGGGCGCAACAGACACCGGACCACCATTACGGGGGACCATAGCAAATAGGACCTACGGTGCACACAAAAACCTATATGTTTACTTATTTTTACCAACAAAATTTGGTCCCATTTACTATGGTCCCCCGTAATAATTATATCCCTGATCCGTCTTCGCCATAAAGTATACCTGGTGCCAGGTACCAGGTACTGCAGTACATTAGTACTGAAAAAAACTACAGACACATCAAGGCACATAGTGTCGGCATAGCGAACATTGGGGGATAATGTGAACAGCCTTCCCGACCTGCTAGTGGCGCGTGAAGTCGGATCCTCCGCAACAGGGGGTTGTTGAAGCGGTGCCAAATTCACCTCGAGCAGTACCCACGCGCCTAGGACGGCCTGCTCATTTGTATCGTACAACTCTTCTAGCGGCTATTTCATGCTACGGGTGCTCTCGTCACGCTCAAGCACCGCACTACTGTATTAATAATCGTGTACATGGCGTGTACGTTCCTGTGCTTTATGTGCAACCCCCCCCCCCTAACCAGCCCAACCCAAGCCTCATGATAACCCCACGTCCCACTAACGAGCCGTCCAAGACCAATGGCTCAGCCGCCTGAAGACGAAAGCCACGTGGGATCTCCATGGGTACCATCTCCTCTCCCGGTCCCAGGTCATCGTCGTCATCGAGGCGAGCCATTGCGTCGTCACGGACGGCATCGTCTGCGTCACCTGATACTATATGAGCAAAATTAACAAGGAGGGTTTTCGAAAGAACATGAGCGAACATGGCAATCTAACGCGAAAACAAAAGACAAAAAGTCTAACAAATATAAAATCCTAAACCACACTGTACTGCACTGTACGTACCACCTACGTATTCGGCAAGGTAACTCGAAAATAGACGACAAAAAAAGGAATACCTGGTACAATATAGTCCTGAACGATAAGTGACACGTCACTGCTGCTGCATGACACAAAAAACACTCGATTCCTGTGAGATGACGCAACCGAACAGCACGTTGTAAACTGAAAAATACACGCGGTCGAGACAGTACAGTATGAGCTAACCGTCACAGTCGTCGTCGTTCGACCCGGCCTCCTGGTCGTCGTTTCTCCTGGTCTTCTTGCTCGTCGTCTCCATTCTCGTCGTCCGAACCATCCGTGCCCTCGAAAGTGTGGGGACCCGACAGGCCTTCCAGGTGGATGAGTTTATCCCGCGTCCCATCTGCAGTCATGGCTGTCCCTGTCTTCTAAAAAAGGCGGCGCCGATAGTCTGGCATGGCGTCGATACGCTCGACAGAGATGCCTCCCCAGACCGCTAGCGGGCCTATACTGCTGTATGATAATATGTATTAAGTATAAGATGCACTTTTGTTTTTTTGGCATGCTGCTCTCCAGCGGCCGAGGGTTCTTTCTCGCACTTTCGGCTGCGGGGCAAGCAAGGGGGCCGTGGGTACATTGCGACACATGTCTGGATCCCGGCTGAGCACCGTGGCGGTGCTGGGGGCATTGAACGTCGCTGAGCTGGCTCCAAAAAACAAGGGATTGTGTTATGGTATCCCCTCTCCCCAGTTGCGGCGTTATAGTTTGTAGCAATCGTCCCTTCATCATACATGGCAGGCGTTGTCGCCTGCTTTTCTGATGAGCGCCTCGCCCCTTCGTTCAGAAGACATCTGGCGAGGCTAACCGCAACTAATACAAGAGCTTATACTATCCTCAAGCACCTCGTGTGAGTGACCAGAACAGAGCCAAAGGCATCAACCTGTTAGCATTAGTCGGTCCCTAGGTCCATACTGCCTTACACTTAACACTGGCGTCGTCGGCAGGACGCTTTTGGTATCTGTTCGAGGTCTGATTTTTTTTTTCCGCCGAAAATCTGGCTTTTCGCTCATGTAGTCTGTTTTTTCGGCTTCTTGCTGTTTCTTTGATGTCTTCTCCTTTTGGTGGTTGCATTCGAGAGTATGACATCCGCCGCTTCCCCAGCGCGTCGCGCGGTGAGACTGATGCAACAGCCGCTATAGGTTCACGCGCTGTTGGTCCGCGCGACGCAGGGGATTTTTCGTATTCTCCCGGTTTGCCTGGTTATTTGCTTGTTGGCAACTCGAGCATCTGTGTCACTGCTACTGTTTTCGGCGTGTGCACGTGTGATCGGCTACCGCCTTACAGGTTAGAGGTGTGGGAGCGGGTTGTGGGTTGTGAAGTGCCGCATCTTCAATCCATTCTCCCAATTCTCCGAATTGTTTTTGTTCTTACCTGAGTTTCCATGAATTTGCATATACGGCCCTTCAGGGTGGGCTAGTGTTATGGTATCCCCTCTCCCCTGTTGCGCCGTTATATCCCCTCTCCCCAGTTGCGGCGTTATAGTTTGTAGCAATCGTCACCTCTTTATACATGGCAGGCGTTGTCGCCTGCTTTTCTGATGAGTGCCTCGCCCCTTCGTTCAGAACACATCTGGAGAGGCAAACCGCAACTAATACAAGAGCTTATACCATCCTCAAGCACCTCGTGTGAGTGACCAGAACAGAGCCAGAGGCATCAACCTGCTAGCCAGTAGTCGGTCCCTAGGTCCATACTGCCTTACACTTAACAATTGCTTTCCGCCTCGCCGAGCCGAGTAGGTGACATGAAAAACGAAGAATTCTCTCTGCGTTGAAAATCTCAAATCTCCTGCCTTTTTCCTGCTGTGTTTATTATCAACCTCGCAGGAGCAGCAGGAGCAGCAGGTACAGTAGCACCAGAACATGTCTGTCGAGTGTCGAGAGTCATACATACCTGGTATATGTTTTGCCTAGCCCTTTGACGTACACCACACACCTTATTCCGAGCACGTACGTGACCACACACCTCACACCCAGCACGTACGTGACCACAAAACTGCCTCCCTCGGTCCGTCGACCTGGGGAAATTGGCACTATCATATTAATACTACCTACTAGTACGGGGGACCATAGTAAATAGGACCTCCTCTGTACACACAACAATCTATATATTTAACTATTTTTACTATTAATATTTGGTCCTATTTGCTATGGTCCCCCGTAATACTACTATACTACTAGTACTACCACTACTACTACTACTACTACTACTACTACTACTACTACTACTACTACTACTACTGTGCCAGATGCGGGGTAGAGGGAGACGGGCGGCAGAATGAGCCTGGTTCTGTGGCTCTTGCCCGCCGGTGCGATAACCTGCTGCTGAGAGCGTGCGACTGGACAACTCGCTATTAATAATAGTGGTGTATTGTAACAGTAAAGCAGTCAACCCATTCATGATCCCGCGTGCATGTAGTAGTGTAGTGTAGTATTCACCACAGAAACAGTAGAGTAGTACTCAGTTCCTGCTGAATACCTGATACTATTATTACTCCTTCCTTCGAGCAATACGCTCACCCATGATCACGTTTCCGACAAGAACAGCTATTCGTGCGTTAACTGTGACTCCCGTTTCGCCTTGCGACGCCCCCGAGATTCCACGTTGCCTACATCCCGACGGGGAACCTTGTATACAGTAAGATATCAATATATTTAGTTTTTCTATTCAATGAATTGTCAGTTGCTGACGATGCGGTACTGCCTGTACTACTGTACTGTGGGTGCACTGCTGTAAGACAGGTGTGAGGGCCCGGCACGAATTTCTTATTGAACTCAGAGTAAAGGCACAAACTACATGTTTCCTATTGAAACTTGGCCCGTATGTTGCTCTTTCTTGTATTGCTCTTTCTTCTCTGGTCGCAAAATCCAGGTCTCTTTCTCAAGACAATTTTCTTAGTATCGACCCAAAATTGAGCCTTTTGTTCTTACAATTACGGCGGACCATAGTAAATAGGACCAAATATTGATAGTAAACATAGGTAAATATATAATTTTTTGTGTGTACCGTAGGTCCTATTAACTACGCCCCCCCGTAATAGGGCCTTGCTCAATCGCGGGTCTGTACTGTACATGCTTTGCCCTTGTACCGCAAGAAGAGTTCAATCGGCACTTTCTTCCCTCGCCGAGTCGCGTCGAATTGTGCCTAGGGTATGTATGAGTTACTGTAGCTGTAGCGCTAGCGCAACTTTTTGGTTAAAATGGCTTTTTTTTTTTTCTTTTTTTTTTTATCCGCCGGCGCATTGATAAAAATAAAGCTCAACTCCTTTCGTACTACAGTCCCGTTTTGGGGACAGACCGCTCGAATTCTATCCTAAGTCAAGTACTTTGTCCCCGAAACGGAATTGCAGTACGAAAACCACACGTCCACTTTATTACTGTAATAGAAAACGTGTCTTGCGTCATTTTTTTTTGGTTAAAATGGCTGTTTCCAACACTCGCCGAAGGCGAGATGCGCGGTGTGCCGCAACACTGCTATTATTTGGCGCTGCAGGTGGCGTCACAAGCAGTGCTGCGGCGTCTAATTCGCCGAAATAAAACAAACACTTCGGGCCTTGTTTTGTCTTTTCGCCGTATGTATGATAGCCTTATCATAAGAAAAATGCTTTTGAGTTCTGTTTTCCTTTCGCCGAAGACGAAGTTTATTTTTCGGTACGAAGCTAGTTTTTTTTAGCACTTTTAAAGAAATGAATGAACACGGCACGCTTTGGTACCAATTTGTGGCCTTTTGATGTGTCTGATACATATTTCGTCACCCAAAGCGTAAGGCTGTGACTCTTGTGGGTGCCGAAATCGGAAAGCAGAACAGGATTTCCCCTTTATGGAGTTGAACCCACTCAGCCGATGGGAGATATTATTTGGTGTGCCGCCGCAGGCGAAAACTGCGCTTGCGACACAAAAAACCTACCACCACCGCCGATGATTGCTCGCCTCACAGGGCACGAGATAACGTCAAACCTTCGAGGCCGTATGCTCCACTGCTCCCTCCGAGAGTGCTCGCTACCAAGTTGGAGGGTCATTGGTGCTGTTGTGGCCGGAGTTCTCGCTCGAGACATCGGAATCTGACCCATTTCTGGTCGTTTATTTTTAGACGAAGCTCTTATACTTGGTAGCTAGCACTCCCAGAGCAGCAGTGGAGCATACGGCCTCGAAGGTTTGACGTCATCTCCTGCCCTGTGAGGCGAGGTATCATCGGCGGCATCGGCAGGTGGTGCTGTGTGTTGGAAATAACAGGTTTTTATGTTTTGGGCAGTAATCGGAAATGTTTCATTAATGTCTACCGACGGCACTACCCTGGGGTTTCTACACCATGGAGGGGAAATCCTGTTTTGTTTTCCGGTTTCGGCTTCCCATAAGATTCAGCCTAAAAGCTATGCGACACCAGTGCCCATGGTAAAATACATACCAGGTATGTATTAAAATTAGTAGTATCCGTGCATATTTTTCAAATATTATACGTACCGTTCTCGTCCATAACACCAGGTATACGTAATACGTACAATTTTACGGATCGTTCTTGTTTGTTGCACCAGGCAGGCCAGACAGGCACATATTATCGTATGGTCCAGGCAGAACAATTTTTCCAAAGGGAGTATCGGTTTTTTCTCCGTTACTTTCAAAAAAAAATTGACTCGCGAAACAAAGTGCTTCCAGAATCGCGCGGCCGAGAGGAATCCAAAACCGGTCTTGAAAAGTAATCCATGAATAACGGCCATTTTTATAATTTTTTTGGGAAAATTCACCCCGAAAATACCCGGAAATGTTGAAAAAAAAAAAGAAAGAAAGACCCGAATCGATTTTTTTTTTTTTAGAGACGACGCCCAACGCATACATACCTGATTTGTCGCGAGACACATTTATGTATGTTGATGTCGAATTTCTGAAAAAAATGTTCTGCATGGACTCTACATACTACTCTGTCCCATTATATAAGAACCGGTTTATACTAATTATCAAACCAAACGTTTATTATATTTCGAGACAAAGTGGTACCACTCTGTCCCTTTATATAAGAACCGGTTTTACACTAAGTATTAAATCAAACGTTTATTATATTTCGGGACAGAATGGTATGTGCTGAACAAGATAGTGGCGTATCGTCCTCGCCAGTATCTCAGGGGTGAGATTGTGACGAGGGACCCCTTCTTGTCGGATTTCCACATCTTGGGAACTTAACTCCTTTAGTACTGCGGTCCCGATTTGGGGACAAACCACTCTAATTCCAAGTGATTTGTCTCCAAAACGGGACTGCAGTACTAAAAGGGTTAAGTGGCCCAACATTGGTCTCCATACGGGGTGTACACCCACTTTCTTTGGCACCATGTTGCTGAGATTTTACTAGTAGATGAAGCCTACACAAAGTGGTACCATGACGTTCGGTCAAATACGAGTGCTTAGTTGTTAAGGCAACACTGCTGTGAATAGCGCACCCTCAGGGCGTGTTTTAACGTTTGAACCCCCTCCAAAGAGCGTGGGAACGAGCGGAACGGAACGAGGCTGCTCGTGGTCATTCGTTCCGTTCCCATGTGAAGAAACGTGTTTGGGGTCCACGCAGAATCCTGGGCCTCGCCAGCCGAATCAGCACGAAATGTACCAGGTATATGTATATCTTTAACAACATGCCGAACAAACCAAATTGATTGGTGTCCACGTCCATGTTCGGTGGCGTCCATCTACCATCCACATCAAATCCATCAAATCCATCTACCACCTACATCAAAGGAGAGATGCTATTTGTTCCCTTTCGGTCGGGCCGTTCGGTAGTGCCAGAGAAGAACACGAAAAAAGGGTGCAACATTTCTTCGAATCTTCCTATACTACATACTACACACTGTTGTTTTCCCCGGGCTGCACTGAATTTCGTCGTTTTCAACAACAAATCAGCACCAATTCGTGTGGCGAACTATATATTCCGTTCTGTTAAGATCAACGGTTGCGGGACACTTTGTATCCCTGGACAGGTCTGCCTTTTTAAGTCGGTAAACATTGTACTCACATGTGTTGTTTGCTTAGCTATAGAAGAAGAGCAGTTTTATTCCTTTCGTGCACGCGGAGACTGAGACCAAGCTCGTGCGTCTCTGGAAAACCCCTGGTTTTCCATCTAAGATACGCCTTCCAAGTACTACAAATACGTTCCCAGTGACTGAACCCAGGTAGTTACCGGGCTTTCAATCTCATACAAGACAATATCTTAACAGTTCGGTTCGTTCCATGGTGCTCGCTGAGGGAGGTTGGTCGAGACACGTCCTCGGGAACACGTCGTCATTTACCCGCGCGTAGGCGTTTCCGCGGCGTATACATACGACTTGAAACTTTCGTTCGAGTTTTTCAACCGAGATCCGTATTCCGAAGTTTTACCATAATTAATGCAAATTTACAAGAATCCCGAGCTTTTTAGCCCTGTTGTGGGTCCAATATAACTTACTATTAATATTAATACCTATCATGTGCACGTACTGCTGTAGTTTCCCCCCCCGCAGCATCTTCGACGACGACTCGAAAAGAGATATATCATCCGCCTGTAGGACAGCAACCTCTTATATAGTGAAAGTCATTTCTTCATCACCGGTGATGTAGCCGTTGTATTTATGTATTTATGCTCCCGCGCGTGAAACAAAACATTTTAGCTTTTTTTTGCGAGCTTTTCGTGCTACTCCCTCGCAACTTCTCTCCGAGTTAGTTCCGAGTACACACGAAAACACCTCGTGAGTCGGTTTGGCTGGCTGCCTACGACTGACTGCCGTGCACCCGACACCCCATACGACACCCCTACACACCTTATCAGGAATATCTCTCATTTTCGCGGGTTGTAGTTTTCTCTGAGGGGTCGTAGCTGTCGGCAAGTGAAGCGCAGACGTTTACTTGGGGGTAGTAGTTTCTTGTCTCATTTTGTCCTTATCAAGACTATTTTTTTTTTTTCATTTTTTTTTCACTTTTTTTGTTTTGCTTAATTTAGTTTGGGATCTAATTGGCCGAAGGGTGAATCTCTCATGGCAATTTAAAAAACAACAATTTCAGTGATTTTTTTTTGGGACTGTTTTTTGTGTGATTGTTTTGATTCATTTTCCAAGTTGGGAGTCGATCCGCCTTGACGTGGCACGTTCATGGTGGGTCAACACTCCCGGTCGAGCCTGGGGTGATTCCTGGCCGCTTGAGTGACCACGACTGAGGCGATAAAACGCGAACCTCAACGAGAGGCGACCGGAGCAATCAATAGCCGCGCCCACGCCCACAGACCGTAGCACATCGCACCCCGGTGGTGGCGCGTCCAAAAAAATCACGGCGGCCGCAAGTCCATTTTTTCGGCCTGCTCGATCGGCCAACCATCACGAAAGCCGATCAAACATGCAAAAAAACAACGGATACGCTCGAGGCCTTGATAGCTACATCACTGTTGCTGTTCTGGGCGTGGCGCTTGGAGGCTCCCTCCGCCTACCCAAGAGAACCTGAGAGTGATAGCTTCCTATCCTGCGCCACAAAAAATAAAAAGAGGGCTGACGGCAGCGCGCACGCGACAACGCAAGCCGTCGCTCTCGTCTACGCTCGTCTCTGTGTGGGCTGGGGGTTGTGTGACGTGGTTCATTATTCCAGGTTATTCCGATTTTTGTTTTTGTTTGAAACCTATACGCCGTTTCCGGATAGGACTCAAGGCAATTTTTTGCATGAAATGAAATTCAAGCTCGATTTTTTTTTCCTATTTGGATTTGTTGCAGTCAGCCTTCGTTAAGATGGGCCCTAAGTCGAGGTGTAAGCCTCTGTAGAGAACCTGCGGGAGAGCAATGTGTGTGCTGTCTTCACATCAAAATCGTCCATTCTACCCAGCTTCATCAGTACACCCAGTGTCCGTCCTGATTCCTTATCCTAGATATTTTAATGATGTGGCCACGTGGCCAGACCGTGAAACGGAGGAAGACCAAAAAAAATAAAATAATCGTCAATTCATGGGTCACACAAGTCAAATGCAAGTCAAATGCCAGCGCACTGGGTACAAGAACACAACAACACAAACAAGCAAGATACTAAAATATCTTGAGAGAAAGACAAGCTGCTGCTGTGATGAATTTTTCGAGTCATGGTGGCTCTCCGGTAAGCACAGACCAGCCGAAACGCAGCGTGCGTTTTTTTTCTTCTTCTGTTTCGATTAAAAAATCAAGATATTGAAGTCACCGGAAACCCGGGGACCGGGGACCAGTAGACGCCTGGGTGCCAGCGGCCCTAAAAAAAAAAAAACATTGGTTGTTGGCCGGTCAGCCACAGTTTTTCTAATAACGTATTCCCCGCAAAAAGGTAAATTTTATTCAGGATGTGTTGCGCTGTTCGAGACTATCTCGAGACACCGTCAGAGCCCCCAACGTTCCGCGCAGGTTTTGACAATATATATGAAGAAAACAACAACAGAGGTTAGTTCGCCTCGTTTGCGCAAAACTCGTCGTAATATATATATATATATATATATACCTAACCAACCGAGTGTTCTGCTTTTCACACCCACTCGCATACTCAGCACTGATTCGGGGAGCGTTGGTTGCAGGCCGTCGGCGAATAAGCCCTCACCTCAGGTCAGACGTACACCACGCCACCCCCCCCCCGTCGCTGCAGCTCTCTCACAGCCCTAAAGACCGGCAACTAACTATTAATACCAACAAACCCTATAATTCCAACCGTATATCGACCTTAACCCTCACTCCAACCTGAAACGCAATGCCTGAAAGCTAGAGGTCGCTCCTAAGTATTCCCCGTGTATAGTCAGTCGTGATTTTTATCTCGCCTGCTACGTAAGCCACGAATACCAGTTTCCGACTGATCATGGCTCGAGGGACTGATCGAACATTTTTCGACGTGCGTGTCATTGGCATCGTACACTGCTGCTGTCACTTGGAGAAAAAAATTCGCTACCTGCGGGTCTTATCTTCGTTGGCGGCCCTCACTGGGCCGCCGGCGAAGCCACCCTGAAACAAAAAAAAAATGCTGAGTCCGTGGTCACACGACGGGAACCAAAAAACAAAAATCCAAAAAAAAACAGGGCGGAACAAAACTCCAGGGGAAAAAAATGTGGCCGGTCGTCAAATACAGCAGTAAAGAAAACAGTCCGATACACGTAATAATAGTACTCAAGCAGGAAAAAAGTCGAATCTTTGAACCGTGAATAGTCGGTTGCTCGAAGCATGGATCGTAGTTGCAACCGATTCGAATCTCCGGCAGCAAAAGAGGTATGCACGCACGCGTATCGTAAAAAAATAGACGAACGGAAAGGAAATGAAAGCGAAGAGAAAGAGCTAGCTAGCTACGACAGCAGGACGAAGAAAGAACGAGAGAAACGGAAAGAAAGGAAATAAGGAAGAGAAAATATGGAAAGGAGAAAGAGAAGGAAATATAAGACGAGGAGAAGGGGAAAGCAAAAAAAAAAAAAGGCACTGGAGGCAGGCGAGGGGGTCCGGGCGGACCTGCGGTAGCTACCTATGAGAAGGCACGCATCATGTTGATGAAATCCATGCCCAGTCCGCAAGAGTTTGAGCAGAGCGCCCCCTCGCCCCCCGCCCCCGCCCTCGCCCTTGTCCCTCCCCCAGCCCCCCCCGCCCCCCCCTGGGTTCACTGGTGTTAACGGTCCGTGTCGCAGTTTCATCCGTTGCTGGTCGCTCTTCTGCGCTCTTGTCCGCAGCATGCCATCTCTGCATGCAAGCCTCGGCCCCGTCCTCGACCCCTCGGGACCGTCTGCCGGTCTTCTGCGCTGCCTCGCGCCACCCTTCTGACTTGATGCCAAACTTCTCGAGGTCCTGCTCGGGACGCCCCATCCAACCCCTCTCCTGTCCAAAGGAGTAGCCCATACCCCCAGTCATCTTCACAAAAACACCACCCTCCTCGGCTGGCGCTCCTCTCCGATGCGCGTCTGGAAACACGCAAGCAACATCCTCCGTCTGCGCACCGTCACCTCCAATGCTCTCGGAGTCTGTCTTGACAGGCGCGCGGGTGCAGGATAGAGTCTCGTCATCGCGCTTCCGCGTCCTCCAACCGAGGCCTCGGAGGAGCACCGAGCGATGCACCCGCCGTAGCCTGTCGTATTCAGCAACGGCTTCGGGCCCCACGTGACACCCGTACAGCAGCAGTATCGTCTCGATTACCTCGATGTTCAGCAGCCACACCTTCAGTCGCAAGCGCTCACCCGGACGTTCATAGATTTCCATCTATTAATATTAATATTACGGGGGTCCGTAGTTAACAGGACCTATGGTATACATAAAAAGCTATATATTTATCTTTTTTTACTAACAAAATTTGGTCCTATTTACTGTGGTCCCCCGTAATAGTACGGCCCGAAGCACGCCCATCCCCTCTCACGTCGACGAGTTACCTCGATATTTCTGAGATCCCGATTTCCGTTGAAAGATCCGCCCGAGTACACAAACTCAAACTCGGTCGTTTGTTTGTTTGTTGTTGTTGTTCTCTCACATTAACCACTCTCAAACGAGCGAGTCCGTGATCACACGACAAGGCAAAGGCGCTGGAGCCCTACACCGGGATGCATAGTCCCCTTTTTCCTTCTCGTATCTTTCCCCTTGCACGTCCCTTTTGGCTCATGCTCGGGGTAAGTGTGTATGTGTCTGAGCTTTGGCTTCCCATTTTATTTATTTATTTGGGATTCTTGTCCTTTTCTTTTTCTTTTTCTTTTTCTTGTTCTTTTTCGGTTTTTGGTTTTTTTCGTTGCTTCTCTTTCTTTATGGTGTATTTTGGTTGCTGGCGTATGTATGTATGTTGTGTCGGCCGCACCTAGTGCGAAGGCATGGTATTACGTAGGCTATTAATGCATTACGGTGTGTTATCTCTGTGTCGTAGTCTGTGACCACAGAGCTCGTATCTTTCTAGGGTGAAGAATCAGCACGGACACTGGGCTTGCTGGATGTCGACGAGTAGAAGAACGGTTTAATGTGAAGAACACACACACACATGTTTTTTTTTTTTTTTTTTTTTTTTTTTTTTTTTTTTTCATCATCACTTTTACTTTCCAGCCCACTCGTAGGAGGTTTTACCCTCGACGATCTTCTGGACAAGCCGTGGTCACAGGTGTCGTCCCTTCTCCCCCCCGGTACGTGCCTTTAGTTTTTATCGCGCATAGGGTTCAGCATTCCCACTGCTCGTCGATTTTCATCGAATGTACAGCTAACTCACGCTCTCGGGCTTTCCGCTAATCAATTTTACGCAAGAAAAAGTCCCTATGAGCATGCACTCGGTGAGACTCGAACTCACGAAATTGATCTTGATAGGCTCGCGGACCACCTACCAAGCCACCGGGGACGCCGGCATGTAGGAAGATCTGAAAAACCATAAAAAAATCGAAATTCGGCTACCTAAAAAAATGCACGAGACGAAGAAGGCGCACACAAGATGAAACCAATGTGCAAACTGAACTTATTCATAATAACATGGCCGTTTTTTTTTTTTTTTTTTTTTTTATCCTCCGGCGGATTGGTAAAAATAAAGCTTAAGCTCACCACACTTCCACGGCCGGGGGTATATCTTCCCCCCGTTCCCACCTAATCAGCACGGACACTGGGCTTGCTGGATGTCGACGACTAGAAGAACGGTTTAATGTGAAGAACACACACACACCACGGACCAACTCGTTTACACCCGGCCGGCTGCAGTGACGTTGATCGAGATATAGATCTTCCTGGCCTCGCACGCAGCTCGGGCTGTCGGTTTTTCAGCTTTTTACAATCTTGCGGGGGTTAGGAAGCTGCAGCAGTGCACCCCTCGCCTAGCTTGCGAGCCTTCCACTCCAGAGTTATTGGAGCCTGTCCTGCGACCACAGAATGCATTGCATTGTGGCTATGAGTTAAAATGTGAGAACAACAACAACAGCATCAACATCAACAAGAACAAGAACAACAACAACATCAACAAGAACAACAACAACAACAACAACAACAATAACAAGCAGTAGGAAGCGCGCTTCCCATGCTGGGATCCAGGTACGGGGCGTAGACCCAACCCAAGCTCCCAACCCCGACAGGCAGCCCCATAAAGAGTAGCCCAAACCCTGAACCCGGACCCTCGACAGGTGATGAATGAGAAACACGGCTGCGCCGCTTTCGACTTTTTATAAAAAAAATTACTCCGGATTGACTGTGGACCACGACTCATGTTTGATGAAACAGTAGTAGCCCTCCGTGAGTGCGTCAGAGTATCAGGAGGCGGCTGAGGCGCGCGCCTGCGTGGTGGTCTGCATGAACCGTGTGGTGTGGCCAAGACGCCAAGATGGTTTGCCGTTGGTTTGATGTTGGTTTGCTCACCTCGGCCGGGCAGATCGTGTACAGATCATACAGATGATCTACAGCAAGAGATAATCTGCAGCAGAGGATCTGTGCTGTAGATGATCTAGTTCCTCACCTGCCGTTGTGAGAGGTTGTGCAGCATGATCTATCTATCTATCTATCTGCATAGAACGTACCAGGCATCCAACATCTAACCCTAGAGGCGTCCGTGAACACAGAAAAAATACGAAACACCACGCCCCCAGAGGTCAGAATCAGGCAAGCCGTTGTAGCCGTTGTGACCAATCAGAGGACATGAAATATGAAGAAAAAAAACAACTTTCTGGTCATCGTTATTTTCATTTGTTTTACTTGGGTTTAGTGACCCCCCCCTACGTTATATACCTGGTATTTACGTATAGGCTGGGTTGGCATCGGTTGGCGACGACGCTGTGAAACACGTTTCTCACTGCGTGAGCCATTAATAGACACCCTTTTTAATTTTTTTGTGGTATTTTTTTGGCGGTCACCACGGCTGGCGGTCGAGTTAGATCAGTTTTGTACGGGGAGACAGCACAGCAGGGACGATCGTATCACGTAGTGTGTATATGGTAAGGCGCCCACGAGGCAGTTGCGTAGTGAACCCATTGCTGTCTCTGGAAGTGTCCACACAAGAAAAAAAAAAATTGACGCTGTATTCCATACGCAAGAAAATGCGGCTCAAAAGCGGTTCTTTGGCCATTTCTTCTGCCGCCGGATTTGCATCAGATGAAAAATCTAAATAGCTTTCAGCATGTTGGACACTGAACTTTATTTCCCCCCGTAAATGTTGGACACTGAACTTTCTCGCCTCAGAATGTGTCGGATCTCTCTCCAAGATCTATCTGGGGGTGTTTCCCGCCTCTAGGGATCCGGTTCCAAGAATTCACCGTCCGCATTTTTTCGATCCAACTGGATGAGACACGATCCAACCCCCCGATCGGATCGTATTTTTTTCGAATCCGAGCCCTGATCTCAATCATGTTCACCTCATTTGGATCGAAAAAGTGCGGACGGCGATTTCTTGCAACCGGCCCCCTCGGGAAGCGGGAAATACCCCCAGATAGATCTCGGAGAGAGATCCGACATATTCTGACGCGAGAAAGATCAATGTTCAACATTTACGGGGCTATATAGTAATGCATGTGCATGCCAACGTGCTGAAAAGGAATTTTTCAGCCCGACTGCGAATCCGATGGCATAAGAGTTGGCCTTCAAAAGAAGGATGTAGCTCACCCTCAATGCGACGCGCCCAACACCTCACGGCGTTTCACGCTAGGTGTGAGCAATGTCCGCCTGGTCGGTGAAAACCTGACGTGATTAGCCTCGAAAGCTGCTAGGGTCGAAAGGCAGAGAGGGTTTCGAGCCCTGCCATGTTGTGTCGTGCTGCGCTGTGCTTTTCTTTCCTCAACCAAACCGACTGCTGAGAACGCGTATCAATTTTGTGGGTTCAATTATCACCAAGTGCACATATTCGTACGCATGCTGTAGGCGACTTTTTCTTGCATAAAAGTGGATTGTAGCGGAAAGCGCGAGAGGGTGAGTCAGTATCATTCGATGAAAATCGACGAGCAGCGGGAATGCTAAACCCTATGCGCGGCGGGGGCAGGTTTTGGAGGCGGGACGGGACGGTGAAGTACAGCGGGACGGTTTTTCTGGGCGGGACGAGGCGGGACCCCGGGACCCTTTTGACGACGGTTTTTCGTCGTCCCGTCCCGCCGCTGCCGTACACAACCCCGTACCACCAAATAAACACGTACCGTATAGCCTCGTAAAAATCAGGGAACTCCTTTCGAGTTGCCCGAAGCGTCCGCCACACGCGGTACCAACGCACACAAAAAATGGATGACATTTTCAGGAGTCTCGCTGCATGAGTTCCTACGTATGATATTTTGTGATACACTACTGCTGTGCCCGCCAGGTATAGCGTGTAGCACGCTTCAAGGTACGTACGTATGTATGTATGTAGCACACACACACCACGGACGAATTTTCGAGCTGTTTTTTTTTTTGCGACAACGAGGAGAGAGAGTGTATTACGCCGAGCGACAAGCCTCACCATTTTCGTTGCGTGTACCTCCCTTAAGGCACGTTTGGGATAAAATCGGCTCCGAAATTCGTCCCAGGGGGTGTGATATATCATCACCCGGTGTGATAATATCATGTCATGCGCACGGTAAATACTCGTCGCGATGGCTCCAGTAATCCTGGAGTGGAAGAAAGACCTGACACTAGGTAACCCCCCCCCTCCCCTGTCTTCTTCCGCGTGCCAGATCGTTGGTCCGATGCTGTCATCGCAAGCGTCTTTACTCGAGACCGTCTCCAACGATTTTTTTCGGGTTACCACTCGTCACTCCATCCGCCTCGGCGGCTCGAGCTGTAACCTACTTCGCTTCGGGATCGCAAGGGCTTGGTGTAGGGCCGAGCTTTCTCTTCGGGGCGCAGCCGGACGTTTTCGAGGAGATGGAAGCGTTGGCGAGGCTCATTCTCGACATGAAGACAGAGCGGGACAACGTCCGGGGCTGGTGAGACGCCGTGCGTATCTATCTACCTGTGATGCCCACCGCAGGATTCAGAGACTGTTTTTTGCTCGCTGTCCGATACCTACCTGCAACCAAACCAGGTGCTCTGGCCCTAGGCCTTTGTACCACCATCGTAATGCGAGTGTAAACTGCTGGTGATGGTCTTGATCAGACTTTCGGGCGCACAACGACGCTACCACCATGTCCCGATATGTAAGAAACCTTTGAATATGGATGTGTGTATAAAATCGGACCTTAATACGTCGGGACAGAGTCGGTATAATAAAACAAAAATTAAGAAAAAATCAGCTGTGAGAGGTCGAGGATTTCGTCGAGACTCTTCTCTGCAAGAGCTGTGTGTGCGTGACACTTCCATCGCGCGTATTACGGCGCGTGTACGGGGTACCTGGTCACCGGGTAGTTTCTATACGAAAGTGGTCTATAAAATCTGGAAATTTTGCGCGTTCACTTGCTGTTATTAATAATACCTATGAATACTGTACCTGGTCCCACGCATATGATATCGTGTTCCTCACTATTATTACGGGGGTCCATAGTTAACAGGACCAAATATTGTTAGTAAAAATACCTAAATATATAGTTTTTTTATGTATGCCATAGGTCCTGTTAACTATAGACCCCCGTAATAGTATTCATACCTCAAGCCTTGAATTGATTAACTTTATCCACTCCTACCCCAAAATATGCCTGGTATACACATATTTTTATATCAATCATATCAGGGTTTCGTTTCCGTTTCGGCTAAAAAAAAATCTCTGTTTTGTAGCCCCTGCCCCCCCCCCCCCCCCCCCCCCCCCCCCCACCCCGATTGGGGTGTGTGATTTCTCGAAGCTTTGAAGAGCATTGTAGAACATGGAGAGAAAAGCCTGATAGTCTTGGACCTCACGTGCAGGTGCGCTCGACGGCACCAGGTATCATCCGATATTTGCTGTATTTTCTGTATAGCCACCTACCTCTATCCTTCACGAGAGGTCATGCGCCACGCGTAGCACGCTTTGATCTCGCTGCGGTGTGAGTGGCACACGGCATCTTGGAAACGTGAGAGTTTCCGCGATATTCTCTATTTTTTTAGCCGACGTGTGTTTTGCGTTTTTCCAAATACGGAAGTTGGTCCCTGTACAGTGCCGGTTGAGCAGTAGCACCGGTTGCCCGCCATAGTGCCCGCGGAACTGCTCGACACAGATGGGACTATACAAATAGTGCGCGGAGTGTTTATTAATAGTGCCGGTTGCCGCTATAATAGTGCCTGTTGCCGCTGTTGTTGGCTGGCGCATACTGCACATTTTTTTTTCTCCCCGGCTTAAGCTTTTATTTGTCATCCCCCCGTACTCTCACCCCCCCCCCCCCCTGCTGCCTGGGTGGACGCCCCTCTAACGCATGCGACCCTATTAGTAAAAAATCCCCGTACGGGTACACTATATAATAGAGCGACCACTACTGCTGTACAAAATTTACTCTATTTCCGAGCAGTTTACCCCTAAATGACGCGGGCGCCGGTATTATTGTTGCCTCGGGACCGCCACTACCGCAAGGCAGTGTGTGCAGTTTGTGCAGCATGCGCAGTATGTCCGGATAGATGTGCAGACCCACCCATCGCACACCATCCTTCGAAGGTCATCGGAGCACCACCAAATACCAGTCCTCGGGACTCTGCCCCCAGTGACTCGCCAGTACCAGTCATTTTTGGAGGACCGACCCAGTCCCCAGGGTTACCTGGGGACTGAAAGGACTGGCGGTGACTCGTCCCGCCAGTCTCAAGGGTGCCTGTGGGCGAAATAGCTGACTCTCGCCAGGCCCCAGGGTACTGATACCAGCCATCTTGTCGGACCCGTGCCCAGGGTACTTGGGGGACGAGAGGACTGATTCCTGCCAGTCCCAAGGGTATCTGGGGGCGAAATGACTGAGTACCGACAGTCCCCAGGGTACCTATGGGCGAAACTGGGAGAAGGACTGGGTCCCGCCAGTCCTAAGGGTACCTATGGGCGAAACGACTGAGTTCTGCCGGTTTCTAGGGTACCTGGGGGATGTAGGGAGTGAGTCCAATCAGTCCATAGGGTCACCTGCGGTTTGGCTGAAGGGACTGAGTCCCGCCAGTCCCAAGAGTGCCTCGAGGCTGAAAGGGCTGAGTACTGCCAGTCCCCAGGGCACCTGGGGACCGAAAGGACTGAGTCCCGCCAGTCTCAAGGATGATACCTGGAGCTGAAACGTCCTGGGCAGTCCCAGGAGTACCTGGGGGGCTAGTAATGGGTGAGTCCCGCCAGTCCCAAGGGTACGAGAAGCTGAAGTGATTGCTACCCGGAGGACCGACGACCTTTTTTGCAAAGCTTCACATTTGTCTGCACACACCATTTTTTGGGAGAATTTTCCGTATCACAGCAGTAGTCGAGTACACCGGCGGTGTTTGTGGTGCTAGCTGACGGTGTGAAGCAGCGCTGAACCCTTGTCGCCAAAACAGTGCAAGGTGCCGACTGTAGGCGGTTGGGGGGGGGGGGGGGGGCTCCTATGTGACTCCGGATCTGACCTACGACTACGAAAGGAGCACGAGAAAGAAGGGCGAAGGTAGTATATGGGATGGAAAAATAAAAAATGTTTAGAAAAGGCGAAGTCGGCCACAGGAAACCTCATATTTATGTCGGCAGCACTCATTGGCCAAGCCGCCACTGAAGGTACATGTACCGTGGTCTGGCGACAAACCTTGGGCTACACCGATCCCCCTATCTACTCAAGGTATATCGTATACCCATGCATAATATAAATATGTAGACCGATACCACGGGAGCAACAACAGCGTGCAACAAGCAACGAACAATCTCCATCTCCAAAGCGTATGGCTCCGTCGACAGAGCCCCCCGGTGGACTGCCTTTGCCTTGCAGCAGGTCGCTTTGGCATTCCTCTGAGAATGCTCGCGGTCACCCGCCAATTTCGCTCACCGTACGAGTGAGCATTAATTTTCCAAGGAATTTCTTCTCGACACCTGTCACGGCGCAGGGCGCGACTAAAGACAAACAAAAATGGTTGCCGGGCACCCGTCACGGCGAAGAGAGGAGAGGCCAGAGCTTTGCAGCACTTCACCGATTTTTTATTTTGTGACTCTTTGGACGTTGTACTTACCACGAGAAAGTCCATTCATTCGTACACGTGTATACCCACGGCTCCGTTTCCGCAGTTATCTCATGATACCACGACCAGGCTTCATCGTCGCAAGTCTTCACCCCTGCCCCACACTTCTGATTAGTTCCACTCGCGCGACAAAACGGTAGCTCAACTCAATTGAAACATCACTCATTTATGCGAGCAAAAGAGTCAGAGGCTATCACGGGGCACCATAGTAAAGGGGACCAAATGTTGTTAGTAAAAATAGATAAATATATAGGTTTTTGTGTATGTCATAGGTCCTATTAACTATGGACCCCCCGTAATAGTGCCGGCGCGGACAGCTCTACCGCGGTTGATCAATTTCACATTTTTTTTCTCCCCAGCTTAAGCTTTTATTTATCACCCCCCCCCCCCCATACTACCACCCCTGGGTGGACGCCCCTCTAACGCACCAAATATTCTCTACACCGTACTACTGACTGCTATACCACCCCCCATCGATACGACACCCCACGAGACATCACCCCCCGGTGATATACGAAGCCACTCGATACGAGTCACCCCACGGTAGGGGTTGCACTTTATAGGCGAAAGGTTCCTGGCTAATTGAGTTCCTTAAGTGAGGAACTAGCAGTTACAGCAGTAGGATGAAAAATAATACTCTTATATTCGTTTTAGGACTAGCGCATACAAGTGCCGGTCGGATGGCCCGAACGAATTTCTTCCAAGTTTTGTATCGGGTGAGATGTTGAGTTCCTAATGTGAGGGACTAAGGAACGTCAGGTACATCCCTACTGTGGGATGGCTCATACGTCCTCCCCACGTCTACACCCGACCCCCAAAATCGATAATGTCACACCCAAAATCGATCGTTTGTGGGGACAATGTGCTTGGAATTAGAGTGCGATATGTTTTTTGGAGTGGTGTAGACATACAACTGTGTACTGCGGGTCACTCGGATGCATGTGACCACCGGGCTGGAATTCCAAGTGCTCTCCGCGCTCCGAGGCCTTTTTTTTTTTGTGTCGAACGCGAGGTGGACGGACCTTTTCGTCTGTTTCTTCCGCCACACCATGCCCGCCTCTGCCTCTCGACGGCACCGGCGGCCCTGATCGAGGGGGCTCGTGCG
Organism: Macrocystis pyrifera; assembly: GCA_031763025.1. NCBI lineage: Eukaryota > Phaeophyceae > Laminariales > Laminariaceae > Macrocystis > Macrocystis pyrifera. The sequence goes on along the minus strand of JASSKH010000009.1, from coordinate 1,644,420 downwards.
GCCGGCCTTTGGCGCAGAAGTAAAATGCTAAATCTTAGTCTTCTGAACGTCGGCCTTCTAATCTGTTTCGACAACATGAAACGCTCTTATCCGAAAGCGGTGTGACAAATAACTGCTGCGGCAATATACGGCAGCAAATAGTACCTCCGCTAATCGGTTATCTCGAGAAACGTAGTGATCCGTGCTTGAAAACACTTCCCTCGACATGAGGTGAAAAGGGTTTAGTTCTCTTTTTGGACCAGCGTGTCCGCCTGCCTCAACTGCACCGGGGAGGGTTTGTCCGACGGCCTACGCGATGACTCGTGCTGGCGGCGTGGGGCCTTGAAATGTCTCAGCCGCGGCAACTTTAACAAATATATATATATATATTACGTATGATACGTAATAGAGTACCTGGTATTAATAATAGGTTATTCTCGTCTTTCCCTGCTGGTCTTTCCAGCAGGCCAAGTAATGCTTTGACAACTCCCCCTGTATTCTTCTCTTCGCTGCGATAAATCCCAAACCAAATGCAATTTCCCGTATATACTACAGCAGTATGTATGTACTACTAATACTGCTGTTGCACGTATCGCCATCAGACAGAAGTATAGTGGTATAGTGGTATAGTGGTACGCTCCCGGTGGCTTGGTAGGTGGTCCGCGAGCCTATCAAGATCAATTTCGTGAGTTCGAGTCTCACCGAGTGCATGCTCGTAGGGACTTTTTCTTGCATAAAATTGATTAGCGGAAAGCGCGAGAGCGTGAGTTACCTGTACATTCGATAAAATCGACGAGCAGTGGGAATGCTGAACCCTATATATGCGCGATAAAAACTAAAGGCACGTACGGGGGGGGGAGAAGGGACGACACCTGTGACCACGGCTTGTCCAGAAGATCGTCGAGGGTAAAACCTCCTACGAGTGGGCTGGAAAGTAAAAGTGATGATGAAAAAAAAACAACAAAAAAAAAACAAAAAAATGGTTGTTGATGTGTCAACGTGATATTTACAGCACAGTTAGCAGTGGTGCTGGTGATACGTCGTATCGTACGTACGTATCAATAGTTCGTGGTCCTACGAGTACTCCTATTTAAATTAAAAAAAATAACACCCTGGACAATAGACAATAGTCCAATAGTCTGTTAATAGTTTCCTGTTGCAATTGACTGTCTATTGTGGTCCTTAAATCCAGTTAATAGAAAAGGCGTCTAGCTCTATATATTATCCAGAATTTCTGTTAAGTGACCTCTATCTGACCCTATTGTCCAGACAATTTCACTTTATAGGTAGTCTCTGTAATCAATGGTCCGGACAATTCCAATTAATGGACCTTCTCCTAAATAAATTGTCCGGCCAATTCCAATTGACAGTCTGTCTCCTGAATAAATTGTCCCGACAATTCCAATTGATAGTCGGCCCCACGAAATAGTTGTCCGGACAATTTCAATTATTGTGGGGGTCCACAGTTAACGGGACCAAAGTTTGTTAGTAAAAATAGGCAAATATATAGGTTTTTATGTACACCATAGGTCCTAGTAACTATGGACCCCCGTAATAGTAGACTGACGGCTCCAATTTATAGACAGTCTCCAAAATCAATTGTCCGGACAATTTCAATTAGCAGACTGCTTTCTAAAACAATTGTCCGGGTAATTCCAATTAATAGACGGCGGTATACAAAACCAATTATCCCGACAATTTCGACTAATACGAAATCTCCAAAAGTACTTCAGACAATGCCATCATTGGTGGGCAGTCTCCTAAATTAACTGCCCGTACATTTCAAAACAACAGAGCATACGGATTACTTTGTTTCGTGATTTTTTTTTAATGATTTACATCTGAGCACATGAGCTAAGCGGTATCAAAACTTCCTACCTGCGGACATAAAATACAAAGCTAACGTTGAGGCGTCCCGCCCTTTTCTGCTTACGTCTTGGACAACAGACCTATCAATAGACTATTGCCCCTACAGCAGACTCACGAAGTTGTCTATTAATTGGAATTGTCCGGGCAGGTGATGTCATAGACTGTCTAGCAATTGAAATTGTTTAGACAATTGATACTGTCTAACAATTGGATTTATTCGGACAATTGATATCGGGCACTGTTTAACAATTGGAATTGTCCGGACAAATATTTGTGGAGACTCTCTATCAATTGAAGTTGCCCTGACAATTGATTTCAGAGACTGTCCATTAATTGGAATTGTCTGAACAATTTTCGTTTGGTGCTTTTCAATAATTGGAATTGTCCAGACAAATGAGCTCGGAGACTGCCTATCAATTGAAATTGTGCTGGCAAATGATTTCACAGGCTGTCTATTAATTGGAATTGCTGGAACGATTGATTTCGGGTGGTTTACATAAATTGGACTTGTCGGGGCAACTGCTTTGAGATACCGTCTACTAATTGGAATTGTCATGGCTATCGAGATTAAGAGGGCTCTGTTATTTGAAAGCTGGCAGCTACTTGTAGAACTACTGATACATTTGATTTGGTCAGTACACAACAACAGTACCACCATGCTAGTATTGCCTCTACAACAGGATCGGAAACTTCCCTCAATACGCAATCATTTGCAAGGTCCTTTATTGTGCCATATTAAGAGTAGTATCAATTCAATGGGGAGTGTCTATGATATTACAATAACTGCTGCAGGTACACGGCCATGACATTGTCGAGCAAGTGATTTCTTGCGCGGCATCTGAAATGGATTGTGCGGGCAGTTCCAACTATTTTCCAGTCGCCGAAGTCCGTGTGGACAGTTCCATTTAATTGACAGCACCCGAAATCAATTGTGCGGGCAATTTCAGTTAATAAGCAGCAGCCGAAATCAAATGTTCAGACAAATCCAATTAATGGACAGCCCCCGATATCAATTGTCTGAACAGTTTCAGTTAGTGGACAACACCCGAAATCAATTGTCTGGACGATTCCAATTATTGGATAGCGCCCGAAATCAATTTGCTGAATAATTCCAATTAATTGGCAGTCTCCGCAACCCATTGTTTGGACAATTCCAATTGATAGACAACACTCGAAACCTACTGCTCACACAATTCCAACCAGTAGATGGTATTGGAAATCAATTGCCTGGCCAATTCCAATTCATAGACAGTCGCCGAAAACAATTGCCTGGCCAATTTCAATTAATAGGCAGTCGCCAAAAACAATTGTCAAGACAAATCCAATTAACACCCATCCTTCTGAATCAATTGTAGACACAATAGACCACTGGAATAGTAATTGTCCAGGGTGATTTATACAGCAGTACAAGGTATATAGCGCGCTGCTGCTGTGCTGCGGGAGCTGCTATCGGCCTTCGGAGCAAGCACAGCAGTGCTTATACCCGTGGCAGCACTGACTGGTGCTTTTGCGGCCTCGGCTTATTCTACCGCAACGCCTTGCAAAACGTTAGTTGCAAGCCTCGTCGCAAACACGCCGTATTGCGTGAATCTTCTCCCTCCTCCCAGGAGACAGATGGTGGCGACAAAAAGGCAGAGCAGGAAGGGGGGATAATTTCTGCAAGATGTATGTTGTGATACCTGGTATGATACTCACAGCACCTCAAGTAGTGGTATACCTTGTATGACAGCAGTATATATTATTAATATTAATAGTAAAAAATCCTCGTACGGGCAGACATATTAAGAAATCTTTGTCACCCTCGACCCATTCGGAGCTCGCCCGCCCGACCCCCTGTGTTTTATTGTTTGCTGGCATGCTGTGGTACAGACAGATACCCCAGGTAGATCTGGGATGAAACGAGACGAGCTCACCCCCCACGGCGTGTCGTATTTGTGGTAGCTGTTGGCAAAGAGTGTACCATTCTATCCCTGAATACGATATAATAAGAGGAAGAGGACTGCTTTCATGTAGTCTAAGTATACTACAGGTATTTATATTAAGGGACAGGGTGGTACCTGACAGCACAGCATATACGGACTTGAAGAATGATTTGCGCGCCAGTGTTTTGTCATACGTACGGGTACACACTGCAGCTATTAATAGTACGTACGTATATATATTGTCAACAGAGACAGTACGTACTCTCGCACTGCTGTGGTGTGTGCCAGGTATCTCATGCATCGAGAAGCGTTTCCGACGCATATTATTGATATATTGGTCACTTGAGAGCTGCGCAACGTTTGGGACATTGAATCAAGGACAGTCGTTGATGCGAGCCTGCTTCGTTTGTCCCACCAAGCGCAGCGAGCGATGGTCGCCGGCGACACAGTTGAGTGCATGCCATGGACCCTGTCGGTTGCGGTGCTGTACATCGCTCTCGCACGTGGTCCACACAAACCAAATCCTGGGTAAAACCATCTTAACAATCGGTCGACATCCTAGCTACCTGGTATATTATAGTACAACGAAATGATGCCGAAAAACAAATTACGTAACCAAGAAGGACAAAAAAAGGTTTCGCCTCGCAAAGAAAATAATAGAGCACGTGGCCGCTTTTTTCGCCCGAGTAGCGCTGAGCCTCTCAACTACGAGGTCATAACGATATAAAATGTTTCCCCCCCCCCTATCTTACCGAAAATCCGCCCCACAAGCAGTTCTTAGGGCCATTCTTATCGGAGAACTTTTTCCCCATAATTTCCATGTTTTTTTTCGCGCAATTTTTTTATCTTCCAGATTTTCCTGGTTTTTTTTTTCCAAATATGTGAAATTTAACAAACATATTTTTGCTTCTGGAGAATTTCACGAATAGTGACAGAACGCCTCCGTATATTGATACATATCTCCAATTATTTCCAAACTTTGGAAAATTTGGGAAAAAAGCTCTCCGATAAGAATGAACCTTAGTAGAATGTAGCGTGTAAAACACCTCAAGGTGGTTCGCGCTTGGTGCTTGGTGCAAGCAATGCCTGCCTGGTCCGTGAAAACCCGACGCGTGCTTCGTCCCGGCATTTTAGGGATGCGAGGGTCTATGCTGTTATGGTTCATACAACCACGGCCATGCCTGACATGAGTATACCCCCCCCCCCTATAGTTTCCAGGGCCTTCCTCGGGATTGATCCCGCGGTGCGTGGCATCGCGGTCAATCAACCATAACAGATTGACGAATGAGGAGCAAACAATGGCAAAGCACCTTAAGGAAGACAAAATCACAGCGAATGGAACGACGGTGCTATATATTTTTTTCACGAAGTAGGAAGCGTGGTATGACGACGGGATTTTTTGCCGCGGGATTTGGTCCGCGGGATTAATCCCGAGGAAGGCCCTGATATCTTCGCCTTGGTCTGTGCCAAAAGTGTCAATGTGACAAGTAGAAAAAATCCCAGCGTCAGCTGTCGAGTGATCAACCAAAATGAAAGCATGCGCAATGAGTTTTTTTTTGCACCAGGTATCACGTAGAGGTACCAAACAACCGATTGCGCATATATCTGATCCCATTTGGTACCTTGCACCCACCCACACGGTGCGTATACATTAAATTACGGCCACCCTGATCCCATCATAATTTCCCTGAAGCAGTGCACAAGTGTCTCCGACCCGTGCGCTCCTTGACGCTGCCCCAAAGCATGTCCTCCGACCAGACAAGGTTGCGTCTCTGTGATGTATCCAGACGACAGGTACGGGCTTCTGCGCCAATCCTCTCTCCCTCCCTCCCTCCCTCCCTTCCTCCCTCGTATTGCCGTTGCGTGGTCAACCATTTGACGGCACTTTACGCCCATGTTTACTCTCTGTCTTGCGCAACTACCACAGGTACCAGACGACCGAGCGTGTCTCCGTGATTTTTCCAGACGACACGTACGGGCCTATTGCCGCCTCCGCCTTCGTCCGGGCAGTTCGAGGCATCGTCGGCATCAACGTCGATTTCAATGCGGCTGGGCAAAGCCCATCGACTATCGATATTTCCGCAACGTGAGTTGGATTCATCGTGGCTCGCTAAAACAGCAGTCAGTATTATTAGTTTTTTTTCTTTTTCCATCTGCTAACGCGCAGCTGCTGTTCCAATCATATTACCCGGTGGCTTGGTAGGTGGTCCGCGTGCCTATCAAGATCAATTTCGTGGGTTCAAGTCTCACCGAGTGCATGGTCGTAGGGGCTTTTTCTTGCATAAAAGAGATTGATTAGCGGAAAGCGCGAGTGCGTGAGTTAGCTACATTCGATGAAAATCGACGAGCAGTGGGAATGCTGAACCCTATGCGCGATAAAAAAATAAAGGGACGTACCGGGGGGGAGAAGGGAAGACACCTGTGACCACCGTTTGTCCAGAAGGTCGTCGAGGGTAAAACCTCTTACGAATTAGGCTGGAAAGTGAAAGTGATGAGTCAAAAAAAAAAAAAAAAAAAAAAAACGCACACAAAGGGGAACTAGAGTTCAATGATTGAAACACGGAAAGTGCTATCGATCAAGACCACCGGACCTGATTACGCAGCTTGCAAAATTGAGTATCGATCGATCGGTTGAACTCACAGCTGACGTGGTTTTCTGGTTATTTGTAAAAATAAGCATGCAGCCCCACCGACTTGTGACCGACGTTTCACGCATCAAATTTGACAGGGTGACATTTCCTTATGCCTGACCAATCAAATCTAAGCAAATGACGAGTTCGTCCGAACCGTGTTCCCCCTCGTGAAAATATCAATGCGCGCTTTAACCACACCAATGCTTCGCCACGACCGGCCTACAAAAAATCCCCGAGCAAAATACGTTGTTCATTTTTTTTTTTTTTTTAGACAAACGTGAAAACACGCCGCCTGTGTCTGTCCGCTTTTTGTTTTTGTTTTGTTTTGTTTCTTGCAAACCACCCCAACCTAAAGCAAGCCGGTCGACCCAGCAGCGGGCACGGACTACCGGTCCACGCTGCTATCTTTGATGGACAAGGACGCGTCGGTCATCGTTCTTCTCGCCGAGGGATACGATGGGGTGTTCGTCAGATCCGTGCTCGAGCAGGTGCCCCCGCAATACAGAAAACGGTAGCCGAAGCTTACCACAGCGAGCAGTACACAAAAGTGTATGAACCGTTTTTTGAACAATACTACTTTTGGTATCCGTTGGTTTTCTTCTTCTTCTTCCTGATGTGCACGGTAATGTTTACGGGCGATCAACGTTGAAGCTCACGCTATCGATACGCTGTCGGATGGTGAGCACAATAATAATCACAGCAGAATGTGGAGGAGCATGTAGTGAGAAGGAAGGAACCAAGGGCAGCAACTGAAGCAGATTCAGAGGAGAAGCGCGGGTACAGAAGAGGGGGTTGTTGGGGAGGACCATAGTAAATAGGACCTACGGAACACACAAAAAGCTGTATATTTACCTATTTTTACTAACAATGTTTGGTCCTATTTACTATGGTCCCTCGTAGTAGACATCGTGCAAAGTTTTCTAGTGTTTGTTTTGGCTCCCCTTGTTTCGAGGGGCTATTGTCATACGACTACGGCCCCCCCCCCCCCCCCCCAGTAGCATCAGGCGCGGTAAACATGAGGCATGCTTCGGCCGGGAGGCTGGGGTCGACCCAATACTTCGTACAGCTTCTCTTTGGTCGTCGACGCAGTCAAGCCGGCGACTAAAAAAACACAAACTCTTTCGTACAGTGGTAAGTTGTGCTCTGCCAAAAAACGGTACTTTTTTCTTTTCAAGAGATCCGAAACGACGTCACCGTCGCTACCGAATCGTATTGACGCAACAAACGATTCTGATCGGAAATATAAGGATAATCCAGACACTGTTCGGAATACCAAGCAGTCCTTGTGCTTGCTACCCGACTGATATCTGGCATTGGTAAGGATTGCTCCCGTACGCATTGCCCTCGAGCACATGCTATCACGCCGCTAGTTTAATAGCACATCTCGCCCAAACTGACGGGCCCGCGAACGCTCTGGGCCCTGAAAAAACGAGCACGCCGGAGCGTAATCCTGACTGAAGAGGTGCGCAAGTTCTGGGAATCGCCGCTCCTCCCCCTCCGGCCCGCCTTCCTTGGCCGTTGTTTCACGCGAACCGCGGTACCTTGCCATGAAGAGGAGGAGGAGCAGGAGGACGAGGACGAGGAGGAGGAGGAGGAGGACGAGGAGGAGGAGGTGCTGGCTCTTCACATCGCAGCGCTCTCACCGACAGCACGCAGCAGTATCAGTTTCGGCAGTATGGACCCACCTAAGGACACGTACCATGTCCTACAACCAGCGAATATGCCAAAACCGACATTCCGATGTGAACGGCATACATACGCTTTTGATGAAACGTGAATAGAAAAACGATCCTTATTTATCGAGACATGGTGGTACAAGTTTTGAACAATCGCTCCTCCCACCTTCGGCCTGGTCCCCCCCCCCCCCCCCCGTCGCCCGTCGCCCGGCCCGCCGGCCCATCGCGACACTTGAACCGCGCAGGCTCGAGAGGTAGGCCTGGTGAACAAGGACACTCAATGGTACCTCAACGGTGCAGCCGCCATGGATGGCATCTTCACCGTCAACGACACCTACCACGACTCCCAGCTTGCCTATGACCTCAGGGGGACGCTGGGGGTCAGGGCGTGCCCCCCGACCAAAGGTTAGCGGTGCATGCCGTGCCCCTAACTATTTTGGAACTGCAGGCCCATTTTGGGGGCGGACCAGTCACGTTTCAAGTGATTTGTCCCCTAAACGGGACTGCAGCAGCAACAGTACTGAAAGGTTGACCCTTTTTTTTTGTTTTCCACTGCAAAAATGATCCTATTACGGGGGTCCATAGTTAACAGGACCTATGGTATACATAAAAACCTATATATTTACCTATTTTTAGTAACCAAATTTGGTCCCGTTAACTATAGACCCCCGTAATAGTCTGTTTTTTTCAAGACGTTTGGACCCGAAACGTGGGTGCGCTTCTACGTGAACGTTTTTTGTTGTTGGGATGTTTGTTTAATCGCGTGGAGGGAGGTCTTATTACGAGTTACAACCTCCGCATCATTCTGGGCAAAAAGCCGTGGGCAAAGGTGTCTCCCATTCCCTGCCATTCCCTTTTCCCTCCCCCCCCCCCCCCCCCCCCCCTCCCCCCCCCTTGACCCATGCTGGCTTCATTTTGAGGTATATATTCATAGCACTGACGCACTTTGTCGTGTATCAAGCGCCGCGCATGGGCTTCGTGGACGATCGGATGATTGGACGGGCGGTAGGACTGTTACACACCTCGGCTAGATCGTCTACAGATCATCTATTCCCACAGTTTATGATATATACATTTCAGAGCAGAGAGGCAGATAGATTTCTGATCTGTATGATCTAACTCATGTTGCCGGGTGGGAGCCGTTTTTAACCCGCATCATCCTGGGACGTGTTTCCTGGGCTGGATCCATTTCGATGTTGGTGCGTATCTTGTACAACATGTCATGACGGCAGCTTTTGATCCGTATAATCTCTATATGATCTGCTTGATCTAGATCGTGACCTGTTCCAGGTGTGGACAGTTCTTTCGCTTGCGTACATTCCAGTCTGGACGGATATATAAGGACCGTTTGGTGTTCATAACTGTACACGGACTGTCTTTCCCACTCCCGTCCGGAGCGGTGCTGCTTATCATGTGTGTTTTTTTTTTTGGTCGGGTTTACGGAGAGGGGCGCGGGGGGGGAACTCTTGTGTTGTGTGCCATCGTGTGCCGATTTACACGCGTATATGATACTGACGTATGGTTCTCTACTAAGACGACACTGACGGTACACGCAAAAACCTATACACTTACCCATCTTTAGTAACAATATTTGGTCCTATTAACTAGGGCCCCCCGAAATAGTACTGCAGCGTAAATAGTAGTACAGCAGTAGTGGTGGTATTATTACGGGGGACCATAGTAAACAGGACCAAATATTGTTAGTAAAAATAGGTAAACATATAGGTTTTTATGTGTACCATAGGTCCTATTAACTATGGACCCCCGTAATAGGAGGTTGTTGTGCTTTTCACCCTTAGCTCACCGGCGACGAAAATCGAGCCTGTCTGTGCGGTCACAGCACCGACTTCCAACAGCTCATGGAGTGGAAACATACCTACGAAGGAAACGACCACCCCCGCTTCTCCCACGCCTCTCTCGTCCCATCGCACAACCAAAAACCGCGCAGGTCCGGGGTCCGACGAAATCCTTAACCTCGCCCTAAGGTGGGAGTCGCTGAACAGCGATGTCTACCCAGGAGCCGGCCCTGGCACTCTTACCCCCGACGGTCGGCTGGACCCTCTTCTCGCCTACGCTTACGATTCCGTGTTTGCCCTTGCGGACGGCATCGGAGCGGTGCAGTCGACGGCGAACGAGTGGGGGTCTTCTCTGCGCGGCTTCGTGACCGAGAGGTACGCCATTGGTACTGAAACCCAACAGTATGCAGACATACAGACATGCATACATGTATATACATACGTGACGCACAACAATAATAGGTTGGGTTGAACTGATTCGCGGGTCCCGCGAGGTCCACAGGAAGACATTTGCGACCGTCGTCATCGATGATACGGAATCATCGTTCGTCCTAACAAGCGCGACCATTATACGTAATCGACGGCGGCGCACAGTTATTCCGCCGACCCTGTGTTGCTTGCTGTGCTCTACGTCGCTCTCGCACGAAGTGTGCTTTTCCACACTAAATTCCCAGGTGGGGCCCTGTAAATAATCGGTCGACATCCTAGCTTTGGTATGTATATATATATGCAATAATTAGGCACAAGTATAATTTTGTCCCAGCTGACCGCTAGGACAGCACCAAGCAAGTACACTTCGGAGTAGGTGGCCGCTACGACTAGCCCAAGCAGGCTGGGTTTTTGCGCCAGAAGCTGACAGCAGGCGGTATGCACAGCACGACTAGCCCGCAGCAAGCAAGGCGCGCTTCAGCTGGGTTAAAAAGTCCGCACGGCACGCATGACATTGATTGGAACAACGCAAGACAGCCTCAGAAGAACACGGGGGAAAGGGAGAAAGGGGGAAAATCCTAGTCTGCTCTGCTCTGCTCTGCGTGCCTGCTGCTGCTGCTGCTGCTGCTGCTGCTGCTGCTGCTGCTGCTGCTACTGCTGCTCTGCAGCTGTTCGAGAGTTTCTGTACCTGGCTGCATCGCTCTGGGTGTGCGTTTTTTTGTGTTCTACCCTGTTGTATTTCAAATAATATTCGGCCGTTTTTACGAGAGTCGCCAGAATTATTTTTACTTTTTTTTTGTGGACTCTGTTTTGTGGCTCATCGAACACTGGTTGTTGTTTGAGCTCTATGAAGGCTGCTTGCTGTACCTGGTACTGGTGGTACTACGGAGGACCCTAGTAAATAGGACCTACGGTACACATAAAAACCTACATGTTTACCTATTTTTACTGACAATATTTGGTCCCATTTACTATGGTCCCCCGTAATATTATGAAACGTATGTGTTCGCTCTTCATTTTTGTCGAAATCGCTCGTTTGGAGTGTTTAGCTCATATACGAGGCTTTTTTACATGTCCCACACACTGCTGCTGCTGCTGCTGCTGCTGCTGCTGCTGCTGCTGCTGGTGGTAGTGGTTGCTGTGGTCGACCCGCAACAGCAGTATATAACTGAGTGTGCTGTGCTGTGCTGGTTTGGTGCTGCTTTACATTGCTGCCGCCAGCTTCGCAAAAACTGCATGACTTTACTCATACGAGATTTGTTGCTGGTTTGAAACTAGTCGACTCAGTGAGTCTATGTTTTCTATCACGGGGGACCCACCACCATCAACACTAGTGCCTATCACGGGGGTCCATAGTTAATAGGACCTGTGGTATACATAAAAACTTACATGTTTTTTGCCTGTTTTTACTAACAAGTCGTATGTGGTCCTAATTACTATTATGGTGGTCCCCCGTGATAACGCTACCAGGTATATTGTAAACCGTGTCTTAAGCGAATCAAGCGCAAAAATTATTGGTACACAAGCGAGTATTTAGCCAGGTTTGTTGGGGGTTTGTTGGGGCGTTCTTTTTTCTTGCGTCACCGTTGTCATTGAAATGAGACGAATCCGAAGGGCAATCTTCATCTTGTAGAATATATTATTATTAGTATTAGGCTTGCCATCCGACAATGTGCAGCATGATGAGCTTCACCGTCGATCAATCAAAACATTCCTGAAAGAAGAAACACCCGGATACAAAGGAAACCTATGAACAAAAGTCTATCTATCTATCTCCATTCCTACTTCCTCCTATGCTGTATCTACGATACTCTATGTGTTGTCTTACTCCTTCCTACATCTTACTGCGTACTCGCTACTTATATATAGATATATGTACTAATATATTTGATACCCGGTTTACTTGAAGCGCAGGTGTTGGCTATATATCTTGTTACCCAAAACGATCCTTACATACCCGGACAGATGGGTATATAGATACAAGGTACCAGTACACAGCTATGCGTATCATCAAGGATCTGGGTTCGAGCACAACCAAGAAGCTCGCGTCGCTTGCGACTAAACATAATATTTACTGGAGCTTCCCCCCCCCCCTCCCCCCCCTCCTGGTATCCTGTCGCAGCTACCCTTTCGGCTCGGAAAAGCTATATTTCTGCACCACTGAGTGGGGGTGAGGTTGATTCTCCGACTCCACCCACAGCTAAAAAGGAGTTCCCTATTGTTTTTTTTGGCGGTCGTGTACTGTTAGCATCTTGCTTCGCTCTCAACCCAACGACGACATCATTAACCGGAGTGCCCCCCCCCCCCCCCCCCCCCCCCCCCCCCCCCCGCGCGCGCTCCCACCCCCACCCCTACCCCCCTGATCCCGTCGCAGCTGTCCTTTCAGAACAGAAGGGCTATGGGAAGACGGAGAGTTCATCCGCAGCGCCACCCTCGCAGCTGACTTCGTGGGCGTTACGGGGGGCGTCAGTTTCATGGGCGGTGAAAACTTGGTCACCAATGCCGCGGGCACGGCGGGCTCCGGGTGGCGAGAGGCCAACGGCACCACGTTTTGCGCTGTCAACCTGCAGGCTCACGCGGCTCTGGGGGCGACCTTTGCTACGACGTTGACGTGGCAGCCCGAGCAGCTTTCCGACGTCAACGGCACTGCTGCGTTTAAGGTGGGAAGGGGAAGAAGGGGAAGAAGAGGAGGCGGTACAAGGAATGGTGGGCGGGCAAGAGTTTTTTTTTTTTTTTTTTTTTGGATGCGGCCATGTGGGTGTCTACTTCGCGCTTCGAAATATACACCCGATTGGTTCTTGATGATGCGGAGGGGGGGGGGGGGGGGGGGGGGGGGGGGGTACTCATTTGTTGCTTGCCCTTAGTCATTTGGACAATGACCACGCATCCCTTTCGAGACGGAGCACGGATTCAGCTCCTAATAGCGACACCTCCAACAGTTGGGCGTTCATTACGTTGTTTCCGTATATTACACAGATTTTTTTGCTAATCTTATCCCGTTCCTGTTTGGTTGCCTGTGACCACCATCTACTAGGATAGCGATCGTTTACTCGTTGCTATTTAGTGCATCAGACTCCGCCATGTCACATTCGTCTATTTCCCTCATCTCCTCTTCTAACACACCCCGTTCCGCTTGTATATTTCGCATTCTCCTACTATGTGAGTTTTACTCTCTGTTGCTTTGCCACACGGGAACATCTGTGCATCCCCTTCCTCCTCCTCCCGGCTGCTGGTATACCTTTTTCTTCTTTCTGGCCGGTCCAGATCACCTACACGAAAGCGCGGTTTCAGCGTTTTCGCGAAGTCCATTGGGCCGTGCAAATACGTTTTCATTCCTATTCCTTCCCTCAATCCCCCGTATATCTCTTTTTCTCCCGATTCCACCTTGTTTCTTAGCACTAGCCTTTCTCTTCTTTCTATCCTTTCTTCTAATTCTGCTTTGTATCTCCCAAACTTCCCGGTGGACATCGCCTCTTGTTGGTTTCGCCCTATATCCTTCCATACTTTCTCAACTACGCCATCCCACCTTATTCCAGCTCGCCCTTTTGCTACTTTTTCCCATACAGCTATATCAACTATGGTTGGCAACCTCTTTTTCGGCATGCTCCTTACTTTATGTTGCCAGTTCAACTTTCTCATGTCTCTATTTGTCTTGAGTGGTTAGTCCCACGTCTTTCCTACCTTGAATAGTCTTACTTAAGGTGTACACACGGTCTACGCAGCTACTGTTTAGCCTAACCCCTGCTTGCCCTTTGCTTCTTTTGTCTTCCTCCTCCTTCATCGTTCCCATCCTATCGTTCAAAAGCTTACAAAGTGTTTTGGCTACTGTGCTTAGTAGCGTTATCCCTGTATAGTTCCCCGGGTCAACCTTATCTCCTTCCTTGAATAAGTTGACTACTATTCCTTCTCTCCACCTCCTGGGTGCGCACTCGTTTTTTCCACATCCAGTTATACAACATAACCATCATGATAAGCATTCCTTCTCCCCCGTACTTCATAAATCCATTCACTATTTGGTCTGCCCCTGTTGCCTTTCTATTCTTAAGTTAGCTTACACACTTCTTTACTTCTCCCTTGCGAACTCTCTCTGTGACCCTCCCGAACCACTGTGTTCTCTTTCTGATGTATCTACGTTCGCCTCTGCCCACGCGTTGATTTCCTTCTCGAATTCTGCGTCGAACGTTTCGTTGGCTGTGGGTGTTCCTAGCTTACGGTAATGCTCTACTAAAAATAGTACTTCCCTTTTCCCCTTCAAGCTACTAACCATTTCTGTGCTCTTAGAGTAGCTTTTCACGCGTCTGACTTTCCTAATTGTTGGCCCAGTATCCCTTTTATCCCTACCCACATCTGCTTCATCCCGCCCTCAAAGTCTTCATTCGTTATATTTACTACGTCTTTCCATATCCCTTCTTCTTCTCTACCATCTCTTTTACTTTCTTTCTAGCTATAGCATATTCCTCCCACCCTGTCGAAGTTTTACTCGATGTATACCTTGCGTGTGCCTATCTCCTTGCTCTTATAGCCTCTTTCACTTCCTCTTCCCACCATTTTACTGCTCTGTTGCATACTATCAACTTCTTCCCTATTACTTTACTTGCTGCGGTCTTGACCAACTGCTCCCATCCTTCTATTATCCTAGCTCCTGCATCATCCCTCTCTATATCGTTCCTTGTTGAACCTATTCTTTCCAACAGCTCGGAAAGTTGCTCTGCATTTTTGGCTATCTCTTCTTGGAACTCTTCCCGTTTCTCTTTTACTTCTAGTTTATCTATTCTCCATCTGTGCAATTTCCTATCTCGTCTATGCTTGACAACTCTCGTCTGTAGACTGTCTGTCCATATTAGACAGTGATCCGTAGATCGGAACGCGCGGGGGGGTGTTCTCGATAGGAGAGATATACTCGATCTCATGCATGCCGGACATATACAAGCTTTTAGGGGGGGGGATACATATAGTGCTTTTCGGGAGGAGGGAGGGGGTATATATTACTATCACGGGAAACCATAGTAAAACATCAAATCTTGTTGCTAAACAGAGGTGAATATCTAGGTTTTTGTGTGTATCGTAGGTCCTACTTACCATGGCTCCCCGTAATAGGTATTTACGTAGATTTTTTAGGGGTGAGTTTTCCGGTGCTTGGAGGCGTTGTTTTGGCGATGTTGGGGGTGCCGAGCTTGCTCTGGTATCGCGCCACCAACACCAACGAGCGGCGTCGTCCTGGCAGTGCGTGCAGGCTGTGGTTCCATCTTTGGAGCCCCGCACGGTAGAGCGACCTGAAAAAAGCGACAATCGCGACCTTAAAAAAACCTTCTGAGAGAAGAGAGGGCGGCAATACATACGAGCAGCACAGGTATTTTCATTCCACGCGTGTCGTTTGTACACCTCCTTCCATTGCACTCCGGACGCCGGACACATCCCGTACCCCCCCCCCCCCCCCCCCCCCTCCCAGTAGGTCGGTGGCCGATGCTGTATTATATCCACAAGTCCCCTTTTTCGATCCTTTTCGTGCTTTTAAGGCTTTGTTCAAGTCCCGACGGAAAGCAAGCCTTTTTTTTGCTATATTCGCAGGGTTCATTCATCCTCGCCTCGTTAAGGCTGTATCTGGTCGCCCCCACCCCCGCCCAGCGATTTCGGGACGTCCAGCTTATACGAAGGCCATTTTTTTTCTGTCGCGCGCCGTTAAAACATGTGCCTCTCACGCCCAAAGTTCCAAGGAACCCGTCTACTGCTGTGGGGAGGGGGGGCTTTGTGAAATAGTACGGGTCTTTCTGTTGAAAGCGAAGCGAGGAGGAGGAGGAAGCCACGTTTTTTTGTGTTGAATACCGATATTGCCCGTCCCCTGTGTGTTCTCTATATGCCACTCCTTCCTACCAGGTAATATGTAAGGGTCGTTTTGATTAAAACACCAATGTCACGGACAGGGCAAGACGTGTCGGTCGTAGACCTCGTAACACCCATGAAAGCAAGGAAGGAAGGATACCTCTCAAAGTCATGCATGAAAGATTCCACAAGACTATTGGTAGATCTCGGGTTGCTAGAGGTCCGCAGCATGTACCGCGTGCCGACCTCTCCCCTCAAGCTGGCCACGGGTACCTCCAGAAATCGACCCGATCGGGTCCGGTCCTTGTGACCCCCCTGCGGTGTTATTCTAACAACGTTGGCCCTCGTGGGTCTGGCAATGCCTTGCCTTGCTAAATGCAAGAAATAACTCTGCTCGGCTCACGTCGCCCGTAACGACGGCTACAAGTGACCCTCGCTCCGCGACTTGTCCACGGCAACTTCTACGCGACAGCCTCGGCTCTCACTTCGAGCATCGGCTTTACACTAACGGTAGTATACAAAATGCCCCTACCGCTTCGACACAGAGTAGTACGGTGTGTCATCTATTCACCCTGTAGGATGCGTGAAGCCATCCGGAAGCTCTTATTTTTTTTCTTCTGCTTATTACAAGTTGCTCCGAAAAAAAAAAAACTGCCGTTTCTTTTCTCGTTTTTGTTTGCTTTTGTTTGCCCATTTTTATTTTTATTTTTTTCGACAGAAAATAAGCCCGTATCAAAACAACCAGACCTTCCCGGCGGGGGGGGAGAAACGTACCCGTTCGACAGACCAACACTGAGCGGAAAGCACTTCCAGGTGAGGCGCTTGCTTGGGCCGGCGGGTTTGGGGGACATGTGGCCAATGAGGGCCGATGTGCTTGTCGCTTCACGCGCGTACCGGGTACGCACGTATTCGTATCGTTGAGGGCGTCTCGATGGGTGCTTTGTGAGAAGTTTGGCCGCTGAGTTCACCGCCCGCGTCCACGAAGTGGATAAGCTGCAGTACATGGGACCGGCTGTCTGTCGCCGTTGAGCAGCTCGAGTCGAGAGGTGTCGACCTTCGACCACGCCGGAAATTTCCGTACCACGGTAGCTTTTTTTCACAACGCCCTTGTGGGTAGGATACAATTTTTCTTTTAAATTTCTGGGTTTGCTAGGTCCTCCCCGCTGCGTACTGTTCAGGGAGGAAGGGGCTCGGAAAAATAAATAAACCGCGTTTCTGGCCCGTCTTTGATTCCGGGTTGGGGTCAGGTGTCAGGGTCAAGAGTAGGTTAATGGTTACAGGGTCAGGGTTGGGTTGGGTCCACGTCCGTGCCTTTATCCACTAGGAAACCAGCGAAACAGTAGTGAACACCCCGACCCCTGCTGGAAGACCTGTCTCAAGGCGTTCGTTGCAAATAGGACTCGGAAATTTCCAAACCTGTTCACGGGTTCATGGCCCGACCTGCGGGCCGGGCCGGGTGGCCTTCAACATATCACGGGTCGGGTCGGGCCGCGACGGGCCGGGTCGCGTCGAGTCAGGGAGTCTCCTAAAAGAATGACGCGTCGGCTCGGCACAACCCGACCCGACCCACACGAGCTTTGACCCCACCCGCGAACAGTGTTTGGAAAGTTGGCACTTGATGCACCCCCATCCCCCAAGCGACGCGGGTCCTGTTTTATCGATGGGCGATCGTCTCGTGGGACTCTTGGCGCAGGTTGTCACCGAAGAGGCGTCCACTCCTTTCGCTATAGTTACCGGACGAGAGACAGAATACGGCGACTACGAGGGCATCGCCATGGACATCCTGCAGGTGAGGACTTGAGGTCCAGGGGCGCGGTTCCGAATAGGGTGTGTCGGGTACTTTTGCGGGTATATATGGTGTTCGGGTCAATACTGAGGCTACTCGACTACCCGCGTACATTACCCACTATATCGTAGCGGGAACGTGGGGACGGGGCATACATAGTATTGGGGCCCTGTAAAACAGGTATTACTTACCTGGTACCCGTCGGTAGATTCTAGCCCGTTCTATCCCGGGATGGAAACTCGCTCGGGGGTAAACCCGGTTAGAAGCCAGAGTAAAAGTACTGCTGTAGATATTTTGATACTTTATGCCAAAGGCTACCCGATTACCTGAGTATCGTATCCAATGCCCCATCTGTTGCGCAGGGTATCGACGGGTTTGATTTCGGGGGGCGGAATGACAGGGCCAATATACCCGTGGGTAGGTTATTCCCGGGTATGTTACCCGGGCAGCCGAAGTACATACCCTATCAATAGGTTACTCGGGTACCCGAAGTGCATACCCTATCAACATACTCGTGGGTAGGTTATACCCGGGTAGGTTACTTGCGTATGGGAAATACGTACCAGGTACCCTACCAAGCACACCTTCGAAAAACTCCAGTACACCACACGATCGCATCGAAAGCGCCCCATCTACTCGCAAAACCGCCCCCGACATTTTGTTTTTGGTGGTATGATGCGGCGTGGAGCATTCCTGACTGTACGTGTCGTAGGTTTATGAAATACCGGTAGCCCCTATCCGCTCCACCGTATAGCTCTTCTCCCTTGCGCAGGCTAACTCTGCCCAAGAAGCGGGGTTTTTTCGGCTAACTCAACGATACTGGTTGTTGAAGGACGATTTAGTCGATGCCCACTTTGCTGTTCACGGGGTCGGATACACCAGCGGCTTTGCGCGTTCTCTGCATTTTTGCAACGTTTTTTTTTAGGTGGACGGAGCACTCCTGCAGCAGTGGCATCTCCGCTTCCGCACTCCGCACTCCTCCCCCCTTTTTCCCCCCCCCCCCCCCCACTCTCTCTCCCTCTCTCTCTCTCTCTCTAATATATTGTATATATTATACATGTACACGCGTGCCCGCCCCCTTCCCGACTCGGGGTTTCAAAACGACGTAATGTCCGTGTCCCCCCCCTCTCGCCGCTTTCCTCCACGACCACCACTGCCCGTCAGGAACTCTCGAAGCAGCTGGGGTTCACGTACAACGTTTCCGTTGCGAACAGCTCGGTGTCCCCCGACGAGGTTATTGCCTCCGTCGCCGACGGGACGTTCGACATTGTCGCCAGCTGGATCACGATCAACGCCTACCGGATGGAGTTCGTGTCCTTCTCCTCCACCCTACTATGACAGCGGGCTGTCATTCGTATACCGCATCGAGGTCATCGACACTGGTGCGTTTGATTTGGGTTGTAATTCGGTTTTGGTATGACTTGGCGGTTTTGGACTTGCACGGATTTTTGTTATTATTACGGGAGACCACAGTAAATAGGACCTACGGTACACACAAAAACCTGTATATTTTAATATTTTTACTAACAATATTTGGTCCTATTTACTATGGCCCCCCGTAATAGCAGTTATTTATAGTTGGCTGGCTGGACCTACCCGGCTAGATAAGTCGAACACTTTTGTTTTAGGAAGGTTCTGTCTTTCCCTCGACCAGACAGATGCTTCCGAAAACACCGTGTTCGGTATTTTTTCGGCAATTCAATCTTTCCCGATTTGGGGGGAAAAAAAAAAACCCGAGAGCTGAAAAGCGATCGCGCCCCACCTCTCTGCGCGAGAGATCTCAACGGTCTTTTTGCAGTACGTTGGAGGCTGGACTAGCGCAGCTAGTTAGTGATTGGGTGGCGAAGTAAGCCACAACATGTTTGCTTTATATTGGCGAAAAGAAAACGTGCTCCGGGTCACGAATCCGCGAGTCGGCAGAGAGGGAGATGCAGAGCTCGGCAAATTCCCGCTCCCAACTATTAATAGCTGTAATGCTAAAACTAGCTGGCGTGAATACCATAATCAGGACCAAAGATGCTTGATAAAATTACTAAAATATCTAGGTTTTTGTGTGTATGATGGGTCCTGATTATTGTGGTCCTCCGCAATAGCGGGCGATTTATACAGTATACAGGTACAGCCAACGAGCTCACATGTAGTCAAAACATGTACGTACCGTACCTGGTAAAGTTTCCTCGTCTAGGTACCACGATGATGGCGATCCTATGCTCAAGGCTTTTTTTTTTTGGTGGTGGTCGAATGTCGTGTCCCTCTTCCTGGCAAAAATGTTATTCGTGGTGGACACTACTAGTGGAGCTTAAGCCACGAGTTAAATTAGTTTCATCCACCCCTAGCCCTGTATACTCCACCATTGTGTAAGGTATGACGCGTCGTTCTTCGCTGTGGTGGCAGTACATAGTTAACGGGACCAAATTTTGTCAGTAAAAATAGGTAAATATATAGGTTTTTATCTGTACCATAGGTCCTATTAACTATGGACCCCCCGTAAAAGCATCTGTTGCGTGTAACACATCAAGAGTACCGCACTGCTATCGACCCCTCGGTCGTTTCAGTGCCAGAGTCGCACAGCATTAGGTACTGTGTCCCCTTTATGCGAACACTATGACGGAGGACCATAGTAAATAAGACCAAATACTATTAGTAAAAAATGTCAAATATATAGGTTTTTGTGTGCACCGTAGGTCCTATTTACAATGGCTCCCCGTAATAGCTCTTACTTTCATCCACCGCTGAGACGTTCTACGATGCAGGTTAACCCTAATTTTTCTGAGGCTCCTCACTTGACCTTAAGGAGCTCCACACCTCAACCGACTACAGCAAAAAATCAGATTGCCTCCCGATGAATAATCCCATCGCCCCAAGTGCACAAAAGCGTAGTTTTTCGAAACAAGATTTGGCATCATTTCCGACGAACTCGGGTTAAGGAACCCTCGTCATTCAGAAAAAAAATCAGCGGAAATGTGCTACCTCCCTCTGTCGTAGAACGCGCGCGCTATGGTCACGGATCAAAATGAAAACACGCAGCAACATGCCATCCGTAAACCTATCTTCGAAAAAAAATAAAAAATCTTGTGCAGCTGGGTGTAAGAACCACTGCCGCGCAAGCGCAGTAAGCATGAGAAAGATGCGCTACCTGGCACTCGGTAAGCCACAAGTGTCGTATTGATATTACGGGGGACCATGGTGAATAGGACCTACGGTACACACAAGAACCTATATATATATATACCTACTTTCACAAAAAAATATTTGATCCTATATTTACTGTGGTCACCCGTAATTATTATGGGGGACCATAGTAAATAGGACCTACGGTACACCCAAGAACATAGATATGTACCTATTTTTACTAACAATATTTGGTCCTATTTACTATGGGTCACCCGTAATAGCAGCTCGCTGTAAGAACGGCGCTCACCTCATGCCTCTCGCGGACGAGAAAACCGTAACCACCGAAAGAAATAACCTTGGCAGGCGTCAACTGAAAGCAAATCAGCATATCAACTCGCGCTCCTTCCGATGGACGAGAAGCTGAAAGAGCGCGCGTCAAGGTGGCAGGCCACCGGTCCTTTACTTACAGAGCAGACCCTTCCACAACTGGAATTGTTTTTCCTACACCATGTCCAACTAGTTTCCCCCCTTACGCGGATTCAAAAGGGTGGAACTCCCTCCCGTGTTTTCAGCGGCCGATACATGGTGACGGTAAAAACCACCGCTACATTTTTTTTTTTTTTTTTGTCAATATCCGTACACGGGTACCGGCAGAGCTTTTTTTTTTTGTTACCATTCTGTCCCATAATATAAAAATCGTTTTTACAACAATTTTTTGACCAAAAGGTTCTTATATTTCGGGGCATATTGGTATCATACATGCATATGTTTCGTGCCCGCGTTCTCGCTCGACTTGTTTTTTTTTTTCCGCCGTGCAGGTTTCGTGGTGGAAGATGTTTCAGCCGTTCGAAGACAGCCTCTGGGTGGCCGTGTTCGTGTCCACGGCGGTGGTGTTCCTGCTGCTCTGGGTGTTCGATGGGGGCAAGGTGAGGCGCCCTCGCGGTCACGTGCAGGAACAAAGGTACCCCACGGGGTGCGCAATGCGTTCGTCGTGGAGGCGTCATCATCTATATACCCAGAAAGAGGGTTCGAGATTTTTATTCTACTGCTCCAAAAAAAAGAAGAAAAGAGGTCCCGCTCTCTGATGAGTCCAAGGGGTTTTCCCCCCGAAACGGACCGGGTTCTGTAATGAATCCAAGGGGTTTTCCCCCGAAATGAGATGGCGTTGCATGTTTCGTAACGCTGCTTTCGGCCACACATACATTTTCATCCCACGCTCCCATGCTAAAAGTAGTTCGGTTGTTCTCTGAGCAAAATTGAACGGCGGTTGTTCACGGGTGCCAACGAGATGGCCGAGCTTATGTGGCAGACAGGCAGACAGGGAGGGTGGGCAGGCAGGTAGACAGGCAGACAGGGAGGGTGGGCAGGCAGGCAGGCAGGCAGGCAGGCAGGCAGGCAGGCAGACACGGAGCTGCGTTTCGAACGACATGCGGAGAACAGATTCGAAGCGTTTGTTGCCTGGTGTGTTTGCCGTCCTACTCACGAGCTCATTTATTAATTATCGCTCACGACTCGAGCGCCACACACAGCTTGTCCTGGAAATCTACGCAGCGTATGAATGCCAGAGTTGTTCACGTGTTAGCAGTTCCAGTGCTAATGATAATGACTTTTTTTGTCTTCGCGGACGTCTTTGTTCCCTTTCGTCTCGCCGCGTGCACATGATGTTCCGATATGACCGATGACGCCGGCAGAACGAGCTGTTCATCCACGCAGACCCCGAGGCCAGCAACCGTCGTCAGTTTGTCCAGGTGAGGCGCACGCACGTCAACAATGGTTGCAAGTTCACCTCTCGCCTATCTATACCAGTGGCCTCCTGCTTGGCGACTAGTGCCTCGACTTTTTTTTTTTTTATTCACGTTCTGGAGTGCGTGGAGTGCGACCCGGTTGAAAGGGAGATGCAGAGTTCACGCCTGTCGGACAGATGATCTACAGATAATTCATTCCCGCTTGATGATCTGGATCTTTCAGAGCAGACAGGTACAGTAGATCTGTATGATCTGTATGATCTAGCTTATGTTGCCGGGTGGGACCCGTTCAGTCTGCGTGATCTATACCAATATGTCCCTATCTAAAAGAACCGTTAGAATTATATATTAGTATGCAAAAGATTCTTATATTTACGGACAATAGAGGTATATCACGTGTTTCCTCTCTTGGGTTAGATCTGCCCTATAAGGTAGATCCTGCACAGCTAACCTATCACAACGGCAGCTGAGGAACTAGATGATCTAGATCATGATCTATCTGTAGACGATCTATCTGATCTGCCCGAGGTGTGGAAGAAGAGTTAAACGCCCGTCCCCGACCCAAAAACGCCAGACAGGATTTCCTTTCGTTTCGCTTCGTTTGCTTTTTTTTCTTCTTCTTGCCTTTTCGCTGAGAAAGCTTAAAGCTTGGAAGAACGCCTTTTTTTCTGCAGAGGGTCGAGTCAAAACGAAGGGGTGCGCTCGTTCTCCGGCGCTCGTTTTTTTTCTCCACGATAGAACGGTAAAAGGATGCTACTCGCACAAAGTCGAACGCTATATTTTCGTAATACGTCTTCTCGACCAGATCTTTCCCACAAAGCACCGCGTTGGTTAGGGAATTGGCGACCTTAGCCTTCCCGTTCTGAAAAACTCGAGCTCTGAAAAAACGACTCAGCAGTACCCTTGTGCGAACTTAACGCCCTGTTTTCTACGGTGTAGGTGGATGATGAAGGAGTGTGCCGATCACTGGCGGGGGAGACGGGTGATTAGGAGTAGGAACAGTAGAGAGGAAGCCGGAACAACACGTGCGGTCCACGAAGTGTACCCCGCAACTTATCATCGCATCACTGGCGGAGGGAGCTCCTCCTCTATTCAGGAGCTACCTGACACCCTTTTGAAGTACGCAATATTTTCGGTTCCGATGTGTGTACGTAACAACAGCTGTCGAGAATGTACAACACACAGAGTATCGTAGATAAGGCATAAAAGGAAGTAGACATAGAAGACAGATAGACCTTGTGCATACCGTAGATTTCCTTTGTATCCGGGTATTTCCTCTTTGTATCCGGGTGAAGCTCATGCTGCACATTGTCGGATGGCGAGCCCAATAATAATAGTTCACACCTCGTATCTCGTAGCTCAAGTTCTGTTTTCCCAACCCCCCCCATCCAAAAAATATTTACCTGTGGTCGAAGGTATAAGGTACTTTTTCGATGGCCGAAATATCTACAAAATTGCCTTATATTTCCGATCAGACTGATACGTAGTTCACACTACTCGTATATAGCTCAGCGCGGAATGTTTTCTACGTAAAAAACAATTCAACTACAGTAGGAACATTCCAGCTGCTGCTATATACCCCACACGATTGTGTATCGGGCTTAACCCTTTTAGTAAAGCAGTCCCGTTTTGGGGACAAATCACTTGGAATTAGACTGCTTTGTCCCCAAATCGGAACTGCAGTACTAAAGGGCTTAAATTTGGTCATCGTTGTCTCAGAGTCTGCATTGTTGGAGACAAAAGGTGTAGTAGAACTCTCCTTATGGGCGAGAGGCTCCTCAGAAAGTTATTTATGAGAGGGTGCTCGACAAAAAAAAGAGAAAAACGATCCACCAATAGACTCCCTTCCCAAGGTCAAAATGCAAAACAAACAAGCAGTACGGAGAAGAAATAATCTCGAATATATTACGAAAATCCGTTTTTTTTTTTTTTTTTGTTAAATCTGTATTTTACTAGGTGTTAGCATGCTCTCAATGTCTGGGTCGCGCAAATGGGTATTACATAGTGAGGTGCCGGGGATTTCCCCCCCCCCCGTGCATCCCTTTGTCAAACCTATCGTAGAAGGCGTCATTCTATTGATAGAGTGCACCCCGGTTAAGGAGGGGGTGAAGAGCTGGAGCCCCCCCGGCAAAAGAACGCCAGGCGCATCGTTTTTTTTCCTTCTTGCTTTCGCGTTGAAAATTTTTTTCAGAGCGTTTCTTGAGAGAAGGTCGAAACAAAAGCACACTTCAGACATACATACCGCGCGGAGCACGCAGACGTGCGACGGGCGGGCAGGCAGGGCGGGAGGGAGGGAGGGAGGGAGGGAGGGAGGGAGGGAGGGAGGGCTTCCGCTACTCTAGTAGCTCTCTTCTTTTTTTTTCCCCCTCGGGCTCAGTTGTTGGGTGAAGGTTTAAAGCTCCCTCTGCGGGAGGACAGCCTCCGCACACATCGGTGCTAAAGCCGTACCGTACCAAACCCACGTGTGCAGCAGCAGCAGCAGCAGCAGGCTTGCGTGTATATTTTGGCGAAAGGAAAAAACTACTGCTGTATAGTAGTAGTTTTCTAGTGCTGCCCCTCCCTCTCGGTGTTCTCCGCTAAACAAAACGCCTCCTTTCGTTTTTTTTTTCACGCGTGTACGCATTGGCGAGCGTTACTTTCTACGATAGAAACGCCTCCGCTCGTTTTTTTTTCTTCGCGTGTGCATTTCGCGAGCCGTTTTATCTTGCTACAGCAAAACGCCTCCTCTCGGCTTTTTTTCTTTTGTCACTGAGCAGGGAATAGGAATGACTTCATACGTCACGGGGGCTCTCCTGATGGGCCAGATGGCCCACGAGCCCTACACCTTGGAGAGCTACATTCTCACCTCTGGGTGGATGTTCGCCTGCTTCATTCTTGCGGCCTCTTTCACGGCCGAGCTAGCCTCGTTTCTATCCGCAGAAAAAGTGGCGGCCCTGGTGAGTCACGTCGCTTCTTGCGCTATTTTTTTGCGACAACTTGACCAAAAACATCGCCTATATAGCTGGTTTTCTTGCATTTTTAGCGCGGCTTGACCGAAATAACACCCAGTTGGTAGCCTATTATACGTTTTTTTTTCTGGTAAGTAGCTTTCGTTTGCTTCTTGCCTTTTTTTTAGCGCAGCTTGGCAAAATATCACCCGGCTGGTACGAAGTCTGCTTTTTTAATATATTTTTTTCTGTTCTGGTAGGTTTTGTTCTTGCGTTTTTCTGCGCAGCTTTACCAAAACGTTCGACCAGGTGGCGGGTATCAGGTCTATTTTTTTTGTTCTGGTAAGTCTCGTTTCTTCTCTGTCTGGCGCAGCAGCTCGTTCGGCCCAAACACTGCCCTCGTTCTTCGTACCAGTGTATTCCAACGTCCATCCATCTATTCATGTGTCTATTTGTTTCGGGGGGGAATGATAATCAGAACCCATCCATTTTGGACCCAAAAAAACCACGTATTACCGAACATTGGCCGGTCATGTTAGGTTCTGATTACAATGCTCCTTCGAATCTGATTCGCCGGGATCTGTGCCGCCATGCAGCTGCGGTACAAGTGGTCCTGGACGGAACGATAGACGTACACGTTCGTTGCTCCTCTTATTAATAGTGGTTTTGAATATGTGCTGGAACCATGTTTTCGTCCCAAAGCTTGGTTCATTTGATTGGCTCCCAATTTTACTTCTTGATAGTAAATGTGGATCTGATTGGGGCCCAGTTTTTACCACCGTTGTATGTGATCATACGTCGAATATGGTTAATAGCTCGCCATGACATCAGGGGCAGCTTTGGGAGCCGTTCTTGTTGCTCTCTGATGCCCCGGGTCCCCGGCCGTTAGTCCACCCTAGGGCCACTGGTCGAAGGCACTGTCGTTTTTTTTTTTAGGATAATATCATGCGACCGCGGAGGGAAGCAGCAGCAGCAGTTGCCGTGTAGCGCCGAGTTGTCGCTTTCGGTGGGAAGGAGTCCCCTGCGAAGCACCGCCGTTGAAACCAATGCCTGCAACCAGCTTGTCGTAGTACTCAAGTGAAGCTCCAGGTGTAGCATCAAGCGCAATACACCATACACCAACGGTGAAACGTTTACCAAGGTATGCGAGTCGAGATGGGGACTGGTTTAGATAGCAGGGTTCAAATGGACGACGGGAGGGGGACGACGGCAGCGGCGCCAGCGCATGCCCGAACGAAAGATTGTCCCCGCTTCGACGTTTGCCCCTCCCCCCCTATGGGTCTATCTATGGTCATACGACTACGGCCATGCATGATGATGAGTACCCCCCCCCCCCCCCCCCCCCCGATATGGAAAAGGCGAGCCGGAATAAGGTGGGATGGCGTAGTTGAGAAAGTATGGAAGGATATAGAGGAAAATCAAGAAGAGATGATGTCTGCCGGGAAGTTTGGGAGGTACAAGGCAGAAGCAGAAGAAAGGATAAAAAGAAGGGAAAGGTTAGCGCTAAGAAACAAGGTGGAATCGGAAAAACACTTAAGAGATATACGGGGGATCGAGGGAAGGAATAGGATTGAAAACGTATTTGGACGGCCGAATGGACTTCGCGAAAACGCTGACACTACGCTCTCGTGTAGGTGACCTGGACCGGCCAGAAAGAAGAAACAGGTATACCAGTAGCCGGGAGGAGGAGGAAGTAGATGCACAGATGTGCCCGTGCGGCAAAGCAACAGAGAGCAGAGCTCACACAGTAGGAGAATGTGAAATGTACAAGGAGGAACGGGATGTGTTAGAAGAGGAGATGAGGGGCGAGGGAAATAGACGAATGTGACATGGAGGAGTTTGATACGCTAGATAGCAACGAGAAAACGATTGCTATCCTAGGAGATAGACGGTGGCCACAGGCGGCCAAACAGGAAGGGGATAAGATTAGCAATTTTTTTCTACGTAATATATGGAAACAACGTAATGAACGCCCAATAGTTGGAGGTGTGTCTATCTGGAGTAGGGACGGTGCTCCGTCTCGAAAGGGATGCGTGGTAAATGGTCAAATGACTAAGGCAAGCAACAAATGAGTACGCCCGCCTGCCCCCCCCCCCCCCCCCCCCCCCCCCCCCCACCCCCCCCCCCCGCCCCCCCCCCCCCCCCCCCCCCCCCCCCCCCCCCCCCCCCCCCCCCCCCCCCCCCCCCCCCCCCCCCCCCCTCCCCCGATATGATATACTCTGGCATTTAACCCTTTAGAGCTGCCGTCCCGTTTTTGGGGGCAAACTACTTACAATTAGACTGGTTCGTACATCAGCACTAAGATGCTTATTATATAACCTGCCCGCGCATTTCCGAGACGGTCCCACTTGGAACTATGTTGAGGATGCGTTTTTTTGCTGTGGCATAAGGTTAACTGCTGTTTCGAACGACCATGTACCCCATTGCTGTGTGGTGGCCTCCTCTGCTTCGTGTTCCCTCTCGGACTGCAGACCTTCGGCATCGACGATCTGAGGAACGGAGCGGTCTCGCACAACCAAGTGAGAGCCCGTTTTCCTTTCTTTTCTCCTCCTTCAAAAACAACTGCCCCTTTTGGACAAACAGAGCAGATTCCGTTGGCAACGATCTGACCCTTGATGACGATAGGACCGTTGGTCTTCGGCACGAATCTGGTCGTTGGCAAGACTTCGACCGTACGAAAATACGACGTCAATTGACAGTCCTCCGTTGTCACTTTTCGCATCGCTCACCTCGGCCTTCGTGTTATATTGGTTTGTACTTTCGTATGTATGGTATGAACGCGCAAAGAGACGGGTAGGACACGATTCAATCGCTTTTCATCTCGCATCAAACTCTGCAGTGTTGGCGGTGCAGCGGACTTAAGGTCTATAAGGCTGATCGCGTTGTCGGGGTGTCTACGCACCACAATTTATGGTCCAAGAAGAGTCCATGTTATATGATAGCACCCCGTAGAACACATTGATCAAAGCGTCACTATAAATATTAATATAGTATCACGCCAAGCTTGCAAATATTTCGTGCTGAGGTTTTTTTTTCGATCTCACCGCTTGCTGTTATTTTTTTTCTTCAAACATGTTGTTCTTCAAGAATTCCGATACGTGGTACGCTCGGTCGGGCAAATACACGGATATAGACACTGTAGCGACTATACCGACAAAAAATTAAAAGTGTTGCCTTAACCGTCCTCTAGAATATTTATCGTGTGAGCGCGCGCGCGCCGTACAAATAGTGTCATGCGGCGCCCTAGCCGTGTAACTATACACTCGCGGCGAACAGCCCGGGTTACTCCACCCGAACAGCCCGGGTTTATTCGAACAGCCCGGGTCGCTTAGGATGGACGATGCTGTAATGCTCATAGCAGTATTAATAGTAGTAAACTTAACCTTGCTTGATTTGGGCACTTTTAATTCTAACGGGGGACCATAGTAAATAGGACCAAATATTGTTCGTAAAAATAGGTGGTAGTAAATAGGACCTACGGTACACACAAAAACCCGGTCCGATATTTAATATAGCGGCAATTTGCGCGTTTTGCGGCGTAACTTGTGCTGGTATATATTTCCCTATTTTTACTATGATTAATAATATTTGGTCCTTATTATCACTATGGTCCCTCGCAATGTTAATTACGCGAAGAGTCGAAGCAATCACGAAACCCCCTCTGGTTGCAGAGGCTCATCTCCCTGGCCGCGCCGCGCGATCGGACGGGTGCCACGCAGGTAGCTTTGTGGCACGGCACCACCATACAAACCTTCTACGAGCAGGAAATAATGAAGTGTTATTCACAAGAGGAGTGCGACGAAGGTGGGTTCCAACTCGTACACGTCTACCTGGTTTTGTTCGGCGCGTAACGAGTTCTACGATAGAGGGAGGTATCACATTTCCGCTAAAATGTTTTCTGAATGACGGGGGTTCCTTAACCGAAATCGTCGGAATGATGCCAATCTTGTTTCGAAAAATTACATTTTTGTATACCCAGGCCATGGGATTATTCATCGGGATGCTGTTGATATCTGTTTTTTTGCTGAACGAAGTCAGTTTTCGGGTGAGGTGTGGAGGCTTCTTAAGGTCAAGTGAGGAGCCTCAGAAAATTTAGGGTGAACCTCCATCGTAGAACGCCTCGCTTGTTGTCTCCACATAGCGCGGCGTGTGAGTGGACCACTGCCGTCTTGCTTTTCAGAGAGCCGTGTGCATTGCGGGCGTGGCCAAAATACGGGGTCATCTTTTTCTCGACACGTACGCGTAGGAGAATGAGAGGTAGTTTTTTTGTCCGTGCTATTTATTAACCATGCGACTACCCGAACAATAAGATGCTACTTTTTTTTTTTTTTTTTTTCAAGATGAGCCCTGCTCTCACTCTGTGGCATCATCAGTGAAGCTCTAAATTGTCAGCATACAGCCGTTTTTCGTAGCATCTCAACGTCTTTTTCGCAAACACAAGATGCCTTTTGGCTGTCATAATCGCCACCCTTTTTGCGATTCCGTAGAGGAAATCATTGTTTGCGTTTTCGACTCGGGTTTAGTTTTTCCCCTCTGCTTCGCCCCCCTTTTCTGTTCCAGGAGGGGAAGACATCCCCATATCGTGCTATACCCTCGACGAGTGCTTCGCTCTGGTGAGTGACTATCGCACCGCTCGATGCCTTCATAGCGTTGCTGGTCTTCCGGAGTGCTTAAACTTTCACCGCCTGTGACCGACCAACAGTAGCTTGTCGCCTCTCCAAGTGCCTAAACGTATCATCACCCATGACCGGGCCTAGCTGTCCGCCTTTTTTCTAAGTGCTTTTGAGTATCATCCCCCCCACGACCGGCCGTAGCTGTTCGCCTTTCGAAATGCCGATGTGCAGCTGGTCGTCTTTCCAAATGCTTAAAGAACACCACACATAAATATAAGCGGTCCGGATCGATAACTGCCCCCCTCTCGGAGTGCTCAAGAGTATCATTCATGACGCGTCGCCGGCCGTACAACCTGCTGCTCGTAAATTTACCGTATGTCAAGCGGGGGATAGAGAAAATAACACACCCCATCGGAAAAATTTGATGCTATTACGGGGGGCCATAGTAAATAGGACCTACGGCACACACAAGAACCTAGATATTTACCTATTTTAGCTAGCAATATTCGGTCCTATTTACTATGGCCCCCCATAATAGTGATGGTAATGATACTACCTGTAGTGATAGTGTATACCAGGTAGCTGGTTGACTCGACAGCGGGTGGAGTGTGTAATTAATCGACGAGCGATACTCCTATGGCAAAACATCTCGACGAGATATCTCCACGAAGGCCACCTTTTTCGGAGGCGTTCTACCTACGATGGAGGAAAACAAACTTTCTGAGCCCCCACGGCGTCTTTACCGGGGGCTACTGTAGTTGGAGGATGAGCACGTGATTTTGTGCTCTACGTTGTGGGGCATATATGTTTACGTACACGATCGAGATGTGTGTAGCATCAGCCGCATTCGCGTGTCTGTTGTCTGTCCCCGTTGATTTCCGCGTTGAACCTTGGGAGGACATGGGAGCCTCAGAAAAAATTAGGGTGGATCTCTAGCGTAGAACGCATGTGCTTTTTTGTGCGTGCCTCCCTTAAGGCGCGGTTTGGAGAAAATCGGCTCCGAAACTTGTCGGAGGGGGGTGTGTTATTTTATCACCCCCCCCCTGTGATACGGTATCACTTTATCTGTGAATATAATCATCGTTTAGGATCGAAAATGAACATCAAACAGAGCTTATATTCGCGGACAGAGTTGTATGCTATAATCAGAGATCGGTCTTTCGGGCGCGCTGTCCACTCTATCATACATTTTGTTTTTCTTCAAGTAATGGAGCGGGGGGGGGGGAGGGGGTTATTTTTTGCGTGGTTTCAAATCACTGCCGTACGCAGTGAAAAAGAACTGCAATTTCAGGTGTTTTTTTTTTGCGCACGGAGAATCGAATTATGAAGTAGCAGCAAGCCGTTTCGGAGTTTTCTTTCGGGTAAGTGTGAAGGTGAACTCGCAGGAGTCGCAAACTACAGGCCGGTGCCTTCCTCAGTATATCGAACTCCCTTTGTTTCCCGCACGGGGGTATCATCCTTCTTTCAATTGTTGATGTCGTTAGGCCAGCCTGCTTCATACCATTGTACCTGGTAGTATCTCTGTCTCGTATTTAGGTTCGTGACCACAGAGCTTGTATCTCTCTAACATAGGATTGAAGAATCGGCACGGACACTGGTTGTGCTGGATGTCTGGATGTCGACGGGTAGAAAGAAAAGGTTTAACGTGAGGAAGACACACACACACGTAGACTTTGCGCGTTGTACATTTTCGCGATGCGCGCACACACAACGAGTTCGTTTTAGTTTTGCCGAACCTTGCGTGAGGATGCGCCGCATGGACTACACCCCGCCCACAAAACCGTGCCACGTACGGTTGCTAGTAGGATCGCTGCGAAGCACTTGGTTGAAACTAATCTAGTAGGGTTGCTTGTGGTCTGTTTCTTGCGTGGAAAGGACCCCGACCCACGGTAGTTTAGGATTTTCCTACGTGAGGTGGTGGCAACAAAGTGTCCAAAACGCCACTTTCAACCTAAATATTATCGGGTCAGGCTCACTCTTAAGAATTCTCTACATATGGGTTGGGGTATTTTTACGCAGGAAACAGATCACAAGAAACCCAACCAAAATTGGCGCCAAACCAATTTAATTGCAAACACCGTAATTTTACTTTCGAGCCCGACTTTTTTCTCCCTGGCATCTGACGCGCTCTCGTCACCTCTGGAGTTACGACCCACATTAAAATACCTGATATTTCGATCCGATGTGTTGTTTTGCATATTTTTTCAATACCTGGTGTAGCTATTGATAGCCCATGGCATTGTGTGTGCTGTCTTCACATTAAAGCCGTTCTTTCTACCCAACTACATCTTCACAGGAAACCGTTCTGTGTTCCCAACTACGTACATCAGTACACCCGTTGCCCGTCCTGAATTATTTATCCTACTGGTAGAGAGAAACAAATTATGTGGTCAAATATTGTGAAACAGAGAAAAACAAACAAAACAAAACAAAACCAATCGCAAGATAACCAAGGCATCAAAGCAACTGAAATGCCAACGTGCCGGGTACGAGAACGCAGCAACACAAGCCATTGTTGCATGTTGAACACGTGTATTTTTTTCTTTGAAATGTGTTTGCTCAGAGCGGGTTGCGGGATGAGGTAAGGAAGAGTCCTTCCTCCAAGTGAAGAGCCTGATAGATTGTGGGTGCCCCACCAAAAGTAGGAGGCGTCTCTGCGATTTTTTTTACGACTTTTGCTATACTCAACGTCGCATGCTGTTTCTTCGTCGCAAACCTTGTTGCACACATAATCCAAACGACCGTGATCGATCCCGCGACCGTGAGCCCTTGATCTAACTCTCATGGTGGTGAGTGGTCTACTGCTGTTGCTG
This sequence comes from Macrocystis pyrifera, assembly GCA_031763025.1. Taxonomy (NCBI): domain Eukaryota; class Phaeophyceae; order Laminariales; family Laminariaceae; genus Macrocystis; species Macrocystis pyrifera. The sequence goes on along the minus strand of JASSKH010000009.1, from coordinate 1,611,298 downwards.
TGGTTTGGAGTCGTTTTCGGGTCGGAATGGCAGCGCAAACCGGGTCTCGTTCTTGTTGGCTCTGTCTCGTACGAGGGGACACCCCCAGAGCTCTTTCCAAGCATTTTTCATGTCCGTTTCTCTCACCCGTGACGCAATATTCGTACATACATAGACACATGTCCCTCATGTCACCAACGCTATCCTTCCACACAGATGTTCATGCTCGCTGGTTTTCGCGCGCGGGAATAGCGCCGTCTTTTCCCTCAGTCACGACGAACGCGAACTTTGAATTACAATACCTCAAGACTTCTGCCTGGTGTGTCGAACATGTCGGCTTCTACGGCTGAAAATGGGGGGGGGGGGGGGGGGGGGGGGCTGCAAGAACCTTTACAGCTCGAGGCAACAGGGGGGGGGTAGAAACATGGGTAGATCGCGCTTAAATGTTGCGCTTGCTTGTCCGCACCCACCCTCAGATTTCATTTATGATGTCGGAGTATTCTCTTGAGCATTTGTTAGTGGCCGCCTATTCAGCTCTCAGCTGGTAATTTTACCTCACCCGGCGGATGCTTGTCACAAAGGCGCTAAACACCGATGTTCGCGTAATGGTTGATCCGCTATATCCTCGTAAGAACTGCTTGCAACGGATGACAGCTTCGAGATTATTGATCTATTTTCTGGTGTGTGGCCACTTCCAGAGTTTACAGCGGGGGACACACGCAAACCTACAGTCTGACAAACGAGCCGGTCCCGGTCACTAGCACACCACCTCGTTCGACGGCTTGCAAATAGTCTATGCGTCACTCTCGCCTGGGCTGGTCGCGACAAGAATCGGCATCCATTACGGGAACAGCTATTTCGGGGGACCATAGTAAATAGGACCAAATATTGTTAGTAAAAATAGGGAAACATGTAGGTTTTCGTCTGCACCGTAGGTCCTATTTACTATGCCCCCCCGTAGGGCCTAGTAACTATGGTCCCCCGTAATAGCGATATTCCTGCCAAAACAAATATCGCTGTAGTACTTGTGGGAAAACCCCGGCCCACGTTTGACACATGCCATAGTATTCACAAACCTACGGTGCAACGCTATACATTAGTGAATTCATACACGAACAGTAATTCAAGACGTTAGTTGCTTTCCACCCCGGGACACGCCATATACTTCGTACAGCATGAGGTTTGCACCTATATTCAAAACTCGTGATTTTTCTCGATCAACTTCTGTGTATATAGGTGGAGAACGGGACTTGCAAGGCCACTATAGTAGACTCTGCCACGGCCAAGTATCGAGTGGCGAACGACTTCTGCGACTTGGGCATCCTGCCCGACACCTTCAACGCCGAGCAATGTGAGACGCAGTTGCAGCTGACGACTGCACGGACGAACGAACGAGCGACTCTACGAAAATTGTGGCATGGAACAGGCATATTGCGCGCTTGGACTTTACTACGACAGGAAAACGCCCGGAAAAGACAAAATGAGCCATGCCTGTATAGTGCGGTCGATGCCTCTACAGTGCGGTAGAAGGGGCACTTTTGGGTCCATACGCTTACTGACCGACGGGTCGTAGGGTAGGGTAGGGCAGCGGGTAGGGTAGGGTAGGGTATGGTGGGGCTCCTATCGCGACGAACTGCTAATATGTTTTGCAGCCACATCTACTTGTATTATTTTACTGGTACCTGCTACATACGCATTCTTTGTTTTTGACGTAGTCTATGCATGGGATTGTGGTTGTGTGCCGGGTTTAGCGCGTACAATTGTTTGTCAGATTATGTTCTTTCGGTGGGGTGTAGAGTTCGTCATGTGAGAAACCTCGCAAAACTTGGGGCATTGCTGTACCCCCCCCTACCTCAGCAGCATGCCTCAGAGGGGAGGAGTGGTGCTCTCTGACGATATGTATTGAGCGGTGGTTTCCCCCCGCCTCGGAGCTGAGGCCATGAACGTGCAGGCTCATGGAAGCAGAGATACTCGGCGAGAAACACGACACCTGCCCGGTTTGAAACACTAAGGGGGATTCATTCGGACGCCCACAAAGGGGTCACATGCACTCTTATCTTTACGATCGAAAATATACGGAACGTTTTAGACGGCCACATAAAGGTCGACACACACATTAGTATACGTACGGTCTGGGTTGTGTTGTCATTAGTTTCGTTCATCATTCCCTAAAATGTCTTCGTGCTTGCTGTTTCTGTTAATTCACATTTTTCACACATATCGTTTCTTCAAATGATAATTTTTCAGACGGCTTGGTGCTGGAGAAGGAGTCGCCATATCTCGAGGAGTTTCGACAGGTAGGGGATCGAATTTGGAAACACAGTTGTATATATTATATAGAATACATACGGTACACAATGACTTACGGACTGACCCGGAATTTGGATCGAAAGCCCACCGTTTTTCTTTTTTGAAGGCGATCGTTTTTCTCCAGAAAACGTTGTCATGTATAATATGTACCTGGTATATCATAGGTGCTTGACGTTTTGCTGGTATGCACACCATGCCCGATTATTCATTTCTTGTCCGAATCGTGATATTTTTGTCGGTGGTTGCTGCCATCCGGTACACAGGAGGCGTTTCTTTTTATAAGTAGCCTTGTCTTCCCCCTCATCGCAAGAAGCCACCCGCCACCAACACAACCCCGCCGTCCAACACAACCCCACCAGGCGATACTTGGCTTGGAAGAGGACGGAACCCTCACGGACATAGCCGAGCCTTACTTCGACTCCTCTCGCTGCGCCTATCTGGACTCCTACGAGGAAGCCAGTTCTTCATCCCTCAATCTTACCCTGGTTGACATGGGAGGGGTCTTCTTGGTCCTGGCAATCTTCGTGGTGGTTTCCCTGGTGTCGTGGGCATTCAGAAGGTCGCCTCCAGCAAAGGTCTATTGGAGAGGGTACTACGCGCGTCGGAAAGAGCGGCGGGCACATGAGAAGACACTGAAGGTAGCACACGTCCGACTTATCGATATCTAGACAGCGATCTCGACAATCTAGACCTCAACCTGCCGTTTGGAGATGCTGTACACGTGTGCAGGATCTGTGTGGCACAGTTCCATCCCAGGAAATATATTGTTACATCCTCATAGGCAGACTAGACGGCTTCCACCCGTCAACATGAGCTAGACCATACAGATAAGGAATCTGCATTCCTTGAAAGATCTGCAGTGGATAATGAAGTGGGGATCGGTGATGTCACCTATATCTGATCTGTCCGATATTTGTGGTCTATCTCATGTGTCTAGAATAATGAAAGCGGATCGTCTTCAGGTGCGTCCAGCACGTGTTCATTACCAATGTCCTCAGACGCAACTGTAGAGCACCACCGTGAGAACGATTTACTACGAGATGTAACGCCTGCGGCATTCACATTGTGTCTTCGTGAATCGTACCTGTAGTATGTGGTGCTAACTTTGTTTCGGTCAAGAGATTCCAACGAACGGATCCTGGGCGAGTCGTACGAAATCACTTGGCGGCTTCCGCAGCACGTTCCAGGCATGGTCACATACGATCCTGTGTGTAGTATTCCAGGCGTGTGTCTTTGGTAACACACCGGGGGTATTCGCTCGGTGAACACCGTATACCCAAGACTCCAGTAAGCTTCGGTACGGCCTCAATACACTACAGCACTACTGATGAAATCTTCGGTAAGGTTTGGTACGAACTCGACACCGGCACCCGACACTCCGGTAACTTCGGTACGTCCACCTTAAATCCCCGGGCACCGGTATACCCTACCGAACATACTCTTTCAAAAGTATTCGTCTGATGATGGACAAAGGGAGCGGGTAGGTGGCTGAAGGGGGAGAAGATATGCTCGTGTCTATGGTACGGATCACATCTCCGCATATTGAGGTATGCTCAAATTCCGCAAAACGGAAATCTCCGGCTGTTGTCGAGCTCCTATGGTCATACGATCACGGTCATACATGATATCGAGTACCCCCCCCGCACTCGCCCGTATGTTCCTTCGCGTTCTTGGCTGGCGGATACTCTTTTTATTTTTATGTCTAATGCCCTGACCGCATCCTTCGGTCTCGCACACCACTCCGTGAGGAGCTCTACTGCACCTTATGTTGACCTTTCACACCTCGGGTATATCAGATAGATCATGATCTATCTGTCTACAATAGATAAACTAGTTCGTCACCTGGCCCTGTGAGAGGTCAATCAGGCTTTGCATTGTACAGATCCCAACACAGAAAACACGTGCTACTATTACGGGGGACCATAGTAAATAGGACCTACGGTACACACAAAAACCTATATATTTGCCTCTTTTTACAAACAATATTGGGTCCTATTTACTATGGTCCCCGGTAATAGATCTTGCCACCCGTCAAGATGAGCTGCTGTAGATAATCCAACATCGGGAATAACAGATCTGCCTCGAAATATCTACTGTTGTTGATCATAAAGTGCGAATGGATGATCTGCCTCAGGCGTGGAACCTTTTGCTGGCGCCAAGAGTTGGCTCACTGTACGTCGCCGGCTAATTATTTGCAGCAGTAGCTCGGCTAATTATTCCTATTGGTGGCGCGCAGCCAGTTGCGGAGTTCGGCGGTCTTTGTTTGTTGACTTGGCGCACTTGTAGCTCGACGCGTGGTTGAAAGAAATAAAATAAAAAACTTGGTATCTGCTATTACGGGGGACCATATTAATAGTAAATAGGACCGAACATTGTTAGTAAAAATAAGTAAATATATAGGTTTTTGTGTACACCGCAGGTTCTATTTAATAGGGTTCCCCGTAATAGAGTTATCTATGGTATTAACTACTGTACCGCTTTTTTTTTCGGGCATAGAAGGACCGTTTGCATGGTATTGATTTGATACAGCAAGCAGCAGTCTGTTACGTTTCCGGACAGAGTGGTAGCTGTGAGGTGCAGCTAAGGCATGCCTTATTGGCGGCCCTAACCCTTTGCCGATTTTTTTTTCCCTCGGCAGGCGAAGTCTATCGGTCCTCGCGCCGATGCATCGGCGAACGACACAAGACGAACGCCGGAAAACGCCGAAGATGACCTAGACAAGGACATCAACAGCTGGTCGCGACGCCCGACCATGAATCCAATCAACGCGGGCAAAATCGGTCATCAACCATCGCCCATTCCGGAGGAAGAACCGCAGACGGGGAAACAGCCTTTCAAACGCTCCAAGACCCCGCCTCAAAGCCAATCAACCGTGAACGGACCATCTGTTTCGGGCGGTGATGAAACTACGGTGACTGTGCACGGGCCACCTGTTTCAAAGCGGGCGGGAGAGGAAACCAAGGAGAGCAACCAATGCGAGCGTGAACAGCTAGGGTAACAGAACGGAGGGGGTGTCTTCGTCGAGCCGGGTCGTGCTTGCTGAAACCACGACCGACGTCTCAACGGGCGGAGACGGGACATATTTTTACAGTTTTTTGAGTCTGTGCTGCTTTTGGAGCACTACAGCAGTAGGAAGCGAAGAGAGGCGGCGGCTTTCGGTCTCTGTGGTAGGCACATCACCTTTGGCTTCTCTTTAACTTCTTTCTGTGAAGAAAAAGTAGCCATTTTTGCGACCTTGCCAACCCTGCGACACGAAAGCACCGGGTGAACATACGGTGGGCTTCGCAATAGGCTTGTCTTCAGGTTTTTGATCGCTGATTGCGGGCTTTTTAGCTACGGATACGAGTGTTCCCCGGTTAAGAGGGCTTCTCGGGGCGGGGCGGGGCGGGGGTTATTTTAAGGGGCCGAGGAGAAATGGGTCTTGCCTGTTGTACGGTGCCCCCACGGTTGCAGGCCATGGATAACCATCCGGCTATCACGCGCTCGGTGTTAGATCCTTCGCGCTGCTGGTGTTAGCAAATGTTACCGAGCAGGTTTGTTGTCTGCGTGGGCGACTGATAGAGTTGGAATAACGGGGGGAGAGAAGGCCATGTCATACGAGGTTGTCGCACGTGAGCGTGGGGTGTCTATGCGGCAACAGCCATGGTCACACGCCATGATCACGACACCCGGATCTTCCCGGAAGAAGTGCATGCCCACAAAACATCTTGAGGTTCAGATGCCGTCTCAGATAGTGAGAGGTCCGTTGGGTCACCGGTGTGGGTGGGACGATCAAGCACCACTGTCTCGATATATAGAGACCGTTTCTATATTAATATTCAATAAATCCGGTCCTTATATCTAGGGACAGAGTGTTAGCGTTTTCGGTGTTGCTTGGAACCTTGGGAGCAAGTACGAAGTTGGCGGGAGGCGGCAACGATTTTATAGTGTCTGCATTCGCGGACGGATTTGGTCAACAAACCGTATTTCGCTTGTCACCGATCAGGCACACGAGATTGATTGCTTCTACAGCGGTAGTGTAAGTACCATGCTGGTAGTATTTTAGTTTGAAGTGCCTACCCGGGATAGAGTACTTTATGTTGGGGGGAGTACTTTGTGTTAGCTGGAGAAAGCGTGGAAGCGTTGCGGCTGTGGGAGGCAAAGCCCATCTCTGGAGCTTTAGATTATTCGTGCTAATATGTTTTACGATTGTGTGGTCAAAGAGTTTCGGTAGGTCAAACCTTTTCGAAGCCTTTTGGTAGTTTGGTAGTCCGTGTACCGTCCTCCACATCTTCAAAATATTGTTGTTCCCCCCGAATGAAACGAGTTTTACTTGGTGTTGCCCTGTGTATTGTTGCCTCTTTGTTCTTAAAAATGTGTGGGTCAGGATTGTGGGATGCCTGCTGCGGATCAGGGTGGCGAGATGGCTGTTCCGGGTCAGGATGACGGGATGACTGTTTTTTTGTGAGTATATAGGCTACGAGTACAAGTAGTCTACGTATCATACGTACTGTATTATGATATCGGGGTATTCGGTAACGAGGGCACGGTTTGCCTGCAGGGCCGAAAGGGCGGAGAGGAACCGGGGGGAAAGGGAACGAGGCGTGTATCTTTCGCGCAATGAGGGGTTGGTGGTAAAGGGGTTCTCGATTTTTCATTCAATCAGATCGCTCGAATACCCGAAACAAAAAATGGATTCGTCGTGAGAGATTCAAAAATCTGTCGTAGAGTGTGTTTGGATCGGGGTGGCATACCGGAGCACAGGCACGCTGCGATAGGGGGAGAGCTTGGGTGCCACAGAGGGGCTCAATGCACCTGAGCCACGATCGTGGGCGTTATGTGGGGTCCTGCGTTTAGGTGTTGGAAGTTGAACCTGCAAGAACGAATGCGAGAGTCGCGCCTGGACCAACATTATTAGCTGATCAAGCGGGGCGTATCACAGGGGCTGCGGAGTGCTAATCCGACGGCGATTGCCCTGGTTTAAGAGTGAAGACCGATAGGATAACTCCTACGGTTTCAGAATGATGAAAATGATCGGACAACACATTATTCCAAACTAGGGACTTTGATTGAAGAACCTCGACTGAATCGTGATTCGTTCGCTGAACGAGTCATGGGGAGCTACGTTTCACGGCCGACCCTTCTGGCCCAGTGGCGAAGGACCTTACCGAGGGGCCCGCCGATGTATTCTCTAGTATCTGATTCCAACATTTGTTTGCGGTTCCGATGTATCATACGTTTCCGGTCCTTCATCAAGATACGTCCCCCCCCTTCCAGTTCTTCAGCTTTTGGTCGTCAAACTGCAATTTTCGATGTGTCTACTGGGGCCTCTGTGAGGAACTTCGGACTATGTCTGTATGGCTGCCTGTCCGTCTACTGCTGCGGTGAGGTCAAACCAGCAGACCTCACGAAAATGCCATGATCCATACACCTTGCAATGTCTCACGTGCAGTTTACAATTCGGTCTGCCGATAGGAGAAGCTACCCCGGAGCCGATGCTCATGGCGCAACTCCCGGGAGCCGACAAAGCTGGTCCACCAACTACTAAGCCATCAGCAATATCCCAATTGCTGTGCCTATGAACCCCTACAAAAACATTTCCAGCATCGCGGGCTTGTGGGTATCGGGCTGAAGAGGGTGACGCAGCACCGGGGCGCCAGGAGTTTGTACGATAAAGTGTGGCAACTATCCAAGCCAGCGCTACGCGGAGGGCCGATTGGCAGAATATCTATGACCCACCCAAGAAAAAGGATGGGTTGAATATCAATAGTGTGCGACGTTGAGAGAAGAAAGAGATCCCGTGGCAGACGTAAGTAACGCGATGCCCTCTGCTGACAAAACTGGTTCTTCCGCAACCGCGCGGGTCTCACTTCAGCAGGCGTTTTTGTCGGGCATATATCAGTCGTCCCATACGTTTCCAGAACCGTCCTGGTAGTCATTTCCTGTGTCAAACCAAATGTGCCTGAGGTAGCGTTTGGTTCTATTTCCGTACCTACAGCGAACTTCGCGGCTCCCAGGTTCATCGTCTGGTGCGTTTGTGACTCATCTCGGCTACCAGGTATATCCGATTTCACTGGATGTTCCGGCCCCGGACCTGTCAATATTGTTCTCCTCTGCTGTAAGCTCCTCTGCTAGCTGTTCCAAAGCGCGAGGAGGGCAGGGACTTATCCTTGGGTGCCACGTGTCCGTGTCCACCGTCGTGAGGGATGTGTGCTGTGGTTCCTTTTGCCCATCCACTAATGTATGGAGGACGCACATCCCTGGAACTTTCGTTGAAACGGGAAACGCGTCGTTACTGTCGCGTAGAACCGCACGATTAGGCAACAATAGATCGAGCTTCACGCCTTTCTCGTACAGCGCTCCGACCGAAAACACACTTGCTCCTAGATCGGGAACAATTTGCACTTCCAGACGGATCGGTACCAATTAACCCCGGAAATTCCGTACTCGTACACGAAATGCGAGAGAACCCTTCGATGTTGCGCTAGAGAGGCCGCACGATCCTTAGGCACGTACGCCGCAGTCGATTTTGTTGGCCACATGATGGCAAAATCGAGATTCGGCGGGCACCATATATGGTGTGAGGCTGCTGTACCGACGAGCACTGCGGCTGTATGCATCATCGGGGGGTGTGCTGGTTGCTATTTCCATCATCGCCGCAAATACGATATCTTCTTGGTTGCACCAAGCAAGCGACACATTATTTCCTCCGACGGTACCACCGACCTGTGCAGCATTGCTGTAGCATGCTGGTTGTTGTCGCTTCGCTGGTACGATAGGCGAAGGGGTTAATCATGCTAGCTGTGGAGCTATGGCAGTACGTACCTACATCGCAGGGTTCTACACTATTCGACCTTTCCGTGACATGCCATGGCATTGCCATGGTACCATCCATGTCATACCATGGCATTCCCACAGCATCTCATATCGTGGCATGCCATGGGTAGTACCATGGCAACCCCTGCGGCAACCGCCACAGCATCCCCCACGGCACTCCATCGCAACCCCACGGTATGTAATGGCAACCCCCACGGCACCCCAATGTCCACGGCACCTAGGTTAGGGTTAGGGTTCCATGGTATGCCGTGGAGGTCCGTGGAAGGGTCCGTGGTATGCCGTGAAAGTTCCGTGGTATGCCCGTGGAAGGTTTTGGTGCCGCAGGTGGTGCCGTGGCAATGTCACGGCATGTCGCGAAAAAGGACAACAATGTACGTCCCTCGTCGAAGCTGTACCGAAAGTTTAATATCCAAGCAAAACCGCCACATTACCATGCGGTACAAAACCCAACATCAAATTGAGTCGTTCTTACACTACAAATATCGTGACAGTATACACCCCACTCTCTAGCTCTCCCTTGCTGGCCTGGCTGACCTCTTGGTGGGTCAACCTCAACAGGCCACCCAGTTCCTCTGCATCCCGATGCTCCCAAATTTCGCGAGACGCCCTCACGCAAAGTTGTCTCTCGTCCTGCTGCCATGTCCCGTGCCATGCCTACAGCAGCAGCAGGTGTCTCACGGCAGTAGATGCAGTTAGTCCCACGCGGGATCTGCCCTCAGCTCTGACTGACTCCGGTTGGCCGTTGTCCCTCATGGCGTTTATGATCGACGCCTGGCTGTGCTCCAACATCTGATGATCAGTTTGACTTCGCGCCGCCGCTCTTGAACTTCACCCAAAGGATCGTTCTCCTCTTGAGCCGACGCCTTTGAAGACATACTTGACTTTTGGTACCGGACCTCAATCGTTCAAGACACTCCTGTAGAGGTTTGTTCGCAGAGTCCAAGCCTGGATGCCCCGGCCACCCCGTGGTCTGATGAGATTATTCATAGTCGTCATATTATAGGACAGATGAGAGGGAGAGAGCGGCGTGCTCGAACTCCCCTCCCAGGGTACAGGGCAAAATTCAGAATAACGCCTGCGAATATATATATGCAACCCACCCGCGACAACAGTTACTAACTTGTAACCGTCGCTGCTGGAACGATCCAAACGAGAAGGGGGAGGAGCACGCTCTGCTCGTACTCGTACCGACTGGGCATGGCCTTTGTCGTCATGATGCGTGAATTCTCGTAAATAGCTAGCGTATAGGGCCGCCCGGACTCCCTCGCCTGCCTCCAGCTCCTGTTTTTAGCTTTCCGTTCTTGTTCTCTTCCTTATGTTTTCTATTCCTCGTCTCTTTTTCCCCTTTTTCTCCTGCTTTTTTTCTTTTTTTTAGTGCCCCAGATTTTTATCCGTTCTTCGTCCTGTTTAGCTCTTCCGCTTAGCTTTCATTTCATTTGCGTTCGTTCGTGTTTTCTACGCATCCGTAGGCTCTTTTCTCCAGGAATGCATATTTTTCCCACCTGGAACCCATTTTTTCCGGGAAACAGCATTTTCAAGCCTTTCCAAATACATTCCTTCCCCTATTTCCTCTCATTCCGGAAAAAAGGCGTTGTTACAACGCTTAGATTGTGTAGGCCTTTTATCAGTAGCCCAGCGGAATAAGACCCTTTACAAATGGCGTCGATTGGCAGGAAACGGATGGTTGGTCGTGAGTATCAATGCCACGTCCACCTTGAAAACGCTAAAAATGAATTTCCTCACGTCAAGAATATGATAAACAACAACACTCTTACTGGGTCTCAAGAGATTGCTAAGAACACCACCGGACTACGTAGTAGGCACGTACGGCCCCATACAAAGACCAACGAATCCGCTGTTCTGAAAGGGGAGGGGATATTATAACTCTTAGATTGGGTAGGCGATTGGTTAACCTTTCACCAGTAGCCCAACGGACTAATACGTCTTTTGAGGGGCGGCGGACAACCATTTTCATGCCCAGGTGGCCCATGTAGTACATTATGAATCAAGCTCAAGTACACGATTCGTTCAGGCCTCTGGGCTGTCATTTTCATACTATTTACTCAACACCGTAGCAGTAGCAGTGGCGCAGAATGCGAGCACATTGTGTACAGTTACTCTACACCTGTGCGAGTAATATCCAACGTTTTGAGTTACTGTATGTAGTTGATATTCACTTGTTCATGCCCTCATTGGTTTCGTCGAGCAGCCGTCCATCGAACATTGGAAATTGTTGTTGCTGCTGCAGTGTTGGTAGCGATCTACGAATATTTCAAGGCCTTGTATACTTCCTTGTATGTTGTGAGGCTAATCAGCGACACAAAATGTACTGTTATTAATACAGTAGGCAGGGAGTGAGCAGCATCCCTGCTTTTCTCCTTGGGATTTGATCTGACCTCATTTGCTTCGCTGTTGTGATTTAAGATATGAAGCGTTCCATTTCACTTTACTTCGTTTCGCTTCAGTTTGCTTTCGGTTTCGTTTTGTTTTTCGAATGCGGTCCCATTGGAGTACAGAGGTTGCAAAGCAAAGGGTGCAACGATTATACTTTTTCCTGTTTGAGGTGTACACAATGTGTAGTATGCGTGCGCAAGAATTTTTGTTTTTTAGATGAAAAAAAAAAAAGATTAGCGGAAAGCTCGAGAGCGTGAGTTAGCTACATTCGATGAAAACCGACGACCAGAGGGAATGCTAAACCCTATTACGCGCGAAAAAAAAAAATAAAGGCACGTACTGGATGGGAGAAGGGACGACACCTGTGACCCCGGCTTGTCCAGAAGATCGCTGAGGGTAAAAGCTCCTACGTGTTAGGCTGGAAAGTAAAAGTACGCGATTAAAAGATCAGAAACGCAAGTGCCAGGAGCATTCTGTTTGCGGGACGGAGGAGAAGGGGAACCGACTGGCAGGGAGTGGCTACGAGAGCACGTACGTGCGAAGGAGCGAGGGCCGATTGGGCTAAGGTGATGAGGCGGCCATTGAGAACGGCGACAGGACGGTGCACGGAGACCCACTACCGGCGCGCACACCATCACGAGAGCAGCAACAGTCATCGTTTTTTTTTTTTTCTGGTTGCGTTTTTTACTACTGCAATAAAAGTACATACGTACCTGGTACCTGTTATTTACTTCACTGGTCTTTGTAGTGTTGGCGAGTAGTATACCCTTCATGGGCAGTCCGCGAAGACATGACCATCGTTGTATTTATTTGTATTTTTGTTGTTGTTGTTGTTGTTGTTGTTGTTGTTTGTTGTTGTTGTTGTTGTTGTTGTTGTTGTTGTTGTTGTTGTTGTTGTTGTTTTCTTGACATTAAACCGTTCTTTCTACCCGTCGACATCCATCACAACCATTGCAGTGTCTGTGCCGATTCTTCAATCCTACAAGAGATACAAGTTCTGTGGTCACAAAGCTACGCCACAGAGATAATACGTTGCCACGTATGCAATGTCGGCTCCTTTCCAGTTCTCCACATCTCCAAACAGGGCTGAAAAATACGACACGCATCTTTGGCCTGCCCCGTCCTTGGGGTGGGCCGAGGAAGTCCGCCAGGATCTGCAACGGTCTAGCGATAGTCACACGAACATCGAGCTTCGGGCTGGGTAGAGAGAGTGCCTTGCACGGTCCGGCTGGTGGCCTGGTCGCTTTAAGGACCGCGTGGGGTGGTGATGATGTTTTTTCTTCTTAGCCCCGACGCCAAGGAGTTCATCGCTCAGGCGGGACGGGTACATCACCACAGCAGAGAGCGCCACATGGGCAGTCGGGGGAGTGGAGAGGCTGGCCACAGCGTGGGTATGCATGCACGACAGGAATGATGGGAGTGTCGGCGCTGACTAGGACGGCTGCACCCAGTCAACGGAAACCAAGGCGCGTACCGGGCTACGAAACGGAGAGCCACTTTCGCCATAGAGAAGAAAAAGAAACAAAAGAAGAAAATAATGAGGCGGGGACGAGCCTCACGTCGGCTGGCAAAGAAAGCAGCACGTGAGGCTCGTAAGAGACAGAAATGGGCATTTGTGGCGGTAACGACCTACAACGTGCACACCCTGGCTGTAAAGGGGAAGAACGGGTACGGACACGACGAGCGTGTACTGGCGAAGAGACGGCAACTCGGCTGTGACTTCATTGGCCTGCAGGAAACTCGGAGGACCGGTAGCACGACGTTCCGTGCGGCAGGGTATCGGGTTTTCTGTTCAGGTCAGGAAACAACAGCTGCGAGGCAAGGGCTGTATGGAATAGGTCTAGCTGTAAAGGAATCGTTGTGCAGTAAGGCTGTGTGCACTCATCAGTTTATTGAAGAGCGGCTTATGTCTATGCGCTTTGAGCTGGCTAGCAAATGCGAGGCAGTTAAGTTCGTCGTTGCGTGTGCTCCAACTGATTGTACCAAGGACGTTGAGCTGAAACGTAGTTTCTGGCAGAAGCTGGAGGACTTGGTAGAAAAGATCCCAACGAAAGAGTGTTTGTACTGATGGATGCCAACGCGCGAACTGGACAGAGGATGGAAGGGTGTGGTGATGATGAAAGCAGAGTGCTTGGAGCATACGGACTTGATGTTCGTAACGATAATGGCAGACGACTCCTGTCGTTCGCCACCAATTGCAAGTTAGCTCTCATCAACACGTTTTTCAGCACGCGCAAGGGTCCTACGGATATCGCATACACACAACGGCACCAGCCCGAATGACCGTAAGCGGATCGACTACATCCTAACCCGTCAAGCCCATCGACCTAGAGTATAAGATGTTAAAGTCGTCCCACAGCCTCCTGCCCCAGCTAAAGCTGACTCAGACCACAGCATCTTGTATATGAAAGTCCGACTCAGTGGTCACTTCGCGTCCAACAGAAAAATACGTAGACCGACAAAACACCGAGAGTTCGACAGGCAGCTTTTTATGTCCGATGAAAAGTGTCGTGAACGAGTAATCGCGAGGATCATCTCCACTCTCAACCAGCTTAACCAGCCCCGTAATACGTCTGGCATGGTTGAGTTTTTCACTGCGGCTTTTATTGATGCGATCGAAAAAGAGGTACCACCCCCTCCACGTCGCCACCGCAGACATGGATGGTGTGAGTCTGCCGAAACCTTGCCCGCCTTCATATTAGCATGGACAGCGAGGAAGGATGCACGGCAATTCTTGCGTGCCCACCCCCGGGATAGAACCGCGTGGAAGACACTGAGATCTGCGTGTGCGAACCTGCAAAAGGTGATTGCCGCAGGACTGTACGCGTACTTCGAAGCGTACCTCGCTGAAACCGAACGACTCCTAGCGAACAACGACCAGAGAGGCTTTTACAAGCACCGTAAGAGTACGGTAGGATTGGAAGGGACTGAAGCGAGAAGCGAGAAGTCCATTAGGGACGAGGATGGCACGCTTTTGCGGGATATGGTGCGAATCGTGAACGGTGGGGGGGAGGGTACCACAAGCTCTTGAACACGAAATCGCTTAAACTCGATCCCACGATCATCGGCCTCTTGCCACCACGATCGCTTAAACTGTCGCTCGGAGATGAACCATCCATGGACGAGATGACGGAAGCACTTAAGAGGATGTCGAATTGGAAAGCTGTCGGGCCAGATGGTCTCCCGGCCGAACTCCTGAAAATCGACCACCCCGCATTCGCCCAGCGCTTTCACAACATCCTTGTCAATGTTTGGGTAACAGGAGAAGTCCCCTAGCAATGGAAAGATGCGATCATCAAGGTCCTTCACAAAAGAAGGACCGAGCTGATTGCAGCAACTACAGAGGGATTTCGCTTGTTGCCCATGCAGGCAAGGTTTTGTTGAAAATCGTCGCGGCCCGCCTCAGCAACTCCTGCGAGACCGAGGAATTACTCCCGGAGGAACCGTGCGGCTTCTGCCCCGCACGATCAACGATAAATATGCTGTTCGTCGTGCGCCGGTTGCAAGAGCTTAGAAGACAAAGGAAAATCCCCCTGTACCTGTGCTTCATCGATCTGCAGAAAGCGTACGACCCTGTCGACCGAGAGCTGTTATGGGAAGTACTCACACGTTTTTGGTGTACCAATCAAGATGCTGAGAATTATCCGTAATTTCCACGATGGCATGCGGGCTCGCGTGCGTACGGATGACGGCGAGTACTCGGAATGGTTTGATGTCACGCAGGGGTTGCGGCAAGGCTGTGAGCTATCACCGTTACTGTCCAACGTATTCTTCGCTGTTGCGACACACGTCGTACTAGTACGCTTTAGCCACGACAAAGCCATCGTAAGGGATTTCGTCCAACTCAGTGATGCTGGAGTAGTCGGAACGGAGGAGCAGGAGCCGTTGGCGTGCGTGCGAAGGGTTGTATGGGGCATGCTGTACGCCGATGACGCCAGGGATTGTCTCGAAGTCGGCTGAAAGACTCACGAAAAGCAGCAGGCCTTACGGTGTCGGAAAAGAAGACAGAGACTATGCTTCTACAAACGCCAGACCAGAAAACCCTCGCACCACCGCTCGTCATCGAAGCAGCAGGCCAGAGGTATAAGCAGACGGTCCAGTTCTTACACCTGGGCGGAATTATCCACGAAAACGCTGACCTCTCGCTCGAAATCGACCGACGGATCCGTCTCATGTGAGCATGCCTCAAACGGTTCGGCCCGGAGCTGTATGATAGGACGACCGCCCCCCTTAGCCTGAAAATCCGAATGCTGAAGGCTGAGGTGATTGAGACCCTGCTGTACGGGTGTGTGACGTGGACCCTCAGAGCGGAAAACTTTGCCAAGCTTCGAACGGCTCACCACCAAGTCCTGTTGCGAGTCATTGGCTTCCGGCGCCGACTTCGTACTGACCATACCACCCTCTCGTACGCGAAGGCCCTCAAGATGACACGTAGCGAGAGCATCGAAACGACCATCCGCAAACGGCGCGTCTTCTTCGCGGGGGGGGTGGCACGGCAAAGCAAGGATCGATTACCCAGTCGGGTTACGTTCGGGACGATGGCTGGTGGGGAGAACCCGAGACCAGGTAGACAGTTTAAGACTCGGCATATATGCATAGTAAATAGTCGAAGAACTTAGGGAGTTCCGACCCACCGAAGTGTCAACGGAACTTGCCCCCTTGGTGTTTGGAGTTGAGACCGCGCTGAGGCCCACTGCTGCAAAAAAAGGCGGGGAAGTGGTACCGGGGAATCCTCGAAGCAGCCGAACGGTTCATGGTGAGGTGGCACGAGGCTGAGGCTGAGCTGAGTAGGCAGCGCCGCGCATCCGCCGTGGGTGGTGTCCAAGGGAATGGGGGGAGGAGGGGCAACAAGAGGAGTAGCAAAAAACCCGACCAAGGGAATGCGGAGAGGGGGGGGAACAGGAGTAGAAGGGAAACTGCAGTGGACGAAAGTAGGAAGAAGATGTCAGACAGGGTAGCAAGGTACCGAGCAGACTAAGAAGTAGAACATGCGTATACTACTCGAACCACCAACTGGTGCAGCTGGCTCGAACGTGGTCTTCCTCTTGTTTGTTTTTGTTTCATTTTATTTTCTTCTTTTTGCGCTGACCCTATGTGATTTTCATTTTATTATTTTCTTTCTCTTCCTTTCCGATTGATGAGCCTTATTGAAGGAGTCGTGCGGCGTGGGTGGATGACGAGCCTGCTTTGCTTGTTTCGTATTGTCTGACGCCGAGGGGCCGGGCATAGTTGACGAACGCTGGACGGAGGTGGCAGACAGGGTAGCAAGGTACCAGGCGGACCAGCAGGGAGACCCTGGCTGTGCTACTCGTGCCGTAAACTGCTGCCGCTACCTGCAGGATGCTTTGTGCTTTGTTTGGTTTGGCTGTGATTTTCCCTTGGATCTTAGTTTTACTCTGTTGACGACGACTAGAGGTGTTTTTCTTCTTTTTCGTTTTTTTTTTTTTCCAGTTCGTTCT
Source organism: Macrocystis pyrifera (assembly GCA_031763025.1). Taxonomy (NCBI): domain Eukaryota; class Phaeophyceae; order Laminariales; family Laminariaceae; genus Macrocystis; species Macrocystis pyrifera. Next base: position 1,594,340 of record JASSKH010000009.1, on the reverse strand, counting down.
TTTCAAGTGTCTACCAGATCCCCTGCGGGGGGGCACGACGGTTTGTTTCTTATATATATTATTTTTTCTTGTTTCTTTTCTCTTTCGAATTGTCTTCTTTGTGTCTTGTTTCTTTTTCTCTTGGTTTCGTTTCGTTTCTCAGGTCATGAAATGTGTATGTCGTGCCTGTCGTAAGCAGTATGATGACATGTCATTGCATTGTTGTTTTCTTCACATTAAACCGTTCTTTCTACCCATTACCCAGCACAAACAACCAGTGTCCGTGCCGATTCTTCAATCCTAGAGAGATACGTGCAGTATGTTATACCTGGTACGTATGTACTAGTATACGAGTACGAAGCGTGACGCACACACAAGAGGGGACGGACAAGGGCCGGTGCTCGCTACTCTCTTCCTGTCGTGCGGGTTTGATCCGCGATGAGCGAGTCGAACGCGGCATCGCCTGCGGCCACAGGCAAGCCACAGCTACAGCAGTCGCCTTCGACATCGTCAAATGCCGCCACACATCTACATGCAATATATCCTCGCGGAGAAAGGGTTGCTGTATCATCATTCATGCTTTTGGTGTGCTTTGTAGTACGTAGCCGGCACAGATCGCCAAGTACCAAGCCAGTGCCTTACCATCAGTGTGGCACAGGCCCCAACCACGAGCAAGTACCGATGTGACACGGCGGTGACGTACAGATATAGGTGATGGGAGGTGATAATAGCACACGAAATCACGATATATGTAGGGCAGATATAAAATGACACATCACAATACACAAGGTACATGATATATAACGTTATATATACGATATTGCACTATATATATGATATATCATACGATATATGACATGGTATCATCATATACCCTGCATACATCACATATCATAGCGATATATCAGAAAATGCCCGTGATATGGACATGACTAAGAAATATCAACTTTTATGACTTACGAGTAGTCATGTTTTTTAGGGGGGTATATATAGATATCATATACCCCCCCGTTTTTTAGGTGATACCAGTCTCTCGTAGGGATGGTCTCCCAAAACCCCGTACAGAACCGATGATTGTTTTATGGTGTGAAGATCCGAGAAACTGATCAAGTCAAGGTATACACTGCTGTTAGCACACCATGTATCCAACAGGAGTTGCGTGGGTGACGTCTTTGGTCGGACGCGCAGACTCGCAACATGTTATCGAACACTTACTCGGGCAAGTGATCAAGGGGTCGGGCGTAAGTCGTACATCACGTAATTGTCCGGTACTACCATATGTCAGGGTATTTCTTTAATATATTAAAAATTCTTCGTTATTATCGCGGTGCATGGGCGCAGAGATAATCTGCACACAAGACCAGGCCACGGTAGTACGTACCAGGTACAAGAGTAGTGCCAGAGCGTAATATGACGTCCAACGAACGGACCACTCAATAACCACTATTACGGGGGACCATAGTTAATAGGACCTATGATACACACAAAAACCTATATATTTACCTAGTTTTACTAACAATATTTGGTCCTATTTACTATGGTCCCCCGTAATAATAGGTGTGTTCATCGACGACAAAGTACGCACGGCCCGTAAGAGACAGCGGTCCTGATTCGCTCTGACCAATAACTACACAAGACAGCGCACCAAGCGAGGTGGACTGCGTTTGTGGTATATACCGTGTATTTCGCAGGAGGGTCGCCTACGGGAGGTCATACTGATATTTTCTGGGTACGTTGAGCATGAATAATGGATTACTTGTGCGAGGTACATGTTATCCTGAAAACACAGCCAGGTCAAGTGATATGAGTATGCGGCACGTCGGGAACGGGATACTTACTAATATATCGTCAGAATCCCGGAGGGCTAGGTCAAGGGAAGGCGATGCATAATGCATCGACTCAACCAGATTCACGAACGGAAGGTGAATCATTCGGAATGTTATTATGGAAAGTTCGGCGAGAGGTTACTCCACGAGACATGACTGGCCTCAATCCGGGCGAAAACAGTGTTGTCACGGAGAGATCGGTGCGAGGTAATTCCACGAGGCATGACTAGTCTCAAGCCGGGCGATAACGACAAGTATACATAATCCCAGAGAGTTAGGCTAGGGAAGGCGATGCAAAATATTCACCCAAATTACAACCGGAAAGTGAATCATTCGGAATGTTATTATGGAAAGTTCGGTGAGAGGTCATTCCACGAGGCATGACTGGTCTCAGGCCGGATGATAACAAGTGTCGGAATCCCAGAGAGTTAGGCTAAGGGAAGGCGATGCATATTACCTCACCCAGATTCTTAAACTGAATGTGAATCATTCGGAATGTTATTATGGAGAGTTCGGTGAGAGGTCATTCCACGAGGCATGACTGGTCTCATGCCGGGCGATAGCAATGTTGTTATGGAAAGTTCGGTGAGAGGTAATTCCACGAGGCGTGACTGGTCTCAAGCCGGATGATAACAGCAAGCGTCGGAATCCCAGAGAGTCAGGCTAAGGGCAGGCGATGCATAGTGAACAGATTCACCCAGATTCACAAACGGAGTGTGATTCAATCGGAATATGATTATGGAAAGTACGATGAGAGGTCATTCCACGAGGCATGACTGGTCTCCGAGTGATAATAACAAAACAAGATGGGTTCAAGAGAGCAAACCATAAAGTATTTATGGGACGCTTGTGCGAAGTAACAAAATACGTAAAGGGTATCAAAGGCAGATCCGGCTCGAAATAAAAATCCACGTCATCCCGGGGGGGGGGTGAGATAACAGAGCCGAGGTACATTCCAGGATATCGTCGGATTATCAGAAAGTTGGGCTCTGGAAAGGCGAAGCGTGTCTTATCGATTGGCGAGTTTGACACCAAATCAGAATGCTATTAAGGAAGCTGCGGCGAGATGTAAATCCATGAGGTGTAGATGATATTAGGCCAGGCGATACCAATGTGAGAGTCGGTTGAGCAAACCACACATACAGCAGTATCGGAACCGCTCAATTAACGAGTCCTCTCGTCACCGAATGCCAAATCTTGTTTTCGAGGGTGTCAACGGAAGCGCAGACCGCCGAAATCGCGCAATTGAAAGACACGGTATCCCAATTGAGCGACATGATGATGGAAATGAGAGATTTCATCGCCGAGGTACAGGCTGGGCAACACGAGCAGGATGGTAATGGCGAGGACGCAGGGACAGGCGAGTCTACCTTAAGGGGGCAGGAAGCCGAGGTCAAGTTTAAGGAAAACATCGTGGCCTGGAAGAACCCGAGTGCTCGGAGGATTTGGGTTATTTCGGGTGTAAGGCCGGTGGTTTGGGGGATGAAACAGGAGGAGCTGCAAGCCGTGTTGGCTAACGTAGCACTGGTCACACTCGCGGTTACCTCCCAGGTCACGCAATTTTCGGCCTTCGACGTATCGGACTATATGCCACACGGGGACCCCGTGGATCCGTCGACAGACCTGAACGTGCTAGAGCACATGGAAATCCTCGTAAAGGGAACCGAATCGGTACAGAGCATGGCGCGCGTGGAGACCCTACGCGAAGGCGTGGAGGTCCTACGCGAAGGCTTCAAGATAGGCGTTGACGCTGTGAAAAAACATAAGCAACAATGCACTAAGGCGATTCGGATTCCGTCGAACAGGAAGCGTATCGAGAAACTCATCAAAGAAGATATATTGGTATGGACATTCGCTCTGTTAGACGCATCCGTGTCGGCCGGGGGAAAGTGGACTTTACCACCAAGCACCGATCAGTTTCCCTCGGTACCGGTCCCGAGTTGGGAGGTGCTTCTTCGATACATCAACGCGGGAGGGCTCAAGAATGTGGAGGCTCAGCGTGTCGGGGCTCAAGGTTGATCTCCCGCACCATCGGTCAAGCGGGCAAAGACGCGGACCGGGTTGCCGTGTTTTGGGTGGGCGTCCCCGCGGGGGGGGTGTGCCTACGGCACAGCTTGTACGGTTGCCCACGCAGCAAGAAAGAAATGGCGCGAGGGTAGCGGCGCTGGAAGCAGTTCCGGGCGGAAAACGAAAGCAGACAGAGCCAAGACGGGGCGGGGAGGAGGATCCAGCCCGATCGCGAAGCTACGGGCCGACGGATCTCCGCAGGCCCAAGGCAAGGGGGTGAAGAAATCGGAGAAAGATGACGAGGAATAGGGATGCGGGCCTCGCCTGCCGGCGGGGTCAACTCCGGGACACCAACACGTAGTGGACTCAGCTCGAGATCCACAACTGGCTAGGCCGGGGTCGGCATCGGGCATTGTATCAGGTGGGGACGCGTGCTTAGCCGTATAGCAGAAACTTTCCGCGACACGGGCGGGTAGCGGGAAGGTCGAAAGTACTCTCGGTGTCATGGCCCAGGCGGGAATTAGGTTTCTGCGAAGTAAAGGGGGACGGTTTGAATGTATGACACAAATTGAACAACCCTTGACCCTGTCGCGGATAACCGCCGAAAGCATTCAAACTTGGTTTGGTACGGAAAAAAGATTTCCACAGCTAGACCAGATAGCGCAGTTTACCGTTCACGGGGTACCGGTTCGCGTTGAAGAAGGAAAGGACGTAAGGGCGGCGCTACCATACAACGACAAGTAGTGTCGGAGCCCACGAACAGCGGTTGTTAACTATGATCCACGAGGACGTTGTATATGGACGCGCGGGGGTCTTCCCACGCGACTCGGCGGAGCAGATCCCGGGGTTGAGATCGTCGCCATTGGGGGTGGTCGTCACGTCCAAACTCCGCGTGCTTCACGGCTTGAAATTCTTGCACGGAATCTCCAAACACAGCGTTAATGCGGACATCGACTTCGAATCGGCCCCCCAGTGTAACGTAGGACATGTGTTGCGCAATGTTATTTGGCGAGTGTTGTATTTGCGACGACGGTTCGGCAACGCAGCGCGCATAGTGTTGAGTAAAAAGGATGTAAAGGATGCTTTTCGGCAGGTGGCGGTCGATGCGGCGCGATCTCCGGCGTTTGTGTACCTGTTTAGGGACCTGGTCATCGTGGACCGACGCCTACAGTTCGGCTGGCTCAACAGCCCAGGGTATTGGTGTCTTTTTGGGTCTGCCCTCGAACACTCGCACACACATACGTCGCTAGCATCCGCTGTTGTGACGAGCCACGGACGGGTAGCGACCGCACACGTGGTCGTCGAGCCACCGGTAGATTCCGCGCGTCCCGTCCCATTGCACCCTAGGATAGTGACACCACCAGGCAGGGGCGGGGGAGTGAACGATGAGTTTTTCGTGGAGTACTACGTCGACGACGGCATCCTCGTGGAACGACAGCATTTCGCGAACGGAGCTCGATGCCTCGCGGCGTCGGCCTCTCTGGCATCGGATCATTTTCACCTGTTCGGCGAGCGGCGACCCCCCGCTGCTGTCGTCCAGTAAGGGTCGTGGAACACACGGTTGGTCGTTTTGGGTTGGGAAGTTGACACGGTAGCAATGATCATTTCTTTACCGACGGAAAAAAACTCACACAGCTCCACAACCTGCTCGCCGCGTGGCCGGCCGAGCGCACCGTCGCAACCGAGTCCGAACTTCGAACGCTTATTGGCAAACTGCTGCACGTGTGCGGAGTAGTGCGGCCGGGGAAGTATTTTGTGCGTCGCATGCTGCTAGCCGTGGGATTGACCCAATTGAACCCGGGACAAGTAAAATACGGAGCGTCGGGAAGCTCGCCAACGAGACGTGTTGCCTTTACTCCGGAGTTTCACGCGGACGTCGGGTTTTGGGCGTTGATTGTAGAGCGCGCGCGCGGCGCAACAGGGGGAACGAAGGCTCGGTGCTTACTTGCACAGTTTTTTTTAATCTTCAGCCGCACTCATACACACTGGTATCCGACGCCTCTAGCACCGCCATGGGTGGGTACTGCTTGGAATCGGGCCGGTGGTGGCGGATGGATTTGGCAGACGAGGTGCAAGAACGCCTGATAGTGCACAAGCAGGATCAGGATGACTTGTCCATTAACGTGTTGGAACAGTTGGGTATGGTAATCACGGCGTGGGCATTTGTCGGGCTCGCCGGGACGCGGCCGCAGTATGGGGGGGGAAGTCTGTTACAAAAAGGGGACATCATGTCGGCAATTCACTGGGTGAATCGGTGCAAGGGGGGCACGGAGCATCGATCGGGGACATTGATGCGCATATTAGGGTGTCTATAAATGGATTCATGTTGGTCGTTTCGCGCCAAGCATGTCGCTGGAATCACCAACACGTTAGCCGACGGTATCTCGCGATGGCAGCGCGCGTCCGTCAACGATTCTCTCCGCGAATTCCGACCCGATATTAACTGGCAGGAACAGAGGCTAGGATTCGCCGGGGACGCGTTTTTTTTTTCCGGGGTATTGGCCTCCAGTACCTCCGAAACGCAGTTGTGGTCTCGTCTGAAGATAAATACGCGTCAGGTTTCGCATCTTGGTCCAACTTTCGCAGGCTAATGGGGAGGGACCAATATCTGAGGGCAGACGAGACTGCCGAAGACAGCGAGTTGGCAATCGTTGACTTTGCCGCCTGGTCTAGCGCGTCGCAGGGTAACCAAGCGGGAACGATCGCGAGTAAGATATCCACAGTGCAATATTTTCACCGGCTAGAGTACAGGTTGGAACTCCCCACGCAGTCATCAACAGTCAAAAACGCATTGAAAGGAATAGGTCGGGCGCACGTCGACGCGAGTACCGCCCGTCGGGTGCGACATCCGGTGTCATGGGACATCCTGCTCAAGGGGGAGCAGCGCATATCCTCGGGGGGGCCCGGGGGTCGGGTGTCATGGCTTTGTTTGGCTATGAGTTATTGTTTTAATTGCCCGTTCCGACGAGGTGTGGGCCAAGGAAGGGGGCGGGGTGCACCCGACCCACTGTCTGACACGGGCCGACGTTGCGTTTTTTTAGCGGTAATAGACAGCTTTCGTATTTACTCTGGCGATAGGCCGACAGGGTAGAAGTCCGATTTCGTGGACACAAAGGGGACCAAGCAGGGGAGGGTAGGGTAATAGTGAGAACACGGGACACCGTGCAGGGCACGCGGTCGGGGCTGCAGTCGGACGGTGCTGCCGTCGCTCTTACGGTGGAACTGATGTCGTATCACTCCATGCTGCCCGAACACGCACCTCTTTCTTCGTACCGTAGCAAGGGTAAAGTCGTAACATGGCGATACGGCCAAGCAACCCAGGCGCTTAAAGAGATCGTCGCGGAGCCAGGGGCAAAATCTGACGGGTTCACATTACATTCGCTCCGTATCGGGGGGGCCTCGACGCTCACAGCGGGAGGAACCGTGTCAGAGCGAGTAATTCAGAGGGAAGGAAGATGGAAATCGAAGGCGTATAAAGTATACACGCCTAACAAAAAAGATGGCATCATTCAAGTGTCGCGGAAATTGGTGGACACAGGCAAGGGGTCTCAGAGACAACCCGGCCAGGATACGGTCTGGGGAAAACTGTTAAGTAGCGGAAGAACCTCGGATTTGAGGGAGTTGGAATGGTCGAAGACCATTTGGGGTACTCGGTCGTCCGAGACCTCACAGTAGGCCCCAGTCGAGGGGGCCCAAGGGGGGTAATAGGACTATTACATGGAGCTATAGAGGCTGTTACACGGAGTAACAGGGTGTCGGTACGAACATGGAAAACCGTCAGTGACGTCGGTTGCATGCCGAACAATGGAAAACTCCCTCCCACGTCTCAGAGAAAATAATAACAACCCCATTCGAAAGATGAAACAACAAAAAACTGTTTGAGGTGGGAACCAGGAAACACACAACAATATCGAGTGTGTGTACAAAGAGTTCAAGGGTTGAGTTAGACCGACAAGCCGAGCGTATTTAGCGGCGCTGGGCCTGGCCTCGTGTGCCTAACTGCTGTTGTTGCTGCTGTTGTTGCCACCGCCACTTCTGCTGCTGCTGCTGTTGTTGCCGCCGCCGCCACTTCTGCTGCTGCTGCTGCTGCTGCTGCTGCTGAAGCGTTTTTTGTTTCTTAAAAAAAAATGAACCCAAACGATACACACGACCGCGTACGTAGATGTTCGTTCGTGTTGGTTCAGCGCAACACAGAATAATCCGTTTTGATTGTCCATTTCCACGAAAAAATGCTCGTTATTAATTGAAGAAGCCAAAATGGGGGGGGGGGGGGGGGGGGGGGGGGGCTGCCCCGGCCCCGTTCCCCCCCTGCATGCGTACGCCTTCCTTACCCCTATATAAAGTAGCCGGAGGGAAGAGAGAAAAGGGGGGGGAGGGGGGGTCGCCCCGTACCTTTTCGCTTGCTTACGCCTCCCCCCCACCTACACATACGAAACGCGGTCGACCTCCACACCGGTCGCGCTCCGCTAGTGGAACGCCTCCCCCAAATGTATATTTATATTGTTTTTCGTGTGCAATCTGGAGCACCCGCTCAGCTCGGGGCTCTGAAATGCCACACGGTCTCGTGGTTCCATTTCTAACGGCCCGTGCGATCGGGAACCCACTTGACCCACCACTACTTGTGGGTGCTTCGGCGGGAGTCTTCCGTTTCTAGCGGCCCTCTCACATGGGGAACCCCCCACGACTGCCAAACGATGATTAATAACAGTAAAAACCCATGATTCCGTTTCTAACGACCCGTGCGCTCGGGAAAATCACGGCTAATCGACCACTACGTTACGTGTGATTTCGGGTGGTTTTTCCGTTCTAACGACCCGTTCATACCGGGGACCCACCTCGACTGTCAAACGATTATGAGTATAGCGATTCCGTTTCAAACGGCCCGTGCGATCGGGATTAAGTCACTACTAATCGACCACTATGTGCTTGTGCTTTCGGGTGGTTCCGTTTCTAACGGCCCGCTCGTACGCGGAACCCAGCAAGATTGCTAAACGATTATTGAATGTGATGATTCCGTTTCAAACGGCCCGTGCGATCGGGATTATGCCACCACTAATCGACCACCACTTACGCGTGCTTTCTAGTGGTTCCGTTTCTAACGTCCCGTGCGATCGGGAACCCACTACGAAAGCCAAACGATTAATAAGTAATGATTCCGTTTCGGCCCGTGCGTTCGGGATTAAGCCATTACTAACCGACCACTGTGTCTCCTTCCTCTCCGTTTACCCATCCGCCGTTGAAAATTGTTGCGGGAGGGTGGGCGGGAAAAAAACAACTTGACGACTCCCTGACGTCTCTTGCCCGGTTCTATTTTGCTCGTGCAGGGCCTTGCCCGTTAGCTATCTGTCCTGGATATTCGCTGCACCGACGACCCCGCTTCACACCGCTCTATCGCTGCTTGCTCGCATCTGAACTGCGTTGATCTTTCCTCATCAATCATCCGGAACTTCTATTATTTTTCATTCTTACCCCGTACTAAACATCCCTTCATATTTTATGGGAAACTCTCTGAATTAATCTCGTTCCTTCACTAGTTTATCTTTTCTACCCGTTATCTCCCAAATACCAGGTTGCCCCTACGACAACCTCCCTCTTTGGTTGACCACTTCCAAAAAGTGCTTGATATTAATTGAAGAAGCCGGAATGGTGGTGGTGGTGGGGGGGGGGCTGCCCTGGCCCCGTCCCCCCCCTGCATGCGTACGCCTTCCTTACCCCTATAAATAATAGCCGGAGGGAAGAGAGAAAAGGAAGGGGGGGGCGTCGCCCCGTCCCTTTTCGCTTGCTCACGCCTCCCCCCCACCCACACATAAGAAACGCGGTTGACCTCCTAGCCGGTCGCGCTCCGCTAGTGGAACGCCTCTCCTCACGAGACCACGGTTCCCTTCCCCCTTCGTCCGGATATGTGAAGGGACTGTTTGGGTACTTTGCAGTCTCCCAGGCGGTCCTTATTAAACCGGGCGGAGTAGTACCTATAGTATTCAGCCCCATCTAGTCCCTTGCCCTAGCTGTCTATCAAACTCCCCCCGCCCATGCTCCAACACCTCTGATACCCATACTGGGTCTTCCATGTTAGCCCTAACGTACGCCATGAACGAGTCCAACGACTACCTCCCTCCTTCCTTAATCATTGCCTCTGGCACTCTTCTCGCGGCCAGTCTGGTTGCCTCCCCTATTCTCACCGAATGCAGCGCGAGTTCTTCCGGAATCAGACTTGCCTCCGCTCCCCTCCCCTCCTCCCTCCACTGGCAAGGCCCTTCCTCAAGCACTGGGCTGCCTTCCCCCTGAATCAGACCCTCCAACCATCCGTTCCCCGATATGACATCAAAGGGGCTTCCCCTGTCAACTCCCCGTCATTGTACATTCTGAAAAGCTCCACCAATAGCCCCACTGCCCCCTTCTCCTCTCCTCCCAGTCCTGATCTTGTCCTGACTAGTACCGCTCCTTTCTTCCTTGATCTCCATTTGATCCCCTGAACCTCACCCCTACCTTCTCGCTACCCGAATGCTACCCTCTGCCAGTTGATTGTTTTCTCTGAAAAACTTTACATCCCCCCTCTTAAGCAGCATACCTTATGGTACACCCCTTTCTCCTTGGCAAACAATTCTGACGCTCGCAACATAAAATAATAGGACAGTGCCAGACCTATCCATAACACCCTCCCCACTTCCCCCCATGATGCAATGCTTCCCTGTATCCCCCTCAGCATCCCCCACGTCAATGGTCTTCTTATCCTCTGCTGACTACCCGTCTCTACGTGTGCCCTCTTGCTACCTTGCCTCGCCGATCTGATCAATGGATTACTCATGGGCACTGAAAGCCCCACGAACTGCTCATGGTAGAAATTAGTCGCCACCAACTTGCCTACTATAGTGGACTCCTTGTTTCCCTTTTCTGCAGCAGTGCCCCATGAACTCGACCAACTCTTCCGCTGGCTCCATCTCCCACATGTCTTTCTGCAGCCAACACCCCTTCCCGACAAACGATCTCCAGCTCACCCACATCCTCCAATTCGCCTCGTAAGTTTTTCGAGACGGAGCTGCCACTCTTCCAAAAGCGAACTCCTTCGCAATATCTCCGAACACACTAGCTGCTCCCTCGTTCCCAATTCCTGCACCTGCCAGGCAATTTCGGGACGTTCTGCGTTTAGTTTCTCGGGAATCTTTTCCTCTCGCTACCTAGTCAGACCGTCTGCCAACCTGTTATCGATCCCCCGTACGTGCCTTGCCTGAAAACATCACCTTCCCCTTGCTTCCAACGCCCCCGTCATCTTCATCATCGCCCCTACTCTTGCTTGCTTCTTACCCCCGCCACGACACCTCTTTACCCAGGTTACGGCTGCTTCGTAATCCGCCCTCATCAGAACTGCCTCTCCTTTCCTACCCGGTCTCTCCTCCCTCATGTCTACCATCACGAACGTCACTACCATGGCCACGACCTCCACCAGGTTATGGGAAATTAAATCAGCTACTGCCTGCTCCCCCCTTATCGTACGTTTCTGTACCTCTTCTGGCAGGGTGAATCTCCAGTACGCCCCCGTCTCCATGCATAACCCCCCTATTGAAGTCAAGGAAGCGTCCGCAAACCAGGTTCTACTCGGCTGCTGCTTCACTTAGCTGAAATACGGTGCTGTTACACTCTCTCCCCCGTACCCTCCCCCCGTCTCCACCATCCCACGTCTGCCATGAACTCACGCGACAACCGTAAAACTCGTCTCGCTTCCTTCTGCTTTCTGAACCTACCCCACGCCCCCAACCCCCCCGGCTCGCTCTACCTTCGCGACAAAAATGCCCCAGCCGTCGTGGCTAAAACCCGCATTGAGCTTACCGCCTTCACCGATTTCCCTGACACCTTCCCCAACAACCCCTGTGCAACCCCCCAACGCTTCTGCTCTTCAACGCGCCGGCCGGATATCGCACGTATTTATGACAAAACCACCGGCCCCGGAGTCGGACCCCCCCTTTGGCCAAGCGCCCAACCCGAACCCCCCGCCGTCGCCCTCGTCGTAGTCGCCTCAGAACTCGTGTCGGTTGCTCGCTTGGTTGGCTCCACTGTGCCACGGAGCCCGTGTCCTCAATTCTTCGCCGGCCCGTCGTTCTCCTCCCCTCATTCTCCGTCCCCCGTCCTCCTACCTCTTGCGCTCCCCCAACCCGCCTCCGTCCCTCGACAGGTACACACCCTTTGGGGTTTAGTAGCTGCCTTTCGTGCCTGTACCTGCACGGCAGCCCCCTCTTAGGCTCGTGGAGGCACGCACCGAGCTCCTCGTAATCACGGCAGGGTCGGTCGTATGCCCCCCCCCCCCCCCCCCCCCCGAGCCGTCTCCTCCCCCTCCGCCTCCCCCCCTCCGCCCCCCCTCCCTCCCCCACCCCCACTGCCCCTGTTCCCAACTCCTTGCTCGTCCCCCCCCACCCCCACTCTATATCCCTGCGGCCCCGGTTCCGCTTGTCCCCCCGCTTGCTCCACTCTCCCCCCCCCCCCCCCCCCCGTCCTGTCTTGTGCCCCCACGCGGCGTGCTCCTCGGCGTACCCCACGTCCCCCAGGTGGATGGGTGCTGCCGTGACCCACGTATGCGTCCGCGAGAACAGCGATAGGGGCAACGGGTAAACGTCGCTTGGTCCTGGAAACGTACTGATTTCCTGCTTCAGCATGTGTGCTTGCCGGGACACACCTTCTCCGACCACTTTGGAGGTCTTTGTGAAAGCATTGCACAAACTTTGCTTTGAACTGCTCAGATAGAGCCACCTGCGTGTTTCAAGCGTGGAACGTCCCCACCCCCGCGACCACCTGGAAACGCTCAACCAGAATTCGTCGTCCTGCGCAGCGACGCTTGACCAAAGGCCTTGTTTCCGTCCACCACGTACTGAAGGAGGTGCGTCAACAAAAGAAACACTGCCTCCACCCTGGGGTCCAGCGACACCTGCGCGCTCCCTCCCCCGAAGCCAGAATGGTCCTTCTGCGCGAATTTCCGCACATCGATGTTGCTCAGGGCTGCTACTTGCTGTGCTCCCTCCCCCTTGATGATGAAACCCCCCGTAATCGTACCCAAATGGTGGGGATTTCCCATCTCCGCGCAGTGACGACCAGACTCCTATTGTGCGGTTGCCTTTACACCACATCGTCTCTGCTACGGATGACTTGTTACAGCTTTCCCGCCCCCCGCCCCCCCACCTCCATCCCTCTCCCCTTCCCAACCTTGCAACCCGGACGGGAAATTCGATGCTCCTACCCCCCCCACTGCGACCTGGTGCTGCAACAGCGAGGTACTGATGTCGTCCCCCCACCCCGGAGCTGCTTCGTGCTGCGGTTGCCGGTGCAACCTCCGTGTTCCCCTCTCCCACGAACTTGTCTCCTCCCTCGCCCACCCCCACTGTCCCTCGGGTGCCCCCATCTGTTGCTGTCGCGACCCCGACACGTCTATCTCCCACTGGCTTACATCCCCGACCCCCCCAAGGCCTGACTGCTGCTGCTGTAGCTGCATGCTTGCCCGCTGTTGCTGCTGTCGCGGGTGCGGTACTCCCCCACCCCAACCTATCCCCCCCCGTGTTTTCCCTGCCGCATTGCTCTGATGCCCACCCTTGCTGCCGCTGCTGCTGCTGTGGTGCCCCCCCCTGCTCCAGCCTTCTTGCTGTGGTGCCCGCTCTTGCTGTAGCTGCTGTTGCGTGCCCCGGCTATGCGGCTGTTGCAGTGCCCACCCCTGCTGCTGCGGCGACGGCAGCGGGCCTTCCGGGCCCCAGGGCGTCTGTGAAAGCCCGTTAAAGGTCGTGAGCTGGCGGTTAGCCCGTCTCCCCCCTGCCCCCTGCTGATACGAACTCCCTCCACCCGACAATGGGGGGCCCTGATACTCATTTTCGGGGGAAAATTGGTCGTTGCGCTGCGGTGGGGCATGTTGCATGGAGTTGGACTGCTCGCGGTTCCTATATGAGCCGTTCCCACGCCCCCTACCCTGCGACGTGTACCCCCCTCTACTCCCCCTACCCGACCGCATGTGAGCTCCTTGGTTTCATGTCTGGCCACCCTCAAAGTGCACGTTCCTATTCGTACCCCGGCTACCCAGGGTACTGGCTTGCACTCTACCTTTGTCGGTGTTGCCCGACCCTCCTGCCGAAGACTGATCGTCCTCCGCGTTCCCGGTCGCCCCGTTGCCTTGGGTCGACCCCCGCCTTGGGCCCGGGCCTCCCACAAGGTTGTCGTGCTCCTCGTCCTGCTGCTGTATCGCGGTCCTCCCATCCCACTCGTCGACCCTCCCAACGCACAGGCTCAACAACTGCTGTCCACTTGACGACTTCCAGACGTCCCTTGCCCGGTTCTTGATCCCCTAAAAAATAACTTGACGACTTCCTGACGTCCCTTGCCCGGTTCTATTCAGCTCGCGCAGGGCCTTGCCCGTTAGCTATCTATCCTGGATACTTGCTGCACCGACGACGCCGCTGCACACCGCTCTACCGCTGCTTGCTCGCATCTGAACTGCGTTGATATTTCTTCACCAATCATCCGGAACTTCCAGCATTTTCCATTCTTACCCCGTACCAAACATTCCTGCTCATTGTATGGGAAACCCTCCGAAATAGTCTCGTTCCTTCACTGGTTCATCTTTTCTACCCAATACCCCCCAAACACCAGGTTGCCCCTACGACAACCTTCCTCATTCGCCCAGTATGATGCATCGCAGATATGACTACTGCAGGTATTACTGAGGTCGCGCCTCATTACCACCAATTACTCGTATATAGTTCAGTTTGCACATTGATCTTCATTTCGTGTACGCCTTCTTCGTCTCATGTATTTTTGTGGGAAGGGTCGTGCTTCCCAGCCGATTTGTGATATTTTTATCGTTTGTCACATCTTCCTGGGTCAGTTTTGGGGTGGGGCTCCAGAACCTATGCCTTTCGTGTTAGCACGACCGGTGTCCGTGCCGGTTCTTCAATCGTAGACGAACTATTGCATACTCTGACAAACAATATTCTTCTAGTAATATTAATATTTACGGGGGATCATTTTTTGTTGTTGTTTTGATTATTTTTATTTCTTGCGCTGATCCTCTGTGATGTTCATTTTATTTCTTCTGTTCTTTTGATGAGCGCTATTATTGAATGAGGAGTCGTGAGGCGTGGGTGGATGACAAGCCTGCTTTGCTTGTTTCCTATTGTCTCACGCCGAGAGGCCGGGCATAGTTAACGAACGCTGGACGGAGGCGGCAGACAGGGTAGCAAGGTACCAGGCGGACTAGCAGGGAGAACCTGGCTATGCTACTCGTACCAAAAACTGCTGCCGCTACCTGGAGGATGCTTTGTGCTTTGTTTGGTTTGCCTGTTATTTTCCTCTTACGAGTCATACTATGTTTACGACCAGTAGGAGTGGTGTTCTCCTTTTTTTTTTTCTTTTTTTTTCCAGCTCGTTCTTTTCAAGTGTCTGCCAGATCCCCTGCGGGGGGGCACGACAGTTTGTATCTCATATTTTTTTCTTGTTTCTTTTTCTCTTTCGATTTGTCTTCTGTGTTTTTTTTTTCTTTCTGTGTTTCGTTTATTTGTCTATTTCAAGCAATGTGTATGTCGTACCTGTCGTATCTGTGCTTACTGCATACGTGGCAACGTGGTACCTCTGTGGCGTAGCTTTGTGACCACAGAACTCGTATCGTATCTCTTCTAGGATTGAGGAATCGGCACGGACACTGGTTGTGCTGGATTTCGACGGGTGGAAAGAACGATATAATGTGAAGAACACACACATGATGGATAATAGGACCTGCGGTCCACACAAACACCTATATAATTCACAATTTTTACTAACCACTTGAGAAGATACGGACGGAGGTACCGGGTAGAAACATCGGTTTATCATTGTCAAGAACACGGTTGGAATGCTCGTTAGATATCATATAGGGTAACAGGTATCAACTAATATGTTTTTCAGAGTATGCAAATCGGCACGGACACTGGTTGTGCTGGATGTCGACGTGATACCTATCTTATACCTGGTACCTGGTACCTCTCACAAGAACTTATACTTCCTTTCTCCGATTGATAAGCCTTATTGAAGGAGTCGTGTGGCGTGGGTGGATGACGAGCCTGCTTTGCTTGTTTCGTATTGTCTGACGCCGAGGGGCCGAGCATAGTTGACGAACGCTGGACGATGGTGGCAGACAGGGTAGCAAGGTACCAGGCGGGCCAGCAGGGAGACCCCTGGCTGTGCTACTCGTACCATAAACTGCTGCCGCTACCTGGAGCATGCCTTGTGCTTTGTTTGGTTTGCCTGTTATTTTTATTACGTAGGCTATTAATGCATTACGGTGTGTTATCTCTGTGTCGTAGTCTGTGACCACAGAGCTCGTATCTTTCTAGGGTGAAGAATCGGCACGGACACTGGGCTTGCTGGATGTCGACGAGTAGAAGAACGGTCTAATGTGAAGAAACACACACACACACACTTCTTAGTCTGCCCGGTACCTGGCTACCCTCTATCTGCCATCTCCTTCCTACTGTCGTCCACTGCAGTTTCCCTTCATGTCGACGAGTAGAAGAACGGTTTAATGTGAAGAACACACACACACACTTCTTAGTCTGCCCGGTACCTGGCTACCCTCTATCTGCCATCTCCTTCCTACTGTCGTCCACTGCAGTTTCCCTGCTACTCCTGTTCCCCCCCCTCTCCGCATTCCCTTGGTCGGGTTTTCTGCTACTCCTCTTGTTGCCCCTCCTCCCCCCATTCCCTTGGACACCACCCACGGCGGATGCGCGGCGCTGCCTGCTCAGCTCCGCCTCAGCCTCGTGCCACCTCACTATGAACCGTTCGGCTGCTTCGAGGATCCCCCGGTACCACTTCCCCGCCTTTTTTGCAGCAGTGGCGGAGGGGGTACGATGGTTTCTTGCTATATATACATATACCAGGTATATATTTGTTTCTTTTTCTCTTTCGAATTGTCTTTGTTTTTTTTCTCTTTGTTTCGTTTAGTTTCTCTAGGTCATGGAATGTGTATGTCGTGCCTGTCGTACGCAGTATGATGACATGGCATTGCATTGCATACGTGGCAACGTATCTCTGTGGCGTGGCTTTGTGACCACAGAACTTGCATCTCTCTAGGATTGAAGAATCGGCACGGACACTGGTTGTGCTGGAAGACTCGGCACGGACACTGGTTGTGCTGGATGTCGACGGGTAGAAAGAACGGTTTAATGTGAAGAAAACAACAACATCCGTACTGCTTATATTACTGCTTGTACTCGTTCACATGCAAGGAGTCAACGCAAGCCAGCGACAAACCAGGTAGAGTACAAGCGTCGGGGGCAGGTCAACGAAACCTGTTTTTAATCTGGTGCAACAAGAGGACCAAATGTCGTTAGTAAAAAAAGGGTAATATAGTAAAGGTGTTCGAGTGTACCGTTGGTCATACGAGTATTTACCAAGTGTCCCCGTAAATATTAATATTACTCAAAGCTCGTTTTTCAGAGTATGCAATCGTGCGTCTGGCATTAATCGGCATGGACGCTGGTTGTGCTGGATGTCAACGTGCAGAAAGAACGGTTTAATGTGAAGAATACAATCACCCGGGTATCAGGTATCATATAATAGGTACATATATAGGTGATAATGACACATAAAAGCACGATGTCTACAGGTAGCATGACGGTTGAGAAGATTGGGACGGAGGTACCGGGTAGAAAGATCGGTTTAATGTCAATAACGCGGTTGGAAAGCTCATCATTACTTATCATACAGGGTAACAAGTATCCAAAAATATGTTTTTCAGAGTATGCAAATGGGCACGGACACAGGTCGTTGTGCTGGATGTCGACGTGATACCTACCTTGTACCTACCTCTCACCATAACTTACACTGCTTGTACTCGTTCATACACATGCAAGCAGTCAGCCCAAGCCAGCAACATAGAGTACAAACGTCGGGGACAGGCCAACGAAACCTGTTTAAATGTTTTAATCTGGTGCAACAAGAAGAAGGCCAACGAAAGAAACCTGTTTCAATCTGGTGCAACAAGAGGGAAGCCATATCCACCCCAGTTCCAGCGCCCTCTAGCGTCCGTGTCGCAAGCGCTTATAGCAGACCCGCTTGGTCCTTATGTTGCTACTGTTCTTCGGGGCGATCGTCGCAAGCAAGCGCTTAGCGCACCCGCTTGGTCCTGCTGCTGCTGTTCCGACGTGGCTGCTGGGGCTGCTGTTGCCGTTGCGTTGCGGCTGCTGCTGTTCCCCGGTGCCATCGCTTTCCCTTCGCACGTCCACCTCCTCACACATCCCCTCACCGCCTTGCACCATCACCTCATCGCCTCGCGCCTTCAACATAGTATGCTCTTGTGTACTTGATGTGATATGATGGTTGTAACTTCTCAACACTGATGGCCTCATCACCTTGCACCTTCAACGTATGTATGCTCGTGTACTTGTTGTGATATGATGGTATACGGTTTGATATACTATATGGAACAACTACGGTAAGGGATACGATATGTTGGTGGTATGGGATAACGGTACGGCTTGATATTGTGGTATGGGATGATGGTACGGTGTCGTGGATGTTTTACATGATTAAATTTGCCCGACGGTATGGTAAGTTTCAGGATGTAAGGTATGTGAGGGTCGAATACGTCGCACGAATATCATGTGTAACGACCTTATATATCGATCACAATGGAAAGTGTTCGAAAATATAAGACGTGCGGTCAGACAGACAGATGTCGTACGAGTAGGTATAATAAATGAAGTATTCATGGAGTATATGGTCTCCCGGTCGAAGTACTGAAACTTGACCGCCCCACTTTCGTGCAGTATTTTCACAGCAGTATCCTTGTTAACGTTTGGGTAACGGGAGAAGTCCCCCAGCAATGAAAAGATGCGATCATACAAACCCTTCACAAAAAGAAGGATAGAACTGATTGCAACAACTACAGAGGTATTTCGCTTGTTGCTCACGCAGGCAAGGTGTTGCTGAAAATCGTTGCGTCCCGTCTAAGCAGCTACTGCGAGACCGAGCATATACTCCCTGAAGAACAGTGCGGCTTCCACCCCGCACGGTCAACAGTCGATATGTTGTTTGTCGTGCGCCGGTTGCAGGAGCTCGGACGGCAGCAGAAGATAATCCCCCTGTACATGTGCTTCATCGACCTGCAGAAAGCGTACGATTCTGTCGACCGAGAACTGTTGTGGGAGGTACTCACACGCCTTGGTGTACCAACCAAGATGCTCACAATCATTCGCAATTTTCACCAAGGCATGCGGGCTCGCGTGCACGCGGATGACGGTGAACACTCGGACTGGTTCAATGCAACCCAGGGGCTGCGGCAAGGCGGCGTACTATCGCCGTTACTGTTCAACGTGTTCTTCGCCGCTGCGATACACATGCTGGTACGCCTCAGCAAAGACGAATACATCGTAAGGGATTTGGTTCATCTCGAAGAGGACAGGATTATCGGAAAAGAGGAACCGTTGGCATGCGTGCAAAGGGCTGTGTGGGGCATGTTGTATGCAGACGACGCAGGAATAGTCTCGAAGTCGGCGGAAGGCCTTGCAAGAATGATGACAGTCATCGTGACTGTCTTCGAAGCAGTAGGTCTCACGGTATCCAAGAAGACAGAGACGATGCTCCTACGAACACCGGATCAGACGTTTACCACCTCACCGCTCGCGATCGAAGCTGCAGGCCAGAAGTATAAACAGACGACCCAGTTTTTATACCTAGGAGGCATTATCCTCGAGAACGCTGACCTCTCCTTCGAAATCGAGCGACGAATCCATCTGATGCGGGCATGCCTCAAACGGTATGGTCCGGAACTGTACGATAGGACGAATGCACAGCTTAGTCTGAAAGTCCGGATGCTGAAGGCCGAGGTGATTGAAACCTTGCTGTACGGTTGCGTGACGTGGACCCTCACTGCGGACCACTTCGCCAAGCTTCGATCAGCCCACCACGAAGTCCTTCTGCAAGTCATTGGCTTCCAGCGCCGACTACGCACCGACCACACCACCCTCTCGTATGCGAAGGCGCTCAGGATAACACGATGCGAAAGTATCGAAACGACCATCCGTAAACGGCGACTCTTCTTTGCGGAGGCTCTGGTGCGGCAACACGAGGGTCGATTGCCCAGTCGGTTGATGTTCGGGACGATCGCTGGTGGGGGGAGCCCGAAACCAGGCGGGCTGCCCAAGACTTGGCCTAGGGCCATTGCTGAGGACCTTAGAGTGTTCAAAGCCACCGAGGGATCAACGGAAGACTCCCCCATAGTCTTTGGAGTTGGGACCGCACTGTGGCCCACTGCCGCAAGCAGACGGGAACGTGGTACCGGGGAATCCTCGAAGCAGCTGAACAGTTCATGGGCAGGTGGCACGAGGCTGAGGCATAGCTGAGTAGACAGCGCCGTGCATCCGCTGCAGGTAGTGTTAGAGGGAATGGGGGGAGGGGTAACAGCAGGAGGGGTAGAAGGAACACGGTACAAGTGTATGGGCAGGGGGGGGGGGAACAGGAGGAGTAGAAGGGAAACCGCGGTAGAAGAGAGTAGTGTGATAGAGTAAACAGGTGTGAGCCCTAAGAGATCGTGCCATGTGGCGTAGCGAGCGGGGTGTGTGTCTGGGGGGGGGGCTTGGGGGTGCTGTTATCTATGTGCGAGCGAGTTTTATAGTGACCGGTCGCGGTGATGGGGTATGTTCGTGTGCGCCTTCCGTCCGTTTGAGTGTACTGTAGACTCGTGTAGCGCTCTGGTTGAAACCTAGTTATATTTGGGCTCAGGTGGCCCCGCCCGTGTCCCGTGGCGGAAGGAGGTAGAGATACGACCTTGTAGACCCGTTTGAAGAGGAAGTGTAGAGACACTTCTGCGCACTTGACTGCTGTAATAACGGAGTGTCGAGACACTCCGTTTGTTCGCAACAGTATCTTGAATTTCTTGAACGACGCTGGCTGGCCCGGAGGTTTCGTACTGGGAGGGGTGGAAAAGGGGCCCGTGCCCGGGGCTGGTATGGGAGGGTGGGAGTCGTATACCCGGGAGAGGAAGGGGAGGGAAAAACCGAAAAAACAATAAAAAAGAATGCAAAAGTCCGGAGGAAGGTGGGCACGGGAAGGTGGTGTCCGTCGAACGGGTGGAAGAGGGTACCCTACCAACCATGTATTTGACTCGCTTTGTGATTCAAAGACAGAACTCTCGGTAAAATCATCCTCCAATTGTTGACTCTGTGTCTGAAGACCGCTGTCGGTTGCTGTCAGCTTCAGACACCGAATAACTGTACTGGTATTCGCGTCTCCTATGTCGGGAGATGTGCTACTAGTCGTCAAAGGTTCGGCTGAATTTTTATTCGCAAAATAATTTCCATCAGCACTGCCCAAAATCCCAGTCACACCGTCTAAAGTTCCGTCACATTTATGCAAGGCTGCAAAAACGTGTAAATCGAGGAAGAAAATGCTATTAGGACGGCTCAACATTTCTCCCGCCTCTCTCGTAGCTTACACCGCGTGTAGCCACGACGGGTTGCATCGGGCCCTCAGTTGCCGCCTCCCCCCCCCTTGGTATTTCTATTTACGTATTGTACCACGACGAACATCCCGTTGTGCCTTCACTATTGCGCTTCCATGACGTTCTCCATCTCTAGCACGACTGCTGCCCCTACCAGAGGCGTCTTAGCCTCATTTACGAGGTGTGGGTTGGTCTATGATCTCGTTAGTCTGTCGTTTGTTTTGAATAGCAGTATCTTCGACCCCCCTCTTTCGATGTTTCTGATGTCTAAGAAGCCATCTCTATATCGTCGTGGGATCTGCATCTACGGCTATTCAGGGCGGGCTAATGTGATAGAGTACCTTGGTTGGTAGTCAATTCAATAGACCAACCATCAGTAGGGGCCGTTAAATATTATTGCTCCAGTCGGGTCGTACCCCGTTTACCATTTGGAATAAGATTTCTGTAGATACGCAGGCTAGCATATCTGTAGACACGCAGACTGGTATATCTGTAGAATCTGATATGCAGGTTAGTAGGTTGTACTACTGAAGCTGAGAGTAACGCATGCACTCTCACGGGGTGTTGTACTATTGAAGTTTAGAGTATCGTATGCTCCCTTATGGGTTATTGTACTATTGAAGCTTAGAGTAACGCATGCACCCTTACGGGGTGTTGTACTACTGAAGTTTAGAGTAACCCGTGCACCCTTACGGGGTGTTGTACTATTGGAGTTGAGGGCAACGCATGCACCCTTCCGGGGCGTTGTACTATTGAAGTTGAGGGCAACGCATGCACTCTTACGGGACGTTGCACTATTGAAGTGAGGGTGACGCATGCACCCTTGCCAGTAGATTATAGCCGGTTGAAGCCAGAGGATACTCCTGGCTTCAAAAAGCATGTGCTCCCCCCCCCCCCTCTCTCCTCACTCTTCTCACTTGCCCCTCTTGAGCAAGCCTCGCACCAATAAAATAAGAGAACTCCAATAAGAACTAGGTATTGTCTTCTTTGCGGTGACCCTATGTGATTTTCATTTCTTCCTTTCTCCGATTGATAAGCCTTATTGAAGGAGTCGTGTGGCGTGGGTGGATGACGAGCCTGCTCTGCTTGTTTCGTACTGTCTGACGCCGAGGGGCCGGGCATAGTTGACGAACGCTGGACGATGGTGGCAGACAGGGTAGCAAGGTACCAGGCGGGCCAGCAGGGATACCCTGGCTGTGCTACTCGTACCATAAACTGCTGCCGCTACCTGGAGCATGCCTTGTGCTTTGTTTGGTTTGACTGTTATTTTACCTTGGTTCTTAGTCTTACTCTGTTGACGACTAGTGGTGTTTTCTTCTTTTTCTTTTTCTTTTTCCAGCTCGTTCTTTTCAAGTGTCTGCCACGTCCCCTACGTGGGGGTACGATGGTTTGTTGCTATACTGAAGTATATACATATACCAGGTATATTTTAGTTTCTTTTTTTTGTTTCTTTTCTCTTTCGAATTGTCTTTGTTTTTGTTTTTGTTTTTTCTCTTTGTTTCGTTTTTGTTTTTCTAAGTCATGGAATGTGTATGTCGTGCCTGTCGTACGCAGTATGATGACATGGCATTGTTGTTTTCTTCACATTGTTGTTTTCTTCACATTAAACCGTTCTTTCTACGCGTCGACATCCAGCACAACCAGTGTCCGTGCCGATTCTTCAAACCTAGAGAGATACAAGTTCTGTGGTCACAAAGCTACGCCACAGAGATACTACGTTGCCACGTATGTAATGCAATGCCATGTCATCATACTGCGTACGACAGGCACGACATACACATTCCATGACCTAGAGAAACAAAAACGAAACAAAGAGAAAAAACAAAAACAAAAACAAAGACAATTCGAAAGAGAAAAGAAACAAAAAAAGAAACTAGATATACCTGGTATATGTATATACTTCAGTATAGCAGCAAACCATCGTACCCCCACGTAGGGGACGTGGCAGACACTTGAAAAGAACGAGCTGGAAAAAAAAAGAAAAAGAAGAAAACACCACTAGTCGTCAACAGAGTAAGACTAAGAACCAAGGGAAAAATAACAGTCAAACCAAACAAAGCACAAGGCATGCTCCAGGTAGCGGCAGCAGTTTATGGTACGAGTAGCACAGCCAGGGTCTCCCTGCTGGCCCGCCTGGTACCTTGTTACCCTGTCTGCCACCATCGTCCAGCGTTCGTCAACTATGCCCGGCCCCTCGGCGTCAGACAGTACGAAACAAGCAGAGCAGGCTCGTCATCCACCCACGCCACACCACTCCTTCAATAAGGCTTATCAATCGGAGAAAGGAAGAGAAATGAAAATCACATAGGGTCACCGCAAAGAAGACAATAAAATGAAATAAAAATAAACAAAAACAACAGGAAGGCAAAGGAAGACCACGTTCGAACCAGCTGCACCAGTTGGTGGTACGAGTAGTATAGGCATGTTCTACTTCTTAGTCTGCCCGGTACCTGGCTACCCTATCTGCCATCTCCTTCCTACTTTCGTCCACTGCAGTTTCCCTGCTACTCCTCTTCCCCCCCCTCTCCGCATTCCCTTGGTCGGGTTTTCTGCTACTCCTCTTGTTGCCCCTCCTCCCCCCATTCCCCTGGACACCACCCACGGCGGATGCGCGGCGCTGCCTGCTCAGCTCAGCCTCAGCCTCGTGCCACCTCACCATGAACCGTTCGGCTGCTTCCAGGATCCCCCGGTACCACTTCCCCGCCTTTTTTGCAGCAGTGGGCCACAGTGCGGTCTCAACTCCAAACACCAAGGGAGCAAGTTCCGTTGACCCTTCGGTGGCGCGGAACTCCCTAAGGTCTTCGACTACGCATCTATGCCAAGTCTTAACCTGTCCGCCAGGTCTCGGGTTCTCCCCACCAGCAATCGTCCCGAACATCACCCGGCTGGGTAATCGATCCTTGCTTTGCCGTGCCACCCCCCCCGCGAAGAAGAGACGCCGTTTGCGGATGGTCGTTTCGATGCTCTCGCAACGTGTCATCTTGAGGGCCTTCGCGTACGAGAGGGTGGCATGGTCAGTACGAAGTCGGCGTTGGAAGCCAATGGCTCGCAACAGGACTTGGTGGTGAGCCGTTCGAAGCTTGGCAAAGTGTTCCGCTCTGAGGGTCCACGTCACACACCCGTAGAGCAGGGTCTCAATTACCTCGGCCTTCAGCATTCGGACTTTCAGGCTAAGGGGGGCGGTCGTCCTATCATACAGCTCCGGGCCGAACCGTTTGAGGCATGCTCGCATGAGACGGATCCGTCGGTCGATTTCGAGCGAGAGGTCAGCATTTTCGTGGATAACGCCGCCTAGGTACAAGAACTGGGCCGTCTGCTTATACCTCTGGCCTGCTGCTTCGATAACGAGCGGTGGTGCGAGGGTTTTCTGGTCTGGCGTTTGTAGAAGCATAGTCTCTGTCTTCTTTTCCGACACCGTAAGGCCTGCTGCTTCGAAGACAGTCACGATGACTGTCATCATTTTCGCGAGCCCTTCAGCCGACTTCGAGACAATCCCTGCGTCATCGGCGTACAACATGCCCCATACAGCCCTTCGCACGTACGCCAACGGCTCCTGCTCCTTCGTCCCGACTACTCCAGCATCACTAAGTTGGACCAAATCCCTTACGATTGCTTCGTCATGGCTAAAGCGTACTAGTACGACGTGCAACGCAGCAGCGAAAAATACGTTGAACAGTAACGGTGACAGCACACAGCCTTGCCGCAGCCCCTGCGTGACATCAAACCATTCCGAGTGCTCGCCGTCATCCGTACGCACGCGAGCCCGCATGCCATCGTGGAAATTACGGATAATTCTCAGCATCTTGGTTGGTACGCCAAAACGTGTGATTACTTCCCATAACAGCTCTCGGTCGACAGAGTCGTACGCTTTCTGCAGATCGATGAAGCACAAGTACAGGGGGATTTTCCTCTGTCTTCCAAGCTCTTGCAACCGGCGCACGACGAACAACATATCAATCGTTGATCGTGCGAGGCGGAAGCCGCACTGTTCCTCCGGGAGTAATTCCTCGGTCTCGCAGTAGTTGCTGAGGCGCGACGCGACGATTTTTCAACAAGACTTTGCCTGCGTGGGCAACCAGCGAAATCCCTCTGTAGTTGTTGCAATCAGTTCGGTCCTTCTTTTTGTGAAGGACCTTGATGATCGCGTCTTTCCATTGCTGGGGGACTTCTCCTGTTACCCAAACATTGACAAGGATGTTGTGAAAGCACTGGGCGAATGCGGGGTGGTCGATTTTCAGGAGTTCGGCCGGGAGACCATCTGGCCCGACAGCTTTCCAGTTTGACATCCCCTTAAGTGCTTCCGTCATCTCGTCCATGGATGGTTCATCTCCGAGCGACAGTTTAAGCGGTCGTGGTGGCAAGAGGTCGATGATCGTGGAATCGAGTTTAAGCGATTTCGTGTTCAAAAGTTTGTGGTAAAACCTCCCCCACCGTTCACGAATTCGCACCTTATCCCGCAACAGCGTGCCATCCTCGTCCCTAATAAACTGTTCGCTTCTCGCTTTAGTCCCTTCCAATCCTACCGTACTCTTAAGGTGCTTGTAAAAGCCTCTCTGGTCGTTGTTCGCTAGTAGTCGTTCGGTTTCAGCGAGGTACGCTTCGAAGTACGCATGCAGTCCTGCGGCAATCACCTTCTGCAAATTCGCACACGCAGATCTCAGTGCCTTCCACGCGGTTCTATTCTGGGGGTGGGCACGCAAGAATTGCCGTGCATCCTCCCTCGCTGTCCATGCTAATATGAATGCGGTCACGGTTTCGGCAGACTCACACCATCCATGTCTGCGGTGGCGACGTGGAGGGGGTGGTACCTCTTTTTCGACCGCATCAATAATAGCCGCAGTGAAAAACTCAACCATGCCAGACGTATTACGGGGCTGGTTAGGCTGGTTGAGAGTGGAGATGACCCTCGCGACTACTCGTTCACGACACTTTCCATCGGACATAAAAAGCTGCCTGTCGAACTCTCGGCGTTTTGTCGGTCTACGTATTTGTCTGTTGGACGCAAAGTGACCACTGAGTCGGACTTTGACATACAAGATGTTGTGGTCTGAGTCAGCCTTAGCTGGGGCAGGAGGCTGTGGGACGACTTTAACATCTTGTACTCTAGGTCGATGGGCTTGACGGGTTAGGATGTAGTCGATCCGCTTACGGTCACTCGGGCTGGTGCCGTTGTGTGTATGCGAAATCCCACCCTTGCGCGTGCTGAAAAACGTGTTGGTGAGAGCTAACTTGCAATTGGTGGCGAACGACAGGAGTCGTCTGCCATTATCATTACGAACATCACGCCCATATGCTCCAAGCACTCTATTTTCATCATCACCACACCCTTCCATCCTCTGTCCAGTTCGCGCGTTGGCATCCATCAGTACAAACAGACACTCTTTCGTCGGGATCTTTTCCACCAAGTCCTCCAGCTTCTGCCAGAAGCTACGTTTCAGTCCAACGTCTTTGGTACAATCAGTTGGAGCATACGCGACGACGAAATTAACTGCCTCGTACTTGCTAGCCAGCTCAAAGCGCATAGACATAAGCCGCTCGTCAATAAACAAATGAGTGTACACAGCCTTACTGCACAACGATTCCCATTGCATTACATACGTGGCAACGTAGTATCTCTGTGGCGTAGCTTTGTGACCACAGAACTTGTATCTCTCTAGGTTTGAAGAATCGGCACGGACACTGGTTGTGCTGGATGTCGACGCGTAGAAAGAACGTTTAATGTGAAGAAAACAACAACAACAACACAGTATCTCTATATCTGTGGCGTAGCTTTGTGACCACAGAACTTGTACGATCTCTCTAGGATTGAAGAATCGGCACGGACACTGGTTGTGCTGGATGTCGACGGGTAGAAAGAACGGTTTAATGTGAAGAAAACAACAACAACAGGTCTGAGTTTGACCAAGCACAGACACCTGTGTCACACTTCTTCTGTGGATCATCATCCCGTGGAACCCTTACTGCTCTCCCACATCACTGTAGCAGAGAGACCGCAGATAGGCAGCAAGGTACCAGGCCGACTAATAGGTTGGACTTTTCTTTGCTACTCGTTCCGCCAACTGCTGCGGCCGTTCGGTATGGTGCTTTGATTTTTTCCATGCCTTAACTTTTCCCTTTATTTTCCCCTTCTTATCCTTATGAAAGAAGTACTACATAGTGGGTGGGTGACGAGCGTGTTTTGGCCCACTCATTATTTCTCTTTTTACTTACTTAAGTGTTCACCGGGATGCATAGTTCCCTTTTTCCTTCCCGTTTCTTCCCCCTTGCACGCCCCTTTTGGCTCATGCTCGGGGTAAGTATGTGTCTGAGCTTTGGCTTCCCGTTTTATTTATGTATTTGGGATTCTTCTCCTTTTCTTTTTCTTTTTCGGTTTGGTTTCTTCGTTGTTTCTCTTTCTTTATGGTGTATTTTTGGTTGCTGGCGTATGTATGCTGTGTCGGCCGCACCTAGTGTGAAGTCATGGTATTCCGCAGGCTATTAATGCATTACGGTGTGTTATCTCTGTGTCGTAGTCTGTGACCTGTAGCCAAAAGATACCAAGCCGTGGAGGTTTCAGTGTAATCGCATGTGTGAGTGGAGCAGTGGCCGGGGATCCTGTGTGATGTCCCCTAGCCACCTGGCTCGTGGTCCGATGAGGATCACTCCGTGATAATACAAGCTCTAAGAACAAGACTTACTGAGTGCGAGGCCAGCGAGACTGGTGGAGTCCCTCGCTGGAAGCCCTCTTGCTGATATCATCTGGCAGAGGCCATAATATCTAGATATTCGCGGAACTTCTGTTGGAGGAGTTTTCGGCTGCGGAGTATTGGGTCACAGCTGGGAAGGCAGTTGGCCCGTTGGACGGATCGAAACGGCTTGAAGCGCACAGCAGGGGAGGACGCTCCGGGAGCTGGAGGACGCACAGGTCAGGCGGCAGTTTCTCCGTTATTACAGTAGAGTCCAGGTGGACTGCTGTGGATTATGGCGCACACGGCAAGCACGCCGCTGGTGGTAGGGGAGTCTCTGACTCCACCGAAATACGGAGAGGTGTGGACCGAGCAGGCCTCTCGTGTTTTTTACGCAGCGTACCTCGATTATGAGGAACGGCTGCAGCTCGCCAACGCTCAGGGGGTGGTTCAGCACTCCAAAGTGAGCATGGGCCAGCTTATCCCCAATTACATTCATCGGTGTTTTGAGGGATTTTACAAGCATCAGACTACGATGACCGCCTCGGAGTTGTTGGACGCTGTTAGGCAGCACGCTGGTTACACAACCACCAGCAACAGATTTGACACCTCGCGGGCGGCAGCGGACTTGCGTCGCGTTCTCTCAATGAGGCGCGATGAAAAGCAGGGCGGTGAAACATCCGTCAAAGACCGCGCGATGATGGTAAACTCCGCTATGGAAAAGTATTTTGCGGAGAATCACGCGGTGCATGCCATGTACCGCGCGCAGGACCGTTCGTGGTTGCCCGGACCGGCGGAATTTGTGAGCATGGCGTTGGTGGATGGCTTATGGCCGTCCGAGTTCAAAAAGTACGTAAAAGGTCAGCTCACGTACGCTGCAGGGTGGAAGAAGGACCCGGCATTGGTCATGGACCAAATTTTTTCTGCTGCAGAACAGTGGAAATTCATCGAGGCGTATGGTCGGAAAGATGCTGCAGGGGCAGCTGAACCGCGACGCCAACAGCAGCAGAAACCGAAACAGCAGCAGTCCGCGAAAAAGTCGTTTGTTCGCGTCTGTTTCGAGTGTGGTGATCCCAACCATTATGTTTCTGATTGCCCAAAAGCTCGCGGTGGCGGCACAGCTCCCAGCAGTGGTGGGCGCGGGTCGTCAGGGTATCGCGGGGGCCGCAATGGCGGCCGGGGCAGATTCAACCATGGACGCGGGCGCGGTGGCCGTGGTGGCAATCAATTGACAGCGGGCGGTGGAACTTCTGCTGTTGCTTCTTCAACTTCTGGTGCGCCAGCGGCAGGAGCCGCTGGGTCGGGATCTGGTTCGTCTGTTGCCGGCCGAGCTGTATACGTTGGAGGAGCTGGAACATCGGTGGGTGCTGCTGGAGCGAGAACTTCGCCATCCACCGAGCGGGCGGAGTCAGTGTCTGGTGCTGCTGCAGGGGCGGTAGCGCCGGAACCGTCTGTATATTCGACGTCTTGGTCGGGGTGGACCGCCGATTCTATTTCTTCGGCGCCGGCTGTAGGAGGGCAGCCATGGCGTCAGGTGACTCTTGGTACCGACCAGAGTTCAACGGCAGGTGAAGTGCCTGTCGATCGCAGCGCTGAGTGTTTACGCGCTGATCTCTCTTTGCCAGGGTCGGTTGGTTCGCTGATGGCGCGTGTGATCCTTGATTCGGGGTCGGCGCTCACGTCCATCGGTGTCGGCTTACTTCAGCAGCTGTCTTCGCATTTCGGCGGCGCCGATCTGCAAATTCCGTTCGAAAATGGCCCGCAGCAGGCGAAAACCGCTACGGGTGTTTCAGTGATGGTCACGCACAAAACGGTGCCGATTGCCGTGAGTGTACGGACGCCGTGGGGAGCGGTGAAATTGGAGCCCATCACTTTCGCGGTCATGCCTGGTACAGATAACGTCGTTCTGTTTGGCATGGCTACCATGAAAGCTCTTGGCATCGACGTCTACCGTGAAGCTCTGGAGAAGCTTCGCCCTCGCGCAGTGCCGGTATCGACCGGTGTGGAGACTCCGAGTTACCTTGCGGCGCGCAGAGTGACGGTTTCCGTGCGTGCTTTTCAGACCGAGGCTACGGTGGATGCTCCGGAGGACAAGGCGGTGGAACATTTGGTCGACCGGGGGCCAGACATGTTCATGGATCCGGAGGAGGAGCGGACGGCCCGAGAACGGGCGTTGGAGGACAGCGTGCAGCAGGCAGAGCAGAGTGGATTAAGCGTCGGCGGAGCAACCCGTTTGCGCGAAATTTTGGCTCGTCGCGTGGGTGCTTTTCGCCGTGCGCTGTGTGGTGATCCGCCAGCGCAAGTGGAGCCGATGCGAGTGCAGCTGAAGCAACAGGCGAAGCCTGTCAAGGCAACGCCACGTCGGTACGAACCGACAAAAAGGGACTGGCTCTCGAAGTGCATTGCTGCTTTGGTGTTTTTTGGCTTTGTCTACCACAACATCCAGGCGGTGTGGGCGAGTCCGGCGATGGCGGTGCCCAAGAAGGACTCTTTCCGTTTGGTGAGCGACTACTCGGCGGTGAACGCACAGGTGGAGAAGTCCCCGGGCGTCATGCCCAACCATGAAGACATGGGAGATCTGCTGGGGGCGCGTTTCTTCGGCAAGCTGGACCTACTTCAAGGGTACTGGCAGATGCCTTTGGCTCCGGAGGCGCAAGACGTCTTCACCATGGCGACAAGCGACGGTCTGTTCACGCCTACCCGTGTTCCCCAAGGTGTTTTGAATGCGACTTCTTATTTCCAAGGTGTCATGACTGAAGTGTTGCGTGGTTTGGATTGCAAAGTTTGGGTCGATGACGTTTTCTTTTTCGCAGACACCGAAGAAGCTCTTCTGCAGCTGCTTGATGACATTCTTGAACGCCTGGAGAATGTTGGACTGTTTGTCGCCGCCCACAAGTGTACCTTCTTCTCTCGTGAACTGGTCTGGTGTGGTAAGGTGTATTCCAATGGTGTCGTGTCCCATGACCCCGCTCGAGTGCAAGGTTTAAGTGAAATGCGTCGTCCCGAAAACGCTGGAGAACTAATGCAATTCTTGCAGGCTGTCAACTGGTTGCGTACATCGTTACCACGTTTAGCGGAAACGGTAGCACCGTTACGTGATTTTTTGGAGGAGCTCCTTGTTGGGGCTACACGTCGGACTAAGCGAGTGGCGCGCAATCGTGTCATCAAGGATACCGCGTGGACGGAGGATCGGGTGCGGGCGTGGAATGCCGCACGGGGTTTGGTGGCGCAAGCAGTGCCGCTTCATCATCCTCGTCCCGGGTGCGTTGTTTTGATGTTTCCTGACGCTTCTGATTTCCATTGGGGTAGTTTTCTCACCCAAGTGCCTGAACACGAATTTCGCAGTGGATTGGCGTTGGAAAGCATGTCTCACGAGCCTCTCGGATTTCTGAGTGGTTCGTTCACAGGTTCGCAGTTGCGCTGGGCGACTGTCGACAAAGAAGGT
Organism: Macrocystis pyrifera; assembly: GCA_031763025.1. NCBI lineage: Eukaryota > Phaeophyceae > Laminariales > Laminariaceae > Macrocystis > Macrocystis pyrifera. The sequence continues at coordinate 1,562,975 of JASSKH010000009.1, read as the reverse complement.
TTTGCGATCGTTAATACGTTCCGGAGGCTCGAATACCTGCTTTGGGGTGGTGTTCATATCTTTACTGATCATCGAAACTTGCAGTACATTTTCAATCCGGAGAAGTGTGTCACGACGGTCACAAAGACCATGGCACAACGCCTAGAGAATTGGAAGGGTGTTTTAGGACAATACCGCTATGCAATCGAACACATCCCTGGCGATCGAAACTGTTGGGGGGATCTGTTGTCTCGTTGGGTCAAAGTTCCTACGGTGCCTGTTCGTTCGGTTGCCGTGCACAGCCCATGTAATGCTGACGATTCGCTTCCCGCATTGGATGTGATTCGTGCCTCGCAACAAAGGTCTGTCGCTCGTATCGGCGTTGGTGTTCATGAATTTTCGACAACCTTCGGTCAAGCTACCTTGGCCGATGATGGTTTGTTTCGTGTGCGTGTTGGGGTGCGTGACGTCTTGTGGATTCCGCCGGATGATCTTGCTCTTCAAACTCGTTTGATGGTGTGCGCGCACATGCGCTCGGCTGGTCACCGTGGTGTGGCGCCGACTTTGTTTCGCCTGAAGGAATATTGTGTTTGGCCTCACATGGATTCTCAGGTTCGCGAATTCGTTCGCCAGTGTTTGCACTGTGTAGACACGCGTGCAGGTGCACTCATTCCTCGTCCCTACGGAGACACGGTGCATGGTACCGCTCCGGGAGAAGTGGTGCACTTTGATTTTTTGTATGTTGGCCACAGCGGGCCCGAAGGTAGCGATGGCCTGCCTGATGAGGATGGTTTCCGATATGTTTTGGTCATCATGGATGATTTGTCCAACTACGTGGCGTTGGAACCGGCCGAGGCTTGTACAGCCGAGGTCACAGCGAAGCATTTGCTAGCCTGGTGTAAGACTTTGGGGGTGCCGCGTGTGTGGGTGAGTGATACCGCCACGCATTTCAAGAACAGGGTGCTTGCTTTGTTGAGCGACGCGTTGCACATCGAACATCGTTTTGCTGTCGCTTACACGCCGTGGTCGAACGGTACGTGTGAACGCATGGTAAAAGAGGTGGTACGTGCTCTGCGTTCCATTCTGTCAGAACAGCGTCGTCAGGTTTCGGAGTGGGTTGATGTTTTGCCGGCCGCTCAGTGGGCCTTGAACACTTCGTTTCGTGAACGTTACCGAAGCACTCCGTACAGCGTGATGTTTGGGCGTGCTCCGCGTACCGATTTCTCGGCGCTCGTTTCTGAGTCTGATGGCAGGTGGAATGTTGACGTGATGAATGCTGACTTGTTGCGTGCGAACGTCCGTGAAGTCGTTGCAGAGCAGGAGAGATTTTGCGCCGATATTCGCGCAGCTGTTGCCGTGTCTCGCGACAACAAACGTAAACAGGCTCAGGGCCAGGTGGTGTTGCCAAAATTTGCGGTTGGTGATTTCGTGTTGTATGCTCGTGTTCGTCGGCAGGGTGTCACACCGAAATTGTTGTCCACATGGACTGGTCCGTGGCGTGTGGTAGCAGCTGATCATGATCATGTGTACTCAGTTCAGAACATCGTTTCTGGGAAGGTGCATCAAGCTCACGTGGCTCGTTTACGATTTTATGCGGATGCGACGTTGAACGTCACCGCTGATCTGAAGGATGTTTTCCAACATTCCTTTGCGCAGGGTGAATGCCGCATGAATGCTTTGGTGCATGTGGCCGAAGATGATGCCAACGAGGTGATTGTCTTGGTCGATTGGGATGGTTTCGAAGCAGAGGAGCGCACGTGGGAGTCTTTGCGGTCGATTTATTCTGCTGCGCCTGAATTCGTCGTGAAGGAATTGCGCAAATTACGGATGACCCGTGCGCTCAAGATTAAAATTGCTTCAGAGTTCAGCATTGATTTGTGATTTGCCGCATGCGATTTCGTCTTGGTTTTTTGGTTTTGTCAAGCTCGTTCGTGTCGAGTGAACTCGCTTTGGGGGTGCTGTAGCCAAAAGATACCAAGCCGTGGAGGTTTCAGTGTAATCGCATGTGTGAGTGGAGCAGTGGCCGGGGATCCTGTGTGATGTCCCCTAGCCACCTGGCTCGTGGTCCGATGAGGATCACTCCGTGATAATACAAGCTCTAAGAACAAGACTTACTGAGTGCGAGGCCAGCGAGACTGGTGGAGTCCCTCGCTGGAAGCCCTCTTGCTGATATCATCTGGCAGAGGCCATAGACCGCAGATCTCGTATCTTTCTAGGGTGAAGAATCAGCACGGACACTGGGCTTACTGGATGTCGACGAGTAGAAGAACGGTTTAATGTGAAGAACACACACAGTATCTCTGTGGCGTAGCTTTGTGACCACAGGACTTACATCTTTCTAGGATTGAAGAATCGGCACGGACACTGGTTGTGCTGGATGTCGACGGGTAGAAAGAACGGTTTAATGTGAAGAAAGCGACAACAACAACAACAACAACAATAATATAGGCTGCAGTTTTGTGTTATCGGGAACACGAGAATAATCCAAATAATGGAGTAATCCGGCGGATATTCCGTAGTCGAAAGCAACGTTCTTTTTGGAGTGTTCCCTAGGGCGGATAACCCGTTACACAAGAGTAATGTCAGGACTCAGGACCATGAAGTGAGAAGTTCTTATTGCAGAAGAACAATCGGTAGCCACAGGAAGGGTCTGTAGGAGTACATCAGATAAGAGGAATTTAGGAGAGCTTGTGGCGTGGGGTGGGACGAGTATATCTGGGTGTCGAGTCCCTCCCCCCTACCTCTTACTTATCTACCAGAGCACCTCCTCAGCTCTCGCCATCAATAAGAAGATCTAAATCAGAAGAAGCGAAGCACTGCTTTCCAACTGCCAGAAACACCCGCGTCCCTTACCCTTACCCTACCTCGGTCCCTACTTCACACAGACAGACAGAAAGACAGACAGAAAGACAGACAGACAGACAAGATTGCAATTACCGCAGCTGAGACTCAGTTTTACAAAGTGACAACAGGGGAGCGCGTAACAAACAACGACACCACACTTCGTACGGCAGAGGAAGACGATGGCAACTAGCAACAGCAGTCTCAGCGCGAGATGCGATGAGTAATTATTATGATGTGTATATTATGTCGAATCTGATGGAAAAAAAAGGTATTTATGCACAGCAGAATATAGATCCTGTGCTCGCCGTTCGTACCGATGCAGTCGCGGAGATGTCCCCGGAAAGAAGTCGCGCAGAATTCGCCGTGGTGAGGTCGCAAGGCGAGGGCCCCTTGTAGCCGTCGTGATGGCCGACGTAAGCCGAGCAGAATTCTTCGTTGATATTTAGCAAAGAGATGTTATTCGTAGTCTGACTAGACAGGGAGGAAATAGCATCGATAGGTCCCCCGAGAGTCTTGCGGCGGAATAATCTCCCGATAGCTATCTCCCGGAGACGGGTCAACACCGTCAATGACGTGAGACCGCTCGTGACCCGATATTTGACACTGCTTGGCCGGTGACGCGTTCGTTGCGCGTGCGTGTTACGAGATCTACGATAATAGGTATCTCCGACCATGTCTTCCACATGTATGTAATTTTTTTAAAGGGCTAAATACTACTGTTTTCCTTCAATGGTGATGTTGAGATAGTTACCATAGTACCACGATGATACCGGTATTTACTACGTCGTATAGTCCTTACGGTGTCGGAAAAGAAGACAGAGACTATGTTTCTACAAACGCCAGACCAGAAAACCCTCGCACCACCGCTCGTTATCGCAGCAGCAGGCCAGAGGTATAAGCAGACGGCCCAGTTCTTATACCTAGGCAGCATTATCCACGAAAACGCTGACCTCCCGCTCGAAATCGACCGACGGATCCGTCTCATGCGAGCATGCCTCAAACGGTTCGGCTCGGAGCTGTATGATAGGATGACCGCCCTCCTTAGCCTGAAAGTCCGAATGCTGAAGGCCGAGGTGATTGAGACCCTGCTCTACGGGTGTGTGACGTGGACCCTCAGAGCGGAACACTTTGCCAAGCTTCGAACGGCTCACCACCAATTCCTGTTGCGAGTCATTGGCTTCAAGCGCCGACTTCGTACTGACCATACCACCCTCTCGTACGCGAAGGCCCTCAAGACGACACGTTGCGAGAGCATCGAAACGACCATCCGCAAACGGCGTCTCTTCTTCGCGGGGGGGGTGGCACGGCAAATCAAGGATCGATTACCCAGTCGGGTAATGTTCGGAACGATTGCTGATGGGGAGAACTCGAGACCTGGCGGACAGGTTAAGACTTGGTATAGATGCATAGTCGAAGAACTTAGGGAGTTCCGAGCCACCGAAGGGTAAACGGAACTTGCTCCCTTGGTGTTTGGAGTTGAGACCGCGCTGTGGCCCACTGCTGCAAAAAAGACGGGGAAGTGGTACCGGGGGATCCTCGAAGCAGCCGAACGGTTCATGGTGAGGTGGCACGAGGCTGTGAGGCTGAGCTGAGCAGGCAGCGCCGCGCATCCGCCGTGGGTGGTGTCCAAGGGAATGGGGGGAGGAGGGGCAACAAGAGGAGTAGTAGCAGAAAACCCGACCAAGGGAATGCGGAGAGGGGAGGGAAGAGGAGTAGAAGGGAAACTACAGTGTGGACGAAAGCAGGAAGAAGATGGCAGATAAGGTAGCCAGGTACCGGGCAGACTAAGAAGTAAAACATGCCTATACTACTCGTTGTTGTTGTTGTTTTCTTCACATTAAACCGTTCTTTCTACCCGTCGACATACAGCACAACCAGTGTCCGTGCCGATTCTTCAATCCTAGAGATATAAAAGTTCTGTGGTCACAAAGCTACGCCACAGAGATACTACGTTGCCACGTATGTATGCAATGCAATGCCATGTCATCATACTGCGTACGACAGCCAGTACCACCAACTGGTGCAGCTGGTGCAGCTGGTTCGAACGTGGTCTTCCTTTGTCTTCCTTTTGTTTTTGTATATTTTTGTTTCATTTTATTTTCTTCTTTTTTTGCGCTGACCCTACGTGATTTTCATTTTATTTTCTTTCTCTTCCTTTCTCCGATTTATAAGCCTTATTGAAGGAGTCGTGTGGCGTGGGTGGATGACGAGCCTGCTTTGCTTGTTTCGTATTGTCTGAGGCCGAGGGGCCGGGCATAGTTGACGGACGCTGGACGGAGGCGGCAGACAGGGTAGCAAGGTACCAGGCGGGCCAGCAGGGAGACCCGGGCTGTGCTACTCGTACCATAAACTGCTGCTGCTACCTGCAGGATGCTTTGTGCTTTGTTTGGTTTGCTTGTTATTTTCCCTTGGTTCTTAGTCTTACTCTGTTGACGACTATTAATAGTGGTGTTTTCTTCTTTTTCCTTTTTTTTCTAGCTCCTTCTTTTGAAGTGTCCGCCAGATCCCTTGCGAGGGAGGCACGATGGTTTGTTGTTATATATACCAGGTACCTGGTATATATTTGCTTCTTTTTCTCTTTCCTGTTTCGAATTGTCTTTGTTTTTTTTTTTTTTTTCTCTTTGTTTTATTTCGTTTCTCTAGGAATGTGTATGTCGTGCCTGTCGTACGCAGTATGATGACATGGCATTGCATTGCATACGTGGCAACGTAGTATCTCTGTGGCGTAGCTTTGTGACCACATAACTTGTATCTCTCTAGGATTGAAGAATCGGCACGGTCACTGGTTGTGCTGGATGTCGACGGGTAGAAAGAACGGTTTAATGTGAAGAAAACAACAACAGAACAGGCGAGTTTCAACTATTTATCAATATTTAGTAAGTCGAACTCACAGCTGACTGACGTTATAAAAAATAAAATCCCGGAGGTGACGAAACTGAAAAGAGAGAACACAGCAGCATGATCTCGCACCTTTAGTCACCGGGCAAGACCCCTCTCCTCCGTGTTTTCTTTTTTCTTTTTCCTCTTTTTTTTCCGTGTGTGTTCACATACAATACCACGGCGGTGGCACCCTGATTATGTTCCTGGCGTTGTTTGATTGCAAGTGATTCGGCCGAGGTGGCCGTGGACCTCCCACGAGACGAGTCTCTGGAACGGTCTCACAGCCTGGTCGCCCAGGTGGTCAGCCTTCCAGGCACACCCACCCCTCGTGTTCGGACAGCAGTACCATACCCACGTACGTACGCGCTCTGTTAGTACTGCTGTACAGCAGCAGTACCGACCGCACGTACTACTGTTGGTCCTACAGCAGTAGTACCTTTCGCTCCCACAGCTCGCACCGTTTCGTTTACGGACTTTGTGATACTGCTGTGATACAATACCGTCGTGCTGTTTATTTCGGAGCACCAAAACAATCATCACATCCTGTGCATGTTGAGAAATCCGGGGCCGGTTATTTTTCATCCCCGGTTTTTGCCGTGTAACAGAAGTGAGTAACAAGCGAAGCGGATTGCCGTAATTTCGTAATTTCTCGTAACAATTTCCGATAAGAAGTCTGTAGTATAGAATCACTGCTGTGGTTTTCATCAACCCTTTTAGGAGTTAGTTGTAGGGTTCTCTTGGGCTATGGACTACGAATGTTCATAGCCCATACTTCAGGGCCCATAGAAGGCCTGAGTACGAGTGGATACCTCCTGTTGTTGCTGTTGCCGTGACCAAGAACCATTCTTCATCGTCCCGAGATACCATTACTATAGTACGGACGCACTGCATGGATGAGGGGTGCTCGGGGTAGGCTGCGGCTGCCGACATTGGTGCAGTGTGGCTTCCATAGATGGGTGGCACCTGCGTTGCTTCTCTTTTCGCTACGTCGATGGCATGCGGCGACTGTCGGTGCATCCTCTATCATAGGTATCACACTCGCTCAGGACAACCTATCAGGCGGTATGAACGGCGACGGGTCTAGCGGTGGGGCGGTTTTCTTCCCGCTCTCGGAGGCGCTGGCGTCGATCATGAGATTGGCAGTCGATGACGTGAACGCCAGAAGTGCTGCTTCCCTAAGGGAGGGAAATTTGACGCTGTCTGTATTTGGGGTCAATACGGGGACTAGCGTAATGGAGAGCTTGTGCAACGCGCTGGAGATCATCGGGGAAAAGGGCGGCACGTTTGGAGTGAGTGTGCGTTGTCTTTTCATCCAACTATTAACAGTAGTTAATACTGGTACTAACCAGTACACGGAACCAGCGTCCGTCCTGATTCCTTGTTCTAGTGTGAAGCGTATATGATACATAATAGTACAACAGCAGTCTTGTTTTTTGGGACACCTTGTTTCCGTAGCTTTCTCTGTTGTCCATTTTTCTCTTTGTTTTCTGTTTTCTGTGGTCCTTGCTTGAGGTGATGTCGCAATGATAGTTAGTTGTACATTTACGCCGCTATCACCCGAAACAGGAGGGAGGGGACAGACTACGTGACCACGTGCTCATGTTTTAGTTCCATCCGGAACCCATGTCGGGTTCTGCATCTAGGTTCTGCATCGAGTCCTGTTGTGGTCTGCTCTATGATTCCTGTGTTTGTTCAGGTTACTATTGGGCCATTTTTGTTTTTGTTTGGTTTTCCTCTTGCCCAGCTTTAGGCTTTTCCTCGTGCATATACCCACAGGATATACGTATTAAATAATACGTACCCAATATATTGTATCGGCGGATTGGTAAATATATACCACACTTCTCACGTTTAAAATACCTCTGGTGTTGTCAATGTAACCCGTCGCTCCCGATGCAACAGCGAAGCCGTACATATACATATCTGTTTTTGTTTTTCCTACGTACTCCTGATGAAGTTGTTCGCCTTTCTTTTCTCTCTTCCTCCAAATGCATGATAGTCCTAACTCATTTTGGTGGCGAGGAGACTTCAGCCATTTCTTCCCTCTGGTCGACTCGCGTCGAATGTTGCCTACCCACACTACGCGCTCTCAGCTCTCAGCATATTTTTTTTTTGAAAACGAAGAAACTGTAACCACGACCGGTGTGCTTGTGTGTGTTCTCCTCTCTTAGGGCCGTTCTAATCGATGTCTTTTTTTTCCAAATTTTCCAAATATTGGAAATCTGTACAAAGATACGGAGGCGTTCTGTCGTAATTTTGGAAATTCTTCAGCCCCTGAAAAATCACGAAGTGTTCCCGTTCCAAATTTTGGAAAACCAATCACACCTTTCACGATTTTCACGATATTCGAGGCAGTGTTCCAACCCGCGCCGTCGCTCGACGCTGGGACAAGCGGGTAGCTTGAGACGTTGGCCAGGGAGGTCACATATTATGGAAGGTGGAAGGAAGCGGTCCGGGTCTCCGGAGGACTCGTCGTTGAGTCGTACGAGACAGCGATTCAACCCCTATAATTTTCCAGAAGCGAGGCGCAGAAACATGCTGAAGGCGATCCAGCACGACGACGCTGCTGCTCTCGTCGTGCTGGGCATGTTCATGACAGCAGGAGCTACACCACATGTTCCCAAGAGACGATCGCCGATCCATGAGCCGTACCGGCTCTCGTGGGCAGAGTTGAGGGAAGACCTCCGTCGCCGGAAAGCTTTCCGGAGGACTTTTCGGATGCCTGAAGAGAGTTTCGCGAAGCTCGCCGACTTGCTCCGCCCAGTCCTTGAAAAAGACGAGCACTATGGACGTGAGCGTGGTACGACTGTTTCGTGTGTGTGTTGTGCTTTCCTTGTAGCGCGCTGGCGCCACTTCTTGCTCACCTCTCAGTTATCGTCGTTATCGCTGTCTTGGGTCGACTTTCATCTAGCATAGTCTCCGTGTGTAGTAGTTTGGGTGCCTCTGGTATCTTGCACCGCAACTGGTGCTGTATACAATCTGGACGCACTACGAGCACCTTGCACGCCACCTGACACTGTGAAACGTTGTGCGGCAAAGCTAGAAGTCGTGAAACCTGATACACGTACACGTGGTATGAAACCCCGTTTCTGTATACCAGGTGTGTGTGAGTAGAGTGTAACCTTCGCGCTGTCGCTCGAACCCAGCTCTACTCGTACGACAGCAGCGTTAGAACCCGTACGTGGCTAGCAGCAGCAATAATGAACCTGCTCTAGCAGCTGCATGTGCAGCAGCTTTACAACAGAAATCTAGCTTGCCAATACAAGAGCAATTATCCGTGGCAAACCGGGACATGGGACGAGTACTGCTGCTGCAGTGAACGATTTTGAAGCTGGTAACGGTGTGCACCAGTATCCTTTATGTTGCTGTTGCTTGATTGCGATCGAAAAACCCACGTAGTATATCTCTACTCCCGGCCCGTCGATCCTCCCAACTGCTGTTGCTGTTGCTGCTGCTGCTGCTGCTGCTGTACTGCTGCTGCTGCTGCTGCTGCTGCTGCTGCTGCTGTTGCTGCTGCTGCTGCTGCTGTTGCTGCTGCTGCTGCTGTACTGCTACTGCTGCTGCTGCTGCTGCTGCTGCTGCTGTACTGCTGCTGCTGCTGCTGCTGTTGCTGCTGCTGCTGTCGGCCAAGCTCCCCGCACTCCCCAGCACCGCCGCCCGACAGCACATCCTGGCCCACTTTTTCCTCCTCCTTCCCCAGAGGTGGGCATGCTACCGAGTTGCTCGTTCTTGCGTAGCTGTTCTTACTGCTGTCGTGTTCACTTCTACTACTTGGCGCCAAACTCGCCCCGCTGGTTCTACCTGAAGAACCAGGCATCACCGCCCGGCTTGGGCCCGCGGTGGCCCTGTCATCGCTGTTATCGCTAGGTTGCATAAACCTACATGGCCTAGGTGCTTTCCTCTGTGGCCTTGGGGTTGATTGGCTCATGCTTGCTCTGTGACGACGAGAGTGCCGGCTGGTGTTGTGTGGGAGTGGGGGTCGTTTTAAAAAAAATATGGAAAATCACGACAAAAACAACTCCGCCCTCGATAAGAATGCCCATCGCATTTTTCAGGAAATCCAGATCAAGAATTTGGAAAATTTGGAAATTTTGACGCTTCGATTAGAACGGCCCTTACTACCCGTTCGCGTCCAGCACAACCAGTGACCGTTGCTATTCTTCAATCCTATTATTAATAATAGAGAGATCGTACAAGTTTAATGTTCACAAAACTACGCCACGGATATGCGTACGTACTGCTGTAAGCTGTACCATACGTACGTAAAGTACATTGCTGCTGTTGTGCCTTGTCATCATATACTGGATTTGACATAGACATTCCATGAAAGAGAGAAAACAAAATCAACAGAAAAGCAAAAAAAAAGTAAATCGCAAGAGAATAAGGAAAAAAAAGAAAAGAAACTGCTGTGGCGTCCTCCGGCAGGGGATGTGGCAGACACTGCTGTTGATTGAGCTAAAGAAACAATACACCACTACATATACAGCAGTAATAAACAGCGAGGAGAACCAAGAGAAATGACAGGCAAACCGAAGCACGAAAAAAAAAAAACACCCTCCAGTAGGTAGCCGCAGCAGTTAGTGGTATAATAGCGTAGACAGGTTCTACTATTAGTAGTCGGTCAGGTACCTTGGCACCCTGTCTGCCGTCTCCGTCCTGCTTGCGTCAACTATGCTCCACCCCTGGAGAGGATGCGAGACGATGCGTCAGACAATACGAAAGAAGCAACGCATGCTTGTGATTCACCCACGCCACAAGACTCCTTCCACTCAGTCCCGGAATATAATCACCGTTTGTTCGAACAATTAGTCTAAAACCGATACTTATACAATGGGACAGAGTTGTATCGTATAAGGACAAGGGGGGGAAAAGACGAAAAGCAACAAAATGAAAATCATCAAAGTTCCAAAAAAAAATGACAACAAAAGGAGAACACGTTCGTAGCAGCTGCCGGCACACGTGGTATAGACATGATCCACTTACTAGTTGGCCTGGTGCTTTGCTATATACCCTGTCTGCGATCTCCTTCCTACTATGTACTTTTGTCCACCGCGGTTCTACTCCTCGTGTTGCCCCCTCTCCCACCATTCTCTTACGGCGGATGCCCGGCGCTGTATCTCTGAGGGCGATCCACGAATATATATGATAACTTTTCACATCTCGGGCAGATCAGTTCACCTACCGTAGCTAACTCGAGCCAGGTGTTTCGAGGGTAGCTCACTGGTGAGCGAGCTATGTGAGCTACATGAGCTGCACATGCTTTTTCCCGGTTTGGGCTGTGTAGATAGAATGTGGATCATTTGCACATAATTTAAAAGCTTGAGCTATGCAGTATGGGTAATATTTCTCCACACGTTTTGAAGCGTTCGCTACAGCGCTGCTGCTGTAGCTCATGAGGTACACATGATGACAAATACAAGCAGAGTAGAGTATTGTGGGCCCCCGGTACTGAGAAACATGGATTTGGTATCCAGGCGCAACGTTTGAATTTTTCCGACCTTGATCTAACTATAGCCGGCGTCCCCGGTGGCTTGGTAGGTGGTCCGCGAGCCTATCAAGATCAATTTCGTGAGTTCGAGTCTCACCGAGTGCATGCTCATACTCGTAGGGACTTTTTCTTGCATAAAATTGATTAGCGGAAAGCGCGAGAGCGTGAGTTAGCTGTACATTCGATGAAAAACGACGAGCAATGGGAATGCTGAACCCTATGCGCGATAAAAACTAAAGGCACGTACCGGGGGGGAGAAGGGACGACACCTGTGACCACGGCTTGTCCAGAAGATCGTCGAGGGTAAAACCTCCTACGAGTGGGCTGGAAAGTAAAAGTGATGATGTTGTGTTGAAGGGAACGGGGGGAGGGGTATCAGCAGGAGGGGTAGAGGGAACACCGCACAAGTGTATGGGGGCAGGGGGGGAAGGGGGAGGAGTAGAAGGGAAACCGCGGTAGAAGAGAGTAGCAAAGAGACCGCAGACAGGGTACCAGGGTACCAGAGGCCGACTAATAGGTTGGACTTTTCTTTGTTACTCGTACCGCCAACTGCTGCTGCGGCCGTTCGGTATGTATTGGCTTGGTGCTTTGATTTTTTTCGATGACTTAACTTTTCCCTATATTTTCGCCTTCTTATCCTTATGAAAGTAGTACTACATACGACGTAGCAGTGGGTGGGTGACGAACGTATTTTGGCCCACTCTTTCTTTCGCTTTTTAATCGAGTGTTCCCCGGGATTCATATTTCCCTTTTTCCTTCCCGTTTCTTCCCCCTTGCACGTCCATTTTGGCTCATGCTCGGGGTATGTGTCTGAGCTTTGGCTTCCCATCTTATTTATTTATTTGGGATTCTTCTCCTTTTCTTTTTCGGTTTGGTTTTCTTCGTTGCTTCTCTTTCTTTATGGTGTATTTTGGTTGCTGGCGTATGTATGTATGTGTTGTGTCGGCCGCACCTATTAATACTGCGAAGGCATGGTATTGCGTAGGCTATTAATGCATTACGGTGTGTGATCTCTGTGTCGTGGTCTGTTCCCACAGGTACGTCCCCGGTGGCTTGGTAGGTGGTCCGCGTGCCTGTCAAGATCAATTTCGTGGGTTCAAGTCCCACCGAGTGCATGCTCATAGGGACTTTTTCTTGCATAAAAAATTGATAAGCGGAAAGCGCGAAAGCGTGAGTTGGCTACATTCGATGAAAATCGACGAGCAGTGGGAATGCTGAACCCTATGCGCGACAAAAATAAAGGCACGTACCGGGGGGGAGAAGGGGAGGGACACACCTGTGACCACGGCTTGTCCAGAAGATCGTCGAGGGTAAAACCTCCTACGAGTGGGCTGGGAAGTAAAAGTGATGGATAAAAAAAAAAAAAAAACAAAAAAAACAGAGCTCGTATCTTTCTAGGGTGAAGAATCAGCACGGACACTGGGCTTGCTGGATGTCGACGAGTAGAAGAACGGTTTAATGTGAAGAACACGCACACATTGTGAAGGATTCAGAATTGGTTCCACTGCCTGTTGAGCCCCATTCTCTCATTGATGGTGCCGATCATGAGCCTACTATTTTTCCAACAAGTGTTTTGTATCTGCGGGCGCCCACTCTATTATACTTCTTATAAAAAAAGTAAAAATTGTTACCCCGGTGGCTTGGTAGGTGGTCCGCGTGCCTGTCAAGATCAATTTCGTGGGTTCAAGTCTCACCGAGTGCATGCTCATAGCGACTTTTTCTTGCATAAAAAATTGATAAGCGGAAAGCACGAGAGCGTGAGTTGGCTACATTCGATGAAAATCGACGAGCAGTGGGAATGCTGAACCCTATGCGCGATAAAAAATAAAGGCACGTACCGGGGGGGAGAAGGGACGACACCTGTGACCACGGCTTGTCCAGAAGATCGTCGAGGGTAAAACCTCCTACGAGTGGGCTGGGAAGTAAAAGTGATGATCAAAAAAAAAAAAAAAAAAAAAAAAGTACGCTATTGATGGTATTATTTTTCATGTAACGGACTATTGGCGATAAAAAAAAGCGAAAATATGATTACTGCAATCGAACTATTAATAATCGTATTGCACTTGCACTTTTTTTGAAGCGAGTTACAAAGCCGGTGCCGGCTAACGTTTTACGTATGAAATACGTCTGGTACAAGTATACGTACGTTCATAAAATTCATTTTTCCTATGACATTTTTTTATTTACTTAGTTTTTTTTAATCACTTTTACTTTCCGGCCTCCTAGGAGGTTTTATCCTCAGCGATCTTCTGGACAAGCCGTGGTCACAGGTGTCGTCCCTTCTTCCCCCCGGTACGTGCTTTTATTTTTGTCGGGCATAGGGTTCAGCATTCCTTCTGCTCGTCGATTTTCATCGAATGTGTGTGTGTTCTTCACATTAAACCGTTCTTCTACTCGTCAACATCCAGCAAGCCCAGTGTCCGTGCTGATTCTTCACCCTAGAAAGATACGAGCTCTGTGGTCACAGACCACGACACAGAGATAACACACCGTAATGCATTAATAGCCTATGCAATACCATGCCTTCGCACTAGGTGCGGCCGACACAACATACATACATACGCCAGCAACCAAAATACACCATAAAGAAAGAGAAGCACCGAAGAAACCAAACCGAAAAAGAAAAGGAGAAGAATCCCAAATAAATAAATAAAACGGTGAGCCAAAGCTCAGGCACATACCCCGAGCATGAGCCAAAATGGACGTGCAAGGGGGAAGAAACGGGAAGGAAAAAGGGAAATATGAATCCCGGGGCACACTTAACTAAGTAAAAAGAGAAACGCTCGTCACCCACCCACTATGTAGTACTTCTTTCATAAGGATAAGAAATGGAAAAGATAGGAAAAAGTCAAGTCATGGAAAAAAATCAAAGCACCAAGCCAATACATACCGAATGACCGCAGCAGTTAGCGGTACGATTACCAAAGAAAAGTCCAACCTATTAGTCGGCCTGGTACCTTGCTACCCTGTCTGCGGTCTCTTTGCTACTCTCTTCTACCGCGGTTTCCCTTCTACTCCTCCCGTTCCCCCCCCTGCCCCCATACACTCGTACGGTGTTCCTTCTACCCGTCCTGCTGTTACCCCTCCCCCCGTTCGCTTTAACACTACCCGCAGCGGATGCACGGCGCTGTCTACTCAGCTTTGCCTCAGCCTCGTGCCACCGGCCCATGAACCGTTCAGCTGCTTCGAGGATTTCCCGGTACCACTTTCCCGTCTGCTTTGCGGCAGTGGGCCACAGTGCGGTCCCAACTCCAAAGACTATGAGGGAGTCTTCCGTCGATCCCTCGGTGGCTTTGAACATTCTAGGTCCTCAGCAATGGCCCTAGGCCAAGTCTTGAGCTGCCCGCCTGGTTTCGGGCCCTCCCCACCAGAGATCGTCCCGAACATGAACCGACTGGGCAATGGGCAATCGCCCCTCGTGTTGCCGCATCAGAGCGCCCGCAAAGAAGAGTCGCCGTTGACGGATGGTCGTTTCGATACTTTCGCATCGTGTTATCCTGAGCGCCTTCGCGCACGAGAGGGTGGTGTGGTCGGTGCGTAGTCGGCGCTGGAAGCCAATGACTCGCAGAAGGACTTCGTGGTGGGCTGATCGAAGCTTGGCGAAGTGGTCCGCATTGAGGGTCCACGTCACGCAACCGTACAGCAAGGTCTCAGTCACCTCGGCCTTCAGCATCCGGACTTTCAGACTAAGCGGTGCGTTCGTCCTATCGTACAGTTCCGGACCACACCGTTTGAGGCATGCCCGCAACAGACGGATTCGTCGCTCGATTTCGAAGGAGAGGTCAGCGTTCTCGTGGAAAGTGCCTCCTAAGTATAAAAACTGGGTCGTCTGTTTATACTTCTGGCCTGCAGCTTCGATCGCGAGCGGTGAGGTGGTAAACGTCTGATCCGGTGTTCGTAGGCGCATCGTCTCTGTCTTCTGTTCGGATACCGTGAGACCTACTGCTTCGAAGACAGTCACGATGACTGTCATCATTCTTGCAAGGCCTTCCGCCGACTTCGAGACTATTCCTTCGTCGTCTGCATACAACATGCCCCACACAGCCCTTTGCACGCATGCCAACGGTTCCACTTTTCCGACAACCCTGTCCTCTTCGAGGTGAACCAAATCCCTTACGATGCATTCGTCTTTGCTGAGGCGTACCAGCACGATGTGTATCGCAGCGGCGAAGAACACGTTGAACAGTAACGGTGATAGTACGCAGCCTTGCCGCAGCCCCTGGGTTACATTGAACCAGTCCGAGTGTTCATCGTCATCCGCACGCACGCGAGCCCGCATGCCTTCGTGAAAATTGCGAATGATTGTGAGCATTTGGTTGGTGCACCAAGGCGTGTGAGTACCTCCCACAACAGTTCTCGGTCGACAGAGTCTTACGCTACGCTTTCTGCAGATCGATGAATAACATGTACAGAGAGATGTACTTCTGCCGTCCGAGTTCCTGCAACCGGCGCACGACAAACAGCATATCGACTGTCGACCGTGCGGGGCGGAAGCCGCACTGTTCTTGAGGAAGTATGTGCTCGGTCTCGCAGTAGCTGCTTAAACGGGACGCAACGATTTTCAGCAACACCTTGCCTGCGTGAGCAACAAGCGAAATGCCTCTGTAGTTGTTGCGAACAGTTCTATCCGTTTTGTGAAGGGTTTTTATGATCGCATCTTTCCATTGCTGGGGGACCTCTCTCACGCTCTCGCGCTTTCCGCGTATCAATTTTTATGCAAGAAAAAATCCCTACGAGCATGCACTCGGTGATACTCGAACCCACTAAACTGATCTTGATAGGTACGCGGACCACCTACCAAGCCACCGGGGACGCCGGCATGCGTACGTATGACATCAAGACAAACAACAACATGCTTTTTATTTCCGATCGCCCCGGTTAGTGGGCTGGTGGTGCCTTCGAATGCTGCTGAGAGTCGTGTAGGTTTAGCAATCTGGTAGACAGGATCTCTATTAATAGGGGTGTTTTTGACTTGAAAATTGAGTATTAATAGCGCCGTCTGCACTTCGGAATCGCCGTCCGCAATTGAGAAATTTCCTGGTTCGACGCAAACGCGGTGCAGCCGCGTGCAGCCGCGTTGATGGCCAGTTTTGGCCCGTTTTGGCTGCGGTTTGGGGTCAGAGTTAGGGTTAGGGTTGGGGTTAGAGTCAGGGGTTGGGTTGGGTCTTCGCCCGTACTTTGATCCTAACAGGAACCAAATACCTGAACAGCCTACCAACGTGAAGATCCTTTCTCCAAGATTGTAAGGGACCTCGAGTAGGTTGGTACTGCAGTTCGAACCCCACGTGTGTCGATCTTTTGAGATTATTTGGAGAAATGACACAAAAAAACGAAATCAACTGCTGAGAGCTCCTACTATTCAGAAAATTTTCAAGAGTGGAAGGCGCAATTCGCTTTATTAGTCGACGCGGGAAGAAAGTGCTTGAAGTCTTCTCGATAAAAATGCAAGGAGGGAGAAGAGCGTGTTTTGTAATCCCGGATCTGAGTTACGACTAGGAAGGAGAGAGAAGATAGTGAATGCAGATGAGGCAAGAAAAAAGCGGTACTGCTATCGTAGTACGTACATAAAATACAAGATTGGAGGCTATGGTTCTAATAGCAATATTTTGGGTCGCCTTGGAGATGGATTGGAGCAGCGATGGGTTCGCGTTGTGGAACCGCTTGTTCATGTTCTCTCTGCTTGTTCTTTTCGCCATCAACATAATTATGGTTTTGCTTCGGTTCTTGATTTCTGCTTCTGTCTCGTCTTGTGTGCACTTTGTGGGGGCTGCAGGTACGGAAGCCCTCGTGAAAACGGTAACTTTGTGTACGACATTCAGACGATGCTATGTTTCTTTATGGCCTTGTTGTTTCTGTTATCACATTAACTCATGTCCAAAATATTGAGTGCGCGGTCACAGGACAGGCTCCAATCAATAACTGGAATGGACGAACACCCCAGGGAGAAAAATACTGTAGCCAAACCAATACCAGGTATCAATGATACAGGCAACAGAAAACGTCCAGATGCACAACATCGTACACCTCAAGCAGGACAAAGAAAAATCCTTCCACGCTTTTCAACCTAATCCTGTGGGTCGGCATACGAAAAACAAAACAACACGAAAAAAAAACCGGAACGAAACAACGTAAAGTGAACCGAAATGAAATATAACACAATCAATCAAAGCAAATGGGAAATGAGGTCGAATCAAAGCCCAAGGAAAAGACCTACAGTACGCACGCTTTCGAAACAAACGAACGCAGGGGAAATGAATGCGAAGCGAAAGAGTTAACCAGGACAACGAACGATAAAGAAGACAAAAGCGAGGAAGACCAAACAATAAAACAAGATAAGGGGAAAGCGAAACGCAGGCACTGGAGGCAGGTGAGGGAGCCCGGGCGGACCTACGCTAGCTACCCATGAGAAGGCAGGCATCATGTCGATGAAAACCACGCCCAGTCCGTTTGAGCAGAGCGCCCCCTCCCCCCCCGGCCCCCGCCCTCGCCCTCGACCCTCCACCAGCCCCCGCCCCCCCTTGGGTTCCTTGGTGTCCGGTCCGTGTCGCAGTTGCAGCCGTCGCGTGTCGCTCTTCATCACAGCAATCTTCCCCGCAACATGCCATCTCCACATTTAAGCCTTGGCCCCGTCCTTGACCCCTCGAAACCATCTGCCGGCCTTCTGTTCTGTCTCACGCCACCATTCTGACTTGATGCCGAACTTCTCGAGGTCCTGCTCGAGGCGCCCCATCCAATCCCTCTCCTGTCCAAAGGAGTAGCCGATACCCCAAGTCATCTTCCCAAACATGACCCTCCTCGGCAGGCGCTCCTCTCCCATGCGCGCCTCCAAACCCGCAAGCAATATATTTCGTCTGCGCACCGTCACCTCTACGATCTCGGAGTCTGTCTTGACAAGCGCGCGGGTGTAGGATAGAATATCTTCTTCGCGCTTCTGATTCCGGCAGCGGAGGCATGGGAGGAACATCAAATGGTCCACCCGCCGTAACCTGTTGTAGTCAGCCGATTTCGGGCTCAACATTGCGCACCAGCGCAGTGTCGTCTCCGTATCCTCAGCTTTCAGCAGCCGCATCGTCAGTCGCAAGCACTCACCCGGACGTTCATAGATTCCATATACGGCCCAAAGCACGCCCATCCCCTCTGGGGTCTGAGATCCCGGTTCGTGCTGATAAACCCGCTCAAGTACACAAACTCGTCTGTTGACGTATATACCTGGCCGGCTGCAGTGACGTTGAACAAAACCTCCCCCCCACCGTTCGTTCTCAGGCACATGATCTTCGTTTTGGCCTCCATGACCGTAAGCCCGAAGGACGCACATGGAGGGACGATCACTGTCAGCACCCTCTCCAAACTTCCTGGCGATCGAGATACAAAGCCTGCATCGGTAGCGTAAAACATTCTCCACAACGTATGGAATTCCTCCTTCTTACCCCCCCCCCGTCTGCTCAGCCAGCCCGTGCCTTTCCCCTCTTCTTCTTCACCTTCTCTTGATTTCGTTGGACTTGCACCATGTTTTTCATGATGGTTGCATCTGCGATGAAGCTTTTCTCGGCCACGCGCAGCACCGCCGCGAAGAACATGTTGAGCAGCAATGGCGTAAGTACACGCCGTTGCCAATGACCCTGCTCCACATGGAACATATCCGAGCACTCACCATCGTCTAGCCGCACACAAGCTCGAATACCGTCGTGGAATCGGCGGACGAGGGTGAACATTCTCGGTGGCACGCCAAAACGAGATAGGACCGTCCACTGGAGGGATAGTTTTACGTGGTCATGACCTTTGTTTAGGTGTTACTCGTACCGTATGATTACAATAACAAACATACGATCCGTCCGATGTATTTTTCACTCTACTGGCTAACCGATTCATCTTGCGCAATTTGGGAAGTTGATAGGTGAAACAAAGTTGACATGAAGCGGGCGACCGGGAAGCACCCTAATCCGGTCTCCAAGTTAAAATCGGAGGTCATCGTCGTTGTTTTAGAAACAAAGGGTCCGAAATTCGTTCGTTGTTTTAAAAACAAAGGGTCCGAAATTACCCGAACCGACAAATAATTGACCCGAAGTAAGACATGGTTGGCCCGAAATGCCACCAAACAAATACATTACTCAAGAATCCTCGTTTCTGGCGAAAAATATAAAAATATTACACACGTATGGTGTTGTGGGTGGTGTTTTGGTGTGGTGTACGCGTGTAGTGGTCGTGAGTTGGGGACTGGGTCCAGCTCGGAATGACCCAATGTGTCGCACGCGATTCCTCGCTCCACATAAACTTGAGACGATCCATGGGCTATCTCATGGCCTGGTTTACGACCCACGGGATGATCCATG
Source organism: Macrocystis pyrifera (assembly GCA_031763025.1). NCBI lineage: Eukaryota > Phaeophyceae > Laminariales > Laminariaceae > Macrocystis > Macrocystis pyrifera. The sequence continues at coordinate 1,543,454 of JASSKH010000009.1, read as the reverse complement.
GGACGACTCCTGGGATGACCCATGGGACGAGCCATGGGTTGTCCCGTGGGACGATATTTTGTCCATGGGAAGGCTTGTGGGGCGACCTGTAGACTGGTCTGTGGGCCGCCATGCTTCCTGTGCGCTGCGCATTGATTATCCGGTCTTGAGCACACAAATCACACCAGATAAAGGACCAAATATACTATTAATATGAATTTTTGCTTTTTTTTCGTGTTTTGAGATGTGTTCATTTTTTCAAAAATCACGAGAAGAAGTGGACCCAACCCCAAGCCTGGTCCACCCTAAGGCTCGACCCGAGCGCGACTTCGCCGCGCGTAGTGGACAATCTGAAAAAATATGCAGACCACCACCAAAAAATATAGTATGTTTGGCACTTTATCTGGTACGTTTTGTCGGCCAAGAACACGGAAAGGCTACTGCCCCATGGGACGGCGCGTGGGCTGTAATCCGACCCATTGGCCGTTCCACAGGTCGTCTCACATGGGATGTCCCTTGGGAATTATTTTTATTATAGGCGTCTTGTAAGTAATCCCATGTTTCCCATGGAATGACCCATGGGATGACCCATGGTATGACCAATGGGACTACCCTACGGGCTGTCCCATCAGAAAAATCATAGGTAATTACATAGGCCATCCCACGGGACTATCCGTGGAACGTTCCATGTACGGGGCTGAACTGGTTTGTTGCTTGCATGGAAACAGCTGCCACTTCCATGGACGCTAGTAATACTGCCAAGAAGCTGGAGGCAACAAGTGTTTCCTCGGTGGAAGTAGATCGAAGTAGCTCGTTGCTTCCACGAAAGTTATTGTTTTTTGGCAGTTTCTAGTTACTCCCACGGAAGCTTCCTCGTACTTCCACATACTCGCGTGAAACTTCCATCTGCTTGAAAATAGTTCCATCGAACTAGGTAGAAGATTTTATTGAATGTTCGGAAGTTAATGGAAATTTTCAACAGTCAAGGGTACGCTCGGAAATGGATGCGTACTAAAAACGACGCCGGGGATATTTTCTCTGTAATTATCCTACCGAACCTTACCGGGGTGCTCGGTACCGCCGCGGTACCCTGCCAAACGTCACTGGAGTGTTCGGTACGGCCGCAATACCCTACCAAAAGACTCCGGTAAGGTTCCGTACGAACACAATACCGGTACCTGACACTTCCGTAAGTTCGGTACGAGCTCAAATACCGATACCCGACACTTAGGTAAGGGTACTATACGTCGAAGACCGAGGGTATTCACCGTGCCGAAGTGATTCGGTACGGCCGCAATACACTAACAAACTTACCCGGAGTGTTCGGTACAGCGGCAGTATGATACCCTACCAAACACTCGGTTAAGGTTCGGTACGAACTCAATACAGGTGCTCGACACTTCGGTAACTTCGGTACGAACTCAATATCGGTACCCAACACTTCGGAAAGTACGGTGCGCCCACCAAAAAATACCCGAGGTACCGGTATACTGTACCGAACATACTTTTAGGAAATTTCACCAACTTCCACAACCAAGTACTACTACTCCTGCTGTAGTGTACCTCGTACTTAGGTCTGTAGTGTGAAAACCGGGAACCCTCGGAAAGCAGAATCGGTGTGATTCAAACATACTGTATGCATTTGTTTTTTTCTCTGTTCCCGTCCAAAACCAGCACAAGGGAATCATCGACGCTCGCCAATCACCACACAAGCTGACATCGACGGTGCACGAGCTCGACGACGCGGGAGACCGCCCAGCAGCCTGCTTATCGGGTGCATAGACGTGGGTGCGGCGGCCTCAAAACGATGCCTCATCAGTAGCCATCCGTCAGCTTCTTTCAAAGCAGCTTGCAAAGCAGCTGTGTGCGCTCGTTTTTCGATGTCGAAATCGCACGTTGCGTTTATCGACTGCGCTGAGAGTGCCCTAAAAGCGCGACGGCCTCTCTGGCACTGCCTATACAGCCTTTGACTGACCTTGAGAAGCGTGGGTGGAGTCTTCATGGCAACACGGAGGTCGCACGGGGGCGCTGGGATGCACTCTCGTCAGCGCTTCCAGAAGTTGTGATGAGTTTCCGGATTGCGAAACCTGCAACTTTTGCGGAAGCTGCAACTTTCTGGACAGATTTGCGTACGGTTCAGCCAGCCTCCCCCAGACTGTCTCACGTACGAGTACGATCTCCGTTTCAACAACGGGTATAGGTACTTATTGCTGATATTCAAACGATTGCTCTCTTCATGCGCTGATTGGGCGGTTCTAGCTTACGGCCCCTTCACCCTTCACGTTTCCCGTCCTTTATTTTTTCCGAAACGTCCGCGCCGTCGCTCCGCCCCATTTATTTGATGTTTGGGGGATTATACGATACCTTGAATACGAAAGTTATCGAATGGGCTTCCGCGATCTTTACGTTGTGTACTTGTACAGTTAGGTTTGTTGAGGGCATCAAGTTGGTGGTGATTGGCCGTAACGATCTTGACCTTTTCGTTTCGGTATAAGCGATCGTCATGGTCGACAGTTCGAAATCATAAATATATATTATTACTACTGCTGTGTACCAAGTGGACTTTTTTCCGGAATTCTTCACTTTTCTCGTCCGGCCGCGGGTCTTCCCTCGCACTCTAGGCTACGTGGCACACAGGGAGCCCGCGTGTACACCACAGTGCATATGCAAGCCCCGGCCGAGGTCCGTGTCGCGTGCTCTGGGCCTCCGAAGTCGAGAATTCTGGCAAAGAACTACGGGGAGTCATTCCGACCTGGTAGAGACGAGCAGGGGGAAGGAGACCCCCCAAATTTCAAGTTTTTGTCTGGTGCTGGCTGCTGTTACTGTGTCATGTCTGATCACACGGTCCCTTGAGCTCTCTACAGAGGCAGCCACGGCACAGCAAAAGTCGTTCATCAAGCTCTCCCTTTTGTGGCGGCCACGGATAGCGCATTTTTTGTGTGTGTAAGCCGTGAGTAGAAACGAACACATAAATAATCTCGAGGAACGTGAATCTAATTGGATGCTGCGTACGTAGGGGCAGGACGACGATTTGTACGAACTTCTGCCGTACTTCAAAAGCAACGTCCAGCCATGGTGCGCATTACAACAGCAGTACAAAAGTAGGTGCTCGTATAGTATGTGTGTGCAGGGTTCAGGTCGAGCAACCGAGTGATCCCGGTCTCGTGCTTTTTTTTTTCGGTGTTATGGGATGGGAAACCTACCCGGTCGTGGCGAGCAGTCAACAACAATCAATCCCGCACGAGCACGAGAATTTCCCCTGCTGAATTTTCTCTGGGTTGAAAATCTCGATAATTTTGATATCACCCGTTTTTATTATCAACCTCACTCAGCAGCAGCAGATACACAGCAGCAGATACAGCAGCAGCAGATACAACAGCAGCAATACACGCCTGTCGAGCTGTCGAGCGTCATACATGTTTCACGTGAGCCCTTTGACGTACACCGCACACCTCGCACCGAGCACGTACGTGAACACGAAACTGGCTCCCTCGGTCGGTCTACCTCTGCATACTGCTTCTACCTGGCCACTAGAAGCAGTAGTAGATAGATGCCCTCAACCGTATATAATACGTCGCCTGCGGTACATTTTACAAAAGCATCAGTATAGTCGTAGTAGTAGTATAGTATCAAGTAGTTTGTGGCGTGCATTCCGCTTCTACCTTTACTACAGTACATCTATCTGCGTAGTGGTTGTGTTGGTGTACATTAACAGCAGTAACAGTAGTATTGTAGTCATGCCCTCAACTCATGGTACCGCTTGCATACTACGTCGCCGTTGTATCGAAGTTTTAGTATTATAGGAACAACAGTTGTAGCAAGCAGTAGGTATTGTAGTGTAATATTTACATCTAGCAGTCGTGCCCCAATACATGTTACCGCGTGGTTATTTGACCTCTCTGAGGCTGTATATTGTATGGGCGTTTGGTCAGCAGTACTTATTACGGAGGTACATAGTTAACAGGACCTATGGTGTACATAAAAAAAAACCTATATATTTGCCTATTTTTACTAACAAAATTTGGTCCCGTTAACTATGGACCCCCGTAATAGTACTTATTAATAGTAGTAGTATAGTTAGTAGTCGTAATGGTAGTAGTACTGTAGTAGTAGTGTACCAGGCAGTATCTTCTTGAGTGTAGACTGCTTCCACCTGTACTACATCAGTAATGGTTAGTGTGGTGTAAAGTTACGGTATACATAGTAGTCAACCCATGCTACCGCGTGCATGAAGTAGTGTAGTATGCTCCACAGAAAGAGTAGTAATACTTTCCTGCCGATTACTATTATTAATAATAATTATTACTCTTTTCTTCGAGCAACACGCTAGCCCATGGCTCCCGTTTCCGCCAAGAACAGATATACGGGTGTTGCCTGTGACTCCCTTTTCGCCTTGCGACGCCCCCGGGATTTCACGTTACCCACATCCCGAATCCTGTAACATATATGATACAGTATGGCACCATACCCAGCAGTCTCGTCAGCAATTATTCACCGGTATTCGCCCCCCACCTTCCCGTCCATGTTTGTCCAATATCATCTACTCGTAACTCTCCCTGCGTCATGTCCGGAGTATAGAGTTTCTTACGGGCGAAAAATGCTACCCCACAGGACAATGGCCCCTGCAATAGCAATTTAATATAGTGCAATGAACGGGTCTAATGTCGTCGGCAACGTCTATCGATTGGCACGTTTCTCGATCCATTGTCGTCGGTAATGTCTATCGATAGGTTACGTCCCCAACATATTGTTCAGGCACAGGAAGGAGTGTGCTGAAGTACCTGGGTTGAAAGCTATTGTCAATGGCTCTCGACGGATAGCTTGCAGAATCTATTGCGATCCACAGTGGCTATCGAGGAACACATTCTTTGATCTGTTGTGGCCGGCAATGACTATCGACAGATGCATTTCTTAATCTATTGTGACCGGCAATGACTATCGATATATATGTTTCTGAATCTATTGTACGTAACCAGCGATGGCCGGCAATTGCTATAGATGGACACTGTTGAGAATCTGTTGTGTTGGACAATGTCTATCGATGGACACCATCACCCGCCTTTTTGCACACCTACAATGCACTCTGATTTAAGCAATGCAGTATTTTGTGCCGCAGCAATGTACTATTTTCATCTTGTGATCACCACCAGTGTGGAATGAGTGCATGGTGTATCGTGATGAGCAATAGCGCTGCAACATTGTGTGTATCAACAAGGTAGTGGGCATCATGGGGGTTAAGTGCATTGTCGGCTGTTTGTTGTGGTTGGTACTCTGTGTTATTAGTGTTAATTCCTGATCGGTTACACCCTGTACGTATGAGAGATAGACAATGACCCCGAAAACGTCCTTGTCAACGGTCATTGTCGACCACAACAGACTGGCCACGCTGTCTATCGATAGCCATTGTCGGCAACAATATAATGTTGTTATTATGGGCAATGGGCCAGTAGCATCAGGGAAACTGCAGTGGACGAAACTAGGAAGGAGATGGCAGACAGGGTAGCAAGGCGCCGGGCAGACTAGGAAATAGAACATGCCTATACTACTCGTGCCACCAACTGGTGCAGCTGGTTCGAACGTGGTCTTCCTTGGTTTTCCTTCTGTTTTTTTATTTCTTGCGCTGATCCTCTGCGATTTTCATTTTTTTTTCTTTCTCTTCCTTTCTTCGATTGATAAGCCATATTGCAGGAGTCGTGTGGCGTGGGTGGAAGACGAGACTGCTTTGCTTGTTTCGTATTGTCTGACGCCGAGGAGGCGGGCATAGTTGACGGACGCTCGACGGAGGCGGCAGACAGGGTAGCAAGGTACCAGGCAGACTGGCAAGGAGAACCTGGCTATGCTACTCGTACCACAAACTGCTGCCGCTACCAGGAGAATGCTTTGCGCTTTGGTTTGCTTGTTATTTTCCCTTGGTTTTTAGTCTTATTCTGTGTACAAGTAGTGGTGTTTTTCTTCTTTTTCCTTTTCTTGCCGGCTCGTTCTTTTCAAGCGTCTGCCACACCCCCTGTGGGGGGGGCACGACAGAGTTTGTTACTTATATTTTTTCTAGGTTCTTTTTCTCTTTCGCTTCGTGTTCTTTGTTTTTGTTTTTGTTTCCTTTGGTTTCTTTCGTTTCTCTATTTCATAGAATGTGTAAGTCGTGCCTGTCATATCCAGTATGATGACATGGCATTGCATTGCCCATTTGTGCTTACTGCATACGTGGCAACGTAGTATCTCTGGCGTAGCTTTGTGACCAAAGAACTTGTATCTCTTCTATTAATAGGACAAGAATTGGCACGGACGCTGGATGTGCTGGAAGTCGACTGGTAGAAAGAACGATTTAATGTGAAGAACACACACATCATGGGATAGATGATGTAAGATGTGCATACGCCCTGAACAATAGAAAGGACATAGAACTTTGCCGCTACAATAGCCCCGATAAGGCGTGTATTAATTGGTATTGTTAACGACAACAGACTGTCAAAACGCTGGCGACCGATAGACATTGCGAACCACATTAGACTGGCAACAAGCAGTGTCTATCGATATACATACACTGTTGACCACAATGTACTGGCAACGCTGTCTATCAGTAGATGTTACCGACAATAGACTGGTAACGCTGTCTATCGATAGATGTTGTCAGGCAACCATATATTTGCGGCAATGGACATAAAAGGCCTCCGCCCCAACATGGAGTCACAAGGTTGTGCGTAAATGGTCGTTGTCCTGAACAATAGACGCTGGGGAAGCAACCGTGATAGATATTGTTTGAACAATAGACCAAGAACGTTTGCGTATCGATGGCTATTGCCGCCAACAATATACACGCAATCGTATCCATCAATAGTCATCGTCACCCACCAAAGACTATTGGGCGTGTTGTCGCAATAGACTATTGCCTAAACCTATTTTTATACCGTGAAATGATGCATGTCGATGGCCATCTTGACGACCGCCGAAGCTTCTATTGGCGCCAACAATAGGTACACGATAATGTCCAACAATAATAGCCATCGTCGCCCACAGCAGTAGATTGTTGGCTGGGCTCCGAAAAATCAGAATCTGACTTACATGATTTCAGTATAGGACAAAAATACTTGAGTCAAACGGAAAGCTGATAATTTTCTTCTCATGGTGGTTATATTCTTGATATCCATATTATTTTTGGAAGTGCAGTTAATACCTGGTATAAGACAACGCAAGGGTAATGAATCGAATTTATTTCCGAACAAAGAAAAACAACCCAAAATATAGATGACCGGCATCCCAAAAAAAACTCTCACTTGATTGGTTTCAGCATGGGACAAATAAACTCGAGATGATAAACGGAAAGCGTAGAATTTTCAGCATAAGGTGGTTTTATTTTCCACGTTTTATTCGAATTGGAGTTAATAGACTGTACAGGACAAAGTGAGGGTATTAAATCGAATCAATTTCCGAGACTACCAGCGCACACAAGTTGATGACAGCAGGTACCAATATCTTTGTGCGCGACTTTCTATTAATGGCGACATCCATATATATAAATTATATATAGTCTTCTTTAAATGAGTGTGAGAGCATATGGCCTCCACAACATGATGACGTCGGTTCACATTACCACATACATACAGAACATGACATACCTGGTACCGCATACTTGGCAACTTGTGTTCCAAAAAAACTGAAAATATCGTTGCCATCGGAAAGACAATTCTCAATTACTGTAGGAAAATCGGGTACGCGATGGTGTACCACAGTAACCATCGCCATCCACAATAGATTATTAGACGCGCTTCCAAAATAGACTATTGCCTCGCGTATATCGTGGGATGAAGGCAAAATATCCTCGAGATGGCTATCGATGGATAACTTGTACAATGTGGCCGGCGATGGCCATCAATAGACATCCTTCACAATCTATTGGGGCCGGTAATCTCCATCGATTGACGTATCGCACAATCTTTTGTGGTCGGTATTGGTCGTCGATAGACCTCTCGTACAATCTATTGCGGTCAGCAATGGCCATCGATAGACCTCTCGCACAATCTACAGTGTGGCCAGCAAATGGCTATCGATAGATATCTCCACAATCTAGTGTGGCCTGCAATGGCCATCGATGGACGATGTTCACCATCTATTGTGTTCGACAATGCATGTCTATCGATCGATAATATCACCACCAGCCTGTTGGCGCCGACTATATCTATCGATAGATACCTTCCACAATATATTGTCGCAGACATATACATCGATGGATCCCCCCCCTCGTTTGTTGTCGAAGCAATAGACTATTGTTGTGCCCATTGTCCAGAGTGTGCATATTGATTGGGCGTAGAAACGTGCTTGTGAAAAGACTGAACAGATCAACAGTGTGAACAAAGCAAAGCCCACAAGGTGTCGGAAACATCTCAATTCGGTAAATCATATGGTACGCTACACCTAGATACTGTTCAAAGTCTCTGCGAGGATGAATACTACGCCTACATTGCGCAACGGGGGGTTCCGGCCACCTGTGCAGGTAGGTATTGCGGCAGAAATATTTACTTGGTACCGGTATTGATACGCGAGCTCTCCTCCCAACTCAACGACGATATACTGCTGTACTGCTGTATACCTGGTAGTGTATTAATAGTACTGTAGTAAGAGTGAGGTCCTACTACAATCTGTGAGCTCGCATCTTCAGGTTGTGGCAGCCTGTTCAGCGATTTTGGTCCCTGTTGGGATCAAGGTACGGGCGAGAAGACCCAACCCAACCCCTAATAACCCTAGCCTGGCCATAAACGCGGCTGCGCCGCGTTTGCATCTAACCAGGAAATTTCTCCATTGCGAACGACGATTCCGAAGTGCAGACCCGCGCTACTTGATTTTCAAGTCAAAAACACCCCTAGAAATCCTCTTCATAGCTCACAGATAGCAAAACCTACTCGAATCAAGGCCGTATTTTAGTTGACTAGGGCCGGTCCTAACGGGGGCAAAAACAAAGAAAAAAAAAGACGAAATAAAACAGACTTTCGTTTTTCGTAGAAAACAGCAGGTTGAGTCCTAACGAGAAAAAACCCCGAAAAAACCGAACAAGAAGCCGAGTCGAATTTTTACGCGTGCAGTTTTTCAGGATGACTCAACCGCCACAGCACGTGATTCCCGGCGATAGCGCTCGACAGCGACGGTGGCTAGACACAACTTGCAAACGTAAGGCACCCTCCACCGCAGGCGGTTCTTGTGGTCCAACCCACTCCCTCCGGAGTGCTCTAGAACTTGTGTATCGGCCATTGCTTGGCAGACGTTTGAGTGTTGAGAAGGACTCATATCGAAAAATATACTGCCACAGCCACTTCCTGGTCCCCCGGTTTCTTGCACGCACCGTGGTGATTCCCTACCCATATATGCTGGCGCCGTCAGCAGACAAGCCGCGTGACAGCTACATGCACTACCTCGGCCATCGTGCCCTTGCCAACCGGTTGTAGAAACATTGTCGGAACTTCATCCCAACGCTTCGAGCTCCTCCTATGTTCCCTCTTCGACCCTGGGTATCCCATATTTCGTTTATTTGGCACCCATCCCGTTTTTTTTTAGTCACTTGAAAAAACGAAATGTGAAAACGGAAGTATCGGGATCTCTGCTTCTAATTTTTTTTAACTTGGCCAATAAAACTCACGTGCTCTTTAGTTCTGCTGTTCGTTTTTCTACTTCTTTTTGTTTTCGTCTTTTTTGCCCCCGATAGGACCGGCCCTTACCAACCCTATCTCCGAGAGCTTTCTTGTTGGGCTGTTTTTTTTCCGTTTCTCTAGAGTCGTAGGACTCTGTTCGTCCATACTGCCAGTTCTGAGGACATACTGCATAATGATTTTTCATCAAAAATCTTCTAAGCTCCTTTTTCGCTGGCCCCGTTCCTGGCTGTCATCAGCCTTATTTTTGACCCTCCAGAGAAAACTGGTTTGCTGCTACAAAAATTGAATTTGTTTTGCTCATGATTCTGGAATTAACCCCCGCTGCTCGTACACCCCCACGAGTAGAGTACTACAGTACTGCGGTAGATGGTCTTCTTCCTCGCTGTGCCAACCCTTCCCAGTCTGTCTCCCTAGTTCCACCAAATGCACCCGTCGTCAACTCTACGCACCTCTTCTTGCCCATCCCCTCTGTCCAAGCATGCCAACGATTCAATACCTCTCCACAAACCCCAGATTTCCTCCGTTCAATCTTCTACCCAGGACTGTGGGGAAACGCGAAACTGTTCCTGAAAGCTGTCTCGGAAAACTCCGGGGGAGCATTGTGAAGAGTCTACCGGTGTTTTGGGATGTCCCGTCAAGTACAACGCGTATATTCGGATCAAGTACAACGCGTATATTCGGCCTACAAAAATTGCCATGAAAACGTTTTACCTGGTATTATTTTATTATATTTGGGAAATTTTTTAAGGGCTCTACGAACTGGGTATTTTGCCGAAAACCCGCGATTTACTTGACGGGACTGTAAAAAAATCCCGTTAGACCCCTCCTCGGGATGCTCCCCTTTTTCCGAGATCTTGATCAGTTTTCCGTTTCTTTAGAGTCAGTCGTAGTTTGACTATTCGTCCATATATATTGCCAGTTCCGAGGACATCAATCATGCTTTTTCATCAGAAGTCTTCAAACATTATATATTTCTGGCCCCAGCTCTGACAAGCAACCTTATTTTCGACCCTCCAGAAAAAAAATGGTTGGCTGCTCATAAAATAAAATATTTCGAATAACGCTGTAGAAACGGGAAACTGTTCCAGACACGGTACGTGTACTGTAGCGCTGGGGGCTTTTGTTAGTAATGTTGTTGGCTCCACCGAAAAAAACGAGAAGAACTCAGTAGAAGAGCTGGCGGCAGCCATAGAAAGCACCAAACAAACCAAATAGGGCTGGGCCCTTGTCCAGTATGTATTGCCTGTACTGGCTGAGGGGGCTGCCGGGGTGCCAGTGCTTAGACTATTTAGGGCCACTCCTAACGAACAAAAAAATCACGATTCATGACGCCACTTTTTTTAGCTTTTCCATGAAAAAACAAAACCACGATTCGTGACATTTGTCGTGTGTCAAAATACCCCTGATCAAGGCACTACGCAACCCACGTGCACCAACGGTATCCGAAGGTCGGTATAGGGGCATGGCAGACTCTGCTTCGTACGCAGCTTGTGGACACCGGGCGGCAATACCCAAAGACAGTGCTGGGCGCGGGCTAAAGAGGAGGTTGTGGCCTCGAAATTTCGAGGAGAAGCCACTGCTGGACGACAAACGCGAAAATGACCTGCGGATGTCACAGGCCAGGCCGGGCAGATGAAATCTCGCGAACCGAGGATGGCCGACGGTCGGTGAAGTTGGAATCTCGCAGGCTGGGTCAGGCTTCGGCCCGTGATTCGAATATATCACGGGCTGGGCCAGGTGCGGACGGCCCAGCCCGGCCTGGCCGTGCCCCACTCTCGAGAGTTGGCTCCACCCCCCAAAAACGTTGGGTTGAAATATCGGAATTTCAGCTATTTGAAAACATCACGAAACGCGACGTTTTTCGGCTTTTTTCGTTAGAACTACACAGATCGTGATCTTTGGCATGCCGAAAAGTCACGAATCGTGATTTTTGTCATGGCTCAAGAATTCTGGATTAATTTTTCACATGAAGACTACCCTTGTTGTACAAATTCAGTAATTAACCCATATATGATACGAGCGATTACTCACACCGTCACAAGCCCCGTTCATATCCCCCCTTCTACCTTTTATGAAAGCGCTCCTACATTTCATGGATGAGGCTAGCCCGAAGTCTGATGGCCTCGCTCCAATCTCTGCGAGGCTATCTAACACTCACAACCAACACCCAAACAAATTACACCGACTTGTTGCAACCTGATTCCCCCCCCTCTTGAGCGACAGGGCGGGCGGGTGGGAAAGTCGATCAATTGTCTGGGCCCACTACTGCTACGAATTCTCGTTGCCGCAGCGGCCGCCTCAAACAGCTCTGGTGGCTAGACGCTTTCAACTGACGTCTGATCTCGCTTCGTCTCACGATTTTGCCCAACTTCTTCGAATTCCAAAACGCCTCCACAAACTCCACCTCCCTACGGGAAGTTACATTTTGTTATGGCTCAAGAATTCTGGATTAATTTTTCACATGAAGACTACCCTTGTTGTGCAAATTCAGTAAAAACCCACATATGATACGAACGATCACTCACACCCCGTTCATAACCCCCCTTCTACCTTTTATGAAAACGCTCCTACATTTCATGGATCAGGCTAGCCCGAACTCTGAGGGCCTCGCTCCAATCTCTGCGAGGCTATCTAACACTCACCCCATATGGCCAGCCTGACCACTCCAAACATATTTTCATGCTATCACCGTTATCCTACGTTTTGACGAGTGCAACAGAAACGGAGTTTGCGCCTTCCCCTGCCTCCCTCACGTACGTCATAAACGCCCGAGACTTCCACCTTCCTGCGCGCTGAATTTGCAACTCCGAGATTCCTTGGGGCGCAAGCTGAGTGCCCCCCCCGATTCTTCCTGAGTGCAGTGCGAACTGCATGGGGTCTCTACCGCTGCTACCTGCCATGAGTCTCAGCGCAGCGACCGCTTCCGTCCTAGTAAACACTTTCCACCCGACCGTGCTGCTCCTAACGGTCAACGGCGCTTCCGCTGGTAGCAAGGGGTATACGTCCAGCAATTCGAGCAGAGTTTCGAACGCCCCCATCTGCGCCCCCCCCCGACATCTTCTCCTGTACGAGGCGAGTGCGCGTGATGGTGCACCCTGCCCTTTTTTGGTCGCACTTTGACGCCAAAAACTTTACCTGCACTGCTGTAGCGATCGCTCTGTTCTCGAACGCCACCTGCACCCCCTTGTGAAAGAAAGAAATGCATTTCCGCGTCAGACAAAACTCGGGATGAACCTGTCCGTTTGCGTACGTCCATAACTCCGACGCTCGGCACAAAAGGAAATACGACACGGCGAGTCCTAGCCACATCACGTAACCCCCGTCTGCCATACTCACGACTGTCTGTCGCCCTTCCGCGAGCATAGCCCACGTCAGGGGCAATCTCACTTGTTTTTTCTTTTTAGACATACCGTGCGCCCTGTCTATCCCTTTCCCCACTGCGACTATCATGCAATGAGACAAGGGTAGCTCCCGGCCTGCGAACATCTTGTGGAAAAAGTTAATGGCCGCCAAGTACCCTCTGACGGTCGATTGCTGGTTCTTATGCACGAAACAGCGGGACGTCATGAATTCGAGCAGTTCCGTCAGCGTTGCATCGGGATCGTCAACTGTCTGCAACCACGGCCCTTTCCCCTGTGCTTGTCTCTCTTTCACCCAGGTGTTCCACTTCGCTAAGTAGTTTTTCTGGGTACTCTTCGCGACTGAACCAAGCGCGAGCGTTTCGACCAACCTCGCCACCTCTTCCTTCTTTCCTCCGTTGTCGTTCCCTGTTCCTGTTAGGCGCGTGGGCGTGTGGTATGCATACCATGTGTTGAGCGAGACATGCATTATAAAAAACGTGCGTCAACCGAGTTCTTCTGCGTCGTTCATCATGAGGTTCCATAGAATTTCGTCGTGTTTAGTGAGGAAGTTCTTTGTCTGGAGCACAACATCGAAAATCCCCGAACCCCGCCGACCAATGGGTTGTTCGTACCACTCGCTGGAGTGGGTCAGCTCCCCGACCTTGTCTGCCAGTATCTGTCTAGACCACCGTGAAATCCCATCAGCTAAAACGTTCTGTGCGCCCGGAATATGTTTCGCAGTGTGGTTCCAACCTCCCGCGAGTTCAAGGCGACCCAACATTCGCATGAGTAAGCACGCCCTTTTGTCTGTCGCCCCACCGCTTCGACATACCCATGATACGGCGGCCATGTTGTCCCCTCGCATCAAGATCGGGTCCCCTGCCGCATCCGAGCGGTCTCCCACCAATTCTAGCATGACCCACGCAGTCACAACCATTCCCAGTAATTATAACAGGTTGATGGTGATGGTACAGGTCTCCTGTAGATCGGCCTTCCTTTTAAGTTCGGCAGTCAGCTCTATCGGCAAGTCGTATCTCCAAAAAACCTTCTTCTCAGCACAGAATCCTCCCACAGCCTCGAAACTCGCGTCCGATAGGTAGTGCCTTTTGGCGGGTCGTGTTATTGCCGTGTAACAGGGCGCACTAAGCGTCTCTCCTTCTACTAGAAGCTCGTGATCTATCGCCCATTTCCAAAACAAGAGGTCAGCGTGAAACTCTCTGCCAAGCTCTACCATGCGCTTTTGGTTTTTCCTTGCGCTCGCATCGTGTAGTCCGGTCAGACGCAACAGCCCCCATACGAAATACCTGCCCGCTCGCACCACGTACGTGAGGTTCCACAGCTTCCCGGCCATGCTGAGAACGTCCCTTGCGCTCGCACGCTTTCTGTTCAAGGGCCACTGCCCCAGCAGCAACCTTTTTATAGCGTCAGCTTTTTCGCGCGGGAAAGAGATTCTCATTGTGTGCGAGTTGATAGTGAACCCTAACGCGTCAATCATGGAGTCCCAGTCCGTACTCTTTTTCGGGGCTAAGATGGGCGTAACTTCCTCCTCCCCGGGACCAAATAAGCGCACGTGATCCGAGGCAAGAGAGGCTGATGCGGTCAGGGCGGACTTGTGGTCGTCTGAATGTTGAACCCTGATTAGGAGGTAGTCGTCTACGTACACGGTTGTGAAAAATGGGTCAGAGATCTCTCCCCCGCTGTGTGCTCTAATTTTGGCGTCTGGGGGATTCGGCGCGGGTGTGCCTTCTTCCCATCGATCTACCACCTTAACGTGGGCCATCATGCTTTTTCCTTCCTCTAGTAGCTGGCTCGACTTGAGTGTGGTGTTGCAGTGCGCGTGTTCGGCCGCGGCCGATATGACACCCCAGAAACCCGGCGATCCCGACCATCCAAACGTTAAACGAAAATCAATCACCACCAGATCTCCTACGGTGTAGCAAAAATTGTGTACTTGGTCCGGATCCCCACCCGCACGTTCCTAAAGGCATCCGACACGTCGGCCTTACTCATCAGTATCCTCTCAACTGGGAACTTTTTTCTCAGTGTCACGAGTTCGTCCAAGAATTTGGGCAGCGCGTGTGCGCACAGGCATGTTGGGAGACAGTGTCAAGGTCGGTGTCGCCGTTGAGTCCACCTTTCTCCCCTCGACTCTGTACATCGAACGATAAATCATTTATGATCCTAACCTTGTGTGTCACTACTGCCGCCAATGGGGACGCTCGCAGATTAGGGATTTCGTGCGCAGATGACCTTTGGATCACTAAGCATTTTTCACTCCTTACGTCTTCGCCCATTTTTTTCCAGACGGCTGGCAAATGCTCGTTGACACTGGGGTGGTTTCCGTATTGTAATGCGCGCTCTAGATCTACACCCGTCGCTGCTGTTGTCTCCGACACCGTCACACAGCAGCTTCGATCCCTCTCGGAATTCGCGGTTGAGGATTTTTACCCTCCTCTGCCAGCCGGCCAGGAGCCGGTGGACATGCCGGCCGAAGTACACTTCGCCAAGTTCGTTGCAGCTTTCATGGCGACCCTCGAGTACGGGATGGAGGGTGCGCAGGCCGTTTGCAGGAACAGGATGCGGACAGCGCGGGAAGAGCTTGAGCAGCTGCAGAAGTCGGTGGAGGTTTACCTGCGTAGGCACTATAAAACACTCCTGGACCACAAGGACAAGGTCCGCGAGGTGCTTATCGCAGCCATGAACGTCGGTCTGCAGGCTGTTGCAGGTGTACAGCCTGCAGACCGACGTTCATGGCTGCGATAAGCCTGCAACAGCCTGCAGACCGACGTTCATGGCTGCGATAAGCACCTCGCGGACCTTGTCCTTGTGGTCCAGGAGTGTTTTATAGTGCCTACGCAGGTAAACCTCCACCGACTTCTGCAGCTGCTCAACCTCTTCCCGCACTGTCCGCACCCTGTTCCTGCATACGGCCTGCGCGCCCTCCATCCTGTACTCGAGGGTCGCCATGAAAGCTGCAACGAACGTGGCAGGTGTACAGCCTGCAGACCGACGTTCATGGCTGCGATAAGCACCTCGCGGACCTTGTCCTTGTGGTCCAGGAGTGTTTTATAGTGCCTACGCAGGTAAACCTCCACCGACTTCTGCAGCTGCTCAAGCTCTTCCCGCACTGTCCGCACCCTGTTCCTGCATACGGCCTGCGCACCCTCCATCCCGTACTCGAGGGTCGCCATGAAAGCTGCAACGAACGTGGCGAAGTGTAGTTCGGCCGGCATGTCCACCGGCTCCTGTCCGGCTGGCAGAGGAGGGTAAAAAGCCTCAACCGCGAATTCCGAGAGGGATCGAAGCTGCTGTGTAACGGCGTCGGAGACAAAGGCCACCTCGTTGAGCGCCATGAGGAGGAGTGGACGGGTTACCATCTCCTGCATGTTGAAGCCTCCCCTCGCTATGAAACATTTTGGACCTTCCGGTGCGTGCCATAGGTCGGCCGCCTGCTTTGCGGTCGCTTTGACGCCCGCGGAGATCGCAGCTTGCTGGTTTGCGTCATGCGAAGCTGGCAGCAGCTGGCCTCCCATGGCCCCGCCGGCCCACGGGGCCAATGGGCCGCCGGCGATAGCGCCCCCAGGGGGTTGGGCCACCTGCTGTAGTGGTTGAATTTCTTGTGGCTGCTGCTGCTGCTGTTGCTCCTGCTGCTGTGGGTGAGCCTGGCTGTTTTCTAGGCATGTCAACCGAGCCGCGATCGCGTGGTTGCTCGCCAACAACTGTTGTAGCACCGCCATCATGGCGGGATCGGCTACTGCTGCGGGGAGGCCCGGGCCAATACCCGCGGCTCCGCCTTGGCCGATGCCTCCAGCACGTACTCCGGGCCCAGGCAGGCCAGCTCCTTCCCCTTGCCCACCACACGTGGAGCGGTGCGTCCACGCCTCCCACCACATCAAGCGGGTGATCCTCATCTCCTGCTGGAAGGGAGGGCTGGTCTGCCATGACGGAGAAGAAAGCCGATCAATTGTCTGGGCCCACTACTGCTACGAATTCTCGTTGCCGCAGCGCCCGTCTAATACCAAGCAGCTCTGGTGGCTAGACGCTTTCAACTGACGTCTGATCTCGCCTCGTCTCACGATTTTGCCCAGCTTCTTCGAATTCCAAAACGCCTCCACAAACTCCACCTCCCTACGGGAAGTTACATTTTCTTCGGTTCGTTAGAAATGGCCCTTACGTACGTCCTACAATAACGCCTCATTAAATAGCGGAAACCCATCAAAAATTGACGGCGTGAAGAGCAGAGAGGGCACGCAGAACACCTAGAGAGAGAGGAGAGAGAGGAAGACAGGGAGGCAGGCTGTGCGCACGATGGACGAAGCCGCCTCGACCACTGATGGCTTGGGCTGTGTGGATCCTGACGGTGAATCTGGAGCCGAGCCCTTGGTGGAGTCGAGCCCCGCCACCGCTGCTGGTGCGGCTGCTCCTGCTGCTGGTGTGGAGGTTGTATCGGCTCCCATGCGAGAACGGGGTCGGGACCGGCTGAAGCAGTCTCACAGCGGGAGGCGAAGCACACAAGGCTTAAGACATCGCGAAGGAGAATCTGAGTAAACATCATGTTTGGAACAATATAAATGGACATGTACATGGATATTTACGTCTCCGAGGCCGCGATTTCGCAAATAATTGTAGCGATTCGGTATAGCACACTTCAAACAAACGTTTTTGAACCCGTGTCCCACCTTTTCGGTATCTAGGCTGCGTGCTGCAGTGTGCCGTGTTTCCGCATACTCCTGTTCATCATGCGCTTCGCTCGCTTCTACTATATATTTTTTTAATATTTCTTAGTCAATCTACCACCAAATTGCATTTGAAAACGGTCCGAAAACGACGTGTTTTTTCAGCTTCAGTGAAGCCATAACGCGTAAAAACGTGCCTCCGGCAGGGCGCCTCCAGCGGGGGCCCCTGGGGGGGCAAGGGTTCTCGGCTTTGTCGCAACCACCAGTACACTGCTCGGGTCCAGTGTACTGGCATATGACGCAGCCAGTACATACTGTACTAACTACCAGGGCCAAGCCATACCAAGCCAGCATGCAGTATGAGGACATGGCGTTGCATTGCATACGTGGCAACGTAGTATTTCTGTGGCGTAGCTTTGTGATGACAGAACTTGTATCTCTCTACGATTGAAGAATCGGCACGGACACTGGTTGGGCTGGATGTCGACGGGCAGAAAGAACGGCTTAATGTGAAGAAACAACAACAGAACAACTGAGTTATACTGGTGTTACAGGAAAACCACAGCAGCAGCAAAGGAGCAGTGCGGGAAAAAGTGTAAAAAGCCGTATATATGAGTAACACACTCAAACGATTTCGACAAAATGGAGCGGGATCGTATACGTGTAGCTCTCAGATCATACCGCAATTATTACCACGAGTACAGCAGCCTCCGAAGAGCAAAGGCAGCAATCAGATGAGCCAGCCTCAAACAAAATAAAAGTCGAGAACACTGGCGACTCTAGTATGACCAAATATTACTTGTTGTACAATGTACCACCAGGTAAAACACAAAAACTCCCACCAGAGGAATGCAGTCAGCTACACACTTGAGCAGCAGCAGCAGAAGAGCCGCAGTAGCGGTGGCAGCAGCGGCGGCAGCAGTAGCAGGCACGCAGAGCAGAGCAGGACCTTTTCCCCTCTCCCCCGTGTTCTTGTCCTCTGATGTTTTGCGTTGTTCCAACCAATGCCATGCGCAAAGCGTGCCTTGCTGCGGGCTAGTCGTGCTGTGCATGTCGCCTGCCATCAGATTCTGGCGCTAAAAGCCAGCGTGCTTGGGCTCGTCGTAACGACCGCCTGCCCCAAAGTATACTTGCTTGGGGTAGTCCTAGCGGCCGGCTGGAACATAAGTTATTGATTGTACTCAGATACACGACATATAAGATACATGGTAGATTGGGGAGTTCCACGCTGGAAAGGGATTCCGGCAGTAGGGTATTGGGATATCGGGGTAATGTGTGCCCACCAATGCCACTCGTCAGGTGGAACCCTATACTGCATGTGAGGCGAGTCAACTCTACAGCGAGGATGTAATATAACAGGAGTTCGTGTTTCATGTCTTGAGTCAGCCACGCGTTCCCGTGCCAGCTGCGCCTATACCTTTAGGGATCAATCAACACACTAGTGGAGTCCGGCGATCTTCTATTGGCAAGCGTAGCCCAGGCCAACCCAAAGAAGCGGGAACCTGCTTCCAGCATGTCTATTCTTTTTAGATGATGTGCTTCGTGAGGGAGCCAGCGTGTGTGTATTTTGAAGATGAGATCGAGGTCCTGGAGGAGAGGACGTGTGTGTGAGAAGAGTCAGGAGATGCCGCACCACGAGAGCAGCAGCGATCCCAGCGGGGCCAAGTTTGAGCCGGACCTGGTAGAATCGCTTGGCACTGGTGGCGAAGGCGCTGGAGAGTAGTAGTTGCAGGGACAGCAGCAGCTCCAGCAGCACCGTCAGCAACGTCGGCAGTCAGAGGATTGCTGCACTTTTGTTGCGACGATGAAGCGCATGCAGTAAGCACCGTTACCGCCGCCGTCGTGTCGACCGCCGCGTAACCGTCGCTGCTGCAACACCCCGGGATAGCCAGGCATCTGCCTGAATCTGTGGGTTCGCTGCACGCTGGCGACGTAAATAAATGTAGAACGTATATTATTATATGAAAGAGAGCTTGGCCGGCAGGAGCCGAGAGGGAAGATGGAGACCGCGGGAGCGACGCTGAAAGTGTTTTGGCAGAGTCCGCCTGGACTGCTGAAGCACCACGCCCGCAGGAGGTTGATGGGGGGGACGTTGCCCCCGAGGAAGGAGTCGAAGGAGAGAGCGAAGATGGGCGCAGGGGGGGGAGTCTGCATCATCATCTGTTCGGGATGCGGTGCCCCAAGAGAGAGGAGGAAAGAGAAGGGATCGAGGCGCCACCGGCAAGGACTTACGCCCGCACCAGGAGGAATAGCTGGATGAGAGCTGCGGTGACGCCATGGGACCGAACGGAGAGGCAGCCGCGGCGGAGGCAACAGCAGTAGTATTCGGGGCATCGGGGGGATTCTTACTGAATGTGGTTGCCTGTGAATCTGGATGAATATTTTCATTGCTTGTATTTTGGAGTGGTTTTTTTTTTGGACGATTTGGATTCCGCGAGAGTTATTGGAGTTTTTGAGTAGTTTCAATATCAAATAAAATTCAAGTGAAGGAATGTATGCTATCTCGCATTACCGTCGCGATCTGTGCATCTATGGCGGGAGTAGGGGATAAGGGGAGACTCTTGTCCGAGGGAACGGGGTTCCTCGCGATCTCTGGCATTTCATTTCTTGGGTTAATTTTATTTTTGATGAGTATGGCTACTGTGATATTTTTCCATGATTTTCATAATTTCCTATATATTAGAGGGAACGGTTTTTGACGAGACTAAAGAGAGACTATGAAGCGCCTGGGGGCGTGTGCGGTCCATATGAAATGTTTTCTGGTTTGGAAGGTTTGGGTAGTACTTCGGAAATTGAGAGTTTGTTTTTTTTTTGTTCTTGAAAACTTGTGCTTTTGTTTCAAAGTCAGTACTGACTGAGTGGTCTAGCAGGTAGTGCTATATAATTCCCTAGGGTGGGTCGGGAGTTGAAGTCTCGCCGAATTCGTAAGTTGATCTTTTCGAGCGTGCGCGCTGGAGATAATACGAATGATTATGATAGTGTGCCTGTAGACACCAGAAGCGTTTGGCGAGGGGAGGGCCCCGGAGATCACTGTACGAAGTTGACGAGATTCCGCTGAATATCTTTTGACCAATTCAGCGGAAAATGCCGTTTTACCTGACTGAATCCAAGAAGAATGCCGTTTTACCTGGCATTGGATTTCGAGAGTTTTATTTGTTTGCAACAGAGAGGCTGGGGATTTGAGCATTTGAACACTGATTTGAGGATTTGAGTGTTGATTCAAGAATTTGATTTTTGAGTTACAGATTGGATTTTTGACTTTCTGAGTTTGATTCGAGTTGATATTTTTATTGAGATGTATCAGCCCTGCGATGTCGTACATTTTCATGTACAGAGCTGAGGGGATTATTGATCATGCACAGGAGCAGGGGGGATATGAGTATGGTCGTGTATATTGAGTAGGGGGGATATTGATTGTACTCAGATACACGACATATAAGATTCATGGTAGATTGGGGAGTTCCACGCTGGAAAGGGATTCCGGCAGTAGGGTATTGGGATATCGGGGTAATGTGTGCCCACCAATGCCACTCGTCAGGTGGAACCCTATATGTGAGGCGAGTCAACTCTACAGCGAGGATGTAATATAAGAGGAGTTCGTGTTTCATGTCTGGAGTCAGCCACGCGTTCCCGTGCCAGCTGCGCCTATACCTTTAGGGATCAATCAACATAAGTATACTTGCATCTATATGGCTCGAAGTTAGAAAGTTACGTCGGCTGCTGGGACCACAGTTCGTGCTGAGTAGAGCACAGTAGGCCTGGGGCACTTAATTGACTACCTTGGTACAATGTATATATTCGGAAAACCCGCTGTTATAAATAAAATAGTGTTTCAAAATTTATAAAATAGTGTAGTCCAAATAAAAGAAATCAACCCTCGATTGTCAGCTACATGTGTACCCCGCCTTTTGTTGCCGGTCAGATCGTTGGTCCGATGATGTCAGCGCAAGCGTCGTTAGTCGAGATCATGTCCAACGACGTCTTCGGTTTACCGGCGGTGACCCCATCGGCTTCCGCGGCTCGGGCTGACACATACTTCACCTCGAGAGCACAAGGACTTGGCACAGGACCAAGTTTTCTCTTCGGAGTACAGCCGGACATCTTTGAGCAGATGGAAGCGTTGGCGAGGCTCGTTCTTGACATGAAGAAAGAACGGGACACTGTTCGTGGCTGGTAAGATGTGTGCCCCGAGTAATTGAAACTGCCTGTTCCACTTTCGGCGATATGAGTACCCAAACTCGGCTCGGGTCTTGGCCAAACAATGAGTACGAGTACAGTATGGGAAACACCTAATCTGGGCATGCCTGAGATTCTTATTTGGGCGCCATCATACAAAAACATTGAGCATATGCTATTATATATGATTTAGTGTAGAGTTCATCACTGAGCCGTTTTTTCTCAACCCAATCTTCTCAGCGCTTTCCCAAAAGTGGCCATTATGTTCATATACTGAGCGCTTTCTTATTGACGGGCATATACTGCATAGGACTACTGTTTTACTAAAGTGCACGACACCCACCAATCGGCTATCTCAAGAGCCAGTAGCTCAGTAGCTTCGTAGTCGGAATACAACACTTGCTGTCGTGATTTTTTCTGGCACGAAGACGCAACCTTTCCTGTCTAATCTGTAGCATGAAAAACGCAGTCACCCGTCGACTGATCAGCCAATATCCCCAGTTCGTGCCCATCCCACTCTCTGCCATGAACAACTACCAGGTTCCAAACAACCGAGCGCGTCTCCGTGATTTACCCAGATGATCGGTACGGGCCGATTGCTGCCTCCGCCTTCACTCGAGCAGTTCGGAGTGCAATCGGCATAAATGTCAACCACGTTCGTGGCGCGGCTCGTCCGAAGGCATCCACTATCGATATTGCCGCATCGTGAGTTCAATGTAGGCATGCGTGTGCCCTATTAATAGTACAGTACGGTGAACTGCCTGCATGAAAGCATGGAGCATGCTGTTTTATATTTCAGATGTATCTGCAGGATGCTTTCGGTCGTAGCCAGCTTCTACTGCTGACGTGACGTGTTTGTCGCCGTCATCGGCGTATCCGATCCCAGCAGAACGGTGTACTTGAACAGGGTAAGAATCGTCGTATTTCTTTCCGTGCAGCGATGTGGTTAATTCGTGATCTGCTACCACCCTACACTAGTTGTCGACGTAGTATGCTATATGGTGCGGATGCCTACTACCTGGTAGTGAAGACGCTTATGTGGGCTTGCCGAGTTCGGCGTTATGCCGATACCCGCCTCTATCTGCAGCTTTACTGTGGGGCCCTACGGGCCAAAACGTCTGGGCGTAATTTGTCGTCGTGTAAGCGTACAAATACGTCCATGCAAAAACGAGAATGTACCGTCGACTCTGACTGTACGGCGACGCGTGTGCTTCACGGTTGGTTCACTTTCGTGTCTACCCGTGCACAACGAACACATGGCTGGACACCGTCTCAACTAGACGTTGAAGGTCAACGTAACGACGACGTTTCCTTGAATAGGGCTTGCGTCAGTTTCCAATGTTTGTTTCGTCGTTCTTCGTCAAATACGCTGCTTGTCCGATGGTTATTTCTTGGGAATTTCAACACTCTGAAGTGTGCCGGTACCAAGGGCGTCGACCGACTTCCGGCCCGTCCTTCAATCTTTGATGGAGCACGACGCGTCCATCATCGTTCTTCTGGCCGAGGGCTTCGACGGGACGTTTATCAGATCCGTGTTCAAGCAGGTGGGGCCCCTTATAAAGTAAATAAAAAATATGCAGCACAACGTGTATGCGCTGTTAAACAGTCCAGTATTTACGTCAAGCGCCGTAACAAATAACGCGTCATCGCTGGATCGAGAAGTCGGGGATGATGCACACATTTTGCGTAGTATCGATGCAATTATGCCGGCGAGAAAAACGCAAACCTTTACAGTGCTGTATTTTAGTATTTTGTAATGGCCTCGATATTGCTGTGGTGACGCCCTCGAGAACGTGTTCCCACGCTGTGTGAAGCTGTTGGCTCTACATGTTTCAGTACTCAAACACACCGCCGTACAAGGTTTTGTCAACGAGCGCGCTAAACCGATGTCCTTATGTCAAAGGTGTACAAGTCCTGATCGCCCCTCCCGCTACCGCGCGTTTCTCGGCCATTGGGACGCGCGAACTGCGCAGGCTCGAGATGTGGGTCTGGTAAACAATAACACACAGTGGTATCTCAACGGCGAGACAGCCATGGATGGCATATTCACCGTCAGCGATACCCACCACGACGCCCAGCTTGCCTATGACCTCAGAGGGACATTGGGCGTCCGGGCGTGCCCCCCGATCGAAGGTTTGGATGCTTCGAATTGCAGAAGTACATAGACACCACACACATGGTACGTCATGCCCTATTATTGGTTACTTTTGAAGTGCTATGCCATGAACAGTTCAGTTACGTCATGGTGGTGCGCTATTGTTTTACTTTTGAAGTGCAATTCCATGAACAGTTCAGTCACGTCATGGTGGTGCGCTATTGTTTTACTTCCAAAGTACGTTCGTGTTTTGATTTCCTGAGGGAATCGGGGGGGCAAAAACGCTTGATCGATCTTGCGCTCGCGACCGTGAGTCTACAGTACATAGCTTGTTCAATCATCTATTCTGTCAGTATGCGATTACCACACAAACATGACGATCACGGATAACACCTTCTGCACAAAACGCGAAAATATTGTTCCGGTACTCTAGCGCCAGCGGTTGATCGTCGAAGATGCGTGCCGGCGCACCACAGCCCCATCCTATCCCCGCTTCCCTCCGATATCTCCCGTCACTCAGCACCCTTGGTCGTGGGCAACTGTCCCGCCGAAAAGTAAATGTGCGTCGCTTGTTTAGAATGCGTAGTCTAGGGGTGGCCGGCTGAGCACCAGCGCATCCCACGGCTTGCCCCATTCCACAACCCTTCAGGTCCAGAGTCGGATCAAATCCTGGCCCTCACTTCAAGATGGGAGTCGTTAAACAGCGATGTCTACCCAGGAGCCGGTCCTGGCACTCTCACGCCCGACGGTCGACTGGACCCTCTTCTCGCCTACACGTACGACGCCGTGTTTGCCCTTGCGGGTGGCATTAGGGCAGAGCAGGCGACGGCAAAATTGTGGGGGGCATCTCTGCGCAGCTTTGTAACCAAGAGGTCAGTCACTGCAAGAGCAGTGATAGGCGAGGGGAATATTGCACCCGAATAGTTCAGGGACGTAACCTTTGGATTTAAGGTTACATTCGTCTATCATCACAGTAGTAGCCATCGCTTGGCGTCCCACTAGTCTAGACGAGACGCAACTTCCGACCCCGCACATGAATACCCGGCAATGGCGACACGGTAAGCATCCTGTCCCCGCCTGGGGTACGCCGGATAACGGTCGATCGTGTAGCGCGCAACGAGTCATTCAGACGACGCTTACATCGATCGCGATTCAGACCGTGTCCCCACATCCTGTCGCAGCTGCCCGTTCAGGACGGAAGGCTTATGGGAGGATGGGAAGTTCATACGCAGTTCCACCCTCGAGATGGATTTCATGGGCGTCACAGGCAACGTCAAGTTTAACGGCGGTGAAAACTTGGTTACTAATGGTGCAGGCACGGCAGGCTCCGGATGGCGAGATGGCAACCAAACCACTTTTTGCGGTGTAAACCTGCAGGCTCATGCGTCTCTAGGGGCGACGTTTGCGACTGTGTGGGCCTGGCGGCCCGAACAGCGTTCTGACACCACCCACACGGCAGGGTTTGAGGTAGGTACAGATGGTGGCTGGCGCGTAATACGTTTCTGTGTTGCCCAAACAGCAAAGACGCGAGTGTTGACTTTCTTGTCGAGGGAGGCAGAAGGTTGTCCTTGAAGCACCTTCTCGACTTTGGGGAGGCCGCTTGCTCTTGTTTTTGGGGGCGAGCGAGTCCTTCCGTCGCATTTGCTGGCGGTAAAGGCGGCGTGTATCTATGCCCCGTGTGGTGCTCATGAGTTAGTCCTCGCCATCCGGGCTCTTGGTTTATCCTCCGCAGCAGTTTGGCACGTTCCGCTGAGCCGTGTTTTTTGCTGAACCGACCAGCAATGGCTCTCATTCTCAAGTTTGAAGCTCTCATCTAATAACATATTTGCATCAGCATGGTTTGCTGCGGTATTACCCTTTGGTTCACGGCCGAGCGAGGCGCAACTTACGTTGTTTCAATGACGATTTTCAATTCCTTCACACAGAGAATACATGTCTTTCGGCACCTATAGAAGCCGCTCACCCAGAAGCCCTGATCTACTCTTGTTACGCTGTATGTCTGCCGTCAACCTTGCTCGCCGCAGAAAATCGACCCGCTTCAAAAAGATCAGACGTATCCGGCAGGAGGGACAGCGTATCCGTTCGACAGACCAACAATAAGTAACACGCATTTCGAGGTGGGGAACTTGCGCTGATGCGTACTACATTCTGTCGTGTGATGTATGGGTGTCTTTTCATTTATGGATAGCCACCTGGGTTGATTGAGCGATTGCTGGGTTAATGTTTTGTGTGGATTCGGGGAAGGCTGGTTCTGGGTTATAATTATTCACATTCACGATGTGAGTACTGGACTCTTGCCATTGAGCAGCGTAGGTAGAGGTACCCTGGCGTTTGGTCCTACGAACCACACAGGCAACGTAGCGGTTGATGCTCTCTCTACCGAACGACATGGTGTATTTCACCGCCGGAAGAACACCGCGGGTACTCTTGGCGCAGGTCATCACCGAAGAGGCAGCCGTTCCATTCGCCATAATTACTGGACTGGAGAAGAAAAACAGCGACTACAAGGGCATCTCCCTGGATCTGATGCAGGTGCGAATGTGGCAACTCTGCAGTAGCTTGTCGTAAGGTTGCGTCGAAAAGCATGCCAACGAAGACACCTTGAGTGAGCAGCCGTGAGCTCCATGCACTTGCTGACTCAACGTCGCCCAACACGCACGCGTGCGACTACTGTCAACAAGATTTGCTTCACACGCCTTGCTTCACGCGTGCGAATGGCCTGTGCCATAGTCGTTGGCACATTTCTCATACACTGCAGTGCGTCACGAAGAGGCATGAGGCCAAAAGTACCCGCTCCTTGCCTCATGTCTAACCGTGTTTTGAAGAGCGTGGCGTCAAAAGGGTGTTTGAACATTACAGGATACGGTTTGCGAAAACCGTCGAAACCTACTTTCCTAAGCGGATGTCGGCTACATCCGGCGCTTTTCCAGTTGTAACCTTTCAGCCGTGCGAGTAGTGTGGTGTCTGCTTCAACACTTCTGCCTTATATAGTATATGTATGTACCGTACATCGTGATCCTTCATGTGGCGCTGTTTGAAACGCACGAATAGTGCAGCAGCGTGAACCCTCAAGCCTTTTCCGACATTGTCTCGCCGCACTGCCTTGAGTTCGTTGGAATGTGTAAGCTTGGACGTTCAGCTAGGCTAGCTTCTCCAAGCACTCCGAACACCAGGATTTCCAGAATCTCTCAGTTTTCCAGTATTCCAGCCGTCGAAACAGGCGACGCGGTTCATTGGCGAGGCAGCAAGCGTGTTGCGGGTGATGTGCAGCTCGGCAGGACGACACGGGACGGTGGACGTATCGTTTGACTAGATGCCCGAAATACTCGAGTTTTTTTCTTGCTTCTTTGGGGTGTTCACTACAGCAAACACCAGGTTCGGTGTGCCATATGGCGTTATTTGGGCCTTCAGCAAGCACAGGAAGACGCTTCAATTTTGGGAGCCTATCTTTGAATATGGAGGACCAGCGAGCCTTCCAAAATCCTAGTCCCTTTCTATTTAACGGATCCTCCGTGCGGCACAGGCCCGGGCGGTCGCACTAACGTTGTAAACTCTGGCGCACGGCGCTGCAAAATGAAAAGGGCGTACGATGCATACTATTGTTGTGTTTGCACTTGATAGGCTGCCGTAGGAAAGGAGTCTTGTACAAAAAATGAATTAGCACATGCCGCATGACCCCACCTTTGCCCGTTCGCTTCTTGACCCGACTTCAAACGACACTGTTGCTACTTTCCCATCTTGCTGTTTTGCCTCTTTTGTTACTGACCAGGAACTCTCGAAGCGGCTGGGATTCACGTACTCCATTTCGGTTGCGAATAGCTCGGTGTCATCGGATTCGTTAGTCGCTTCCGTCGCTGACGGGACGTTCGATATAGCCGCTAGCTGGATCACGATCAACGCCCTCCGGATGGACTCCGTGTCTTTCTCCTACCCATACTACAGCACGAGTCTGTCCTTCCTATACCGCGGGGTTACGGACGAGGTATGTTAGGTTAGACTGTATTGCCAGGACGGTTTAGGCCACGCTAAGAGCACATCATGACCGGCCCAAACATAGATACTACCGAGAGAGATAACATCATGAGTGCACCGATCGAAAAAAACTCTTCTTCGTTCTTACAAACGAATGCCCTCTCGAACAGACTTGAGGAGCTGAAGTGAACATCAAGGCGGCAGGCGACCGGCCTTACTTAAACAACCGCGTGTCTACTGCTGTACGAGTGACTGCCCCATCAACTGCGACAGACGATAAACGTTCGAAGCGCGCGGTAGAGAAACAACACAACAACCCCAAACCGCTTCTACCACGACCACACCGCTAATGGCTTAACGCCTACCAGGTATTCAACACCCACCCTTCACGTGCTGCAGGTATCGCTGTGGAACATGTTTACGGCGTTCGAAAGTGGTGTCTGGGTGACCTTGTCCATGGCGACCGCCGTGGTATTCGTCCTGCTCTGGGTGTTCGACGGGGCCAAGATGGGGACAGACAACAATCACAAGATACGCCAGGTACAATGCATTCGTCGAAGTCATATAATCCAAGGTTCGGCTAGCGTAAGAACGTCCCGGTGGTTCAGGGTTATTCTGTGGCGGCATCGGGTGTTATTCTATTTCCTACGCTTTGCTTTGGTTGTGGATTGTCTTCCGGGAACGGAGCGGAGAGTATGGTTGAACTGCGATGCCCAAACGTGAACTTGGAGGTTTGACCGTAACTAAAACGAAAAGCAACACTACATGTGAGAAGTCGCGGTGGGAGTGGTCGACAATGTCTTACCGAGGTGTAAGTTTGTCCTACCGTGGGTAAGAGCTGTCGTATTGTTCTGCATGTTCCAACGTGGCTTCCACGTTTGTATCGGGCTCTTCTTGCGCTGTGCTCTCGTTCCAGTAGCGTGTTTCCTTGACAACGTTCGACCCCGTTGGTCGAGCGCTGACACTCTAGGAAATGTATCGAGTTGCCGTTATCGATGCCGTGTCTTCGACGTTGTTTTTTTTTTTTTTGTCCCTTTTTATCATTGTAGTTGCTACGCTTGCGTTTTTATTCGCTCTCAAACTGGAACGTACTGCACCCGTTGATCGTCATGAAGCGAAACGAACGACTCCAGGTGGCATGCGAGCAGGCTGGAATCAGCTGCTCGACGTCGACCTGATTAGATCTTTGTCTACGAGTGTTTTCCGTGAGCTCTTCTCGCTGCACAGTGTCAGCGTGCTGAACGTTATACTCTGTTGACGGATGCCAAGGGCCAGCACACTCACCACGCAGTAAATTAATCATCTGTTACCACGGTCATTTCAGCACCTTCTCCATCCCTCGTTAACGGTTTGTCTGAAACGGACGTCGGCAGAAAGCCGGCCGGTTTCGTACCAAAGCGAACCACAACCCAGGCGGCAAACGACAATTTATGAAGGTGCGTCGCACTTGAGTACTCAAACGCGTGCAGACGGCAGGGATCTTCTTTGGTGATTTTCCACAGTGGGTATTGTGTCAGCCACGAACTGTTGTTACTCTCGTTTTTTTCCGATAGAAGGGAGCTCAAGCCAAGCATGATAACCACGTGGCGTAGAATTGGTAGTGCAGGTTGAGAACTTGTCTAACCGTTTTTTTTTTTTTTTCCGTTGGTTTTGAAATTCTGCATGTAGCATACGTTTGTGCGTATTCGGTGAGCGAGTGTTCTTCTAACGTTTCCTCTCGGTATGCAATGCGCAGGAGATTGGACTATCGATTTATGCGACGGGGTCTATGCTGATGAGCCAGATGGCTTACGACCCCACAACCTTGGAGAGCCACGTTCTTACCTCAGGATGGCTGTTTGCGAGCTTCATTCTTGCGGCTGCTTTCACGGCCCAGCTGGCTTCATCTCTTTCCAAAGATCGAATGGCGAACCGGGTGCGCCATGCTTTTACTGCACAACCTTAATACACCCCAATCGGGCGCTCGAACAATGGCGGCGGTTTTACAATGCAGTCATCATGTGACCAGTGGAGGTGCTGTGTTGTACTATCGTTCACTATGCCATCCGAGGTCCCGAGTCCTCGGTTCACCCTGACACCACGGGTGCGATCGCTGGAGGACAACAGCGCTAGTGTACATCGACGGAGATGGCAGGAACGGCTGCAAGACCTAGTCTTCAAAAACACATTCCTTAGCGTTGCCATGAAAACGGACACCCCATCAATCTACTGTACGTCGAACCGGTAGGAATAAACGCAGCTGTGGCCATGCGCGTCGACATAGTCTGACAACAGGGGGCGTGGAGGTGGTAGCTTGAGCCTAGGCATCCGGGAGCACAATCAAGGTTTGCTGTCTGTAGATTAACGTTGGTCACTTGCTCACTCGCTTTCCCCGGTGCTTCGATTTCCAAGTTTTGTTCAGCCATCCCCCTCTTCGCCACTTGTTCTCCCGTACACATGTATTCACTTCCGGGTTCCAGGTGTTCGCCGTGGACGACCTGAGGAAGGGTGCAGTTCCACATAACCAAGTGAGTTCGTTCCCATTCAGACATGTCTCTCCTACAGTTCAAAAGAAAGCGAACCATAGGCGATAACCTGATTGGTAAAACTGTTTGAAATATGCCCCGTATCACAGTCGGGAAAAATACATCGGCTACTATATCTATCGTGCGGCTGAGGCGTTTGCTAGCTACAAGCTCGAGTGAACACTTTTTATGTCTGGCTCGACCTGTGAGGCGCGAAATACGCGAGAGATCTGTTGGAAAACCTAAAACATGTTATAGGTGCGCGGCAGTGTTTAATATGAATCTGAAAAGTGCAAGCGCTTCCCTGTGTTTCTTCCTCCCGACGGCGAGTAATGGACAAGCGTTATCCGTGCCGCTAGGTTTCGCCTCAAGTATCTTTGCGGCAGGTCGTGTGGCTTGAGGTCCCCAGAGCGTGCGCACATTCCACGCTTTGGTGTCTTCTGTGTCGCTAACCGCCTGTCTTTGTCCGGAGGTGTTGTGAACAGACGAAGCAAGGGATAGGGCGAGATTCGATCGCACTTTTCACTCGCCATATTGTAAAGGACTGCGGACGTGTGGCGAAAGATTGGGTCAGACGCCGTTGATGTATGTGCCTGTTGCCATATTTGACGTTCGGTTCCACCCTTCTCTCAAATACCACCCCACCACAGGAAACTACCCCCGTTGATATATAAGCAAAACAAAAATACCAGGTTTATCACCGGAGTACGTTAGATACCACCCCCCTGTGCCCTGTATACTATTTTTTATTTCACGGCATAATCCAATGTGAGTGTTCACCATGGGAGACTACCACCACTCAGTAGTTCGGAAAACCCGGCACCGGATAGTTTTTTTTTTTTTTTCAGTCATCACTTTTACTTTCCAGCCTAACTCGTAGGAGGTTTTACCCTCAGCGAGCTTCTGGACAAGCCGTGGTCACAGGTGTCGTCCCTTGTCCCACCCGGTACGTACCTTTATTTTTTGTCGCGCATAGGGTTCAGCATTCCCTCTGGTCGTCGATTTTCATCGAATGTAGCTAGCTCACGCTCTCGCGCGTTCCGCTAATCAAGTTTTTAAGCTTAGTATCTCTAAGTTCACTTGAGATGCCTGTTTTGTTCACAACCGACGGAATTATTTATTTGTAGTCATGGGCTCTACCGACGGAAACTAAATGGCTTATTTTGTTCAGAGGCAAAGAGAAGAGAAGAACGACCACACTCGCCACGTGCCCCCTCCTAGCGTCTCGTGATGGGTGCACGAGTAGAGCACGGCACTGCTCACTGCCGATTGATAGGCCTAGAGGCTAAGCCTACTGTTGTGGTTTCTCCCGCCCACCCGCCCCTTTCTTCTTTCGAAGGTGGGTGGAACGGAGCGGCCGCACGGTGCTGGCCACGCCGTATTATACTTATATTATTGTTTACGATTAACTGGTTGCGAATCGGGGCTCTCACTAGCAGAGTGGGGTGTGTCAATGGTTTAACCTTTGGGGGTCTCGGTCGCCCGAGACTGCGTTTGTTAGAGCCCCGGCCAGTCGGCTGGGGGGGGGAACTCCCGGGTACTGGCAGTACGATAAGCAACGAGAGTCAGCGACCGGTGTCGCGGCTCTCGTACCACGCCGGTGGATTCCCCCCCCGACGTCGCAGAGAATAATAATAACATGACAATTCGAAGGATATACAACAAAGCAAGAAAAAGTCCCCACGAGCATGCACTCGGTGAGACTCGAACCGACAAAATTGATCTTGATAGGCACGCGGACCACCTACCAAGCCACCGGGGACGCCGTTAATAGTTGGGCGCGCATAATTAAACATAGAAAAACTCAACACTTGAGGGGGGAATTGACTCCAAAGTACCACCTCCGAGCCATTCGTTGCTGAAGCAAGTACGGGCTGCTGGCCAGCATCCTCGGGGTTCGAAGAGGAGGCGATGCCGGTATTATCACAGGTATACCTTACTGGTATGATACTTCGAAATACAACATGTACGACGGGAACGGGACAGCTGGCTGGCATCCCTGGGGTTCAAACGTATGGCAATGCCGGTATCATCGCCGATATACCGTACTACTGATACAATCTACCTGGTAACATATATGAAGATAATGGGAACTTTAACAATTTCAGGGCAAGTTATATGCAAACAGTACAGGTACCGTTCGTTGCGCTACACCCTGTTAAACCACCGACCCAGGGTCTTTCAGCTCAGGTGATACGCACACATTGTCACCATTTAGACGCGATGCTATCACCCCCTTGTTATCACCCCCCCCTTGTATCTGTCTGGAAGCGTCAAAGATTGCAAGTTGTCGAGGATTCCGATGTCTCTCCCGTTGTTATCACCCCCGAGTGGGTGTGCCAAGCCAAGTGCGCGAAATCTTGCCCATCTTACCATCACTCCCTGCAGAAAAACCACCTGAGCCGGTGATGGGAAAAAAACAACCTTCGCGTAAATCATGCCTACTATCACCGGGGTGTGATAGATACGACCAGAACACAGGAAACCTCCCCGGGTGATAAAAAAAACTCAATACCAAAAAAGACACATTACCCGGGGTGGTTTCTTACGTCAAATACGGCAATGGCGACGTTCACCGCGCGAAAAAGTGCATGAACAAAACAGTAGCGTTCGGCCGGACAGCACGAAGTGGCGGTCGCAAGGGCAAGCGAGCGATGAAGGCGTCTCAATACTGCTAGGAGTATAGACGCTAATATAGGTTTTTCGTGCAAACACGTCCTGAGAAAAAATAACTGCTGGCTGAGACTTATCTCCCAACCGTGCACGATTGTTGTGTGACACAGGTGGCCCTTTTGCGGGGCGACCATCTTCAAACGTTTTACGAGGAGGAAATCATGAATTGTTATTCACAAACGGAGTGCTTCAGAAGTGAGTTCAATAGAAACGGTGTTGGCACATATTGTCTCGAAACGTGAGCATCGGGGTGAGTGTTCTAGGTATGAAAGAGCTGATATGTGTGCTTTGGGACCACAAGCGTAGGATACTACTCTCGTTAGCTTTTGTCGACGTATTGCTGCAGCTCTTATATGAAGATTGTCACCACCCAATACAGGTGACTCAGTAATCTGCGTTAGGCATAGTGGGTTGACCCCTGCTCGCACGGCTCAACATACGGTGATATCGTAGCGTCACCCTGTTCCGATGTACATCATTGATTGTTGCTGTCACGACCATGATCCTTGGCAAATTTATCGTTTGGCAGCGGTGGAAGTACTGTGCTGTTGGACTCTTACCAGTTTCACCCCCTGCTTCGCTTCCCTTCCTGCTACCTGCACAGGATCTGCTGCTGCGACTCCTGTACCGTGTTATACCGTCGATGAATGCTTGGCTTTGGTGAGCGACTACGGTCCAACGCCCGAAAAGGCCGTTCGTCTTTGTTAGGGCTTCATCACGTACCACCGCCCACGAATGGGCAGCCACGCCAGCCGTTACACACGTATTGATACCTAGGCTTTAGTGAAGCAGCATACGGTTCAACTCGACGAGACGAGGTCATCCGTCTACTTGTCCACACCCGCGATAGTTGCCTGTTTAGAGCTGTAGGGATTTACAGAATACACAAACGCTTGGAGATATTAATGTGCGGTTGTCTGCGACGCCTGAAAACGCACACGCGGCAATAATTGTTTTGTCTCTGAAAGCGAAAACTAGAACCGGAATAAATTCGTGGATTTCGGCGTCGCCCTACTCACCGACGCCGGGAGCTTCGGGAGGGCTCGATCCCCTGATTTTGTTCGAGGAATGAAAAACAGAACCCGCGCGCACGCCGTGGGCCGTGGGTGAGCCGTGCCGGCTCGAAGCCGGTAGGGAACTCTGCCTAATTGGGCGACCTAGTCGGGATCTTGTACCGCGCATTAGCTGCGCATCGAGAAAATAATTTTACTACGCATGACGGGAAACGTTCCCCTGAATCTCACAGCAGTAAATGCTACTGTACTACAGTAAATCTTGTTATTGCGTTGAACCGATCGAAACCAACATCAATTTCTGAAGATAGACTTGAAAAAAACAGTTATTTTGTCTTTCCGCTATTTGGTCGCCATATTTCCAATCGCCTGATTTGCCTGATTTGTGTTGTCCGCTTGTCCCCTTCCCGAAGAATGGGTTCCGGCGGCCAGGTGGATGCCAACCATTGAGTTGGGCGTTACATACGCATTTTAGATTTCAACCCATTCAGCTGTCACGTCAAAGGTGTTACCACGGGTAACAAGGAGAGCCCCTCTCTTGTCCTTTCCCCCTCCTTACCTCTGGTCGCCTGCTCTGTATTGGTCATTTGCGCGTCGGGTGTTACACGTATCTAACCCCAAGACTCCTTGATGTGCGTCAATATTAGCCCTGAACACCAGACACGTTGTATGTCTCTCCCACTATGTCTCTCCCACTACATTACTGTAGGTACTATGTAATTTATGTCGGCGGTAGTCTTCAAGGTACTCGCAACGGACACAATCGGCACAGTGTTCTGCTCTTTCGACCGATCCCCCCCCGCGCCCCCTGACCAAGCCCGTCAAGACCACCGGGCGAGGCGACCGGCCGGTGCTTGAAGGTTTGAGTCACTCAAGGCGTTCGTTTTGGTTTACCAATGAACACGTAGGTGGCGAACGGGACTTGTACGACAACCCTTTTGGACTCTTCCACGGCCGCCTACCAACTGGCGAACG
The DNA here is from genome assembly GCA_031763025.1 of Macrocystis pyrifera. Taxonomy (NCBI): domain Eukaryota; class Phaeophyceae; order Laminariales; family Laminariaceae; genus Macrocystis; species Macrocystis pyrifera. Next base: position 1,508,412 of record JASSKH010000009.1, on the reverse strand, counting down.
AGTTCTGCGCCTTGAACATGCTTCCCGATCTCTTGAACGTCGAGGAATGTGAGATGGACCGGCCGCACCGCATATAGCCACAACTGGCGTCAGGCGTCAGGAAGATGCTAGAACTACGCGACGCGAGAGTGGCCGTGAAAAGTAGATCCACGATGTGTTCGAAAACAGATGTTTCACTTGTGCCTCGTCCACAGCAGTGCCTGCCCGCCTCGGACTCGTCCTGGTTTTTTTTTTAACAGTTCCCTACACCAGGGAGCGCTTTTTTTCAGCAGCAACATCTTCCCTTTAGGCTGAAGCCTCCAACTGGGCTCTTCTATTACGGGGGTCCATAGTAAATAGGACCTAGGGTATACACAAAACCCTACACAATTCTCTATTTTTGCTAACAATATTGGGTTCTATTAGCTATGGTCCCCCGTAATAACAGCAACCCGAGTCCATATCGTTCGCCTGCCATCTCTAGTCGGCCAATCATGTTGCCAACCAAACGCGCTTCGAGCCCCGCTCTTGCCGCCAACATCAAGTGCTGCGCCTATATCGAGCCCCATTTTGCCACCGAGCGTATAATTTCAGAACGTCCCTTCCTGGCTGTTGGTACTGACGTTATTCTTTGGTAACTATTACGGGGGTCCATAGTTAACGGGACCAAATTTTGTGAGTAAAAATAGGTAAAATATATATGTTTTTATGTATACCATAGGTCCTATTAACTATGTACCCCCGTAATACCACTCTCGCAGATGGCCTAGTGCTGAAGAAGGATTCTCCGTTCCTCGGAGAATTTCGGCAGGTACGTTGAGGAGAAGTCAATCCCACCAATGAGGTCTGGAATTCTGAATGGCCCTCATTGTGTGCATTTTCTAAGGCGAACCGTTTTGCGTCGGGAGCTCTGTTGGGCATTTACGTCATCCAAAGCTGATGTGCCACGTCCACGCTCGAGAACGCGTTTTTTTTCGTCGGTTCCATGTATGTATCACACAGCAGTAGTCTCAGAAAACTTATTCCCACTATACATGCGCGACTTTTTCCCCTTCCCTCCGGACTCTCCGTACAACCCCATCATAATGTCATCCCTCGCAAACTTGACCCTCCCTGCCAGGCCATACTGAGCTTGCGCGAAGAGGGGAACATGACGAGAATTGTCGAACGTTATTTCGACCCGTCTCCATGGGCCTCGCTGGAAATAAGCGATGACGCTAGCACCTCTTCCTCCGAAAACTTCACTTTGATGGAGATGAGATGCGTCTTCTTGATCTATGGGATTTTCACGGGGCTGTCCTTGGTGGCGTGGCTGTTTGGACGCTTTCACGAGACGAAGACTAAATTGACACAACAGTTCTGGTGGAAGGACGGATGGAATTGTGGAAAGGTGATATATATAGCTGTCAAAGTTCGGAAACACGGAGTTTCTTCAAACCTGTCGAGTATCGGCAGATGTAGCATCCCTCTCGGACTTCCGTACACGCTTGTCAATACCGTATACGGTATGTACGACAGCAAGTAACGCCTTCAGCTTATCTTGTTTCTCCTCGAATACTGCGCCACAATACATTGTGCAATGGCTCGATACGCAGATACAGGGCAACTCGTACATTCCGGTTTGCAAGGCTCCCATAACGATGAAGTACAGGAAGAGGACAAGTTGTGAGAGCAGAAATTTGCGTGCGGGACTTATTTATATACATAACCTTTTGAAGCAAGCTCACACTCGTTAGAACGCGATAGCAACAGCACAAGATGGTTACTCCCGTGCATGTATGGGGGGACTCCTCCTTTCGTGATTTCCTGAATTTTGACTGATGCGAGGTAGAAAATAAGCCGCGTTGTATTTCGTGCAGAATGCGCCAAACCTATTAATAGTATGGTATGTATCTCTGCACGCCATGCACGCCACTTCGTCATCCCTACGATACGATGATGTTGCTGTTCTGTGCTTGTTTGGCAGGTTCGTTCACGTAATTGCTGCCTGCCTCCAAACCCGAGCCTCGACAGACCGCAAGTCGGCACAGCACCCCTTGACAATGCCGGAGATTTTCTCGGCAGGAACACCAACGGCGGGCCACATCTCTCAGCACCGGATCCGACGATCCCCCGCGTCGGCCAGCCGTGGCGCATCCCTTTGGACTCGCAGACCAGGAAATTGTTCGAAGGTTCGAAGCGTTACCGCCGATCAAAATCATCATAATCACCGAAGGTGACCAGCCCGAACCATGAACGTCAAACTAGATGCCCCCTAAGTGCAAAGGCAGGCGGTTCGAGAGGTGTCGAAAATCGTTCGTTGATCGGTCGGTGTCGAGGCGTGCATGGAATTTGTGGTACGGGTGTCTTCGGCGAGGGAGGGGCGGGACTACGCGTAATGGTCCTTCGTGGGCCACAGGATTTTGTCGTGAAGAGTATGGACGTGGGGGATGGGAAGGGGGCGGGGTAGGGTTGATGGAGGCGTTTCCAAGGGCGGATAGCGCGACTTTGTTTGGTGCAGAGCCATGCTACGTATAGGTAGAACAGGGAAGTACCTACTGCTATTTGTGACGGGTTTCTCTTCTTGAATAGCTTTTGTGCCTCAGTCCGAAACCAGCTCAGAGAAACTACGCGCCAACCGATAAGCCGTACCATCGGTTTGGGCATATAAATAAACTAGAAGTATCACGCAGCCTGTATAATTGAGTATCTTCAACTCCATCGTTCGAACTCATGGCTGGCGTAGTTGTAGCAATGTTGAAAAAATATTACGATGTACAAAAGACTGCTGCTACGGTAGGGGGGGGGGGGTATGACGCCATCGTTTTCACTATCGCATTCACGTCACTCGGACGAGTGGCTCTGTACCTTTTTCAAAATCTGACGCAGAGGTGGTTGTTTTCGCGGAGCAACTACCAATCCCCTGCCGGTGCCCATCGCGAAAACAGAAAGCTCGAAGAGTTGAGAAGTCCAAGATATGCACTCGGCCGAGTGGCTTTCATCGACTGAAAGGATAGCACGTAAAGGCGGTCCCCCTACCCTAGTACCAGCAAAAAAAACAAATCATGGTCATCTTGGTACCTAAGGTAATGGGTGCTGCTGCTGTTGTTTCCTACAAAAGTTGAGGAACGGCATCTGTCAGAATCAGAAACAGTGGGCCCGAAAAAGCGGAATACTCCGCGTACACCTCAAGGAAACCCCTTCGACAAGAGCGTAATTGCTTGAGCAGGCGAGCGATGTTGAGAGCAACCGGCGGAAGTGTGCTTGTGTTGGCGGGCAGAGGGCGAATCCGGAACTGAACGCGTGGTGAATTTGCTGGACACGGACGTCTTGCGAACGGTGTGGAGTCTGAGGGGGTGCTATTGGCAAAGGTGCTAAACTTTCTCCCCGGCCGACCTGTCAGTTTGGTCCGGAAGGGCCCCGTTCGACGATATGGTATTAATAGTACAATGGCGCCTCTGGCACAGTTGCCGCCAACCTACTATTAATACCTCTTTTAATAGTGTATGAAGTGTCTTTTGCCAAAAAATAATGTAAGTTGAGTGTTTTCGTCTTGTGGCTATGACACAAAGCTCGACGATATGTACTACTGTAACAGATGAAATCCTCGTCGCACCGTGTTAGGACATGCCGCGAAAAACAGCGACGTTTCGCGGATGATGCGTAGCCGCTCCTCTTGCGTGTCCCAGTACGGGGCTTACCTATCTGCAAAGTGCACCCACTGCTGCACTGCTGTAGTCGACCTGTTTAAGGAGACGCTGGCGCCCAAGCGTCCCCTGGTTCCCGGGTTTGCGGTTACTATAATATCTACCAGGTAGGTGTTTTATCGGAACAAAAAAAAACACATTGCTACTTCAACACGCTGCGTTTACAACTTCGGCTGGTTCGTGCTTATCAGGGAGCGAAGGTGACTTGAAGAGAGGTTCATCACAACAGCTTGTGTTTTACTCGGGATCGATCTCCCGCCCGCTCTCAACAGAGGCCTACATCTCGACCTGAGAGGTGCTGCAGTTTTCGAAATTGGTCGAAATTTGGGTTGCACAAAATGAGACTAAAACCACCCCCCAACTGAACATTTGCACCTCACTTGCGGGCAACTGCGGCTCCTCACAGGACACCACAGCCGCGAAATTAAGAGATGCTTTTGGTGGGATATGTGAGGGTATCGGGTGCGCCAGACGGAAGTCGCAGGCACCCAGTAACGAACTCACGAGACGTTTTCGTGTACTCGAAGTTGCGAGCGAGTAGTAAAAATAGCTCGCAAAAAAATCAAGATGTTTGATTTTTCGCAAAGGGAGCATGGCACAATGGCTACATCACCGATGAAGCAATGACCTTCACTATAGGGTTGCTGTTCTCCAGTCGGATGATAAATCTCTTAGAGAGTCGTCGTCGAAGATGGGGCGGGAGGAAAAACTTTGTTACCGTGTTGGGTAGAAATTCGTGGGCCCAAGAAAGGGCGAAAAAGCTCAGATTCTTGTAATTTTGCGTCAATTATTCTACAATTACGAAATACGGTTCTTGGTTGCAAATCCCTTGCTCTAATTCCACGTCGTGCTGCCGAAACGCCTACACCTACGCGCGGGTAATTGACGAATCTTTCCTGAGGGTGCCAGCGTCCCTTCAAAGCGGGTGAGGGTGCTCGGTTCACTGGTAACCGAACTTGACGTTGTTCCCCGGTGATGATATATATGCCTATGGCATTCGCGCACCAAAAGGTTTGGTTTTCGTCTCCCGCCTCTCTATTGGGGCCTCATTACGCTGCATTTCGTGCATGCCACTCTACGAGATACAGCAGTAGTAGTACAGCGACATCGATCAACGTGACACACCTGAGTCAGACGGTGGCAACGAACAGTGCTATTTAATCAACAAAAGATATGTTCCTTAGAGTTCGTGGAATCTCGTCGACTTACTGTAGTAACAGTGGTCTCCGGGGCCCTCCCCTCGCCAAACCCTACTGGTGTCTAGAGACGCACTCTCATAATCATTGGTATTGTCTCCAGCGCGCACGCTCGAGATAAACAAATTACGAATTCGGCGAGATTTGAATCCCCGACCCACCCTTGGGAACTATATACCACTACCTGCTAGACCACTCAGCAACTGACTGGTCTAGCAGGTATAGTGCCATATAATCAACAGATACCATCGAATCGAGTGCTACCCCGGAGCATGTATTCATGAGTCCTATTACTATAGTACTCGCAGAGTGGTAGTGAGGTCAGAATGCTTCAAAATCACGCTACACTAGTAGACAGCGTGAGTTCCAAGCAATAGTTTTCATTTGAACCGTCTTTTTCTCACATCGACACCCAGCACAGAGGAGTGCATCGACAAATCTTACCAGGCCGGATCGCGAATTTTTCAAAATATCAGGGGTCGGGTTGGGTCGGGTCAGGTATGAAACTCATAAAATCCCACCGGTCGGGTTGGGTCACCACCTGTGAGATAACAAGAGTTTCTCGTGCGTCGGGTCACCTTCACTCGCGAAGCTTTTTCGGCTGACACGCGGGTCCGGCCCCCGGGTCTGAGATTTCAAAACCTTACCGGGCCCTGCTCTAAGACGGCCTCTCTGTTGCCGACACTCCGAGCGCGCGCATGCAGAGAAACTATACCAGTATGACTTTCGCGTACTCGAGTGGGATGAAAAGGCAGTATGTTCTGCTTCTTACTAGAAAATGTGGAATCCGGGCAAGTTCCGTGTTGTTCCCAACATCAGGTTTATTCCAACACTAAAACGCCGCCGTATCAATATGTCAATGACCAACACACGCACCCGCGGCAGTCAGGCCACGCATCACTGCACGGTATGCAAATTGATGTAAACTGTTTTTTGAAGCGTCGATCCGCGGGTTGAACCAGCGGGCGTCAGAAAAAATATCGTCGGGTTTCATCGACCGGACGAGGGATAATTCTGCTACGCAACACTTAGAAATGCTGGTCCGGCTGCGCGAACAAGCTGTCATGTTTAGGATGATATATTGAGCTTCTCATGCGAGGAGCTCAGAAAATAAGCCACCACCCCACCGTGGCACTGCTCCATCCCATTCACAGTATTTTCTCTTATTTCATCTCTCCCTCCTAGTCGTAACTAACAACGTAGATCGGGGAGCGCATAGCGTGTTCTCTTCTCCCCTCCCCATTACGATTCTTGCCTTGCACGTTAATCGCGAGAAGACTTCGCTTCGAAGTTCAATCCTACATTGTCAGGGTACAACGCAACTATCCATAATAATAATAACCATGGCCAAAATCTAAAATTCCAAGCGGTGCCCTACTCACCCATGCCCCTCAAAGTAGCGTGGGGTGGCGACCCGGAAAATTACGGCTCGCATCACTCAGACGCGGAGCTCATTGAATAATGGTCAGAACCCTCACTCGCCCTCCAACGGCAGATTCGACAAGATAGAATTTGACATACAAAAAAAGGGGTCGCAGCAAAGGATTTGTCAAATCGTCCGCGTGGTGCTACGAACTGAGTATCGATCTTCTCTTCACAAAAAGTACTTCAGGTCTCCTTTCGAAACGGAAACACACGTTAGTATGCTTCCTCCGAGCAGAATCACAGCCAACGCTATGGTCCCCGTATCACCCTCAAAAACCCGGACGCATGATCCGCTTAGCGCTGGGTGGATAAGCGATAACACTGCGCCCGCGAACAACACCACCTTCACCCCTTAGCTAGGGCGACTAACTCCACTTCTACTATGGAGATCATAACATGTTTCTCGTAGAGCCTGGTATCAGTATAGGGCTACCCTATATATACGATATGATATTTCCATAGTACTTAGTAGTCATGTTTTTTTTTTCGCCGGAACGTGCGATATATATCATATTATTATCGTATTATCGCTATATATAGGGGCTTTCAGAAGTGATATTTAGTATATGATATACACGTCCGCTATGAAGGGATATATCGGCCTATGTAAGAAATACGTTCCCAGTGACTGAACCCAGGTAGTTACCGGGCTTTCAATCTCATACAAGACAATATCTTAACAATAAGATGATATGTCGGCCTATATGAAGTGAAATATGTGATATAGCTATCCCATATGTGCCATATTGTGACGCCTTGCTGTCTTGACGATTATATCTTGCATCTTTCGGGCGTACATTTTGGGCGGAATATTCGTGCAGTATATGCCTGGTACGTACGCACGAGTACGAGCACGAAGCGTGACGCACACACAAATGGACGTACCAGGGGTCTGTGCCCGCTGCTGTCTTCCTGTCGTGCGGGTTTGATCCGCGATGAGCGAGTCGAACGCGCCATCGCGTGCGGCCACAAGCGAGCCACAGCTACAGCAGTCGGCTTCGACATCGTCAAGCGCCGCCATGCATCTACATGCTATATATCCTCGCGGAGAAGGGGTTGCTGTATCATCATTCATGCATTTGGTGTACCGGGTAGTACGTAGCAGGCACAGATCGCCAAGTACCGAGCCAGTGCTTTACCATCAGTGCGGCACAGGACCCAACCTATAGGGCCGTCGAAAGCACGACATATAGGGCAGATATGAAGTGACATATCACAATATACAAGGTACACGACATATAACATTATATATATATGATATTGCACAATATGTATAGGATATATCACACGATATATGACATGATATCATCATATACCCTGTATATATCACATCTCAGCGATATATCGAAAAATGCCCGTGATGTGGATATGACTAAGAAATATCAAATTTTATGACTTAGTCATGTTTTTTGGGGGGATATATATAGATATCATATACCCCCCCCCCCCCCCCCCCCCCCCCCTCCCCCGATTTTTAGGTGATACCAGGCTCTTGTTTCTTGCCCAAATGACGACCGTACCCCCCAGCAAAACTACCGCCTCCGATACCGAAAGCCTATTGTTGGACGTGTCGGCGTATTTGTCACCACTACATGCAGTCAACTCCAATCCCGAACCCCAACCCCAAACCCCATGAAGGTACGACACAGCCATAATGATTGACTTCCAGTGCCTGTCCGTGAGGTTGTTAGAGTGGCGCGCCACAGCACGCACAGCGTCCGAAATGTCCGGCCTCGTCATGGTCGAAACCCGCATCAAGCTGCCCTCAGCACCCCTTAAGTGATCAACTCGTGCACCGGGTACGCTTGGGTGATGCGTGGGTGGGGCTTGCCATGAGGCGGTGGGTAGAAGAAGTAGAAAGGTATCAATATTTTTTAGTGAGGTGAGAGGGGACTCTCGCCCAACTCCCCCGGGACCCTAAAAAGGCATCCAAATATAATATTGTGCAACCCCTCGGGGAAACACTAATCACGCCGCAATCTCCGTAGATATATTACCGTTACAAGAATCACACAATTCAGTACAATCAGATAATCAGACTTTGGTACGAGCAAATCCCACATTCCCCCTGCTCGTTTCACAGTCCTGATAACTTTCGTCCGGTCAAAATATCAAAAATAAAACCTATGCATCCAACGCCTTTTATGATAACACCCTGAAATCTCAAAATAAAACAACACAGTCCGAAGGAAGGTCACTAAAGTGTCAATCATGGCTAACGATCATCGACACCCGTTGGAATCAACACGAATTTTACTAAGGTACTGGCCATGGCTAACGATCACCAGCACCCGATGAAGTCAATACCACACCAATAGGGTCACCACATATTCATCGCAAGGCTACGGTGGAACTCGAACGATTCTCGCGAGATGGCCTTGGTCAGAAAATCCGCATGCTGAAAAGGGGACGGTACGTGGATGATCGATATATCTTTCCTCCCAACCAGTTCCCTGAGGAAGTGGTGTCGCACGTCGATGTGCTTGGAGTTTGAGTTGGTGATAGGGTTCTGCGCAAGCTGCACCGCACCCTGATTATCCTCGAACACCGGTATGCACGGCATGCCTACATCAGGCAACATGAAGCGCCAAACCTGCCTCAAGAACAACACTTCCTTAATGACGTCTGCAAGTGCCACGTACTCTGCCTCCGTCGTGGAAAGTGTGACGCATTTCTGAGTCCTGGAAAACCAAGACACGCATGCACCCCCACACATCACCAATCCTCCTGAAACTGACCTTCTGTCAGCCGCCTTGCTTGCGTAGTCTGCGTCAGCAAACACCTGCAAGCTCAGCCCCCCGTCCGTACCTCTCTGAAAAGTGACTCCGAAAGAACTAGTCCTCCTCACATACCCTAAAATACCAAGTGCTGCCCTCCAGTGCACTAACTTGGGAGCAGCGCAGTACCTAGCCACTGCTCTTACTGCGTTGGAGATGTCTGGCCGAGTCTGGGTTGAAAGCCACATCAGTGAGCCAACCAACTCGCGAAACGGCCAGCTCCCTGGCGCTTCATCCTGGTCAAAGTCCGCAAGTTTTGTGCCAACAGGAAGCGGAACACTCTTACCAAACTCTATCCCGTATTCATCCGCCAATTGTTCAGCGAATGTCTGCTGGGAAATCTTCAGCACCCCCTTTTCCCAATCCCTCTCGTAGAAACACCCCGAATACCAACGCAACTCTCCCAGGTTCTTAACTGGAACCATCTTGTCCAAGTCCCTGCCAAACTGGTCACACCTTGCCTTCTCCCCTACCGCAAAAATATCATCCACATGCACCACTATAGTCATCACTACTCTCCCCTCATCCATCAAACGAAATACGCATGCATCAGCCAGACACTGCTCAAACCCTAAAGTCAGTAAGCACCTAGTGAGGTGAGCATGCCACTGCCTCGATGCCTGCTTCAAACCGTACAGGCTCTTGTTCAGTCTTACTATCTTCCCCGACAGTCTACCGCATCCCTGAGGCAAACGCATGAAAACATTTTCCTCAAGATCAGACTGCACGAAAGCCTGCTCAATATCAAAATGGCACAAGTCAAGATCCAGCTCGCATGCCATCGCTGTCAACAACCGAACACTCGAGACAGCAACAGTGGGCGCAAACAATTCTCCAAAATCGATGTCAATTCTCTGCTCATCCCCCCGTGCTACAAGTCTCGCCTTAGTTTTCGTGGGCCAACCGTACTCATCAGCCTTCCAATAAAAAACCCACATTGCGTTGATGTAGTTATCCATTGGTTGCTACACCGGCTCAAACGTCCCCGCATCCAGCAATCCGTAGAACTCCCGCGCCGTCGAATCCTCCCAAAGATGAGCGTGCTCCGACCGCATGGCCTCCTTGTGGCTCCGAGGGACCTTGAGGTCAGAGGCGTAGCAATGAGGCAAGTCCGGAGGCTTGTAGGATGGTCGCTGATCGCCCAGCGTGGTGTCGATGTCCTCCCGATTGGCAAGAATCGCCACAAACGCACTTGGTATCCCCCCCTCGCCCCCCCTCTTGTGGTGTCTCCTCGCGCCCTCCTTCCGGTGGTGTTTCCTCGCGGCTCCAAGAGAAAATGGGCGGCCGCGCGCAACCCCCAACACCCGGCGGCTCCTTGCGGCGACCTACGCCGACGTCCTCACGCGTAGAGATCAACGATATCAGCGTCGGCTTATCCATCATCCTCAGGAGCCCGGCGTTATGGCGAAGGGCTTGATTGCTGTCCACTGGCAACGAAGGAGACTCCGGCGTGTCGGTGAACTGGACTGTCCTCGAACGGGTACGGCCGGAAATGCGCTGCGGCTCCGGCAGAGCGGCGGCGACAGGCAGGGGCGGTAGCGGCTGGGACGGCGGTGCCGGCGACTGGATCGGCGGTGGCGGCGGCGGCTGGAACGGCGGTGCTGGCGACTGGATCGGCGGTGGCGGCGGCGGCTGGGACGGCGGTGCTGGCGACTGGATCGGCGGTGGCGGCGGCGGCTGGAACGGCGGTGCTGGCGACTGGATCGGCGGTGGCGGCGGCGGCTGGAACGGCGGTGCTGGCGACTGGATCGGCGGTGGCGGCGGCGGCTGGAACGGTGGTGGTACGTAGCTGATGTTGAACACCGGCATTGCCGGCGCGGTGTCGTACACTGATCCCCCCGCGATCGTCGGCGCCGGCAAAGGCACCACGGGCCCACGGGGTGCAGTCCACACCACGTCGCTGGTGTAGCAGACGCTGCCCGTTGAAGCCTTGATCACCTTCACGGCGGACGCGGGGTGGTTGTAGCCGTTGTTCAAAAAGAAACACGGCACCGATTGGACGTCGGATTTAGTGCTGCGGTCCACCCGCATCATGCCTTCCTGGAAGAACGGCACCACCTGTAGATCCGGCAAACGCGAGAAGAACACCTCGTGCGGCGACCGCCATCCGGTGTTGGCCTTGGTGGCGGAGCGGTTGAAACAGTCGGCAGCCCAAAGGACGGCCTCCAACCACAGGCGGTTGCCGTCGACGCCGATCTTGGGGATCCGGGCGAGGTCGACGCCTGGGAACAGCCGCGAAATCTCGCGACGAGCCGCATGGCCACCCTTCATCGCTCGCCAGATTGCGTTCTCGACAACTGCGTTCTGTTGCGGCTTACCCGGGGCCGTACACTCACGGCGGATCCCAGCAGCGTCGCAGAATTCAACGAAGATGCGACCAGTAAACTCCCCACCGTTGTCCGTCCGGAAGCATAGCGGTAGCCATGGCGTTCATGTCCGCGATGAATTTCTTCACGTACATGGTGGTCTCCGACTTCCTCCTCATGCCGTACGGCCGCATCCACCTCGAGGCGCTGTCGACGAACATGATCAGATAAACTGACCCGCCCATGGACGCCTCGTAGGGGCCAGCCAGATCGATGTGCACGGTCTCCATAGGCCTCTCCGCGCGCGATGTCGTCCTCCGCGGCACCCCAGCGCGCACGCCATTCGCCTCCAAACATCCACCACACGGCTGCATAACTCCCGTAAGGGTGATACCATGCTGCCGAGCGGTTTCCCTCAACAAACGTTCGTTTACGTGGCCGGAGGAGACGTGAAAGTGGTTAATATCAAGAAACTTGGATGGTTTCCCAACTGTGAATGGACGCCTACCCGGAGCGAGTACAGCTGCAGCAGTCATGCCTACGTTCTCAACCTTAAGGTCGTTCCAGTCCGTCTCTTCAAGTGCTTGAGCTGCCGCACCACCAAGGGGGGTAGGGAAAAAAATCCGTGTACACAGTATCATCCTTGCCATCCATTAGCCTAACATCCGTGAACACGCTCATGTCAATCTCCTGCACTCCGGGGGCAGCAATAAGTGGTTGAATTTCCACTCCATGCTCTACTCCGGGGTGCGACACCAACGGTTGTACACCTGGTTCACCTGGAACCGGGGGGAGGGGGAAAGAAGCCGGAGGCACTACACCGCTAACGGTGGGCGGGAAACTTGGACTCGAACCGTGAGGTACTACGCCGTTACAGGCGGGCGGGAAACCATCATCCGCAAGCACTACCCCTGCTACACTGTGGTGGGAAAGGGGGTGGGAATCAAACACCTGGGGCCCTGCCCCACCTACGTCAAACGGGGGGGAGGGGTTGACAGGGGGGGAGCAAGGGGAACACTAATCACGCCGCAATCTCCGTAGATATATTACCGTTACAAGAATCACACAATTCAGTACAATCAGATAATCAGACTTTGGTACGAGCAAATCCCACACCCCTGTACGGCCAGTCTCCTCTACAAATAGGATCGATCTCCTCTCTCGGGCCTACACTATTTGAGTTCCACACCGAGGGTCGCGGGTGTGTCAGATATTAGGTTCACGCCAAAACGATGGAAAACGCTCTAAATGAGCGCCTTCTGCGTATTATCTAATGTCTCCAATTTCCAGTCGCGTTTGAAACACACCAGTGTACCAAGTTAATTCTTCGAGATTATCCGTGGAGGATTCTGAAATTTATCGCTAACGCGGCATGGAAATCCCTGCGTGTCTCGTCCGATCCTGTAGTCACGATGTCATCTACATGAACGGCAATCTGTAGTTCTACCTTGCCGTGCACAACCATGCGAACATCACGCAAATCAGTCTTGCACTGCTCCATACCGTACTCTGCCACGGTTTTTACCAGAAATCCGACGCACTTTCGTCCGCTATGCTGCTTTATTTAGATCATACATCGATCGGTTGAGGCGAACTATCTTACCCTATACGTCACCACACTAATCGGGAAACATGTATGTATATTTCGTGGTCAAGTTTCGCGTGGACAAAAGCCTTTGCGGCGTCTAAACGAAAATTCTTTAAACGTCGATCATTGGCAACAGCCACCAGAATTTAAAATCACCCTGACCAGGGAGTTGGTGCAAACCTTCGAAAGTAATCCACATCCTGCGGCTGGCTAAAACCCTTGGCCACAAGTCTGGCATTTGTCTTCATTATCAAGCCATCCTTGTCCGCCCTGTATGTGAACACCCACTTCACACCTACAGGTTCCACCCTTGCGGCGGTGTCGCGGCTTCGTAAGTGCCGGTCGTTCAGTGACCCCGCCTAAACAAGTCCATGGCCTCGTGCCACGTCAGAGACCGTTCTACCTCTGCGGCGGACTGCGGAAGCGGTTCGATGTCTGCCGGGAGACCACTTGGCATGCACACGCTCAACTCCTCTTTGTTCTCCACAGGTCCTCCTGCCACCATGGCCATTGCGCCCTCCGCGGGCCAGGATGTACTTTTTGGACTACTCCCAGACTTCGTCCACTCGTACGCTGCCACAAGCAGCGCGTCCGCGGCCTCGGGGCTCAACCTTTTAGCTGATCTTCAGCAAGTTGTTTACCCTCCTCCAGGCCTTGACTCTGACCCCGGGTCCGACCCATTACTATTGCGGGGGGCTTTCCCCAGTAGTCGCAGAGCGCGTAATCTGCCTTCCAAGGCTGGACTGCGGAGGAATCATCACCGTTTCCTTGGCCGTTGTCGGAAATTGATGTTGCACTGAGGTCGCTTTCGGCCCTCCCTGTCGGGATCGAGGGGGCGTCCACCGCGCCCCCTCGAGACGAACCGATCGGCCTGGCTGCCCCGTCGCCTGCATTGCCGGCGGCATGTGCGTACTGTGTGAGCTCCTGCAAGAGCGCGTCCAGATCAAAACTCCACATCACATCGAGGTCGTTCAGGTGAGCCAGATTGTCGTCCAGCGCATCTACTACCCCCCCACCACCTTAGTCCGACGTGCCCTCGTCGTCTGCGACGGACCCCCCCTCTTCCGAAGCCAGGGAGTCACTCGCCTGGGCAGGTACAAGTGGTACAGGCGGCACGCGTCGTTGCCTCGTGATATTTTGTGTGACAAGCACAGTACGGTGCCTAGTCAGCGCTCGTACAGTAGGTGCAGGGCCAGTCTTGAGGTAAACCCACTCCTGCGTTTTCGCATGAGAGTTATTTTCCCTCTTTTCACTTGCAGCAGCCAAGGTTGAGGAAAGATAGAAATGCTACTGGGGGGGGTACTCGATAGGAGATATGTACTCGATCTCATGCATGGCCGTAGTCGTATGACCATAGACCCTCGCATCCCTACAATGCCGGGACGGAGCATGTCGGGTTTTCACCGACCAGGTAGACATTGCTTTCATCAAGCGCGAAGCGCCGTGAGGTGTCCGGCGAGTCGGGGGGGGCTACCATGCCACATCTCACACGGCGGCTTACTCTCGGGGTTGGTTGTGGCCGCGGTGCGGTTAAAAAAACACCGGACGCCCATTGAGGTGCTTCAGTCCACAATGACGCAGTTGCCGGGAATTAGGCACCGGCAAAAGTATCACAGACCTGGACTCAGCCCGCGCCCCCGTCTCGATCAAACCTAGCGTGAGCTCTGCTACCCCAATTAACTGAAGACTGCCGGCCGTCGATAATTCTTGCTGGATACCCCTCGATCTATGAAGGTCTCCAACCTTCTTCACCACCAACATCTGATTGAACGACTACCACCTTGGAATGGACACCGCCTGCACGAGGTTCTACGAGCTACTCAGCGGTGATTGAGTAGCTCAGTGTGATTTCGAAGGAAACAAACATGCAGGGGCCGTGGGGGAAAAAACGAGGTAAGATTACCCAGCGGATAATGTTCGCGACGATGACCGGTAGTGAGACCAGGTGGACAATCGAATAGGTATAAATGCCTGCTTTACGGTAGTTGACGGGCCTCAATGTGCCCCGAGCCACCGAGGGGTCTACGGAACACCGACCCAATTCGTGTATCTAGACGGCGTTCTTCTCGATGTTGCTGACCTCTCGCGCGAACTCTACCGACACATCCGTCTCATGTGGGCATGTCTCGAACGGTTCGATCCGGAGCTGTAAGATGTGACGACCACCCCGCTTAGTCTGAAAGTCCGCATGTTTAAGGCTGAGTCCGTTTAGGCCCTGCTGTACGGGTGTGATGTGGACCCTTAGCGAGAAAACTTACTCCGCCAAAGCTCCGAACAGCGCACCACCAAGTTGTCCTACGAGTCATTGACTTCCAGCGCCGACAACGTGCCACCCTCTTGTACGCGAAGGCCCTCAAGAAAACCCGATGCAAGAGCACCGAAACACCCATCGATAGACGGCGGTTCTTCTTTGCGGGGGGCGTGGCGCGGCACGGTCAGGCGCGATTACCCAGTCGAGTGATGTTCGCGACGACGACCGGCAGGAAGAGCCCAAGACCACCAGGTGGACAATCGAAGACTTGGCATAAATGCCCACAGCAGTAGTAGCAGTAGTTGACCACCAAGTGTAACGG
This sequence comes from Macrocystis pyrifera, assembly GCA_031763025.1. NCBI lineage: Eukaryota > Phaeophyceae > Laminariales > Laminariaceae > Macrocystis > Macrocystis pyrifera. The sequence continues at coordinate 1,492,882 of JASSKH010000009.1, read as the reverse complement.
GTCCAAGCCACCGAGGGGTAATCGGAACACTCATTGTTGGTGTTTGGATTTGAGATCGCCCTTTGGCCCACTGCAGCAAACGTGGTACTATTACGGGGGATCATAGTTAATGGAACCAAATTTTGGTAGTAAAAATAGGTAAATATATAGTTTTTAATGTGTACCATAGGTCCTGTTAACTATGAACCTCCGTAATAGGGGGTCCTCAAAGCAGCCGAACGGTCCATGGTCAGGCGGCACGAGGATGAGGCGACACAGAGTGAGCGGTACTACGCATCCGTGTTGAGTGGCGTCCAAAGGAATGGAGAGGGGGGGAGGATGCAACAATAATAATAGGGAATGGTTGACGTCAGGCACGAAGGAATTATGGGAGACATGGCAAGTTACCAGGTCGACAAGTAGGTAGAACTTTGTCCATGCTACTAGTACTTGCAAGCAGAAATACCGCAAACTTCCGCGGCAGTTTCGAATGGGAAAATGTTGTGTTTCAGGCCGTCTGCCAAGCGGCACTGGCTTTTTTTTGGAAGTTGGTTGCAATTAGATACCCGGTACTTTTTAGCTTTCAAGTTAGGTTTGCCCCGTGAAGCAAGGACATCGAGCCGGCTCTCTTCGGAATGAGTCTGACTACTCTATCCACGAGAGGCACGCAGATTATAACATTTTTATTTATATGATGGGTTCTGATTGCTATGGTCCCGCGAAATAATCAAGATCCCGGGAAAATCCCCCGCGATCAAGATATACTTGAAATGCAAAGAACGCCTCCACCTCCGTCAAACACTGGAGGAGCAGCGTCACCAACCTCTTGTTATTTCCAGGGCTTTTCGGGGGTCAGATAAAATCTCACGGGTCGGGTCGGGTCGGGTCGGGTCAGCAGACCCGACCCGACCCGCGAGATTTTGAAAGCCTCTTGACCCGACCCGACCCAACCCGCGAGATTTAAAAAGTTGTTGACCCGACCCGACCCGACCCGACCCGTGAGATTCGAGAATATCCTGACCCGACCCGACCCGACCCGACTCGACCCGCCACCTTCGGATTGACCCGTGAGACACGAGTTTCATGCGGGTCGGGTCACCTTGACCCGTGAGACTATTTATCTTGACCCGCAGGTCCGACCTGTGGATCCGGCCCGTGGGTCGACACTTCAAAAACAATTTATTATCCATTTTTGTGCCCACAAGCGATATGTGGCCTGGCTGTAGTGGGTATAAATGGATGCGGGCATGCGTAAATGGGTTTGGCAGTGTTTTAATGTGTGAATAAGATACCAAAGGAGTATTATTGAGTATTTGTACGAGAAAAGCCTTTGGGTAAGAGAACGGGAAGTGCTTTGAGTGTCGGATCCGCGGGCCGGATGCGCGGGTCCGACCCGCGGGTCAGCAGAAAAGAACTCGCGGGTCACGCTGGGCCGACCCGCGAGTGACCCGTTTCTCGCGGGTCATGACCTGACCCGACCCGTGAGCTTTTCATCACCTCTTGACCCGACCCGACCCGGCCCGTGAGATTTGAAAAACTCTTGACCCGACCCGATTCGACCCGTGAGATTCGAAAACCTCTTGACCCAGTCCGACCCGACCCGTGAGATTTCGAACACTTCCTGACCCGACCCGACCCGACCCTTGACATTTTAAACACCCCGTGACCCGACCCGCGGGTCGGGTCATGACCCGCGAAAAGCCCTGGTTATTTCCTGTTTTGTTTTCCCGCAGACAGCATGGAACCCATCTTCAATCTTCAATCCAGTGCTCTCGAAATACTCGCATTTCCTGTACGTTCTTACTTCAGATCCGTGTTAAGATCAAGGTAGACTCTCCTACCTCTTGAGTCTCCATCGTGCAGTGTGCGGAACAAGCTGACTCCAGAAAAGCAAACGGTCAGAAAGAGAGACACAACTCGTGCCAACAAAAAGGCGAAAAGTCCTAAGCCGACGACGCTACTTGTTAAGAGATCAAGGTCGGGACACTTTGTATGCCTGGACAGGTTTGCCTATTAAGTCGGTACTCGTTGGTACTCACTTGTGTGTGTTGCTTGCTTAGAGGCAGAAGAAGAGCAGCTTTATTATTCCTTTCGTGCACGAGGAATTTACTTCGGAGGCGTATCGTAGATGGAAAGCCAGGGGTTTTCCCCAACTACTACGAATACGATCCTAATACTTGATCCCAGGTAATTACCGGGCTTTCAGCTTCCTTCAACACCCTGTAAAGGCAGTATCATAACACCCGGGTTTTCATTTTTTTCAGGGGGTCAATGGGTCCATATTTTACTTGCGACGGTTGCGTCGCTACGAGGACGACTTTCTGCTCGCGTACTCACTCGTATACGCACGTGTGTTTGCTCATGAATCTGAAATAATTAATTGTTACTCAGTGCTGGACCCTATCCAGACTTCACCTATACGTTAGTATGTATAACGACTCGCCGACCTCCTACTACTACCCAACGCCGAACCCCTGCTCGCCCACACCCACTAGAGCACTACTTACTACTGTATATATCTGATATGTAGATAGATGGTCTTCTTCCTTACTATCTCAAGTCAGCCCTTCCCAGCCTCTGTTTTCCCAGTTCAGCCAACTACACCCGTCGTCAACGCTATGACCCTCTTGCCCATCCCCTCTGTTCAAACATGCCAGCCAACGATTCGTCACCTCTCCACAAATCCCAGATTTCCTCTATTCGATGTTCGATCTTCCACATGATGAGTTGCGATATTGCGATACACGATCATTTTTTTTCATTGGCGATCAATCGCGACAACAAAAAAAAACAAAAATACGATTATATCGCATCAATAAACGTACCGGACGTTTCTTGGCCCGACTTCCAACAGACAAATAAATGTCAGTGCATATGTATAGTAGCTGGTACGAGAGGCAAACTTCGTATTTGTTACCTGGTATGTTTCAGGGACCGTCACAGCATCCAAAACAATTGTTGCGTCTTGGTTGTGTTTGCGACTCAAACCCGTCCCCATCAACCCAACCATGTTGTGTCTCTCTTTCGTGAAACCACTGCTGCTGTACTGCTACTGTAAGTAATACTTGTGTTTATGACATCATACCAGGTACCACTCCTCTGGGCGTAACGTAAAACTTCTGGGCGTTTGGTATTAATAGTGATAACAAAGCGTGAACGTTGCTTATATTCCCGCCCAGAGTGATGTATACTGCTGTACGAAAAAAGAGCCGATGCCCGGAGGGTGAGGCAAGAGAGTTAATCCTTCAAGAAACGCAGTCCCTTTAGGAGTGGTTTGTCCCCCAAAACGGGACTATATACAGCAGTCCTAAAGGGTTTAAGAGAAACCAAATCCGCTGGACCCGTCTAATATTGATACTATTAATAGACCGCAATCATCGTACATGCGAGTACTCCTTCGTACAGCAAGGAGTGAAACGATTAAAAAAGATGTAAATGAAATTAAATGCGGAATGTCAGAATGTCAGCATACAGCACGAAAAAGTGAAAAAAAAACAAAGAAGCACTCCACACTTTTGATACGTACGAGTGCGAACTGCTGTCCGGTTAGCGAAAACTTCGTAATATATGCATACGTGTTTATCATACGTACCAGCCGTATGGTCGCAATTCTTTTGCCTTTTTTCCTTTCGTTTCGTTTTGTTTTCTTTTTTCTTTTCTTTGCTTTTTTGTTTTCTCTCTTTCATAGAATATGTATGTCGTGCCTCTCATACCCAGTATAATGACATGGCATTGCATTGTCTACTACTGCTGTGCTTACTGCATACATACCTGGTACATATCAATCAATGTACAGTATCTCAGCTGTGGCATAGTTTTGTGACCACAGCAGAACTTTTATCTCGCTAGGATTATTAAGAATCGACAAGGACACTGGTTGTTGTGTTGGATGTCAACGGGTAGAAAGAAATGTGAAGAGTTACACACCACACATGGTTTTAACAAAAAGGCTTTTTGATTTGTGCTCATCAGGATTTTTTTTTTTTTTTTTTTTTTTTTTTTCATCATCACTTTTACTTTCCAGCCCACTCGTACTCGTAGGAGGTTTTACCCTCGACGATCTTCTGGACAAGCCGTGGTCACAGGTGTCGTCCCTTCTCCCCCCCGGTACGTGCCTTTAGTTTTTATCGCGCATAGGGTTCAGCATTCCCACTGCTCGTCGATTTTCATCGAATGTACAGCTAACTCACGCTCTCGCGCTTTCCGCTAATCAATTTTATGCAAGAAAAAGTCCCTATGAGCATGCACTCGGTGAGACTCGAACTCACGAAATTGATCTTGATAGGCTCGCGGACCACCTACCAAGCCACCGGGGACGCCGGATGTAGGAATTCAGATATACTGCCGTACTGGTATTAATAATAATAGTAGATACCAAAAATCGACTATGGTTGGGGTTGAACCAAAGTTCATCGAATATCGAAATAGTGAAGACAAGCATCAATCAGATCAGATAGCAACAACTACTTATTAATAGTATTGATCCAGGAGCCCGACAGCCGAATTCCACCCGTAGCGAGCTTTCATCTATTCATAAAGGGTGCAAACAGGATCCAACTGCCGGTGATTCAACTGCTGAGAGCGCCTTCATAGCGCGGATACCCGTAGTAGCAGGGTCAATTCGAAGCGACTGGGCGAGAGGAAAGAAAGGGCTGAAGTTTTTTTCCCGTGACAAAAATGCATGGCACGAACCCCACGCAGTGCAGGAGGGGGGAGAAGAGCCTACTTACTAATACGAGGTATCAATAGTGGCCCCGGATTTGAGTTACGAGCGACGCGGATGGAGAGGAAAAAAGTAGTCGTACGTAGTATTAATATATTTATACTAGTATCTGCTTCGTATTATTAATTAGTATCAGGTCGTACCAGGTACAACTATGCCTCAAGAGACCACCTCATTAGTAATACGTATCATACCTGGTGATACGGCTGGCGGCTGGGATATTATACCGGAATGTCATGCATTCGTTTGAATAAGCATTCACGATTCATTCTACCGGGCGCTCTCGTACTTTCAACGCCCAACCGACGGCGCCTGCCGTGTTAGGTGACAAAACATCATCTCCCGATTTTGCCCACTCAAGCTCCACATGGGGCGCGCTCGCTGTTGGCTTCGGCCGCTATCATCGATGCATCACGTCCTGTACCAGTGCCTGAAGCCTGCTCTGTTTTTTGCTTCGTTCAGTCGTTGGGATGCGGTGGCTGTTGCCCCGCCCGCCATCATCGCTCTCACGCTACCGCAGCGGGACCGCCCGACCAACGCATCCGGCAGCGAGTCCGAGGGGTTTTTCTTCCCGCTCTCGAAGGCGCTGACATCGGTCATGAGACTGGCAGTGGACGACGTCAACGGCGGCGCTGTTGGTCTCCTGATGGAGGAAAATTTGACACTATCTGTGTTCGAAGTAGAAACTGGGAGCGGGGCGATGGAGAGCTTGTGCGACGCGCTGGAGGCTGTCGGTGAAAACGGCACTTTGGGGGTGAGTGATCGCTTACCGGTATACCTGGTATAGCGCAACTCTTGACTTAGAGTTAAACTGGTCCTATTAATAGTCTATATATGCAGTAACAACGTACTCGGTACGCTATGCTTCGTACAGCATATCGCGCGGTTCCTGGTTAATCGTTGTTTGGTCTGCTGCTGCTGTGTCTCCGATTATACTGCTGCGTACTTCTTTGCCGGCTGTTGTTGTGTTTTTCTGATTCATTGGTGGTAAATAAGGATGTGTTGCTCGTTTTATTCTCTGAGTCGCGAAGAGCGAAGAGCTTCGGTGTGAACGATGTTAGCCTGTTGCTGGTATGGAGAATGTGCATCTAAATTAAATTCCTGCTTGCTATGAGGCGATGTTTACAGCAGTATACACGTGGCAAGAGTGCACTACGAATCAATATATAGGGTATTACTCGTGTCCTCGTACTACTGCTGTGCAGCATGCATGTGCGATACATTGGCTTGCCTGGGCATTTCAATAGAATAAGAGGGCAGTGACTCGGCTTGGTCTGTGGCATGAGAAGGCAGATTTTACAAAAGAATCTTGACGCCGGTGGTGTTGCATCACACAGCACATCATAATCTGTACCATGTAATATGAAAGAAACCCGTATTAATAGTACACCACGCAGTGTTACACGCAGCACCTTCCAAAGATGAGTTTCGACCAAATCCTCGATCTCACAGCTGTACGAATAATTTTTTTGATTTGGGCACATGCCAAAATCAGGTATACCTGATCCGTTTGAGCCGAAATCAGGTACATACTAAAACCAAGTAAAAAACGTGCGCCACGAGCGGTGTGATGTCCATGACAACCGGGCGCTCTCGTACTTTCAACGTGTGCCACATGGCCTCCAAAATCTGAATTGTTTTATTTTCTTCAGGGTGTGTGTGTGTGTGTGTGTTCTTCACATTAAACCGTTCTTCTACTCGTCGACATCCAGCAAGCCCAGTGTCCGTGCTGATTCTTGACCCTAGAAAGATACGAGCTCTGTGGTCACAGCCTACGACACAGAGATAACACACCGTGATGCATTAATAGCCTACGTAATGCCATGCCTTCGCACTAGGTGCGGCCGACACAACATACATACATACGCCAGCAACCAAAATACACCATGAAGAAAGAGAAGCAACGAAAAAACCAAACCGAAAAAGAACAAGAAAAAGAAAAAGAAAGAAACCACGGGCTCCACTTGGACCTGCAAAGAGTCACTATTAATATGCTTCGCTTGTTTCGCCACGGCAGGAGCGCCAAGAGTATATACTCTGGCACCCCCCCCATGTTGACAGCTTTAAAGCTTCCAGACCGTCCTCGCGGAACCGCCTGCTCGGCACGAAATTGTCTTGCCGTACCAAACCCAACCTGAGACCACCTCGACACGGGGTGGTGCAGACGAAACGCCGAGTGTCCATGGTGCTGTAAAGACTGCTGTGTGAAAATAAAAAAACAACAGAGTACACACAACTATTGATACAACTGAAGCACATCGCACACCCCAAAGGAGAAAAAGTGAAACCACTAGCGTACGCATGTATGCATGTATCTACGTACTTTTACGTACGACGTACGAGTACAGAGTTTATACGTCAATACAGAAGAATTTCAACCGAGGGAGAGGGCAGACGCATACGGAGAGAAAACACAGCAGTGTACGTATGGCCTCTCTGATTGGTTCAGAGTTGGCCAAAATCAGTTGAAAGCTGAACAGAGTAGAAAAAATGAGGTGTACCTTTGGCATTTTCATGCCAAAATCAGTTACAATGTCAGCTTGCTCGCTTTGCGGCTCTCTCATCTTGATCTCAGAAACATGGTGCCAAAGAAAGTGATGGTGCACCTCGTTTTTTTTTTTTTTTTTTTTTTTTTTCATCACTTCTACTTTCCGTGGACCCCTCGGTGGCTTGGAAAACCCTGAGGTGGTCTGCTAGACATTGGGCCCAGTTCTTTTGCGGTCGGGCTGGTCCTGGGTTCTCCCCACCAGCCATCGTCCCAAACATCACCCGGCGGATCAGCCGCTCTTGAGTGGCGAGTACACTACGTTACTATCTTTTTGCCGTTTGTTTGTTCCGCAAATATTTACGATAATACATGCATGCCCTGGTGCTATATACGAGAACGGTACGTAGAATGTGTAAGTACGACGAATACCTGGTCCTACGATAGCGATACGTAAAATATTTTAAATATGTACCGGTACTGCAGATTTTTACCATGCACACTGCTGCTACTGCTATACTGGCTGTTGCTACTCACTTTAGTTGGCGAAATAATATAAGGAAGATGGAGCCACAAAGTGATACGACAACGTGCGGTCTAACACCGCTCGTGGCGCGCGTTTTTTTTTACTTGGTTTTAGCATGTGCCTGATTTTGGCTCAAACGGAACCTGATTTTGGCTCAAACGGAACCTGATTTTGGCTCAAACGGATCAGGTATACCTGATTTTGGCATTTGTCCATAAAAATAATAATAATAATAATAATGAAAATAATAATATTATCAAAAATATGTCAAAAATAATATCAAAAATAATAATAAATCGAAGTTTTTCTTCCGCGGACCCTTCGTTCCTTGGTTCTTGAATTCTTCACTTGAATTATGGCTGTTTAAATGGTTGTTTTTGTTTGTCTGGATGTTTTAGAATTTCAACCCTAGGGATCTATTACGTTTGCCCGGAGTAATATTTCTTCGTGTAACACCAGGTAACTACCGGTACCTGGTACGTATTACGGGAAATATGCTCTTTTGATTACTTTCACACGTAATTATGTTTTGCACCGGGGATTAAGTCAAGCCATCCCCGTGTGGCAAACACCGGAACCGTGCCGACCCCAAATTGTTGACGGCAGCTTTTACCGTGAGTGGGGTATTTACTCCCATTATTACGGTACCTGCCACAGCAACTCCTGGTCGACAGAGTCGTACGCTTTCTACAATAGATTATGCAATATGCTATGTTGATTGCAGCGGTTACGACAGGGCAGGCACGACATATATATTATATAGTCCATGGAGGAGAGAACCAAAAGAAACTAAGGAAACCAAATCGGGGAAAAAAAAAATGTCTGGCGCCCCCGAGGAAGATGTGACATTCAACCCAAAAACATGCCAAATAAACCATAATACCACCACTATTAATAATAAACGGACTATTAATAAGAACCTACAGAATGAACAGGCAAACCGAAGCACAACAAAGAGCTAAACACGAAGGCTGTAGTTTGTGGTACGAGTAGCGTAAACAGGATCTACCTACTATTTATACAGTGGTCGGTCTGGTCCCTTGCTATCTTGTCCGCCGTCTGCTTCCTGCTTTCGTCAACCGCGCCCCACCCCCGGAGAGGATATGTCAGGCAATACAGAAAAGCAAAAAGGCTCGTCATCCACCCACGAAACAAAACTTCTTTTCACAAAGACTACATGGAAGACAGATGAAAAAAACAAAGAAATCCACATACATGCGAAACAACAGAACGCGCAAAGGCAAAAAGTGCCCCCCCCCCCAAAAAAAAAGCACGTTGGCATCGCCGTCATCGTGCCCCCTTGGGGGAGCTGCTGCGGACAATACAACAAAACGAAGGAATCAAAAGCAACACAGAAAGAAAGAACCACCAAGAAAAACAGGCTCGCCACCCACCAATCCAGCCAGGACTTCTTTCACCAAGTCAGCCAAGACTTCTTTCATCACAAGAATAAGAACGAAAGAGAAAAATTACAGGGAAACCAAAACAGCAGCGTCGCATTCGAAGCAGCCGCAGAGATTTGCGGTACGAATAACCTAGACTGGTTCTCCCTACCGGTCGACCTGGTACCTTGCTACCCCCCGTCGGCTGTCTGGTTTCTGCTTACTCCGTCAACTGCGGTTTCGTTACGACTGTCGCCCCCCCCCCCCCCCCTTTCCCATTCCGTAGGGCACCACCCAAAACGGATGCATGGCGGTGTCTACTAAGCTCCTCATATTTTTTCCACTTGACCATGAACCGTTCGGCTGCTTCGAGGTCCCCCCGGTAACACCTGCCCGCCTCTTTTGCTGCAACGGTCCACACCGCGGTCTGCACTCCATACACCAACGTGTCACGTGCCGTCGACCCCTCGGTGACTCGAAACACCTTGAGGGCTTCAACAAGGCATCTGTGCCCAAGTCTTTGACTGCCCGCCCGGTCTCCGGGCCTCTCTACCGGGCATCGCCGCAAACATCACCCGACTGGGTAATCTCCCTGTGTGTTGCCGCGCCACGATCCCCGCAAAGAAGAGACTCTGTTGACGGATGGTCGTTTCGATGCTCTCGCATTGTGTCTTGTTGAGGACCTTCGCTTTCGAAAGCGTCGTATACTCGCCACGCTGTCGGCGCTGGAAGCCAAGGACCAGCAGGAGGACTTGATGGTGCATGGGGAGGGGACCTGGCAAATTGTTGCGCACTGAGAGTCCACGTCACACATCCGTACAGCAGGGTCTCAATCTCCTCGGCCTTCAACATGCGGACTTTCAGACTAAGCGGGGCCGCCTTCATATCGGATTACATATCCGGGCCGAACCGTTCGAGACATGCCCACATGAGACGGATCCGTCGTTCGTTTCGAGCGAGAGATCAATTCCTTTGTGGATAACGCCGCCGAGGTATATGAACTACTGTAGGTCGTCTGTTTATACATCTGGCCAGCTGCTTCGATCACGAGCAGTGAGGCAGGGGATGTCTGGTCCCGTGTTCGTAGCAGCATCGTCTTCGTCTTCGGTGTACAATGTGCCCCAGACTGCCCTTCGCACTCATGTCAATGGCACCTCTTTGCCGACCGCCACATCCCCCTCGAGGTGGACCAAATCCCTCACGATTTTTTCGTCCTCGCTCTAGCGTACTAAAACATGGTGTATTGCAGCCGCATAAAACACGTTGAACAGCAACGGCGAACGCACGCAGCCTTGTTGTTAGCCCCATGCAACGATTATGAGTGCTCGCCATTATCTGTCGGCAAGCGAGCCCGCATGCCGTCATGGAACTGGCGAATGATACTGAGTGTCTTGAGTGGCACGCCAAAGCGTTTGAGTACCTACCACAGCAGCTCTCGGTCGACAGGCTGATACGCGTTCTGCAGGTCAATGAAGCACATGTACAAGGGGATGCTTCTCTCTCGCCCGAGTTCTTGCAATCGCCGCACGACGAACAGCATGTCGACTGTTGATCGTGCCGTCCGGCACTGTTCCTCGGGGAGCATGCCCCGGTCCTGGTAGTATTTGCTGAGGCGGGACGCGACTACTAACAACAACGCTTTGCCTGCATAAGCAACAAGCGTAATCCCTTTGTAGTTGTTGCAATCAGAGCGATCCTTATTTTTTGTGAGGGACCTTGAAGATCGCACATATTTCCGTTGTTGGGGGACTTCTGCCGTCATCCGAACATTGGCAAGGATACGGTGAAAGCACTAGACGAATTCGGGGTGATCGAGTTTTAAGCTATTCGGCCGGCAGGCCGTCTGGCCCTCTTGCTTTCCAGTTCGGCATGGCCTTCATCACCTCGGTCATCTCGTCCAAGGATGGTTCGTCTCCAATCGATAGTTCAAGCAGTCGTGGTGGCAATGGGTCAGTTATTTGTGGGATCGAGTTTCAGCAATTTCGTGGTTAAGCGTTTGTGGAAGATCCTCACCCATCGTTCACAAATTCGCACTTTATCCCGTAGCAGCGTGCCATCCTCATCACGGATGAACTGCTCGATTTCTGGCTTGTTTTTCCCTTCCAGCTTCCAACCCTGACGTACTCTTCAGCTGCTTGTAACACCCTCGCTGGTCGTTAATTATCGACCAATAATCTCTCGGTTTCGGCGAGGTTCTCTTTAAAATACGCGTGTACTCCTGCAGCAATCACCTCTGCAGATTTGCACACGCGGTCCTCAGAGTTTTCCACGCCGTTCTATTACGGGGGTGGGCGCGCAAGAGTTATCGCGCATGTTCCCTCGCAGTCCATGCTATTTTTAGAGCAGCCAAGGTTTCGGCGGACCTGCACCGTCCACGCTTGTGTTGTCGGCATAAAGTACATACTTCCGCTTCTACCACATCGATCGATGATGGTTGTAGTGAATAGAGCAACCATGCGGTTGGTTGAGAGTGGGAAGGACCCTTGCGACCTAGTCGCTCACGACACGTTCCGTCGGACTCAAAAACCTGCTTGTCGATCGGTCATCTTTTTGGCGTCCTGCGTGCTTTTCGGTATGATGTGGAGATGCAAAGTGACCGGAGAGGCGAACTGTCATGTTTGCGATGTTGTGGTCCGGGTCAGCCTTCGCTGGTAATGGGAGCTAGGGGACTTCGTCATCGTGTACTCTGGGCCGATGAGCTTGTCCGGTTGAGGTGCATATCGATGTGGCGGGTCGTATGCGTAGTGGTGTGTTGGTGTAGGGCGTATAGGAGGAAGTGTACGTATGGCCTCTGATTGATTCAAAATTCGATCGGTAAACACCTTCGTATTATTAAATAATAGACAAGGTAGACAAATTCAGGTGTATCTGGCCTATAGAAGCCAAAATCAGGTACCATGTGAGGCTGGCCAACCGCAGGGCTCATGACGTGTGATTCGTACGTGGTTTTACTAGTGTCTACCTATTTTTGGTCCAAATGGACCAGGCGCATACCAATGTTTGGCTAACAGCCTTTTAGAAAGGATCATGATGAGGACATAAATTTGCTGGTGTACTCACGAATCTTAGAAATTCGCCAGGCCTGAGAGAGACAGGTAGAGGATACTCCTGCAGCAGCACACTGCTGCATAGCAGTAGAAGTAGTGCTGTTGAATCACCCATACCAATCTTCTCAGACACGAGCCACAGAATTAGGTAGAGATACATTACGTAGACTGCTGTATCCAAGGACTGAGTCTGGTCCCCGAGGGCAAGAACCGAGTAATTTCATAATAACACATCAGATGAGGGGTGCTACCCGTTCGGGTACTACCCGGGTACCCGATGGGTTTGCCTTAATGGGTACTACCCATCACCGAGTCCGAGTCCGCCCCAAAACCCGCCGGGTATTTCGGGTCGGGTGCCCAGGTAGAACCCGATTAGCAACGTGTCACCGGGGAGTGTATGCCTGACAATACCTCCAAAAACCCCCGTCCTCTGTCGCGGCCAAAACCAAGGGTTCTTACGGGAGACAATGGGACTGCAATTCCCATTGTGGATTGGACGGGAATGGGAATGGGCCGGGAACATTTGGAGCTCCCCTTTCCCATCCTGCCCATCCCACGATGAATTTAACAACCACTTGCTCCCCAAATGGCCGATCTAGCATCCCCCCATCCCACTTGCTTCCCATTCCGGTTGTGGGCACGTATTCTCCCATTCCCATTCCCATTGTGGGCACGGCTTCTCCCATCCCCATTCCCGTCGAGGGCACGGCTCCTCCCATCCCCATTTCCACCTTATTCCCACTAACGTCGCAGTGAAACGCCCACACACACACATGTACCATACCATAACGGGCATTATTCTAAATCTTGGATTGGATGACGGCAAGAACCAGAAGAATTCAAGAGTTCTCTCGTGTTTGTTTTAGAGAGCGAGAACGCGCCCGCAACCCACACACAAGCACAAGGGCGATGGCGGACCCCAATGATGGCTCTGCTGCTGATCTTCTCCCACAGCCAAGCAGATCACAGGTTATCAATGCTCATTGAAAAAAATACGAAGTACCTGGTAAGCATCTTGGGTTAGCACGCAACGCCTGGTACTGATTGCTGTCTAACGCCTGTGCTAGTAGTCCTCTCCGCGATATGTTATCCAAGTGCACCCTATTCTCCACTCGTCAGGACCGCATAGAGACTGTATTTGGGATGATATGTTTAGCGGCTACGTGGTGGACCCGGTTCCGGTGACCTGAACAACCGGGTTTTCCGGTCACGAGTCCGCGTACTACCTCAGAATTTGGCGGGTACCCGTTCGTGGCGGGTACCCGGCGAGTAGCCCCCCTACATCCGATCAAGAATTAAAAAAGCAAATTCGCTGGTGGCAAGAATCTCATGAATGCTCCTGACATGAGAGACGGGTAAAATAAATACCATCTGTCGCACACGAGCCTGATAGAGACATAGGGTTACTGCTACCGTGGGAGTTGACGTTTCCAAGATGAGGGCGAGGACTGAATACCAGAAAACTACGAGCGTGATAAAGGAGTGTGAGTGGTGAAATGGACTGCTCTGGCTGCTGAGACACTTGGCATTTCACCTTGATCCTGTACAGTAGTACACTGGCACTGTGTACTACTTGGCATTGATTGGCATTATCTTGTTCCTGCAACACTTGGCATTGAATTGATCCCGTATGTAAATCAGATATGAAAACATTGAATACACTGAGCACCAGCGTACAAACCTTGTACGATGTGTTGCATCTACTCTTGGGGTTCCTAACCCTACCCCTATTGTATGTCGGCATGACGACGAAAGGACTTAAACATAAAATAAATTTTGTGTACGCATTTTTTCAAGTGGGGTCAGAAGCAAGCAGCTGCAACAGGATTTTCCCACGCTACAGCAACGCCTGAAGACGAACGGCCATCCTATACATGTATAGGAGTGTATGCACAGTTGACCTAAAACAAGAGACAAAGCTGTGGGCAGCGAAGACGGCGGGGCCTCGAGATGTTACGGAAACGAGCTTATTGGAGAACCCTCCCATGCCCTCATATAAGCCCAACCCGCAAATTTAATACAAGACTACATAGGGAAGACGCGCATAAGAAGGTACATCCGTGGTGCTCCAGAGAACATGGCCAACACACGCATATCATACTAAGGTTGACCCCTTACTTTCGCACTTGTCTGTCAGGTCATTGGTCCGATGCTGTCGTCGCAAGCGTCGTTACTCGAGACCATGTCCAACGATTTCTTCGGTTTACCGCTGGTCACTCCATCGGCCTCCGCGGCTCGGGCTGCTACATACTTCGCGCCGCGCGCGCAAGGGTTGGGTACAACGCCAAGCTTTCTATTTGGAACACAGCCGGATATTTTCGAGCAGATGAAAGCGCTGGCGAGGCTCATCCTTGACATGAAGACAGAGCGGGACACTGCCCGCGGCTGGTGAGATGTGTACTCGAAATAAATGGGGCTACTGGGTTCGATACCGGCGATATACAAATCTCTACCCAACCTTAGCTCGAGTCTTATCACATCTTCGAGCACATGTTTAGGCTAAACGCAGTAGCTACGTCTAGATGAAGACTCGGTCTGCGTCTAGGGCTCCAGGGCTTCCAAAACCCATTCGCACAGGCTTCTCCTAAGCTGTCAGCGACAAGACTACTACGAAACGCATGGTGCGTATATCTGGTCGTTGAATGATCAGCCATGAAACTCAATTTCTGCCCATCTATTGCGCTCTATCACGCACAGGTACTACACGACCGAGCGCGTCTCCGTGATTTATACAGACGACGCGTACGGGGCTATTGCCGCGTCCGCTTTCGCTCGAGCGGCTCGGAGTACAATCGGCACCAACGTCGACTACAATTTGGCTGGTCATAGCGACTCTACTATCGATGTGGTGCATTCGTGAGTGGGATGTGGCCATGCGTGTGCCCTAAAACTGCAGTGGTGCGTCCAGTCGCTTTGTGTGAAAGGATTGGATATGTTTTTTCATGCTACGTAGGTGTGCGGCATCAGGTGAGTCGCAGTACAGCTCGCTTCTACTAATATTTCTCGTGGGCGGGTTGCCGTCTTCATCAGCGTTGCCAACCCCAACCGAATCGAGTTTCTGATGACATACACTGGCGCTGGAAATCGACCGCCGTTTTTGTTCCCGAGCAGCTATACATCAATCTCCCTCTGTTGCCAAAACTTGATACTTCGCACGAACTCAAGTCCACAATATATATTGTCCCCCTCTTCGGTCAAAATCAAAACTCTACTCTAGCTCGGGTCATTAATTAATTAATTAGTTTCATCCACCCCTACCCCTATACATACATTTATCGTGTGCCTCGTAGGTGGAAACTAAATGATGCCTCGAATTACTTTAGATTTGGTAAAAAATGTAGTGCGTCCCTCTTTCGCGAAATGTATGCGTTCTCACCGACATCCCGCTCCCCCCCCGCCCCCAACACCTTCGCCTCCACCCAACAAAATATAATAGTTTTCTTACTCATCATATGTTGCTTTCGATGCATGAATTGATACCCCATTTTTCCGTGGAGCAAAGTGTCTTCGGGTGGTACTCACCTGGTAATTGAGACGCTGGCGTGCTGTTAGCAACGTTGGCGCTCCGCCAGCAACCATCAATATGGGCAAAATGATTCAGCGCATTGATACGGATCAAAGTGGAAAATGACATAATACGCGTACAACGTACAGTATGTCGACTGCTGCAGGGATCTTTTCGCCAAAAAAACATCTCTGCGCTTATCTTGTGATATTTCCTCAAGAAAAAACTACCGGTAAGGCGTACGCCTAACACTGACTGTACGGTCGCGTGTACAATGCACGGTTGGCCGTCCTCGTCTCTCTACCCTCGCACACACTAAACACGTGGCCGGGGGGGCTCTCAACGTAAACCTTTGACTGAGCGTGTCAAAGACGGTTGTTGCCAGTATCAGTTCATTTTTGGACGCAAATCAATCTTTCCCCATGCGTCGACCCTTTCGATCAACATCAAATCCCAAGGATATCGGTGGAACTATCAATGGGGACGGACTACCGGCCATTGCTTCGACCCTTGCTGGAGGAAGATGTGTCTATCATCGTTCTTCTGGCAGAGGGCTACGACGGGCGCTTCGTCAGATCCGTGCTCGAGCAGGTGCCCTATGTTGCACGACATGTTTGAACCGTTGAACTGTAGTAGTAATAGTGGTAGCAGTAGTAGCGTCAGGCGTGATCTACATGATGAGGCATGCTTGGTCGAGCCGGGAGGTTGGGGCTGGCTGATAGCGTGCACCCATCGGCCAAGTCGTGTCGATGAGTATATCACAATGATGTTGGTACTGTGTGATTGCCCTAAAGAATCAACCGTAGCGCTCCAAGCGGCCTTACCCGTGCCACGATAAGTTGTTGGCAAAATGTATCCCAATGATCCCACATACACCACGCAGTATGGGCAGTACGACACCACTTAGAACTTGCCTCAACCAGCGCAACTGAACCGATGTGCTGACAGCGAAGATATGGATACGAGTTGTGATCGTTTCTTTCCCTCTTGACTTCCCCGCCCGCTGAAACACGTGAACTGCGCAGGCTCGAGAGGTAGACCTCGTAAACGAGAACGTACAGTGGTATCTAAACGGTGAAGCTGCCAGAGATAGCATCTTCACCGTCAACGATACCTACCACGATTCTCAGCTTGCCTATGACCTCCGAGGGACATTGGGTGTACGGCCATGCCCCCCGATCGCAGGTTAGTATGCCTCGAATTCCATTTCGTAAGTCCCTAGCCCTAGCTTGCATTGGTTACCTGGTAGGTTTTGAGTTCAGCAGCAATGCGCATGGACAGTCAAGTCGCGGTACGGCATCAACGGTGTTCATTTTCGCTCATAAAACTATGTTTCAACTCTAATTTCCTGAGGGAGGCAGGGCGGCGAACACCTGAACGAGTTAGTGTTTCCGATCGTGAGTCGAAACACGATGCTTGGCCCGCCCCCTCCTCTGTCCGTGTGCATTCACCACACGAAAAACGCAAGTCACGAAGAACGACTACGACATAAATCGTGATAATTTTCGTCCGGCGCCCTTCGTATCACAAAAGGTTGATTGCAGACGCGTTGACGCCGCACTACTGTACAACGCTGCCCTACCTCTTCTGCCCTCTGGCATCCACCAGCACTCAGCACATCATGCGGATGCCTAGTCAAAGGATGCCCTACAGCGCGTTCATGAGCACAAACGCATCCAACTCCTCGTCCCACCGCACACACAATCCTCCAGGTCCAGGGTCGAATCGAATACTGGCTCTCACGTCAAGATGGATGTCGTTGAACAGGCGTGTCTACCCAGGAGCCGGTCCTCGCGCTTTGACACCCGACGGTCGACTGGACCCTCTTCTCGCCTACGCGTACGACGCCGTATTTGCCCTTGCGAACGGCATCCGAGCAGAGCAGATCACGGCAAACACGTGGGGGTCGTCTTTGCCCGGCTTTGTGACGGAGAGGTGTGTATTCGCAAGAGCAGCGGTAGGCGAGGGGATTAACAGCCCCGACTTTATCCAGGGATGCGGCAGTTGGTTTTGGGGATGAAATCAACCATCAATGGCAGCCGTCCCCCGATCTGTCCTCGGTCTAGACGAAAAACAATCCCTTCCCCCTATACACGGTTGATGTATTCGCGCGCGAAAGAAGCATCCCAAATTTCGTTCCCAATTAAAGGGAGCGGTTCCCCCTGCACCCCGTCGCAGCTGCCCTTTCAGGACGGAAGGGCTATGGGAATATGCAGAAGCTGTCCGCAGCTCCACCCTCGAGGTGGAGTTTGTAGGCGTGACGGGAAGCGTTGCGTTCATAGGCGGTGACGACTTGGTCTTGAACGCCGCAGGTGCCGCAGGCTCTGGGTGGCGACAGACCAACGGAACCACCTTTTGTGCTCTGAATATGCAACCGCATGCGTCTCTAGGGGCGACGTTGGTTGTCACGTCGTCGTGGCAACCCAAAATTTCTTCCGACACCACCGGCGGATATGAACCATTTCAGGTACGGGGTAGCGGTGGCTGGCACGAAATATTTGTAAGGGTTGTCCACTGCACTCAGGCGGGTGTTGAAAGGCGTGTTTCAACACTGAGAATTTGGAAGTACAATAGGTAGGCTGTGCCTGGCTGGCACGGAGTATGTTTCAAGCTGTTGGCCACGGCAGTCAGACGGGCGTTAGAGCGTTGCCAGGAGAAATGCTTTCGCCATGTTGGAGGCACCCTCCTGCTTTGTTATTTAGTCAGATGCCATTCTTCTCGCATTCGCTGGCGGTGAAGGAGGCGTTAATCTACGGTAGGTCCTAAGTTGGCGCATATGGGATGGTCTTCCCCATCCAGCTTCTTGGTCCACCCAGCCCAGTAGTAGTTTCCCAGGTCCCTGCCGAGTCGGGGGCTTCGTTGAGCCGACCAACAACGACTTCTTGTTCTCAAGGGTGAAGCACCCGTCTGTTATTAGGCTCTCGTTGCAATAGATGCAGCATGCCCTCTTGCCTAATAGTAGCACTTTTCGGCCACGCTATTTCTTCCTGGCGAAGCTCCTTAACTGACGAAAAACGCAATGTCGGTGGACCTTATTTGTGCTCGACACCATTTCTCGATACCAGTCCGACAATTTTATGAGGGGGGCGTTTAGTCAACCACATGTTACATAGAATTGCACCGTACTTACCTACTATAGACTGTAAGCTCTGAGATGGTTCATCGGATCACGCTTTCCGTTATTCTCAACGTGGGGTTTCGGGTGCGGTTGCAGGGATCCTCGAGTGAGGAAGGAGCCTGGGAAAAATGTTTTAGGTGCACCCCTATCGCATGCGAACTGCGGGATCGGCGTGTTTCGTTGTGGTCTTTCAGTTCACGGCCGGGCGGGGCGTAATTTGCGCTCGTTGAGAGCCAATACTTACTCCCTTCACGCGTGACGCATATACCAAGTATAGGTATATCTAGAGGGGTGTGCAGCTCTCATCCGGAAGCTATTTTTTACTTCCGTTCTTGCCAACCATTTATCCTTGACCTCCCTCCGGCAGAGAATCAGTCCGTTCCAAAAGAATCAAACGTACCCCGCGGGAGGGACGACGTATCCGTTCGACAGACCAATCTTGAGCGGCGCGCATTTCAAGGTGGGGCAATCGGGCTGGTTGGTGTATGTATTGTACGGCTTCTATGCGTGTCGCTTCGTTTATAGATCGCTACGTCGTGTGCCTCGTATCTAGGGAAAAGTTAATCAATGCCTTGAATACCTTGAAAAGTATGGACTCATTATTGCGTCCCCCCTTTGTGCGAAATTAATCAGTTGAACCCGTCCCCAATCCGTAAAACCCGTTCCCTATCTTGTACGTTTGGTGATCAAGCGAGTGTGCCGATCGATTATGGTACTAACTCGCGGGAAGGCCGTGGCTGTTATTCAATCGCTTTCCATTCACTACATGTGTGAGTACTCTGTTGTTTCTTATCGTGGAGCAAAAGCTAGAGTACCGTAGGAATATGTTGGCAATTCGCCCTATAAAAACCACATAAGGCGACCCCTGCACGACATGACGCCGTTCACCAGTTCAAGAACAGACACGTGCTACGTAGGGGTACACAACTGTACCTTTGTTCGCCAAAACGGACGCGTGCTACGATGGGTGTACAAACTGTACCTTTTTTTGGCCAAACGGACGCGCGCTACGATAGGGGTACAAAATGTTGGGGGGGTTTTGCCAAAACGGACGCGTGCTACGATAGGGATACAATATGTACCTTTCTAAAGACTTCTTACTGCGAGACTCCTGAACCGAAGCACTACAACCCGATAAGGCGTACCTTATCGTTGAAATACCGTATTGTGTTCGATTTGTAATTTTCGGTGTGTACCTAGGCCATGGGATTGTTCATTCATCATCGATGTCGGTTTGCGCTTTCATTCTTTCATGTTTATCGGGAACAGAGTTTCTCAAGTACGAGGAAGCCTCGGAATCATTGGATACACGACCCGTGCCGTACATACCATGCTAAATTCATTTCACCAACGACAACCTCTTATACCTCGCGGGTTCTTGGGCACAGGTCATCGCCGAAGAGGCCGCCGTTCCGTTCGCCACAGTAACCGGGCGAGAGACAACGACCAGCGAGTATAAGGGCATAGCCCTGGATCTCATGAAGGTGCATGCTGTGGTGAAAATAACAGCATTTTGATCGATTTTTTATTTTTGTTTTCTAGGGAGATATCGCTATCCAAACCCGCACCCCCCATCGAAATTCCGTCTGCGGTGTGAGCAGTTGGACTCTGTTTACTCTGAGGCCTCTGGCATCGCCCGATACTCTCTACCCACATTCCCCGTATACACGACGGTGAAAATGCCTTACATGCACACAAGTGAACGAGTTATCGTCGACTTCTGTCAGCAGATTTCTATTGTACTGCTGTGTCACGAAGGTGTGGGGAGTCGAACTATACCCCGACATTACCCAATCGTTCTTTCTTGGGCTAACTCCACCCCCCCCCGAGAAAAATCGCTGTGAACAAATCAAGAAGGGCTTCTCGACAAGAAAAAATCCTTTGGGAGGACGGTTCCATGGTCGAGTTCAACAAAATGCCACCGTAGGGGTACCATCTTCTGACCTGTTTAATTTTGACTGAATAAAGTGGAGCGACTACCTGTTGCAGCAGTACCTGTTATGAACAGTTTAGTATGATACCTTTACGGCAGCAAGTGGTATGCCTGGTGTTGCTTTTTTGGGACTCAGCATATGGAAACCTTCGTCGGGATGCGTGAACAAACACTTCTTCGAAGTCATGTTTGGGGTGATCTGTTGGGTTCCGCGCGCAAGAGGAGACCTCGAAAAATAAGCTACCGCCACCCCTATAAGGCAGTGAGGAGCTCAGAAAATAAACCACCACCCGTATGGTGGTGTTGCTCCGTTGCCGATCAGGTGGTACATGACATGACGCAATCGCCAGGTTCTCCGGATGCAACGCATTAAACTCGAAAACAGTGACGGTAGTTGTGCCCCCACACCTGGTCATTTTCCATACACATGAGATGTCGGGGTGTGAAGTGATGTCTGTGCTGGTATAGTTTCGAAACCCTCGAAACATGCTGGGGAGACACATCGCTGACGTGTTTGCGGTACACCAACTCGGCCGCGGTCCAAAATTTCCGATGTTGATTGCGTACAAATTACCATGCACATGCTGAATCACCCTAACTCCGCCCGCTCCCTTCATGGTCCGCTCCAGAACGACGCTTCTCCCCTTATCAATGCATTCCACGCTGCCATAAATATGCAAGAAAGTCCGCCTCACGAGCGGTTCTCAGCAGAATGCAGCTCGCCCTTCGTGCGACTCGCCGAACACCTCACGGCGTTTACCAAAGCTTAGTGCAAGCAATGTCTGCCTGGTTGGTGAAAGCAGGACGTACTCCGTCCTGACATTGTAGGGGTACTAGGGTCTATGGTCATACGACTACAGCCACGCACGACATGAGTGCACCCCCCCCCCCCCCCCCCCCCCCCCCCCCTGTTCCCGTTCTTATCTCCACTATAACTGACCAGGTGCTCTCGGCTCGGCTGGGGTTCTCGTACAATATTACCGTTTTGAATAGTTCGGTGTCCCCCGATACGGCAGTTGCTTCCATCGCAGAGGGGAAGTACGACCTACTCGCTAGCTGGATCACGATAAACTCCGTTCGGATGGACTTCGTGTCGTTCTCCTACCCATACTACAGTACTGGTGTGTCCTTCGTCTATCGCGTGGACATTGTCGACGAGGTATGTTTTTTCTGTAGTGGTCACTGGTGCATTCTGGTAGTAGCTACTGTAGATCTAAAACGTTCAAGTGTGCACATCTGGCAAGCAATACCTCTTGTACTCCAGCCGTTCGACGGCAGCACTAGTCTTTCGCCGCGTGCTGATAGCAAACTAGTTCAAGATGTGGGCATGAGAGAGTCCTAACCGAACCACTTACCGTCCTCCGTTGATGTTTTAATCTTGAGCGAGCATCAAGATGGCAGGCGAATGGGCTTTGCCTATCCCATAACGCCTGCTCAATGACTTTCCCGACAACTACCGTGTAGCCTATGCAGCCGTTTCTAACGCTGCAACACTTTCGGTAGAGAAGTACCGCCAGGATGAGGGTTATCGTACAGGGGCGTGCGATCGTTTTTTAGCGCTCGCTTTCTCAACAACGGCAAGCAAGGGGTGCTAACATCGAACACACTATTTTCGGATGACTGTCTCGACCAGATACTTCCGAAAGCACCGTGTTTGGTTCTGGCAACCTCCCCGTTGTCGAGACGACGAGCGCTGGAAAACGATCGCACCCTCGTCCCTTGCGCGACAACCCGCATCTTTACGGGAGCACTAACATATCAACCGCTCGGATCCTGACGACAAGCACGTCGCCTTTAACCGGCACGGGTTTCGCACCTGTGCTTGGCTTTCTTGTCGCTGCAGGTTTCGTGGTGGAAGATGTTTCAGCCATTCGAAATCAGCCTCTGGGTCGCCGTGTTCGTGGCCACGGCCGTGGTCTTCGTGTTGCTCTGGGTGTTCGATGGGGACAAGGTGAGGCGCACTAACCATCACTGGGTGCCCCAGGTGCACCGCGTTTGTCGAGGTCGTGTCATCAGAGGGGAAGGCTTGGCCAGAATGTCCCCGGGGGGGGTGAAGGATTTGTTCGTGGCGGCGCGTGGCGGTGGTTTTTTCAGTGACTTTGGGTCCGTCGCGCGTGTGGCTTGTCCATCCGGAAGGAGAAAGCAGAAAAGCGGTCAAACCGCCACGATGAGGTCGGAATATTGGTAGTTTGACCGTGTGGATACCAACAAAGAAAGCGACAATACGTCGGCGGGGCGTTCACGGCGGGGTTATTTTTATCAACAGAAGTCTCTCTTCGCGTTGGAAGCGAGTCCCTTATCGGGAGCAAGGGGTATCGTTCGACAGCGTACAACGTTTCCGACGCTTTTATCAGGTTATGACTCCCTCTGTTGCGTATTTTCTTGAGCTCGTTTGATTACCCTTGTTCGACGATTACACTCTATGCAGTGTATGAAGGTGTCGTTTTCGATGCCCTGCTTTCCATCTTGACCCCCCCCCCCTGCTTGTTCTATAAAAGCTAAACAGGAGGAGATAAGATAGGCAGCCTGTAGTGAAAGGAAAGCACGTAATGAGCGCTCGAAATGGAGGTGTCTTTATTGGCAGTAGGAGCGGTGCTTTGTCTCCAAAGGGATGCGTGATCTATGGTAAAATGCCTAAAACAAAGTATGTACCAACCCTGTTGCACATGGTGGATTTCCTTCAATGCACAACTACTGTGACATCAGCCGTCAATTGTCGCAGTTGATGGCCACCAAACGAAACGAGAGTCTTCCTCTGGCATGCAGACACGCTGGAAGGCGCGCTTTTGACTTAGAAATCGAACCGACTATAAAGGCCTTTTTTCTGCCTTGTAGATTGTGTCCTCTTTATTATCTTTGAGCCTTGCTCGCCCTCCTTGCTTGAACGGAACGTCCACTAGAATAGGTACATGCAGTACTTAAGTAAGTATATAGGGTTGCCATGATGCGCACGGACGCGTATTACGATAGGGTAAATCATTTGTTTCGCCCAAACGCTTTTGGCTGAAGGGGCTCCTCCAGAGCCCTCACTACACTACCAAATCTGAATCGTCTTTCGCAAATACTATTCGATTCGGCGTGCACCTTGCTTGACCACGGGGTTGATTCTTCGGGTGAAGCGTCTACCGTTTCATCAGACTCGGGTTGTTGCGACCTACTATCAACAGGCGCCAATTTTTTCATCGGAGCTCTACTGTAATAAGTGACCTCACTTATTACAGTAGAGCTCCGATGAAAAAATTGGCGCCACGTACCCCTGCCGCAGCAGGCATCCACACGCCGCGCACCACACACCGCACAGTCTAGAAATGGAGTATCTGACGTGCAACGATAGAAGTCGTTGCACTTTTGACCCAAATCAAATCTGACTGACCGAGTTCCCCAACCCGATGTCGTTGGAATACCATCATATTTTATTATTACGGAGGACCATAGTAAATAGGACCAAATATCAAATATGGTTGGTAAAAATAACGAAATACATAGGTTTTTGCGAGTACGGTAGGTCCTATTTAATATGGTCCCCCGTACTAGTGTTTCTTTTTTCACCAAATTATTCGTGACAAACCTACTGTAGACTTTGGGATTGTTCATCCTGGTGATTTTTTTTTCTTTGCTTTTCTCAAAATCATTTTTTGAGTGACTTGCTGTTAGACTAGAGCTCCTTAAGGGAGAAGAGCCTCAGAAAAAATAGCCGCGATCCCTACCGCGCAGTCTAGAAATCGTCTATCTCCCCTTCACCAGCGTCTACCATTGTTGTCGTCTGCCAACGTTTGTTTTTGAAACCGACGTCGTCGGCAGAACGAAGTGTTCACCAGCAAGGTCAACTCCGGTTCCGGCAGGCGACGGGAGCTTGCCAGGGTAAGAGGCGCAATTCGGCACTCGATCGCGTGCTCATCTCAAAGAGTTCCTCGGTGGTCCACCTCGGGCGAAGCTATTATTAAGCTCTTCATTTTCATGACTAGGATCATTGCAGCCTATTGTAGGGAGAGCGGTAGCACGGATTGTGTTACGTTTTGTTAATCTCATGAACGTGGTAATTGCACCCCGTTGTGCATACTGGAAGCTGCAGAGCAGGAAAAAGAAAATAGCCAAAGGACTAGGTGAGTACGATGGCATGCTTTTTAACTATATGTATTTTTGCGTTCGTCGTCCGGTGCATGGATAAACAACAAGCCTTGCTCACCACACGTCCGCATAAAAAATATGTTTGGTGTGCCCGTTTGATCTAAGATGTACACACGCGTTCTACGATAGAGGCAGCACATTTACGCTAAAACGTTTTCTGAATGACTGGGGGTTCCTTAACCCAAAATCGTCGGAATGCAAATCTGGTTTCGAAAAAAGACGAAATTGTATACACTTGGGACATGGGATTGTTCACCCGGATGCAATTTGGTGATTTTGCTGAAGTCAGTTTTCGGGTGAGGTGTGGAGCTCCTTAAGGTCAAGTGAGGAGCGTCAGAAAATTTAGGGTGAACCTCCATCGTGGAATGCCTCTACAGTTCAGTAGTATACAACGATTGCTGTAGTACCAAATGGTGTTATCGCCGTGATAACAAGGCAACAATTTCCGTGGCTGTCCAAACCCGCACTGAAGCGCTGATTGACGCACGGCTGTAGGCTAATTGGCGAGCGTGATTCCTGTTGTCGAATCCCCTCTCGATTTGCGTGTGTTTGCTCAGGGGGTGGGGATGTCGACGTACGTGACGGGGGCTCTGCTGATGGGCCAGATGGCGCACGAACCTTACACTTTGGAGGGCTACATTATCAGCTCGGGGTGGATGTTCTTTTGCTTCATTATGGGGGCTTCTTTCACAGCTGAGCTGGCTTCGTTCCTTTCCGCGAAAGAGGAGACGGTCCTGGTAAGTCATGTTGCAGCTATGGCGCACACCCGCACACAAGCTCTGCCCAAAACATCCCTCCGGTACTGCAGTTTCGATATCGTGGCGTGTCACCCGCGAAAACGTTGTGTATTCATGTCGTGCACTATTAAGGTGTTGATCCGAGTCCCCGGGTCCTTGTTTAATGTTGTTGATTATTTTCGTGAACGCTGATGATCCGGGTCCCCAGGTCCTTGTTTCGCCCTGAGACCGCGGGCTGGGCTGTTCGTGACGGTGCTCGAGGATGCCAGCGATAGCAAGGCAACCTTTCTCGTTGAATATTTCGAAAGTATACCAAGAAAACCATGCAAATAAAACGAAAAAAACTAACCTGCGAGTGCCCTGGTGTGCACCGGGGTGTAGACCACGACGGTCAGTGACTTCTGAAAAAAGTTCGGAACCGATGAAGCAGGAGGTGGTGGCAGCATGCGCTTAAAACATGTGCCACCACAAGAAATGTGGTTGCTGCTCTTGCTTTTGCCCTCCCCGTGATATGACTAGAAATCTGGTGTGTTGTACCATGCGCATAATCGTCTTGTTTCCTCCCCCGCTCTGGTCCGTTTTCTTTTGCTGTGGTCTCTTCCCTTTCGGTCTGCAGACGTTTGGCATCGACGATCTAAGAAACGGAGATGTGTCGCACAATCAGGTGAGTTACTTTGCCCTCCTTTTCAGACTTATCTCTGAAATAACAGCGCGGTCCGTTGGCATGGACAACATGATCATGTGTTCGACTTGAATTGAGTTTCCCAGCCTGCAGATGCGGTACACACCAGCTACGTGCGGCAAACGCTCAGGCTATCGTGTGGGTGCAACGAAATGCCCGCAGGTTCCAGTTAACCAACTACCCTCTGGTTCGCTCGATCCGTTGACATATTTCCAGAGAGAAGCAAGATGCGTGCGGTGTACTTCAGAGACGTTGAAAAAAAATGTTTAGGACATGCATGTTGTTCTTCGATGTATGCTTCATACCTGAAGCATGTAGTTGTGCTCTGTCCTCCCGATGAAAGATGGTTGGGGCGCGTGAACGGGATATACATCTATTTATTTATTTTTTCCCAACAGATTTTTGCGCGAGATGGTCGCCATGATTGAACCAAAAAGGAAACGCGCATGTTGATCGTTTGTTCGCGTAGATCCCGGGGGTCATGTGTTTTTTCAAGGCAAAACTACAAGAATACGTCAGCTGTGCTGTTTCCTGTGGAGAAACCGCCGTTTTTTTTCAAGAAACATTCATTGTGAACACGCGAATGAAAAGTTAGCACACGACCTGGTTTTGTTTTGCGCGCGCCACATTTTACGGAAGCGCTGCGGCTCATGGTAAAATCAACGCTGGTCACGTTGGCAGCCTACCCAACGTCGTTTTCGGCCCCCGAAACTCCTCCCAATGATGGGGGCTTAATTTGTTGACTTAGTATGTTACGACCTGTCCAGCTCCTCAAGTGATCACCTACCGGTTAGCATGATAGGTTTACTACAGCGGCACCTGGTAGTGTATTGGGTCTCGGACTTGAGCGCATACAAATATTGATCGGGTTGCGGAGAGACGAAGTTGTTCGAAGTCATGTTTGGGGTGATATATTGAGCTCCTCATGTGAGTGGTAAGCACCTCAGAAAATAAGGCACAAACCCTATAAGGTGCCACCCCTACCGTGGCGTTGCTCCCGTCAGAGTGCGGACCTTCGGTCGGACAACAAGAATGCAGCGACCAGACGGGCGATGCAGACCTCTCATCACTGCTGTAGACTGCAGACACTCGTTTTTGTCCTCGCTCGAACTGCGAGGAACGAAAGCCCCGCCGGGGGATACGCACGTATGTCTCATGTAGTCGTGCACGATTGACGTGCGCCGCAGGTTGCCGTTTGGCAGGGCACGACGCTACAAACGTTTTACGAGGAAGAGATTATGGAATGCAGGTCGGAAAAAAATTGCACCGAAGGTGAGTTTGGTACGTTAACGTATGCGTGTCGTCTTTAAAAGAGCAGAACGGGTGTTGCGTGGGTGTCCTGCTTTTCTTGGGCCTGGTGTGATTCACGACTGTGGCCATCGGCGATGGGGCTGACACTCATGTGGTTGCGTGTCGTGAGTTTATTTTATCGGCGTAGAAAGACCGTCGTTATCTCTTCCCATCTTCCCGGCTTGTACAGTATGCCGGGAAAATAATGATTCGATTTATACCAAACAATTAACAGTATTAATACTAGTTTCCGCTTCATTGACCAGGTCCTGCTCCCTCTACTGCCGTCAATCGAACTAATGAAGCATAAGTTGATCAAGAGGTAAAATCAGACGTATATATATTAATAGCACAATCACAAGGTTGCCACAATGTCACGATTCTCGTCGAACTTGTGGCGTGGCGGTGGACTTGTATGCGTTCGTGATTTTGATGCAGGGTTGTCTTCCACTTCGTCCCGCGTTGTTTTGTACGACAACAGGTTTTGTGGGGAATACCCCCGTGTCGTGTTTTACTCTCAACGAGTGCTTCGCTCTGGTGAGTGGCTAGCCGCGACTATTGGATGCCAGCGAGTAGTCTCTCGAAGGGGTTATTCGAATGCTATCTACGACGCCCGCCACACGCTTGACCTCGACTGCGTCCAGTCGCTCGCCGGTTAGCCGAAGCATACTGGCTGTTCTCCTACTCGCTTGCAGCTGTTGCTTACCCACACCATGGAGCAGTCAGTGTAACGTCAGGAGTGGTGGCTCGTCTTCTGAGATCCCTACACGAGGAACTCAATACGAGCTCACCAGCAACGTGACTTCGAAGGAGTTTGTTCCCGTAATCCGAGAAGCACCAAATACCATGTCCCTATATATAATGAATTATTTGGTTTCGTATTACAATGCAAAACGTCCTTATCTGTGGGGACGGAGTGGTATACTATAAATAGTTGAAAGTGTCATACTTACCGGTGTGCTAGTAGTACCTGAGGACCTCAGCGGATCAAAGCATATTGAGCCTAAATGTGCAACTCCCCAACACACCTTGTGATGAGTCCGATCACCTGTTTTAAGGAAGGCTTGTGTTCTACCTGGAAGTGGGGTACTGTATGCATTAATTGTCTTCATGCTAGCCCATCGAATGCATCAAATCTCTTGAGGTTACATTGTAGCCCCTCCCTGTCGCCCGCTACGGTATTGTAGTTCACTTCTTGATATTTTAATGCGTCATTTCCTGCGCTCGTCGACTTGCGCCGACTTGTTCCTACTCACGCTACTGCAGTCGGTACTTCTCCCCTCGGTTCTTTCAGTAGAATGCTGACTGTAGTCTTCCAAGAAACGCTTACCGTGCCCAAAAAATAGGTTCGTACGGTTGTATCTTCAAGAATTAGTTGCCCTTCTAAGCACTATACCCAATAGGCTGCACAGATTGTCCAGATCACCGGCGCAAACGGCCAATAGTCGGCAATTGGGTCAATCAAGGTGTGCCTGTGTTTATCAAATAGCTAATGCGTCTTTCCAGGTGGAGAACGGGACTTGCAAGGCAACTCTTGTGGACTCTGCCACGGCCGAATTCCGAGTGGCAAACGATTTCTGCGGCTTGGAAATCCTTCCCGAGACCTTCAAAGCTGAGCAATGTGAGCCACAAATGCCTTACAGCGTGAGTTTCATACTTGTAAAACACCGTGCAAGTCCAGTACTGCCTGTACAAGATGGATGTGAAAACGGCTTGTTTACTTCTCTGGTTGGGTATTTTGATGTGGTCATGTTGCTTTTGGCTCGAGATATTGCAGCAGTACGTACATGCCAGGTGCAAGTTTATGAAAGCAGAGACAATTTGCCAAAAGTATACGATGGAAACGGCCGGCACCGAGCGTTCAATTCGATGGCGGCGATTGAACGTTATCGTTGGTTTACGACGGCCCAGCTTTGTGACGATGCCGTCTGTAGTGCGCCTTGTCGAGGTCAAAGTGAAATGTAATTTAGTGAGGTTTAAGAGGCGGTGTATCGCGTCTAGGCATTGGGTCGCAGGGTTTCGATATTGTATTGTACCAGGTAAGTTATGTTCCCATGAGCAGATTGAAAATATTGCATGCTGCGTTGTACAGGTAGTGTACAGCAGTGAAGGGAAGCAAGCATTACTTCCGTCTGAAAGTGGTCATGAAGTATATACAACTGCTGTAGTGCGCACCGAGTGCCCTCGCCTCGCAAGCTCCCTGGGGGGCAACGTTTATTTCTACCGCCCGATTCAATGTGGCGTATGAACTCTTCGATTGGGTAAATTGTTGCCGGGGAGCTCCAGCATCCCCGATGGTGCACTTGTAGCATACACTACATGACAAACATAGGCGTGTCACATTTTATTTCGCAAATTGCCTGTGTTGGCCTCTCAGTAAAGCTGTCAGATATCTGCCTGGCTGCGGCTGTTGCGGAAGATCTATAGAGCTACACACACAAGCATCGAGCTCTGCTCACCGCTGAAGCGAAGTGACCCCTAACTTCCCTCCTGCTTTGTGTTTTTTTTTTTTTTTTTTTTTTTCATTTTTGGTGACATGTTACGCTTGAAGATGGCCTAGTGCTGGAACATGGGTCGCCATACCTCGCGGAATTTCGACAGGTGGGTAGTGTTGAAAAACCAAATATCCTTTTTAATTTAACGGGTTGATTTCGTATTTTGTTTTTTCGACTGCATACGAAGACCGGCCGAAAATGCGAAATATCCTATTCACCCTTGTTTGCACGCCGAAAAAGTGGCAAAAACACGGATATTTTTTTGTGTTACCAACCGTCTACGAGCAGCGTTGGCGGCACCCAAGGAGTATGGGAAGGATAATGCTGTGTCCGTGCCGTACGACTTGTTGAACTCTGCATCTCGGACTCCAATTAGTATTGTCCCCCAACCACGCAGTGGCTTAAGGTATAAACTTCAGTTTTTGGCGGCTATTCTCCCCTGTGAAGTTCTAAGTGGGTTATCAGCATGGATACTGCAAAAAAAAAATCGTGCTTATTTGACGATGTCAAGGAATTGCCTCTCAGAAAGTGACCTCGTTAGGTTGGCTTTAGATGGGAAAGGGAAATGCAGGGAACTTTACACACATACTTGACTGTAAGTCAAATCAGCATAAAAACGACGGTTTGTTCCCCTCCACAATAGTAGTAGGAGTTCACCAAACAAACTCACACTCCGCGAATCATCAGTCTTGAACATCTTGTTAAAGCAGTGGGACGGGGGCTCATGGTGCGGCTCGGCATCTAGGATGAATTACTTGGGAAAGTTCACGTATTCAATGGTGCGCAGGATAATACGCGCCGTGTGCATTAATGAAGTGCAATACTGTACCGTGCCTAAGGTACCCGTGTTCTATCAATGCTACGTTAGATAGACCTGAGGCACCATTTGATGCAGATGGAAACGCGGCTTGATCAGCTTCACCTCAGCACGCGTCTGTTGTCGACTAGAGTCCGCCAACCAGGGCATCTACGGGGCGGTACCATCCCAAGCGCTCGCAGGCCGTCTGCATTGCCGGATAGCCTTCGTTGTTGGTTTCAGTGCCGACTGTATCTACTTAGAATTGCGCGGCGTGGAAGTAGCACAGAGAGGTGTGTACGATGGGCGGTGAAAGTCATGAGTGGTCGCCCTCGTGAATATCTCACCGACAAAAAAAACACACGAGTATTGTACAAAATAATGCTCATGTTGAGCAACTCATATCGATACGTGTGCGGGTTAGTCGCGGGTGGCAGTTCTGGTGACCCATGGCCAGCACCAAAACAATGTTGAAGGATACACCGCTGCAATCGCAGCGGCAGCAACTTAGCATCAGCAGCGACAATGGAAGCAGAACATGTATTTACACCATCCCTAGATACGGACTTCCGCATGTGAAAAGTCGCCAGGGCTCGAGCAACAAAAAAATGTCTTACGCCTCACTTCAAATAAAGCGATTGTTGTCAGCGGGGTGATACTACAGTACTGCTGTATCGCGGTTCTTTATTTGAGCAGAAAGCCCTATTCGAAGAGCATCTTCAACTGTCATATTTCAACTGCGGAGGCGTACCGCCCCCGTCAATTCGTTGATCACCTTCGTAGACGAAGTATATCAACAAGCGTTGTTGGTGCTCAAGGGTGGTAGATATGGCATTTTCTGTCTACCTGCGATGTCAATGAGCCTCAACAGTACCTCCCCTCACGAACACAACCAACCCCAACAACAGGCCATGCTTGAACTGGAAGAGACCGGAGTCATTGCGCAAATATCCGCACCATATCTCGACGCATCTCGATGTGCCTACTTGGAGGCTTACGAGGAAGACAATTCTTCATCCAAAAATCTCACCCTCATTGACATGGGAGGTGTCTTCTTGGTTCTCGGGGTGTTCGTGGCGGTGTCCATTGTGCTGTGGATGTGTAGACACTCACCTCCGGCGAGGAAGATGAGGAAATGGTCCCGTGCGCGGCGGGAGCGACGGAAATTCATGAAGGTAGCGATAGTTTTCTTCAGAAACGTAGCTTTTTTGCAAGACCTTCAGTTGTTGTACATGCTGTAGTATTCACGCCAAGCCTTTGGTTTTTACGTGTTTAACTCGACAAGAAAACTCGTGAAAAAAAAGGCTTCCGGTTACCATGTTTAAGACCTTTTTTTAATGCGACCGTAGGTTCATTGCGCAGAACGCTGATACAGGGCGAGTCTTTACCACCTTTCCTCCCTTCTTGCGCCACGGGTCCCAGGTATGATCATTGAACGGGGCCAAGCGGAGCGGTACTTTGTGAGAGGTGTACCATGGGTAGCTGAACATGCAATCAATTTCCACTATCATATTGCAGTGTAAGGAGCAGTCAAGTTTATGGAGGACGGGACCCATAGAGCCGGCGCGGTGGTTTTCGTCAGCCTGTCCGTTTGCCCCTATGTATTTTTGGCTGGATGGGCGAAAACGCTTCTAGTTGAATTTCGTGCAGAATGCTCCAACCGAATCCGCCAAACGCTTTCCACGTCCTTACTAACTCTACGATACGCTGTTGCTGTTACCGTTTTTTGTATCGGCAGACCGAGCCAAAAGTGACATCGCAGGAACCAGACATGGACGGGCTGAAAGGCAGCACCTCCGAAACGCTGACAAACGGTAGAGAATACCCAGACGAGAACACAAACAGCCGGGCACGGTTCTCCAGGACGAATTCCACGAGTGCCTGGAGAGGTCAACCATCGCCTATCCCTGAGGAATCGAGGAGTGGGCAATTCTCCGAGGGCTCCAAGTTTTTGAGCGGATCACCGCCCCCACAACAGCATGACGCAAACGGTGGCGAGCCGGCTACTGCTATGTATGAGGAATCTAAGTGCGACCATTCCGCTGAAGACGCGTGGTAGTCGCCGACGAGCATCAGAGCAGGCGGCTCCATCGGGCCGCGCCATTTTATTTGTCTGAAAATCAGCGCCACGGCTGGCGGAGATGGGCGACCACACCGAATGAAAACCCTACCAGATTCGCGCCCGCGTCAAAATGGACGCATCTTTTTGTTGTGATATTTTTTTACCAGGCGGAAAGTTGCCGGCTGGAACATTTCGGAGGCTGTCGCAGGAGCCAGGGGGGACATACAGTGAGTTGTGCCCTCAGCGTGTCGGTGTTGTTTCGGTCCTGGCCGCGACCATGGGTTCCACGTGCCGCAAACCATCCAGGCGCAGCCAGCTCTAGGAGGGACAAAAAAGGTTGTAAGTTGGATTGTTCGGGGTAGAACAGTCGTTAGTCCGTCAACCATCATCCCGCTAGAAGGGCTGGATCTTAGGTTTTACGGTGCCGCTGGTGTTTTTTTTAAAGATGGGTCCCTTGTCTTCGTTGGTGAAGTTAAATAATGCGGAGTGTACTCCGGGGCAAATGTGGAATGCAGTTGCGGTGGCTATGGCAACCGTACGCGACACCCAGGTTGTGTGTAGACACTGCCTCGCGCAATCCCGTGGATGCGTGGGTGTTGGGACTGTATCTTGGAGAAATGATGGCGGAGGGTACATATTGTAGACTACGTAGTTTATGTTCATACAGTTGTTTTGTTGCGGTATTATCTGGGGGATTAGCAGCCAGCCGATGTTGTATCCATTTTTCGTGGGGGCCAATGCAAAGTTGGCCGTATGTGGTCATGTTTAGTAACTGCCCCTGCTTCCCACTTTCAAGTTCTAGAAATAATTTTATCGGTACTATTGATAGCAAGACGGTGTTACAGTAGTAAGTGATGCTTTCGTTTGGGTGCTTCTCCAAGTTTCGCATAGTGTTCTTCTGTGCCTCCACCGATCATTCAAAGTCAGTGCAGTGTTGGATTAGATGAGGCCTCCTGCCCCGACGCAGGAAGGTCTCACCCGGGATACACCTCGCTTGGTGCCCAGCGCGGCAGCAATCTTGGAAATATATGCGGCGCGTGAACTATTAATAGCCAGCATGTACAAGCTGGGCCAGCTGAAAAAAGGAGAAAGTTTCCTTCGTATCCCGAGAAGCACGGAAAATTAGGCTACACAAATTGGAAGCACTAACCCTGACACACCAGTGCTTGTGCAAACACCAAACGTATATGAAAAATTCTTATCTTTACATGTTTCCGACCCTATCTCGCCGAGATATCCGCGCGAAAACTGGAAACACCATTTCTACGCTACATTGGTATTAAAATTGTCGTTTTCGATGAAAATGAATTTTGGTGGGGACAGCAGTGCTGAAAACACAAGGAGAAAATCGATTCGTCCTCTTGCAGGTGCGCGCCTCTAACCCATCGCAAACTACGACTACCCAGCGACGTTGCAGCTTCAGGAGAGCACCTGCCTGATCTCGCAGAAGTTTGAGGGTTCACACGTTCACACCCTCCGACGATCCGGAATGCAGCCCCCGAACTGGCGTTGACTACAGTTGAATACCAACCTGCCCGTGCCGAGGTGGGAAAACACGGATAGAGATTAACGCCCACAATAAGCCAAAACCGGCGTCCATGAGTAGCAGGAGGATGAAGCCTCTGAGCAGTGAGATGCTGAGAGGTTGTGCTCAGAGTTATCGTCACCATCTTATCCGACATTATTATTTACGCTTCAACTGCTACGACAGAAGCGCGTGAACGCCCAACTCCAGCCGCTGAACGCTCGACATTCCAGGGAAGGGGCCGTAGCTCAAACCAAAGGTGTCTGCTCGTACGTCCATGAGTTCGTCTGGCAGGTACTCTTCTTGCGATAATAGGTATGTCGGGAGTTTCGGATTTCGGAGTGTTCTCCTTCCCTCACTGTCCCTCAGCCCACGCAGTCTTCGCTGATGTTACGTGATCGAAGCCGAGCATGGCGGTCATCACGGGATGCTCCACGTATAGCTCAACGGTGTATGCACTCAACGCCAATGCCCCTAAATTTATGTCGCGCGTCACAGAAAATTGGCTTGCGGCTAAAGCCGCCCGTCCTGGTGACGAAACGTGTGACAATCAGCTACGTTTGGCATCTGGGCTTTTGTCACTCATCGATGATCAAAGTATGCGTCCTGAAGTACAGCAGTAGTTTTACCTCGCGCTGTATCTATCGCTAATGCACGGGCCGCCAGCGTGGTTGCGGCGGGCAGACCCCGCCTTAACTGAGCCTCCTCATGAACCCGGTTTGTTTGATTCTCCGCGCACCTGGAAGTTTTGATGTTGTGATGCTCGATTAGTTGGTGCCGGCTAACAGCAGCACCTGGAGAGTGAACTTGCCTCAGCCTGCGCACTTCATGTACGCCCCCGCCATCAAGCTTTTTCGAAGCTGCCGCTGACTTTGCCGTATCAACCACTGTCTTATACCTGGTACCAGGTATATGCCTTGTAAAAAACGAGTAGTCGAAAAGTTCAATATATAGACTAGGTTATTGTTCTTGTTCTCACATTAACTCTCAAATCAAGGAGTCCGTGGTCACACACAGGTGCTGGAGCCCTATTAATAGTAAAAAAGATCAAAAAAACAAATGAAAAAAAAGAAAATTCGGCTGGGAAGCACGACGCTTCCCACCTACTACTACTGTACGTAAAAATACTCGAGACGAAGAAGGCGGAGACATATAATTAAATCAATGTGCAAATTGAACTGCAGTAGTATGACCGCGGGTATCCACTATGTTTAATACCACGTCCCTGATGATTGCCGAGCGTCATTCCCCATGAAGAGTCTGCAATTCGACAACTACAAAGAACAGTGACGTTAGAAAACAGGTACATTCTACTGCTTCGTAAAAAGAGCAGAAAAACAAACATGATTACTCTCGTGATGGTGTGCGCGACGGTCGTGGGCCTCCGTGTGCCGCCCTGCTGCCGTTCTCCATGCCCACCTCATCGCCTTAGCCTAATCGGCCGTCTCCTTCGTACGTGCTCTCGTTACCACTTCCTTCCAGTCGACTCCCCTTCTTCTCCGTCCCAAGAATAAACTGCTCCTCGTTTCTCGGGGTGCTGATCTGAAAAACCAAACTTCTCGCGCCGGGTGAGTTCAATCCGTCTCTTCCCCGCTCGTCGACGCTATGTCTCCCTGCTCTTTCGTCGTCGAATCCATCCTCCCGCCAGCGTTGTTAGAAAGCGCCGTAGTTTGGCTTGTGGTGGCGCCTGCCTCCGCGCACGGACATCCTGATTGAGCAATGCTACTCTGCAGCTGCTGCCTAAAAAAGATGCGCGAGTCGTAGATGTCCATGCCTGGCGCACCAAGTACGACCCAACTCTACCGCCACGCCTAAGCCGCGCGGCCACATCCAGCAGCAAGAAGATATCACTCCTTGACGGCGAGTCCGGCTTTACACCCGCCAGAAAGACCTACCCCACTCGTTATAAATCCGACAGGGTATGCCTCGCAGCGTGCCTTGCCGAGGCAGCGAGGGGAACGGAGTACGCCAGGTGGTCGAAAGGGTCCAAAGATCAAAGAGTACAATCGTATTTGGAAGAGTGCAAGTACAACTGTTAAAAGCCGAATAATTTAGGAGCTGGGAAAAAGGTGATGCCGAAAAGGCCAAGTTTTTCGGCGGTACTGCAGTAGTCAAATTTCTCGTACCCTCTACCCCTGATGGTGCACATCCAACAGAATTACGTGAGCCAGGTGTCCACATGCAATGTGGACAACGTGACGGTTTTGCGTATCGTCTACGATCTCCAACATTTTCTGGCTTTTGGGTTTACTTCCATGGAAGCATTGTTTTCTTCACTTCCTCCATGGAAGAAGACTAAATTACATGGAAGTTGGATATACTTCCATGGAAGCTGTGTAAGCTTCCATAGAATCGGCCCCATGGGGTACTCTACTAATTTCCCTACTGCTGTCCTGCTCCCGCTTGGTACCTTGACACCGCAGTGGGCACTTCCCATTTGGCACCTTGCTCCCATCCACAAGGTACAGACATATAATTAGCCCTCCGCAGGAGCTGCCGGAGACCCACCAGTCACTTGATCCCAGGAACCCATTAAATTTTTATTCCCTGGAAGTCAAAACACTTCCTGGAAGTCAAAACACTTCCATGGAGCTAAACAAACTTCCATGGAAATCAATTTGACTCCTATGGTAACGTATTTACTTCCATGGAGGTAAAAAACACTTCCATTGAAGTAAACAATATTTTGATGGGTTTAACGAAGTATATGGAAGCTAGTGGAAGTGGTGGACACTCAGTGGAAGTTTATCGCAACTTCTACCGGACGCGGTTGTGGAAGCTTCAGTTGGTGGAAGTTTGTGGAAGCTTTCGCCTCCACCAACGGTGGAAGTTTTGACGCATTTCTATGGAAGTAAGTGTTTACTGCCACATAATATTAAGTTTACTTCCATGGAAGTACATGGTAGCTGTCATGAAAGCAAAAACAAAAAGGGAAATAATGTGGCTTCTGGTTTACCTCCTCGGTCGTAAAAGCACTTGATGATGGAAGTAACTTCACTTAATTTTGCTTCCATTTTACTCCCATTAAAATGGCTTGTTTTTTTACTCCCATAGAAGTAAAAAAAAACTATGGAAGTAAAATTTGATTCATGAAAATAAAAAAGTGTCATGGATTTTGGGTTTGCTTCCATGGAAGTCAAGAATAGATCCCATGGAACCTTCCTGCAACGTCTTGGAAACGTTCATCAACTTCCATGGAAGCAAACGTACTTCAAAAAAGTTGGATTTACTTCCATCGAAGTTGTGGATGCTTCCATAGAATCTGCCTTTGTAGGATACTCCGTCAATTGTCCTCCTGCTCCGCTCCCGCTTGGTACCTTGACCCCACAGTAGGTCCTTTAATTTGGCACCCTGCTCCCGCCCACAAGGTGCATAAATATGTTCAGCCTTCCGCATGAGCCGCCGGAGGTCCACCAGTCGCTCTGATCCCAGGAACCATGGAAGTACAGCTACTTACATGCAAGTAAAAAAACATTTAGCTAAATTTTAATTTTATGGAAGTAAAAAAAAATATGGAAGTAAAACCACTTCCATGGAACTGCATTTAATAATTACTTTCCGATCGAAGTAAAACCACTTCCATGGAACTGCATTTAATAATTACTTTCCGATCGAAGTACAATCAACTCCTATGGAAGCTATAATAGTGGAAGTCGGTGGACTCTTGTGGAAATCTACGGAAGCTTCCACCGGACGTGGTTGGGGAAGCATCAGTTGGTGAAATTTGGTGGAAGTGCAGCCTCCACCAACAGTGGAAATTTCCACTCAGTTACTACATGGAAGTAGAAATTGAGCTTCCACGGAAGTAAATATACTTACATGGAAGTAAGATAACTTTACTAATCCTAATTTTACCAGAAATAATTTTACTTTCATGGAAGTAAAATTTACTTCCATGGAAGTAAAAATATTTTTACTTCTGGGAGTAAAAATAGTTTTACTTCCACGGAAGTAAAAATTGAGCTTCGAAGGAAATATATTTACTCGGAAGTATTTATTTTCGCCTCCATGGAAGTAAACACAAAAGAAATATTGTGTTGAACTAGAATTTTGATCCTATTCAAAATGTATGCAGACTCTAGTGAGCATCAAGACTGGTGGGGACGAAAACGATGCGTAGAAAATACTTCGAAATCTGCACCCGTGGCACCAATGAATGGTAACCGTCGAGAGGGAGAGCTCGATATGTGGCTTTCGCAAGCCGAATGGAAAACATGGAAAACGTCCTTTATGTTGTGAGCGAGTGAGCGGAGAGGTCGACGTCGAAAGCGGTGACGTCTTCAAGGTAGTCTGCGACACGATCGATGCATTTACTGATTTCGTTGGTGGTCTTGGCGGACCACCCCGGAGCAACTGATGCGCTCCCTTGTGGCATAACCAGCCATTCAAAGAGACGCGTGGGTGTGAAAACTAAAAAAGCTGTGAGAGGTATCGTGTTTTTGCGTACCGTCATCAGATGGAACGAAGAAACGAAATCAAAGAGATAAACTGTTTTCAAATATCCCTTCCTGAGCTTATTGGGGATCTCGTCGACGCGAAGGATGGGGCGTTGGGAAATGATGTTTATTGTCTTCAGCTTCTCGTGGTTGACCGTGATGACGGTGCCGCAGGATGGCCACTCTCAT
Organism: Macrocystis pyrifera; assembly: GCA_031763025.1. Classification (NCBI taxonomy): domain Eukaryota; class Phaeophyceae; order Laminariales; family Laminariaceae; genus Macrocystis; species Macrocystis pyrifera. The sequence continues at coordinate 1,453,844 of JASSKH010000009.1, read as the reverse complement.
GACAGCACCTGGGTTCGCCCATGTGGCGACGGGAAGTACCATCGGACAGATCACCTATCCCCAAGCATCATGATCTAGATTCTTCAAGGCACATGGATTCATGACGGTTGTGATCTACTGTAGCTCAATGACATGTTGCTGGATGGGATCCGTATGTTGGGCGTGATCTGATATAGTTTCACTGGGTTGAATGTGCACTACAGTAAGTATTATATCATACACGGTGTATCATGATACGATAAATATAGAATCAACTTTATTTAGTAGATTGTATACAGTAGATGGTGTGGATCGTGATATACACAGTTGAATATGTCGTCTTCTAGGTCGTGATCGGTAAGATGTGTTGGAGTGTTACATGAGACCAGTCACGAGACACCGCGTCGGTTTGTGTGGGGGTCGGGGGGAATGCTGCAGTAGCGGCAAGAGACGTGACCGGAGAGCTGTTCGGCGGGACCAAAACCTCCATGAAAGTGAATCAGAGACCAGGCGGATAGGTTATTTGTCCGATGTCACTTCACGCCGCCCTATGGGCGAATCTGGTTGCTGTCATAGAGAAGCCATCCAGCGGCACCGTCAGCACCGTCCACCTCGAGAAGCTGACGAAAAAGAACATAATTTTCCAGCCCCCCATCCTTCGCGTTGACGAAATCCCCAACAAGCTCAGGAAGGACTAGTCGAATATAGCTGTACCAGGTATCTCTTTGACCTTATTTCTCCGTTCCATCTGATGACGGTACGCAAAAACACGATACCTCTCGCAACGTTAGGTTTCACGCCCACGCGTCTCTTTGAATGACTGGTTATGCCACAGGGGAGCGCATCAGTTGCTCCGAGGTGATCCACCAAGGCCACCAACGAAGTCAGTAAATGCGTCGATCGTGTCGCAGCCTACCTTGATGATGTTCATCACCTTCGACGTCGACCTCTCCGCTCACATGATCGCAGCATAGAGGACCTTTTCCATCGCGCTTGCGGAAGCCACATATCGAGCTTTGCCTCTCGACGGTTACCATTCATAGGTGCCACGGGTGCATATTTCGATCTATTGATATGCATTGTTTTTGTCTCCACCAGTCTTGATGCTCACTTGAAGATCTCACTCTTTTATTTTTGTCTGAGGTGTAGATGTACTTCAGTGTCATGTGTGTGGTATTCTTTGCTTGCCTTTCATTTCTACCGAGGTATTCTTCCACTCCAGAGTTATTGGAGCCTGTCCTGCGGCCACAGAATGCATCGTATTGTGGCGATGAGTTCATGTGAGAACAACAACAACAACAACAACAACAACAACAACAACATTTTGATTGGCCTCAAAACGCTAACCTGATGCATCACGTTGTCTAGACGTTGGCATGAGACACAAAGTGCAGTCTAGACCGCCACTATTGTCTATCGACTAAAATTGTGGTTCATAATACCTGGTATTGTTTAGGGAGGCGGGGCAGCTGCATAGCATGGGTTCCGGCTACAACTTGTAACCTTACCAAGTGGGATGTCATCTCCTCTCTACTCTTCTTGGTAGCGGTATACACGCCGCTATTATCGCAGCACTCCCTCAGGAACAAAATCAGGAAAAACAGACACCAGTTACTTCGTACTTCAATAAAAGGGAAAGAAAAAAAAGTAAAAAAGGACACACACGACAATAAAAATGAATAAAACCTACACAAAAACTACAATGGAGGACCATAGTATAGGACCAAATATTGTTGGTAAACATAGGGAAATATAAAGGTTTTTGTGTGTACTGTAGGTCCTATTTACTATGGCCCCTCGTAATAACGGCAATGAAAACACAGAGGGGTGAATACGTCTTCAAATAAAGCACGTCTTATGTAGGCCCGCCTCTCGCACATTTCGCGCGCATATGGTCCCCAAAGTTTTCCACGAGGCTCTATCCCGAGGGTTAGCGCGCAAGTGTTTGGTTGTCACGCATCTTCCCTCGCGACCCTTGCTACCGCATAACACTATTACGGGGGACCATAGTAAATAGGGTCAAATATTGTTAGTAATAATATGGAAAAATTATAGGTTTTGTGTGTACCGTACGTCCTATTTACTATGGTCCCTGTCATATCACACGCGGGTGATATGATGCCACACCGCCCCGGACGAATTTCTAAGTTGATGTTGTTGACAACGGTTAAGGTCAGTTGATGACTCCGACAACACGCCGGGGAACTCCGCCGAGACATCGGCCAACTGGCAGATCACGACGGCTGGAACCCAATCAGGACCATGGATGTCAAAGGCGACTTCTCGTCTATGCAGTGGCAGGCGACCGCATGCCTCCAATAATCGTGTACGCTGTCGGCGCTTGAACGGTCGAGCAGCGCATGCGCGAGTAAACAGGTGGTGATGAGTAGGCCGCGGATTGTCACGAGGCGGAGCTTTTTGTTGGCGAAGGCGATAAAAGAATATCTTTACGCACTGTGTTGTTGCGGAGGTTATTAACCCTCCTGGAAAACCAGGGGCCGGGGGGGGGGGGTGTACTCATTATTATGCATGTCCGTAGTCGTACGACCATAGACCCTCGCATCCCTACAATGCCGGGACGGAGCATGTCGGGTTTTCACCGACCAGGCAGACATTGATTGCACCAAGCGCGAAGCGCCGTGAGGTGTTGGGCGAGCCACATGACGGGTGAGCTGCATCCTACTAAGAACCGCTTTAGATGCGGATTTTATTGCATATGGATGAAAATATCAATGAATTGATTTAATTTCTGGTGTGGCCACTTCCAGAGACAGCAATCGGTTTACTATGTGACTGCCTTGTGGGTGCCTCACCATATACACACTGCGTGATACAATCATCCCTTTGCGCGGAGTAAAGGTTCTCCCCGCACAAAAATGATATAACTCGACCGCCAGCTGTGGCAATCACCAAAAAAAAGAAAGAGAAACGGTACTCTGGCTGTCGAGCTCACGCAGTGAGAGGCGTGTTTTACAGCGTCGTCGCCAACCGACGCCAAACCAACCTACATATATAGGACAGGGGGGGGGGGGTGGTGGTGAAAAGTGACGATTACAGGTACGGCCACTGCGTGGTTGGGAGATGATATTTTACAACAACTGATGTCCCGAGTTACCATGGTTGAATGCAAGGAAGTCGTACGGCACGGGGGTACTACGCTACCGGTAACCGTGTAACACGGCTGAGAACCCACGCTGGTCGTAGATTGTTGATACCATCCTATTATATCAGCGATTTAGTCGCTATCTCGGGGTCCCTTAGAGGCTCCGGGCACGGTAGAGGCTGTAGGAGCTGGTCCAGGTTGTCTGAAAGGGGTGGATAGGGAGTGGTAACCGGGCCTAGAACTACAAAACGACGTGCATGAGCGTCACAGGAAAGTGGAACGGGAACTCGAGAACCGCTGCCGCGCTGCGGGCTGGATGGAGTGTGTACGGAGCAAAGCGCCCGGTTCTACGGTCATTCCGCGACACCGGCTTCTGTTGAGATGAACTGGCGGCCGCTGTCGACCAGGTTTTCATCCTTCCGACACCTCGGTGATTTCGTGCAACATGGTCGACGGTATACTGTAGTGGCCGGCCAGGGCCCGGACAACGCTGCTGCGATCAAGAGAGGCTTCGACGAGTTGGTAGTCCCGTGAAAGCCTAATGCTAGGATCGCCCTAGAGGAGAGGAGGAACGAGCTCTCAGCTGGTGTCAACCAAATGCAATAGCTCTACGTGCTGTACCTCTGGGTGGGATAGCGTAAGATCTACGAAGACACGACTGTCGCCGAGGTGGGGAGCCAGGGTGCGGTAAGAAAGAGCGGATATAATCGACCCCAGCTGTCACGTCCTAGAAGCTCAGAGAGACGCGTGTTGCTGCTTCGAGCCGGACGACGTATGCCCAGAGAGGCGGGTGGTGCGATCGGTCGATCGTTGTGATGAAGAAGTGCTTATCGGCCGGTCGTTCTGGAGACGCGGGCTGCGACAGGGGCAGCACCTTTACGCGACAGCGTTTTATGACTGACGTGGATCCTCAATGGAGGAACTGCTGTTGTATTGCATACCAATTATCGTTAGAATGCCAGAGAAATGCCCTCATAGGGATGGTGCCTTATTTTCTGACTGCATTCATCACATGAGGAGCTCAACAGCTCACCCGAAACGTGGCGTCGAAAAAGCTTGCTCGCGCAACCCGACCGACATTTCTATGCGCTAGTCTTGAAACACACAGAGTAAAAAAGTAACTTACAAACCGGCTGTTGCTCACATGAGAAGCTCAACCTGTTGGAAAATAATGATCCAGGATTTGAAACACCTACCGTAGGATGAGTCGTCATTCGTGTCGCCTGCCCCCTCCCTCCCCCGTCCCGGGGATCAAGCACTCGTCCCCGAAAAGGCGCTTAGTTCGGCGGCGGTGCCCCTGCTTTTGCCACGAGATTTCATCTGGTTATTAAGCGTGCTATTTCGCTCTAAGGTAAATGTTGGGTGAGGCATGGAGCTTCTCAAGGGAGGAACAGAAAAAAACAAAATGTGTGGCATGGCGTTCGACGTTCGCAGACGGTAAACACCGCTCCTCAAGCGGTGTTCATGCTTTCCACGCTGTGGTTGTCGATGAAAGTCTGCGGCGAGCCCGTGTCGAAACGGGCGATACAGTCGACTTATGACGAGTCACTGTGTTTTGATTTCGATGGTGAACGGAGTGGTCCTCCATCGTCTTCAACTACACCAGCTACACAACAAAACCACCAGCAGTATTCGGCTGCTCTACATCGCAATAAGCGGGGTGAATGTTGGCCAAAGCACAAAATTAGCGGTGATATCGTACGATGTTTATACTGTACTGTAACATGGTTTTGTAGACGATACTTTATATAACGTTTACTGTACGAGGTGCGGATAAGACTACTGTTCTGTAGGTTGCCCTGATGTTGTGCGGAGTCGTCTAATTGGGTGTATCTTGACTCTGAACGTACAAACACTATATTACTAGTTTCACCAGAGGGGGGAGGGTGGGAAGGTCGCGCTTATCTTCTCTCCGTCTGTTTCACTGCTGCGCCGTCACGTGTTTCGGCGCACGGCGTACGTACCGGTTGCATGGGCATAGAGTTCGACAAACCTCCTGGAGTCTGAGTGTAGCGAGAACGATTATTTGGGATAGAAGATAACTGTGTAAGATGCACTCAGCAACGTAGAGTCGGGGGAAGGGTACCATACCTGGCGTGGTCCAATCCTTAGATACCTAATGATGGTGGTAGGTGTACGAACCAGGTCGATCGATGGAAAAGAGTCTGGCATCAAATACCAGCGAGAGGAGAGCGGGTTGCTGCCAAAATAGTTACCTGGAGAAAGGAGAAAATAGCTCATACATACCATGTGTCTCAGCACAATAGGTATGGTAGAGCTGGATATGAGGCAAACTCACACGACGCGCAGAAACAAGCTTAGAGGAGGAGGTGAAGCTTCACGGGTGGCCAGGACCCCCCCCTTGCATGATTTGGGGGTAAACAAACCCTTGTGGGGGCATTGAACAATGTACCACACCATCAGGCGTCCCGAAATTGGATATTACCAACACCTACCTTGTGGGGGTTAGCTGCAGTGCTCAAAGCCTCCACAAGGATTGTTGTACGCCCAAACCGTGCTACGGGGGGGATGCTGGCCATCTGGCCTGATAGCGAAGACGCGGTGGCCCCAGGCAGGAGAGCGGCAGACAACGCCAGCGTACAATACATGTGCCTGGACATTATACCGCGAGGTAGCAAACGGAGGGGGCAGGTGTAACGTGTTCCGAGGAAAGGAACACGGGCGGTAACACCTGAAGGTGACACACGTTTTTTTTTCCCATCCATCTTAGGAATTCAGAGAGGAAAATTGACGATAGCAAAATGACGAGTGCAGCAACACGACCACTGCGTGATTGGGGAATGATATTCTACAACATGGTGTCCGAGTTACAATGGTTGAATGCAAGTGGTCGTACGGCATGGTACCGGCGCAGCATGATTCCACCTGTACTTCTCGTCGCTCGTAGATGGTTGATACCACCAACGTTATCATTGTTTCGGTCGTTATCTCGAGATGCCTCGAAGGCTCAGTATGCGGAGTCAATGAGGATGATTGCATCTGTTTTACGTTTTTCTCCGGGCCTGGGCGAGTTCTGTTTTGCGCTACTACAATCTCTTGAATCCCCCCACCATGTGCGTCGCATCAAACGAAACAAAACAGCGGTCGGCGTGACGCCCGCACCACCCTTCTACGGCTCTGGCGTTCAGGGTATTTGCTGCAAAGAGGTCAGTACAGCAGTAAAGCATCATAAAGCATGAATGCGCACCATTAAGCTTAGAGGGGACGATATGACTATTAGACCCCAGCGCCGGCACAGTACGTATAATAGAAGGAGGCATGTGTAACGGGGAGCGGGCGCGGCTGGACGTCCAACTTAAAGAGAAGAGGGGAAGCAGCTCGGGGGGGCGTCGTGGAGGACGCATGGCTAGAGAAAGGCGCGCGGAGGGAGTGCAGGACTGGCTCTATGGTAAGAGGGGAGATATGACGTCATTAGTTCAACTTCCTCGTGTCGGCAACTCAAGCAAGGGCCTTATACCTCGCTCAAAAATGGAGATTGGGGTTTGTTGTTGGCACAACACAAGAAAAAGGCCCATGGCCGTACACTGGTATGCGCAAAAAACGCTATTTTGACAACCTTACGACACTGCAACGAAGTAGAGTAGACACTCCGGCGGAGTTGTTCCGAGCGGGTGAAAAAATGTGACCCAAACGTGACCCCCCCCCGCTCCACCTTCGCCTTGATCATAGGTGGCCCGCAACGTACGGGATAGGTTTAGGCATTGGCAGGGGAAGCCAATGACACGGGTTTATTCCGTGGTCAGAGCTCGGAAGCACTTGCATAAGGACGATTTCTTAATGGGATTATTGAGGGTGCGGAAGGAGGGGTAGAGAAGAAGCATGTAGAGAAAGCAGAGAAAGAGCACGAAACCACTATTAATTGACCATCGGGGCGACCGGCTGGGGACATGTGACTCGGCTAGGGACGTGAGGGGGGGGGGGGGGGGGGGGGGGGGGGGGGGGGAGGAGGGGGGGAGGAGAGGGGGGGCGTACTCTTTTGTTGCTTGCCTTAGTCATTTGACCATTGACCACGCATCCCTTTCGAGACGGAATACCGTTCCTACTCCTGATAGAGACACCTCCAACAATTGGCCGCTCAATACGCTGTTTCCATATATTACATAGAGACTTTTTGCTAGTCTTATCCCCTTTTTGTTTGGCCGCCTGTGGCCACCATCTATCTCCTAGGGATAACGATCGTTTTCTCGTCGCTATCTAGTGTATCAAACTCCTCCATGTCGCATTCGTATCTTTCCCTCATCTCCTCTTCTGACACATCTCGTTCCTCCTTGTGCATTTCACATTCTCCTATTATGTGAGTTCTACTCTCTATTGCCTAGCCACACGGGCACATCTGTGCATCTACTTCCTCCTCCCGGCTACTGGTGTATCTATTTCTTCTTTCTGGCAGGTCCAAATCACCTACACGAAAGCAAGGGGAGAGGGGGGGGGGGGGAAGAGGAGGTAAGCAGAGGATGACCCCGCCGAATATTATTGTTTCGGCACAGGAATGTTCATGTCTTCAAACCTTCCCCCAACGTTTCGGGAAGCTAACAAATACATATTTAAGAGCACCACCGCGCGCATGTGTTGTACGGAAGCAAAAGGGGTACTGGAAATCGCTGCCGGATTCCTGGTCGAGATGGGATAGGCAAAAGGGGGAAAGGCACCGCAACAACTCGATTATATCGGTTCAAATAGGGGTGGCTGGGGGGGGGGGGGGGGCAGGAGGGGCATGGGATGTAGAGATCAACCCTAACGCTGGGAGATTTTGGTGTAGTGTCGGCAGGGGAAGCTACACCACGCGGCGTCTATGGCCTGGCCCGAGCGCTATAGAAGTGGAAGATTTTATTTATGGGGGTGGACGGGGGGCGGTAGAGGAGAGGCATATGGAAGGAACAGAAAGAGCGTGGAAACACAGGGAGTGCTGGATTTTGATGGCATAACTTATGGTGGGCGTGGGATAGGCAGGAGAGAGGGATCACTACTTAAGGGGAAACAGACCGCAGCTTGGCTGCATGTGTGTTCTTAAGATAAACACTAAAATGCAAGTGGATTTATGTCGAAAATGGAGCAATGTGGTGGCGGTTCTACGGAGAAACAAGAGTGTGGTGGTGGAGGCACCTACTGACATATTAGAAGTGGCGATTAAGCGGGAAAGAGGCAGCGAAGGGGTGTGTTTGGCTGTTATCCCTGAAGATTATGCTGATGATGATGTTGACGATGATCATGATGACAATGATCGGGATGATGATGGTGATATTGATGATCATGATGATGATCAGGATGATGATAGCGATCGGGATGAGGATGGTGATATTGATGATCATGATTATGATGATGATCACGATGATGGTGGTCATGAGTATAATCATTCTGATGATGATGATGATGATGACGATAAGGATAGTATACTTAGACAAGAAAAGAGGCCGATGGGACAAGCAGGGGCCAACTTAGGTGCCGAGGCGTGGGGGCGACCTCACCGGCGGTGCAATGAATGAACAACACACGGAAAGGGAGGAAAATTGTACCAACAACAGAGACGGTGAGGGGTGCTGGAGGCGTAGGAGGTAGGACGGAGGAATGTACTGTAGTATAGCCCGCAAGGTGTCAGCAACCCGTTCAACTCGGTGCGTGTAGTGGTGTGCTACATTATTCAACATCTCTACAAGGGTTGTGTACTCCCATGCACTACGTAGGGGGGATGGGGTCCCGGTCACCTGTGAAGCGAAACACTGAGGCGACGGCACAGCGGGTTTGGGGACAGGTAACACGCGGGGGGGGGGCAGGAACGGGCGAACGCTTAGATTAATACGCAGGAGAAGAACGGTTTGACGTGAAGAACACACGCAGACGGAGTCTCGTACAGGGGCACAAAAGGAAGCGAAGAGGGGGGGGTTATGATTGAGCGGAGAGCTTCACAGACCACGCGAGATCAGACGGGGAGCGTGGAGTGTGTAGAGGCACCAGGGAGGATTCAGGCCCGTCTTGGAGAGCACGGCTGTGCCATGTACGTACTACTGTACTGTACGAGCAGCGCAAGGGCCCGAAACTAAGGGGTATACAAAGTCATGTCATATAGCGACTGCTGTGCCATGCAATGCAAATCGGACACCACCAATGTATATCATCCCCCAATCACGCAGTGAGTGGCGGTCGCTGTAATCCTAGTCACATTTATTATGGGTAATTTTCCCCTCTGAAGACCAAGGGGTTTTCAAGGTTATCCCCCGGCCCGCAATCTCCTGGTCCCGCGCCTGCGAAAAACCCCAGCGAGACCCAAACTACTGCTGTACGTAGTCCAAAAATTGTGTTGTACGAACAGCTAGAAAGTTGGTATTGGGAAACCCCGTGAGCAGGGCACCCGCGCGCACGTCAACACAAAACGCGGGGGGGGGGGGGGGGGGCTCTCATGCCATGCGTGGTCGAACTCGTGTGACCATAGACCCTCGCATTCCTGCAATGCCGAGACGGAGCACGTAGGGTTTTCCACCGACCAAGCAGATATTGCCACCACCGAGCGCGAAGCGCCGTGGGGTGTTGGAGAAGTCGCTTCATATTAGGACAATAGCTGTGTTACCACAGGTGCTTGGCGCCCGGGTATGTGAAGTCTCCCCCCCCTATATATTACGTTGTTATTGCCCTCGAAGAAAGGCATTCGAGCGCTGTTCTCAGTTCGCTTGTCTTTTTTATTGTGAAGTCGCAGTTGGAGTTGGTGAGAGTGACGATAAAGACCAGTCGGCACCGTCATCCCCAACAAGCAGTTCCGCAACAACAGGATTTTTTCCGACGTATCCTGTGGACAGGCACATTCTGCCTGCGAGTACTCGTAGAGTTGGGTTTCGTTAGGTAAAACTCAAAAAATCATACCGTTATGGCAGGTGCCACCACTGCTACTATAGTATACTACTGCTACTACTGTACCGAGATCTACAACAGCAGATCTTCTCCTACTTCTCCCACCACTGCTACTATTGTATACTACCGCTACTACTGTACCGACATCTACAACAGCAGACCTTCTCCTACTTCTCCGTCCCCTCATCAGTAGTAGGAGAATGGGCCGACAACGCCACCTGCAGCATGTCTTCTCACACGGGCCCGCACGTTGCTGCTGTGGACAGGCGCAGTCTGCCTACGAGTACTTGTTAATAGGTGGAACTCAAAAAACAAAATCGTTTGATGTTCTTCGGTTCTGCTTGGCCCAGCCATGTGTGCCTACACACGTTGCCGCATCTACTGCTGTTGTTGTAGCTAGAACGACTCACGCTTCGCGGTCGCGCGCCATTCGGTAGCAAGCTTCTTGGCATTTTGTTTTCGTGTATTTTGTCTCCCCGAATTCGGAAAATAAAATACTCCCTCTACTACCAGCATGATTTTTGTGTCCGCGTCCCACCGCCGAAGACCCATCGCCCCAGCGTGTACGCGTATGTATCAAGGTACCAGGTATTCACTACTCGTATATACGTACGTACGAAGTGCGATTATATTTATTCATTTGAAAAAGACCGCAGAAGAGAAGGGGGAAGGGGGGAGAGGGCACTCGCTTGCATGTCATGTACAATACACATGATCGATATCGGCAGTAATATGCGTGAAACATGCTGTAGTGCATAGTATTCTTGTCAATATCATACGCCTGCGGACTGCCTATCGAGAATCGAACCCGAATTACTACTGCGTGTGGAGCTGGATTCTTGACACGAGTACAGCTGTAGTACATAGCTTACTGCAAGACAATGACGTTGTACAGGACAGAAGTAGTTTCTCTGTGCCGTAGTTTTGTGACAGCAAAACTTGTATCTATATAGGATTGAAGAATCGGCACGGACACTGGTTGTACTGGATATCGACGAGTAGAAAGAACGATTAAATGTGAAGAACACACACAGTTTACAGACAACACCATGTCTGCTGGTCTCTGCGGTCTTCAGTCTCGAGTTTCGAATCTTGAGCAGCAGCAGTGTACGGCGGTAGCAAATGTCTGTGATCTTTCTGCTCATGATGAGCTTACGAGTATCTGTCGAGGTTTTGCGTTCTCCTTTTTGTTTTGTTTTTTATTTATTGTTGCACATCCTGGCCCAGCAAAAACGCACAGCACACCGCACAGCTCTGCAGCAGCATGCAGCAGGAGCAGCCACGCAGCTCCGCAGCAACAGCGCATATATTGCACCGCCATACAATCCGAACCGTCAACTCAAGCACAACCTGCCTCTCGGTGGCACACAAACATGAACGGGGATAAGAGATCCCCAACAAGCGGTCAGAGAGCTTACGGCTCTCTGTTGGCCAATGAAAAACATGTCGGTTGAGATAAACGACAGACTGACGAGGGATCTCTGTACCGCGAAATATTAGAGATCCCCAACAAGCAGTTCCGTAACGACAGTCCGATGTATTTTCAACAACGGGGTTATTATTTTAGTACCGAAATATGCGATGGGGATCGCAAAATGAAGAAAATATTACACAATGAGGAGGCACACAAACATGAACGGGGACAAGAGATCCCCAACAAGCGGTCAGAGAGCTGAAGACGCTCTGTTGGCCAATGAAAAACATGTCGTCGGTTGTTTACCACAAGGTATTGAACGACAGATTGACAAGCGATCGCTGTACCGCGAAATATTAGAGATCCGTCAAGGAATGCTCTTCTCGTGTTGGAACAGCAGTATGGTACCTATATACTCGTTCCTGCTCTGTCGCCCTGAGGCATATGCTCTTGCGCACACTTGACGTATTTTCAATAGCAGGGTTATTAGAGTTGGTACAACAGTATCTATACTCGTTCCTGCTCTGTCGCCCTGAAGGCATATGCTCTTCTTGGGGACTTGACGCTCTGTCATCGCTCATCATATACAGTAAGAGATCCCCAACAAGCTGTTGCCGTTGCGGCTGCTGCTGCTCCCTGTTGTCATCGCTCTCCCTTTGCACCTTCACCTCCTCATATACCACCTCACCTTGCACTTTCACCTCACTTATCACTTCATCACATTGCACCTTCAACATATGCTCTTCTTGTGTACTTGATGTGATATCGTATTTAGGTATAACGTACCTGGTATGATTGTACTACGGTTTGATATACATGGGAAAAACCCGGTATGGGATATGCGATATGTTGGTGGTATGGTATATGGGGAAACACCGTATGTGGTGGGGTATGTTGGCGGTATGGTACGGGAAAAACACAGTATGTGGTATGGTATGTTGGCGGTATGGTACGATGTTACGGTGTCGTGGATATATTATATGGCCAAATTCGCCTGGTGGTATTGTATGTTTCAGTATATAAGGTCCGTAAGGGTCGAATACGTCGTACGAATATCATCTGTAACGACCTTATATATCGACCATTGGAAATTGCTCGAAAATATAAGCCATGCTGACAGACAGGCAGACAAGCAATTACCGCATCTGAGACGCGGAGACTCAGTTTTACAAACTGATAATACAGGTTGGATTGGCATCTGTTGGCAACGACACTGCAAAAAACATGCCGCTCATTACGTGAGCTTGACAACCAGGGCACCGTTGTTTTGTTTGGGGGTTGGCGGTCGGTTACAGCTGGTGGTCGAGTTAGATCATTTGTGCGGGGTGAAGAACCTTTACTCCGCACAAGGGGAATGATCATGTCACGTAGTGTTTATGTTGAGGCACCCAAGAGGCAGTTACGTACTGTAGTACTCCCACTGCTGTCTCAGGAAGTGGCCACGCCGGAAATTAAACTAACTCATTGCAGCTGGCATCCATATGCAATTCCGCCCCTAAAGCGGTTCTTAATAGGATGCAGCTCACCATTGATGCGACTCGCCGGACACCTCAAGGCGCTTCGCGCTTGGTACAGGCAACGTCTGCCTGGTGAGTGAAAATCCGACGTGCTCCGTCCCGGCATTGTAGGGATGCGAGGGTCTATGGTCACACGACTACGACCATCGATAACATCGAGTACACCCCCGCCCCCGCCCCCCCCCCCTATCCCCGTTCCCAAAGGGATGCGTGGTTAATATTCAAAAGGCTAAGGCAAGCAATAAATGAGTACCCCCCCCCCCCCTACCCCACCACCTTGCCCCCCTGCGGCCTTGGTTCCTATCAAAAACAAAACGGGCGCCCAACACCGAAGTGTTAATTCAAACGCGCGGCAGAAGTGGTTGAGCGAGGGACGCCGAGTCCTGGCACACAATTAAGTACGCATCGTTTATGCGACCAGCGCCTACACAACGAAAAAACTGGTGGGGGGGGGGGGGGGGGTACAAACTGTACGTACCAAAAACATTAGTGACCACCTCCCGGCGGGTGTTCATAGAAGCATATGCATGCCCCCAAGTTCGGGTGTTCTTAAGCAAAAATGCGCACCTGGAAGCCTTTGTATAGAGGCTGTAAGTTCATGGACGTAAAAATATTTTTTTACCAGCAGTGGTACTCGACGAAAACGGTGCAAAAAGAGCAAACTGCTATTAAAGCGAGGAGCTTCTGAAAAGATTATCTGCCTCCGTTTTAGGAACCGAAAAAGCAAAACGAAATCCCCACCAAAATCACCACCAAAATCACGACCACGCTTCCACGCAATACAGTCCCTGGCGCTCCATGGACTTGAGAAGCTTCTCGGCGCCGGCATCTCCACCCACCTGCGCAGGCGTGTTTCACAAGAGGGGCTTCGATTAAAGAGACCACAAAAAAATGCCGATACGCGCCAACAAGCCTGAGTGAGGTCGTGGGGTGGAGTGAGTGTAAACTTGGACACCGTCGAGGAAATAGTCAATACAGGAGTGACTGTGCACCTGGCGAAAACTCAGTGCACAACACTTTTCAAGCGCAAGCGTAAAAGACAGGGCAGGGCAGAAAAGCACGACTGCGGGTCGTAGAGGCAAAGCCAACACTCAGGACCCTTGTTGGCGCGCTTGAAGGAGGGCACTGCTTGCCGCAGAGATGACATACAATAGTAGGGGCGCACACGATCAGATTTAGGGCCTCGGCATGGCCGTCTCCCACCAAATGCCGACAAATCACAGCAGAGAACAAAACAAGCGCACAACGACAGGCAAAACCCGTGTTTAGTTCCAGCAGCGTAGGACGCAAGAACAAAAAAAAGAGGCAACATTGCTCCAATATTGGGGCAATCACAATGCCTCAACAAACGCAGAAACGAGGTCAAGTCACACCACCTGGATCAAGCAACTAGCAGGTACTGAGGAAAAAAAACAGACACATACATGCACTGTTGGTATACGAAAGGGGGTATAACAGTTCGAGTATAGAAGAACGCCAAAAACAAAAAAAAAACTTACTTGTTGGTACTTGGAGGAAACCACTGTTTATTGTAAACAAAACATTTCTGTTTTTTAACACTGACTGTTTCGGGTCTGAATTTGGATGAAGACAAAAAAAGGAGGAATCGTTGATGCATTTGAAACAAGAACAAAAAACATCAACTTTCACGTGTTAGTACTTGAAAGAAGAAAACAAGAGAGAAAGCACAAGACACACGAGACCCAACCTTCTCGTGTGCCGCGAGAGCGTCTCGAAACGCCTCCCTGACATCCCGGGGCATCTGCTTCGCCGACCCCGACACCAGAACGCCGGCGCCTCGATCGACTATCAACCTCGCCAACAAGCCTGCCTGCTCGCGTATGCGACGCTGGACGTAGACGCGAGCGCCTGTGCCGTCGGGGTTCTGTCTGGAAAACGCTGTCTGTAGCGAGAGGTCGCCCGCTTCACACAGCTTAGCCCAGTCGTCCTCGTACAAAAAGTCCTTATCCCGGAATCTGTGAAAACACACACGCACGTACACAGCAATCGGGCGTTTTTACTAAAGTGGTCAGGGTAGTATGGTATTTCGTACGTTTGTGCAAGGCGCTCCGCTTCGAGGGCGTCCATTCGTTGCCCGCCGCGCTCGCTCAAGGAAATAAACCATTAATAGAACAAAATGTGAAGCAGACAGACAGGATGCTCATCATAACGTGGCGCAATGGGCGACTTGCGAATGCCAAGAGTTTAAGTTGTGCAGGAAGAACCACGCCTGGTTTTGTGACATGGTTAAATGGACGACCTGCAAATGCCAAGAGCTAAGTGGCGCAGGACAAAGCTTTCCGGGCTCCATACGCGATATGCACACGTGCTAGGTACATGCACAAAATGCATGATGAGATATGTAGGAAAGGAGAAGATTGTTTCCACCACCTCTGTCCGCAACCCGCAGAGCCTCCACCACCACCACCTCCTCCTTGGCTCTGGCTTGAAGGCTCGAGTTTCTTCGCGGGAAAGCTGCGACATACGCTTAAAGACATGCTGCAACCTCAACAGCTCGCGACTTGCATCCTGGGCTTTGCATCGTAGAAAGAAGAGCTTCGTACTTCGTACTTGGTACGGCGTGATACCTCGTATGTACGAAAAAAAGCTTGTGCTGCGCTGTTTTTTTTTCTTGTTATTTTGTTTGTCAAACAAAATTCGGGCTTCCATCTTGAATTCAGTGTGGGGGGGCTATCTCGCTTAATTTTGACTGTTTTTCGATCATGACTCGAATTCTGAATATCCATTTCTCGAGTTTTTTTTTCGACTTTTTGAGAAATAACTTGATATTAGTGCAGAATATTTGTCCTGGATTTAGTGAGCTGAGCTGAGCTGGGTGTGATTCTCAAAAAACACGAAAAAATGTTCTAAGTACTCGAAGAAGGACGTCCGGAAGAAACTCCGAGAGGCGGAGTTAGGCAGGCGTGTTCCGGGTGGGAGATCTGAGAGCGCACCAAGGCCTTTCAATCAAGTGTGGCAAGGACAAATTACGTGCCGAGATAGTGAATCAAGTCTATATACATTATTCCATTCTACTGCATTATAATCCCAAGTTTGTTGGTGCACTATACCTGGTATATTCTGCTGCTCTACAACAGTCGAATCTTCCAAGAAGGTTGCCATCGGAAAAAAAAGGCGAAACGAAAGTGACGACTACTGTACACCCCTGTGAAAAAAAGATAACACCCCCCCCCTGGGATTAATTTCAGAGCCGACTATCTCCAAACAAAAACGGGGGGCACCCGCAACGAGATCTCGTCGAGATAACATTCCATAGACGCGTCGCTCGGCGTTTGCACTCTGCCCGTCAACTTTGAAGTTCGTCCGAGGGGGTGTGCTATCTTATCACCCTAGTGTGATGGTGCGTTGTCGTATCACCGTGTATCATCCGTGTGTGTTTCCTTAGCATCCGTGGGTAATAATATCACCCGTGTGAAATACGAGTACAGTAGTGCTTCTTTTTTCCTTGCCATGTACTATCTGCATCCTTCTTGTTCCTGCTCTCAACTATTACTATTACTAGTCGTAACTCGGACCTGGGGTCACTCTTTAAGCTCTTCTCCCCCCTCTCTCCCCACTACGCTGCGAGTGCGTGCAATGCATTTTTCTCGCGAGAAAAGAGTTCAGCACTTTGCATCGAATGGCGCCTCCCCACGCTGTAGCAGGCGCTCTCGACAGTCTGCGTCACTTGAGAATTAAAATCTCCATACGGAGACTCGAACCCTCGACCTCAATTCTACAGTAGGAGAATTCGAGGTTAACCACTCGACCACTACTGTACAACATCGGCCTCAAGAACCAACCCAGGCCTCAGTTCTGCTGGGGTACGTAGGGTGTCATGGACGACGCACCCGAACTTGATGAGTTGCACGAGACGCGCGCAGCATGATACTATCCACACTGCTCATACATGTTCGGTGCACTCACAGCACATAATAGAGGGCAGTCGATAAATACATAAATACACAAGTACCCCTCTGGACCGCAAAGTAAGGAGCGTTTGGTCGTCCTGTTTGTACTCCAACGGTTTCTACTTTTCCGTCCAGATTGTTACGTACGTAGAACTTGCCATTTGTTGTCGATATATCTCACAGGGATTAGAAGCCCCGTTGGGCTGGCGTCCTTTCAAGCGTGCGGACAATTCGGTGGGGGGGGGGGGGGGGGGGGGGAGGGGGGGGGGAGTGCTGCCAAAACCACCCTACAGAAGGCTTTCACGAAATGTATTGCTGTCATAGAGCGTGGTCCACACCATGTTCGAAGCGGACCGTGACAGCAACCATTCGAGGGAAGAGGGAAAACAAGAAACAACAAAACAGGTACAAGGTCAGCTGTCATGTCGATTTCGCGTGGAATTGAGGGCAAGGCTTTATTCGGGCCCACGACTGTAAGCCTGGTGAAAACCATCGTCATAGCAACAACAACAACAGAACGTTTGTAGTGGACCCGGCCTTCTGCTGTGCGTGAATGGCATCACGGGAAGTGCAAATGCGAAACGGCGAGAGACGCCTACCAAAAAACACAATTGTTGATGGTCTGTGCCTGATGATGCAGTGATGCAATAAGACGGACAGCAGATTCGCGGGGACCTCTTATATATAATGGGAAAGCCCGATTAAAAAAACGCTGTCGGAAAGACGTCGGCGATTTCCCCACCGAAGGTTCATACAGCACAGACCACCGACGCCAGAACATGAACTCCGTTAGAACTGTCCCGTTTGGGGTCATATTACTTGAAAATAGTGTGGTAAACTTGTTTTCAGCAGTACTGTGTAAGGGTTAGAAGCCAAACCCATGTCGCTGTAAGACAAGGCGCACCGCCGTCACCCCCCCTCATCCCTTCCCCTGCCATGTAATTCCACATACACACCTGCAGCCAAAGAATAGAGTATCCGGCGCCTCTGCATCTCCAGGTTCTCCCCCTTGCCCCCGCGGCGGTAACGCCTCGCTACCGTTAAAACCATCCTCCATGTTCTTCCGTTGCTGCTGGTGATGCTGCCTCTGACGTCGCCTTTCGAGAATGACGCTACGCATTGGAGCCACCCCTGTCCCTGGGCCGACCATGACCAGGGGGTGCTCAGGAGACCGCGGCAACTTGAACGCCCCCGGTCGGATGGAGAGGGGGACCTCTGCCCCCGGCGTCAGCGAGGCCAACCAGGTAGAACAAACTCCCGTACGGGAGCGCTTGTAAGGCGTTCTGTTCCAATAGGGAAACGATTATGATGATGATGATGTGTGCTATGTGCGATAATCAGTGAATTGGGTGGGGGGGGGGGCAACAACCAGACTTTTGGCGTCCGTCTGACACTCGTCGTATTCTACATGTCCATGTGTCCCGGGCTTTTGATCACCGATCGCGTTCGCAGCCGGGAAGATAAAATAGTGGAGGTGCACAGCCAGTAGGAGTGGAGGTGTATCATCATAGTTTACTATGGATTGATATCAATATCGGAGCGATGCTGCGATCTGGGGCGTCCCTGGACTCGCAGGAATCAGATGCCGTGCAGCGCGTGGCGATTTTTTTCGTGTCTCGCGCAGGCAGTCCCCGACTAAAGTACCGGTACCGCAAAACGGAAGCATCTGCCGCGGAACTCACTCTTTCTTCCCCTGAGAGGCAACGCTGCTTGGTACGTCGCTCTCCGCTCTGCTAACGTAGAACGTTGCCGGGTAACCCAATGAAACACCAGATAGCAGCAAACAACTCCAACAAAAAACGTATGTGGTATAACCTCTTAAAAAATGCCGGATGCAAAAAAAATACACAACACAAAAAAAACGGAATTCGTACGAAAAAATAAATTATAAAAAAAATGCAAAGACACGCCGGCATCATATCAGACGTTCTTGATCCGAGCAATCCCGCCAATTAACACCGAAAGTCTGAAAGCGCAAAGTATGACTTCTTGGCCCACGCACCTCTCTGCTTACCACTCTGTTTTTGTCATTGCATGCGTGCCCCCTCGGTCAAGAGAGGGGAGCAACCCAGACAGAACAGATTTCAGGTCTCACAACCAAAAAACAAGCGAAGAACACTCGACCATAAAAAAACGCCTCCGACATGCCTCACCGAAATGCCACAACAGCCATGCACAAATGCACCGTGGCAGGCGTTTCCAGCGCGGGACGACGAAATGGAGAAGCCCCGCGGACGCATCCTCGGGATCAGCTCCAGCAACCTCTCGGGCGGCACCTTGCAGGATGGGAAGTCTCCCAAGACCTCGACGTAAGTTCTCTTTTCTCGCGTGGCGTACTCGTAGAGCAGGTCTGCCCCACCCGGCGACGCCAGTTCTTCGAGCTTCTCCCTCTCCTCTCCGTCAGCGGCGAACAAAGACAGCCGCTCGAAAAACGAGCGGCGAGGTGTCCCCAAAATGTCCAGTACATCGCGCAGAAGCAACCGAAACGTAGAAACTCGGGGGAAAAGAAACGGGGTTCGTTGCTGCTGCTGCTGCTGCTGCTGCTGCTGGTGCAACGCTTCCGTTGATCCTTCGCGCCCTCTCTCCA
This sequence comes from Macrocystis pyrifera, assembly GCA_031763025.1. Lineage (NCBI taxonomy): Eukaryota > Phaeophyceae > Laminariales > Laminariaceae > Macrocystis > Macrocystis pyrifera. The sequence continues at coordinate 1,434,472 of JASSKH010000009.1, read as the reverse complement.
CCGTTCCACCTCCTTCTACAGAATCCGACTGGCTAGCCGTGGGTCTCAACGCAGCAGGGGCGATGCGCACGGTTTGATCCAGGTCCAGACCCATCGCCAAGGCCAGTGTCTCCACCGCACGACTGTCGTTCGAAGGGTGCACCCAGGCCACGTCGCCGGCGCCGTAATCTTCCCCCCCCGGAACGCCTGTCACGTCGAACTCCAGGTGGCGTACATCCTGAAAGTGGCCTTCCTTCGTCAGCCTGCGGTTTACAATCAGACGCGCTAGGACGGGCGGCCCACCCCCGTGGCCTTTTCGCTTGGGGGGTGCCATCGAATCCCAGAAGGCTTCCCGGCCGGAGTACATTTCCTCTTGCAGCATCGCAGGTGTAGGGACAAGTCGCGTGTCGCTGCCGTCGCTGATCACGACGGGGGTCACGCCGAACAGTGGTGGTTCAAGGCAGGGAGTTTCGTCCACGATTGTCCCTCTGGGGAGGGGCTTGAGCTGGAGTAGGTTGGTCCAGAGGGAGGCAAGCCACGGGTCGAGGTCTCCCCACATGCCTCGAGGGCTTTGGTCGTCCCCCAAGCCTCGATCCACCTGCGCCAATATTAACCGCGCGGATGGAACCAGCGCGTTGTCAATTAGGCGACACGCTGCTGTGGTCTCGTGCATGGTGGTCGCGGGCCTGCGTTGTTGCAGGGTATGGCAGCTTCAGTAAAGCCAACACCAGCATGATGTACTATTAATAGGACGAACTTACCAGGTGCCATATTTTGATCTAATCTTGACACGTGTTTACAGACTATACAGTAGCACACTCTACGTGTCAGAAGTGAAGCGGTAATAAGGTAATGTGTCGATCATAGGGTAGTACTTGACGAGCAATATACCCCTCATGGCGCACAACCCCCCTCCTGTACATTCACAATACTCGTATACCAGGTATACAGCTATAAGAGACATACCGGGTGTGTTCTATTACCCACAGCAGTAGTATCTACTGTACTATATCGTAGAACGTCTTCAACAGGCGACAGCTCACCAGCTCCGACGCACCCAGCTGCAACAACCGCGCGTGCAGCTTCCTGGCCGTGGCGTTGTACTTCGCGTACCCGCTGTCTCCGAGGCCGAACACCGCGAAGCGCATATTGCGCAAACAGTCCTTGGGCAAGCTCCTGCTCGACAACCGCCGCCACAAAGACACAAGGATTGTTCCCACTGCGTCAGAAAACATGGTCCAGTCTTGATGCCCTACAAAAGCTTCGCAAAGCCATCATACTCCTTACTTTGCTTTGAGCCATGAAACAAACGCAGCAACGGCAGCCTTCGGCGAGACACAACACAACCCGAGCAGCAGCTAGAGAGCTCTGGGCACCAAGAGTAACACACAATCATTTCCGATACTGCTATGTATGTCTCGAGGTCGACCGCCGAGCGGGGGGAAGGCCGGCCTCAACGGCATTTCACGTTTACATTTTTTCCGTCTATATATTATGTTCGTGTTTTTCGTCGTCTGGGCACTACACGCCAGTCGCCACCCAAAAAACACAGCAGATGCGGATGACTGGAACAACCAAAGGAACACAGTTGCAGTGTAGCTAACAAGGTGGCACACAGAACACAGAACACGGGACAAAGGGCAGCAGCAGACCGCGACCTGGAGCACACAATAGACCGCATGTACGACCGCACGCTGCCGTAGCGCTGTAGCATACAGCACACACCACACGAGGGCGACTTCTGATCTCGCCGCATTTTGCACCTTCGCAGCAGAAATCTCCAAAAAGTAGACATGTTGCTCGGCACCTCCCCGTCGCCCGTGGTGCTGACAATGAATACAGCTAGAGAGGACTCGAACACTTGAGCAATGGAAAAAGAGTCTAGCGGCACCGCCGATGCATCGAAGGCTCGTCTCCTCGCCATGTTGGAGACATACTCGGCCACTTCCTGCGCCGCACAGCACAGCAAAGCACCAAGCGATGCATCATTCCAGGTAGGGAGCAACGGCCGGGGTGTCATCATCTCGTCCAAAGGTGTACGTGCAACTATCGTTCACAGCCCAAACAGGTGAAAGCGCATACAACGTGAGAGAGGTTTGATGCGGCATGTGTTTATGTTGGCACCTTGGCTGCTTCGCCCAACCTCGATCTAGGCAGGTGCCATGCTGTTGCATTCCTTGTTCTGGTACTGCTTGGTATACGGGCACCAAGCAGCTACCTTGTACCAGGTGTATCATAAGGCAAACACCTGAAAAGAGCTTGGGTTTGTGTTTTTCTGCCCACCTGCGCAGTGCCAGTTTCACTGCCGTATAGGACCGCGAGCGGATGCAGAGTGGGAGACACTTGCGGGTTCTTCTCGAAAGATGACATTTTCGCCCCGCACCACCAATCTCGTGCCCCACTGCTGCTGTCCCGGCTCTGCCCCGCCGGCCCTTCAGCGGGCGTGTGCTTTTTAAACTGTTACGTTGTAACCCCGGCCCAATAATGCCGCATAGTTGCGCTGTAAACACCCTCAGCAAAAAAGAGGTCAAACCATTTTACTCGCACCAATGGGAATGACTAGTCATTCCCATTGACTCGCACTTGCTGCTGTGCCTGCTTCCGAGTTTTTTTGGACACGATGAGGGTAGTCTGCGTGCCAGTGCTGGATGATAACTTCTCGTACTTGTTGATCGATGAAATGGGTGTCACCGCCGCCGTTGATCCGGCCGAACCGGAGAAGGTAAGTTGCCCCCCTACAGCAGCAATACGTAAACAAAATCATACCGATAACTATAAACATCAAGTTTACGTACAAGTACATGCCCTGGTACTGGTATACCGGTACGGTACTGGTACATCGTACAACCTGGTCAACCTGACGTTTACGTTTCTGCTGCACCAACTGCTTGCAGCTGCTGTATATTTTGGTAGAACAGCCACAGCAAGTGGGGCAACTGGTGCAGGGGTGTTTCCTGTGTTATGTGTAAGTATTCTCAGTCTGCATGTGTACCTGGTACGTCCGTAGGATGTTCGATCTCGCCTGCAATAAGGGCTGCTTAACTCAGGGGCTGTACAATCTGTCCACTCTTGTCTTTCGCGGACTCGTACTGCTGGTAGCTTGCACGCGCCAGGTACACTACTGCTGTGGTACTCGTACGTACATCGTATGTTGGGGATTAAGTTACACATTCTCGTGAGTACATTCATAGATCATTGTTTATTTGTCTAGCGACTGCTTGTATCTCTGTTTTCCTCACTATGCTGTTGTTCACCTTGGGTGATGGATCATTCACTCAGGTTATCGCCCTGAAGCATAAAAAGTGGCGACATTTCCGTCACAGCAACCATGCACCGCGTCCTCTTGATGGTGGAGATCAATAGCACTTTGCGCTTTGCCCTTGCCCCGCGTCTGTGTAACACATGTATGCCTGGTACCTGGTACGTAGGTTCTCAGGAAGGCTAGCGACGAGGGAGTCACAATCACCAAAGTCCTGACCACCCACAAGCACAGCGATCACGCGGGAGGGAACAACTCCATGGCAGCCAAACTCCCCGGCCTGGTGATTTTCGGGGGCGAGAAAGACAGAGTCCAGGGCTGCACGAACACCGTCCGGGACGGAGACACGATTGACGTCGGGTCGATCACCGTGAAGTGCATCCACACCCCGGGGTAAAGTCTGAGTTCGCTGGTGTGGTATTTTGTTTTCGTTTTCCTGGTGCTGTTGCTGGTGCTAGGGCTGTCCGTCCTCCTACCTGGTGGTGACGCTGCTGTTGAAGTCGGGACGAAGTTACGAGGGAACACTTGTGTAAGCCGAAAGTCCAACCCGAGTGCCGGTATGATACGTAGTTTATACTGTTGTTGCTGGAAAATGGTTAGTATCGCCACCCCAAGAACCTGGTTGACCTCGAAACCAGAAGAATCTTCGCCCGGAGACCGGCGGTTTTCGTTTCACCCGCCTGAAGGCTCGCTTTTGCCCGCGGTGATAACTTGGGGGTGTCATACTGATTTTGAGGCGTTACCTCAGGGGGTGTGGTATACACCGTACTCTGGGTGATATAACTCGGATGGTCGTTTATATTTCTATAATAAGGCCACCCGGGTGGTATAATGTGAGGGAGTGGTATGAAATATGGGGGGTGTGCTATGCTCTGCCATATACGGTGTCATTCATCGCCTTTTTCACCAAACCCTTCGCCGCTCTAACGCGTGTCTACCTTCGCCTCTGATGCTGGTCAAACACTTTGTCGCGCTGCCACTACGTACGAAGGCACACATTGGGCCATATCTGCTTCTACGCCACGGAGGGGGACGAGAAGGCCGTCTTCACCGGGGACACGCTGTTCGTGGGCGGAGCGGGCAGGTTTTTCGAGGGCACCCCCAAACAGATGCAGCGATCCCTCGGGGAGAAGCTCGGGAGGCTGCCGGCAGAAACTCTGGTGTACTGTGGACACGAAGTGAGTCGAATCGTGTGTATGAGCATGTTTTCCTCAAGATAAAACACAAGCCTCCGCCGCTTGCTCCGCTGGATATATGCAGGGCCAAGTGAGGTTGTTTCAGCCTGCGTATTGGAGCGAAATTTCGGTCAAGCTTGGCTAATATCTTGGCGAAGTCGAATATTCGATGTTGTTCCGATTTGTCGGGTCGCTCGATTCATCGACGGGAATGCGCGAGCGTAGCGAGCTGGACGAACGAAGCGAGCCCCCCCGGCTGGTGGGGGCAGGGGTAAAGCAGTCACTATAGCTGGTGAAGGATGCTAAGAACAAATTATCGAGAAAACTACCGGCTCGATTTTTCTATTCCGAGGTCGGTTGAACCGATCGGAATCGGATGAATCGGCTCCGATTTTTGCAGCCCTGTTATAATAATGGTTGCTTCACCGTGCTCGTCGGCATGGATCTGCTCCGATAGGCGATGCATAGCCCAACCGGCACCGTGTACTATTAATAATGTCCCTCGCTTGCCTGCTATTATATGCCTTGCTTGCTTTCTTCTATTGGCCCTCGTGTGCTTGCTCTTGTTGCCCCGGTCTTGCCTGCTTACCTACCCCATCGTGACCTGTGGACTGAACGAATACATTTTGGCGTGTAGCGCGTGGCTTTGCCAATTCCCACGTTCAAGCAGCAAGCACTGGTAACGGTGTTTAGGCACCGCGGGTTCCAGACACAAGCGACACTAACCACAAGCTGAATCCTGATAAGCGCCCTCGCGAGCGCTCTAGCGGGCGATGCCTTAGACGCATGCGAAGGCAGGGGTATAGTCTAAGCTCATTATTATTTTGAGGATCCTGACTTGATTGTAGCATAGAATATCTCTACGTCACCCAAACACTGACGAAAACCTAATGAAGATGAATGATTCCATGACGCAGAGGTGTAGTCTACAGCGAATAATATTATAAAACATGCATGGAATCCCAACGATATTGGGTAGTTTCGTCAGATAAGAACACCGTCAGCCCAGAAACACTTTTCTCCAAAAAAAGGTACAATACCCCAAAGTACCCCTATCGCCAAAAAAGGTACAGTACCTCCATCGTAGATATAACACAATCGATCAACGCAATACCTCCCGCCCGCCCGCCCACCCGCCCCACCACCCCGCCTTCTCAGTACACGGCAGCCAACTACCTGTTCGCCCGGAGCGTCGACCCGGATAACGAAGCCCTGAAGATAGAGGTTTCTCTGGCGGCAGAGCGGCTGCGCAAGGGCGAGCACACCGTACCGTCCACGATTGCAAAGGAGCTCGCCACTAACCCGTTCATGCGCCCGCACGACCCGGCCATCCAAGCTCGCACGGGGCTGGGACGGCAGGCGTCGAACTCTGCCCATCTGGGCAGGATACGACAGATGAAGAACGCCTTCTGAATGGCCTGTCGACCCGCCCGACTTGACATGCTGCTCACTGCCATTGACAAAACTTGTATTACGTGTATGTAGTGGTGCGTACGTAGGTGCGCTGGCTCGACGAGAGGCGTTTTTTTTTTTCGGTGTGCTTAATTTGCGTTGTTTGACTCGGCGGTGTGTATGAAACGATGAAGATTATTGGCGGGAATCACGAAAGACCCTTAACCCTTTTACAACTCCTAGGTTTTTCCCATTCTAATTTTAAGTGCTTTGTCCCCAAAATGCGAGTGCGGTGGTAAAAGGGCTGACCGCGGGGTATTCGCTAGATGCAAAAAATGTGTTTCATACCTCGCCAAGCCACATCGCTTGGTGTTCCGTGTCACACGTTCAGACAGTGTGTAAGTACTGGTGATTAGTACGTAATGTCCTGAATGCCTGAAATGTTTTTAAGGTGCCTCGATATGGACAGGACCTCTGAGTCTCAGCACAATCATATGTAGGGGGTGTCGCTGCACTTTCAATAGAATAATAGCAATGCCTTCGGGCGTTGGTTGGTCGCTATTTTGTCCCACGGTAAAGTAATTTAGACCTCCTGTAGTGAGCCGAGGTTGAGGCTATCGAGACCTCGGGGGCAGGTGGAGGAGTGGAGGGGTACTAATGATGTCACGCATGGCCGTAGTCGTATGACCAGGGTGTGCTCGGGTCCAATGCCTCTCGTATGCATAGTAAGTCGAAAACCATACGTGGGCAAGTGACATTTTCGCTTGTTTTTTGTTTGTAGACGGCGATGCATTCCCTCCTCAGCAAGATCCGAGCTTTGAGTTTTGAGTTTATGCAAAAAGTTATGGGTATGCGAGAGCTGTTCGCTGCCCATCTTTTTTGTTGTTGTTCGGCAGTGAATTGCTCCGCCCAGCGCATGTGCTCTCCTAGAAGTTAGCAAGCATGATTACACGATATCGTTTCCAGAGATCGAGAAGGAGGGATTCAGATGGGAGAATGTCGAAGGCGAAGGCATATTACTGTAGCCTAGAGAGTGATGTATCCCCCGTCTGTGTATAATTATGTTATTATAAGTGGTCACGGCACAGGTACCTACTGTATGTAGCTCTAGCTTTAGAGCAGGCAGGACACGATCGAGGCCCCTGCAAGAAGGCAGTCCAACCAAGAAGCCCGCAGTTTTCTGACTGGTCAATTTTTAATTGGTGGGAAATCCTTGGTCGACATTTGTCGTCATGCGGGATCGTGACGTCACTTTTCGGAGAAAAATATAATATTAGCTATTCATGAGCGCGTAGGAACAACTCTTGTCGGGTGACAAAAGACCCGGCAAACAGGCACGCCCAGCCCTCAAGGGGCCCCTTCGGGCAGCTAATGTAAAAACGCTGCAGTCCTTTGAAACATCAAATCCGTTTTAGCTTTTAGTTTGCAGGACGGTTTCTGGTACAATTTCGACCTTTCACGACTCCCTACTGAAAACGGCCTTTCTCCGGTTCTAGCGCTCATCCTATCTCCCTCACGGCAATTTAAGAGAGCGTAGGTCATAGATAGGTCATTTGCTTGTGTCAGGCGCCTGATTAATCCGACGCCTTTTTCATCACGAAAAGTGCTCCTTTCTAAAAAGCAGCTCATCATACCCATAATAGACGAATTTGAAGAATGAAGGTTCAGGCTGTCGATACTGTTTTGACTCAGATTTTCATCGACAACGCCAAGCACTATTTATAGTAGGCGAACCTACTTGGGCCTCCAGTTCGACCGTCCGTAGCGTCCTACGCAGCCATGGCAGAGTGTAGATACCAAACAGGAGCTCTGGAATTATCTAAATTCTTGTTTTCTGACCATTTTCGTTTCGTGATGCAAACAGTCAGTGCCTACCCTCCCTTGCAGATCCAAGGGCCTGAACACCCCCGGAAGACCATAACGAACACGCTATACGTTGGTCGGGAGATGGTCTGGGACCTGAAATGGAGCTATGCCTTGTTCGGCAAGGAGTCGTGATATGTCATTATTGTACCACTGTAGAAATAACGTTGCTGTTGTAAAAGTCACGAAACACATTACATTGTATAAAGACGCGAGTCGTGGTGTTCTTTGGTTTTGACCGAGTGGGCCCCTCAAGAGACGGGCACGTAATTTTGAAGGTGCACGGAGAATTGCGAACGCGTTGATGATGATCGTATGATCGTGCTCTTGATGCGCGGTGGTCCTTGTAACGGCTATCCCATGGCATCGGAGATCAGGCGCATGCATTATTACGGGGGGGTATAGTAAATAGGACCAAATTTTGTTAGTAAAAATAGGTAAATAAATAGGTTTTTATGTATACCATAGGTCCTATTAACTATGGACCCCCGTAATAGTTGGGTTCGCAATGGAGTAGGGTGCAGGCATAACGTTGCAAAGTCGCATATACACATGGCATACCAGGCATATATGCTAGAGTTCGTTTCTCGGGCCTGCGCACAGCATCGCCACCACCGTAGGTAGATCGAAACACGACGGTACGCAACTACCTCTCCATGCACGACAAGTACTGTCTGTGTCGATGAGCTTTACATTTACCTCAGATCTAGGCGATAGACGAAAACGTCTCCGGTAAACCAAATGGTGGACATTTATTAATTGACCCAAACGGCGGTGGTGGTGCCTGTCATCGATCTCGCACCCATTGTTCGACCTTCCCAATCCCGAGCAGTGTCGGCTCCCCCCCCGATACCCCCCTCTCGCCTCCTCTACCCGGGTTGACGACAACGAATCGCCACCATCGCTCGCATCGCCCCCCCTCCCTTTCGCCTCTTCGCCTCGCCTGCGATCCTTCTCGGTGTAGTAACGCCCCACGGCCCCAGGCAGTGATGACCCAAGGCCGTACAAAAAAGCCGTTCCTAAAATCACGTACGCTATGCGTCGGCCGGTCTCGTTCGCGTACGCTCCGACCTTAGGCATGGCATCCCGCGCCTTGCTCGTGGCCCGTCGACCAGCATCCGTGGCCGCCTTCACCCCTGCCGAGGCCGCGCTTTGTGCCGCCTCGGCCCCGGCTGCCGCAGCTCCTTGTGCAGCTTTCGTCGCCACCTTCGACGGCGTCCGATCGTCGGGGGTCGGGGTGGGGGCGGCGGCGGCAGGTGTTGTCGAGGTTGATATTTGGAATGGTTTAAGGCCTACTACTTCACAAGTTCGGGTGGATAGACTATAAGTTCCGTATATATGGAGCGTAACAGCGCCACCAGCTTTGCGCAAGCTGGAGCCCGAGTTATACCTAAAATCAGTAGAGCCAGTTTCGGGTCGCAACTATTTGTTGTCTGCCTCTTGTAGCTCTAGGAAGCCCTGCTTGTACCTTGTGTAGCAGTACAAGTGTATCGTACAGCAGTGCGAGAAAGCTGGTGACGACGTTCTCAGCCCAGCGGGTATTGTACGGGGTAGACAATTGTATCGCGCCAGCGTCATGGTGAGAGACGACAGACATGTCCAAAAAATTAAGAAACGTTTTGTACCAATATCATTGCGCAAACAGCCCTTACTTTTCCGGACACAGTGGCATGTGCTTCTCGTACAGCACTACAAGTATACTGGACAGGACAGCGTTGGTTGCTCAACTGCTTATCATACCAGGCACACAAACAACAAAACACCGACAAGGCCGGTATATCGTCGATTGACGTGACGATGCCAGCCAGTGATTGGTTGGCGAGTTAGAGCGCCCTCGCATGCAGCAAGCATAATCAGCAGTTACGAGCAAGCAGCCGTTGGGCTGGTCTCGAGCCTGAAGGAGCAAAGCTCTGAACTCCGCAGCCCCGAATAGTCAGGATATGGTTGACATCTCACCCAAATTCGAAAACGCCAACAACAGCAGTGGTCTACGACGAACGACGATGCTTTACGACGATATTCTACGATGTTCTACGACGACGAGTGCATTTATTACTTGTTATACTCACACTCTGGACTCTGGAGAGAGGATCTATGCTGTGCTTGACTAAACGAGGTAGCTCTATTGAGGTGCACACTTTTTGGTCGAGTGTGTTACAGCTCTGAACGTGACAAGGACTCGATTTGAAGCCCACATCCGTGCAGCAGGAGGTAGCCCGAGTGCCTCGCGGGGAGCATAAAAGGTACCAAGGCGAGCAACAAACCTCGACAGTCCTCGACGGTAAAGCTCTCGCGCTATCGCCCAGCTGCTTGCCCAGGCCTGACGTTGCTTTCTCGGCGCGCACCCGTGCCTGCCTTCCGAGCTCCACGCTCCGCGCCTTCAGATCCTGGGGGGCACTTTTCGCTTGCTTCCCGTAGTCGCTGACGCTTGTCTTCAAAGTTTTTCTCAAGTCCTCCCCTTTGTCCTTGGCGAGGTCGCCGTACTTCTTTTGAAGGAAGGACAGGTTTTCGCTCGCGTTTTTCTTGAGAGAGCTTGGCGAGCTTGGCTTAACGAAAGCTTGCTGGACTCTGCGCCACCACGACATGGTGCTGGACCTCCGTACACACCAGCCTTCGACGCTTATGTTGGGGTAGTTACGCTCTACCCCCGGTATCTCTTGTCTCGCCAGCTTCTCTTTCCGTGTAGCAGTATATAGGTTTGCGTCGACCATGCCTTCGCATTTCCCATGAAACCCATCCATGGCGGTTTCACAGTGTCTGCGGCAGTGTAAAATTCGTCTCCGACATACCGGCAAATACTTGCTCGTATACCCGGCGTGGCTTGCTACGAGTATGAACAGTGAATTTTGCTATCAGGTAGTTGCTATCAGGCTATATGATGCGTTGCTGGGTTGCGGGTGTTACGAACGCTTACGATAGAAGCGAGGGAGCAAAAAAAACGCATGTAATACTATGTTGTGGTAGAATGCGAATGCAAGTAAAGAGAGGCATTGCCCGCAGGAACGCTACGACTGAAAGATCCTGCCTGCTTATGATACATGGCTGTGGATTTATGACCGTAAAAACAAACGGCGTACCGGTACATACTCAGCCCGTAGGACCGCGCGGGGTTGCTGGCGAACCTCGTGCGTTCATTATTATGTCGACTATTCTGAGGAGCGAATACCTTGGCACAAGACTTTCGAATAACAGGCAGCTTTCCGCGCGCGTGCGCGTGCGCGTGGGCGATCGGCATCCGCCCGCACGTTACGGCAGGAGAAACGTTTCGCTTTCAGAAGATTTTCATGTAAAATAACGCAGTGACAGACTAGTGAAGGTGTAGCACGCAAGATAAAACACCACACTCCTGGGACGAGTCCCCGAGCCGAATTCCTCCAAAGAAAGCAAGTGGGGGGGCACACACAGCCACAAGGAAGGGGGTAGCGAGATCTTCGCATAGTAGACAGAGAGACGCATCGCTCGGCGTTTGGTAGCACCTTCCCTACCTGGTACGTATTATTGTCGAGAAAATCAGCCCCGAATATCGTCCGATGGGGGGTCTTGGGTGTTATATTATCACACGTGTTGGACGGTAAAGCCGATTCGCTTCCACGTAGCTCCTGCGTACCTGTCTTCGAACGCCGTACGAATGACGTTTTTTTTCTCATTAAATGCATGTCACGACCGCAACGCTGGGACACCTTACGAACTCCGCAGCTCTGACTGAGTCTATGAAAGCTAATATCGGCAACTATGCACAAAACAGAGGAAACGAAAAACGCCGACACAGCTCCCAGAAATAAAAACGTTCCTGCACTAGTCGGTTCCAGGAACAAGATGCATGTGATTTTGGTCGCCGTCAACTGCCAACACCCCCTCAGTGCTCTCTTGGAAAGACTCGACTGCCGGAAAGGCCAGAAAATTATTTATCACGCGCAAGCTCTCGGCCTTCCGCGTACCAGATATATACCTAACGGCATCCATTTAAACCGACAGTCCGAACAGTCTAGAGAAGTAAACATGGGACACCAGTGTCGAAGAAACCAACCAACGAGGGAAAAACCGCAACGTACACTCAAGAGCATGATGACCATGTCACCGCTCAATTTTAAAGCTACCGCAGCCCTGCTGTGACGTCTCGTGTTTCCATGGTGGCCGCTAGGCAAACTATTGCCCCCTTCAAGGCTCGACCAATCACGCCATGGCCCGTAACAAACCCCACCACTAAATTCGAGTCTTCAGCGCGGCTGGGGGCTTCAAAAACATCGCCCGCGCAACGAGGGAGGCCGAGAGTCACGTACGTACGTCATCGCGACATTTCCTCGCGATGCGACATTGTCCAATACACTGGGTCTACCGTACGTACTACAGTAGTACCAGGCATATGCGACACTACGACACACGTAAAGCATCCGGCCGGGGCAGGAAGCACAGTAGAACCTTGTCAGAGGCGACGAAGCATCCTCACTTCAGCCCGTACGTTGTGTACTTCTTGTCTTGTTTTCGGACCTATTAACAGATGGCACAGGTACATACACGATCGGTGCAAACGAGAAAGATTAGGGCAAGCGGAGAGGAAAAAGATAGGAGAGGAAGGAGGGGCGGTGGAATCGGAACAAGGACACATGACGACCAACGTCTGCACTACTACATACCTGTTACATAATGCCTTCGCAGGAGTTCTGCGGACACATCTTGTTCTAAATATGGACCGTGGAACCCACAAGCTTTCAACACTTGCTGCACCCGCTATAATACGGTACCGGGCTTGAACGAGTTCGCTTCAACCGGGAAATGCACCAATTTTAGTGGACCCCGGGTTCGTCGACCACAGCAGGACCACGGAGGAAGTAGACCGACGTGCCAGAGGCGCCATATACTTACGGCGTGCCGGTTCAACGTCAACCCTTTCGGGACTACAGAGAAAAAAAACGACGACGATGACAAACCAAAATAAAAAGGGTGACGGCTGCAGCATCAGCCACGTCAGCCACACGGAGCAACGTGTACAAAAAGCTAAAGGGATGACCCTACTACTGTCGGACCCCACAACACAAAGGGAGTGCTTGTACGGCACGCGTGCGTGCAGCACAAGTCAATGATAAGACCGCAGGTTCTCATTATTCCCGTCGCTACGCACGAGAATACAGGGGCGTCCCCAGAGGGTTAACGTAATCCCTTTAGAACTGCGCCCACGATTTTAGGGACAAACTACATGGATTATTGGTGTGGGGAATTTTGTTTGGTAGCGAAAATGCTGGGGTAAAAACGGGCTGCGGTGCTGAGCGCAATGAGCAAGCTCAATCGCGCCCCATTCCAAACGGGCGGCTCGCGCAACGCACCTTCAAAATACCAAGGGGTATCCGCAAGCCGAAAAGACCTGCCAGGGCCCATGAAATCCTCACGGGCAAGAGCCCGAAGGGCGAGGTGACGGTCATGATAAGCGCCGCGTTTAGGAACGTGGAAAAGGCCAAGGCATCGTACATGCTCGTCTGCGTCAACTCCAAGCGCTCGAACGCGCGCTCCGACTCCAAAACTCGAACCTTGTGTCGCGCGTGGTGGTAGGCGGTGGGGTGGGAAGGATACAAAAAGTCAAAGCGAGGCTGGATTGTTCGACGAATTTCACCGTTCCGTGGGATTTTGTCTCATTCAGATATTCATAGTTTTCACCTACTCGTATGAGCATCTCACGATCACGTACTATTAGTAGTAGGCATGCCAACAATGAAAAACAGGAGTGACCCGTGGTAAATATGCTCCATTAATCACCATCGCCCCAGATTTCGAGTAAAGTCTTAGGTTGACATTTCCTAGAGTGTACCGTGCTGCATGAAGGTCAGAGGGTTGTGGATGGAAACGAGTTTTTTCCGGAAAAGCGCGTGTCGCAACTTCGACCGAAACTATCCACCAGTACAAGAATACAAGTACAACCATCGGTGGCCGGTGCAAGTCGGGATGGCCGGCCGCACGAGCTACGAGTATCTCTGGTGAGAGCGAGAAAATGTTAAACGTACCCTGAGCTTGAGGTCCCCTTGCTCGAGCTGTCTTGTGATGCCCTCAACGTAGGCCACGTTACGCGGGCTCTTCACCACGGCTTCGAGGTCCTCCGGTCGCCACCCCACCTGATAGGGACGGTCCAAAAAAAAACGGCAAACAAGGCTAACTATCGTCTTTGCGAGCGAGCGAACAGGCTAGGGCTGTAGCCGAGTGCGGATCGCAAAATCTCGCTCGTACTATTGCAGGGGACTGCCCATGCGGAGCCAAGTTCACGGAAAGTGTCATTCCGAACGTAGAATTAGTGCTCCGAACTATTAATAGACCATTTTTGAGCTGGACGTGGAGCTTTACCTGTAAGATTGAGCAGCAAGATTGCGTCGTCAAACGCAGGCTGATCTACTTGCTGCTGCCTGGAAGTGTGGCGAGCTCAAGCTTTGTTCTCTACTCGTCTGCCGGAGGAGAAAATTAAAAAATTAGAAAAACAAAAAGCTGCTGTCATCAAAGCGCGCGCCATGTCTGAGGATACGGCTTGTTCTTGGCGGCCTGACTCACCTTCTTTACGAACGTCTTGGCAAAGGACAAGGCAAACGAACCGTCTTTCACGTCCAGCAGCTCCTTCAGGTACGGCTGGGCCAGTCGCGTGAGGTCATACCTATCACAACATCACAAACATCAGCAGGCGGCAAGCGGAGCTGTCAAGCTTGCTTGTTACCATAGCACCGCATGACGCGAACACTTCAGCTCGTCGGAGGCTCGGGCATTGTTCACACAATGGAAGCACCTACAATAACCCAGGCCGAGAGTATCCCTGCTGGAGTACGTCACGCGCCCGACTCAAGCCAAAAACAGACGAACAAACAAAAGAAACACAAAGAATAACACGAAAAAGTTTGGTACCGCAAAACACGCTAGACACAGCCTGGAACACCCCTTGTAACGTCCATCCGTATACCAGTTATGTATGCACACCCAGTGACTGTACATGGCCGTGTCTGTTCTATCACACGTCCGCCTTCTTCACAAAACAATCGGACCCACAAAAACGGTGGTAAAGTAACAATTGCCTGCCGGCCCCGTCCGCCGCTCCCTCTCTCACTTGGTATCCAAGCCCTTTCCGATGCCGTCGAGGGAAGTGAACGCCCTGAACACGAAGGTGAACGTGGGCGGGAACTTGAAAGGTACGTCTCCCGAAACCGACAGGAGGTCCTCCCCAAGCTTGGCCCTCCGCTCCTTCCGCTTCTTCACTTTGTCCTCCTGCAGGCACCAGGCAGCGCCCCAAGCGTCCGGACGCCGGCAGAGCGCGGTGTGAGATCAAGAGTCAGGAACATACTAAACATGCACAGTGACCACGGACTCGATTATGGGTGATGCATAAATGCGAGAACAACAACAATACAAGGGATAAGGTCACAATCACCAGGTGTCGCCGGGAACTTGCGCAGGCAAGTATTTTTTGTAGCTGCCGTCAACTTGTGTGCATTGGTTGATTTTGGATAATTTGGAAAATTGTGTATATACGTGAATCTCGGTCGGTAGTCGTAGAACCTCGGTCGTAGAATCCTCAACCTGCCTTCAGCCAGCTCGAAAGGGGCCCCTAGTTGTTGCCGCGGTGTGAGGTAAATTCTCGCATTCGCTCGTAACAATTGATGGAGGGGTCGGAGCCGGGCAAGGGGACCGCCGCACGGGCTGAACGATCTGTCGCACAAAGCGACAGCTAAACGTGTGAGTCGAGGGAGCGATGGGCAATGCCAGGCATCCGACGAGGCGTGATAGGGGCGGTGGGTAGCCACCCACCAGGAGTCACCCACCAGGAGTTTCCGGCACAAGTAATCTTGCCCAACATCAAACCGGCAGCACGAACGGTGTAAGTTGGCGAGCTTCAGTCGGTGGCAAACCCTCGGCCCATTCGGCAACCATAGCAGGTGACTCAAAACCTTGTGTCTACTGATAGGGCCGACACGGTGTGGTTCACTTGGCTTTGGACTCGCCCACGACGGCAACACCAACGCCACCACCAACACCAACACACCAACACACCAACACCAACACCAACACCGCCAACACCAATACCAACGCCAACACCAACACCAACGCCAACACCAACACCAACACCAACAACAACGCCAACGCCAACACCAACGCCAACGCCAACACCAACACCAACAACACCAACACCAACGCCAACATCAACACTAACACCAACAACACCAACACCAGCGCCAACGCCAACACCAATGTCAACGCCAACACCAATACCAACGCCAACACCAACGCCAACGCCAACACCAACGTCAACACTATCACCACCAACAACCATACCCGACACATTTACCGGTACCAACACTAACAACCAACACCAACAACCAACACCAAACACAACAACAACCAATACCAATACCAGCAACCAACATAAACACCAAACCAGCACCAACACCGACCCAACACCGGACAAGTCTCCACCCATCGCGACAACGCAACAACATCGGGTAACAACAGTTACGGCGGCGCACGGTCCCGCACCTTGGAGAGCTCTCCCGTCCACTTGCCGTCCTGCCCCTGGTTGAGCGTGTTCGTGAACTCCGACAAAAACGACCTCGCGATCTTCTCCACGCTGAGGAGGGCCGAGATGGCGAGCGAAACAGCAGTTACGGGTGGGTGCGGTTGTAGACGGTAAGAGGAGGGTTAGGGCTGTGCGATTCAACTACTGAATACGAGTCGGGGCAAGCGAGTGGGTGACGCTCGGGAGGGCGTGGGGCACGCCCTGACCTTCGACGTAACCCCTACCACCACCCCCATCACCAACATTATCACCACCATCACCACCACCATCTCCACCAACACCGCCAACACTGCCAACGCCAACACACCCCCAACACAATCAACACAATCAACACAACCATTCCCACCACCATCCCCATCAGCACCAACATTAACACCAATATCACCAGCATTAACGCCAACGGCACTATCAATACCGACACCCACAACACCAACACCACCAGCATAAGCATCAGCATCACCAGCACTAACACCACCAACATGAACACCAACACCAAAACCACAATCGTGACCACAACCCCAAACACAACCCAGGTTCACACCGTGCATGACTCAGTCAATCAAATAACTCGCGCTGTGGAAAAAACAGCGGAGGATAGCAAAAACTCGGACGAGTGCCAAATCCCGCCGCCACGCGACATTGCCCCGTCCCCTAACCACAAACGCCAGCCGAACCCACGACGCATACACGGCACAAGAGCTCGGCACCATCTCACGGCCCAGGAGTGAAGCGGTTATGGTGCGCACTCGGAGACCCCACGTCGCAACGGCTGACTCAAAAGAGACGAATATGCTATTAATATCAGATATTATGGAAGACCGGCCGTTTTAGGCGGTCAATCAAGGGGTCAAACCGCGGTCTTCCGTTGGCCTTAATGTACCAGTGTTAGTGTACGGGGGCCATCAGTCAAGGGGCCAAACCGTGGTCTACTCTAAATAGAATCGTGGTCTGCAAGTGTCACCTTATCCTGTCGGCGCCAGCCTTGAGAATTCCCATTTCTACCAAGGCGTCACACACCGCCCGCGGATCGTTCTCGTACGTGGAGAAGATCAGGTTGACGAGCCCGGAGCGCACGGAAGGCTTGAACTCGTCCATCATTCCGAAGTCGTAGAAGATCAGTCGTCCCCCGCCCTCCTCGTCGCACGCCACGTTTCCTGCCCGTGCAAGTGAAGGACAACAGATTAACAATTGAGAAAAAAGGGGAAGAGGAAAGAAGACCGAGAAAATAAGCAAGGAGAAAGGAGAAGAAGAACAGCAGCATCAACAACGACAAAAGAACGACGGACGAAGAAAGAATAACATGTTAACTTGGGTCGAACGGTGGAGCGCCGAGAATCACGGTCGGCACATCGAGTCCCGCCGAACTAAAAAAGCGGAAGGGGCAAGCGTGTAAGTTGTCTATTGCGGTACTTACAGTACCTGTTGACTCTTCTACAACTTGCATCCACGTTTTCGGGGACAAGGTGCTTGAAATTAGTGTGGGATCACTGTTGCAGCTCTAGCAGAGATATTCCGAGCTCCAACAGAGACACGAACGTTTCAGTTTTGACGCGACGCAGAAGGGGGATCCGGTGGTGCGGGGCTGCTTCGAGGCCAGACAATCCTCAGTTTTTTATCGCCCTAAAACAAAAAAACAGCGTGTGTTACCCGCGGGCTCTGATACCAGACCAACACGCGTAGCGGAACCACGCCTTTGGGGGGCAAACTCCCTCCCTATTAATGGTCGCGTCGAGCCCTCCGCGTCGCGCGAAGAACACGGCGCGAACCAAGCCCTCCGGACCGCCCAAACAAAACGTGTGAACAGCGCGCGAAGAAACAGCAAAGCCCTGCGACCGCGTCTCTCGCGGCGTATATCATACCACACCATAGAGCCCGTCAAATTGCACCGCCGTAGACGTTACAGCCCTCGAGACCATCGGTGCAGCCATAACAGGCCCCGACACCGACACCTAGGCCTATAACCCTAACCCGAAACGCAAGGCCTGAAACCAGGGGATGACTCCTAAATGTCCCCGTAGTCGCGATTTAAATACCGCCGACGTACGTAGTCGTGCGGCATCCATTTCCACGAACCTGGGTGCGGGTCGCAGTGGAAGAAGCCATGGCGGCAGAGCTGCGTCAAGTACGCCTCCGCCGAGCGCTTGGCCAAGAGGTTGCGGTCGATGCCCCTGCGGTCGATTTCGTCGAGGTTGTTGATCTTGACGCCAGGCACGTATTCCATTGTCACAACGCGCTCCGACGTGAGGTTCCAGTACACATCCGGCACCTGTCCGCGGCAAGGAAGGGAGGAACAAAGTCCCAGGTATGACAATGACGTTGTTCTTGCGAAACGTACGTCGCTCATTTTTTGTGAAATCTATAAGAGCCCGTGGTCACAAAACAGGCGACAAACAAAAGGCGCCTCGATGGGAAGAAAACAAAGCAAGTACAAAGTACTACGCACACCGCAGTACCAGCACCAGGGGAAAGTTATTAACGCTCTGTGGTACACCATGCCGTATCAATTGCAACCAAACAACCCGGAAAACTATCTATGTCATCGTAGGTTCACTCGGAAAAAAAAACAAGAAGGGGGAAAAAATTATCGAACAGTGCGACTGCGTCATACCCCTATCGCTCTAAATATTTCTTGTGGGAGAAAAGGGTCGGCAAACAGCCGCGGCGGCGGAAATAATTCGAGCGATAACACTAAGGTGTGCTCCGACCATGCAGCAACAGTCTAGCCAGTGTGTTCTTACCATGCATCCGTGGTCAAGTTGATGTGCGCTGTTGCCGGACTAAATCAGCATGTTAGGAGTGCAGGGCAGGCACGCCGTTCCGTGACTGCAGCATCACTCGGCGTTGCCACGCGCTTGGTTGTGTTTTGTTTATCGGGTTCGGTAATTTTTGTGGGCACGTTTTCTAAGTTTGTCTTCATCATAGACGTACGCGACAGCAGTAAGTAACACAAACCAGGACAGAAAATTGCACCCGAGGAAAACGGTATGGACGCGGCGAAAAAGAAAAGGGGGGCCCAAAGTAGCTACCGTAGCCATAAGCAGTCTGTTAGCAAGCCAACTGATTGGCTGATTTGCCCACGTGCATCTCGCTCAGCCCCATTTTTTACCATACTCGTTACCCTACAGCTACTACTGTGGCTCTACCCACGAGTGACCTAAATATGCCGGGTGGTACTGTACTATACGAGAAGCCCACTGCCTTGATTTTTCTCGAGGTCTTGCGTATTGTCTGGCAATCGTTCTGTGTTTGATCTTTCACTCAGCGGGACATGTTCTCAGCACCAACGTCCTGCCCACAGCACAGCGGTCCACGCTTGTTTTGTACGTACCTTCTGATTCAGTTACCGTCTCCTGTGCGAGCGCTTTCCCACGAGAACAAAACCTTCACAGCTCCGACAGATGATGTACAGATCATAGAGATCATCAAAACCATCTATATACTGTAGTTCCTCACCTGTCGTGGTGAGACGTAGTTCCTCACCTGTCGTGGTGAGACGTTGTGCAGGATCTGCGTGCGCAGCACAGATCCAACACAAGGAAACACGTGCGAGATCGTGCAGACTACACGCGTCCCACCCGGCAACATGAGCTAGATCATACAGATCATACAGATCACACAAGATCGGGAATAGATGATATATCTGCCTTGAAAGTTGCGGATCATCAGCTGTAGGAATCGATGATCTGTGCGAGCTGTGAAAACACTATAAACGGCACCGCCAACAGCCGTCGAAATCGAAAACTTGCGCACCTTCACCCAAGAAGTATCCTGGAAATTGTTTTTGAACCGCACGGCATTCTCCGCCTCGTTGATGTAGTCGATCTCTTTGTACAGCAGCTTCGCGCTTTCCTCGTAAATGGAAATCCAGTCCCTGAGTTAAAAGCAGCACCGACGAAAAACGACCCCCCCAAGATAGAGGTTGACGAATGACAGACAGGCAACAGGGAGGTTGACCGATGGGAAACCGGCATAATGGAGGTTGACCAATCAGAAACCAACAAGATGGAGGTTGACCAATGAGAAACCGGCTAGATGGGGGTTGAACAATGACAAACCGGGGTGCAGCTGAGGGCTGCTCCTGTAGCTCGAAAAAAAAAAAAAAAAAAAAAAAAAAAACGTCCTCTCGAGCATGAAACTTTTTGGGCAGAAGACAGAAGACGCTAATATTAGAAAGATTGACTGCTGAGAGCTGAAACTGTTGTACCAGAACGTATGTGCGTGCCCCGACAGACACGACAGAGAACGGCACACCCGAAGCATCAAGAAACGAATGAATGCCATCATGCCAGCCGTGCGTTCGCAAACGCGACACACCCGTCGCCACCAAGGCCGTGTTGCTTCTTCCAACATCTACGTACGAGGCGGTTATCTCCCAATATCTACCGAAGGCCGATAATTTCTCCAGAAATCGCGTTGGTACGCTGGAAGCGGTGCAAGACGCCGCAAAAGCGCCGCGTCGTCTCGAGTCGGGTTGGGTCTAGAGCACGGAAGCGCGGCGGCTCCCAGCAATAGTGCGTCGAGCTTTTTTTTTTCCGGGTGTGCTACCATACGAGCTGTAGCGCATTTTTTGCCTTATGAGGCAAATATTACTGACTGGTGGGGGCTTCTCAACGGAGGAGCTACCCAATATCGTACCTGATACGTTTTTTACGTTATGTTTCATGTATATAGATCTCGCAGGCCATGGGATTGATGGCTTATCGGGATAACAGCAGTGTGTGTGTGCTCTCCACGTTAAGCCGTTCATTCTACCCGTCGACATCCAGCACAACCATTGTATGTGCTGATTCTTCAATCCTAGAGAGACACAAGCTCTGTGGTTACAAAACTACGCCAAATAGAGACTACATCGCTATTATGCAGCAACAGGAGAGTAGGCAATGCAGTGCCATGACATCGTACTGGATACGACAGGCCCGTCATACACATTATACAAAGAGGGAAACACGCTTTTATCAAGGCCGTTGTTTGGGTGGGGTATCTACAGCTCCTGAAGAAAGGAACAGCCTGAAAAAAAAAAAAAAAAGGCATACCCCTGTCGTGCATACGGTAGCACGCATCGCTTCCTTCTTCTCATCCCAGACAACGTCAAGCAAAAATGCCCCCGCTGTCCCCCGCACGACAACGACAACCACTAAAAAAAAATGCTACCAGGTAAAATGTTTTCGTACTGAGATTATCCACCGCGTTGTTGGTGCACTGGAAGCGGTCCCCGAGGAGACCACCAAACACGCCATGCCATTTTTTCAGTTGGGTTGGGGGTTAGGTTAAGAGGACACTGTAGCAGCGCTGCCACGGCTAGAAACATTGTCAACACTTCGGACGGATGACCATCTACCGTAGATCATCTAATTTTGTGCGTCCAAACCTGCTGTAATTATGAGAGGTTGTCCAGGATCTGTACAGTTTAGACCACCAACCCAGGAAACATTGTGCTAGATCATGCACATCGTACGGCGCCCACCCGGCTATATATATGTGATCTAGATCGTACATATGAGGAATCCATCTTCCCAAAAAGATCTAGATCACGGAGCGGAAATGATCTGTCTGATCTGTCTGATCTGTATGATCTGTCGGATGTGCGAAATGTTACGTTTCATAGTTCAGCCGTTTCGCTGTTGCCGTTCTAGAGAAACGGCGAACAGCTGCTGCTGTCGCCGGCACAGCGCGCGGGACGGTATCACAGCGTAAACATAACTCATGAAACAAAATCATGGAAGCATTGCCGCCGACTTTCCAAGCGGTCGAGAGCAGTTGACGCAACGGGTCTTGTGCCAACCGTCGTCCTATGTTGAGGGGAGAAAAAAATATCTCACCTGTCCGCTCCGTCGAACTTGGGGTCCAGCTTGTCAAAAATCCGCACGAGCAGCTTGAGGTTCTGCGAACACAGCAAAGACCGAGCGACCAAGCACCGAGCAAAACTTGTTAGAGGAGCGCTGGGGCATTTATTTATAACCTGTAAATGTAAGCTCAAGAAGAAGCACACGCAAATCGGCTCTGGTTAGGTATATACGTTCCGGCGCGGCGCCTTACACATTCTATCGAACACTGCATTGACAGCACCGGGTACGTTACATCGGGCCCGGCACAGAAAGGAAAGGAAAGGAAAGGAAAGGAAAGCGTTCGAGCGCAAACGAAATTGAGTTCGGGACGGACGGAAAAAAAAAGGGCAGCAAAGCATCGCGCATCCAAACTGGCGTTGAGCTTGTTGCCCTTCCTCTGGTGGACCTTGACAAAATAAAAACGGAGTTTACCCATTCGCCTTCGCTCGAGACAAAACAAAAGATGTTTAGCACCCTCGACAGAACAAAATTGTTCTGGCTAGTCGCACTCCGCGCGCGCGCAAGACACCGAGAGCACACGCTCTGTCGGAACGCCTCGCGCCCCTCCAAACCCTGTCGGCGACCGTTTCACCTGTAGGTCTTGGTCGAAGAGGGCCTTGAGGCCGCCGCGCTGCACCTTCACCGCGACGTCCCCGCCACCCTTCATCTTTGCTAGGTGCACCTGAAACGCCGCGACACAGGTGAGCCGTGTCAAAAAAAAAAAGAGGGGGAGGGACGCAAGCAAAGCAAGTTTAGCGCACGCCTGCTCGCGCGCGAACTTTATAAACGAAACGACAGGCCTACCCAACAGTTTCACGCACACAAAACCATGTAGAAACAAAAACGACAGACCCACCCACACTCGTACGCGATGAAGCCATCACCATACAAATAAAAAGGACAGCAATCACAGTTCCAGTGGACTCGTACTGAGGCGGTGGCGCTATTTTCCCCCTGGAAGCCGATAACTGGTACCAGGTAGCTGGCACCGACGTCTTTGCCACACCGCCATCGAACATGCCGACTAGGAGATGCCACACACCCAACCCGACGAACTAAAAGCTACCACGTACTTGTCAAAATAGTTCACATCTATACATGCCAGCTACCAACATGTAGCTGATTTCCATCTGTTTCGCCCTTTCGCAGGAACGTGCCCGGCCTGGTGGATATAACAAACAAGCGGGTGGTGGTGCCGATCACGCCGACCTTCGGGGTTGCGGCACGGGGCGGCTTCCTGCTTGCCTGCCTGCGACTCCTGCACAGCTCGGACGGAGAGATCATGATCTATCTGATCTGTCTACAGATAGATCATCTAGCTCCCCACCTGTCGCTGTGAGAGGTTGTGCATGATATATCTATCTGCTTAGTGTAGATCCAACCCAGGAAGGAAACAGGTGCTAGACCATGCAGACTATACGACTCCCACCCGGTGACATGAGCTAGCTCATACTACAGACCACAGAGTTATCTACCCTGAAATATCTAGATCATCACGTGGGAATGATTTGTAGATGATATATCTGATTTGTCCGAGGTATGGACTCCTTTTTCAGAAGAGCAGCGCCCGCGCGTAATGCCCGCCCGTAAACAACACACAAGGAAACAACAAAAGGGCACACGCTGACTCACATGGCCATGCGACGTCAACAAAACCCACAGGAAAGAACGCCTACATAAGAAGCATTTCAGGGTTGCATACCAGCTTACAAATTACGAATATCCCTAATCAACTATCCCTTCAGTTTCCATTGAAAACCCTCGTTCCTACCCTAAAATCCAGCACAGAACAAGCTAACCGGCCTGGTCAAGCGACGGTAATAATCAACCAGGCTCACCTCCAACAGATCATCTGCAGATGATTCCAAGTTGATGATCTAGATCTTTCAGGGCAGACGTGTACCTGATCTGTATGATCTACATGATCTCTGTGGTCTAGCTCATGTCGGGTGGGAGGGAGCCGTACAACCTGCATGATCTATGGTAGCACATGTTTCCGGGGTCGGACCTGTACTACACATACAGATCCCGCACATCATATCATAACGGCAGATTTAGGACCTAGATGATCTGGATGATCTGGATGATCTGTAGATGTTCTACCCGAGGTGTGGAACTGAGGGACGCGACGGACCACAGGCTGGCTGACCTAGCCAAGCGACGGCAACCAACAAGGCGAACAACAACAACAGAGACCAACACTAAGGGTGGACAAAGACAGATCACGGGTTGACCGACCTGGCCAAGCGATGCCGCGGCAAGGGGTACGGTGCTGAAGCTGTCGTACAGCTCTTCTAGCGGCCGCCCCAGGTCCTCTTCCAGGATTTTCTTGGCGGACTCGAAGGGGAAGCCGGGCACGTTGTCCTGCAGCACCACCAACTCCTTGATGTACTCTTTCGGGACCACGTCGATCCTGGAAACGGCAGTGGGTGGAAGTGGCAGGTGGTGTTCTTTGGTGTTTGTTCGGTGTTTGTGGTGTTGTTTGTTGTTGTTTCGTGCGGTCGTGACGTGTTGTTGGCGGGAGAGGGGTGGGGTGGGGGGGGTGGTGGTGGTGTTTTGTTTTCGTTTTGTTAGTGGTGATGAGTTAGTGGCAGCGGTGGTAATGGTGGTGGTGATGGTGGCATCGTTAAAGAATTTCGCGCCGTAAGGCGACACGCGAACGAAAAAAAGAAATCAACGGTTACAAAAACGCGAAGCCCGGCGAGACGATTGGCAAGAGCACAAAGCAAGTGTGCCACAGCACACTCAGGAGCCACAAAAACTAGAATAATAAACACCCACGCGTGCATTACGTAGCGGCCTGTGAGTCGCACGCGAAACTCGTCTCATCGAGAGCAGCGCCAACGCCAAAACCACGCACGAGATCTTCGGGAGGAACCCTACCCCTGCAGTACACCGTGGACCCTCTACTGTAGCAAGAATACGGCTGTGTTTACGTTGAAGGTATACGATTTTAGACACCTCTGACAGATAGATGATCGACACCGACAGTTCATGAGCTACACATTTCGAAGAAGATACATCATTCTTGATTTGTATGATCTAGATCATGTCGACGGGTGGGAGACGTATGGATCTGCATGATCTAGCACGTGTTTTCTGTGTTGGATCTAGTACCACGCAGATCCATCGGCGTCCCCGGTGGCTTGGTAGGTGGTCCGCGTGCCTATCAAGATCATTTTCGTGGGTTGAAATCTCACCGAGTGCATGCTCGTAGGGACTTTTTCTTGAATAAAAAAATGATGAGCGGAAAGCGCGAGAGCGTGAGTTAGCTACATTCGATGAAAATCGACGAGCAGCGGGAATGCTGAACCCCACGCGCGACAAAAAATAAAGGCACGTACCGGGGGGGGGAAAGGGACGACACCTGTGACCACGGCTTGTCCAGAAGGTCGTCGAGGGTAAAACCTCCTACGAGTGGGCTGGAAAGTAAAAGTGATGATGAAAAAAAAAAAAAAAAAAAGATCCTGCACAACCGGTTACAACGGCAGATGAGGAACTGCTAGATGATCTGCAGATCGTTATTGACCCCAAGTTGTGCAATTTTGCTCACTAAAAGGTCACCGATGGCGGCGGCGCACGCGACGACAACGACCACCGAGGGCGGCGCACATGGCAACAACGAAGGGGTTCTGAAAAAAACACGCAAGTCAAAACAAAATTTGGCCACATATTGGTCCTAATGGGGACACATACCCGGTACGCGTGTCGCGGCTAGAAGCAAAAGGTACGCGGGACTCAAGTGAGCATCAGGACCGGGGGAGGCGGCCAAAACAAACGCATAAAAACAAATCGAACTCTGCATCCGTGGCACCCCAGTGAGTGGTAGCCGTCGCGGGGGGGAGCTTGGGTGGTTGGAAGCAATCGTGCTTGGTGCTTAAGATGTCGTACGAGTCCCTGTGGGGCGCCACAGGTCGGGAGCATGCCTCAGAGGGCAAAGATTCATCCCGCGGCGGGAGTTGCGCGACTTGGGCCAAACTTTTCTGACCGGTTCAGCTGCCCATGCATGCTGCCATAGACGTGCACCTAATATTTTCCGAAGGCCCTGACCTGAGGAGCTCTAAACCTCGCCCAAATCCTGTGATCTCGAGAGCAAAGCCGAAAAGTTTAACCGGGTGGAAAATCCCATGTCTTTAGGGGATTAATCGAAAAAAAAAAAAAAAAGGAAAAAAAAAAAAAAAGATTTACGCCCGCGCCATTGGGCAGTTACATCCTCAGTCGAGGAGTGTCTCAAGTTATCCAGAAAAAAATACCCGAAAAATGCCACCCCTATGGAGAAAACTACCGATTATGACGGGAGACCATAGTAAATAGGACCTACGTCACACACAAAAGCCTATATGTTTCCCTATTGTTACCAACAATATTTGGCCCTATTTACTACGGCCCCCCGTTATAGTATTATACTTCTGCTACTACTACGAGGGTCCATAGTTAATGGGACCAAATTTTGTTAGTAAAAATAGGTAAATATATAGGTTGTTATGTATACCATAGGTCCTATTAACTATGGACGCCCGTAATAGCGTGCTTGCTGTAGGACCAGAGCGTAGAAATGTTTGTCCGGTGCGCGCGCGAAGTAAAAGTTTCTTCGGGGGTTTTTGTTGTTTTTCGTGAGATACTGAGCTCCTTGTTTGAGGAGGAGCGCATAAAACAAGGCACCGCCCCTACAAGGGCATTGCTCCAAAAAAAAGGGGGGGACGAAGCTGTCTGCCCTGCGGCTGAAGTGCGCGAAAGTGAGTCCGACATGGCTCGGTCGCACGGCAGTGAGTGCGCGCTCGATGCAAGCGCGCGGTTGCAGTACTTTTACGACCCGTACAACGTTTGCTACAGGTGTTGTGCTCTGTGTAAAGTGGCCATCGCTCTTCCTCTCAGAGCAAGGGGGCTGCAAACAAGACCGCAAGATTCGCGCCAAGTCACTCCCTGCCTGTCTTCCTTGCTCGACCACTCGAATTCTTTGCAAGCGGGATTAACAGATTCTGCTCGACGAGAAAACTGCCTCGATGACGATTATCTGTACGCACCATTACCTCCCCTTTCCTAAAAACCGTGCTCCGTCCCCGTGGGCAAAACAGTCCGCCTTACAAGCGATTCTTAAATAGGATTAAGCTCGCCCTCCATGCGACTCACTAAACACCTCACGGCGCTTCGCGCGTAGTGCAAGCCATGTCTGCCTGGTGAAAACCCAACGTGCTCCGTCCCGGCATTGTAGGGATGCGAGGGTCTATGGTCATACGATTACGGTCATGCATGAGATGAGTACACCCCCCCCCCTCTTCTTCCTCTGGTCGGTGAAAACCCGACGTGCGTGCTCCGTCCCGGCACTGTAGGGATGCGAGGGTCCATGGTCGTAAGACTACGACTATGCATGAAAATGAGTACACCCCCCCCCACCTCATTCCTCCTCCTGCTGACCAACCCAAAGGCAGGCAACCTCGTGAGATCTATCAAGCTACATATTCCATACGCCGGACGAATCACGATCACTATCATCTACAGATCATGATCTAAATCATCTACTGTAGTTGTGAGAGGTTGTGCAGGATCTATCTGCATTGTAGTTTAGATCCTGCCCAGGACACACGTACCAGATAGATCATGCAGATTATGCGGGCCCCACACGAAAACATGAGCTAGATTATACATATCATGCAAGATCGGGCATAGATCTGATCTATCTGCCCTGAAGGATATGTAGATCATGAACTGGAATGATCTATCTGATATGTCTGAGGTGATGAAACCGTTCACGCTTTACTCATTCTAGACGACCACCCACAGACGAGGAACAAACATAACCGCAACCACGGATGCTCTCACATGCTCCAACACACACAAAAAAAAAAGTTCCTCATCCGCTGACATCACCTCGACCATGACACCAAACGCACCGCGTGGACAGGAGCTGGCCCAGCTTGATGAACGTGGGGCCTAGCCTCAACAGCCCCTCCTTGAGCTGCAACGCGATCGCGGCCCTCTTCTCGCTCTTCTCCGCAGCATCCTCCACCTTTCGGCCAGCCGGTACCATCACAGACATACCACGGTAACAAAAAAAGCCAAGCAAAACGGTGAGAAAAAATCGGCACAATGGGCAAGCACAATATCAAGCTAAAAGGCAGGCTAAACGGGCAAGCAAAAAGGACAACCAAAATGGGCAAGAAAAATGGCAAGAAAAATTACGAGCGTTCATCGGATCAGCGTCTCATGATATACTGAAGTTATCAGGACAAGCGGAGGGGGGCGCAGGGGGGGGGGGTGTACTCAATATCATGCATGGCCGTAGTCGTGTGACAATAGACCCTCGCATCCCTACAATGCCGGAGCGGAGCACGTCAGGTTTTCACCAACCACCCAAAAATTGCTTCCACCAAGCGCGAAGCGCCGTGGGGTATTGGGCGAGTCGCATGAAGGGTGAGCTGCATCCTGCTAAGAACCGCTTTTGAGGCGGATTTTCTATCAAATGGATGACAGCGTCAACAAGTTGATCTATTTCCTGGTATGGCAACTTCTAAAGACAGCAATGGGTTTACTATGTAACTAACTGTCTCGTGGGTGACTTACCATGTACACACTACGTGATACGATCATCCCCCTTGTGCGGAGTTAAGGTTCTCCCCGCACAAATATGATCTAACTCGACCGCCAGCCCTCATGACCGCCAAAAAAAAAAACGGTACCCTGGTTGTCTAGCTCACGCAGTGAGAGGCGTGTTTTACAGCGTCGTTGCCAAACGACACCAACCCAACCTATATATACCAGGTATACTTCGTATCATATAGGGGCAAGGGTAGACTAGCCTGGCTGCGCAATGCTGCTTGCGCTGGTCGGCACCGACAGCTTGCTTCCAAGGTCGGAAGGTTTCCTTCTCGAGTGTGACGTTAACATCTCTCATCACTCACACGAGGTGAAACTCGGGGAGGAGGAGAGAGCACCCGAAGCAGGCATGCCTTGCGCGTCGTTGGGCAAGTTGTTTTCAACGATCGTATCGTTGCCATTGTAGTCTAAAATAGCCCCGTGGACATTTTCTTGCGCGTCGTTTGGTCGGTCAGTTTCACCTATAATACGGTCGCTTGTAACTATAACAGCGTCAGGCTATCAACAGCGGCTTCTCTTGCGCGTCGTTCGATCGGCCGCTCGCCTGCAACTATCATATGGTCGCCTGCAACTACAACAGCAGCAGGCTATTGATAGTGGCTTCTCTCGCGCGTCATTTGATCGGTCGGACCATGGTCGCCTGTACCTTCAGACAACATTGGGCTACTCACAGTTGGTCGCTGCAACTAAAACAAAACAGCAGCAGTAGGCTACCAACAGTGCCTTTTCTTGCGCCTCGTTTGGTCGGTCGGGTTTCACTACCGTATGGCCGCCTGCAACTGAGACAGTTCTGGCTGGTCTCGCACGTCTCTTGGTCGGTCGGTGTTGACAAGCATACATGGTTGCCGCCAACCAAACACGCTATGATATACAGGAGGCCGGTCTTCGTGTGCGCGTACAGGCCTCTATTCGGCCTCTACTCTACTGCTTTAGCGTAAGGAGGCGGTTGCCTCAAAGGGTCACACCTAGTCCTCTCTCGTAGCATATTTGAGAGCACGACCATCGCATTCTTGGCTTGTATTTCATGCTATCTTAGCCGATTGACTTTCACAATCATACGATGCCTCTAATACAGCGAGTTTGTACGATTCAACCCGTGGTGGCATGGACATCACATCAGCAGACGTGTGCTGCCAATTTGGGCCACATTGCGGCGGTAGGGCGTAGCAACAGCAGCAGCACACCTGATGAAAAGGCGGCCAAACGGTCGCAGCAACAGCAGTATATATAGTAGCTTCTGATGCCGGCACTAATCTGTCAAGTGCGGGGGTCACGGAAACGACTTACATCAGCAATTCCTCCTATTTAACGGTGCTTGTGAATTATTCAGTAGACTAATACGGCTTGGCCACGGTCGAGAACACCCCACAAAAGACAAGAAGAAAAAAAAAACTGGTATTGTGCCTCCTCTGCCTGGAAATTGAAGGCGCGTTTGGGTGAGGCATAGAGGAGGCCCCAGGGATTCACCTTTCGCAGCTTGATCTCTTTGAAGAGAATCTTGGCGCCGAAGGCCCAGACCTCCGCTGACCGGCTGATCGCAGAGCCATAGCCTCGCTTGTTCCAAGAAGACTCCATAGAACTGCAAGCAAAGGACAAGCGAAGGCCGCGCGACTAGAAGTAAGCGCCAAACGTCAAGGTTTTCTCTACCCACCGCGTGCTTTACGAGATAAAAATAAAAAATAAAAAGAGTAAAAACGCTCAACACGGCGGGACAGAAACAAGTTTATCAGGTTGCCCTGTCCCCACGGTTGTAACCTCTTCGGACTTCAGGGGGGGGAAATAGACGGTAAAAAAAGTGATGGTTTCAGACGATTTCAGCAACGGTAACTGCGTGATAAAGGGGCGATGCACATCGATGGCCGAGCTACAATGGTTGAAAGGAATCGTATGTACGGCACGACCGCAACATGATACTACTCATACCGCTGTGCGCTAACGCTGCTCCTACATGGTTGATAACACCAAAGTTACCGTTGTTTTGGTCGCTAGCTCGGGGTTCCAAAGGGGTCGGTTAACCCAGCCTAGACATAAATGGTTAAAATGCGCTTTTTCAGTTAGAAAACCCCATCCCTATAACCCTATAAAACCCTAGAGTGACCCCAACCGTCTGGGAAGATTTCTCGGAATGAAGATATAATCCCAACTCTTGAAACCCCGAGCGTCTGGGTTTCTCGGAATGAAGACGTGATCCCAACTCTTAACCTCAACCTTCTGGGAAAATTCTCAGAATGAAGATATAAACCAAACTTTAGAAACCCCGAACGTCTGGGAAATTTCTCGGAACCAAGATAAACCCAACTCTTAACCCCAACCGCCTATAAAAAATATTGGAAGGAGATATAATTCCAGCTCTCAACCCCAACTCCCTGGGAACATTATCGGAATGATGATGAAAATTCCATCTCTCAACCCCGACCGCCTGGCAAATTTCTGGAGAAGAAAAAAATGGGTGGACTACTCTACCATTTTGTCGAAGCTGTGCCATGTCGAAAACGTTACTGCATTCCCAGGGGGTGGAATAGGACATCACCGGGCGCCTTCCTCCTCCGCTTATCGAGTTGCAAGGCGTGGGTATGCTCCGTTTCAAAACACTCCACAGCTGCCTGCCTTAAGGTCAGATAGTGATGATGATGCCTTGCCCGCTGTCTTGATACTGTTTGGTGTTTTCATTTTTGTTGCTGTCGTTTACACGCTGCTCCATGTTTCGGTACCCCACAGCAGCTTCTGCTATAACTCGAGTAAAGCTGCTGTATTTCCTGCTACCGTCTGCTGCCGTGCGTGCGGCTATCTATCTGTATGTTGAACATGTTTACCACTGCCAACACTACTTTGTTGTATTTGCTGCTGTTCGTACTGCTGCCTGTTTCAACACTCCACAGCTGCCGGGGCGTTATTGTAGGAATGATGCTGTCCATACCGCCCCTTCTATATTAGGTATAAAAATGGCACTACAGCAGGTCTCTCATTGGAAAAACAGCAAGGACGTTTTTTCCCTCGCCACCGCTTCCACTCTCTCTCTACACACACGAGGCAACGGAGAGCCGGCATCACCCGCCGTGCAAGCAGTCTACACTCTGTATACACAGCAGCAGTATGACACGGTATCACAATAACATAATAATAATATTTGCCGGGTACTACAGCAATCGTAGGATAAAAAATGACACGACCTGTACGCATATAGGAGGGATCCAAGGTATATTGAATATGGCTGGATCCACCCCAGCATTACACTAGATTAACGGATTACTACTGCGTTTCTCTTTCTTTCTTTTCTCTTTTCGTGTTTTTCTTATTTCTTTTTCCTTTCTTTTTTTTCGAGTGTACGTATCATTTCGTCTCCCCGAATTCAAAAAATAAATAAATAATATTCAAAATAATATATTCATATCGTATTGCATTTCGTCTCCCCGAATTAAAAAAATACTCTCTCCTTTCCATCATAGTTGTGTCTGTTTAGTCTGAGGTGAAGAATTCGGCCGTCCAACGGCTGAAAGATATATCCGATATCGGGTTCCACATAGATCGCGAGGCGTTTGTGGGGGAGGGATTGAATATTAACCATCCCCTGCTCAGCGTATAACTTTATGTTAATATAGCTGACCCCCCCCCCCCCTCCCCCCCGCAGGGCCGAAAAGGAATAAAACGCCGTGTTTGTCGTGGACTTTTTTTTCGAGTGCCCTTGGGTACGATCGCAAAAAAAAAATACGGACGATCTGAGTGTGCCGTAAGTTTCGGAGTGTGTTTGACCTGACAGGACAATCGATATACATACGTATACTCGCCCTCAGAGTAGCAAGTGAAGTGCCAAACGTATCGTGTGCACGTGAGCACGAAAGAGCACGTCACAACCCACAACCACAAGCACAGGGAAAGACGATGTCAGAATGAATCTGGCCGTTTCCAAGTGCGATGGGAATTTACTACTGTAGGTTGAACTGTTTTTATCGCAAACACTACGTAAAAGTTGCACAGACTACATACAACAGAAAAGAGAGCACGGTAACAGCCATAAAAACAAGCAAGCGAAGAAGAACAATAGTAGAGGAGGCATTGCCGCTCGCGGGAAACGGGACGGTGCGCGTTGAACCCTGGCACCCCCCCACGATTACCGCTTGCACCGACCCCTACGCAACAATCGAGACGAGAATATTAACAGCGCGTAGACATTCCTTCTCTCTGCGTCTCAACGAGAGACCGCCTCCACATATACCAGGCGCTTCGTGCCCGCAGCTTTCATTTGCAGCTGCCTCCTGTTTCGTAGTATGATGGTATTACCTACCGAGCTACAGTATAGGGGTTGAAGCTCGATCGATCACCCAGCCCAGGCTTATCCTTACAACACTTTCCCCCCCTCTGAACGGCCTCTGAACGGCGGGGTCTTTGGGACGTCGATTTTGTTCCCGGTATCATTTGTTTGCAAGTGATACGGGATGGTATACCACCGCTTACTGGTACCGTTCCCTTACCGATTGGTATGGTACTGCCGTGCGCACTATTTCGTACCTGATACTTGCATGTTTTCTGCCATCGTGTTGTACTTGTACTGCTGTTTTTGTGATCACACAGGCAGTATTTCAGGGAAGGGGCACCCAGAAAAAAAATGTGAACCGATACGTACAGATCTTTTTTAGCTAGACAGAGGTGGGGGGGTACCAGAACCAAGTGAGAAAAAAAAAGAGAATAGAGTGTTTGCGATAGAGGTAAAAAAAAAAAAAAAAACTTTACTTCCGCTAAAAAAAGTGAATTTCCTTCCCTTCCTGATTTCGGTGTGTTTGCGAGTGAGGTAAATCAAATCCTGCAGGCGACGCCTCCGAAAATAAGAAGGGAAGTGGGGAGGTGAGGCAACGCGGCAAACAAAAAATAACGAATGCTGTGAACGGAAAAAAAAAAAACAGCGTGCGAGTAGCGACGGCAGCCCAGCAACGTTTCGGCGGCACAGGTGACCGCGAAGCCACCACAGCCATCCCACGACTACAAGCAGCAATAGCAGCTAGCTGGCGCTAGACGCAGCTAGGGGCAGCGTGAGCAACAAAAATAAACAGCGTCAGCACCAGCACCAGCAAGCACCAGCACCAACCAGCTTCCATTTTTGGATTGCTGCTGCTGCTGCTGCTGGTGCTGGTGCTGCTGCTGCTGCTGCGCTCGGCCTACGCACGCCACAGCGCCGGCGCGCTCCGCTCCGCCGCCGCCGCCGCCGCCGCTGCCGCTGCTGCCGCTGCTGCAGCCGTAGTATGGTGAAATCGAAATGATACACGAGCTGTCATGCTGTCGCGCTCTCTACGAGCACGAGTACGAGTACGAGTGTGAATACGAGTCCTTTTTTGGGACGACGCATCCTCCACGTCGTCACCAAGCGGGCGAAAGCGTGTACCGTAGCAGCGGCGGCGACCCGCTGGCACGATCCAACGCCGCTCGTGCGCGCTATACTCAAGCTATACCTCTCGAGCCTCTGTGCTCCCAGCGGTTGTCGTGATGGGTACGGCAAGCAGCATGGTGGCATGGAAGATGCTCGGTGTTTTGATCCTTCGAGATTTTAGTTGCGTTCTGCGTCGGGATAATGCTCGGTGCGTGTAGGCCAATGAAACAGAGAGCAAAAAGTTACCGTAACTTTCGCTGAAATCCTTACTTCGCTGAAGTCTTTTCCGGCCGTTTTTTCAGAAATTTACCTCAAAAATTTACCTCGGGAGAATTTTTAGAGAAGTAAAAGTAAAAAAAAAAAAAAAAAATCGCAAACACTCCAATGAAAAAAAAAAATCCTTGTTTCTTATTTTATCATCATGTGATCACAACGGTTGCAACGGTTTTCCATTCCGACCTCTGGGGGTGTGGTGTGTCGTTTTCTCTGTTTCACGCACGCCCCTCTGGGAAGTGAGCAACGTGAGAACATCATCATGGGTGTACGTAGTATTAATAGTACGAACTTACGTACCTGGTACGAACTGTTTTGTGAGCGGAGAACAAACATATGAACGGGAAAACGAACGACGGCGACTTCGACAACAAGCATCTCCCGTCACATAGCAACAGTCGACGCCATACGTACTACCGGCACGCGCTACGTCCACGTATACATATATTCGCAATATATACGAGGTATATACCGTTGTTCTAGCTGTTGTACCTCATGTCCGTCGTGTCCACGGCGGCCGAGGAAGCAGCAGCTAGAGACGCAGATTCGCCCTCCAGCATGTAGTCCTGCCGCATGCCCGTGGCCTTCGCCACCATTCGCTTCGCCAAAGCCTGCGTAAACGTGCGCTTCCCGATCTCCCCCTGCGATAGCGCGTTGAATATGTCGCGAGTCTTGAGGCCCCCGTCTTGCCAAGAGTCCTGCTGAGGCTGCGTTACTGCCACCTTCATGACTACTCCTCCTGTAGCTGCTGCTGCTGCTGCTGCTGATGATGATGATGGTGATGATGCTCCCGAGGTTCGACTTGCAGCGCGGCGGGATCGTGGTTGCTTCGCAGTTCCTGCTACCGACATGGGGGAGCCGCGGAAAAGCGACAGCCCTACCGTCATCGTCGAGCACGGCACGAACGCGTGCACGTGGGGGGCTAGACTGCTCGCGGTGGTCATGGCGGCAGCCGCGGCGACCGCGCTTGCCAGGCTGAGACCCATCCTCCTCCTAGCTGTCCAAAACGTATACGAGGGTCCTGGTCGAGGTATGATGATATTATATTGCTGCCGTCGGTTGATTTGAAAGCTTTTGCCCTGGTTTTCACAGGCTGCACTTGGTCGATATCAAGACTCAAGGCGGAAGAGACTATCGATGCATCCAATCGGCGAAGGTGTGCTAGTGATGAAGAACTGGTCCTTCCATTCGGCTCCAGGCGATGGTTCTCTCTGTCCAGAGCAGCAGGTGCGTAGCAAATGACACATAAAGGGTTTCCAACGTAGCTATTGCGTTTTCTTGTTTTGGGAGATATGCGGTGTAACGTAAAAACAAATTAATTGCTGACTACAGTAAATTAAGTTCCGTTCACACGCTTCGACGTCGATTCGATTGACCAATGTGCGGCCTCTCTGGCCGTCGTTATGCCGTTCTTTGTTCTTTGTATCTCAATGATTGTCGTCTAGCGGGTGCAATACGCTACGTAAGGGGTCCAAGCAGCAGCAGTGCTCACCCTGTTATTGTACCAGTAGGCGAAGGAAAGCGATCCAACCTACTCCTGCTTCCGTTCTAAGCTCGAGCCGCAGATACCACCGCCCACCTTCCTGTAGGTTTCTCCTCCTCCTCCTCCTCCTCCTCCACGCTTGTGTCGGAGCCGCCGTCTCTACGACGTGTGTCATGGTGAGGAAACGCGGCACCCCAAACCAAACTTCTTCGGCATGATTGGAAACAAGAACCTTCCCAACTACCTCCCGAGCCCGGCGAGAAGACCTCCCACCCGAGACTTCGACTATCAAGACCTCGTAGGTACGGTTGGGATACGCGATTGGTGTGGCAGGGGCATGATACTGCTGTCGTTCGTTATACCACCCCTTACTTGTGCGGACGACGTACCGATACTCATCTACCTACCTGCTGAACACAAACTCCTTGTGGCGCCGCGATCATGTGTGCAGCGGATGCGAAGTTTCATGCGGTGGTTGAAGAGCACCGGAGGAGAGGGGCTTTCACCGGACTGACAGAAGGAGCACCAGGTCTGGTGTGGTGGTTAGAACGTTCGAACCGAGGAAGAGATGATACTTTAGTTCGATTGTGGGTCACCCGGTTGTGAGACTTGTCGCTGACCCTCTCACCAACACGAACGTAGAGCGTACGGCTGGTGCCAACTTCGCGCTTAGAACATAGTATTACGCGTCGCTGATATCATGCCGCGTTTTACTAAAGTGTGTATCAACTATTTAATCAGTCGAACTCACAGCTGACGTATTTCAAAATTTATAAAAAAATAAAGTGCGTGAACAGCTCAAAGTATTCATACTTCGAGGTATTACTTCTGTATCGCCAGGTGCCTGGTATTTCATACCAGGTATTATATATAGCTCTCACCAATTGCTGCCATCGCATATCTCGGCCCTCTTGAGGAGTTACTGTCGGCCTTGACCAGACGGCCGCCTTCGTGTGCGAGGAAGGAATACGGCCGCGAGTGTAACTTCCAGGACACGCAAATTACTCGAGCTTCTCGCTCTCGTCGTAAACTTACGGTGTCGGCCTTCCCGCACCTCAAACTGACCGCCACCGTTATTCTCCGACCACTGCTGTATTACTCGTGTCCTACTCGTGCTCGTACTCGTGCTCGTGTTCCCGTCCTCGTACCGCATCGTATTTATTGTGATGACGATACTGCTATTTATACGAGTGTGTAAGTAAACCAATGAAACAAAAAAACGGGGAGTCTTCCTTGTTGCGGGTGTAATAGCAAGGACTAATTTACGTTAGTGGGTATCTGCGGCGGCAGCGCCTGAATCGTGTTACCAGCGACGACCATTTGCTTCGTCGAGTGATGATGATGATGATAATGATGATGGTGATGATGGTGACGCACATCGACCGGTCCCTTCCTCGCAGGTTACAACGCGGTTTTAAAAGAGATCGCATTGGCCTTCGTGCGCGTGGTGAACGAGAAGAGAGCGACGCTCTTCAGGAATCGCGGTGAGGGGACAAACAAATTCCTTCGCCTTCTAGACGCCGCCGTCCCTAAACTCGCCCCCCCCCAAACACTCTATATTTGTCATACACAATAAATTGTTTTTTATGCATATATTATTTTGGTTGGTTGGATTTGTTTTTGTTTGGTTCGATTGTTTTTGTAAAACCCCGTTAGGGCTGCACTTCCGTTGGGGGGACAACAGAGTTAAAATTCGATTCAGATTCAGGTTCGTGTACAATGTAGTGTAATAAAAGGGGTAACCATCAAGTTTACTTTTCCAGCTCAGCTCATGGGAGGTTGTACGTACCCTCAGCGACATGCTGGACAATGCGTCATGTATTATACGTATCGGCTCGCCGATTGTTCTTTTTTATACAACGGTTTGGAGTAAGAAGCGTTGTCACCTGAATCATCGTGGGGTTTTTTCGCAGAGGTTGGACATTTTGACGGCGAAAGCGCGTCGTCCGCCACATTAGCTACAGTACAGGACACCTACTAAGAACACGATCAATGATAAAGCCAGGAAGATATTGGCAAGAAACTAAGAACTCAGTAGTCGTTATACTGAAGTTTCATAGTGTTGAACACACCCATTCTCGAACAAGAAATCCTGGCTGGCCTACCTTTCCTATTTCTTGTTGGGTGTCCTGTACTGTACTGCAATTTCGTCTCGCACTTTTTTCGAGTGGTATGTCTCTCCCCAACAACGCTAGCACAGTTCCATAAGGGTTGACAGCTTGGTTTCGTTATCGTGCAAACCAGCCTGAGAGGCCGCCTACTGTAGATTCATGATACGAATAGACCGGCATGGGTAGGCTGTGGATAATGGGTTACCCTTTACAACCAACGTACAGCAGACACACAAACCTCTCCCTATCAGGCCCCTTGGATGGCATGTACGTGCGTACGTGAAACGTAAAGACTTGCCAGGTACGTGCCATAACTACCTGCGAAAACCGCGCAGACTTCGTAATATGTATATGAAACGGTCGAAAACGCTGTGAAAAAGGCACTGCATAGTGAAACAAGCGAACGAGTAGAAGCGACTCATAAATTGATAGCGATGCGAAAAAAGACTTTGTCACACACACACTACGTTCGTTTTCCCTCGCCGCCGTAGGCATCTTATACGGACGGGAAAGTGCGTTCAGAGAAGCCGTTTCTTGTTACAACCGTGCGCTGGAATTGTCGAGCAACAGCCCATCGAGGCATGTCACTCTGGCCAATCGCTCCGCCGCGTACATCAAAATCCGGAAGTACGCGGAAGCCCTCGAGGACGCCGAAGAAGCCGCCAGCCTGTCCGCTGAGTACTCGATGTGAGCACACTATTAATACTGTAGTGGGCGCTCTAGAATTGGTCCTCGTCCCTGACAATAGGTGTTGCTACTCGCACAGTAACAGTACTTTCACGGCATACCGCCACTGCAATTGGTAGCTTGGTCGTTTCGGTGAAGAATCCTTATTTATTATCGTTCGGTTCTCGTTCTCGGAAGCTCCAAGTAGGTACGAAGAATAGCCATTTTTCGTACCGCTTGCGAGCAAATGTACCGGTACGCACGATGCTTGGTTCAGGGGCTATGCATTCGGACAATGTGTGGCCAGAACCGCGAGCTAGCTTACTCGACGCAGACGTGATTCGCTTCTAAGATGCCTCTCGGTCATTTTATTTTTTTTGTCGCCTTTCCTTGTTGCAACGACTCAATGAATTTAGGCTTGCAACAGCGTATGATGTCCTCGCGAGGAGAGCAATGAATTAAGGCTTGCAGCAACCTATGGTGTACTCGCGAGGAGAGCGAGTCACCCAATATAACAGAGAGAGGTAACAAGAGTGATATAGTATGCTCGTCGTAGTCGGCGATGTCCTTCCGAGTCTCCACGTCGGTTATATATTACGGCAAGAACGTGCATGCCCTACACATCAGCAGTAGATCCATGTGTATGCCGGAGGATGACCCTCAGACGCCACTCACCCTCGTTGTGTTATTTGCAGCGCCCGGTCTCTGATGGGATACTGTCAGTCTCAGCTCGGGTTAATGAAAGAGGCCGTCATCAACTACAACATTGCTCTACAGCTAAACCCGACGGACACTTCCAGCAGAGGATTGCTCCAAGATGCCAAAAACGCGCTCTTAAACTCGGGCGAAACGCCCGAATTTATCGAAGAACTGGAGGTGAGTGCGTGTGCTTAAGGCTTTGCGATACGCTGCTGTTATGACCCCCTGTTGGGACCGATGTATACCGGCTTAATAACAACGATGAGTGCGGTTTTATCAAGCCTACTCGTACAGGTGTTGGGACCAACCATGTTTATCCACCAAAATTACGAGCGCGAGCGGTTTTATCAAGCGTCCTATAGATTGTGAGAGCGCGCAGCAGTGCAGCTATCACCATGCTGCGCGTGTGGCGTACATCTCCCTAGGTTCACCATGTTGCGTTTACGGCCGTAGTCGGTCGTCTTGTGTTTCGACACTTTTCCACAGATCAGTCAGATCACCGATCCCGCTTGATGATCTAGATATTTCAGGGCTAATGTATTCCTGATCTGTACGGTCTAGCTCGTGCTGCCGGATGGGAGCCGAATATTCTGCACGATCCATATAGCACATATTTCCTGGCTTGGATCAGTACTGCTATAGATGGAAAGGGATTCGTTTTAGACGAAAATAAATGTCCAGTCTATTCGACAAGCCGTTGAGCAAAAAACGAATAAACATAATTTTGAACATATATAATCTGCCGCTACCCTATTTACTTGGTTTTTGACGAAATTCACGGTTGCAGCAAATACCTGATTACTCGACAGAGGAAACTAGTGGGATACTTTGCGTTCGGCAGACACATTCAATCAACGGTAAAGCGGATGGCAGATTATGAATTGATTTGCGGGTTTGTTTTTTGCCTATCCGATTGGGAGTATGTGGGAAACTCGACTTTTCAGGTTATATTCGTACTTTCTCTCTAGGGAAAAACTTTTTGACATCACTCAAGAATCGATACGTGCCATCTCCTCCGCTAGGACTTTGTGCACACCGCATTGCAACCCGCGCTTGAATCCGACAAGTCGCCGACAGGAAAATCGCTCCAAACGTTGACCCTCCTGAGTCGATTCTTCATGGGAAATTCGAGAAAAAATCTCTCGAGATGAAAAAGGAAAAAACAAGGATGTCTTGTCTGAATCGTATCGGGCAAACGGTGCCAGCCATGAAGCGGCTGCACACCGAGCGATTGCCATCACACCCGGTGCCATCACCGCAGCGAAGACATCTATGATCGGGCCTTGAAGCAGCGGCAAGCGAGTCACCCCTAGCGTTCAGATGCGAACGCATCACTGCTGCCTCACCTGAGAAAACGATCGAGTAAAAATACTCTACCGTCCCATTTTGTCCGTAAATATAGGGACGGTTCAAGTATAAATATGAAAATAAACGTTTACTTACATTTACGGACAGATTGATAAGTACGTACGAATACATACAGCAGCACCATGTAGAACTTCGGGCGCGTAGTGAATGCAGCCTTGGCCCAAGGCTCAAGCCCAGCTGCACGCACAGCAACAGCTTGCCCGTGAGCAAGAGGAGGGGCGCGATTCCACGGAGGTGCAGGCAGCGCCGTCGAAATCCCGGACTCGGCAAAGTGCAGTATAGCAACACGCAGCCGATTGTCGGTGGTTATGTGTGGGTATCTTCTTCTGGGTGTCGATACGTGGTGCCCAGTAGCAGCAAAGCAGGACCACATAGCCTGCGACTTGTTCTTCACAAGATATGTTTCACAGGGGGGGGGCAGCATTCTCGTGCTGCCGGCCGCCGATCCCTAGGGCCCACCAGAAGCGTGCGATTCACTCACGCTCGCGCGTCTGTGTCTACGCTGCTGCTCTACGCACTGGGCTTGGTGGTGGGCTGCCCAGCAGCACATTTTGTGCTAAAAGCAAGGCTGAGTTTTTTGGAGCTCGTAGCTCAACGCCGCGACGTCGACCCCGCACATATTTATATTTTATTTTCGAGGGGCAGCATCATCGAACAGTTTAGTTCGTGGCGAAAGTTTTTTTCCCAATCACGGTTTGGTTGATTTCCTAAATATCATTTTTCCCAGATCTCGATTATGCGACATTGTCCTATTTTTACGTACTAAACGAACCCATTCCCAGCCCTAACTGTACCAATCCTGCACAATACCTCAAGACGGCAGGTTAGGATCTTGATG
This sequence comes from Macrocystis pyrifera, assembly GCA_031763025.1. Taxonomy (NCBI): domain Eukaryota; class Phaeophyceae; order Laminariales; family Laminariaceae; genus Macrocystis; species Macrocystis pyrifera. The sequence continues at coordinate 1,393,052 of JASSKH010000009.1, read as the reverse complement.
ATCCAGATAATACATCTGTAAATGATCCGTCTGACGTGTGCAATTTTCATCTCGCAAATCCCGAAGGGGTTCTGCTGGCGCGGCGAGCAGCAGTGCCGAGAGTACCGCTCCGGGAAGATAGTATTGATAGCCCATCTCGTTAGAACTGCAGGCGCTTTTTGGGGGGTCACACCACTCACAACGAGAGTGGGACTTTATTGGCGGGAGCTATGCAAGGATTGGCCAGGGATATAAGAAAACCAATGTTTCCCTACACATCAATACCCTTTTGCGAGACCCAGACAGGAGGGGAATACTAAAACCAAGTGTAATAAAAAAAATGAAAAAAAGGTCGCGTTTAGTTATTTCGCCCCGAAATCCCACCACTCTGGTTTGTTTTGTGTTCGATCTTGCGAAGGAGGGTCGGTCGTTTTCTCTTTGGGTCTAGTACCCCTGGGTTAGCACGCGTTCGATTCGTCCATCTTTGTGATGACGCGTCGGGTGGAGCGCCGCCTTCGTTCGCGCAACTATGAATAACACTGTAAACACTATTGTGTATTTTGTCGACAATTCGATGTACTCCTCGTTTCCATAGCGTAGGCGCTATACGTACGAATGGATAGTGAGCCTTTCACTACTTTGACTGCCCAGATAGATACCGTGAGTTGGCCATTCTTGTGGTTTCGATCGTCAGCTGGTAAATTACACCCTCAAGTTCCCAGCAGAAGTATGTCAGGTACCAGGTACCAATCTTCGTTGGTCGCTAGTGGCGAAGAAGACCTCTCTCTCGCTCACACACACTCTTTCTCCCAAGCTGGAAAATACCAACGAACCATTCTGTCGTGGGGCCGAAGGCAGACCTCGTATTGATAGTACATCAGGGATACCTCGGGCTGCTGTTTCTGCATTTTTGGAAACCTCTTGCAACCCGTCTTCGTCAGCGGTTCTGATCGACGGTAAACGGCGGTAAACGGAAGGTTGGGACCGCAACGGCAAACGTGTCGGTTGACAGTGTACTGTAGTATGATCCGCCAAGGTCTCTTTCTTTCAAGACTGGATATACTACTCTTAGTGTGGAGAGTTCCTTGCCGGCTGTCCTTGACGGATATCCTCGACGGCTGTACTTGACTGTTATATTTGAGTGTTGTTCTTGACGGCCGTCCGTCAAGGGGTAAGAATGCCGTCAACCATCGTATCCCACTTAGGACCGCAACTGTAGACTGTTATCAAGGACGGTGTGCCGAGGTCAATAGAGCATGCTGGATTGCCCCAGCTGATTTTTTTTCGCTGCTGCACGCCCCGCTTGCGCGCCATTTTTTTTCCTGGTTTCGATAATGTTGTGAGGGAGGCCTTTAAAAGATTGACTTTTTCTACACCCCCTTGCATGGCTGCAATAGATCCAAACTACGCACGGATGGCAGTTTACGTAACCAGCCAAAGAGTTGCACAATCGGTTCTCCTACATCTTCATTTACTAGGTATTAATAGTTCGCTCAAGAGTTTCACTATCGTTTCTCCCGTTCTGCGTTGCCCAGATAGTTAGCGAAAGAGTTGCACAAACATTTTTCCAGCCATTGGTTTCCTAGATAGTAAGCTTAAGAGTTGCACAATCGTTTATCGCGCTCGTTGTTTTCCAGATAGTTAGCTTAAGAGTGATGCAATGCTTTCTCCAGCTCTTGGAATCCAAGCTACTTAGCTAAAGAGTTGCGCAATCGCCCAGATCTTCGTCGCCCGGATATATAACTACATTATAGCACAACCGTTCCTCTTGCTGTACGTTTCCCAAGTAGTTAGCTAAAGAGCTGTATAACCGTTTATCCCGTTTTGCGATGCCCAAATAGATGGCTAGAAGAGTTGCACACAATCGTCTCTCGGGCTCTACGTTGCTCAGATAGTCAGCTAAATAGTTGCACAACCGTTGCTCGTGCTCTACATTGGCCAGATAGTTAGCTGAAGAGGTGCACAATTGCTTTTCCTGATCTGCTTTGCCCGGATGGTTAGCTGAAAAGTTGCACAATCGTTCTCCTGCCCTATATTGACCAGCTAGTTAGCTGAAGAGTTGCGCAATCGTTTCTCCCTCTCTGCTTTGCGTAGATACGTAGGAAAGTAAGAGCTGTGCAAGTGTTTCTCTTGCCCTGTGTTGCCCAGATATTCTGCTCTCTATAGAGTTGCACAATCGTTTCTCCAGCTCTTCCTTGCCCAGGTAGTTAGGTAAAGAGTTGCACCATAGTTTCCCCCCGTTCTTCGTTGCCCAGATAGGTAACTAAGAGTTGCGCTAAAATGCTTCTCCCGATCTGTGTACGTTGCCCAGAAACCGTTCGCTCCTAAGCCTCCGGTGGAGGGGGACCACGGGAGGCATAGGCGGTACCTCGATACCGCCGCACGAACAAAAAGTCTCCAAGAGATGGTGGTGAGTGTGTTTGCTTTGGCGAGAAGGGGTGTTGGATAGACCTTCGCGTTGGGTAGGCATTGCAGATACAATACGTGCGTACGGTATTTGTTTTGCGGAGTTGTTGGGTCGTTTGGTCTGACCGGCGTTTTTTTTCTTCTTCCGCTAAAGTCAGATAATTAGCTTACTCTTACCACCCAACTCATACCTAGCCGCCAAGCTCAGCCAAGGGATGCCTTACTCCAGCAAAGGCATCATGCTTTAATCGCGGCGCTCGTGTTTGTAGGCCTAACTACCTTCGCAGTTTTATCGGTGAATATTAAGACCACGAGCAAAATAGAGGGTCTATGTACAAGTAACACGGCTTTGCCTGGTATGTACCACGTGTTCACGGCTGTACCGGGAGAACGTTAGCGCGGAGAAGTAATTTGTCACGATCAGGGAGAAAATTAGTCCAGAGAGGAAATGTTTTTGAACGCCTTCGGGAAAGCATTGCGAAGCCCAAGAGAGACAATTGCCTCATGGCATACCCTGCTCTTTTTTCTATGTCCGGGGACGTAGAAAAGGCTGGACCGTGTCCAGACGCGCAAGCGGGTATCCCTCGCGGTGGTGGAGTGCACGATAGAGGCGAGGGAAACGACATCGTAGACGGCGGCGTAACCAAGATCCATTCGGTGACAAACAGAAACGTGTGTCGACCACAACCTCGGCTATTTTCCTTGTAGTCTCTCGCGACATTCCAAGCATTCAAAGCCCTTTCCGGGGGCGAAAAATGACCAGTAGGAAAACTGTGGGCATGAAATTTCTTTCTCTGCGATGCACTCCTTGTTACCAAGAAAATGGGCAAGCGAGTGGTAACTACGCAAGGGTATCACTATGTTGTTCTGCTTTGCCTCGAGCAGATAGCCATTATGCGACGGGGATAAGCGATGCAGTCTTATCTGTAGCTCCGAATGGACTACCACGACGTGTTGCCAAAGCGCTAGCGTCTACATCGTCACAGCCGATAGTGGAGGACGGGGTGCATGAAAAACTGTCAAGACTCGCCCCCAAATTTGTTACCGCACACGCCGTTGTTGAGAGTTGACCCTCTGAAATGATGTACTAGGCCATGCTGGGTCGAAACACAGGAGAAAAAGTCATGTTGGCTCGCCGCCTTTTCTTGGCATCGTCATACGTACTTCCGTGGTGTTGGTTTCCCCCCTGGTACTGGTATTCCTCTTTCTGAGAACGTCCATGAGTGACGAACGCTGGAGCTCATCACCATGCCGCAGCACGTTGTTATCGGATGGCAAATACAATGATGCTGCTAGAACGGGCAAGTGCAAGTATGGGGCTTTCATGCACCAGTGCCACAGACGTCGTAGAGCGACGACTCTTACCCTTGTACGCAAGAACGATTGACGACACATAGCACCACAGACAAAACAACAATCCGCTGGTGGGGAAAAGAGGGGTAGAGTATGCAGCATCATGACAGGTCCTGGATATATTTCACTCACCGGACAATAAATTTTGAATGCATGCTCCGTGGCGACCACCTCACTCGAGAGAAGTTTCCAGTCAGCAGTCCTCCAGTAAGATAGATAGTACAGCTGTCGCCAGGAACTTGCGAACCAGGATGGTTGTAACTGTCCTCAACTTGTGTACGTTGGTTTGAGAAATTGGAGAACTGTAAAATAGATGAATCTCGGTCGACGGAGGTGGAAGCGGCTTCAGGCAACTTCTTTTCTTTGCACAATCAAATTCAGTGACTCGTGTTGATGACCCCAGACCATGTCTGAACAAAGGTATCGTAGTAACTCCAGACCATATCTGCAAAAGGCTTCGCGCAAACACTACTATATGGTACTACGTGGGTATGTGGTTGGATAAAAACAGTAATTTACTGACTTGAGTAACGTGGTGTGAATAATTACTTGTCGTTTCCTGGGAGACGGTATGTAGCAAGGTCCAAGGGTCGGTTGGACAACGCCGCACGCCACTAGAAAAGAGGCGCGCCTTGAGGTTAAAGGATGAGGCCCACAAAATTCCTCTGTTTGGTTGTGTGGCCGTCGGTACTGACGTGATGCCCGAGTTGAAGCGGCGTGCGTGGAAGCTATCGGGCAGTCTGTTGAGGTTTCCGGGTCATCTTATCCGTTGCCCCGGAAGCTATCGAGTCTACAGTTGGTAACCGGGCTGAGCGAGCACTATTAATAGTACGTTGCCAGAGACATACACTGCGCCTTTTCGGAACGACGTCGCTGCAAGAGGGGCGGTCACCGCACGGCGGTCATCGCACGGCCGAGTGCCCCATCTCTGTCTTCCCCTCGATGATATATGGGCCGGGGTCGAGCGGGGTACAGAGTGTACTAGCGACCCTAACAACCCCAGTGGAAGGCGAACGGGGGCGTGCAGTGCGAATGGATTTGACGTACGTACTGCTTCCTACATGCTCTGAAAACGGCCATAGATACGTTCAGCAGGAGACAGTGACGATTGGATGTTTTGTCACCGATTAACACAGTGCAGTGATACGTGAACATTCTGTTACCTTCACGCAAAGCGACAGTCAGTGAGAATCCGGTAATCTGTCACTATCGGTGTACACATATACTTACTTCCCCCCAGGCATCCCTGTACTCGTGGAGAAAGCGACTTGCTTCCCCCCCCCGCCCGCGTGTGTTTGCTGCCTACTCACCTGCAAGAAAAAGGCCGCCGTAATTGACAAAGAGCGTCGGAAGATGCAGGGAGAGCCTGTTGATTTCGCTCCGGAAAGGAAAACGCGCTCGAGGGAAAGCTCCGAGAGACCAGTGAGTTGTTCTCTCTCATTTTGTTTCCCAGAATAGCACACCTAGCTTACTATGTGTTTGCCTTTCTCTTGTGACAATTTCGTTGGGGGGGGCGCGGGGGGTGGGGGTGTACTCATGTCGTGCATGGCAGTAGTCGTACCAACATAAGCCCTCGCATCCCTACAATGCCGGGACGGAGCACGTCGGGTTCTCACCGACCAGGCAGAAAGTACTTGGACCAAGTCCGAGGCGCCGTGAGGTGCTGGGCGATATGGGAGGGGTGAAAAAAGGTACGGTAAGTACGTAGTCTTTATTTGTTGCAAGACGACACAGCGACAAAACAAAATTACGACAAATCCGACAAGTGTAGTATTTATCAACCATCATCCTCTGTGGTGCGAGTGCACCTTACAAGCGGTGGCATGCGGCGCGCGTGCGTCGTGTAACTCCTGGCGTTGAAAGTTCGGGTACTTCGTCTATGACACCCTCTGCCAGCGCAGGCCCGGGTTGCTTTGTTTGTGGCAGACGCTGTGTTCGCCGCTTGTGCTTCAATATTTTTCCACTCTCATATTCCAAAAGGGTTACTGCTGTGGTTAATACCTGGTAGTGAACATGCACTGCATGTAAGGGTGGTGTTGGCAAATGCTCCGCAGTGGGTTAGCCCTCTTTGGACTTGAGACCCGAAAATCGACACTTAAAAGTGACGACTACAGCAACGACCACTGAGCGATTGGGGGATGATACAAATTGGTGTCCGAGTTGCAAAGTTGCAATGCAAGGACAAGTGCGGCATCTGGACGCAACATGACCCTACCTGTAATGCTGGGCTCAAGGTACCAACCATTGGTTTGGTCGCTATCTCGTAGTTCCGAAGGAGTTGTAGAGAGAAGTTTCGTCATCTATACTGCACTCTGATGTTGCGGTGCGGTGCGGTACGGCTAGGGGGGGGGATACGGCGCCCTCTCTCCCTGGGAAGGTTCTTGTAGAAGTCCTGGACCGGATGTTTAATCACGTACGTACACAACTGTCTCACGCTTCCTTCTGCCCTAATATAGACGGTTTCCAGTCACACGATGTGCACCCCGATCGCACGACGTACATCCTCGGAGCATTCAACATCGACGAGTGACATAGCGCAATGTGCAACAACGCGAACTGGGTTGACTAACTGTTCCTGTCCCCGATGCCTCCCCCGCCGGGCTCCCGCACACGAACCCGACGGCAGCGCTTGGCCCGAAAGCTCTCTTCCTCGGGGGCTCAAGCGTTCGCGTCGCTGACACAGCTGCCGAACAAGCTGAAGACCGCCATCACGACGAAAAAATCCCGGGGACGTTCAGATCGAAAAACCGAGCATTCTCCGGACAACGGCGGTCAAACCTTGAGCCTTCGAAACTTGAACCTGACCTCCGCAGCCCCCGGCGATGACTCCGGTGGTGGTCCCATCCGGTCTGCCGTGGTTCCCCCCCTTGAAGTGAAGCTTCCATCGGAAACCCCGGCGTTGGAGCCATCGTGGGCAGCAGCAGTGGCTACCGTGGATCGGCCGCACATCGGTTCGAACGCTTCTCTCTTCATCCGGGCGGGAAAACCTGGCCACACTTCCGCCGCCCCGGACTTCCTTTCCGCCGGTGGAAAGCCCGCGCAAGGCGGCGACTCAAGACTCGGCCCCGCCACCGCCACCTCCGCCGCCACCGTTGCGAACACACCCGACAAGTCCATCGTGCATTCCTCAGCTGGCGGTCCAGTAGACATGCGAGGGCAAGGGAGGACGGGGGGGGGGGGCCAGCCAGCCCGGACTTGGCGGGGTACAGCGAAGAAGAGCTCCTGCGGGCGCGTCGCGCTTCCCCGGACCCCCCGCCGTTCAAGCCCCGTCCCGGCGAATGCCCGGGAACGCCCGCGTACCCCGGGTACGAGGAGGCGCTTGAGAAGCAGGCGCGAAAGAACGAGCGTAAACGCGCAGCGGCGGTGGCGTACCGACCGGTTTTTTGTACCGCCTGAGCCAGACCAGGGTCCGATACCGCCGTGCCCGCCGGCGCCTCGGCTGGGGCCAGTGCGGGGACCCGGAACGGGGGAGAAAACGGCCGCACATACCCACCAGCCGGAGCCGCAAGAGGGTCAGCAGGTGAACGATCGGACCTTCTCCGACCAACACCCCCGAGACCTTCGGGGGGGTGGTGCTCGACTCGGCGAAGTCCGGAGCATCTTTGAGGATCCTCCGACCGCGTCAGGACCGACGCCGGCTGTGGGGTTGGCGGCGACGGACCCGTTTCCGCTGCGATCATCGGCACCAGACAAACGCGGGTGGGCATCGTCCGAGTCAGCGGGTACCGTTAGCGGCCAACTGCGTGCCGCTGCTGCCGCTACCGCCGCCGCAACGTTCCCTTTGCCCATGGGCGCTTTGAAATTTCTGCCGTGTTATTCGGGCAAAGTGCCCGTGAACCGAAGGTCGGAGTTTCCTCATCCCTCTGCTGAGCCAGTTTCGCCCGAGAAGGTCGGGTGGACCTCTTCTGAATCGGAAGGCGAGGATGCTCGATTGCGCTCGGATGCTGTCATGGACATTGCGCGGGAAGGGGAGGCACACCCCCCGATGAACGTAGCGGACAAGGTTTGGGACTGCCCTGAGCCGTTGGTCGGAGCGGGTGTTGATTGTGAGGGGGGGGGCGGGGGTCAATCGGAGGGGGCTCACGCACGGCTAAACGACGCGGAAGCCTCGCACCAAAGAAGGTCTAACGAGGTAGGACGTGCAGGGTGCAATCGCGCGGCAGGTGCAGAGGCTAGCCGACTCCCCGCAACCTGTCTGCCCGATGCGGCCAGCAGTCTCGCGGCCGATGAGCGAGCTAAAACCATCGGACACGGGTCCGTCCGCGCCGCAATCAACCTCTTTGAACGCTCTGCACGCTTCCAGAGCGGAGGCGCACAAGTAAACGCCGCCGCCCATCCGGCTGTTGCCCCCAGCCCGTGTCTGCCGCAGTTACCGACGCGAGGAGTGTGTGTCAACGAAGATGCTACTGCTTTCGGGGACATACTCGTCGCCGAGAAAACCCGGTACCATGAGGATGCTATCGAGAGAGTGACGGTGTGGGTGGAAGCGGTGACGATGCAGCCGCGAGGAGGCGCGACCCTGTCTGAGTGGTTTCGCGATGGAAGCGTCTTGGTTCGCTTGGTCAACACTGTCAAACCCGGGGTCGCTAAGCCTGGAGAACGAGTCGCAAAGCGGTCGGTCGCCGACCGCAAAGAGGGAAGCGATGCCCCGACACCGACCGAAAACTTGTCAAGCTTCTTCGAAGCTTGTTTGGAGCTTGGGGTTCCTAACACGAACCTTTTCTCTGAATATGACCTGGAACCCGGACGGGAGGGGGGGCTGGGGCGAGTTGTGGCGTGTTTGGAGGTACTGGGATCGACCGCCGTGGTGGCTGCGCCTTGGTACCTCGGCCCGACGTTAGCGCCTCCTACACCTATCTGACGTAGAGGAATTTTTACCAGTAACGGCAAGTTGAATGTATTTAAATTCTCTGCATGGCTTTCGTAGTATACTAGCGGGGTTGGGCTTGGAGCGAGGGAAACCGAGCGGGGGAGGGAGTGGACCTTTTTTATAAGTCGTCTTGAGTCACGAATGGACGCGCACAGGCTGTGGAAGGACTGTGTGTCAGAGGTTTAAGCTTTAAGGGGTCGAATATTTGCTCTGATGTTCAACACCTCGTCAGACGATGGTTACGCTAGGAAGATTATTTTGATGGGGGGGGGGGGGGGGGGGGGAGGTGTACTCATGTCATCCATGGCCGTAGGGGGGGGGGGGGGGGGTGTACTCGATATACGTGATTCTACTGGCGTACGTGTAGAGAGTTATTTGATAAACCTTGATTCGGGCTATGGTCGAAACTTCCACGAAGAAAATTGTCTTCGGAGCGGTGAAGCGGGGTCAACGGTTGGCTCTCAACGAATACCTAGCTCGTCCATCGAGGCTATTCGTACTGCTACTTTTATTCGCTTACTGGAGTATTTACGTTATACCAGGAGGTACTGCATGTTTTGTGTCCCCCAACAAATACAGAAGAAGGATGACTATTGTTGGTTCTATAGCTTAGTCCAGTGAACTATGCTACACAACCAACACATATACTATGTGTGTATGTATGTGTTGTTGGCGACTGTTCCCATTGCGTCCGGGTGCATAACACCCGTATGTCGACGACCGGCTTTGTGTTTCTAAGGTATGGACCTCAGTGACGCCAGTGTAGTAAGTGGGCAATGGCTTGGTGGTGACAGTATGGTGCATGATTGCTGTAACAACACCAAGGAGGGTTTTCCTTTTATGGACTTCGCCGGCTTGTTTGGCCTGCCGTCAACGATACAAAATGGAAGAAATTAATGTCCTGCTACTATATACTTCATTAGTGAACAACATCGAGCGAAGGTATATAGACTGTAGCACAATGAGTGCTGCTTCGAGCGTGGTATCTCTCACGGGCAGCCTTGGAAATGGGTACCGGTTTAAGAGCACCCCAGATAATAAGAACAACCGGTCTTGCGAGCTGTCAGCAGCAGGCTTGTCACGAAAAAAAGCACACTGACTATGATTAAGCGCGTTTTCCTTGTACCCCAAGAACCTGCTCTTAAGTCGGGTCTGTAGCGCCTCCACGCCACTAAATAACCTCGAAGAAAGGACACGGGCACCACAACAGGGCATTCGACCGCCATGCACTGCGCAGTAGGTGTGCTCGGGAGGCATCGAAAACCCACCCCAACCAACGTTCAAATCAGATAGATAGAAGAACTCGTGTACTACCTCTCGTAGTGACGAACAATCATTATTTCGCTGCATCTATTTCTTCGCGCAGAGCGTTTTCGTTCTTGTCCCGGAGTAAAATCAATCAATGTGCTCCGAGGTCGGCATAAGGCCAACCTGGGCGCCAAAGAGCTCTTGTCTTAGCTTGTCACGGAATGCTCTTGAACCGGGCTACCCACCACTGGATATTATGCCACACCTGGCCATACTGTTCACAACGCACGAGTAGAACGCGGTTATGCTGTCAGAAAACCGACTCATCACCATATATAGCTATACTGCGTAGCGTACATCCAGGTTACCGGAGTGGCGCCCCCTAACACTTACCCGGGTGAAATGCTGTTGAAGCATCACAAGACTGTACCTGGGATATATGGTTTTCCTACGATGCTATTATCCACGAAAAGCCCTCGCTTTCTTTGGTTATTCGCAGAGACAACCATTAAAAAAATGAGAAGACACGCAAGATGCTTCTCGACGTGGGCGGCTGCAGAAAAAACGCTCACGTTCCTCCTCGTGAGTTTTTGCTTCCCGTTGCTGCTGTACCGAACCAATTAAGTGAGTTTAAGCGTCATTTATTTCATCGAAACGCATACCGTAGTCGTTAGTACCTTATCAAGTACCTACTGGTAGTTTGGTAGGGACAGTATAGCCTTTTCCCAAAACCCCTAGCAAAGTAAAATAAGCTAGCGTTCAACTCGACCACGAGACAACAGTGGCGACATCGCGGCTCTTTTCTGCTGAAATTGCGGCGAAACCATCGGGAAGAAGACCATACCACACGAATTGAAACGATTGAATCATTCGTGTGCCGGTACTACCGTTCATGGGCAGGTGGCACGAGGCTGAGGCAAAGCTGAGTAGACAGCGCCGTGCATCCGCTGCAGGTAGTGTTAGAGGGAATGGGGGGAGGGGTAACAGCAGGAGGGGTAGAGGGAACACCGTACAAGTGTATAGGGGCAGGGGGGGGAACAGGAGGAGTAGAAGGGAAACCGCGGTAGAAGAGAGTAGCAGAGAGACCGCAGATAGGGTAGCAAGGTACCAGGCCGACTAATAGGTTGGACGTTTCTTTGCTACTCGTACCGCCAACTGCTGCGGCCGTTCGGTATGCATTTTGATTTTTTTCCCTTCTTATCCTTATGAAAGAAGTACTACATAGTGGGTGGGTGACGAGCGTATTTTGGCCCACTCACTATTGCTCTTTTTACTTAGTTAAGTGTTCACCGGGATGCATAGTCCCCTTTTTCCTTCTCGTATCTTTCCCCTTGCACGTCCCTTTTGGCTCATGCTCGGGGTAAGTATGTATGTGTCTGAGCTTTGGCTTCCCATTTTATTTATTTATTTGAGATTCTTCTCCTTTTCTTTTTCTTTTTCTTGTTCTTTTTCGGTTTGGTTTTTTCGTTGCTTCTCTTTCTTTATGGTGTATTTTGGTTGCTGGCGTATGTATGTATGTTGTGTCGGCCGCACCTAGTGCGAAGGCATGGTATTACGTAGGCTATTAATGCATTACGGTGTGTTATCTCTGTGTCGTAGTCTGTGACCACAGAGCTCGTATCTTTCTAGGGTGAAGAATCAGCACGGACACTGGGCTTGCTGGATGTCGACGAGTAGAAGAACGGTTTAATGTGAAGAACACACACACACACACACACCGTACCTAGGTTTTCCGTCGGCGCTACGAGTAGGGTGTTGGCGAATAATTTAGTATAGGGTTGGGTTTCTTGTAGTCTGTTTCCCATATAATACTAGCAATCCCAACCCACAAAAATGATTTGCTGCGCTAAAAAGTGACCAACATGCCGTTTTTACCTGGTAATAAGTATTCTTGGGTTGGGTAACTCTGCGGTTCTGATTGGCTAGCGCCTTCGGCGGACTCGCCTATATTGAGCCAATCTCATCGTGCGTGTTTGTTTGTTTTTTTTTAATATTTTAGTAAAATTCGGCCAAATTGGATCATCACAAACATCTTCCTTCTAAAGTAACAAGCCACTGAAAAAAATTGAGGCGGAGATCTTGAAACCGACATCTTGAGGTCGACGTAACTAATATTGATACTACAATAAGTATCGCTACCGTAGATAGTTAATGTACGATGCACGAGCAACAGCTTCCTGCTGCTGGAAAAATAATCGTAGTTGATATTTATTTAGGGGAAGTGGAACTACACACAGCCCGATTGTTGGGTTCGTGCTGCATGGCATGGCGTTCTTGTTGAGTAGGGGGTGATTGGTGTGACATTCCGGGGTCCTGAACAAATCGCCCCCAAGATCTCCGTTTCAAGACCTCCGCCTCAAATTTTCTTACCGAGTGGTCTGGGATTTAGTCCCGACGAAAGACCTACGGGGTAAACTCTTAGGAAACTCGTCAAATCACTGAGAAACAAACTACCAGGTATTTCGGCAATGCAATACCAAGAGTCTATATACGTAGCGTTTTTATTTTGCACGAAAAAATAACGGCTATGCAGTCCGTTTAATAATATGGAGAGAGCAAGCATAACAGTACCGGAAACGAGCAACCAACACACTACAGGAGCAACCCATCGCGGGAGGAGCGTCACACCGAGTGCGCATCACACGACACGTTGCGAAACACAACCCAGCAGCAGCACAAATAAATGGAATATAGACGAGACGTATTACGCAGCTTGCAAAGTTGAGTATCAACTATTTAATCAGTCGAACTCACAGCTGACGTATCTCAAAACCTATAAAAAAATAACGAACACAACAACAAAAAAACAGCAAAACACAGAGAGAAGCCTGCTACGTACGTGGTCGTTTGTGCAGCAGGGCCTTCGATAGGTAGCAGGTGCCGCGCTGTTGTGCCAGCACAACAACATTTTCGGCGAAATCACGCATAATATATAGAGCGCAGCACGCACCAAAGACTTGCTATGGCTTGCGGCAACATGTATGTACGTACGCACGTACGTACGTGGGTACATTGTACTGCCCAATACCTGGTATGTTTTACGCCTTGGGCGAAAACATTTTGGGCCCCTTTTCTTTTTTTAGCTGTATATTGTAGCCAAAAGATACCAAGCCGTGGAGGTTTCAGTGTAATCGCATGTGTGAGTGGAGCAGTGGCCGGGGATCCTGTGTGATGTCCCCTAGCCACCTGGCTCGTGGTCCGATGAGGATCACTCCGTGATAATACAAGCTCTAAGAACAAGACTTACTGAGTGCGAGGCCAGCGAGACTGGTGGAGTCCCTCGCTGGAAGCCCTCTTGCTGATATCATCTGGCAGAGGCCATATTCCAAAGTGATGCACCCCCAAAGCGAGTTCACTCGACACGAACGAGCTTGACAAAACCAAAAAACCAAGACGAAATCGCATGCGGCAAATCACAAATCAATGCTGAACTCTGAAGCAATTTTAATCTTGAGCGCACGGGTCATCCGTAATTTGCGCAATTCCTTCACGACGAATTCAGGCGCAGCAGAATAAATCGACCGCAAAGACTCCCACGTGCGCTCCTCTGCTTCGAAACCATCCCAATCGACCAAGACAATCACCTCGTTGGCATCATCTTCGGCCACATGCACCAAAGCATTCATGCGGCATTCACCCTGCGCAAAGGAATGTTGGAAAACATCCTTCAGATCAGCGGTGACGTTCAACGTCGCATCCGCATAAAATCGTAAATGACAGAATGGAACGCAGAGCACGTACCACCTCTTTTACCATGCGTTCACACGTACCGTTCGACCAAGGCGTGTAAGCGACAGCAAAACGATGTTCGATGTGCAACGCGTCGCTCAACAAAGCAAGCACCCTGTTCTTGAAATGCGTGGCGGTATCACTCACCCACACACGCGGCACCCCCAAAGTCTTACACCAGGCTAGCAAATGCTTCGCTGTGACCTCGGCTGTACAAGCCTCGGCCGGTTCCAACGCCACGTAGTTGGACAAATCATCCATGATGACCAAAACATATCGGAAACCATCCTCATCAGGCAGGCCATCGCTACCTTCGGGCCCGCTGTGGCCAACATACAAAAAATCAAAGTGCACCACTTCTCCCGGAGCGGTACCATGCACCGTGTCTCCGTAGGGACGAGGAATGAGTGCACCTGCACGCGTGTCTACACAGTGCAAACACTGGCGAACGAATTCGCGAACCTGAGAATCCATGTGAGGCCAAACACAATATTCCTTCAGGCGAAACAAAGTCGGCGCCACACCACGGTGACCAGCCGAGCGCATGTGCGCGCACACCATCAAACGAGTTTGAAGAGCAAGATCATCCGGCGGAATCCACAAGACGTCACGCACCCCAACACGCACACGAAACAAACCATCATCGGCCAAGGTAGCTTGACCGAAGGTTGTCGAAAATTCATGAACACCAACGCCGATACGAGCGACAGACCTTTGTTGCGAGGCACGAATCACATCCAATGCGGGAAGCGAATCGTCAGCATTACATGGGCTGTGCACGGCAACCGAACGAACAGGCACCGTAGGAACTTTGACCCAACGAGACAACAGATCCCCCCAACAGTTTCGATCGCCAGGGATGTGTTCGATTGCATAGCGGTATTGTCCTAAAACACCCTTCCAATTCTCTAGGCGTTGTGCCATGGTCTTTGTGACCGTCGTGACACACTTCTCCGGATTGAAAATGTACTGCAAGTTTCGATGATCAGTAAAGATATGAACACCACCCCAAAGCAGGTATTCGAGCCTCCGGAACGTATTAACGATCGCAAAACCTTCTTTGTCGACAGTCGCCCAGCGCAACTGCGAACCTGTGAACGAACCACTCAGAAATCCGAGAGGCTCGTGAGACATGCTTTCCAACGCCAATCCACTGCGAAATTCGTGTTCAGGCACTTGGGTGAGAAAACTACCCCAATGGAAATCAGAAGCGTCAGGAAACATCAAAACAACGCACCCGGGACGAGGATGATGAAGCGGCACTGCTTGCGCCACCAAACCCCGTGCGGCATTCCACGCCCGCACCCGATCCTCCGTCCACGCGGTATCCTTGATGACACGATTGCGCGCCACTCGCTTAGTCCGACGTGTAGCCCCAACAAGGAGCTCCTCCAAAAAATCACGTAACGGTGCTACCGTTTCCGCTAAACGTGGTAACGATGTACGCAACCAGTTGACAGCCTGCAAGAATTGCATTAGTTCTCCAGCGTTTTCGGGACGACGCATTTCACTTAAACCTTGCACTCGAGCGGGGTCATGGGACACGACACCATTGGAATACACCTTACCACACCAGACCAGTTCACGAGAGAAGAAGGTACACTTGTGGGCGGCGACAAACAGTCCAACATTCTCCAGGCGTTCAAGAATGTCATCAAGCAGCTGCAGAAGAGCTTCTTCGGTGTCTGCGAAAAAGAAAACGTCATCGACCCAAACTTTGCAATCCAAACCACGCAACACTTCAGTCATGACACCTTGGAAATAAGAAGTCGCATTCAAAACACCTTGGGGAACACGGGTAGGCGTGAACAAACCGTCGCTTGTCGCCATGGTGAAGACGTCTTGCGCCTCCGGAGCCAAAGGCATCTGCCAGTACCCTTGAAGTAGGTCCAGCTTGCCGAAGAAACGCGCCCCCAGCAGATCTCCCATGTCTTCATGGTTGGGCATGACGCCCGGGGACTTCTCCACCTGTGCGTTCACCGCCGAGTAGTCGCTCACCAAACGGAAAGAGTCCTTCTTGGGCACCGCCATCGCCGGACTCGCCCACACCGCCTGGATGTTGTGGTAGACAAAGCCAAAAAACACCAAAGCAGCAATGCACTTCGAGAGCCAGTCCCTTTTCGTCGGTTCGTACCGACGTGGCGTTGCCTTGACAGGCTTCGCCTGTTGCTTCAGCTGCACTCGCATCGGCTCCACTTGCGCTGGCGGATCACCACACAGCGCACGGCGAAAAGCACCCACGCGACGAGCCAAAATTTCGCGCAAACGGGTTGCTCCGCCGACGCTTAATCCACTCTGCTCTGCCTGCTGCACGCTGTCCTCCAACGCCCGTTCTCGGGCCGTCCGCTCCGCCTCCGGATCCATGAACATGTCTGGCCCCCGGTCGACCAAATGTTCCACCGCCTTGTCCTCCGGAGCATCCACCGTAGCCTCGGTCTGAAAAGCACGCACGGAAACCGTCACTCTGCGCGCCGCAAGGTAACTCGGAGTCTCCACACCGGTCGATACCGGCACTGCGCGAGGGCGAAGCTTCTCCAGAGCTTCACGGTAGACGTCGATGCCAAGAGCTTTCATGGTAGCCATGCCAAACAGAACGACGTTATCTGTACCAGGCATGACCGCGAAAGTGATGGGCTCCAATTTCACCGCTCCCCACGGCGTCCGTACACTCACGGCAATCGGCACCGTTTTGTGCGTGACCATCACTGAAACACCCGTAGCGGTTTTCGCCTGCTGCGGGCCATTTTCGAACGGAATTTGCAGATCGGCGCCGCCGAAATGCGAAGACAGCTGCTGAAGTAAGCCGACACCGATGGACGTGAGCGCCGACCCCGAATCAAGGATCACACGCGCCATCAGCGAACCAACCGACCCTGGCAAAGAGAGATCAGCGCGTAAACACTCAGCGCTGCGATCGACAGGCACTTCACCTGCCGTTGAACTCTGGTCGGTACCAAGAGTCACCTGACGCCATGGCTGCCCTCCTACAGCCGGCGCCGAAGAAATAGAATCGGCGGTCCACCCCGACCAAGACGTCGAATATACAGACGGTTCCGGCGCTACCGCCCCTGCAGCAGCACCAGACACTGACTCCGCCCGCTCGGTGGATGGCGAAGTTCTCGCTCCAGCAGCACCCACCGATGTTCCAGCTCCTCCAACGTATACAGCTCGGCCGGCAACAGACGAACCAGATCCCGACCCAGCGGCTCCTGCCGCTGGCGCACCAGAAGTTGAAGAAGCAACAGCAGAAGTTCCACCGCCCGCTGTCAATTGATTGCCACCACGGCCACCGCGCCCGCGTCCATGGTTGAATCTGCCCCGGCCGCCATTGCGGCCCCCGCGATACCCTGACGACCCGCGCCCACCACTGCTGGGAGCTGTGCCGCCACCGCGAGCTTTTGGGCAATCAGAAACATAATGGTTGGGATCACCACACTCGAAACAGACGCGAACAAACGACTTTTTCGCGGACTGCTGCTGTTTCGGTTTCTGCTGCTGTTGGCGTCGCGGTTCAGCTGCCCCTGCAGCATCTTTCCGACCATACGCCTCGATGAATTTCCACTGTTCTGCAGCAGAAAAAATTTGGTCCATGACCAATGCCGGGTCCTTCTTCCACCCTGCAGCGTACGTTAGCTGACCTTTTACGTACTTTTTGAACTCGGACGGCCATAAGCCATCCACCAACGCCATGCTCACAAATTCCGCCGGTCCGGGCAACCACGAACGGTCCTGCGCGCGGTACATGGCATGCACCGCGTGATTCTCCGCAAAATACTTTTCCATAGCGGAGTTTACCATCATCGCGCGGTCTTTGACGGATGTTTCACCGCCCTGCTTTTCATCGCGCCTCATTGAGAGAACGCGACGCAAGTCCGCTGCCGCCCGCGAGGTGTCAAATCTGTTGCTGGTGGTTGTGTAACCAGCGTGCTGCCTAACAGCGTCCAACAACTCCGAGGCGGTCATCGTAGTCTGATGCTTGTAAAATCCCTCAAAACACCGATGAATGTAATTGGGGATAAGCTGGCCCATGCTCACTTTGGAGTGCTGAACCACCCCCTGAGCGTTGGCGAGCTGCAGCCGTTCCTCATAATCAGGTACGCTGCGTAAAAAACACGAGAGGCCTGCTCGGTCCACACCTCTCCGTATTTCGGTGGAGTCAGAGACTCCCCTACCACCAGCGGCGTGCTTGCCGTGTGCGCCATAATCCACAGCAGTCCACCTGGACTCTACTGTAATAACGGAGAAACTGCCGCCTGACCTGTGCGTCCTCCAGCTCCCGGAGCGTCCTCCCCTGCTGTGCGCTTCAAGCCGTTTCGATCCGTCCAACGGGCCAACTGCCTTCCCAGCTGTGACCCAATACTCCGCAGCCGAAAACTCCTCCAACAGAAGTTCCGCGAATATCTAGATATTATGGCCTCTGCCAGATGATATCAGCAAGAGGGCTTCCAGCGAGGGACTCCACCAGTCTCGCTGGCCTCGCACTCAGTAAGTCTTGTTCTTAGAGCTTGTATTATCACGGAGTGATCCTCATCGGACCACGAGCCAGGTGGCTAGGGGACATCACACAGGATCCCCGGCCACTGCTCCACTCACACATGCGATTACACTGAAACCTCCACGGCTTGGTATCTTTTGGCTACAATATAAAAAAGTAAGCGAAAACAATAGTCGTTCAGCAATTTTCGCCAGCGCATCTGATTGATCATAATTGAACCGCCAGCTAAATCGCACCCTTCACACTTGTGTCAACCATTTTTGGACAAACATAGTTGACATACACACTATGGCGGGACTTGCTTGGGATCTGTCCAAAAAAGAACGATCCGGCAAATGCACGTTTTGTTTTTTTTTTTTTTAGGTGTTTTCATGCATACCAGGTACGTATATATATCGCATTTTTTTGCCCCCGGCACCCTCTACGCGGACAGGGAGCGGTCTACAACGGCCCTGCGGGGTGCGCAACACGCGCCTCCCGCTTATTGAAACCCTGCTGCTGTATATAGGGTGCATACCTGGTATATACCACCAAAAAAACGTTTTTGAATCGACTTATTTTACTATCATTAATCAGTTGTCAATAGTTGGATAGCGTCAAAAGCATGACTGAGATTGCCCGGAGTTGCCTGCTATCCGCTATAGACATACCGTGATATCATGCATCGCACATACATACACAGATGGTCGGGATGAACAGCATTAATCCAAGGATCGCGGGAACAAGGCGTAGGAGGAGCAAAACGCACCGACCGCACAGCGGGCGCCTGAGAAAACACAAACAACACGACCAAAACAGGCCTGTGCGTATACGTATACAGACAGGGCGCCTAAATAGTGTGACACGCTTTCGGCTCGACGCGCGTTTGGGGTCGAAAATCTATAGATAGATGTATGTATATATACCAGGTGGTACCGCGTACCGTGGCACCTGGTGGGTATTATTCATCCCGGAATCAACACTCCGAAGATCACAGGCACAAGCCGCAGGGTCAATGCCGCCCGCATATTATACGCGCATCGGGTGCTCGTGGGAGTACAAACAGCAAGGCGCCCAGGGGTATAAATATATTGATTACTATAGCACGACAGTATGCGTTCGAATCGGCGCGTTTGCCGGCCACTTTGCTGATGGTGTCGATACGCGCAACGCAGGGGCAGAAGCCCGCAGAAGCACTACTGCTAACAATGCCGAGCGCACCATGTACGCCCATCGAACTCTTGTAAAACCACGAGCATAGACAACGGGCAGGGCTTGAACAGGGCGCATTGTTCCACGGAACGCTTTCGAGCCGACGCTTTTGCAGGCCAAATATTATGCAAGGCGTCGGAAAATATTGTTCGCCCACGAGTTGCCTGTCGTCCGGCTCATCATTCAAGAGACGCGTGCCGGAATCGACAATCTAGACATCACAGGAACAAGTAGTAGGAGCACCAACCATTATTGTACACCGCACATCACACAAGCATCAGACCCTTGTGGGGATACAAACAACACAGCAGTAAGCAGGTTTATACAAGCGTGCACAGCCGAACACGATTCGAAACGACGCATTTGCCTAAGTGTTACACCACCATGACGGTATCGATACGCTTTTCCAAATTCGACCCGAGTTGCCTAGCGTCGCTAAGAACGAACGTGCAGCTAATCCCACGGACTCAAGGACACATTACTTTGCGATAATACTATCTGGGCGTATAAATATTAACAGCAGCCACCATTTTTTGTAGACCAGTTTATCGATGACGAATGCCCTGTTGCTCCAGAAAGTGATTTTACTCCGACTAGAACCCAGCCCGCCCTTCCCTTTCCCGCATATTGCTTCGTCAGATCTCCTGCAACGAGCTCCATCTCCGAGCACCTCAACAACATTACAATTGCCTCAAACATCTGAGTACGCAAAACATCAGTACTCAACTTACACCGTCTCAAGACACAACTTCACCCCCCCCCCCCCCCATGAGCACGCCCCCCCCCCCCGCGCTGCTGAAAAGGAAACTCTTATTTCTCAGGCACCAAAACGTACACCATCAGTAGCAATCGTCTGTCCAACTTCGCCCCCCCCCCCCCCCCCCCCCCCCTGTTGCGGCAACTCTTCCGTCTCAGGTATCGAAACGCACACTACTGCCAGCAATCATCTGAACAACCTTCGACCCCCCGCCCCCCGCCCGCCCCCACCCGCATATGCGAGAACTCTTCCCTCTCTTCCCAGGCACCGAAACGCTCAATGTCGGCAGCAATCACCTGAACAACTTTATCCCCCCTCCCTCCCTCCTCCCCCCATCGTTGCGAGAACCCTTCCGCTTTTTCTCAGGGTACCGAAACATACACTATCGGCATCAATCATCTTGACAGCTTCGACGCTCCCCCCCCCCCCCCCCCCCCCCCCCCCCCCCGACTGTTAGGAGAACTCTTCCTCTTTTTCTCAGGCACCGAAACGTACACTGTCGGCAGCAATCACCTTATCAACCTCGGCGCCCCCCCCCCCCCCCCCATCGTAGAGATGCAAGGGTCTATGGTCATACGACTTCGGCCTTGCACGATGATGAGTACACCCCCCCCCCCTCGACTGCTGCGACAACTCTTCCTCTTTTTTCAGGCACCGAAACGTACACTATCGGCAGCAATCGTTTGGCCGGTGACGAAGGCCGTCTTGTCCGACAACAAGTGGGCCACCTGCATGGCGACGTCCTCGGCGGATGGCGAGCGCATGGATGCCATCGGCATACTGCCGTGACCCCCACACCCCCCGCCGTGACCCCCCAGAGCGTGGCTGACACAGTTGATGCGGATGCCGTCGGGGCCGGCGGCCGCGGCAGCGGACGCGGTGAGCGCGGAAACGGCGGCTACGTTACCCTCGCCACCGGCTAGGCCGCGGTCGCCCGCCTCGACCACGAAAACAACGGAGCGGCCGGCGCCTTTCATGACGGCCGACACCTGTTTTGCACAGAGCAGCGGCGTGTGCACCTCCGAAGAGAAGTAGTTCTGGTAGACCGAGAGGTTAAGATCGTGCAGGAGAGACGGGGTGGAGGTGGCCATGGAGGGAGAGGGGGGCACGTTGACGAGGCCGTCGACGCCGCCAAGCTTCTTGATGACGGCGAGAAGGGCCTTCTTTACGCTTCCCTCGTCGGAGAGATCGGCGTTGACGAATATGGCGACGTCGTCCGGGGCGTCTGCCCCGTCTGCCCCCTTTACCTGCCGAAGGGAGGGAAGGTTGGAATACGAATTTGTGGAGCGGGGTGTGGCCGGGAAAAATCGGTCATATTTGGGAAAGTCGGCAAGACGTGTGCTGCTACGTACCGTAGGGGTACGCCTTGAGAGTGTTGAGTTCGCACAGGAGTGCATGCGATCGTTTTCCAGCGCTCGTTGTTTCCACAGTAGCGGTAAGGATGCTGCGAAAAGTCAAAAATATATATTTTCGGAAGGTTCACGACCGGATGTTTTCCGAGAACACCTTGTTGTTTGATATTGGGCAACCGTCCCAGTCTGGAAAACCAAGAAGCGCTGAAAAACGACAGCTTCCTCCTGTGCGAAACTTCAACGCTCC
This sequence comes from Macrocystis pyrifera, assembly GCA_031763025.1. NCBI lineage: Eukaryota > Phaeophyceae > Laminariales > Laminariaceae > Macrocystis > Macrocystis pyrifera. The sequence continues at coordinate 1,371,425 of JASSKH010000009.1, read as the reverse complement.
TTACAGTATGTAGCGCCTGGGTTTTTATGAGACGAGTCTCTCGAGGAGCTCCGATAGCTCACCCAAATAAACCGATTTCGATAAAAAGCAAAGTTGTAAGCTACAGTAAGCTCGATAGACGATCCCATGCGCTAGGTGCCTAGTCTACCGAATGAGGCGCGTGCCACAACAAGGCATGCCTTGTACCGCTCTGAGCGGAAATTGAAGGAACGATTCATCTTCATGTTAGTGTCTGGACGATCCTTATATTTACGGCCGGATTGATAGCACTTTCGTTCCAAAAAACTGTCACTGGGACTGGCGGGGGTTCGGTAAGGGCACTGAGAAACTAGCCGCTAAGGCATGCCTTGTCGCTGGAATCTCATATTCACATTTAGTCTTACAGCATGTTTTTAACAACACCTACGATAGTCCGTGTTTTTATTTTCTTCTCTAAATTAGTTTTGTTTTTGGAGTAGAATACGGAGTTCCTCAATCTACCATAGCACCCTCATGAATACTACTGGGGCACACATCAATATTGCAGTACTGTATTGTAGGACACACATGAGATCGAAATATGTTGGGGTCGCTCCTCGATTGAGGATGGAGCTCGGTCGGTGAGAAATTCCTGGGCTCTAAAAGTCAAAGCCTGACCCTGAGCAACGTGCCCGAATATTTGTTTCGGTAATATACGGCAATCAGTCGTCAGGGCGTGAACTTGACGGCAACGCGGCAGCGTGAGGACCGGAGAGGTGTCACCGCCGAAACACGGCTAAGATGACGTGTTCTCGCCAGATGTTAGTGCCGGCCGTCGCGACAGCAGCGGCCTTCCTCAGACCCTGACTCGCTGGGCGAGCATCGTAGCCTCGCAATTGGCGTTCAGTCACCCAAGCTCATTCACCTGGATGTTGTAATGAACGCGCGAGGTTTTCGGGTGCATCGCCCCTCTTATCCTCTGTATCGCATGCCGGCTAAGGACGATGAATGCTCCCCTCACCCGTTCAGACATGCTGCATATCCGGTGCCTGGTACGCCTTTCGTCGTGTCTCTGGCATGGCTCACCTCCTCACAATCCCATGGAAGCTTCCACCTACCTCCGTTCACTCCCCTCTACTTCTATACCTTCTATCTACTTCCATGGAAGCTCGCGGAAGCTTCTTGACTACATCCATAGAAAATATCATCTACATCCATGGAAAGTATCATCTACATCCACGAAAAAGTAAGAACATGTGATGTATCCGGCATGCCGGAAAAAAAACTTGTACCAGTCCTACCGTATTCATACGGGACGTATAGATGGCCACAAAACGCCCATATGTACCTTATATGGGCGATCAGGCTGATACCTGATACCAGTACGTATCTCGTCGTACCTCTGGCGTGCTGCATGCCTGGTACCAGATATGTCTTTCATCGTGCCTCTGGCATGCTGCACAGCGGGCACCTGATATATATATATTTGTCTGTAAAACGCGGTTCCCTCGTCTTATGTTGGACTTCGTACAACGTATGATATGCTTCTGATACATACGCATGTGCGCTGATCTCACTTTTTTCTCTTTGTCAGATGTGTACGAGTTGCTTCAGTTTTTTGTTGTTGTGTGTTACGATGTTTATATATTTCTGAGGTGTCCTGCCTCACCCCAGAATGATAAGAGCCTATCCTCCTGTGACCACGGACCGCATTTTTGGGCAGGAGATAATACGAGAAAGACAACTATTAATACAACAACAAATACAGCAACGCTGCCTCTCCTCGTGTCTCTGGCATGCCGCACACCTGGTGCTAAAATCCCCATACGCCTATCGTCGTGTCTCTGGCATGCCGCACACCTGGAGCTAAAATCTCCATACGCCTATCGTCGTGTCTCTGATCCCTCACCTTGCCCTTCGCCGACGCCGAGTTCGCATCCAGCACCGCTACCTTCGCGCCCTCCTTCACGAGACGTGAGGAAATATCGGGACCAATACCTCCCGCACCACCGCACACAACGATTTTCCTCTTGGCCAAGGATTGTCCTTGCTTGGCGAACTGCTTGGCCTCCTTCAGCTCCGCGCGAAGCTCGTTTATCTCGCTCTGCATCTTGATCCGGAGCTCCTCCATCTGAGCCAACAGTTGAGCCTCGCGTTCCGCCCGTGCCGCCGCCTCCCGGCGGTTTTTCGTCGCCTTCCAGATGTAGCGGCGGGCGAGGCGCTGAATGACGCAGGCCGCGAGACCTCTCAGGCGACGGCTGCCGTCGCCGGCGGCCAACACCCCCCTGCGTATCAAGTAGGCCCGCCGGCAGCTGACGCCGCGCCAGAAGGTCTGGACGATTATGGCCGAACCGGAGACGACGGATGTGCGAAGCTTCTCGATGCTGTTGAAGGCCTTCTGCTGGAAGAAGACCTTAGTGAGGCCCATCTGCATGCCCTGCTCGCGACACATCTCCTGGAAGCCCCCTTGCGTTTTCGAAGACCCGGGCTTGAGCTTGTCCTGGCAAATTGAATGATAAAACGGACGGAGAACAAAACAAATGATCATCAGTCAAGCATCAGTGTGGTGTCGGCGGCAGGAAAAGCACCGGGACGACAACTTGTATTCGGGAAAGCGGGGCGTGACTGACAATTTACTTGCTCGCTCGGCCTTCATCGACTTTTTGATCATAGGTGTGAAGTGAACCGAGAACCGAAATGTTTTTTTTTTCCCGGCCGATCTTTTTCTCAAAATTTCTCCATTTGACCGAAACAGACTAAGCAGTGTGTGTGAGGGCTTCGGAGTTGAAGGAGCGATGGCACCCAGGACCGACGACAGCCGTACTGTCTTGCTTAAAGCAATAATATGCTTTCGAATTATTATCTGACTGACCTGGATGGCCATGATGAGAGCCTTGCACACCGATCTCTCCTGGTCCAACTCTGCGTCGTGCACCGCCTCCCGATATGCGACCTCCACTACTCTCGCCCCAAGAAGTGCGTACCGCTCCACGAACTCATGCACCCCCAGGCGGACGGGGAAGCCCGCCCTCGCCACACGGACGACCTCGAGCACTCCGGCGTTCCTCAGCTGCTCGGCGATGCGCACGTGACTGAACTTGGCCGGCACGAGCTGGTCGTTGGGCTTGATGCAGCGCACGTAGTGCGGGTGCGTCAAGTTAACGACGCCCAGCAGGTTGTTCAGGTTCTCCTTGAACTGGGTGCCAAGAGATTTCGCGCCGATGGTGCTTCGCTGCCCGTTGCCTCCACCCCGGCGCCCCGGGGCCGGCTTTGAGCTACCGGAAGACTCTGGAGGGGGGGCGTTTTTGTTGGCCTCGATCTTCCCCAGGAGAACAGTGAAGGGGATCTCGGAAGACATGAGAAGGTCGACCCCTTCCTGCGGCAGGTTGTCCCTGTTCTTCTCGATAATGCCTCTGGTGTCGTACTCCACATCCCCGGCGTAGTGCTTGATGCCGAAGATGTGGTCGGCGCGCATTCTAGGCGTCACGAAGAACCTGGTGCGTGTGTGTGATTTTTTGTTTCGAGTGTGGTTGTTAAATGTCAGATTCTGTTCCTCTCGCAAGAGTCGGGGAAAGCAAAAGCGAGAGTCTTTCGTAGGGAGGGGGGGGGACCTCGCTTGGTGATGCCCCTCGTGTGTAATCCTACTTTACTCTGTAGCCTTTCATTCTTGTCAAGAAGAGGAGGTTTTTCTTGGCTAATAAAGGCGAGACCGTATCGGCTGGATCGTCCAGACAATAAAAACCGGACGAGACGGCGATGACCCGCTCAAGACGTGCACTGTCAAAACTCAGATGTTGCTGTCAAAATGTCTAATTTCGAACTACCTGTTGGTGCTCGTTCCGGGAAGAGGTACGGCTACAGACATTACCTTGGTACAATTTTACAATCAGGCTATAGACGCGCGCGATCACCCTGTTGTCAAAGGAGCACCTTGCACAGACTTTGACAAAGAACACTGCCGCACAAGTTGATAAGAAGCCACTCGCTCACTCAATCCCATAGCAATGTCACTGACGAGCGTTTCTCCCGGCTTTTTTGGAGGTTGCACCCGAACTAAACATACACGGAGAAAACTGACTTTTTTTTTCCCTCAAAGTTTGAAGCAGGCAGGAGGGGGGTGTTCCGAACAAACCTGCTGTGGTTCTCGCTCTTCTTGTAGAGCTCGCGAGCGAAGCGGTCATCCGTGGCTTTCCCGATGATGCACTGCTCGTCCAGGGTGGGGATGATGCCATTCGGCTTTTTTTCGATGAGGGTTATGCAGTCCACGTTGTCCGGGAAGTGGATAAATGTCCACTCCAGCTGTTCTCGGCGATACTCCTCCTGCGTGTGTCGTCACGGGTTGGTGTAAAGATACCGTCAGAGTGCCAAGCCTCACGAGTTTCACATTTTTTTTTTTGCGTAATCCGTTTCGTCGTTTTTTTAGGCCCAGGTTACGATGTATGGCATCGGGGCAAAACGACGTCGAGGGGAAAAGCGTCGACGGGACATGTGCATGCACGAGAGCCTCTAAACTCTAAACACCGACCTTCTATTGACACTCATGCGATTAGCCAAACAATAGCAATGGTTTCCATGAAGGTGCGTAGGTAGATTCTTCAAACAAAGCTAGGAGGCATGAACCAGTACGCCTCATTTTCTTTGACAACAAATCACGGAAAATTATCGGAAGGTTCCCCATCTCCAATATATCTCCTCGTTTTCTTGTGCCCGGCGCACAAAAACTGAGGAGCCGAACCAACGTGTTGGGTATGGCGGAGGCGCGGCTACACGTGCAAACTTGGACGCTCGACGAAGCATCCAGTCCATTCCCCAGCACGCGTACCCACAGTATCAGCAAGCAGTGGTAAGACAAACTCGGCGCATGAACGTCTCGAATCCGAGCTTGGCGCTGGATGCGACCTGTTCGCGCGAAGAAGCCGAACCCGACCCGATCTATCATAGATTGCGGACCTGAAATTACTGCTGTCGCAGCGCGCACGTACGTACGTACTGACTGTCTGCGAGTCTTCTATAATAGTCGGAGGAAGGACGTGGTTGCGCTGTTGAACCGTTGGCCTCGCCACGGTCACGAGGGGGTAAGCAGACCTACTACGCTGCCAGGGTTCTATGATATTCCATGTTGGCAACACGTCGCAGAGGCCCGATTGCCTCTCAGCCGCCTTCACAAAAAAATACGACGCAAATATCGGCGAGCGAGCGGTGCGAACGCTGAGCCCTCTGCGCGATAAAGGTGGGAAAAAAAAGCGCGAGGCTTCGAGAGGGGTAGCACATTTCGGGCCAAATTATTATTATGTCTGGCTGGCGGGGGCTGCTGACGGCAACGAATCGCTGGGATGTCGTTGGCGTTTCGTTACCCAGGCCATGGCATTATTCGTCGGGATGCACTACATAATGTTTCTCAAGGTCGGGTTATCGTGGGTGACTTGCTGATGACTTACAGAGGTCCTCACGTGAAGAGCCCAAGAAGGACGAGCGGTACGACAGGAGCACGTAGCGCACTTTTTGCCTTGCAAGGCTAATAGTTCTGTCCGACGGAGCCTCCTCGACAGAGGAACTACCTACAGTCGGCCATGGGCTTGTTAAGCGGGTTACCCGTTTTTGTTCGCACCGCAGTCCCGTTACGGGGGCAAACTACTTCGAACTTGAGCGATTTATCACCAAAAACTGACCTAAAGGGACTGCAGTCCGAAACGGGTTAGGCCTACGTGATTTATCACAACTTCAGCTTTTTACTTGCTAATTTGTATATAGCCTCCTCAACTAGGAAACCCCAGAAAAAGTTAGGTGTTGCTACCCCCATCGTAAGACGCGTCATTAGTGCACCTCTATCGTCTCTGTTGCAGCACGCATCACACGTACTGGGGGGGGGGGGGCGGGAGGGACGAAACCTACCTGTGACCAAGGCTTGTCCAGAACACCTACCGCTGAGGGCGAGTATAAAACCCTACCAGGTACAACGAGTTGAGCTGAGCTGGAAAGTAAAGTAAAAGTGATCGATCCAAAACGAAACGAACCAAAAAGACGTATTTTTAGAGTCCGGGCCGGTGCATGAGCGAGTAACAGCGTACGAAAGACAAAAAATAAAGTAAAGTAAAACGAACCTGTTCCTGCCGGAAGACGAAGTCGTTGAACTGCTGCTGCAGCACCTCGTTGGCGTAGTTGATCAGAAACTGCTCGTAGTAGTTCTCGGCGAATATCTCGAACCCGAAGATGTCCAGCAGTCCAATGAACATCTTGTCCGTGTTGAATTCCGCTCCGCCCCCTTCTGGACCCACCCCTCCGCCCGGCGCCGACGCCGCCGATGCCGCATCGCCCTGGATGCTCTTGTTCGTGTGCGCGACCACCCAGGCAAACGTGGCCGCGTAGAGAGCCTTCGCCATGGCGTCCCGCGCGTGCGCCGCCTGCTCCGGCGTGAGAAATATCGTCACGTGCGTAGTGCCGGCCGTCACCTTCCTCGCGGTCAGGCTGTGGAGTAGGGACTCGGCCGACACGCCGAGAAGCTTGGCCGCCGTCTTCATGGCCCCCGCCGAGTTCCCGTCTAGGCGAGCCTGCTGCTCGTCGTCCTTGGCCCCCGAGATTTGCTCGAACTCGAGGTTTCCGAGAGCGAGGATGGAGGCCACGCAGCGAAGGCAGTCGTCCTGCGCAGCGATGTCGAAGCCCATAGTGGAAAACGCCTCCTGGAGTTCGATGTGCAGGTCGATGTCCTTCACCCCGTCGCGGCGGTCGTAGCAGCAAGACTGGTTCATGTAGTGGTAGCTCTGGGCGGGCTTCAGCTCCCACCGCTCGCGGTCTTTGGCCGACGCCCCCGCTGCCATGATGTAGAAGATGTGGTAGTTTCGCTCCAGGTTGGACTGCTTCACCACGCGGATTTTTTCTAGCAAGAAAGTCTGTTGCATTCGTGGTTTTTTTTTTAGGAGGTTTTTCAGTAACGAGCAACACAACGAAAGGATTTTGTTCAAGAGACAAGGTCAGGGAACGCACACTGCTGTGCTCTTAGTGTGGAGTGTGTGGGCAGGAGGGGCTAGAATGATGGCATCGTGATATTGGGTGAGTGCTCTTCATGCAGCCAGTTCCATGATTACGGACGACGTTGCATAAAGAAGATAAAAATGCGTTCCCTCAGCTTCAGGCTGGCGGACTTCGAACAAAACATATAGAGGTGTTGTCAGTCGTACCCTAGTGGAGGATGGAACACGAGAGCTGTTGCGACGGGGGCGAGGCGTTGAATTGACACACAACACGTAGATACATATATATTTGTGGAAGTGTGGGGAAAGGCTCAATTGGGGGGGGGAACTAGAGTGAGACATAGGTTTATGTATATTGCAGTACTGAAAGGGTTAACAATTTAGTTTTACCAATCCGCCGGAGGGTATATAAAAAAAAAAAAAATGCGAAACGACCCAGCACGCCGATCAAGAGCGCTAAGCTCCGCTATGCCCCCGTACGTCTGCGGCCATGCGTGCTATCGAGAACACACTTCCCCCCTGACACACGAGGCTATGATAGCATCATCGTACCTTGATGGCGGCACCCGCCAGCTTGCCCCTGTCGCTGAAGAGAAGCTGGATGTACTTCCCGAAGCGACTGGAGTTGTCGTTGCGAACAGTCCGAGCGTTACCGAAGGCCTCAAGTATAGGATTGGACTTGAGCACCCTCTTCTCGATGGTGCCCAGCTGATTTCCGTCTCCAGCAGCGTTGCCGAGAATGGCAAGATACTGCAATAAAGCGTAGCGCGCGTGGGGAGGGGTGGTAAGGAATCCGTGTTGGCTTATCATGCGCTACAGCAGTGGGGACGGCACTCTTCTAGCCAAAAATGGCTGTGACTGACGGGTCCAAAAACTTACCCCGATATCACCCAATAAAACATGCACACCTCGGCTAGATCACGATCTACATAGATCATATACGTACTGTAGTAGTAGACCCGAGGTGGACGTTATGAGATGGTGTGCAGGATGTGTTGAGAAACAGGTCCAACCCAGGAAATATTGTGCTAGATCATGCAGATAAATACGGTTCCCACCCTGTACAACATGACCTACATATCTCATACAGATCAGAAATCTATCTATCTATCTATCTGTCCTGAAGGATCTGAAAGATCTATTACGGGGGTCCATAGTTAATAGGACCTATGGTATACATAAAACCTATATATTTACCTATTTTTACTAACAAAATTTGGTCCCGTTAACTATGGACCCCCGTAATAGATAGATTATGAACTATCTGTAGATTATCCATCGGAGGCGTACAGATGTCACCTGCTGACTCCAACTGATTGCGTGGCTGATGGTATGCTGTGCAAGCCGCGTGGTACGTTGGGCGCATTTGTGTCTGGAAGTATTGCTCATATTGCTCGTTGGTTACCCAGACGACGGGATTGTTCAATGGGTTAAGCGTGCCAGGGACTTTTTTTTGTCCAGCGCCCGTGTTTGGGTGAGATATCTCTAGAACTAATCAAGGGAGGGCCCTCATAAGCAATACGTAGGTGCTATGAGGCTTAGATTGGGTAGGCGATTGGTTAACCTTTTACCTTTAGCCCAACGGACTAAGACCTTGACAAATGGCGACGACGGCAGAACATGGGTAGTTGGTCGTGAGTTCGAATCTCACGTCCACCATGAAATCTCTTATTAAAGAAAAGTGAATTTCCTCATGTCAAGAACCTGAAAAAAATACTTCTGGATCCCCAGAAATTGGAACCGCGTGTTGGTGTCACGCGGGCCACCCGTATATCCGGTCCGTTCCAGGGGGGGAGAGTGTTATGAGGCTTAGATTGGGTAGGCGATTGGTTAACCTTTTACCTTTAGCCCAACGGACTAAGACCTTGACATAGGGTGGTACGGCGGGAAGTCAAAACGTTGACTCCGCTTCGTTGATCCAAACTTGTTCAAGAAAAAAGCCAGTGAGAAAACGCTTTTCTCATCGGCGATCACTTCTGCCCTGGCGTACAGGTGTTTCAAAGACACTGCTGACATCAATAGGAAGTGTTCGACCGTCGGCTATTCGACGGGGTCGAGGAAGCCATGTTTACGAAACTGTTTTGCCCATTCGTGCCTGTCGTATTCAGCTTGGCCAGAACTAATGTGTCTCTGCATGCCGTGAAGCGCCTGCCCTGAAAATTCTCCCTTGTCATCTAAGACCGGTGCTCTGACCACTACTGGCCCAACCAAGTGGTTGGAACAGTAGTGGTATCAGGGAGAATTCTGGGGCGGACGCTTTACGGCATGCAGACACATTAATTCCTGGCCAAGATGAGTACGACAGGCACGAAATGGGAAAACGGTTTCATGAACATGGCTTCCTCGACACCGTTGAAAACCCGACGGCGAGAGACTTCCTATGGGGCCTTTGAAACAGCTGTACACTAGATGAGGCATGATCTTCTATGAACAAAGATAGGAACACGTTTTAGTTTGCACAAGTTTGCACCAACAAAAGCGAAGTTCAACGTTAGACTTCCACAAACCAAAACTCGATATTTAGCAGTTCGATCAACAAGCTTTCCGAAATAAGGTACGGCAGCGTGCCACACCTGGTAAGCTACAGTAAGTATAGAAGGGATAAAAAACGAATAAAATGCCAATTATGTTTGGAGGCATCTTGGCAACCATCTCTTCAGCAGTGAGTAGTATAAAATTGTCTTTAAGTTTCCAAAACTGCCGTTGAGTAATAAGAAGGGGTATGCAACTTTGTTTGTTTTACTGACTGGTGTGGTTTTGGCGCACCCTTCCTGCACGTACATTGCGGAGACAAATACCTTGGAGTTAGAGTGCGATCCGTTGGTTTCGCAGTAACAAACGAGGCAACCAGCCTACGCATAAAAGAGAGAGATGTCTCGTCAAGGGGATTCGTAGTGGCTCCCCCCCCCCCCCCCCCCGTGACGATCAAGCACCAAATGCCACATGAACTCTCGCCTATTCGTAGACACCCCCACAAGACGTAAATACGGGCGTGCAGGTAGTAATGCGAAGACCACAACTGTCCTTACATTTCCGTCAAGAGTGGGCCACTATTACAAGGGGATATATCATACTACGGGGGACCATAGTAAATAGGACCCAATATTGTTAGTAAAAATAGTAATATATAGTGTTTTTTTGTGTGTACCGTAGGTCCTATTTACTATGGTGGTCCCCCGTAATGGTAATCGGCACCCACGATGGAAGTACAAGCCTTGTATACCCATATTTTTACACACCGTTTTTGGTTCTGATTACTACTAGTACGGGGGATCATAGTTAATAGGACCAAATACTGTTGGTAAAAATAGCAAAATATATATATGTTTGTGTGTACCGTAGGTCCTATTTACTATGGTCCCCCGAAATACTATGTTCCCCCGTACTATAGTTTACTGTAGTTCTTCAGCCTTCGAGTATCGGCCACGGCAGGCCGGACCTCATTTTCAAGAGGAGGAGCCAAATGCATTAAGTTGTATTTGCGGAAACCCCGGGTGTGTGTGCGCGCGCGGGTGGCTCCTGAGCTAGGTGCGGGTAGCTCCTGAGCTAGGTCAGGCAGCCGGCACCAGAGACAGGCGCTGGCCTTGTGCTGCTGTGGCCTACTCGCTACAGACGACTATGTTACCGATCAGGGACTCGGTCATAGACTACTGGCTACTGCTGGGTAGCACGGTAGCCATCCTTGCGGTAGTACCATTCACCTTCATGATGATCTTGCACGTCTCAGTTTTGCCGGCGCCGGACTCTCCGCTGACCATGATAGACTGCGAGCGCTGCCCGTACTCCGTGGTAGGCGTGGTCATGTTACGGTACGCCTTGTCGGCGATGGCGTAGACGTGAGGGGGCTTGGTTTCCACAAACTCGGGGTCGTAAGACCGACGCTCACCATCCACCTGGAAATTATTGGGAAGTGGCATGCAGACAGCGGAGGCCGTAGAAGGAGAAGCACGGCGGGGGGGCGGGATCGTGTTGCAAGAGGGGCGGTGCGACGTATGGTTGAAATGTTGCAAACCGCTACGGTGTGTCAGTGTGCGTGCGTATTTAAGCCTTTGTTATTTATTTTTTGGGGGGGGTCAAAGTTATCGATCTTTTTCCTTTAAGTTTCCTGGTTTGTTTTTCAAGAAAATTAGGAAGAAGAGAGATCCCAAAGAATTCAAGCTTCACGATTTTTTCCCGCTGTTCAATTGCTGGTGCTTCCTATTTTCCCCAACTTTCTAATTTTCTTCACATCACGTATCTCTGAACATAAGAATATAGAACAAACAAACGAACGAACCAACAAACAAACAAGAAAATCAGGAGCATGAAGGTTCGACAATTATGGTCTTTATCCCCAAGAAAAACTATAGCCATACACCAGGTACAAGACAGTATGCCCACGTATACACTATCTAAAGAATACACCTCCGGTCGCCGGTAGTACGTACGTACTGCAAGAAGAAAACGCGACCGTCTATGTGCGGCTTCGACAAACGACGAGAGAAGAGAAGCACATCACTTTATTTCAAGTTTTGTAGGAGTGGCGAGTTGAACGCGTAAGTACGTGTGCTCTCACGCTGACTCCGCCTACGAATAGCGAGGAAGACCACCGCAAAATACACCCTACGCTATTTCCAAGTAGTAGTCCCCTAAAACGAGCACGCATCGGACAGCTCAGGATCTATAATACATGCAGATAGATCATCTAGATCCTAACCTGCTGCTGTGATATTTTGTCCAGAATATGTGTTTCACAGATCCAACCCCGGAAAACATGTCCTAGATCTTGCAGGTTATACGGTTCTTACTCGGCAACATGAGCTTACTGTAGATCATATTACGGGGGACCATAGTAAAAAAGGACCTACGGTATACACAAAAACCTATATATTTACCTATTTTTACTAACAATATGTGGTCCTATTTACTATGGTCCCCCGTAATAGTACAGATCAGGAATCTATTTTATTACAATATTTTTAGTTAATTTCCCTTCCGACAATGTGCGGGGCATTATTCATTCAGAATGAAAAAGCTGACACAATTCGTCGAATATCGATTTATCTGCCCTGGAATGTCTACCCTAGATCATGAGGTAGGAATCGATGGTGGTCTGTTCGGCGTGTGAAAATGTGTGAGCAAGTTCATTCTAACAGGGCTAAACCCTTTCACTGCTTGCAGTAGTACACACAGGGTGCGTACCTACGTGCCAGTACCAGGTATTCAAAGGTACGGCAAAAAGTGCAAGTACGCACCGCTGTTTTCAAGGTTTCGTCGTCAATACAGGCGAGGGTTGGGTGCAGTTTGTGCCCATTTTTTTTTAAGAGAATAGTCAAAATACTTGGAATTACAGACAGAACGTACATAGTACTATTAATAGTGTGGGATATTTTTACGGACGTGAAAGGGGCAAGAATCGCGCCATCACACACCAAGTACGTGTAGTAGAACCCGAGCATCGTGGTAAGGAAACGGAATGCAGGTATTATCGGAACTGGCTAGAGGGCAGCTTCTCTGGTTCAGGGGAATCCTTCTTGTGTCTGTCGTATTAGTCCTCTTCGTGATGAGAGAAGGGAGCTGTTGAGAGAGTGATTCGATAGGGGCTTGATTCAAGGCATCAAACCCACTCTGCTCTCCTTCAACCCGCTAGACGGGTAAGGACGCTTGTCCGAGGAACTTTCCTCGGGCGCTTTCTATTCTCCTATCGGATACCCTAACCATTGTACTGCAAAGGAGACTTCAGAACCCTGGGAATACTCTCAGGGTTTTCAGGGCTTTGATAGTACGGGATAAATCATAACTACTTCTATAGCCCGATACTATATCATATCACATTAGCCCACCCTGAATAGTCGTATATACAGACCACACGACGGTCAATGGATGATATCGGAATCATCCGAAAATACCGGAAAAGGAGGTCGGAGAGGCGGCTATTCGAAACAACGTAACGAGGCTATAGATTTCCCCACACCTCGTAGTGAGGCCTAGGCGTCACGGACAGTGTTATTGTCAGAAACACCCGCTGAAAGAAGGGGTCGAAAGCTAGAACAGAAAAGGACAGGAGTCGTCACATACAGCAGTACTTCCAAACCTCCGACAGGCAAATCAGATACTACTGCTGGACAATCGGTTATCTGTCCGGCGTGTGAATGAATACCTGGACACGGCACAGCTGTCATCCATCGTACCAGGTACTGCTGTTGTACGTTCTGGCTTGGTACTGCGTGCTATCATGTACCAGGTGCCAAGGTAAGTACGATCCACAAGGCTTCTCGACCAAACCGCGAAGCAGGATAGCGCCGTGAAAGGACTCACAAGCAAATGCACGCACTTTGCGAATTAGACTTTTTCCTATCAAAATTCCCGTACGTACGTACACATGCAATAAAGGGAGACGGTCGCCATCTCTTGGCTCAGACAGCCTGAGTAAGCTTCAAATTGGTGTTTAAAAGTATGTTGAAAACCGCGGCTCGTTTATGAAGCTCGAATTTCTTTTTCCTCCTTCTAAAAGCAGATTTGACATGAAGACCGACCTTACCATCGCTGGCTGAAGGTCGTACATGTGTATGTAGCCTCACGTGTCGGTCTTTGTACCGAACACTCCCCCCACCACGCAAACAAACACCACATCTGGTATGTACTATACACACCAGGTTACGGTCGTAACACTGCTTTAGGTAGTCTACGTATGACGAGTGCATGATCGAATCACCTTGTAGGCCTTGAGCAGCTTGTCCGTGTAGAGGTCGACAGCCTTAAACGGGTTGACCGCGAGCAATATCGGTCCTGTGTAGGTGTAGATCGTGTTCTGCCCGTACCGCTCCTTCAGCGAAAACAGGATGGCGGGCTCATGCAGGTACGTGAGGGACGTGAGGTCAGCCACGTTGGCGCCCTCGATGACCGACGACTGCCCCTGCACGTTGCGGAGCTTGATGTTCTTGCTGTCGTCCTCGTCGCGACCCGACACCGTGTACGTTTGCTTACCCCCCCCATCCAGCGACACCTCGATGTCGAAGCTATCGCCTACAGCGATCTTCTTCTTCACTGTGCCGGGTTCCCATAAGCGGTCGCCCCCGGCGGCCCATACCTTTGCCCCCTCCTCCATGCCTGCGCCTGAGAGCTAAGAGCCAAGAGTAGTCCGTACAGTAGTTCCAGTAGACGTTGAGGTAGGGTCAAACCAAGAGCAGCAGTCAAGAAGAGGATGTAAAGAGCTGGTATCTCAGACGATCTTGATGGAATCTGGGGATGTGCCGTGTTTTTATTTAATCGTTGTTGTGTTCTGGCAAGTTTCGCCGTATGGGCCCACCCCTCAGTGCTGGAGAGCTGCTGTTTCCTCTGGTCTTTTCGGGTGGTGGCCTGGTCCCGTGTGCCCTGTGTCGCTTTGTTCTAGAGTGCGGCGCCTGTGGGTTGCCTGCTTGCAGTCCGCTGGCTGTGCGTGAGAACCGCGAAAACCTTCCGAGCCTCTCCAAGAAGGAATTGGAGGAATTGTGCCGCCTCATGATTGCGCCGCGTTTTTTCGATGGCATGAATCCACGAGTTCGATTTGCTCAACAATCAACAAAAAAAGTGGTGCGAACGGTTTGATGTTGCTAGTTCTTCCTTCTCTGTTGCGTCTTGCAAAAAGGACACGGATGGCGGCTGATCGAGTTTCGGTCGTAGGCGTTGTCATATGCTGTCGTTGATGGTGTTGTTGATGCCGTTATCTTCGCCGTCGTTGTTGTTGATGGCGATCAATGTCCGTGTTGCTGTCGCGAATCCAGAAGATATATCAATCAATCTGAAAGATCGTACCTATATGGTGTATGTAGATCAATCAGATCATCATACCCAACTGCCCGAGAGCTCGAAGTGGCCGAAAGACGAAAAAGGATAACGGAGAGAAACAACAGCTCATTAAAAATCACCAGCTCTGTATTTCTACTGCTGTATGAGCTACTGCAATCACACACCAGAGCGCACATTTCAAACCCACAGAAGGACTCAATTCACACAACATACACCGCATGTAGCACATTTATCATACGAGGTATAGTATCAGTAAGGAGGCCCCCAAAAAAATGACTTGACCAACATTCCCCCTCCCCCTCACTCCCGAGCGGCCGACCCCCCCCCCCTCCCGACATACCGCCATACACGCTTCCACTAACACAAATATGGTGCACTGCCCGTTCAGACATGCACAACGAATTCTATCTGCACGTTTCCAAGCATCTATTTCATCTAGGTAGTCGGCCCTCCAACGGTTGAAGGAGAATATTCGCAATCGATCATGTTCCACATATGTCGCACGGTATTCGTGGGCGAGAGGATGAATGTTAACCATCCCCTACTCAGCGTATCACTTGGTCTTAGTGTGGCTTCCTCCCCCCCTTTCCCGGAGGGCCGAATCTAAAAAAAAACGGAGTACTGGGCATGGATTTTTTGTTTTCTGGGTGCCCTTGATATCAGTACAGGTACTACTGCTGTTGTATCGTACGTAGTGCCACCAGGTATAAACGATGGTACGTCGTTGTTTTACTCCATGTTAAACGTACAGAGGAAATATTGTATCATACATCCATTGTGGGCGTGACATAGTGTAGTGTACTCGTAGGTGCAAGGTGCGTGTGTACCACCGTAACCAGGTTACTGCTGTGTAGCAGCCAATCAATGAAACCTACGTACGGCTGCATGATGTATGTGGGGCAGTTTTATTCAGTAACAAAGAATCTCCGGCACGCTGGTCCGAAACCGCCATAAATCAACGGTGGCGAGAGAGAGATAGATGCAGCAGAAAATGCTCCAATAAATAGATGAAGTGCCAAGTACTCTGTGTACCCAACGTCACGTCGTCAGTAGTGCCTGGTTCCCAAGAGATACGATCAGGTTTTCCGTCTGGAGTGAGGTCTCAAACCACTAAATAAACCTGAGGCGGGACCTGAAGCGGAGATCTGAGGACGAATTACAGTACATTCTACGGAACAGTTTAAAAAAGGGTATACTAATAATATGGTAGTGCTTGCAGCGGATTCCAGGTCCGACTCGCGCGGGGCTACTGGAAACACACCGGCCTACCCAAAGTACGCCTGTGCACTTAGCTGCTGTCACACCACATGGTTGCGGACACTCGCAGCGTCTCAGGCAGGCCATGTACGTATATATAGGTATTTGTGTCATATTATTTTCACGTACAAGTATGTAGCCCCAACACTTGCGAAGTAGCACCCGATCAACACATTGGCCGGCCATGTTACACACACATACACAACACAGCATAACCTTATCTAATCCGCACGGCGTGGCCGCCGTGTTGATCCAGCGCGTGCCCCACCCCCGCCCCCACCGCCTACAGCACTCGGCGAGGACAACGACCCCAGCCCCCCCCCCTTCCTTCCACCGAACGTGCTATCCCTCGGACATTACCATCGTCGATCTCACGCCCCTCCTCCCACCCGTCACACTCCAACCCTATTATCATGTCCCTATTTCTGTAATCTTGACCGCTCTTAGCTCTAGCGTGCATCTCCCCAGTCAACACCGCCCCGCCCCCCGAGCTCCCCAGTCCCTCGGGGTAAACTCGATGAGCCCCCCGGGGGAGAGGATATACCCAACCCCGGGTTTTCAGTATGCCCGCGAGGGACGAAAGGATGGCGCAGCTGGACAGGGTGCGCAGGGATCCGACGAGCACTAGCTTTCGCTTTGCTCTCGAGAGGGCAACGTTTAGGCGGCGCCAGTCCCGGAGGAGATGGCCGACCGTGCCCTCAGCGTTCGAGCGCACGAAGGACACCACGATGACCTGCGGTCGCAAAAAAAAAAACACGGCCGTCAGGCAACGAGAGGGTGGGGTCGAAGCTCTGGGGAATCAGCTGTTCGCCTCTAGGCCACATACAACGGAGGGCTAGAGTAATCAGAACTCACGATGGACCCCCAAAAGCCACTGATCCCCGTCTACACACCACATTAGGTTCTGATTTCTGTGTTCCCCCGCAACACTCATTTTTTCTTCCAATGCATTTATTTATCCATCTTCACAATAGTTCTTCACGGTGACCTGGTGCTACTGCAGCTCTGCATCTCTTCTCACACAGGCATGCAGAACCTTGACGCGCGTCGTTGCAACAGTCGGGAGTTGGGCGTGAGCCACAGTCTTGTGTGCCGTCTTGTGCTCGAGTTTATGGCTTGTGCCTACGGGTCGTTGAAATTTCACACAAAAAACCCCCCGGAAAAGTCGACGCAGACACCGGGTGGTCGTTGTCGAACACTCCGCATCGGCGTGAACAAGCACGATCGGTAATGTGCGGGCGCTGGCTGGGGAGGTGAGGGGGGGGGTACTCATGCCATGCATGGACGTAGTCGTATGACCATAGACCTTCGCATCCCGACAAAGCGGGGACGCAGCACGTCAGGCTTTCACCGACCATGCAGACAGTGTGCTTGCACCAAGCACCAAGCGCCGTGAGGTATTGGACGAGTCGCAAGAAGGGTGAGCTGGTGTCAATGAATCTAATCTTAGCGCCCCTTGGAATACAGTGGCAGCTTTTCCAACCCGGCATCTCGTAAGTATTTTCAGGTAAAATACCAAGCGGCGAGAAAAAACACAGAAAAAAAAAAAACAACACAACGCTTGAGCAATGTTGATATGATAGCAGCCGTACGCAGCGTCTAAACAAACAGCACTCGCACATAGCATCCCAGGGCCGGGGCAGCAGGTCTCGCCGCCGATGGTGCCATCTTAACTCAGCTGCCAGCCCACTATCCTCTCGTTGCTGCGCCAAACGCGACAACCCGCCTACCCCGCAAAGTCAATCACCTCTTTATCGCGGCCTTGATACTTGTCGATGGTGTTGATCTCAAGGCTGGGGTAGGACGGTTTCAGCTCCGCCTGTAGCAGCTGCACCTGTCCAAACCCAACATTCAGGAGGGAAAACCACAAGCACAACACCCGTCCAGGTAAGGAGCGCCGTCCAATATCAACGTGCCTCTTCAACGACCGCATCCACTATTTTGGGACAGATTACTCAAGGGTTAGATTCGGTTGAATGTCATTGTCCGAGCTGAGCTACACTCACATGGGCGCAGATACACATTTCACTATACAATCTTTACAACAAAGACAACAGTTGGATACTTTTCGCAATCGTAAAAGGGTCAAACAGTAACATAACCACCGTTTTGATTCGAACGTGAAAAGAAAAAGGTGGTTATATCCCCGGTCAGATAAGTAAAAAATGGAGTCCGCACGCCGTATCCACCGCTTCCGCAAATACCGTCATGGCGCCCACAGCTTGGGCCAGCCAAAAAGAAACGCCTACTTTCGGCGAAACTGGTGTACAAAAACCCAGCCGTCCTTACATTACCTGACAGCGTGGTACATCCGACGCATGCGATGCTAAAAAAAAACGGTGCCCACGTCCATTTTTCTTCTTTACCCAAAGCCTCCCTCCAATACCGAAACCTCCGTCCCATGTACCTGCGACCTATACGGGGAGATGACCCCAACTTCTCCTAGGTCAAAGCCGGCAACGTCCAGTCCCCACGCCAGAAGCCGCACCACGTCGCACTCCGCCGAGTTTACCAGGGTCCCCCTCCCCTGCCCACCGTGCTCGGCCGGCGCAGACCTGACCTCGAGACCGACGAACGACCTCGAACAGCCGGGCGCTTGCCAGGCTGAAGCACTCCCTCCCCTGGCCAGTTGGGTCCCTCCCCCAGCTTCGAGAGAAAGCGCGTCAGTGTCCAGGAACACCACCCGCCTGTCCGGGCACAAGACGGAACTAATCCATGGCTCAGGTGTCCCACCCCCACCCCCGCGAGCCGCCGCGACGGGTGTTCCAGGTCTACCGGGAAGCGTTTTTTTCCCTGCCATGCCGGGTTTTTCAGGGAGACCTTGCCACTGCCGTTGTTGCTGCTGTTGCTGATGCTACCTGCTAGTTGACAATCGCCTGCTGCTGCTGTTACTGGTGGTGGAGTTGGTGCAAGTGCGGTCGGGGGTGGTATTGCCGCCAGGTTAGGGATGGACAGTCGCTGGTTCTCCACCCTAGCATTGCCGCACCGGAGACGACCGGAGTACGTGAGGTCGTTACAGAGGGTCATGACGTCCCCGTTCATCCGGTACTGGTAGGATAGTCGCTGAAGGGAGGTCGGGTGGGCCTCGCAGAGTCGGCGGAAGAGGCTTTCAGACATGCCGGCCTCCAGCGCTTCCTGTTTTTTGTTGTTACGGCCGTGGGGCAGGAGGGGATTGGCGAGGCGATATCAGCAACAGCAGTAATAGGAGCAGCAGCGTTGGCAGCAGCGTCAGCAGCAGCGTTAGCAGCAGCTCAAGCAACAGCACAATTGATTGCAGCAATAGCAGCAGCAATCATAGAAGCAGCAGCAACAGCAGCAGAAATAGCAGCAGCAAAGCAGAAGCAGCAGCAGCAGCAATATCAGCAGCCGCACAAGAAACGGCAAAACCAACCAGCAACACCAGGCATCACCACGAACCGACACTACAAAGCACGAACCGACACCAAGAAACCAACGAACCACAAACCGTCCCCCACCAACCGCCCCACGAACCGTCACACGAAACGGCAACAATAAAGAATAGCCGACGTACTCACCGAGCTGGTGACGAGGGGGGGTAGCTGGTAGTGGTCCCCCACGAGCACAAAGACGTCGGCACAGCGCAGGGGGGCCAGCACGACAGGCTGAGATATCTGGCCAGCCTCATCTACCACGCAGTAGTCGAAACGCCGATGCGAAAATAGCGGATGCTTGACGCCCAGGCAGGTGCAGCCTACGACCCTGGAAAGGTAGATAGCAGTGCCATCAAAAAGGCGTGGTAAGGTATACAGGGTATAGAGGGACACTGTTTTAGCGTTGTCAACCACAGCAGTTTCGTTTGCACGTTCGAAGCGCAGGCGCGCTCGTACTGGTACCAAACGATATTTGGTCAAATTAAGGGGGAGGGGGGAAGTTAAACATGGTCGAGAGTCGGGGGGAGTCGGTTAGGGGCGTGTCAAAAGAGAGTTGGGTGCCGGGCATTTTGTAGGACAAATGCGGGGCTGGCGTATCAAGCCGCTTGCAAAGCTGCGTATCGACCTATGTTAATCCTGTGAATTTTTGGCTGCAACTGGGCAGGTGCAACAATTCCTTGGGAGCTAATAAAACTTCCTGGAGGGGAATTTACTCAATCAGTCAAACTCACCTCTCTGATTTACGTAATCATTTAATGCTTAATGCGCATTCATGCGTGCGGCAGTGGACGGTTGTGCAGTTAGGGACGTGATGCTCGCAGTCCACATCGCAACGCGCTACTCTCCTACCCTCGCCCCCTCCCGTCCACCCCAGCACGAAGCTTGAGTGTACGCTGTCTATACCACCGTGCCGGCAAGGTGAACCCAAAATATTTTCGAGCGCACGCACCACAAGGGGCAAAAATACGACACTTCCTGGCAGCCGAATGACAACTCTCAGGCAATTTTTCTTTTCTCTCGTTTAGACACTTCATCCTTCAGGAAAAAAAAACTGAGGCATCCGGGACGCCCGAGCGAAAGCCAAAAAGACAGAGACTGCGACAGCAGCAGCAACAACATCGACACCAACAGCATAACTAACAGCTACATCATCAACAACAGCAGCACAATTCACAACAACATCGACACCCACAGCAACAGGATAATTGACAGCTACACCACCACCAACAGTATAATTAACAACTACATCATCAACAACAACAGCATACTTCACAACAACAGAATAACAACAGGAGCAACAATGACAACAGCACTACCAACATCACCAACACCACCCCCCCCACCACCACCACCACCACTAGCCCTCATCCCCCCTGCCCACCCATTGCCTCACTTAGCGGAAGCAACCAGCTCAGAGTAGGCAGCCGTAGTCTCCGCCGACCCATCGTAATTGACACAGTAGGGCCGGACTCCCGCGTGCACCGAGGCCGGTTTTCCTACCCTAAGGCACGGCACCCCCTCCTCTATCAGCTTGAGGAGGAGGTTGTCCACCGCGGAGTGGGTATACGATGTGACTAGGACCGACGCGCCCCGGGCAAGCAGGACTCGCACCGCGAAAGCAATAGTCCAAGTTTTTCCTGGCGGAAGGGGAGAGAAGAGGGAAATGAGACAGGGTATGGGGGAGGAGGAGGCAAGGTTAAGTGGGGGGGGGGGTGTCCTCGATATCATGCTTGGCCGTAGTCGAATGTATGACCATAGACCCTCGCATCTCTACAATGCCGGGAAGGATCACGTCGGGTTTTCACCGAGCAGGCAGACATTGCTTGCACCAAGCACGGGGGGTACTTATGTCATGCATGGCCGTAGTCATATGACCATATACCCTCGCATCTCTATGTGCGATGCAGGGATGGAGCACGTCGGGTTTTCACCGACCGTGCAGACATTGCTTGCACCAAGCACGAAGCGCCGTGAGGTGTTGGGCGAGTCGCATGAAGGGTGAACTGTCATCCATATGCAAGGGGTAGCTGCAAGGGTAGCTCTATAGTTACTACTCGTATGAACAGTCAGCGTAAAGCACGGATCTACTATTGTCGTGCCTTCTCGAAGAGAGACGGGGTGATCAGAAGCGTTTGTTTTAACGCGAATTTCGGGAAGGGAGGGAGCGTTGCGTCCGACCGGCACATGTATGCTCGTGGTGTCCTGTCTCACGCTCGCTTGCGTCGCGCGGCACCGGAATCGCTTGCGGCGGTTGATTGAGTCAAGGCCGATTCTTAACCGCAGCACGCCAGAAACCCGTGAAAATAGGCTAAGTATGATATTCCCAGCGCGTGCACTAGGGGCTTGGTGGCTCTCCGTCAGCTGGGATAGACCCCTCAATCAGAAGCCATTGTGAGGGACAGTTCGAGCAGGACACGCCAGTCGGGGCACAAAACGAAATCCAAAATCCAAAGTCGAAAACTCAAACCCAAAACATCCAAAATCCAAAATCCGAATAACAAAAATCCAAAACACAAAAATACGAAAAATCCTTCAAGAGAAAGCTTTGACGCTCCGACGCTACGACTGCGAACGTCGAGCAGATACCAATATTTCGCCTTCTGCATCATAGACACCCCTCCCCCCCCCCCCCCCCCCCCCCCCTTTCCTCCCTTCCTCCGTCCAACTCAACGGATCCGAAACATAAAGAACCACATGAGAAACAACAACTGGAGCAACAGCAAACAACTGCACCAACCACGGCAGCCACAACGAAAACAACACCACCAACAACAACAAATGAACCGTCCCCCCACCACCACCACCACCTTCAGCACCACCTTCAGCACCATCAAGAGCACCACTGCCACCACCGCACCTGTCCCGGGCATTCCAAGCACCAGGGCATAATCCTTCGCCGTCACAAGCTTTCGCACTGCCGCCCTCTGGTCCTCATTCAAGGCCGTCCGGAACGTCTCCTCAAGCTCCCGGCCCACCCCCCTTTCGTCGCCACCGCCTCCTCCCAGCAGCTGCCGCGACGGATTGCTCCCCCCATAGCGATCGCCTGCCCAACCCAACAGGGTGCCTGGGACGTCCAACAGCCCCGTGAACCGGGCGAAGCGAGGGGGGTCGAGGTCTACGATAAGCCTCCTCCTCTTTTCGTCACCGGCGTTGTCGCCCCATCCGTTGACGTCTCCCGCAGCCTCACCCTCCGGGGGAGGGCCTACCATGAGCTTGACGAGGTTGGAGCGCATCATGCTGGGTTTTGGATGTGCGAAGTGGGTGAGGGGGGGTCGGGGGGGGGGCGTACACATTTGTTAATTGCTTCAGTCATATTATCATTGACCGTTCATCCCTTTCGAGACGGAGGGGGGGGGGGGGGGGGGGGGGGGGGGGGGGGGGGGGGGGGGGGGGGGGGGGGGGGGGGGGGGGGGGGGGGGGGGGGGGGGGGGGGGGGGGGGGGGGGGGGGGGGGGGGGGGGGGGGGGGGAGGGGGGTAGCGAAAGATTAATCAGGGAGATGGTAGGATCAATGAGACGAAATGAGAACGTGTCGAACAAAAAAATGACGACTACAAGGCACATAAAGAAACGCGGGGTGCTATATACGGAGGGTGAGGGGATGCTTCTTTCAATGTCGGACCACAATTCAAGGACTTGCATACCACGCGCGTATATATGCTGCAAGCCTACCCAATCGAAAGGCGGGTTGATGAAGGCCGCACTCTTCGTTCGTTTTCACTATAAGAGTAGAATACCCGAGTCCCAAGCAAAGATGTCAGGAGGCGGCATTTTCAGCCCTTGACGGACGGCGTCAAGCCAGATGCCTTGACGGACTGACTGCTTGACGCTGGCCAAGCCTTTTGGGGCCCAGACAACTTGTGTGAGTGAGCTGCAGTTCGAGGGAGTAGTTACCGTACACCACTTTGTCCGGAAATATAAGGAACGGTTTCATACTAAACCAAATTCAAACCTGTATCTATATTTCGGTCCAGAGTGATAACACACGGGTGATAAAATAGCACACCCCCTCCGATGAATGTCACTGAGACTGTACACTATACCTGGTTTTCTCGACACCTGGGAGAGCGTAAGCGCCGAGCGACGCGTCTATGGAAATATCTCGAGTTCCAAAGCCACCGATTTTCGTTGTGTGCTATTCTATCACCCGTGTGTTATTTTGTCACCCCCTCGATGTGCGCCCCGCTTAAGGCGCGTTTGGCAGAAAATCAGCTCAGAAATTCGTCGGGTGTGTTTGTGTGTGCTCTCTTCCGTGTTGTACGGGTAGTCATGCTGCGGGCATCGTCGTACAGCTCCTTGCACTGGAGTTCGGGCAACACTAAAAAAAAAAAAAAAATCACCCCCCCCCCCCCCCCCCCCCCCCCCCCCCCCCCCCCCCCCCCCCCCCCCCCCCCCCCCCCCCCCGTAACCCCCGCTGTTCAGTGTGACCGATGCCGTAAATCGTCACTTGTTGTAGTCACGTTTTCGCTCTAAAAGTCACAAAAGGGGTGTACTAACCCTGTTGCTGTAATAATGCGCTGTACATGTACCTATTGCGGGGGGCCGTAGTTAATAGGACCTACGGTACACACAAAAACCTATGTATTTACCTATTTTTACTAACAATATTTGGTCCTGTTTACTATGGTCCCCCGTAATAAATACGGCTCTAGTTCCAAGTATGTTTATTGTCCCCATAAGCGGGAGTGCGGTCCGAAAAGGGTATGCTCGGCCTTTCGATTTCGCTACGTGCGGGTGTGGCTGGTTGGCGCACATGTATGTCTAGTCCTTCGTGCATAACGAGGTCTGCCGGCTGACTGCATATATACACTGCAGCGGTGTCTGGTGGGACTACTACTACTACTGCTGCTGTACTTCTTAGCCTCCAAACTCAAAGCAAATAGCAGTGGTCGACCCCCCCGAAATTGGCAAGGGCGAGTACAAGAGCGAGGCAACTACAGCACCAAGTAGCACCACCACCAGCGTGGGCGTCGGAAGCAAAAGAAAAAAAAAAAACATAAACAACAACAATCGTGATTTTAGGGGCAAAGCGGCATCACATGCACGAGTTGACTTCCCCCTACATATCACGCGCGTGGCACGACTACCGGCATATCAGCCTCTCCGGGTCTCACTTGATGCCGGGGCCCACTCGTCCTTATCGATGCGGAAATACACCGGCTCCTCCGCAAGCCCCTCCTGTCCCAGCCTCCCCTCGGTGCCCAACAAGTCCTCGATGTCGAGGGCGCCACTCCCCTGCCCCCCCCCACTGTCACCACCTCCGCCTCCGCCGCGCCTGCGGCCTCGTCTCGGCACGCGCATTCTCTTCTCCGACCGAATTTCCACCCGATCCTCGTGCACCGCCGAGACGTTCCCCGTGAGCAAGCGCACCTGGTCAAGGCCGCCACCCCCTCGGCCACAGCCGCCGCCGCCGCCACCACCACCACCACCACCACCACCACCGCTACCGCTGCCGCTCCCACGACCTCGCGGACCAGACGCCCCACCTCCCTGCGCGCTGATGCACACCATGTCTCCCACCGACAATGACAGATCGGAGAGAGCTTTGGCCCCCATACGTCGCGCGTCATGATCCCCGCCGCCGCCGCCGTCAGCCTCCTCCTCCTTCCCCCTCGCCGCCCGCTCAGACGCTTCGAGAGCACCTTTACCCGACGCCGCCGCCATGACTCCCGCCGAATCTCCCCGCCGACGAGCGACACCGACCTTACCACCACCACCACCACGCTCGGCAGCACTCAGCAACCCCTCGGGGACGGCCCAGCGGCGGCAGAAGACGTGAGTGAAGCGCTTACCGTTGCCGGCTGACTGTCGGGATTGTTTAGCCACGGCGGTGGCCGATTTGCCAGCGAGGGCGACGGTGGTGGCGCCAGCGACTGAGCCGGGGCTCTTCTCCTCTTCCCGTTCGCCCAGCCAGACGAGGTCGGACATGCATTTGCCCGTCCGAGACTCGCGGTCCGGGCCGCTCTCCTGCCACATCGTGCGCCTGACCTGTGGTAGGACGTGAAGGAGGTCGTAGTGTTGTCGTCAATGGATGCTCGCTCGCGACACAGCATCGCAAGTTGATAAAAATAAAGTTAGGGCTGGGGGTTATTTGCAGTCGTCTCGTACACAGGGCGTGTCAACCCTTTTACTGAATATCTGGTACCAGGTGAATACCACCCCAGGTATATACCAGGTAAGTGGTGCGCTACCCTCTCCCGTAACTCGGTGTCACCCACTTTGGAGCGGAAAAAAACGCCAAAAAAAACAAAATCACGTGTCAGGTGCGAAATCATAACCGCGAGAAATACGACTCGGATCGCCCCCCCGCGCCTCGGTTCAAGCCTCTGTGCACGTATCGGTTCAAGTCGCGCCTTCGTTCAAGCCTGTTCAGAGATCTGTTCAAGCCTTGTTCTGAGCCCGATTGAAGCCACTGTATAGGCCACCTCGCCTCAAGCCTTTGCTTAACCCTTTTATGCCCGCAGTCCCGTTTTGGAGACAAACTACTTGGAATTAGACTGGTTTGTCCCCGAAACGGGAGTGCGGTGCTAAAAAGGGGCTAAGCCTCAGTTCAAGCCTCCGTTTAAGCCTCGGTGGTAGGCCTCGGATTAAGCCTCCGTTAAATCCCCGGTTTAAGTCTCATCGCTTCTAACCCTCGCTTTAAAAGCCTCTATTCAAAGCCTCGGTCCAAACCTTCCACACGTTTTCGCTCTCGCAGCGTCGTGCGCTTTAAAAAGACTCTATTCAACGCCTCGGACAAATCTTCCACGAGTGTTTGCTCTTGTAGTGTCGTGTTCACGTGTTTCACCTGTTCTCCGACCTTAGCTTCGAGGTCAATTGTGCGGTCCCAGCGAGAAAAGAAAGCCAGCTGCCTCTCGGTCAGATGGCCCACCTGTCGCGGCAGAGAGCAAACAAAAGAGGCCGCCACAGAGCAATGCAACACCATCGGTCAGGACCATGACAAGCTGAACACAAGCGGCTATCCTATTGAGCTACGTAACAAACTTGGATCGGTAACACGTACCAATTGGTCCCTAAACACAATGGAAAAACGGTCCTTCAAGGGTGACGCCAACGATACACTTCCAAGTATATACCAGTGTGGCGTTTCATAAGGGCAGAAAAGTAGCATATTTGGGATTTTGGGGGGGGGGATTTCTCGAGCATAGGCATCATAATTGGAGGGAAAACATGACAACATACCAGCAGAATGGACGTAAGCTTATCGCGACTGCTGCGGGATGAGTACACCCCGCCGCCCCCTCTTTCTCTCTACCCCCCCCCCCCCACCTAGCTCTACCTCACAACGCCCCCCCCCCCCCCCCATCCACCCCAAGCCTCTGCATCGAGAACTCCTCCACCGCCGCCCCCACCCCACCCTCGTGCTCACTCAGCCCCAATCACCTTCTTATCGAACAGACCCTTCTCGAGGCCGCTGCTTTCCTCGTCACCCCCCTCCGCCGCGCGGTGGTACAGCATGCACTCCGAATTCTGGAAGCACATCCCACAATCCCGCGCCCTCCGAATCACCGGCGGCAGGGCAGCCCCCCCCTGCCCGCCCGCCCGCCCATCCTTATCCCCGCCCACCAGTCCCACCCGCCCGATCTTGGCCAGGCCCGTCGCATGCCGGTTTCGTGCGAGAACGAGCGCTCGGAGTTCAGCGGGCACGGGAGACACCAGCTCTATGCCGGACAGGAAAAAAAAAAACCAAGAGAAACCAGGGAGTTTGAGAGTCCGTGGAAGGCAGCGGGAGGGGGGGCGACGATGTCAGTGGTGTTGGGGTGGAGATAGAGGCGAATACATCGGTAATATCAATGAACATTACGGTCGAGCTGGGGGGGAGAGGGGAAGGGGGAAACATCGGAAGATTCGTGGGTCAGACAGAAAAGGAGGAAGAGCAGGAGCAGGAGCAGGAGAGGAAGGGGGGGTAGGGAAGAGGAGGGGGTAAAAGGACAAGCAAGACGAGCAGGAGGAGGAGGAGGAGGAGGAGGAGGAGGCGGCGGAGGAGGAGGAGGTCGTGGTCCGTCCCTCATAAAGGCGATGACCGCGGCGGTCGAGCGGTAGGACGGGATGGGCGAGAGAAAGAATCACCGCCCAGAAAACGGCAGGAAAAAATCGAAACGCTCGACATACGCAGTAGTGGCTCTTCTTTGCGTTATATTCTAGGGGCTGCCATACCTGTATGCACCCCATCGGGGGAGGTGTAGACGAGAATCCCGCTGGTCGAGGCCTCGTTGCCGTACCTCATACGAAGCAGCAGCGTGTACAACATCACCTGCGCTCGCCCAAAGAGTTTTAGATAAGGCGAGAAAGGAGGAGGCGCGGGGGGGGGGGGGGGGGGGGGGGGGATAAGGACGGCGTTGAAGGCATCGTTCGTTGGTCCGCTGTAAACGCGTGCCTCGATGGGGGCACGTACGTACCACCTAATTTTTATGAGCCTCCTCGCATTGAAAAGCTTCATACTATTAGTACCAGGTAGGTAAACCAAAACTGACGTGGAGAAAATGGGCAGGCTTACCCCATTAATAGTAATAGTAATGAACAATCCCATGGCCTACAGTATTAATAGGTGTTCACGGAAAAAAAACGTGCAACAAAAATGGGATACCGGGTAGATACTCAGTTGGCGAGCTCCGCCAGTCAGATTTTTTTTTCGGCCAAAAAGTATTACCTCTGTTGTAGCACGCGTCCGTACAGCTCGTACAGCTCCCACAGCTCCCACAGCTCCCACAGCTGCCGCGCTGTTGCACATCTTGCAGCACCACGAGCGCAACGATTCACGACGTGCTGCAAGGCGTTTGACTAAAAACCACTCTTCACCCAGAGGTGCAGGTATTGAACCCCCCCCCTCCGTTACACACACATCTCCCACAAAGCAAGGCGCCGGGATAAATAAACCAGCACGAAAAACAAACATGGAAAACGACGGCCAAAACACATTAACGATTATACCAAAGCGCGCATCACACGCCCACATCTACCTCGCAGATCAATCGTGCATCCTGTACAGGCGTCCGGAGTCAAGGCGCCGATCTCCAGAACGAGAAAGCCACAAAAAACGGCAGCAAACCCTTTCTCTCGACCAAAATCCCACAAACACAACCGCACAAAGGCTTGTTCCACGCACCCCGCCCCCGATTCGTCCCACCCTGTGCTTACAAACCTGTGCGCGATGATTGCTGTGAGCGTCTCCTATCCGCTTCCCGGTCTTGAGCTCCACCGGCATCACCAGCGAGCGCGTTTCGCCCCCGCCAAGCGCCGTTCCCGTCGGCAACCCTGTCGCAGCCATCGCCGCGGTCACCGCCGGCGGCTGGCCGCGGTGGGCTGGTCGGACGAGCGGCTGAACGACAGTCTCGACGGTGGCGTCCATGATGCCCTTCAGGCCCAGCACCGGGCTCCATACATCGTCCTCAGTGGCAAGAACACGAGACACCGTAACCCTGGCGGCGGGTACCCCATCGGGACCCAGGCTGGCAAACCCGCCCTCACCCCCCCCCCCCCCCCCCCCCTAGCGCCGTGGCCTCCGTGCAGGTTTCCCCCTCTCGCGATGAAAGAGCGGTGCCAGTTCAAGATAGGACCGCTCACGCTCAGGAGTTCGCGACGAGCGGCGTCCTCGTCAAGGCCTGCTCCGTACAGGGCCTCTAGCTGGGAAACCACGATGTGGTCCACGAGCTTGGCCATGTACTGGGACGTGAGAAGGTCCCTCCGGCCCACGGCTCCGCCGCGCATTTGCCAGGCAGAGGCCGCCGCGCCCGCGGGGGACTGCTGCTGCTCGCGGCGATCTGCATCCGAACCGACACGGTGGCCTCCCCGCGGAAAAGGGGCCACATTCACGGAAGCGGCGGTAGCGGCGGCGGCGGCGGCAAGGAGGGACGTCTCGAAGAGCTCGTGCTTAAGGTGCCCCAAGACCGCGGGCTTGCTCTTGCTCGCGTCCGAGGACAGCCGCGACTGCAGCACGGCCCTCCGCGCGCACAGCACCGTCTCGGCCACCTTGGTCGGAGACACGAGAATGTCCGGCTGGACAACCAGCAGCCTTCCCGACGCGTTGTCCACGACAACATCCAGCGACGACGACGGTGATGGCAGCGATGACGCGTTTTCTCCGCCCCGTTCGCCGCCAACCTTCCCCGGGGGCGACGACGAGGCTCCGTCCACGCTCGGCACTACCGGAAACAAGACGTGCACCACGTCCCCAGGCTCCACCTCGCAGTCGTACCAGTCTCCCAGCAAGGTTATCTTCCGCTGCTGTGCCACTCCGGCGCCGGTCCCGCCTTCCGCTGGGACAACTCCGTCGAGATAGGCCTCGGCCGCCATCCCCCCCTTCGGACTTTGCTCGAGCGCCATGAGCATCTTCTCCCTCGAGCCGTTCCCGCGAGACGCCGAGACGTACGTGACCTCTAGGACCAGAAACCGCCGGTGAACTAGCGCGGGCACAAACGGTGCAGCACCGGTCGAGATCGAGGGGTCACCCGGCGTGGCCTGCCCGCTCACGGAAACTACGTCTGTCGTTCGCTGGTTACCTCGCCGGGGGAGCGCCGCCGTCGCCGCTACCGCCGCCGTCGAGCGCGTGAAGTCTTCCATACTATCGTACGTCGTGAAGACATCGGACCGGCTGGCCGCTGCACGGCTTTGCGACGTCGCTCCCACGTCCTCCTGCCCAGAAAAGTCCTTCCGACTCGGTGCGTCACCTCCTTCAATGTCCGTCTTTGGGCCCGATTTCCTCGACGCCGCTGCGTTCACCGGAGTTCGCCAGGCATCGCCCGCCCCTTGAGCACTTCCCGGGGTACCCCGCCTTTGTTGCCCAATCCGTCCTTGGCTAGCCCGTCCTTGGCTGTGCCATCGGGGCGAAGCATCGCAGCTGTCACCCGGGGTACCTTGAAACCCGGCGCTGCCAGCTGACCTTGCTGCTACTGCCGAGGCTACCGGCCGACGCTGGTCAAGGTCGCGCCATTTCGGGTTCGGGCCAAGCGCGGAGAGGGGGGGACGAGTTCCAATCCCGCCAGCCCTCTTCGAACCGGCCGACCGGAAATCTGCCGATATTACTGCGGCCGCCGGTGACGCTTTTGGTGTACTATACATCCCTGACCCCCCTCCCTTTCTGGAAAAACTGGAACCGACAGCGTTGGAAGGTAACGGGCCTCGCTTGTTATTTGCGGATGTCGTGCCAGCCCGCTCGTAAGACGCCTGCGAAGGTGTCGGGTCGCTTTGGGTCAAATCGACATGCCGGCTGCCGTGCTGGGACGCCTGTTGGCTCGACGCAGCGACAGTCTTCGCCGCCCCCTCTTCCAGAGCCTGGAAGTCAGCGTCAGTCAGGAAATCAAAGTCATCGCCGTATTCGTCCTCTTCCGCGACGCTGCCGACACTACCAACCCCGCCGCCGTTGGCTCCACCGCTACCGCCGCTATCACCGCTGCCATCGCCACTGCCGCCGCTATCGCAAGCACTCCTAGCGTTACCGCCGTTGCACGCGAGATCGCTTGTCGACGCCACCGTGACCGACCTTCTCGAAGATTCACCAAGAGCGTTCGGCGCACCAACAGCGAGGGGGGAGCGGACGGGCGTCGAGGCGGTAGCCGCACCTTTCGCCTGCGCCCCGTTGGATAACGCCTCCTCCCCCAGCGGTCGCCTCTTCCTGCTGTCGTCCGCCTCTGCCACTACCATTCCCACAGGAGCTGCAGAGTGTTGGTTGGAAGCTAACGGAGATGCCGCATCCAAATCACTCGGACTTGACGTGGACGAAGCAGGTGTCACCTCCTTCACCTCCCTCACCTCCTTCACGACCGCGGGTGCACCGACACACTTTTCGGAGTCACCGCCGCCAGTCAGAATAGACACGGATACCCCGACGTCTTGTTCGTGCTGGAGTCTCAGTCTGCGCCCGCGCTCCGCGTCGGCAAGCTTCTTCCGTAGCAGAGCCCTCGCCGCCCAATCACCGACTACCCGTTTGCCGCTGCCGCCACCGCCGCCACCGCTGCCGCCGCCACCGCCGCCGGCAATTTTCGGCGTGTCGGAAACATCAGCGAGATTGTCGCCGACCCCTCCCTCGCGGGCTTCCTTGCTCCCGGTTGACACACCCTGCCCGCCAGGTGCCGTGGGCGGCTGCAGCCAACGGCTCAGGAGGTTATCACCGCCGCCACCGCCACCGCCGCCGTTCGAATCGGCCCCCCTCGAGTTGTTCCCCTCGCCCCAGTACGGTTCTAGGCCACGCCCTTCCTCGTCCGCAGCAGCGGCCGCTGCCCCCGCCGTGGCGAAGGCGTCGCCTTTGCCCCCGGCGAGGACGCTCCCTAGGCTGCACAGCTGCTGCAGCACCACGCTCTCGTCGTCGCCCCGCGTGGACCCTTGCGAGGCGGCGATGCACATGTCCTTGGGGGCGACGTCAAAGCGCACGTCGTCGAGGAACTCGTCGTGGCTGCCGATAGCAGAGCGGAGGTTGCTGGGGGAGGTACTGCTTTCGAACCTGCTGCTACCGTGGTAACCGTGGGAGCGCCGGAAGGGGTCTCTCGGGGCGAGGCGGGACTCCGAGCCTGAGGACGAAGGGGTGCGGCTACGCTTTCGGAGGCCGCCCACCGATGGAGGGCCCGGCTGCTGGGCGGGTTATGGGGGCACACGGGGTACGTAAAGGGGAGAGAAACAGAGAATGAGAGAGGGGGGGACGCACTCACATATACCTGGTAGACGGGAACGTGGCCAGATCGGCTATTCTGAGATACAGCAGTACAGCAGTACAGCAGTGACTGCTGTTGTGCTATCTGTACGAAGGTCGGGGGTAATCAGGCATACTGCTGGTATAGCTGCTGCACGCTTCTAATATCTGGAGAGCGTCTGTTCAGGAATCGCAGACAGCAGCAGTAGAGGTTGCAGGGCTATTGGACTATACGAGTAGACCCTAGCTGGGCACTATGATACTACTGTACTTTGGCTGTAACTGCTGCTGTTGTCTGCTGTATACGAGTATACGAGTACCCTGGCATCATTATTCATAGGCTGAAGCGCGGGGGAGAGGATGACGAAGGGTTGTCACGTTGACAAAAGCAGCCAGGCTCGCCTTGGCGGAACTGTGGAAATATGAGGCGAATCGAGACGCCCTGATACAGTCATGCGCACCTTCTTCCCACCGCTGCTGGTTCGGTCACCGGTCATCTTCACCTAACCGGAACAGCAACCTGAACCTGCGCACCTCGAAGCTTGTCAACTTGCCAAGCGACGCGCCACGCAACAGCAGTGGTAGCAGTAGACCGCAGAGAGCAAATCAAATGATAGACGTACAGATGTTGCCGCTTTGACAGCGTGTATCAGGCCAGCAGAGAAGAGTAGTTTCCACGCCGTAGGACGCAGAAAATCTCCATATACCAGATATAGCGATACCCCCTGCAGAAATCTCGTAGCATGCCTCGTCCCCAAGCTCTAAGCAGACTGCAGAGAACCGATGGTGTGATGAAAATCAATAGAAAATGAATTCGAATTTCGATGGTTTTCCATGATCTTCGAAGGCGTCACCCATAGTATTTTGAAATGCTACAATCGTGATAAAAGACCCAACGGGCGCGTCATCCAGAGACAACGTCTACCGGGCTCTGCTGTAGTACCGTAGCAACGGCTAAGGGGCCTGGAGTGCGCGGGGGGAGAAATAAGTCATTGCGTGGACAAACTCTGGAGAAGATTTCTGAGGGGCTGGTGACGGCGTTGTGTTCTTGAATTCGAGTCAGGGATTGGAATTTGGTCAAGGTCACCTGGTGCTGCTGTGTATTTGAGGGAAAGGCTTGACCTCTCAGCTCTGTCAATACCAGCCTACCGTGCATCGACGGCTTGGACCCGTGAATCCAGGTTGCAGCCATGTTTATCAGGGAGGTAGTGATCGATGGGTTCAAGTCGTACGCGACGCGGACCGTCCTGCAGGGATTCGACAAGCACTTTAACGCCATCACCGGGCTCAACGGGAGCGGCAAGTCCAACATCCTCGATGCCATCTGCTTCGTGCTGGGCATCTCGAACCTGTCGCAAGTGCGGGTCGCGAACCTACAGGAGCTCGTGTACAAGCAGGGGCAGGCCGGAGTGACGAAAGCCAGCGTGACTCTGGTGTTCAGCAACGTGGACAAGAAGGGCAGGTAGGCATGGTTGTTGTTGGTTGTGTTGCGACAAGGATGATAAATTGAAGCCTGTAGTCTTTGTTGTCGTGCTTCTATCGAGAATCTGCTCTCCGTCCTCCGTCGCTCAGACGACAGTTCTTCTGACCCTCGGGCACAGCAGCATTTGATGGGGTCAGTGGTCGGTTGGTAGCGGTCTGGAATCGGGAGCTTCCTCGTTCATTTGCACCATGAACAACTGGTCGTCGGAGTATTTCAAGACCAGTAGGAGAGTTGTTGCTGCATCTTCGGTCCACTTCTGCTGTACTGGTTGGTGTACACGATAGCTTTACTCGCACTCTATTTTGCTGTCAAAAGTGGAAAGTGCAAGTGTACTCATATCATGGCCTTCCTGAAGTTCTCGTGCCCTCGTGCTGCTGCTGCCGTTGTAGAGCAGTCCAAGCATAATATCCATAAGGCTACCAGTCTACAACGCGCAGCTGCATGCATCATGCAGCAGTACGAGTGTAATAGGTCTACGAACCGTAGGCTCCACAATACGAGTAGCTCCACGAACAGCTCTAGACATCTCTCGCAGAAAGCCTCATCCATGTAACTGGTACAGTATACAACTGTAACTACTGCTGTTGTGCGATACCGCTGTAGTATCATACCAGGTACCTGGTAGCAATCAACACCTCGGCCAGCGCTGCTCTGATCTACGTACTGGTAAGTGCTGCCGACACTGCTGCAAGCTGATCTGCAAGCTATGCTACACCCTCCTCGGTGTCGATGTGTTGATGGCCTTCTCACAGCAAACATCAACGGTTATCACACAAGTACTGCCGTTCATCAGTGAAGAGTGGAGAGCTCGTGCACCAGGTGTATCATGTGTAGCAGCTATCCCATATCTCAGATCTATCGTGCAGTTGCGACCGCAAACAACAACGTGATATCCGTCTTTCCATCGCTCTTTGCAAACCTCTACAGTACACCCGCACACCCTTCGTTCGTTGCCAACTGCCAACGGCCAACAACGTGTCTCCCCCCCCGCTTTGTCTGCGAAAGCCCGATGGGTTACGAAGACTTCGACGAGGTGACGATCACTCGCCAGGTGGTCATCGGCGGCAAGAACAAGTACCTGATCAACGGCCGAACGGTGCAGCAGAGTCAGGTCACCAACCTCTTCCACTCGGTGCAGCTCAACGTCAACAACCCGCACTTCCTCATCATGCAGGTGAGAGCACTTGACCTTCCAGATTAACCATACCGCTGACGGGAGTAAGACATTGCCAGATATATGAATCTGATCACACCTGCAATACACGAAAGTATGGGTGTACTGCTGCTGCTGCTGTTGTACTGCTGCTGTGACATTTTTACAAGTTGTCAGCTCTTCTGTGACCGCCATGGGCCGTGGGCTATGCAGGTCTTGCGTCCTGCACAACCTCTCACGATGGGTCGCAGATGATCTACAGCAGTTGTACAGCAGTTGTAGGTCATGCATGGTATGTGTGAGGTGTGCGAAAACCTTACCTTTGTTTCGAAGATTTTTGGTCGGACGGCTGGTATCCCAAAATAATAAGGTGTGCATGCTCTATACTGCAGGTCTGTACGTACGCAGGCGGCCGTGTAAATTAGCAACTCTTTTCGTTCATCGTCAACAATCAACAGTCGTCGGAGTTCGCCCGGTAGGTGGCGATGTGAAGACGGGGTCGCTCACGGGGGGCGCTGCTTGCTGATGTGCTGTCCCCCGCCCCCGCCGTCGTATGCTTTTTGTGTGGAAATAGGGACGCATCACGAAAGTGCTCAACATGAAGCCGCCGGAGATCTTGGGCATGATCGAGGAGGCCGCTGGAACGCGTATGTTCGAGCAAAAGAAGCAGAGCGCTCTGAAGACCATCACGAAGAAGCAGATCAAGGTGCCCGGCCCTGGCTGTCGTTGTGTTGGTCGTTGGTGTCGTTGTTGCGGGTTTTGAATGTTGAGGTTTCAAGCTTCAACTCGGCTGCCAAGGCAAACACAAGGCCTCCTACGAGTATCGTTTTTTGTACATACGTATAGTATCTGTAGGCGGTGCCGCGCTTGCACATAGAGCAGTAGAGCAGTAGTGGCCCACCTACGAGTGTAATGCCGGTATTTGCCTGGCTAATACACCCGCATTTTAGCGGGGATCGGCACTATTCCGCACACTGCCACACAGGATAATCCTATCTGTGCCAAACAATTTCACCGGCATTACATGGGGCACCGGCATTGAAAATGAACCCGTAGTATAGCGAGACGAAATGGCCGAAGCGCAGAAGGAAATCGGTATATCTAAATCGCACAGCGCATGAGTACGCCCCCCCCCCCCCCCTTGTCAGCCATACAACCAACCAACCATTTACCTATACATCCAACCATACATAGATCAAGGGCGTTTGCGAAATAAGTTGGTCGGGTCTGGTTTTTTGTTGTCTGTTTCCTACGGTATACCAGTATAATAGCAATCCCAACCCACGAGAAATCGATTGCTGCGGGAAAAAAAGTGGCCTAATTGACATTTTTATCCTTCGTAAGTATTCTTGGGTCGGGTAACTCTATTAAGGGTTGGTTAGCACCCGGAGCAACTTCCGAGTCACCTGCTTAAGCAATCAGCTCCTCATCTTTGTCGGCTTCAACCCAAAAAATATATATATAACCCAACGCAATTGGATCATCGCAAACACCCCATGTATGTATCCATCCAACCAATGCAACCATCAATCCATACATGTATCCGTCCACCCCACCGCTCACATGGTCGCATCCTCCTCTCCCCCTCCCGACAAAGGTGGACGAGATCAACACCATTCTCGAGAACGAGATCACGCCCACCCTGGACCGGCTGAGGGGCGAGAAGACGCAGTTCCTCAAGTGGGCCAGCAACGACGCCGAGGCGCAGCGGCTCCAGAAGTTCTGCGTGGCGCACAACTTTGTCGAGGCCGAAGCTAAGCTTAACAGCTCCAACGGGGAGAAGCAGGAGCTCGAGGAGCAAAGGGATGCGCTTGTGGCAACGCAGACGGAGGCCTCGGTGAGTCGGTGGTGTTGGCCTGACGTTGCGGGTCTGCCGGAGGAACCGTGAACAGCGAGGGAAGGGGGTGCTTCTTTTGTTTCGGTGTTGTTGTGTCTGGTTTTGGTTGGTGTATGCTTTGTTTCGTGAGAGGGTAACTGCTGTATACTTTCTGGACGGAATTGTAAAGTCCCTTTTAGTATTCGTATTAGTGTGTAGACGTTCCTTATATTTCCGTCCAGAGTGGTCGGTAATTAGGACGATCTCTTCAGCACATTTTTTCCCGACGCCATCGAATCACCCGATTGCAATTTTCTGGGAGTATTGCGCGCGATACAAGGGTACCGAGGGTGCGCTTACTATTAATAGGATATACCTCGAAGTATACTATAGATATACCCGAGTATCTACCCGGGAAATAGTACTCGGGCATCTACCCGAGAAACAACTCCCGGGTATCTACCCTGGCGATGTATAACCAGTTCTGGTACCGAGCACCCCAGACTGTGGATTTTCGTGTTTTTTTACCAAACACAGTCATGGAGGGTACGTACCAGTAAATGAGTGCAACATGGGACAGGCACAAAGCGCATGTTGACCAGTTGGGAAAACATTGCGGACATATGACAGATCACGACGTAGATAGATCATCTAGATCCTATAGTTTGCCTTTGCGAGGTGGTGAGTAAGAGCCGCATCATACAGATCACTGAGATCCCACATGGCAAGCATGATTGATTATCGGGCAAAAGCCAGAAACAGGTACATCTGTTCCATTTGAGCCAAAAACAGGCACATACTGAAACCAATAAAAAAGCACATGGCAAACTTATACAGGCGAAAGAGCCAATGTTTTAAAAAAAACGTCACCCGTCAAACATGACCTTGATCTTGCAGATCGTATATATACCAGGTATATATATCGGGAACGTATCGGCTCCGAAAGTTCTAGATCATGAAATGAGGATCTGATATGATTTGGTCTGTGCTGTGTGTGGAAATATCCAATGCGTGCTGTCCGTGCGGTTCGCAGGCGTCCCTGACTGCCACGGAAGCGGAGGCGAAAAAGGTCCTGGCTCTGAAAGAAGGGAAGCTGGACAAGGCGTTGAAGGACGCCTCGGCCTTGCGCGAGAAGCTTTCTAAGGACCTCGTGCAGGCGACGAGCGAGCTGACCAACAAGAAGAACGCCCGCGATGCGGACGTGAAGGCCCTCGAGGTCATCAAGCAGGTGCGATTATATATCGTGCTTCACACTAGCTGTGTGTTTCTCCTTCGGTGGGGAGATACGAAAGTTCTAGGGGGGGGGGGGGGGGCGTGGGTGCTTGTTTGTCCTCCTCCGCGACCCGTCGATTCACGGCTCGCTGTGCGCGAACTCCTATGACTGCTGTAGTTTTTATTTTTGTAACCACTTCAGAAGTGCACCCAAGTTTCAGGGCCAAACTACTTGGAGATCGTGCTGAGTCATTTTCATCGTAGTATGCGGGTTTGTTTTCCCCGTGTGCACCTCCCATTGCCCCCCCTCACCCCACCCCAACCCCCCTCCATTCCTGGGCATTTTTTTTTTTTTTCGCCGTTGGCCAGAACGAAGAGGAATCTGGAGATGCAGTGAAGGCGAAAGAGGCCGCCATCGCGGAGCAAATCAAAGCGGTCGACGCTGCGGAAGCCTCCCTGAAAGAGGCTGAGGAAGAGCACGCTCGCCTGCAAGAGGAGTACCAAGGCATGTGCGCTGGCGTTGCCTCCAGCAAAGAGGAGTCGCGGACGCTTACGGACCAGGTAGGAGGATATACCAGATAATATCTCTTTGGGTACTGCACTGCTGTAGATGTGCCTGAAATTGACTCTCATTTCAAGTGTTTTGTCGCCACTTCGGGAGTGCAGTGCCAAACGGGTGAACCCTATTAGCAGTAGTACCGCACTGCACAGAAACCTTAGTCTGACCGTAATTCCAAGTGATTTGTCGCCACGATGGAAGTGCGGTACTAAAGAGGTTGAATGCAAAGAAATTGATGCTACGTTTGAGTAGGAGATCGCCGCTTGACCCCTTGACTGACCACCCTCCTACGCTATAACTAACTTATTAAGGCCCTAAATGACCGGGGTCCTTGTGCTAGCGTATGTGTATACTATTGAATCGGAGGGTAATAGGAAAAACAACGGCCTGTTTTGGTTGGGGGCGAGAGGTCAGCGGTGGGTTTGAAGGAGCGGGATGTGGGGGTTGCATGGTGGCGTGTTTTTGTCTCTTAGCGCTTTCGGTTCGATCCTCAGCCTCTGCTGTTCTCGCTGCGTGTTGGAGGCACGGCACGTTGTGTTTCCGTATGTCGGTTGTCTTGAATCGTCGACTTGATCAAAACTGACGATCATATGCATGCACCCATGGACTTGCTCGAGAATTGTCACGTTTAGTGTATTCATCCGTTGGCCTGTTGGAGGCCGATTTTCATCTACGATATTTATCCTCACAGCGATACCGTCTCGCCGTGGTTCCCTGGCTGTTGTGGCGTTCTGAATCAGATTGCTAAACTGACGGGCGAAGTCAGCTCCTCGGCGGCCAGGGCGAAGCAGGGCGCGGCTCGCATGAAGCACCTCAAGGCTACCGCGAAGACCACGGAGAAGGAGATGAAGGTAACGTACGGAACAAAACGGAAGTGCTGACAGTTAGTCGGTCGGTCAGTGCGTCAGTAGTGTCGACACCCTTTGTATGAGTGCACAGCAGTGACGCGCCCCGCGTTTGTGAGAGCTGCTAATACGGGGAACCATAGTAAATACTGTAGGACCAAATATTGTTGGCAAAAATAGGTAAATATATAAGTTTTTTTGTGTGTACCGTAGGTCCTATTAACTATGGTCCCCGGTATTAAAAAGTATTTCCCACCATGGACAGATGATTGACTCCGACATGATGATCTACAGTAGACCTTCCAAGGAGAAAATCTGTTCCCGATATTGAATGATCTAGCTCGTGCTGCCTTGCCGGGTGTGACCCGTATAATCTGTCTGCATGATCTATAAAATAGTAGCACATGCTTCCTGAGCTGGATTCGTACTACTCATCTGATCCTGTGCAACCTCTGACAACGGTAGGCGAGGAACTAGATGATCTGTAGATAGATAGATAGATAGATAGATCATGATCTGGTTGAGGTGAGAAATGTTTGTAGGGCGAACATTCCGGGAGGCGCAGAATATGCGCGACTTCTTTGGTGGCACTAGAGAATTGATGATTATTTTATTTTTTTCTGGATTACGGTGCGAGTGCGTCTGGGCATCGTGTCTATCGTAGGGTGCGGCCGACCCCGGTAGGATGTTGACTGACGTTCCGGGAGACATGCCACCAACTTTTTGACACCCTTCGTCGATGTGTCCTATGTTGGCCTTTTTTTTTTCTCTGCAAACAATATCCCACTCTCAATGCAAGTAACTTCGTCCCTTGAAACCTCTTGGGACAACCTAGAGGAAAATGATTGACGATAAAACATGACAATTACAGCAACGCACACTGCGTGATTGGGGGATGATATAACATTGGTGAGTGTCCTGAGTTACAGTGGTTGGATGCAAGGGAGTCACACGTACTGCACGGGCGCATCATGATCCTATTACTACATACTATTACTACATGCTATTACTACAGCAGTACAGTAGTACTGCCGGGCGCTCACTCTATACTCACAGGACGGTTGACAACACCAAAGTTATCAACCATTGTTTTGGTCGCTATCCCTTCAAAGGGGTACTATGAATGAAGGGTAAAGGGGTTACGTAAGAGGTTTGAGCCGTTCATTATTTTACCGAATGTTTTGTATCCCACCGCTCCCCCCTCCTAATCAGTGGATTCGACGCTGCCATCCATATGTACATGCAAGAAAGTCCGCCTCACAATAAGTTCCTACTACTGCTGTAGGATGCAGCCCACGCTTCAAGCGACTTGCCCCAACGCCTCACGGCGCTTCGCAAAAGTGTACTTCAAGCAAATGCCTGCCGAGTCGGTGAAAACCCGACGTGCCCCGTCCCGGCATTGTAGGGATGCCAGAGTCTATATGACCAAACGGATACAGCCATGCGTGACATGAGTACACCCTCGCCCCCCACCACCACCACCACTCGAATGGAACCTCCATCTACTACATTAGGCTGCGGAGAAGCAGGTGTCGCAGCTGAGGAAGGACCGTGATGCTGCGCAGTCGCGAGCGGAGAAGGCGGAGCGCGGTTTGGAGAGCCTGGGATACGATAAGGGGCAGGAAGACGGCCTTGCCGCAGACAGGAGAGAAGGAAGAGAAAGCCGTGGAGGGCCTGCGAGAGGTGTGGAAACCCTTGGTGGCCCATCATTTACATTTTGCTCCGTTTTTTTCGTTTTTTTTCGTGTGCTGCATTTTGTTTGGGGGGGGGGGCTTCAGCCGCTGTAGATGTTGTGTGCGTAGGTGGTGCTGGTGCCATTTTTCAGCGCACCGTGAAACAGTAGCGTATCACACGAGTGATAAAATAGCACACGGGCGGTAGGATAACTCACCCCCTCAGACAATTTTTTCCAAGCTGATTTTCTCGACAACGAACAAAGCGCAAGCCCCGAGCGATGCGTCTATGGGAGGGAGTCTCGACGAGACATTTCCAAAACCTCCTCTTTGGTGGTGTGTGCCCCCCTTCGTTCTGGAGCAAGTCGGCTTTGAGTTTCATCCCAGATGGTGTGCTATTATGTTGCGTGTTGTACGTAAGAAACTCATTGTGCTTTTCATACGTACTGCAATATTGAGATACCTCGTACCTGCTACGAACTATAATCCTAAAAATTGTAATTCCAAGCAATTTGGCCCGGAAACGTGAATGCAGTTGAAAAGGGGGGTGATAGGATGATACGAGGTTTGCGTGATGCCGCGAGACGTATGGAAACCTCGTCTTTTGGTGACAGTCTTGACTACGAGAGTACGCTGCTGGGTGGAAGTGGCAGGTGTCGATGGTGTTCCTTTGCAACAAGTCGCTATTTATGGCCGTCGGTGGGCCCCACCAAAGCCGTGATGGGGTAAACATACCGCGTCTGAGGGATGGAGTTGTCGGCGTAACGAATTCAGGTCGAGTCAACATACTCACGCGCCCGAGGTAGCAGGCGCCTGGTCTGCTGTTGCAACGTGCCGACGGGTTAAGATTGACACACAGCACGTAGTTTATACTTTAGCCTTCTAGGGCAAAGTGTGCAATCCCGTTTGGGGCACAGACCGCTCAAATTCCAAGTAAAAATTCCCCCAAAACTGAGCTAAAGAGACTGCACTCCTAAAACGGTTGAGTTTCCCCTTTGTAACAATCTGCCGGAGGATAGACAGGGAATACGCGGTAAATAAATCAGTGTGTGGCTCCAGCATTAGGGCTGGGCTTGCCGTTCGCGCTTTGATGCTCGGCCAGCTTTTTTTTTTGTTTTTCATGTTCTTTCCTTGCTCTTTCATATTTCTCCTCCTCCTTGTTCCGTCGGGTTTTACTCTGTATTCGTCTCTTTTTTTGTTGTTGTGATACGAATCTGATTCGTATTTCCTTTTGTCCCGCAACCCATTGCGTCCCTCGTCTCGGGCACATATATATTTTTTTCCATACCCTCCCGCGAAAACTACTACTGTTTTCTGTTTTGTTTGTTACCCTTTCGTCGGTAAAAAGTTGTCTTCACCCTGCCATCATAACGCCCCATCCATATGACGCCAGGTTCCAGTATATTGGTATACTCCAGGTTCAATAATTGTACCAGTATATATTTTGAACCATGACTATTTTCACCTCACCTATTATCTTCGCCCTAAATCATTCTCCACCTCTCTACATTACGTGACTCAGACCCGGTGTCGCATGTGTAACAGCCCCTTAGTTATTCTCCCCCTCGCTCCTAACAGGGTGCAAGTTTTTTGTTTTTTTCGCGAAACGAGTAGTGGTCGCTCTATGCGTCAGCCAACAAAACCGGCACTAGCGTCAACCGGCACTATACACTCCGCACTCTGCCACAATGGTGAATCGCTTATGTGTCAATCGATTTCACAAGCAACCGGCATTATAGAAGGACCACTGCTGCTTCTATTTTGAGAGGCCTTTCGACTGTGTACGGCAGTTCGTACTTCATTCCAAGTACGTATAGAATCGTGCCCCTTTTCGGCGATACCTAGGCTGAGAAAGCAATACGGTATAAGTGTTGGACATCGGATATCGAAAGATAGTCGAGATCGACACGTCACCGATAAACAAAAACAAAAAAAAAAATCGACACGATACCAATAAACAAAAAAAAAACATTCGATACGACACCGATAAACAACCAAAAAGTACCGTAAACGATATATACGATCTCAATATTTGATAAATCGAACATTCCGTTCAATATCTGCATAAAAAGCACGGGGGGGGTGCCTGGGCTGGAGGGCGTAGCACGGTCAATACGATATATCAGAAGTTCGATATTTCAATGTACAGAAGTGATCCCTCAGTACAGCAGCAGTGCGCGGTATGTGCCAGCCTGAAAAACCGGCACTACTCCGGATAGGGGAATATATAGGTTATAGTGTGGAAATGAAAAAATGTGCCAGCCGAAAATACCGGCGCTGCTGAGGGACCACTACTTGTACGAGGTGCTGGATTGAAAATATCGGTACGGTGTCCCAGCACTATACATACGGTACGGTTACTTTGTGTTTTTTGTTGTTGCAGGTGGTTGACAGGCTGTCGGCCCAGCTGGCGGGGAGGCTGAACTTCGAGTACCAGGACCCGCAGAAAAACTTCGACAGGTCTAAGGTCAAGGGTCTCGTGGCGAAGCTGATCGACGTCAAGGACAAGACGCACAGCACGGCGCTAGAGGTTGCCGCCGGCGGCAGGCTCTACCAGGCAAGAAACAGGGCGCGGGGGGGGCAGAAAAGAAAGGGGGGGGGGGGGGGTTGGGAGGGGGGGTGTGCTCACGCCAGGCATAACCGTACTCTTGTGACCATAGACTTTCGCATCCTTATAGACATTGCCGGGGATGGAGCACGTCGGGTTTTCACCGACCAGGCATCGGGATGCAGGGGGGGCGTACCAATTTGTTGCTTGCCTTTGTCATTTGACCATTGACCGCGCATGCCTTTCGAGACGGATGCGGGAGATGCAGGGGGGGGGGAGGGGTAGCGAAATTGGGAGGCTACCGTGAGCGTGAAGGCCTTAACCCTTTTCCTACTGCAAACATTATCCCAGCCTTATTTCAAGTAAGTAGTCCCTGTAGTTTGTGAGTGCAGTTTTTGGGGGTTTGAAGGAGGGAAGTTGGGGGGGGGGCTGGGGGGGTAGGAATGGTGGAGAAATTATTTGTGTTCATCTCTTGGCGGCGCGAGTTATCCAGTCGCCGCTCGCGCCATGACTCACCGCCGCTTGTGCTTACACCCATGCGTCGCGGTAGGGCCGGGCCACGCGTCCTCTCGCCCCTCTTCCCCCCCCCCGGGCCATTGCGAACGCCTCCACTAATGCTGCTGCGGCTGCTGTGCTGCTCTCGAGAGTGTTTCGTTGGGCTGTGTGGTTGTCGCGGTAAATCTTAACCCTGTTGGCTACAGTAATTCCAAGTGGTCTGTTTGTCTCTAAAGAACGGGTTGCTGGTCGGAACGGGGTTTTTGTGTGTTTCCAGGTACTGGTTAGCATTTGGTTGTTCCCTGGTTGTGTTGGAGGCGTTTTTTCATTAGCTGTGAGGGATTTTTCGTGCTGCTGTAGCGATTGCTTGTTCCGTTGATGATTTCGTGGTATCGTGATGGTCGGTCCGACCCTCACAAAGTGCCTCCGTCGCTGTGCTGCTCTGATGTTTCGATGGTGTTCGGTCCAAGCTGCTGTGGTAAAGCCTCTGGTAGCGGCTAACAATTGGTTGTTTCCCTTGTTTGTCTGATGGCGGGTGCGGACAGGTGGTTGTGGATACGGAGCAAACGGGCAAGCTCCTCCTGCAGAAGGGCAAGCTACGCCGGTGAGTGGAAGAGGCGGCATGTGGCGGGGGGCGGGGATGGGGGGGGGTCGCCGTGGTACCGTGCGGGATGGATAGGGGTGCTCGTATGGTATGGTTTCACTTCTCGGACAGATCATCGATTCCCGCTTAAACTATCTAGATCTCTCAGGGCAGAT
Organism: Macrocystis pyrifera; assembly: GCA_031763025.1. Classification (NCBI taxonomy): domain Eukaryota; class Phaeophyceae; order Laminariales; family Laminariaceae; genus Macrocystis; species Macrocystis pyrifera. The sequence goes on along the minus strand of JASSKH010000009.1, from coordinate 1,326,920 downwards.
ATATATATATATATTCCTGATAGGAATGATCTGTATGATCTAGCTCATGTTGCCGGGTGGGAGCCGTATAATCTGCGTGATATAGGACATATTTCCTGCGTTAGATATGTGCTGTGTAGATCCTGCACAACATATCAGAACGGCAGGTTATATAGGATCTAGTTGATGTATCTGTAGACAGATAGATCGTGATATGATCGACGTGTGTATGGTTTCGGTAGAGTGTGATGAGTGATTTGGTGTGGTCGGCCGTAACTAGCGATGCGCTCGTGATGTGTTCCTTGTAGGGTACGGTACAGCACTCTGCAAGCGGCCGCTAAACTTGTGAAGAAGGGCTGGGAAACTTTGCCATGGGCGTCTGAAAGTAACCTAAAAATAGCAAGGGAAGTTCACGGGTCGGGTCAAACTTGCGGGCCGGGTCGGGTCGAGTACAAGTGACCCGGCCCGACCCGTGAGAGTTTAAAAATCTCCTGGCCCAACCCGACCTCACCCGACCCGACCCGTAATACTTTATTCAACGTTCCTGACTCGGCCCGCAATTTGGACCTTTCTGCATCCGTTTACTGTATGTATTCTGTTGATTCTATTTGGAGTAGATGCGACCTTTGCGCCCAGCGACGGAGAACACGAAATCTCGCGTGCGTATGCATGTATGTAGGAGTATCGTGTCATGTTGTATTGTGTTGTGATATGGCAGATCGTGCCATTCCCTTGTCGCCTAATGTGCATGACATGTGAATACATATACATGTTCTGGTTTTTTGTTTTTGCTGTTTCAGGCGGGTGACGATTATCCCTCTCAACAAGATCACGGGTAATCCTCTCAGGCCCAACCAGCTCAACCGTGCCGCCTCGATCGCCCAGCGCATGAACGGCAACGCCACGTGCGCCATCGAACTGGTGAGGGACGCTCCTAGGCTGCCGCAAGCCGAGCCCGCAGTACCAGTACACACGGGAGTGTTTTTGAAATGGCCGTACGTTCGACAGATCACGATCTGAATCATCTGTTGATAAATAGATAATCTATTATTACAGGGGACCATAGTAAAGAGGACCTATGGTACACACAAAAAACTACATATTTACCTATTTTTACGAACGAGATTTGGCCCTATTTACTATGGTACCCCGTATTAGTAGATCCTTGTATATAGATGACCACTCTGTCTGTAAATGTAGGGAGAAGTTGTATATTAAGATTCAATCAAAGATATCCTTACGTTTAGCGACAGAGTAGTACTCGGATGTCGTTATGGTATCTTGTGCAGGATCTGTATCGTATAGATCCAACGACGGTAATATGTGCCAGATGATACGGCTCCCATACGGCATCTTGAAGTAGATCATTCCAGGTATAGATCGGGAGTATATCTGCCCTGGAAGATCTAGACCATTAAGCGGCAATGATCTACTGATCTATCTGATATGTCCGAGGTGTGGACAGGTTTCGAAAGTCAGGGATACTGCGATGAAGCAACCCCGCCGTTATGACGGATCGAAAACCGGTACATATCTATTTGCCCGAAAAATGGTTCGGCGACCCAGCTGTAAAGGAGAGGATTATTTGTTATAGAGATACACAAAGAACCTTCCGAGAATATTCCGTAGTTTGCTCGTAGGAGAGAATGAGACGTGTTAGTTCGTATTCTGTGTGCTTGTTTGGTAGTTGATCTTCGTGGTACCCATTGTTTGGTTGATCGCGAAGGTGGAACTACTAGGCGAAGGTGGAACTACTGGTATATTGATCATCAGAACACGCGAACAGACAGTGCCCCTTCCATTATTAAAATAGTTCGGCGACCAAGCTATAAACGACGGCGATGATGGTGATTATGACGATCTCGCTTCAGCACTTTTCTCTGAACTCTAGCCCCGTGGTGACGTATTACGCCAGAAAACGTCCCGGTGGCACATACAAAGTGACACGTGCTGCACCGCAGTGCACAAGCACAATGCTGGTATGTACATACTGCTGTGACAAACGTGTGGAAGATGCCACCTGTAAGCTTAAGGAAGATAACACCAATACCAGGTACTTGGTAAGATTGTGGAAGATAGCCTGTACACATGGCTGTATTTTTTTTTTTTATATATTCCAATAAGCTCATGGCAGCTCAAGATGTGGCCGGAAAGCTCAACGAAGGCCTGACCAGTACGCTCGTAGAAGAACGGGTGAGGCCGTATCGAGGGTCTTCGATGGCATACCACGTGCATGCGGGACGCGATCGTTTTTTTTTCCCCCGTTTGTTGCCTTGCTCTTTGCTGCAAAGAAACTCGTCCGGAGATCCACTGGAGCTAAGATATATATACCTGGTATATGTATTTTGTGCGGTTCTTTGAAACCATTTTCTTTTTTTCTTTTCTTTTTGTACTGTACTGTACGGCAGGTGGGGTACGACGACGAACTGCGCGGCGCCATGTCGTACGTGTTTGGGTCGAGCATCGTGTGCGACTCTCTCGACATCGCGAAGCAGGTACGGGTAGTAGGTACACCGGTTTAACCCCTTTTATTAATAGTTAGAACAGCAGTCCTATTTCAGGGACAACCACTCTATTAATAGTTCTTACGGAGGACCATAGTTAATGGGACCTATGGTATGCACAAAAGCTTATATATTTCCCTGTTTTTACAAGCAATGTTTGGTCCTATTTACTATGGTCCCCCGTAGTAGTCTGTCCCCCAAAACGGGACTCCAGTCCTGAAAGGGTTATCAAGCAACAGGAAAGCTGGTCCAGGCAGGGTTTCACGGTAGTAAAAATTGCGTTCTTCGGACTAACTTTAGTTCGAGCGATCCCCAAGTTCGTAAAGAGTCCTGTGTATCTCAAGTCTGGCTTTCGTACTGCCCATTTTTCTTGCAGCAGTATGTATAACGATGTCCTGTCACGTGCGGTACCTCTCTTACCGTTTGGGCACCGCGAAATATCGACCAAACCACTGAGAAGTCTGGTGTTACCAATCGTCTAGGAGGAGAGTGAGCGGCCAGCAGTATGTAGGGGTACCAGGTATGTAGGATCGTGTTGCTCCAGTGCCGTACTACTCCTTGTATCAACCATTGCAACTCGGACACCATGTTGAGGAATATCATCCCTCCAATCTCGAAGGAAACCGTCGCTATAATTGAAGTCACTGTTTTGTGGTTAGTTTTCTTCTCTTAAGTCCCCGAGAGGATCAAAAGCACCCCCGTTGTGTCCCGCCTGGAAAGCCATGGAATGACTTGTGAAACCCGCGTGACGTCTATGTTTATACCATTGGGAGTAAGGCCTACAGCTTGCCTACTGCTGTGTGCATACTGCATGCCTACCGATTGCCTACTGTGTGTCTACTGCTGGGTTGGGCTCCACGACAAGCTCGTAAACCTAGAGACATAACACCCAGCAGCACCAAGCAGTTTGTTTGTTTTTTCACCTCGTCCCTGCTCCTGGTTTTCTCATGCGAACAGGTGGCGTTCGACAAGGGGGTGCGTGCCCGAACGGTAACCCTCGACGGCGATGCCTTTGAGCCACAGGGTACCCTCACTGGGGGGTCGGCGGCGCAGCTGGGCGTGGTGCTGGCTCGCCTGGCGGAGCTGCAGACGGCCTCCCGCGACCTTGGAGCTCACGAGGAGCGGCTTCGTGGGGTGGTGGATAAGATCGGGCGGTTGTCGGTGGCTTCTAAAAAGGTAACTCCTACGTTAATATATATGTGTCTCACTCTCAGAGAATGCGCCTACTAGTAGTTGGCTATATAACCTCCAACCCCCCCCCCCCCAACATACCTTGGCGTAGAGATCTCAAAAGACTGCTCTTGGGATACAAATATAGCAAAAGTAATAGGAAAGGGTAAGGCACAAGTAGGCAAGATGGATGCTATCCTAGCAGACTCGAACCTTGACACTAGGGTTAAGATATGTATCCTGATGAATGTGATAGTGCCAAAGCTAGAATATGCAGGAGGAGTATGGGAAGGGAACGCGAAACTCGTAAAACAGTTGGAAACATTACTAATGACAGCAGCTAAAAAGATCCTAAGATGCTCAAGTACGACTAGTAGTACAGTATTAAGAGCAGAACTGGGAATGCACCCACTCACTCAAGACAAATAGAGACATGAGAAAGTTGAAGTGGCAATATAAAGTAAGGAACATGCCGAAAAAGAAGTTGCCAGCCATAGTTGATAGAGCTGTATGGGAGAAAGTAACAAAAGGGCGAGCTGGAATAAGATGGGATGGCGTAGTTGAGAAAGTATGGAAGGATATAGGGGGAAACTAAGAAGAGATGATGTCCGCTAGGAAATTTGGGAGGTACAAAGCAGAAGTGGAAGAAAGGATAGAAAGGAGAAGGAAAGGCTAGCGCTAAGAAACAAGGTGGAATCGGGAAAACACTTAGAGATATACAGGGGATTGAGGGTAGGAATAGGAATGAAAACGTATTTGCATGGCCCAATGGTCTTCGCGAAAACGCTGAAACTGCGCTTTCGTGTAGGGGACCTGGACCTGCCAGAAAGAAGAAAGAGGTACACCAGTAGCCGGGAGGAGGAAGTAGATGCACAGATGTGCCCGTGTGGCAAAGCAATAGAGAGTAGAACTCACATAGTAGGAGAATGTGAAGTGTACAAGGAGGAAAGGGATGTGTTAGAAGAGGAGATGAGGGAAATAGACGAAGGTGACATGCAGGAATTTGATACAATGAATAGCAACGAGAAAACGATCGCTATCTAAGGAGATAGATGGTGGCCACCAAACAGGAAGGGGATAAGATTAGCAAAATGTTTCTATGCAATATATGGAAACAACGTAATGAGCGCCCAATTGTTGGAGGTGTCTCTATTAGGAGTAGGAACGGTGCTCCGCCTGGAAAGGGATGCGTGGTCAGTGGTCAAATGACTAAGGCAAGCAACAAATGAGTACGCCCCCCCCCCCCCCCCCGCTGGAAATGCCTACACCGAGAAAAAAATTGACTCGTCGACGGGCTGTCATCCATAGGCAAGTTCGCCTTCCAAGCAGTTCTTAGTAGGGGGTAGCTCGCCCTTCATGCGACTCGCCGAACACCTCACGGCGCTTCGTACTTTTGCGTGACGAATGCCCATGTGATATTATTGTATTACTGCTATTTGCTTCGTTTTTTTTTTGCAGTTCTCGGAACTGAGCAACGAGGTGGAGCTTCGCAGGCACGAGCTGGGCCTGCTGGCGGATCGCCTGGGGCAGTCGTCGCACAGCCAGCTCGAGAACAAGCTGGCGGAAACGCTGAAGGGTTTGGAGGAGGAGGGGGAGGCGGTGGCGGCCGCTAAGGCTGCTGGAGCTGCCGCGGCCGCGAAGTGAGTGGCTGGTTTGTGTGTTGTAGGTGCCCTGCTATATGGTGATTTGACCCCAGGTGTTTTTCATTGCGCAGTACAGGTGTACTGTACCGTTTGGAAAGTACCCGAGCACTCGCAAGTATTGCCCGGTTGTGCATTACCCTTCACGGGTATATACGAGTGGCAAGCACTACATATACCCGCCGAGCATTTGGTGATTGGTTCCCGGGTAACATTTTTTTCACTCTGGAAACCCCGAGGGTGGCATTGTCATCCCCTAGATCGCGTCCCCTGGGTGGAAACGCCGATGGGTTTGGAAGAGAGGGGAGGCGGTGGAGGCTGCTAAGGCTGCTGGAGCTGCCGCGAAGTGGGTGGCTAATTTGTATTTGTGGATGCCCTGATGTATTGTGATTTGGCCCCCGTGTATGGTGACTTGAACCCTTGTGTACGGTGATTTGGCCCCTTGTGTATAGTGTGAAGCCCCAGGTGTATGGTGATTTGGTCTGGTGTTCTTATTGTAGAGGTTGCGTGGGCCGTGATGTACGGCTTTCCCTCTGTCGTCTCCTTGTCTCCCAATTCCTCACCTCCCACCTACCATCCCTCCAATTCTACAGGCAACTAACTGCCTGCCTCCTGACCCCCGTCCCCCCCCCCCTCCTTCCGTCTCCTCCGTCTCTCGGTATGGTTCGCAGCACCGAACCAATCGTTACCTCAGAAACGAACATCTAAAGGCGCCCCCTCCCTCCTTCCCTCTGCCAACTCCTCCGCTCTCCTGCCCACCTCCGACCCCCTGATACTCCGTCCCCCGGCATAATTTGAAACGCCAACCGATCGTTACGCCAGAAACGAACAACTTCAAAAGGAGGAGGCCTCGTTCCGGCAGGCTCGCGAGCAGCTGCTTGAAGACCTGGAGCGCCGCGTGAAGGCTGCGAAGGCTTTGCTCGTCACCGCGACGGCCGCGCTTAAGAAGGAGCAACGCCTGTCTCAGGTGCTGCAAATGATACGTAGGCTTTTTCGTTTTGGTCGGGGGTTGGGTTTACGTCTTGGACAGATCACGATCTAGATCATCTGAGATGGTGAGCAGGATCTGTGTAGTACAGATCCCGAGACAGGAAATATGTGTTAGGTCGTTAGGGCTAGGGTCAAGGTTAGGTTAGGTTAGGGTCCCACCCGGCAACATGGATCACTCTAGATCGCGCGTGATCAGGAATACTTCTGCTCTGAATGATCTCGATGACAAAGTGATAATCGATCATCTGTTCGTGATGTGCTTTGTTATTGTTAGTAGCAGTCCGGCTACTGTTTGTTCATGTCGGCAACGTTGCTCTGGATGTCGGTGTGTTGAAATCGGTGTCCATACTGTTGCTGCTTTTTTTGCTGATGTTTTTTGTTCATGTCGATAATGTACTGTTGCTGCTGCTGCAGCTGTGGGTTTCGATGTTAACAATGTGTTGTCCCGTAGTTATTGTCCATTCCGGTGTTGCTGCTGCTCTTGCTGAAGTTGTCACTATTGATGAAGTTGATGCGGCTATTGCCGCTGCTGACGGGACTCCTTCGCTATTCCCAGGTGCTGGAGATGGAGCTGGCGCAGCTCCACGAGGCAGGGGCGTCGCAAGCCGAGGTCAGGGCCGTCGCAGAAGAGGGCATCGAAGCGGCCATTAAAAAGGTGGAAAGGCTTGAGGGGGTTGTGCGCGAACAGAAGGGCCTCTTCGAGGAGGCTGACGGTGAGCCAAATCACGGGGAGCAGGAGGGGCGGGAAGGAAGGAAGATGTTATATATACGCCAAAATCACGGAGCTACTAGTCACCATGGGTGGGGGGGGAGGGAAGGTGTTATAAATGCGCTACTAGTCCACATGGGATAAATGCGCCATAGTCTGATATGTCGGTCAGCGCTGACTGATAGCGGGGGTGATCACGGTTTGTTGTATACCGGGTACCCAATAAAATAACACTAACCCCTGGGGTCCGTGCTGTGTCTGATAGCTCAGTTCTTATGGTGTACGTCTAACGGAGGGAGGGAGAGGCGGCGGGGGGGGCGGAGTTTACGCGTATACGTGCTGGGTGTGTTGGTACATGATTTATTTATGTTTGTTTCCCGATAATACTTCCAATTAGCATATTAATGCCTTCGAGTGCCGCAGCAGAAAAGTACGATTGGCCTGATTGAGCGCCTCTGTTACTTCCGCCGGCTGACTCCGTCCGTGATGTGACTTTCAGGTGCCCTGAAGGACCTCAAGCGGGAACAGGCCGAGCACGACTCTGCCCTGAAGAGTCTCAGGAAGGATAAGGACAAAGCCACGAAGGTGAGCTGTTAGTGGTGGACGCGGCGTGGCTTGTACCAGAATGCTGTAACGAGCAAGATAGCACACCTCCTGGGAGGAAAAAATATATGAGCCGATTTTCCTCCCGAAACCGTTTTTCGAAAAACGCCTGACCACGTTGTATATAAAGAGGCGTCTTTTCTTTAGCACGCACAACGAAAATGGCGGCCTTGGGAATGTCTCGATTATCGAGATCTTTCCGTAGGCGCATCGCTCGGTGTTATTCTCGCCACGTTGTCGAGAAACCAGCTTTGAAATTCCTTCGGGGGGGTGTGCTATCATTTATCACACGTGTGATGCGGAAGTTTCGTAAAATACAAGGACTGCTTGGTCTTCGTATTAACGTGTAAACGGTTCTTGTGTATCCGCCTAGTGTGGTATGCGGTAGCTTTTGTTTTTGCGTCCTGCTTTTTTTTTTTTCCTTTTTTTAATGTCGTCTTGTGCTCTCTACGCAGATTCTTCGTACCGCCGAGCTGGAGCTGAAGACCCTCACCAGCCGGCTGAAGCAGTACCTGGATGGTCGCAACCACGCCGAGCGGGCCGTGAGCAACATGCTCGAGAAGTTTCCATGGATCAAGGAAGACCGTCCGTTCTTCGGCCGCCCCCAGACGGATTACGACTTTGAGGCGCGCGACCCGGCGACCGCCCAGAAGAGGCTGAAAGCCCTGCAAGACGAGCAAGCTTCGCTGTCGAAGAAGGTATGCCTTTGTTGATGCGCCCTACTGAGGGCTCATTGCTATGGAGGATGTGATGTACTCGGTAGGGTTTGTGTTGATATCGAAAGAGAATCGAGTTTTGTACTGTATGTCGTACGTGCCGGGGAAAAAAAACAAACAAAAAAACTACCAGGTATGTGCGCAGTCGGCATTGTACGGTTTCGATATTTGATAAATTTATAGAATTATAAGAACAACAGCTAGCTGTGAGGTCGAGGATTTGGTCGAAACTCATATTTGCAAGCTGTGTGTGATACTTTCATCGCGCGTACTACGAGTTTTATATGGACCCATGCAGGATTTATGTGCATCGAAGCTTTCGGAGTAAGAAATACGGGCATGCCAGGGGGGTGGAGGGAATAACAGCTTCGATACGGTATTCCGACACTAGTGCGGTGACTTCTACGCTCGCTGCGTGTGGTTGTTGTTGTCTTCGTTGTTTCGGGTTTTTTCTATTGCCATCGAAAGAGATGACCAGAATTTTATGTTCGTAAATTTTTGGACTGTTTGGGTGTTCACAGTACCTCAACCGTATTTACGCTTCCGAACAGAGTGGTGTATCCGATGTATGTTTCGACTGGTGTTGTGTACCTTTTAATACCCTTGACGTTTCTTACGTTTCCGGAAAAGAGTGGTGTATGTACCCTGTACGTGTTTGAGTCCAATGTTTTGTGCCTTTTTTGGGTGTGCTGCCGTTTTCATTGTCGTGCCCGATGTTGCTGCCATCAGGTGAACAAGAAGGTGATGGGCAGCATCGAGAAATCAGAGACCGAATACAAGGACCTCATCCACAAGAAGAAGGTGAGAATTGCCGCTGGCATCCCCCCCCTCCCCCTCCCCGCCTTTATTGGTTTTCAGTTTTTTTTTTTTTTTTTATCGCTCCATAAATGCCTGGTAGCCTGAACGATTCGCGCTCCGAGGTCTGCTCCCCCGCTATGGTAATCCGCCGTTGTTTTTTTGCGAACTCCTTAAATGTTTGGTAGCCTGAACGGTCCGCGCTCGAGCTTCGCGCTGCCATGAGGAGCAAAACAGTACCACCCTGCAATCGACGAGCCCTCGTGGCATCCCTCCCGCCTTTTTGTTTGTGGGGAACTTCCTATGGGTGTTGAGTGGCCCTAACGGCCTGCGCTCGAGCCTCGCGTGGTCAAGGGCAAAAGGGCACCCTGCCGGCGACGAAACGGCAATGAAACAAGCCATTCGATAGTCCGAAGCATCTGTAGCGTCCCCTCGCGCGCCCAAACCGTGAGGCTTTTGGGGGCGGGGGGGGTCTCGTATGTTGTTGCTACTCAGAGCCGTTACTGTCAAGAGAGTTTTTTCCAGAGTTTCCAGGGGGGGCAGGGGGTTCCATGCAATTGTTTTCATCTTCCAAATTTTACTGGTATGTTTCCTATCTGACGAATTCCACAAATCGTGACAGAGCGCCTCTGTAACTTGATATAGTTTCCAAAATTTCCGAAAATTGGAAAAAAAAAATTGGGGGGGGACTCTCCGATAATAACGTCCGTGAGAAGTTTGTTTGCTATCCGATGGAATACAGCGCCTAATCCATTGCGCCTCGGCCCAGCTTGAGCAACATGGTTAACAGTCCATTCTAGCTCCTGTTCGCCTCTTGCGCTCGAGGAAAATTCCCAGGAGCTCGATACTAGGGCCAATATATGTTGATGGGTGATGGTTTTGGCGGTGTGGGCGCAGCGATGTTTATGTGACAGACAGTAAATAGGGGCTGTGAGCTGTCTGACTAAAAGCCATCACCAACTGGTTTATTCGTTGTCTGCGTAGGTAGGTAGGTACTAGCTCTGCTGCCGTAAGTTGTATAGTTGCGGGCGATATATTTTTTTTTGGGGGGGGGGTTATTTAGCGTCTTTTTGTGCCACGGTTTTTTTTGGCGTCCGTCTGTGGCTGGAATGGTGGTGCTTTCTTATTACGGAGGACCATAGTAAATAACCCCAGCGGTGCACACAAAAACTTATATATTTCCCTATTTTTACTATTACGGGGGTCCATAGTAAACAGGACCAAATATTGTTAGTAAAAATAGGTAAATATATAGGTTTTTGTCTGCATCGTAGGTCCTATTAACTATGGTTCCCCGTAATAACAAAATTTGGTCCCATTTACTATGGCCCTCCGTACTAGTGAAGACTACCGCAGTCAGCTTTTGGTTGGCTTATTTTTCCATCCGACTATTGACAATCAGAACCCCAAGATGGACCGAAAAACGAGGTATAGTAATTCCCTATGTTTACACGCTGTATTGAGTTATAATTGTGATGTTCCCCGGTATTGGTATCTAGTCCTTAAGGCATGCGATGACTTTCTTCGACAGGACCCCCATTTTTTTCTGGGACATGGCAACGACGACCCCCGACGTTTCGCATGCCTCCCCAGGTAGTGGAAAACGACAAGAAGAAGATCGAAGCCGTGATCGATGAGCTCGACCAAAAGAAGAACCAGGCCTTGCAGGTATTTACTGGCGGGGGTTGCTTTGGCACCCTGCTTAATGTAGCCCGCGAGTTTTTGTCTTCCGCCGTTGAGATCGAACATCGACCTTACCCTTTCCAGGGTTGTGTATGTGTATATACCATGCATACACGACTCTATCCCGAACTATGGCGACCGTTTTGATTGAATATTAATATACGAAAGGTCCTTACGTTTTCGGTATGGAGTGGCTTATATATCGTGCATTAGTTTTGCCTCAGGCGCTTTCCTTGGTTGACACTGGTTTGGCCGCTAATATAGTCACAGTGTGATCTTGACGACAGATTCGAAGTGGTTATTATGTTGCCGGCCAGATTGGTATGCCGTATCTCGTAACGTGCGTTCGTGGTACGTGACATAGGCGCTCTTGGTGTTTGCTGTCCTGTGCATTGGTTGTGTGATGCGTCGGGGTACGTAAGCGGTAACCCTAGTGCGTGTTTCGTGAAGCGCGGCAGTCCTAGTGCATGGTACGGTACTTGTTGGGGCAGTTGCACGAACGGCGATACTCGATTGTGTTCCGGTAGGTCCCTTCATTTGTACGGACCATGATACAGTCAGTGATTCGTTTACAACTCAGCCACCTGTCCGACCCCACCCTACTCCACCCACCCCCACCCTTCCACCCACTTACCCACTATCTCTCTCCATCTCGTTTGCTATGATGTTACCGTGGTATCTACGTAGACCACCTGGGTCAAGGTAAACCGTGACTTTGGCAGCATTTTCTCCACCCTGCTCCCGGGCACGACGGCCAAGCTGCAGCCTCCTGAGGGAGAGAGCGTCATGGCGGGTTTGGAGGTGAAGGTGGCGTTTGGCTCGGTGTGGAAGGAGACGCTGACCGAGCTATCGGGGGGGCAGAGGTCTCTGCTGGCCCTGTCTCTCATCCTGTCGCTGCTCCTCTTCAAGCCCGGTGAGAAAGGTTGGAGACTACCGGTAGACTATTGTGATTGGTTAAACTATGTACCAGGTATGATCTATATGATGAGTACGTTTTTTTGTTTGTTGCTGGTACGTACGTATTTCTTGTCTTATGGTTGGTACGTTGTTTTGTTTTTTGGGTGTTAAGAAGAAGGCACTCGGCTGTGAGATCGAGGATATTGTCGAAATTTTGTTTTTGCGAGCTGTTACGAGGGAACATACTTATCAGAAACCAAATAGAGTAGGTAAGCACAGTGCGTGTAGTTTTTGGGTCCATCGCGGATTCTGATTAGTGTGTGGTATTAGTATGTGTTACTATGCCCCCCCGTCTTTGCTGCGTGTGATACCTACCGCTCTGTACGGAAATATAAGGAAGTATTGGTATGAATATTCGTGTGCAAACGGTCCTTCTATTTCCGCTGTGAGTGGTGAGTATTTTTTTTTCAAGTTTTTTTTTTTTTTGCTTTTCTCGGCAATTGTGTCTGAATATACGCGGTATACGATATAATTTACAGTAGGCCCCCTTCCATTCGTCCCCCCCGCCCTGATGTCGCGCAATTGCTCCTGCCAGATGGCGCTCTGTTTTTGGTGTGTGTTTATGGCTCAAGCCACCGCGTAGTGGGTGATGCCACTCATATTTTACAGGTAGCTTGGAAAAGCGGGTGATGCTCGTCTCCGTGAAAAGCTGTGACTGAATGGGTTGGGTGTTCGCTGCTGTGTGGTGGCTGCTGCTGTGGTCGAACTGAATGTCGAGTTTGCTTTGAATTGAGTGTCTGCAAGCGCTTGATGGTAGCGTGCGCATCGTGCACTTACCCGCGACCTCCTTGCGTTCGCTCGCCCTTTTCCGCGCTCTGCAGCGCCGATGTATATTCTGGACGAGGTGGATGCTGCTTTGGACCTCAGCCACACGCAGGTACTGGTATACCCATGTATGCGTGTGTTCTGCTTGTCGCTACTGCTGAATGTCGATACCGTCCCTAGACGTGTTAACCCGTGGCCAACAGGAAATATTAATAGTGTGATATTTCGTGCCTGGTACCTCGCCGACGCGCTTTGCTGAAGGAATTTTGGCTGACTTTTGAACCCTTTGAAAATTATTGATTCGTGGGCTGTGGCTGTGTCCTGGGTTCTCTGTTTTTTGTCTCTGTTGTATCGTGTGCCAGTCGTGCCTCTGCCCTGTTTTGGATGGAGCTACTGCTCTACGTATATGTAGTGATTGGTTTGGTTTTTGTATTTTCAGGCTCCACGCCAAGCGTGAAGAGTCTCTCCCTGTGCTCAAATGCCTTTGATGGACTCAAAATGCTAAAAATGGGTACCGTTTACTTGGATAGCATGTAGAGCACGCGCACTCGACGCGTCACATGACTTAGCTTGCGTGGTTGAGGTACGAACCCATGAATCGGTCGAGCTCACAGCTGACGTAAGTGTTTTGAGACAATTTTTGGCGTTTTGTGCGTCAGACATGCAGATCGGTTTGGTATGCCGTTGTTTTTTGCGTCTTACTTTTCTGTTTCTTCCGCCATTTTTTGCGATTGACGCTATTACTGTTACTAACGCTGCATTTTGTCCGGTGGCGAAACATCGTGTAAATATAACGCCATCAAACTAATATGCGCCGCCTGTATTAATCCAGCCTGTGGCTCGCGTTCTTGATTTTCTAGTCTTGTTCCCTTCCCTTTCCGCGCACGCTTCTTCCTCCTCCTCAGAACATCGGCACCATGCTCAAGACTCACTTTAGCGCCAGCCAGTTCATCGTTGTGTCCCTGAAGGAAGGCATGTTCAACAATGCCAACGTCATCTTCCGGACCAAGTTCGTGGACGGGATCAGCGCTGTCGGTCGGACCGTTAACCGCGCTCCTACTACCACCGCAAGACCTGGCCGAGGCGATGCTACGGCCGCTGCGGGGGCAGGGGCGGGCACTGGGGGGGGTGGCAAGGGTAGGAAGCGAGGCAAGACTGCGGCGGGGGGGGGGGGCGAGAACCAGTCGGGGGAGGCGATCGCGTGATGGTTAGAGTAGGACTTGATTTGATTTGACTCTATTATCCGATTGGTCGATTTTTCTGTGGCTGCAGTGGATGGCGTCACGTGGGTCGTCCAAAGGTTTCTTTCTTGTTCACCAATCAGAATTATGGTTTGGCCAAGGAGATCACTGATGGCGCGCGGAGTATAGGCAGTGTGGCCTATTCTAGAGTGTTTTTGCTTTTATAGCTCTAGACTACTTGTAGTAGGACATGCTTGTGTTTGTTGTGCTGTGATGTCTCTGTGCCAGACGTATAAGGTAGGCAGGGAAGGTGGGGGGGAGGGAGAGCTGATGCTCGGCGCTTTTTTTTGGTTTTTTGTGGAAGAAGGCTGGCTATCTCCTTTTTAGAACTGCAAAACGTCTTCCCACACTACTTCCAGATTTATCAAAAAAAAAAAGCGTGTAGTTCGGAAGGGGTTGGCGGGTTGGCGGGTGGCTGAAACAGTGATGTTTTTTTGTTTTTGTTCCTATTTTCAACGTAAATGAACAAAAATAAAAAAAATGGTCGCGGCGTGGATGGCGAAGGGCATCCACGCCGGACATGTTTCGTGCTATAAATGCAGAATGGATGTCCTTGTTCAAATGTTCAGGGTCTGAAGGTTTCGGAGGCTGTTGGATCAGGGGGAGCAGGGACTGAACTTCAACATCTGGCTCTTTTTTTTTTCTTGTTTATCGTCGCCTTTTTTTGTGTTGATGGTTGTTTCTGAGGGTGGAGGGAGTGTACGCTAGGCATGGGGATGGGGGGGTTACCATGGTTGGAGTTTTCGGGGAGAAGTGTGGCACACCGTGGCTTCGGAATTTTCGCGTGTACTCCTCCGGTATCACGGCGCGATGAAGAATCCCTCCACACCGCAGGAGCTCTTATGATATTCGTAGGTGGGTCTTTCGTTGCGGCATGTTTATATATAAATAGTTTCTCGTTTACCGGAAGATGCCGCAACGAGACATCAAAAGAGAAGAAGACATGAGTTACACCTGGTACATGATTCCTCATACGTTACGGTAGCATTATTTATAGTCTCATTTACTCTTGAAGCATGATGCATGAAGCGCGGCCTTGCGTTATCACGTAGATCGCAGCCAAGAATAACTGCGTTCCAATGTCAACGTTAAGTTAATGTTACATGTTTGTCGGCCACAAAGAGAGGCTTTACTTGGCAGTAGACTATTTGGAAAGAAGAAAAAAATATGTGTTACGTACGTAGTTGCTCTTCTTCATGTGGATGGTGTCTATGATTGGAATACGCACTGCACAAATTGTCAAATGGAAAATGGAACCAAAACAAGCGTGAGATCGGAAATTTCCTCGGAAATTCCTCGACAATCATCTTCGCAAGCTTAAGGTTGTTGTACTTGTGTCATAATACCCTCGGGGGGCTCCACGGATGAAGGTCTTGACCGCAGTTCAACTACGAGTAACTGGTCTGTTGTTTGTTGTTACTGTCACGTACAACAGTGTTGTTGTTGTTGTTGCCCGCTTCTACCTGGTACTACAGTATAGCGGTGCCTAAGCGACACAGGGATAGATGGTTTTCACGAGGGAATCAAAGTAAACATAACCTAATATATATCCTCCTGGTATGGTGTGTAAAAATGCGGGGATACCTTTTTTTTACTCCATCGCGAATTTTGATTACTGCCATCCTAATATATGTACGAGCCTCCCGGACCAATATGGGAAGGCCGGTATTTATGGGAGGCGCGTCAAGGGGTGCCTAGTTTGGCCTGGTCCGCGTGTTTATAAACGCTAAGGCTTAGCCCCCACCCTTCAGTCACACCGTGATTGATTGGCTGCAATTTTATCGGTAGTACGCCAGGAGGAAGGAGCTATCAAAACGCGGCCCGAATCATAGACCAGGTACGAGTTGAGTGAGTATATTCCGCGTTGTTTGGATTCTGCTGTCAATACCAATCGGTGACTACTGCTGTATAGATTTTTCCGGCTAGCGTGTGGTACCTGATACCTGATAGCATACTGCTGTAGTATTGCAGGACACCACAGCAATCAGGACCCGTCACATACACAAAAACCTGTATTATATTCCAATATTTTTTGTACGCATGTTTGGTCCTGATTGCTATGTTCTCCCATAATAGTTACTACCTGGTATTACGGGGGTCCATTGTTAACAGGACCTATGGTGTACATAAAAACCTATATATTTGCCGATTTTTACTAACAAAATTTGGTACCGTTAACTATGGACCCCTGTAATAGTAGTTGGATAGCTGGGGACCATAGTAGCCCATCATACACACAAAAAACTATATATTACAGTATTTTTAGTAAGGATATTTGGTCCTGATTACTATGTACATATATTATTATTTTTTCCATCGTCACGCTCGCTTTCTAGCTCTTATATTATGAATGCAGTCCCGTTTGGGGGACAAACCAATCAAAACCTAAGTGGTTTGTAACTCGTAGGAGGTTTCACCCTCAGCGATCTTCTGGACAAGCCGTGGCCACCGGTAGGTGTCGTCCCTTATCCACTATGTTCCTCCGTAATATTTGCTGAGCGGCGGGTATGTCTCGCTCTATGACGATAGCTCTGTTGTTGTTATGCCAGGAAAAAATATTAATATTAATAATAGTAGTAGGAGCTTGTCTTTGTCTGTTTTTTTTTTTTTGTTTTCACTTTTCGCCTTTCCGCAGACACTTGCTCGCCCTCCCCACGTTGCGGGTGGCATGGCGATGGCTTTTCTTGACGATTTATCTCTGTCCCTTAAGGCTAGGACTTCCTTTCTTTCTCTTTTTTTTTTTTTTTCTGTATCATGTAGTGCCTTGCCGGCTTCGTTACCTTGCCGTTCAGAAGAGGTAGGTGTGGCTGTGGGTTTTGAAGAGCCGCATCTTCGACTCATCATGTTCTAGCTTGTGGAATCGGGTTTTCCACGAATTCACCATAATTCTGCATAATATACAGCTCATCGGAGAGTGGGCTAGTGTTATGGTACTGCTTTGAATGAGGCTGAAAACCCGGTAATAACCTGGGTTCAGGTATTGGGATCGTATTTGTAGCACTCGGGAGGCGTATCTTAGATGGAAAACCAGAGCGTTTTTTTTCCCAGCGAGGCACGACGTCGAGCTTAGGTCTCAGTCTCTGTGTCTGTGCACGAAAGGAATGAAGCTGTTCTTCTTCTATCTCTAGGCAAACAACACACACGTGAGTACCAACGAGTACCGACTTAATAGGCAAACCTGTCCAGGGATACAAAGAGTTCCGATCTTTGATCTTAACACTGTGGTATCAGTTATTTTTGTTCCCGGTCGTGAAACCGCGAAATGAAACCGTTTAAATTATGAACCGGCTTGACCAATAAACAACCGTCTATGAGATTTATTTTGCATTTTTCGTGTTTTCGAAGTTCACCAGGTATTCTGGAAGTGCGTATCATATGTGCATGCATGCCGATGGGGCAGATCCGTTCGTTGCTCAAGCCCCGCCGCGTCGTCGGGTGGCGCTCTACGTAAAGCTTTCCTGGCCGTGATGGACACTGGGTTGTGAACTACAGCAGAACCTGGCACTTTAATCGCAGCCACGAGTATCTAGCTCTCGTTTTCGCAGAAAAGACGTCCTCGGGTTTGTCTCTCTGCGACAAAATAGCCGTTCTAGTCGGTCGTTGCTCTTCCTCCTCCTACCAGAAGAAGGAGAAGGTGAGTGGCGATTTGCGCCGCACTCGCCCGCGTTGCTACTGTACGTAGTTGCCGACCACCCACCACTCAGCGCAAAATCAACAACCAGGCTGCTGCTACTACTACTGCGTGTACTTCAAAGGCGTGGCCCATTGACTGAGACGCGGATCAACAGCTCGTAAGAAACGCGAATGGTTGTTGCTGGCTGATGAGGCAGGTCAAGATGATTACTTCCTGGCGGTGGTTCATCATCAAGAAGAAGACCATCGATAGCTTTTACGTCCAGCTCGTCGGTTAACGGCCTGACGCTGCGTGGACGAACCACCGCCATCACGCACCTCTTCTCTCGCTACCCCTTGGGGTGGAAAGACACTACTACGTGTACCAGTACGCTTACCTTACTGCTTGTCGGGGCGAAGCCAAACCTGGCGATGGATGGGTGCATGCCCGACATCAATTGGAGTCTTTGCGAGGACAGTACGCGGTTCCCTCGGGTGCTGCCTGCGTTCTACGTAGTGTCCGCGATTTTTTTCGGCGGGACGGGGATGCTGTACGCGTTTTCGATGGTCAAGACTCTGCAGACGCAGTTTCGAGAAAAGAGGCGCCTGAGCTACAACACCGCCATGCAGATGCACGTCGGCATTGTGGCCTTCTGTATCGCCGCCGTTTGTCACGATGTGGTAAGGGTCGGACACAAAGATCACGATCTACCTGCACCGTAGTAGCTCGTCTACTAGTAGGTCCTAGCCTGCTGTTGTTGCTATCATGATGTGCTGTGCAGGATCTGTATCGCACAGATCCAACCCACGGGAAATATGCCCTATTGGTAGAGCTTGCAGGTTATACGGCTCCTAGTCCCGGTAACATAAGTTAGATCGTACCTGCTACGAACAGACCAGGAATATGTCAGCTCCGAAAGATCTGCTACTACCTCTGTAATGTGGATCACGAAGTGGAAATGACCTGTAGATTATTTATCTGACTTGTGCACCATTGGCAAAAAAATGAGTACTCCCTCGTACAGAAAGTGGACTTCTGCGTCGCTGCCGTTTGTCATGATGCAACAAGTAGTAAGGGCTAACGCTACCCACTCCCTTACTCACCCGCTCACTCCCTTTGCTCACCTTCACTAACTCTATCTATGGATAGGTTCGCCCACCATGTTTGGATAGAGCATGCATGTTTTTTTTTTTTCCCGTTATTTTCTCTTTCCATTCATTGTCGTCGCCCTTCTTTCTCTCTCCCTCCTACTGCAGTACCAGTACAGAGTAGTCGTAACTCAGATCAACCATTGAGTCACATACCAGACTCTGTTTCCCCCTCTCCACTATGGTCCGTGCCTTCATTCGTATCGCGAGATGACGTCAGTTTTTTTTCTTCCCTCGTCGACTCGCGTCAAACTGCATGTGATGGTGTCACTCATACAACTTGCACTACATGCGCTACATGTGCTACATGCGCCCGGCACACACTACTACACGAAAAGTTATTGTAATAGAGTGGGATATGTGTTGCCTCAGAGCGATAGACGAGAGACTACTGTACTACTGCGTTCCGGTACTAGGAGATACGTGAGCTAAAAATGTATACGAGCTGTGTACGTTACACTGTCGGAGGACATAATAAATAATCACAACGTGAACAGTTCCACTCCGACAAAAATCGAATCTCTTTTAATACAGCGCGGTAGTCTCTCTTCTACTACTGTGGCACTCTGGACCCACAAACATCCCGCTTTGCCTTCTTGCAGGCTCCTCCTTAGACCGCATTCCCTTGTCAAACCCTCGTTCACCCTACTCCTCGTCAACGTTCCACACCCACACCATTGGCATATTCGAACCCAAAATGTACGCACGCACCCTCTCGTATGTTTATTCTCCCAATCAGATTCAAACTCCACACCTCCCATCCGCAGGCACTCGTGACTCAAGATCCGGGAATACCGGCGCTACCACTATTGCTCCTGTTCCACTTCAGACTGATAGGCGTCGCGTACGTGACGACAGTCTTGGTTCGGCACTGGGCCGTGCTCTACCAGCAGATGAGCCAGAACCAGCGGAATCAGATGCACCTCAGCGCAAAGATAGAACGTAAGTCATATCATAGCATACCACACCACTCTGAACGGAAATGTATGCGCTGTATGCGCTGTATGCGCTGTATGATAGTCGAACTGTGCTACGGTAGGGGTTGCGAATAGCGGCCGCTCCGAGATTGCAGTTAGGGATTCCGACCCAACTGTCACTGGGACTGACGGAGCAGCTTATCTCTTTTAGGACGGCAGTCACGATTTGAGTGTTTTGTCCCCAAAACGGGACTGCAGTTCGCCCTAAAAGGTCAACCCAATATAGACTAGACGGACTACCAACAGTGTCTTACAACAAGTTTTCGAGATGTACCTCGTAGGCTTTTTTGGATTGGTCGTCGGATATCAAATTCATTTTTTTACTTGCTGTCGGTGTATAGCTGCTCAAGTCAGGAGCCTCAGAAAATGTAGGTGTTGCCTCTACCTTCGTACGCGTCGTTGCCCTGGGGTTGCAACTATGAGTTGTCCTGGGGTTGCAACTAGGGGCTGTCCCGGGGTTGCAAGTAGGGGTTGCCTTTTTGGGCCCAAACTTTTCTCAGTGACGGGGAGGAGCTATACACCCAATATCTTAGGATCCAATACGCCTTTTTTTTACTAAATTGTTCATCATTAATAGATATATACCGAGCCCATATGGGATTGCATCTCGTTATTTGCTAGCCCATTTGATTGTGTATCGGGGCTTAGATTATACTTCTTCTCAAAGCCGGATGATGATGATGTGAGGCACCCACACTCGGGAGCTCCTCGAATGAAGACCTTCATATTTTTTTTCTCGCTCAACCCCCTCTATTTTACCGCAGCGCGCGTCTGTTGATATCAGATGTATTTATTATTATTATGGTTGCCTTCCGACAAATAAGCGTAGATGCCGTTCCTATACAAACCAAATATCCTTCCTTAAATCAGTAGTATCCCTCACACACTTCTCTTCCTGTAGTGATGTGCCAACGGTCCTTCCGTTTCCGTATTATTATTATTTTTGTGAGACGGTAGTCCCGCAACAATTTATCTCTCTTGTGATGTGGGTGCGGGGACTCACCGAGGTGGCTTGTGTGGCCTTACCACACTCTCGGCAGTCAGAAAGTACAGCAGTAGAGGCATCTCAAAGTGCGCCCCCGAGGAGCCAGGATGGTGAAAAAAAAGGATTCTAGTGATAGCGAGGGCGTATGATCTAGGGTACAGGACCTGGTGTCCACATTTTTTGCATTTTTAAACTTTCTTCCAGCTCACTCCCTTTCGAAGCTCAGATCAACCATTGGGCCATCGAGTCATACAACAGGCTCTGCCCCCCCCCCCCCTCGTCTTTTAAATAGTACTCCCCTTGCTGTCTCTGGAAGTGGCTACACCGGAAATTAAACTAACTCATTGAAGCTGTCATCCAAATGCAAGTCCGCCTCACAAGCGGTTCTTAGTAGGATGCAGCTCACCCTTCATGCGACTCGCCGGACACCTCATGGCGCTTCGCGCTTGGTGCAAGCAATGTCGGCCTGGTCGGTGAAAACCCGACATGCTCCGTCCCGGCATTGTAGGGATGCGAGGGTCTATGGTTATACGACTACGGCCATGCATGAGATCGAGTACATCTCTCCTATCGAGTACACCCCCCCCCCCCCGCCTCGTCTATATACCTGGTATATATAAAGGTTGGGTTGGCGTCGGTTGGCGAAGACGCTGTGAAACACGCCTCTCACTGCGTGAGCTAGACAACCAGGGACCGGTTTGTTTTTTGTTTGCGGTCACCACGGCTGGCGGTCGAGTTAGACCATTTTAGTGCGGGGAGAACCTTAACTCCGCACAAGGGAGATGATCGTATCACGTAGTGTGTACATGGTTAGGCACTCACGAAGCAAATTGTTTGGCCGACGACGCCATTCGTTAAGGTCTTAGTCCGTTGGGCTACTGGTAAAAGGTTAACCAATCGCCTACCCAATGTAAGCCTTATAATAATAAGGTACATAGTGAAGCCATTGCTGTCTCATGAAGTGGCCACACCAGAAAACAAAACAGTTCATCGACGCTGTCATCCATACGCAAGAAAATCCGCCTCAAAACCGGTTATTACTAGGATGCAGCTCACCCTTCATGGCGACTCCACCAACACCTCACGGTGCCTCGTGCTTGGTGCAACCAATGTATGCCTGGTTGTTGCAAAAACCCGACGTGCTCCGTCCCGGCATTGTAGGGATGCGAGGGTCTATGGTCATATGGTCATTTATGCGGCTCCCGTACGCGCCTTCTGTAGCTTCGCAAAAGTTATGCACATCGTATGCTTTAGCATTCACCACCAACAAGATGTATTTTTATTAGCAGCAGGTTAAGTAAACCTCCTGAGAAGTGAGAGATTTCTAGTGTTTCTCTTGCATGGTGGTACTGGCTGCTGGCGTTAAGATCAAGCATGCGGAAGCAGTATCATAACACTGGCTGTTATCGGCGTCGATCGGCTTTCCGTGTGAAATTCGTGCTGTTACAGCAGTACCGCGACGAGTGCATCTACGATACCATTACACCATTCTGGATGGCAGCTTGATCCCCGTTTGATGTTCGCATCAGAGTCCCAAAGAAGCTTTCGTTCACGGACAGAGTGATATATCTATCAGTGTGTAAATTTACAGTAAACTGACAGTATCTCATTTAGGACCACTGCAGTCCCGTTTAGGGGACGAACCAGTCAATTTTTCAGTAGTTTGTCCCCGAAACTGTTCTAAAAGGGTTAAACCGTTATGGCCTGATTTTAGCATGTATAGCCACCACAATAAGGTGACCATTGTTACGGCCGTCATATACATCTATTACGGGGGACCATAGTAAATAGGACCTACGGTACGAACAAAAACCTATATATTTACCTATTTTTACTGACAATATTTGGTCCTATTTACTATGGCCCCCCGTAGTACCTGGTACCAGGTATGAACCTTCTGGGAAGAGAGAGTGCAACAACAGCAGTTTCAAAAAATATCATCAAAATGCTGCGCGCGAGTGTTTTTACGTACGCATTCTTCCGCTGCATTTGGAACAACCCCCCCCCCCCCCCCCCCCCCCCACCCCCCTCCGCCCCCTGCCTCAGCATGTGCCCCGGTTGCTGCCTTCTTCGTGGGGCCGGTGCTGTATTTGTTTTCGTCACTTTCTTTGTCCGACATTTCTTTCCGTCACGTCTGTTCTACAAAAAAAAAAAAGTCTTCTTTTTTTTTCGACTTTTTTTTCTTTTTCTCCCCTGTGTAAGGCATCTGCCTTCAACATGAGTCCGAGAGAGGGAAAAAAAAACGAAAAACAAGAAACAAAAAAACGAAAACATAAAACGTCCGTGCCGTTTTTTATTAAAACGGGGTTCCTCCGACTGAATTCCATTCGTGCCGTGACTGTGGAGCCAGGGCTCGTGGTGCTCTTTCGAGACGGAGAAGTTGCGGAGGCAGTACTGACGTGCTCCTTCTTCTTTGGCACCGTCATCTACGGAGTAAAGCACCAAGACAATTGGGAGAGGGTGGAGCGGGTGCAGTATTCCGTTTGGGCGGTCATCAGCGGAATCACGTGTTGGCTTGTCGCGATTCTGGGGCAGCGGGTGCACGCGGTGAGAGAGAGCAGCGACAATTATTGAAGTCTGGACGGACTGGACCCCCCCCAGAAAAATTAGCTCCGAACTTTGTTTGGCGATTGGGCGGCGCTTTTCTTAACACCAAATCGTGTTCCTCTTTTTCATGAAATTGAGTATTTCCTCCCCCACTGTCTCCTCCGATGTTCCGTCTCGAAAGGGGTGCGTGGTCAATGGTCAAACGATTAAGGCAAGCAACAAATGAGTACGCCCCCCCCCCTCCCCTCCGACTCCCGATCTGTGTATTATATATAGGTTGGGTTGGCGTCGGTTGGCGACACTGAAAAACATGTCGCTCACTACATGAGCTAGACGACCAGGGTTTTTATTTTTTTGGTGGTCGGTCACGGCTGGCGATCGAGTTAGCTCATTTGTGCGGGGTGGAGAACCTTTACTCTGCACAAGGGGAATGGCGTGTCACGTACTGTTTAGGGCAAGGCACCCACGAGGCAGTTGCAGAGTAAACTCATTGCTGTCTCTGGAAGTGGCCACACCAGAAAACAAGTCAATTCATTCGACGCTGTCATCCACATGCAAGAAAATCCGCCTCACAAGCGTTTCTTAGTGGGATGCAGTTCACCCTTCATGCGACTCGCCGAATACCTCACGACGCTTCGCGCTTGACCCTAGCGATGTCTGCCTGGTCGGTGAAAACCAGAAGTGCCTCGTCCCGGAGTTGAAGGGATGGGAGGGTCTATGGTCATACGACTACGGCCATGCATGCTGCTGAGTACACCCCTACCCCCCTCTCCTTCTCCAAGGAAAAAAAATAGAAACCCGTTCACTTACATAGCGGCGCTGCAATAGATGACGGCACGTGCATTGACACCACCACCATCATCGCTGCATGTACCTGTCCCTCACCCCTTCTAGCTGTCTCCCGAGTCTGAAAAAATCTTCCCTCCTCTGCATATCGACTCCTTCCACCTATATGCCTGCAAAGCAAAATGGTTCCGAGCACAACAACACCATTCCTAACACCAACACCAACACGCCAACATCAATACCAACACCAAAACTTCCAAGCCCACCAACACGACCACCAATATCAACACCAACACCAACACCAATACCAACACCAACACCAACACCAACACCAACACCAACACCAACACCAACACCAACACCAACACCAACCCCAACACCACCAACACCAACACCAAAACCAACACCGACACCAACACCAACACTACCAAACCTACCAACACCAACGTCAAACCCACCACCATCAACACCAACACCAAGACCACCGAACCCACCGACACCAACACCAGCACCAACAACACTACTAACACCAACACCAACACACCGCCAACACCAACACTACCAAACCCCGCACCAACACCAACACCAACACCAACACCAACACCAACAAATCCACCAAAACCAGTACCAAAAACCACCGATAACATTCCATTACCTATCTGTTCTCGCGCCCTCCCTCTCGCCCTCACTCCAGAACATGAAAAGCGTGAGCTGCAGCGACCTGATGATTGACCACGTCCGTCGCGTCTACTACGTGGCCGTCGGGAGCTCCTTGCTGTGGTGTCAGTGCACCATCTGCTTCGCCCTCAAGGCCGCTCTCGACCGGCCCCTGCCAGTAAAGGCGTGGCTGTGTGTGCAATGCGGCATTAACGTGACTGGGTTTGGTGTGGGCATCCTCTACTACATCATTATCGGTGAGACGCCTAACAACTTCACTCGTATAAATACGTTCCCACCTCTGTGTGTGTCCATCGGTTTTTGGTTATACATGATCCCTTTCACGTACTGTGCGCACGAACAGCTCAGGGAAGACTTGAGCAACTCCTTTTCCAGACTTCTGTAATGCCTGTCAGAATCGCCACGGCACGTACTTCAAATAACCTTGAACAACAACACAGTAGTTTCCTATCTGCAGCATGGGAAATCTAGTAAGAAAAAAAAATATGGTTCAACCTGGATTTCTTCTTTCCATCCTGAATGTCTTGCTTCCAGGATAAATGTTCCCAGGCTGGATTTATTACTATTAGCCTGAATTTCTTATTTCCGGGCTGGATTTAATACTTCCATGTTGGATTTCTTATTTCCAGCCTGACCATATGATTTCCAGGTTGTATTTCTTATTTGGTAGTGGGCACGTTCCGCACTACCTTCAGTACGATAACGCCTCCCGAATTTCTTGTTTTCCAGAAAGTCTCAACCTGTGCTTCCTAGTGCCTGTTTTCTTATTCTATACCGGTACAGTAGGTTATACACGCTGTAGTGCAGGGGTGCTGTGCTGCTGCATACGCACCAGCTATCACACGTACGCACAGCAGTGTCGCTCTATTCGAAGTAAACCCTTATAACCGTACATAACTTGATCTTCTTGCCTCTTCGCCTGTGCCTGTGTTCCGTCCCATCCCGTCCCATCCGATCCTTAGGGTGCAAGTCCGCCGCCAAAGCGGCCAACGCGCTCGCCGCCGAAGCAGCCCGGCTTCCGGGGTCAGGCGTGGAGCAGTTTCAGCACACCATACGGCGAATCGTCACGATGGTCGCTTCCGGCGCCAGCACCATAAAGGAGGGGGTCGGCGCGCTCTCGGACCACCTGGTCAGCGACATCAGCTCCAAGCGCGTCCACTTGACGGAGGACGACGAGAGCACGCAGAGCGGGGCATGGTCCTCCCCCGGAGGCGAAGATTGGCCGGGTACAGAAGGGAGGGGGGGGGGCTGTAAGGGGAAAAATAGCGTGCCAAGTGCTGGAACCGGTCGATGATGACGAGATCGGAGGCGATCTCCTCACCCTCTCAGAGTTTAAGCTGGACAGGGGGAGAGGGGTTGCGGTGGAAGAGGAAGAGGGAAGGGCGCGAGAGTTACCTCGGCCTACTGCTTTCTCGCCAAAAAAAGCGAAAATAATTCTAGAGAGTAGCGACCCGTCGGGAAGCGTTATTGAGGAGGGGGGCGGAGAACCAAAAGTCCTGGAACACTTGGCGCCGGCGGAACCGGAGGTGGGACCGGAGCCGGAGCCGTCGTCGCGTGAAGAGCGCAGCAAGCTGATGGACCAGAAAGACTGGAAATTTGTGGAATTCGATTCAGGGAGCGAAGACGAAGGAGCCCTGTCGCACCGTAGCGTTTATGGTGACGATAGTAGTCGTAGCAGTTCCGCGCACTCGGGTAGCGTTGGTCGACACAATCGCCACAGTAGTAGTAGTCGTAGTCGTCGTAGTGCTCGTAGCAGGAGTAGCGAGGTAGTATGTCGCGCCGGGTCGGGCAGCGCTTCGGGCGGGAAGTCCCAGTCTGAGGAGGAAGAGCTTGCGGACTTTCGAGAACGGCCGGAGTTGGGTTCGGCTTCTGGGTCTCGTTCTGGCACGAGTTCGAGGAGCACGAGCGGACGAGGAGTGTCAACCGACAGCGGCAGCGAGAACGATTGACGGACATCTTGCTCGTCTGCTATTAGTAGATGAGCTGTAGAATAGTCCTCGTGCGGTACGGGCCGCGCACTGATTTCCTATACGATAGTCTAGTATCCTGATAAAGGTTCGAGGAGCACGAGCGGAGGAGAAGCGCGACCAAGCGATAGTGGCGGCGAGGACGATTAACCACCATCTACTCGTCTGCTTCGTATGTTCGCATGTATGAATAGAAAGAATAGGGTTTCACACAGCTTGCAGAGATGAGCATTGAACACATTTAAGGCAATCTAACAAACTCACTCACAGCTGGCGGGGTTTTTTTCCGTATTTTTTTTTATATATGAGGGGGTAGGGGGGAGTTTGTGCCGGAAATCCTCTCAAAACTCGATAGGTCGTGCTTTTTTCGTCACTGTCGATGGAGAACCATAGATAAACTCTAAGGAACTACAGTAGTATAAATCAAGTATTTGACCCCGCTCCAGTCTAACTGGCTGCGACTTTAAAGCTACAACCAGAAACAATCGATGAGTGATTGGCAGCCCATTCGTAGACAAAACGACCTTAAACAGACAAAACTGACAGGTCTTCCAACAAAAACAACGGACATCTGAATCCACATATTGGCTGCGACAGTAAAACTGCAATCAAGAAGCATCCACGAAATGGTTGTGTCCTTTTTCGACAAAATGGATGCAAAACTGCAACCAAGAAGCATCCACCAAACGACTGTGTCCTTTTTCGACAAAACGAATGTACACCAACGATACTGCAGTCCGGTGTTTCAACGCAAAATATCAGATGAACCCACGACTATGGTTGCGACATTAAAACTGCCAACCAACTAAAACCACCAATATCTACCCTTTTTCGACAAAAGTAATGTACACCGACACACCGACGATACTCACTGGCGTTTCAACGTAAAATCGGATTTAATTATCCACTTGGCCGTGACTTAAAAAACTGCAACCAGGGATTAAAGTTGGACCACAATTAACCGCTTTTTTTCGGGACCGAAACAATAATTTCCACCGACAATATTATGGTACTGCTTTGAATGAGGCTGAAATCCTGGTAATTACCTGGGTTCAGGTATTGGGATCGTATTTGTAGTACGTGGGAGGCGTATCTTAGATGGAAAACCAGGGGTTTTCCCAGCGAGACACGAGCTTTGCTCTCAGTCTCCCCGTGCACGAAAGGAATAAAATTGCTCTTCTACTATCTCTAAGCAAACAACACACGTGAGTATCAACGGGTACCGGCTTAATAGGCAAACCTGTTCAAGGATACAAAGTGTCCCGATCTTGATCTCATCAAGTAGCGTCTTCGGGCAATTTTTTTCCACGCCACCGAGAGGGGTCTTGGGCCTCGGGGTCGTCTGCCCGGAGACCGATGCGCCAATCGGGGTCAAAAGCGCTGGCTTCCGCCAACAAGTCGTGCCAGTGCTCAATAGGTGCTGCTTCATGGCCGGGTTCCCCGTGAATTTGGCAAGAGTACCAGCAAGGACGGCGTCTTCCCGAACGCGGTCCCAGATAGCGCAGTCGAACTTATGCACGCCTCGACCGAGGCGTTTGTGCTCGCGTGGGTCTGGCGAGGCCATAACCCGCTCCGCTGCGTCGTGGTCCTGAAAAAAGCGAGCCTTTTCCGCCATCATACACTGCTCCGCGCAGGAATCTGACACATCGTCTTTGCCGTTCAGAGGTGTGGGAGTGGGTTTGGAGGAGCCGCGTCTTCGACTCATATTGTAGCTCGTGCAATCGGGGTTTCCACGAATTTCCCATAAGTCTGCGCATACGGTTCATCCGAGTGGGCTAATGTTATGGTACTGCTTTGAACGAGGCTGAAAGACCGGTAATTACCTGGGTTCAGGTATCGTATTTGTAGTACTTGAGAGGCGTATCTTAGATAGAAAGTCGGGGTTTTCCCAGCGAGACACGAGCTTTGCTCTGTCTCCATGTGCACGAAAGGAATAAAGCTGCTCTTCTTCTATCTTTAAGCAAACAACACTCGTGAGTACCAACGAGTACCGGCTCAATAGGCAAACCTGTCCAGGGATACAAAGTGTCCCGACCTTGATCTTAACAACAACACAAGCCCACTACATCAACCACACAACACTCCGTCTCTACGTAATACGAAAATACTAGGTAACAAATAATATGTAACACGACGTAACCTCTGACGGGGCCTGTTCTCGGGGAGGAAGGTAAGTAGTGCTCAAGCGACGGGACAGGCGCTTCCTTCCTCGAGAGCCCTAAAGTGATTTTCTTGCGCATGAGACTAAAGCGTGATTGGTCGGTACGATAGGATGAGGTACGCAACCGTCACAGGGAACCGTCACGGGTAATCGTCACAGCGGGTCGTCACAACTACTAGTCGTCACAGGTAGTCGTCAAAGGTATACGCCACAAACAACCGTCAGAGACAAGCAACCGTCACACGTAACCGTCACAAGTAACCGTCACAGGAAACCGTCACAGGTAACCGTCAGAGATAGGCAACCGTCGCAACTACCCACCACAGGCAACTGTCAGAGACAGGTAACCGTCGCAGGCCAAGTGAAACGCGCACGACGGACACAAAGTAATCGACAGACGAATGGGCAGAAGACCTACCTATGTACCACACAGAGGATCGAATTTCCAACATTGTGACCTCGGCTTGTCCAGAACAACAAGATCGCTGAGGGTAAAACCTCCTATTAATACCTGGTACGAGTTAGGCTGGAAAGTAAAAGTGATGATTAAAGAAGAAAAAAAAAAAGACTCAGCCTTTACAAACTGAGAATAGAGACTCAGTTTTACAAAGTGAGGACCGAGAATTTGGGGTGCTCGTACAGAGTTGTGGAAGTTTTGTGTGCTCGTTCTGAAGTAACACAGTTACTGGACGAGGAAAGGGAGGAGGGGGGCACGTTAGGAAGGGATGGACGAGCATGCATTGCAGTGCCGCAGGATACAAAACGCGTACTACGCCGTGTTCTTGCGATCTTCTTGCTGGCGTGTGAGACAGTGCCCTCGCATGGGTGAAGCATGGCCAAGTGACTGCGCGGTTGCTATTATTGACGCGCGTGCATGCCATCGACGCCGCTGACCGCAGGACAGACGCCAAGAAGGGATCTATCTGCAGGGAGCTCGTCAAGACCAGAGGTTGCAGTACTTATTATTTACCAGGAAAAAAACATGTTTAGACGTACCCGTATGAAAGGGGAGAAAAAAAAAAAAATGGCTTTATTAGTGCAGCAGCTGCCGAATTCTTCGAAATTCTTATTATTACATCAATTATATCAATGGGGTTCTAATTCGTTTTGTTTTTTTGGCGATGGCTGAGTTTCTTATGGGACAGTTTCTTATTCAATTCCAGGACATTTTTGCGTAGACTCGATGGAGAGTGAGCAGAGGTGGCGTCAGACAGACAGACAAGCTTCGAGCTTTGCCCGTAGAGATCCCAGAATAAATTCTGGGAAATACAAACATCAAAGGTTCCCCACATTTGTGGACAGAGCGGTAGGTACGAGTGCAGATACACACGGAAGCACCATGCAGAGCTTCCCGCGCGTAGTGAGTACAGACTTGGAGGCAAGGCTCACGCCCAGCTGCACGCACAGCAACAACTTGCCCTTGAGCTAGAGGAGGGGCGCGCTTCCACGGAGGTGCGGGCAGCGCGTCCGTTGTCTACGCTGCTGCTCTACGCTCTGGGCTTGGTGCTGCTGGGAGCAGCACGCTTTTGTGCAAGAAGTAAGGCTGGCTAATTTTTAGTGACGCGGTACGAATCCATATTTGCTTTTAAGTGACGTCGTTTTAATTTCCCTGTCGCTAATTGGTTGATTTCCTAAAGAGTTTTGTTCTCGGCTATAACGGCCAGGGACATCCTTGTGCCGGATTCTAGGTCTAAAACGAATCCATTCCCACCCCTAACAGTTGGCGATGCTCTGCCTGACTCCCTCCCGCCCCCAACAGAAGATCGAGGACTTCCTCCTAGCGAGGGTCGAGGGCCCCCCGGAGGGCTCCCCCTCAGCGAAGGTCGAGGGCTTGAGCCTAAAGAAGGTCGAGAATTTGAGTCCTTCTCTACGGAAGGTCGAGAACTCGAGTCCCTCCCCGGTGACCGTCGACGAGAACTCGAGTCCTCCTCCCCTAAAGACGATCGAGGGCTCCCACATGGCGAAGGCAGAGTGCTTGCCCCCAGGGAACGCCGGGGACTCGAACCTAGCGGTGGTCGAGAGCTCGGGCCCCTCCCCACTGCCGGCCGAGAAATCGAGTCCTTCCCTCCAAAACTCGAGTCTCTCCCTGGCGATGGTCGAGGACTCGAGCTGGAGTCCTTCCCTAGTGACGGTAGTCGACAGCTCGGGTCCTTCCTTGGCGAAGGTCGGGGACTCGAATCCTTCCCTCCAAATTCCCTCCCTAGGGACGGTCGACGAGGGCTCAACTCTTTCCCTAGAGAAGGCCGTGCATCACTCGAGTCCTCCCCTACCGAAGCTCGTCGATAGCTCGAGTCCTGTCCTAACAAAGGCCGAGAGCTGGAGTCCCTGCCCAGGGACGGTCGGGGTCGAGGGCTCGAGTGGCTCCCTAGCGATGGTCGAGGACTCGAGTCTTTCCCGGGCGAGGACCGAAAACGCGAGTCCTTGCCAGGAAGGCGAGGAGGGGAAGTCTCGGGTTCGGCGAATGGGGGCTTGAGGCGCTTGGGAGACGACCTGCGAACGGTAGGCACAACGGACGGGCGCGTGATTTCGGGAGGGTCATTCTGAAGACATTTGATAATCGGCGTTACGAGAGAAGGTAGATAAAAACGAGAAATGATAGTATTACCTGGTGTGTATTAAGAGATCGGGAACCGTTTCGAGAATACTACTGGTATGTAGAATACTTATTGTAGAGAGAATTAGGCGTTTCGGTTCATATTATTTGGCTGAAGAGATAGAAGGGGGAAAAAAACGATGAAATTGTCCGTAAACTTGGCTCGGCCACCGACCACCCGGCAGGATGCAAATACATCGATACATGCATACTTGTAGTCAGATACGTTCATCTTTTTTACTACTGGGAAAAATACCCAACTCTACGGTTTCTAAGTACTCCACACCTCGCACAGATCAGATAGATCATCGACAGATAGATCGTGATCTATCTGTGCTGTAGATCACCTAGTTCCTCGTCTGCGATTGTGAGGGGTTGCGCAGGATCTGCACAGTACAGACCCAACCCAGGAAATACCTGGTGTGTGCTATTAAGGGGGACCATAGTAAATAGGACCAAATATTGTTAGTACAAATAGGGAAATTTATAGGTTTTTGTGTGTACCGTAGGTCCTATTTACGATGGCCCCCCGTAATAGGTCATGTGGAATGTACGGATCCCAACCAGCAACATGAGACGTTAGCAGTAGAGATCACGCAAGATCGGGAATAGTTTATCTATCTGCCTTCAAATGTGTAGAACAAGTGGGATTCAACGATCTGTTGATGATCTCTCCGACGTGTGCGAGTAGTACATGCTCCGAAAAGTGGGTGCAGTCATAATATAGCCAGGATCACCGCAGGTGCTCATGCTCACACGAGAAAACATAAGAAGGTAACAGCCACGCGGTATGTAGATAGTCAGAACTCAGTGGCGGCTGAGCGGAAAAAGGCATGCACGCTTAAAAAAAGATCACCTGGGGTTGGAGGAGAGTGGGCGTGCGAGGTTCTTCAAGGGGGGACCCCGAAATATGATATGATGGACATCCCCTCATAGAGAGCGACGCAAATATGACGAATAGCAACACTCCAAACGATGTGGGCGGAATCCCACGCAGTGCACCCCGCTACCATCAACAACCCGCCCTCCCGCCTGTTCAGCCCCCCCCCTCCCACCCTACGTGTACGTACATATATAGGTTGGGTTGGCGTCGGTAGGCGACGACGCTGTAAAACACGCCTCTCACTGCGTGAGCAAGACAACCAGGGTACCATCAGCTTTTTTTCGCTTTTGTTGCGGTCACCATGGCTGGTGGTCGGCTTAGATCATTTTTGTGCGGGGCGAACCTTAACTCCGGACAAGGGGGATGGTCGTATCCCGTTGTGTGTATATGGTAAGGCACCCACGAGACACTTTGTTACATAGTAAACCCATTGCTGTCTCTGGAAGTGGCCACACCAGAAAATAAATCAGTTCATTGAAGCTGTCATCCATATGCGAGAAAATCCGCCTCAAAAGCGGTTCTTCGCAGGATGCAGCTCACCCTTCATGCGACTCGCGCGCTTGGTGCGAGCAACGTATGCCTGGTCGGTGAAAACCCGACATGCTCCGTCCCGGCATCGTAGGGATGCGAAGATCTACGGTTATACGACTACGGCCATGCATAATGTCGAGTACCCCCCCCCCCCCCTCCGTCTCGAAAGGGATGCGTGATCAATTGTCAAACGACTAAGGCACGCAACAAATGAGTACGCCCCTCACCTTCACCCCCTGCCATCAACAGCCCTTCCCGCTCACCCATAGTCTCTTTATCGAGTATAGCAACACATTACAACGGGAGGACTGACTCACCATCGCGAAGACGATGACCCTGAAGGGCTACTGACGTCCTTGAAAAAGCACCCCGCTAGAAGCAGCGTGTTCACCGCATCTAGCTTCTCATTCACGCTTGAAAAGCCCCCCAGCTTCTCGTACAGCTCCCGCAACAAAGGAGCGGCCACAGCTTCCCCCTTCCCCTCCCCCTCGGCGCTCCCGCCTCCTCCGCCCTCCCCCACAACGTCCTGCTTCTCCAAGGCGGCACTCAGTATCCGTGCCAGCAACTGGGGCGGCCTTGCTGTCTTCCGGAGCTTTTCCCGGGCTGGAGGTCGTCCGCTCACCTCCCACTCCTTCACCTCCAGAATCTGCCCCGGCCCCCGCCCTCACCCCCACCCCTACCCCGACTAACGCCTCCATATCTTGCGCTATTTCCCCGTCGAGGCTCCTGAGTATGTCCGCCACTAACTGCGTCACGCTATCCAGGTGCGCCTCTATCTCGGAGGACCAGATAATGCTGACGATGTGCTCGGACTCGCTGGTGGGCTCGCCGCACGCTACCCCACCATCACCACCAACATCAGCGGGGCAAGGGACGTCGGCCCCAGAACAACTCACGGAGTCTTCCTGGGCCGATGCTGTTGAAGGGGCTGGGGACGAGGAGAGCCTTTGCGACGCCGACTGAAGCGCTCGAAACATGCAACTCCCTGCCGACAGCGGCGGTTCGTCCTCCCCTGCTTCCCCGTGAGGTTTCTCTCGAGATTCCAACCCGACAGTGAGTGTCGTCGTTTCCGTTCGAGATTCTTGCTCAAATGCCAACCCAGAAGAGAGCTTCGTCGTTTCTCTCGGAGATTCTTCCCCAGATGCCAACCTGGAAGAGAGCTCCATCGTTTCTCTTTGAGATGCTTCCCCAGACGCTAACACGGAAGAGAGCTCCGTCTTTGCTCTCTGAGATTCCTCCCGAGATGCCAACCCGAAAGAGAGCTTCGTTACCGGGGTGACGAGGCGCTCGAACACGGAGGAGGGCGGTAGGTCCGCGTCTTGCCCCGATGTCACTCTCGCGACCTCTTCTGAGAGCGCGTCGCCGAGCGCGACGTGCACTGTCGTCGGCACATCTAAGAGGAACATTTCGAGGGGTACATTGTGCGTGCACGGGGGGGCGGCCCATGAGAACGTGGGACACAGAAGGGAACGCAGCGCTCTGGCGCCGTGTCATCTGGCGGATTGGTACCAACCACTCCAGCGGACACGGCGCGGGATCAGCTGCTCTAAACTGACCAACAGTCCAAAACTCCAGCGTATACAGGTCGCACATCCTACCCCAAGTTCACCTCATCCCCCCCCCGCGCTCAGGCTTAAAAGGGATACATGGTCAATGGTCAGATGACTAAGGCAAGCAACAAATGAGTACGCCCCCCTCGCCCCGACTACGGCCATGCATGATGTCGAGTACACGCCCCCCCCCCCCCCACCCCCCTCCCACACCGCACCCCTCCCTTCACCCCCACCTCTCTCGTACCAAACCTCACCAAGATGAAAAGCGCACAGAAGCTCAACGCAGCACCACCCCCTCTGGATGTACCCCACCACGTCGGAAAACGTGTAACCGTCGTATGCCCGGGTCACAGTCTCAGGAATCACCAAAAGGTGATCGGAGAAACACCAAGCCTGTTTCCGACAAACAAACAAACAAAAAGCAAGAAAAGCACGCAGAGGACGAAAAAAAAAAATGCAACACGATTGGAACTCCTTCAGACACTAGCTTTGCACCCGCGTTTTGGGAGACAACTACTTGGAACTAGTGTGGGGTAAGTTTTGCAGTATTAGCACATAAGCAAAAATTGGACATTGCTCCGACATCTTGTGGGGACAATCTACTTGTGTGCACGGGACGATGCAGGCATATACGGTTGGTGGGGGTGTGTGGGCATTCTACCTTCGCGTGCCATGCGCAGGGACACATCGACGAGCCCAAGCTGATACAGTTGGGGACAGTCAAACGGAGGGAGCACAATGGTAGGCTCTGGACGGACGTTTTCTACAGTACCATCGCTGCTACCATCGCTGCGGGGTATACCTACTACCACTCTGACCAGGAATTTAAGCTCCGTATGATATTCATCCAAATGGTTCTTATATTGGCGGTCAGATCGGTACACTAGTTAGAGGGCAACAGCACCAACACCAAAAAAAGAGCGACAGCAACAGCCAAAGCAGCACCAACACCAACACCACCAACACCACTAACACCACCAACAGCACCAGCAACACCAACACCACCAACACCAACAACCACGTTTAAGGTTGAAACACAGTTCTGCCCGATACCGCGAGGACCCAAGGTCCAACAAAACGAACACCAACACCGAGCTAACAGCGTGTCTGAGATACGAGAGGCTCGCCGCCGTCACACCAAGCCACCCCCAGACCAAGACACCTCCCAACCAAGCCACCTCCAAACCAAATCCCTTCCAAGCCCAACCAAGCCACCTCCACACCAAGTAACTCTTCAAACCAAGCCCCCTCCACAACAAGCCACCCTTCGGACCAACCCAACCCAAGCTACCCCTAGCCCAAGCCACCTCCAAACCAATCCA
This sequence comes from Macrocystis pyrifera, assembly GCA_031763025.1. Classification (NCBI taxonomy): domain Eukaryota; class Phaeophyceae; order Laminariales; family Laminariaceae; genus Macrocystis; species Macrocystis pyrifera. Next base: position 1,291,424 of record JASSKH010000009.1, on the reverse strand, counting down.
AGCCACCTCCTAACCGAGCCACCCTCCCCACCCAAACCCCTCCCAAAGCAAGCCACCCTCCCCACCAAACCCTTTCCCACTCCAAGCCACCTCCAGCGAGCCACCTCCCAGTCAAGCCACCTCCAGACTAAGCCAAGCCAGCCCCAAACCAAGCCATCTTCAAGCACAAGACAACCCCCTGAAACAATCCACCTCCACTCCAAGCCAAACCCCCTACGAACCAAGCCACTTCCATACGAAACCCGTCTACCATACTCACGGTGAGGACGTTGCGCAGGTGCGTCTTGAAAGCCGGCCTCATCCGGTTAGAGCTCGTGCACGAGAAAGACGTCCACACGTACTCGATCCCGCCCCCCCCCCCCCCCCCCCACCCCCCCCCCCCCCCCCCCCCCTCCCCCCCCCCCCCCCCAACCCCCGCACTCCGACCCGCCTCCTCCAGAAAGCGTCGGAGCGCCAAAAATTGCTTACCGGAGGGGTCCGGGTTACCCGGCGACTCCCACGGGTGGCTCACGAACAGAACTTGTGCTTGGGGAGGGATCTCGCTCGCCGCTACTAGGTATTTCTTGCGGCTCGCCTCGTAGTTGGACGGAAAGCGGCCGACGCCAAGGAGAGCCGGTACGGGCAAGAGGTGGACGTTGTCCAGGGCCTTTTGTCGTTGAGACGTTGTCGATGAGAAGGAGAGAGGGGTGGGGGTGGGTGGGAAGTAGGGGTCAACTCTTTAGCAAGTGCAACCTCAATTTGCGGCCAAATTTCTTGGAATTAGAGTGGGATTTGTTTAGCGGTAGTGTACGCAAGGGTTGACAGCCGGCACCGGCAAGAAGTGGGTGCTGTCCAGGGCCTGTTGTCGTCCAGGTGTCGACGAGGAGGAGAGCGGGGGGGGGGTGATGGGCCGCGTTGTGAGAGGTTGGGCGGGGGGGGGGCGACAAGCAGGGTAGTGCTGGAGAGCTGCTGCGCCGGCGCTTTTATCGGCGTCATGATCGCCTCGTCGACGTTCCATCCCACAACGGCCACAATAGAGAGCAGTGCATGAACTTAACGAAGCGGCCACAAGAGCAACAACGACGCCAACATCAACACAACACCAACGCCAACACCAACACCACCAACACCACCAACACCAACACCAACACCAACACCCACAACACCAACACCAACACCAACACCAACACCAACAACAACAAAATGTTATAGTCAGTATATTATATTCGTATGTATCAGCGCAAGGTTCTCCCCAAACACGATCGGACGAGGCAGGCCGTTCTCGTATCAAAACATCAATATCAACCATGGGCGCCTGATGGGCCCTGAAAAGTCACCATCGACGTGTGCAGGCCATCACACCTTGACAAGCTAAGCTACCACTTTGTTCCTGGGCACAAGGACTATTTAAATTGAACACTACAGTACACCACTAACATACGAACCCTCCCTATATTAAAATAATTATTAGAGACTGAAAATATAACTACTTGAGTAATTTAGTAGTATAACATTAGATACTACCGGACACGCTCTTGCCGAATCCCCGCACATATCGGCCACACTATCTTCTCAAACCGGGGAAACAACAAAAACCTCACCGCGTCTGGCAAGTGTCCCACTCCTGCAGATAACGGCCTCGACATCTTCTGAGCCCCGTGACTATTTCCACGCTTTCAGCGGCATCGAACCAAGTGGGGGGCGGGGGGGGGGGGGGGGGACACCTCATCACGTCCGCTAAGGGTCCCACCCCTGCATCTAGCGGCCTCGATATCTGCTGAATCCAAGCAAGCAAATACTTCCACACTTTCAAGGAACATCAAGCCAAGGGAACTTGAAAAAAAAACTCACCACTGGTGTTGGATATCGGATATCGATATCGGAATCGAGCTCGATACGATACCGATAAACAAGAAAACCAATCGATACAACTCCGATATTTGATACCTGGTACATCGTAGCTTTCGTTCATTATCTGCACACAAAACACGGGAATGCCAGGGAATGGAAGGGAAAACGCACTCGATACGACGATATATCGAAACTTCCACATGTCGATATATCGAAAGTTCGTTATTCGATATACCGAAGCTTTCGATGCGATATCCAACACTACTCACCACGTCCTGCAAGTGCCCCGCCGCGCGACTCATCCGCATCCATCTCCCCGCCCTCTCGAAGCCCCTCCTCATATTGCAGTGGTTGTGTTGCTCGCCCTTGTCCGGCACCACCTCCCTAAGATAGTCCGCGATCTCCGAGTTAGCCGTGCCTATGGCCACGTCTAGCGCGCTTTTGTTAGAGTGATCTCGAGCTCCTGGAGGTTCGCGGCAACATCAGCGGCCAACAAAAAAACAAAACAAAAACAAAAACAAAAAAAAAATAAATAAACAAACAAGGAGTGAATGTGTTTTTTTCGAAAAAAAGACGAATGAGCGAGCACCACGAGTGGGAATGGCTTGGCTACACATGCCACTATTCACTCGTACGGTAGAGAGGTAGCACCTGCAATTTTTCCGAGGGTCCCCACCTGAGGACCTCTCTCTATCACCAACAACCACTGCCTTTAGGAGACATACTCACACGTAACCCGATAGGCACTAGGGCGGTGTTTGCGAACAATTCACACATATGACAGATCACCATCTATCTATCTACAGCAGATCATCTAGATCATGTACAGTAGATCCTGAGCTGCCGTTATGAGATGTTGTGCAGGATCTGTGTAGTGCAGATCCAACGCAGGAAACAAACATGTTCTACAATACACCATGAAGGTTCATACGGCTCTCACCCGGCAACATACATGAGCTAGATCATACAGACCACACGGATCATTCAGATGATACATATCATACATTTATCTGCCCTCACAGATCTAGAGCATCAAGTGATCTGAAGATCATCTGTCTGAGGTGATAATTTTAGTTGGAACCATTTTTGGATGGATTTGTTGTGGTCTGTTTCCTATTATAAAATATGACCCCCACCCATGGAACCATCTTAGGAGTTTTAGCCAGCCCCAGGGTACTTGGGTTACAAGTTGAATTTTGGCCACTTCTTTCCACAACCTTAAAAAGATCCTACGCTTTCTTTCGTGGATTGGGCTCATTTTTACATAGGAAACAGATCACAATAAATCCAATCAAAAATGGTTCCAACCAAAACTCTTCACAAACCCCCTATAATCCCATGGCCTTTAGGTGTGCAAAACAAAAACGATAGGAAAAAAACACAACGAGTTACGTAGTTTTTAAGCCAAATATTTTCAGAAAGGATTTGGCTCAAAAATCTACCGTATACCTCAACCCCTCTATCGAACGCTTCGTCCTTTGATGCTGAAAGGCGCGCATATACAGACCGCTGAAAGGCTTGGCGGTTATAGTGACGGGTCATCCACTTGGCGGTGGTGTAACCGTCGAATTGGGCGGGTTCGTAACAGTCGTGGATTGGCAGATTTTGTAACTGTCCGATTGGCGGTTTCGTGGCCGTGCGTAGGCTTGGCGGCTTCGAAACCGTCGGCTTGGGTGGTTTGGTACTTCACGGATTGGCGACTTCGTACCCCGTGTCTACGCAGGCTTTTACTTGGCGGCCTCTAAACCGTCTCGGATTGGCGGTTTTAGTAACGGTTCACTCGACCGCCCAGCCGCTTCACAGCCAGCCACCCGACCAATCACCTCTTCGCCGCCAACCTACCACAAGACCGACCGAAAAACCGTTGCACGCGTCACATCGCTTTCTTCAACCATTGCCAAATCATGTTTCTGCCGAAATTATTGCGGTCTGGTGGGGTGGGGACGCGGGGAGAGCGCTCTCTCTGTCCGTTGGGAGGGGGGACGACCCGGGTATTGTTGGATATGCTATCGGCATATCGCGTCGCATCGAACATGGTTTGCCCTCCCCTCTATCCGTCTCGAAAGGGATGCGTGGTCAATGGTCAAATGACTATATAAGGCAAGCAACAGGTGAGTACGCCCCCCCCCCCCCCCCTCCCCCGCGCGCCTACAACAACGCCTACCAGGGATATACATCCTTGAAGCATTTCTCTCACCAATATCTGCGCCGGCCTGCTCCACCAAAATCTTCACCACCTCCAAGTGCCCATGGGCTGCCGCGATATGCAACGCCTGGTTCCCCTCCCCGTCCCTCAGCCCCGAGTTCGCCCGGCCCACCGGCCCCGTCAGGAGTTCCACAAGGGTGGCATCTCCCCCCCGTGCGGCAAGGTGAAGAGGCGTGGCGCCACTAGGGTCGACCTTGTCCGCGGTCAACCCGTACGATCCGAGCAACATCGAGGCCGCCCCAGACTGTCGCCGCTCGCAGGCTTTGTGGAGTGCCCCGGCGCCCCTCGCGTTCGCTGCGTCGAGGCTAGCGCCGTGCTCGTCGACGAGCAGGGCGAGAACTTCGTGGTTGCCGCGGGAGGCGGCCAGGAGAGCGGGGGTGTCGCCGTGGGCATTCCTCGCATCCACCTCGAACCTGACTTGGGGAGGCGGGAAAAGGGAGGGAGGCCAGGGGGGTTATGCAGCCCGACAGAAGATATTCAAGAATGACGGGTGGAGGGGGTGGAGGTGTACTCACGCCATGCATGGCCGTGGTCGTACATGACCATAGACCCTTGCATCCCTACCATGCTGGGACAGAGCACGTCGGGTTCGGGAAGGTGATGAGGCCGACATCAGATAAGTTAGGCTAACGGATGGTGGGAGGGGTTGTCTCTCGGCGTCGCTACGTACGTACCAGGTACGGGGTTTCCTCTCGCCCCTATCTACGGGGGACGATAGTAAATAGGACCAAATCTTGTCGGAAAAAATAGGTAAACATATAGGTTTTGGTGTGTACCGTAGGTCTTATGTACTATGGTCCCCCGTATATAGACCCTACGGACAGTTTCACACCTGGAACAGATCATCGAGTATCACTTCATCATTCAGATCCTTCAGGGCAGATAGATAGATCTATTCCTGATCTGTATGATCTGTATGATCTAGCTCATGTTGCCGGGTGGGAGCTGTACAATCTGCAACATCTAGAACATATTTCCTGGGTTGGTGAGCTGTACTCGTGTACAGACTACAGATCCTGCACAGCATCTCATGGCGGCAGGTCAAGAACTACACTAGTAGATGACCTGCAATAGACCCTGATCTGTCTCATCTGTCCCGCAGCAGGTGCGAACCCTTCCGTCGCTCACCCGTGCTCCTCCAGCAGAAGTCTCGCCACATCTAGCGCGCCAGCTTCACACGCCACATGAAGCAGGCCGTTCTTGAGGTTTGTGGTCGTGTCCAGCCGAGCCCCGTATTTGTCGACCAGAAGTCGGAACACGGCAACCTTACAATACGGAGGAAGGCCGCGCCATGGTAGGGTGATCGGACATCCCAGTGACAAGGGAACTGGCGAAGGGCATGCTACAATACAAAAATCTATTTCATTGGGATCTTCAGTTTTTGGTGCGTCGGCATATCACGTCTCAAAAACGACGGTCATTATGACATGTCGAGCAAAAAATGGCCTTGGTGTTTGAAAGGTAAACTCTTTCTCGCTCCCCATCCCTCTTCCTCTCCCCCCCCCCTCCCTTCCTCGTTTCGTCCCTCCCCCGCGCTCCCTCCCTCCCCTCCCCCTCCCCCTCCCGCGCCAATACCTCCCACTCCCTCCCTTCCGCCCTCTGTCCGTCCCTCCCTCCCTCCTTTCCTTCCTTCCTATCCCCCTCCCCATCTCCTCCCCTCACTCCCTCCTGCCCTGTCGCACCTCATTCCGTTTAGCAGTCCTAGCCAGCGGGGTCAGGCCCTTTCTGTCCCCAACTTCCACCCCCATATTATAGCGCTCGATAAGCAGGGTCGCCAGATCGCCGTGCCCCATCTCGCACGCCGCGTGCAAAAGATTGGTCCTCTTCTTATCGAGAGCCGTTATCTGCACAGATGTTCCGTACGATCAAAAAAGACATATCAAAGTGCCATTGAAACGCTCAAAATATTTTCCGGCGGAGAGAACAGTCCTGATAGGTAATAACTGCAAAATACGTACACAGGAGAAAACAGTCCTGGTGTACAATAACCACAAGATCTTCAGTAGATCATGTTTCCGCTTCTTGCGGAGAGTCGTTACTTGCAAAAATGTGACAATGCAGCACACGTTGGACAGGTCAGACATATCCCCATTTTGATCATCTAGATCATATTCTGCAGATTTCGGGGCAGATAGATGCCTGATCTATTTCAACATATGAACGATCTGCTGCTGTAGATCACATTTGCCGGGCGCGATCTGTGCAGTCCGGGTGGGATCTGTATGATACAACTCTTCTTCCACAGCATATCACAACGGCAATACAGGATCTGAATGATCAATATACGATATATCTATAAATCATCTACTGCTGTAGTAGATCGTGATACGTCCGGTGCGTCCAAGATATATACGAGTATATACATATAAAAAGAAACAACGAGGGACGGGTGGACCGAAAAGGGGCACGGACGGTTGTCACCTTCATGTTTACGTGAGAGGTCATAGCACGCTTGCTGCACAGAGGTGCTGCTGAATCTCGTGAGAGGCAGGGTTTCCCCTTGGGAGTGAGTGCGATCGAGCTTGGGGTCCACGGGGGAGGGAGGTGGTACATAAATGTCGCGCACTTCACACCTGTGTTGCATTGCCCACAAAATAGTTTTTTAGGTGCAATAAAAAAATGCGAATATTATTGAAACCGGGGTTTGGCAGAGATCAGCCCCACAGAGGATCTTTTGAGGCACTCTTCACGGTCACCGTGCTGCCCACTGAAGGCCTCAAATGGCACAGGACGCTCAGAGGAACTCAATCAAGTCATGATAGAGCCTGTTATGTGGCTGGTTGGCGCTTGGCCGTCCTAGGCTTGGATAAATTCGGTTCATCGCAGCTTCAAGCAAACGGCAGCTTCGGTCGAGGCAATTGCGCCGCCCGATTAGGCCATTTTCACGGCCGAGGTCCGACTCGAAGACCTTGACGAAATTGACCAGATTTCCGTGTGTGTGCTCGCATACAGCCAGTCATGTCATTTCCGTCTTGCGAAATTAGGGATCGAACCTCCAGCTGCCACGGTCGACCTGAGAATGGTGCCTAAAAAAAATCACCCAAAACATGCACAAAACGGCCATGCTGCTCTCCCTTGTGCCGACAGTCCAAACACGCTAAAGAACACCGTTTTCTGTCCCGATGCATATGCAGACACGTGGTACGTTCTGGCCTTGCTAATACAGCAGCTACTGTATCCTTGGGAACAGAAGCGGCAGAGCGACGGAGCATGTTCTATTATAGGCTTCTGCGCTGCCGGGCTTACCCCTTTTTATCATATTAAAAAAAACGTTACTAAAAAATTGCAAAGGAAACTGGTACGTACGTACGAGTATGATACGAGCACATTTTTCTATAGCAGAAAAAAATATACTTGACTTCAGTACAAGAAAATCAAATTCAAACGCCTGGAACCATATTTTTTGCCCATTTTCAAACTTTAGCGACGAGGTCCGACTGGAAGCAGGGCACGAAAACTGCTGCCGCTTTGCCACCGTCACGGGGGTGCACCAAGGAGCCCATATCTGCCTCGCCAAATATTGGATCAATGGAAAAAAATTGAGCTAGAGCAGAATAACCAAATATCGGTGACGAAAAAAACGGAAGTAGAGGTGCTTCCAGGCATTTATTTGATTGTACAATTGGCCAAAACGAGTTTTTTGTTGTGGGCAATGCAACACAGGTGTTCAGAAATGCCTCAGTCGTCGCCACCGCTGTTTCTGACTTCAACTTCAAGTTGAACGTGCACATATTTAGTAATTCTCGCACTCCATGCTCGCACACCATTTTCGCACTCCAATTCGCACACCATTACCATACTCCATTTTCGCACTCCATTCTCATACTCAACTTTCGCACTGCATTCTCGCACTCCATATTCATACTCCATTCTTGTACTCCATTCTCGCTATGCATTCTCGAATTCCATTCTCGCAAGTCATTCCCGCACTCCATTCTCGCAACTCACTCTCCATTCTCGCACTCCCTTGCGGAAGAAGAAATTACACTACACCACGACATATTTCGGCATCTCGCCTAAAAGTCGCAACTCTACTATACGTACGAGTGTGATCAAACATGAAAGGGCTACAGCTAGGCAACGAGCACACTCAGTGGATCAGACAGGTATGACACAACGGTATAATATGCACAAATATTGCGCGAAAGACTCTCGGATAAGGCTCATTCTTATCGGAGATCTTCTATTCCAGATACGGAGGCATTCTGCCACTATTCGTGAATTTCTCGAGAAGCAAAAAAATCAGGAGAGTTAAATTTCACGTATTTGGAAAAAACAACCAGGGAAATCTGGAAGACTGAAAAATTGCGCGAAAAAAGTATGGAAATTATGGAAAAAAAGCTCTCCGATAAGAATGACCTTAAGTGTACGCAAAGATACAACAACAAAAAAAATGTCACCTTTGCCTTGAAGCGGCCCAATAGCAGCTCCACCGCTTTCACGTGACCGTTGAGGGCGGCCGTGAGGCACGGGGTGCAGCCCTTGTCGTCCTTCACATCCACCTTAACATATATGTGATACACAGGCAGTATACAAACCATGATATGATAATAGTACATGTGATGCGCGATATGAAACATGATAAATAAGCTGATGCAGACGTGATATGTGATACGATATCATAAATATATAAAGATGTGATATGTGCTATTAATATATACCTGGTACAAAACATGATTGAGTTATCATATTTTATTTTACATCCTGTATGGGTAAAAATAAAGCCACATTTCCACGTTTGTTAGATTCCGTGTCGTTGTGTCTGATATGATAATATTATATGTTTGATGCGCGATGTGACATGATAAGCTCGTACAGAACGTGGTATGATATTATATGATCTGATACATAAAATATGTGGTACGTGACATGAACATGAATTGTCGATACAAAAACAGTACCAGGTACCAGGTATATACAAGCAGCACACAGCCGTAGATATTAAGATCTGCGCGTGCCATACAGCTCCTTGAATCGCATATCGCGGACACTAAAGTTTAGTACACTGGCATTTAAAACAACGCGCACGTAAATACAAGAGATGTAGACTAAAGACTACAGACTAACCCGCTAATGCTCTACAAAATCGTCACGTTTTTCTTCTTGATTTCGTCGTGTTTTTCCTCTCAAGTCAACAACATACTATTTATCTAATACCAGCACATATTAATAGTATACACGACTCCGGCCGAGAATATATCCCCCGTTCCGACTCTCATGGCAACATCAAACGCGGCATTTATTAGTATTAATAGCAGTCTCTTGGGGCGCGGGAAAGCCTTTTGAGGCTCTTGGGGCTTGTACTGCTGATTTTAGTATAGGCGCGGTGAGTGAAGGGACAGACAGAGTGGAGTGACAGGGGTGTGTCGGGCAAATAAACCCTCATTTCAGAACTGCAGTCCCGTTTAGGGGACAAACTACTTAAAATTAGAGTGGTTTGTCCCCGAAACGGGACTGCAGTGCTAAAAGGGTCAAACACATAATCGTACGAGATGACTTTTATTTTTTCCGGTACATAAGGCGAGAGACAGTGTGCGAAGGGATTGTGACCTCTCTCAAATCCATACTGATTTTAAAAAACGACATCCATTAAATCGTAGCCCCGCTGTACTCCGAGTTTCCACGATGGTAAATGACAGTGAGGACGGTCAGAGTCAGGACAGAAGTCAGCTACATAACTGGAACGATACTACTCGTGCGGCGACTTTCGTAAGGGTCCTTCGCATTTTAATCCGACATGCTTGGCCACAAAATTGACAAAACAGCAATAAATCAAGACCACACACTACCACCGCTCGCACGCACATGAGTGCTGATGGATCCGATGGATTGATGGAGTGGGTCGTGGGGTTACCCTGTGGCGTGTGGTTGTCCAAACGCAAAATTTGAAACAAAAATTCAAGCTCGCTTGCCCCGAGCTATTTTTTTTAATCCGATTTTATCACACAAGAAAAAAACCGTGGATACTGGGACACAAGCTGTAGCGGAATGTACCTGCACACCCCTCTGTTCCAATATATAGGAACCGGTTCTACACTAATTTTTAAACCAAAAGGTGCTTACATTTCGGAACATAGTGGTACTATTTAATAGTACGTACAGACAAGCATACTGCACAAAGTCAGGGGCTGGCAATCGCACCTATTAAAGAGGGGCACAGTAATACATAGAAATACATAGTTTTACGGCGGACCATAGTAAATAAGACCAAATATTGTTGGCAAAAATAGGTAAATATATAGGTTTTTGTGTGTACCGTAGGTCCTATTTACTATGGTCCCCCGTAATAGTACATAGCAATACATAAAGTAGTAATCAGAACCCACGACGGGCCCAAAAAGCATGTACGAGTATCAGCCTATGGCAACATACGATATTTGGTGTCTGGTTGCTGGGTATAAGTACGTTCCCCCGAAATATATAGCATGACACAGCGGCGACGCTTCATTCTATGGCACAGCATACAGCAACAGCAACAGCAACACAGGAGCAGCAGCAGCAGCAGCAGCAGCAGCAGAAGCAATGCTATCATTTACCTGTGCACAGAAAGTTTCGAGCAATATCCTGATGACTGCCCGTTTGTTCTTAGAGGCCGCCCAGTGCAGAGGCGTCGATCCGTTATTGGCCGGCTGCGCAAAAACTCCGCCGCGTACACGCCCACCAGCAGCTTCACCACCTGGCAGGGAAGGGCGAGTGAGTGTACAGCGTTGATACATCAGCAGAGTATAGCCCCAGAAAGCAGCAGCAGCGGCCGACGTGGTCCGTGTGTCGGGCAAGGAAGGTTTGACGTCATCGTTGTTGCACGCAGTTTTGTATATCGTATCGAAAGTTTCGGTATATCAAATACCAAATATCGAAGTCGATGTATCGAAATATCGAACATGTTTCGCCCTCCCTCCCCTGGTATCCCCCTTTTCTTTATGCAGTACTGCACGCAACCTTCGATGTATCAAATATCGAAATCATACCGACTAGTTTATTTTTTTCGTTCACCGGCATCTTATCGAACTCGATTCCGATAATGATATCCGATATCCAACACAATCAATTGATGCACGCCATCCACCATCCTCGGCGCCGTATGCTCTTACAGCAGCATATTCGCCGCTATCACGCACAGCAGCCGTTACCGCACGCACAGGTCTGCAGCACAGAGTGACCGGATTGACCCGTTAGGGAGTAGGCCCTAACCTGCATACAAGGCTCGCCTCAGGTGGCGTTGGGCTTCCCGCATCAAGGCAACTAATAACGGATAAGGCACGTTCTAGGGCTCATGCACTCACATTCTGGGGACAAATCACTCTGCAATAGAGTGGAATTCGTTACAGATACAAGTGCTTTACTTGCCTTAGATGGCGAATAGTGTCCTATAACTACACACCTAATAGGCGAGAACCCCAGAACTATACCACTGTGGGCGTGCATGGAAGGGCCGTTTAGATATTCATTAGCTAAGAGGAAAAAGCGGGCTTTACGTTTACGCCAAAAGTGGTGGGAGACAAAGGCGATGCATCTGAAAAGCGTTTTTGGCCCACAGGGAGAGAGAAAATTCTTCCCTTAAACGACTACAGTAGTAGGGTTTCTACCCTGTCCCCTGCTTATATGGCTCGCCCTATGTGCAGGACAAGTGTGGGCAATTTCAACCTTGCACGTCCGCCCAGACCAACCAGACCTACCCCAACCTTAGCCCCAACCCATTGGAGGGCTCCACGTCGGCAGGGGCAGTCAGCCACGTGGCTCCACCGCGTGTCTGGTGGCATTTTTTCCGGTCTAAAGGAGTAATTTTCTTCTTAGGAAAGACGAAAACCCCCTCTTTGTACACCTTTCGGGGGTCCACTTTTGGGGACAAACTACCGAGAATCTGAGCGCTTTGTCCCCAAAACGGGACTCCAGTCCTAAAAGCGTTTGCGTTTTTCTAGGGCGAGCCCTGAAAGGTACGGCCTACCAGGGGGCATCAGGCGGCACCACGAGGCCGAACAAAACGTGTAGAACGCGCGATCGAAGTATCACACACACCTTGCAAAGATGAGCTTCGACGAAATCCTCGATTTCACAGCTGATTTTTTTTTAACTTTATGAACATTATACGCACGTATGATATCATCATTAGTCAGTGGCTTCGTATACGTGAGAGAAAGGGCTGTTGCTGCTGCGGTTGCGGTTGCGCTGCTATTGCCGGTTGTTGTTCGTAGCTTTGCAGCCGGCACAATGATGAGGTCAAACTCGTCTACACCCACTGCGTCATATCATGTCATGTGTACCTGGCATCGACACTACGGAAGTATCTTAGGTACGGCCTGTTTGCTGCCGGTGCTGCTGCACACAACAAAACAAAACACGACGCGGCGCTGAACATGAATGAACCATCAGAATCATATTCTGTGCAGGTGTACTTCTGAATGCCATAATCAAGATAGACGGAAGTGTAGGGACCGTTGGGGCACAGGATTGAGGTATTGATACCACATTACTGCTGTAGTTTTGGCAGCCGCCCTATCGCGGAATGAAGTTGTGACAAGGCATTTCCACCGTTTTGGGACTGCAGTCCCGTGCTAAAAAGCCCCGCGCTCAAAGGTACCGCACTACTACTACCGTTTTGATATTTACACCCGACGGTCCTTACTCATTCCGTCCAGAGTTGGATCTGTCAACTACGAGTATCTGGTAGCTGGTTGATTTAACTCACAGTTGGTATTAATCGTACCTGCGCACAACGTGGCAACGAGCATATTTTCGAACAAACGAGACAACAACACAACATCTGTATACCACGTAGCAGCCGATCGATTTTTTCGTCGGTCGCGTGATAGCTGGAATAGAAGACGGGGGAGGGGGGGCAGGGGGGAATGGACGAGGGGAATCCCTGAACAAACACGAACAACATCAAGCACAAGGCGCACAAGCACGAGCAGGAGATTCAGCAGTCAGTACGTTATTGCTATCAATACTGGTACTCTACAAGTATACGTACAGGGCGCGTACGTACATAAATACTCTCGTATTAACTGTCTGTTGTGTGAGTACTGCTGTGCTGGGTACGAGGTACCAGGTACTACTATTAATACTACCACTACAGCATTCCGTATGATGTAACCTCAGCTGTGTGCTGTGTGTCGGTACATTTTGTATGTATATCGGGCTGCCGCAACCGCACCTGAGTGTGTCCTCTCGAACAGGCCCAGTGCAGCGGTGTCGATCCACGCTCGTTCACGGCGCCAACATCGCAGCCATGCTCCAGCAAGCACCTCGCTGCATCCACGTCCCCCCACATGCACGCCACGTGCAGAGGCGTAAAACTCTGCTTATCGCGAGCGTCCACATGAGGCAGGTCCGGTCGGTCCTTGAAATCGTCGAGCAGAAGACGGAGCATGGACGTAGCCGACTCTGCTTCGGGTTCGCCGCCGCGCCCTCGCTCCGCGGCTAGGTGCAGACAGGTCAGTCCAGTCTCGGTGCAGGAGCTCAGGCATCCCTCGCCGAGGGCTTCGACCAAGTACCGAACCGTGCGATGTGCTCCACGTCTCACCGCGGCCAGCAGCGAGGTCATGCCCTCTTCGCCTCGGGCGGTCAGCAGGGCATCCTTGCTGTACTCCTCCAGCAGCTCCAACTTCCCAGATTCCACGGCTTCCAACACCAACACATCCTTGCTACCGCGTGTTGGCTGGTCCAGCATACCACGAGAGGCAGCCGGCAATATTTTCTGAGAGGCCAGCACTCGGGAGAGGGCGCAGCTATGTCCGTAGTCGTGTTGGTGCGCTGCTCAAGGCAACCACCATGCAAGTTTGCTTCCCCAGCTCCCAGTTGCTTTGTATGCTTCCCGAGTCGATCGGTCTTGTTGACAACGTGGCACAGAGAACGGCAGTAGTGTGCACACCAACAATGCAGCGAGGCGCCTCCTAAAGATGAAGCAGGGCGCCAAGCAAGACGAGAGCAGCGAGTGCTGTCGGTGTCGATGACCCCCTGTCCTTCGCTATAGTGATTTGCGTGCTTTGCTCGGCTGGACTCTTGAGCACCGCTGTGTGATGAGAGAGAGAGTGAGGGGACCAGAAATACGTGTCCCCTTTTGAAAAAATAATACCAGGCTTGAGAGCCCCTCGCTGAAAACTAAAACTGTATGATAATCCGGATTACGTAAAATAACGGCGCTTCGGTCTTGATCATGTGATACTTTATTTTCGTACAAAAGGTGTATGCGCGTATGCATGAGCGTGCGAAGATGACAACCATTTGGACTGCACCAGGACCTGATATGATATGGATGCGGACGGCGCTAATCTGCGGTGCTGGGGCGCGTTCTCACTTGCTACGACTGACGACTACTGCTGTGCGCATTACAGTAGTATAGTAGTAAGGGCCATTCCTAACGAACCGAAAAAAAATCACGATTCGTGATTTTTAGGCATGCCAAAAGATCACGATCCGTGACATTTCAGTTCTAACGAAAAAAGCCGAAAAACGTCGCGTTTCGTGATATTTTCAAATAGTTAAAGTTCTGATATTTCAAACCCAACGTTTTTTGGGGGGTGTGGAGCAAACTCTCGAGAGTGGGGCACGGCCAGGCCGGGCTGGACCGTCCGCCCCTCGCCCAGCCCGTGACATACTCGAATCGCGGGCCGAAGCCTGACCCAGCCTGCGAGATTCCAACTTCACCGGCCGTCGGCCAAGCTCGTTTCGCGAGATTCCATCTCGCAGGCCGTCTGCCCCGCCTGGCCTGTGACATCCCCAGGTCATTTTCGCTTTTGTCTTCCAGCAGTGGCTCCTCCTCCTGGAAATTTCGAGGCCACAACCTCCTCGTTAGCCCGCGCCCAGCGGTATCTTTGGGCAGCCGCCCGTTGTCCACAAGCGGCGTACGCAGCAGAGTCTGCCATGCCCCTATGCCGACCGTCGGATACCGTTGGTGCACGTGGGTTGCGTAGTGCCTTGATCAGGCGTATTTTGAGACACGACAAATGTCACGAATCGTGATTTTGTTTTTTTTAGGGAAAAGCTAAAAAAATTGGTGTCATGAATCGTGATTTTTTTTGTCGTGATTCACGACAAAAAAATCATGATTCACGACAAAAATATCACGAATCGTGATTTTTTTGTTCGTTAGGAGTGGCCCTAAGTAGTACGACCCTCACACCAAGAAGGCAGAGTTAATACTGCTGCTGTATCACCCTGTATCGTTCGGAGTCGGTCGGTGTGCACATGTCAAACTGCATGGATGTTGTATTTACTTTATGTATGTATACTGCTGTGCGGCATACCGCTCTGGCCGCGAGCAGTATCGGCGCTTGATATCCACATCAGGCTCCAAACGCGAGCCAGGTACTCGTACATACCTGCTACGTAATCATCGCCAAAGTGTTGTGTGTGTTTCCTAGCCGTCGACATCCAGCGTACACACCCAGTCAGTATCCATGCCGATTCTTCATCCTAGAGAGAGAGATACAAGCTCTGCTCACAAAACCATGACACAGAGATAATCCGTCGCAATGCGGTATTCATAGTAGTAGTAGTATAAGCAGATTATTAGACAATCACTAGTGGAAACAAGCTACAAGCTACCCAGAAAGTATAGTAAAGCGAAGAAGGAACGTCGTCGAATACAGGGATAGTTTCGTTCTGCATGATATTACACCAACGAAAACAAATCCTTCCCGTACAACATTTGACCCGTGGGGAAGAACTTGGTTTTTACACGCAAGCAACCTGGTCATGATAATAAAGGTAGCGCCTATTTGACTACGGCGGCATTTCGCCCGAGGGTACCAATCGTCGGACAACCAACAACAACAACCCTGAACACCGGGATGGGCAGCCTGCGCCCCGTCATACCTGGCTTCCAATCGACGTCATCTATATCTACTACTGCTTGTATCTTTCACTCACGGTGAATGAATCTACTATTAAAATAGAAAAAACTATTTCTAAGTCAACAACCAACCACTACGCACTCACTCGTAAGCTCCCACCGTCCGATAGGTTTCTGCTTCGGAACGTGGGTATTCAAAACTTCAGACATGACATAAATCATACTACACGTGATGGGTTTACAATGCGCACACTGATGATGCTGTGTCGTGGCAAGCTCTGTTACACTGCTGTAATATGATATCATACGACATCATCAGGCTTATAAAGCTTAGACCCGGTAGTATGGCGTGCACCCCGTTGACAAAAAACTTCCGGGCAAGAATATCTGCTCTCGCGGATATCTTACCCCCCCCCCCCCCCCCCCCCCCCCCCCCCCCCCCCCCCCCCCCCCCCCCCCCCCCCCCCCCCCCCCCCCCCCCCCCCCCCCCCCCCCCCCCCCCCCCTCCCACGGCGTCATAATACACGTCGTCAGACTTTAGAGACTGCAATACGGCTTGCCCCATCGTGGATGAAAAAATCTCGCGCACAAGCATCAGCTCTCGCGGGCATCTGGCTCCTCCCCCCCGACGTCCCCAGGGGATTCCCATTTTTCGTTTAGGAGAGAAACGGTCATCCGCACGTGATCTTGCGGGACCCTTTCCAGCACCTCAATGAACTCTTCAGCTAAAAACTCCCTCTCCTGCAAAAAAACACAGAATATGCGTATATATTGTCGGGAAAGTTTGGCACGGTGGGCGAGAGAGGCACGGCAGGACAGGGCGAACGTGTTTGGTCAGTGGCATAGCCAGTTCAGCAGTGGCGTTGCATCAAAACGTCGGAGGCAACGTCAACTACTACACAGACAGACGCCTGAACTGGTCCTTTGATGTAAGCCCGTCTACAGCAGTATCGGTCCTCTCGTAAGAAAAACCTGAAATCAGACGTAAGGCTAACATCCCTTCACTATTAATTCTGCCCTCTCACATTGTATCGTACATGTTCCATTCCGCCTTGTATCGAATATCTTCTAACACCACAGTAGGGGTCCCTCTTTTACCACTCTGAACCAACAGCTACCCCGTTTCCCCTTCTTTAGGGCTCCTACTTGCGCCTTCCTCCCTTGACAAACCCTCGTTTACCCTACTCCTCGTCAGCGTTCCACCCCGACGTTATTGGCAGCAGTTTATCCTTATTCTGACGGAGCGAGAAAGGGTTAGATTTCTTGCAATTTTCTGTTCTATAGAGGGCGAGCGCCTAGGCTATTTTTCTTCTCGTTCTACTACGGGGGACCAACATAAATAGGACCTACGGTACACACAAAAAACTATATATTTACCTATTTCTACTAACAATATTAGGTCCTATTTACTATGGACCCCCGTAATAGGCTAGATTTTTTGTCTGATTTTCATACGGGAGGACCGATAACGTAGAGCACTCTCTCATTCAACAACAAACAGCACAACCCTTTTGAATCCGCGAACGAGTGCGTACGCCCCCGCGGCAAAAAAAAAAATCCAGCCGCGTTCCTGCAAAAATAAAATTAGACACGCCAAGGGGAGGGGTGGGGGAGAGTTTCGTGTAGCAACACCGCCCACCACGCGTCAACGGCTTACCGTGACATGGCGCTGTTTCTAGTGCTGTGCAACACAACTCAAACCATGTTCAAGCTACACACAACGCACGACCGCGTCGTGTGTTCTCTGCGCACAATCGCTAACTAGGATTTAATAGCACAACCAGCAAGGGCCGGCTGCAGTACACGGTATTACGGGAGAACATATGAATATTTCGGGGGACCATAGTAAATAGGACCTATGGTACACACAAAAACCTACCAGGTACATATTTACCTATTTTTACATTTTTACGACAATATTTGGTCTTATTTACAATGGTCCCCCGTAATAGTAATCAGAACCAATATGGTGTGTAAACACCTGGGGACAGATGTGATTGTGTCCATCGTGGGTTCTGATCACTACGTATTACTATGGGACCCCGTAATATGTGCAACTATTAGTACCCGCTGTGGGGGGTAGAAACCAGACAGCCACTTGATCACGACTGATATGGATCACCTGCATGATGTCCTGCGCCACCTTGAGCGGCTCAATCACTTTCGGGCGTGCCCGGCTGGGGTCGTTGATGAACACCATCGGCCCCGCAATCAGCGACTGGATGAGCTCATTCCCCCTGAGAGAAGAAATGGGCATCAAACATTGTGCATTGGAAGGGAAAACGTCACGACTACACGTACACCCGGGGGTGCCCTGTCTAGAATCACATTATTTCGATTGTATTGTGAATTTTGTTTTTGGTATGCCATCCGGGAAAGTGAAGCATGAGCTTCAAGGTCATCGCTCCTAAAAATTCCACACCTCGGACAGGTAGATCATGTGCAGATCACTCCCAGTTCATGATCTACATATTTTAGTGCAGAGAGATCCGTGATCCGTACGATCTAGCTCATGGTGGGTGGGTGGGAGCCGTATAATCTTCGCGATCTAGAGCATGATTCCTGTGCTGGATCTGTACTGTACACATCCTGCACAACATCTCAAAACGGTACGTTAAGATCTAGATGATCTACAATAGATAGATAGATCGTGATCTGTTCAGGGTGTAAAACATTCCCAGAAAAGGAGGAGACAACCGAGGCGGTTACAGTATATCGTAAAAATTCCATTAGTTCGACTAAATTCCTTCCGAACAACAGGGGACAAACTACTACCCGGAAGGATTTAGAGGGGGATACTTTTTGGGAGCGGCAAAAGCGTTACAAGAACGCTGTCATACATATACCGTGCGTCAGGTTCGCAACAAGGCCGCCCTAAAGCAGGCACCACCATCCGATTAAGGCTCACCAAATTTCGGCTGCGGTGCGGCTGCACTACTAGCAATTCCATTGGCATCTGATGGGGCAGCAGTGGCACCCGAAGCATCCACAGCACTTCCTCCGCGCCTCGACACAAACCGCACCGCTCCACACTTGAGGGAATTTCGCCACTCATCCGACACCTATGATTGACGCACTGTGTACGAGGCCACTAAATTTAAGCCTACGTAAGCCAATCAGACCCAACCAACCATTGGTCAACATTCAGTCCCTGTAGTCTCTTTGTCTAGCTCGCACACAGTAGGGTGCTTCAATCATGCCACGCAGTGTCGCATAACGGGTCAATTCTGCTGCTACACTTCATGCCAAATGCAGCGGCTTCGACGCAATAAGCAGGCATGGTGAAAACAGGCGTGTGGTAACCAACCTCTGCCCCAGCTCCCGGTCGGAGAACCGATCGAGCCAGTCCAGCGTGCGCCTGTCCCCTCGTATTCGTAGCTCGGACTTGACACGCCTCATGCTCGCGGCTGTCGCCAGCTGTGTACCAGTTGGCAGGACCGGAGTTGTTGCAGCCGGAGGGAGCGTAAGAACGACGAAGGTCGGGGCGGGGCGATCATGTCGAGCGAGGGCAGTGCACAGGGCCTGCTCTCGGCGACCAGTGCAGCGGGGCGCTTGCAACAAGCCATGGGTAGGGATTCCATCGTGCCACTCACCACCGAGTGTCAATACAAAAAAATTAACGAACAAATATCATAGTGTTGACCACCTAAATACAAGTGCGATGCGGTAAATCACACTGACACGGACAGAACTAAGACTCCAACGCCCAGCGTCGGCTGTGCATATTGAAAAGGAGACCCTTCATAGCAGCCGCCACTGCGCCGTGGAGCTCTGCTCGTATACACACAGCACAAAATCAAGTTACAAGACTAATATATTTTTTAAACGCACTACAGCAGTACCGTCGTGGACACCGTATGTTGCATCACTTACTTCCACGGCGGTTTTGTATGCAGCACGCCTCTGCGGTGGGTTTGCCATGCCTGACGTGGGGTCCACGTCTGCCATGGGCTCCAAAACTGACATTCGCAATGCTTGCGCTCGGTCCGGCCCAAGCTCCGACTGGATTTTCCAAAACGACGGCGGGTGGTTGGAGTAAGCTGGTTAGGGGGAGGGATGTGTATTTCCAATGTGTTCGGTTCTCGGTCTCATCTCACAAAATCGTTCAAATCCGGGTCTGAGAAAGAATTCGAAAAGGTCCAAAAAGGAAATCCTATCTCCGTAAAATGTAGAGTAGATGGTGTCTCCGAAACTTCAGACCAGAATTAGAACAGCTGCAAGCGCAAAAAATCACGTATTCGGGCTTCCACAAGCACGCGTGGTCCTGACATGTGCTGGACAAACTTTGCCACCCGCAAGAGTATAGGCATATAGCCGACATCCTGTATCGAATTGAAGAAGGAAGATTTGTTTCATACCTTACCGGCTATATCCGAACACAAACAAAATCTAAGGCGCACAAAAGAAACAACGAGAGGTTCATCATATCGATAGGACACACTTTTCTCCTTTCCGCACGGTGTCCCACACCGAGGGTCGTGGTGGCGGAAAAGAAAACGCGTGGCCACCTCCGACGACTTTTTCTGAGGTACAGTACGACGCACCTCGTCGGCGTAGTCTTGCTGCAGCTTGGCGTTCTCCGCCGCCATCTGTTGCAGGTCTGCGCTCAGCTGCTCAGCCATCTGCTCCCGGATCTCCATGAGGCGCCGGGCGATAGTAGTCGGTTCGATGGTCTCCGTGTACTCCACCGGCTTCCTGGCGGAACACAGCGCATACGACATTATTTTCCCAAGGAAAAAAGCAGCACAGTGCAAACAGTACCTTGTTAGAACGCAGAATAGCACTGCACAGCGCAACACAGTACAGTACAACACAACACAAAGCGAACACAGCACAACAAAGCACAGAACAGCACAGCACACAGAAGTAAGGGGCTCAATAAAAAAAACAGTTTACGTATAAATAATAAGTAGCTGAACCATGACAGTTACGCCAGGCACTGCAACAGAAGGGTAACCACTAACCTGTCCTTGAGAAAAGGGTTGGTGCCGGACCCTCCCCTCGGACTCTTGATGAGCTTTTTCACAATGATATCCTCTGGCGGTGCCCGCAGCATGCCGGAAAGGAAGGCGTGCCAGCCGATGCTCTCGATCCCTCCGCATTCCGCTATGTATCGCGTGAGCCACTCCGAGTACATGTTGCCTGCGCGGCCGCACGCCGTGGGCACTAGCAGCGGTCACCACGAATATTCAACACACATCAAATAGATCATCTACAGATAGACTATCTACATATAGATCATCCATAAATAGATCATCTACAGATAGATCATCTACATCCTAAGCTGCCGTTATGAGACGCTGTGCAGGATCTGCATCGTACATATCCAACCCAGGAAACATGTCCTAGATCATGCAGATGTATACAGCTCCCACCCCGCAACATCGAGCTAGATCTTGCAGATCAGGAATCTATCTGCTCTGAAGGATCTAGATCATCATGAGGTGGGAATGATCTGTACATGATATACCTGACGTGTGGGATATTTGCAGCACATGCACATGTGTTCGCACATACAGATAGGACAGATCATCGATCCCCACATACTTGATGATTTTAATATCTCAAGGGAAGATAGTTTCCTGGTATGTACTATCTACTGTACGTAGCCCATCATGTTGCCGAGTGGGGACAGCAAGGTCTGCATGATCTACATAGCATAAAGAGCCCAGGGTTGGATCTGTACTTGGCAAGTTCTACACAAGATACGCCTGGCTGGTGTATCTTAACGGCAGATACGTCGTATAGGATCTGAATGATCTAGATGATCTAGATGTAGATAGAATATATCCTGAGCTGTCCGATGTTTGCATGTGTTCCAACGTTCGGACGGGTGGCAAGTCCAGCGAGTGCGGAAAACGAAAAAAAACACGCGCAAAAGGAGAACGCCAAACGCAAAAGCAGACCGCCACAACGGGGTATACGCCCTGCTCCTCCGGTGCTACTACTGTTGTAGTTCGCACGAGGTGTCACCAGGTTGCGCCGAAAAGGGTGACGAGTTTTTTCGTGAACAACATTATCAGAGAAAACGACGGCGTGTATGTGACAATGATGACGTCGTTTTAATGTATATCGAACCGCCGTGGGTATGGCTTCCCTCCCTGACTCCTTCCTCCTTCACTAAGAACTGGTCACCCTTGGCTCCAAAGGTGCTACGTACGTACCAGGTACAGTATTATGGGGTAATGTAGTAATCAGTACCAAATAGGGGGGTACCTGGTTTTCTAGTTCATCAAGGGTTCTGATTCTTACTACATATGCCCACCCGAAATACCAGTAGGAGACCGCGGTTTGCCCCCTTAACTGATCGACACCCTATACTATACAGCATAATAAGGCCAAAAGAGGCCTCGACGCGCCCATAAAGACAGGTTTCCCATAATATTAGCTGGGCTCGGCATCGGAGGGAAGTAGGCATTCGCTGTGGTACGTGGATGATTTATCTGTGCCGAACCCAATCGCTCCTTCTAACACGGTGCGCTGTGAAGGAAGAGACAAACCCGACCCCACGAACGCCTACAGCAGTGAAAACTAACCGCGTGCTCGCGTGCTTGCGCATGTTTGCGTGCTTTGTCGTCAAACATGTCAGAGCAGTCATAACTCCTCACCTCTGAGCTCCATCCAATAATGGTTGGCTGTTTTCAAGGCGTAGGCTGTGATGAGGTCTTGTAACTGCTTAGCGTAGAAATCTGCCTGCAGACGGGTGTGAGAAGGTGGGGAACGGGGAGGGAAGAGGGGACGGTGCGGCAGACGCAGACAGCAGTACGTACCACAACCTAGCCATTACGCAGGACTTTACGCAGAGGGCGAGGTCAATACGTTGTTTCTATCGGGTACGTGAAATTTCGTATGTCCCATCTGAACAATGGGGGGTCTTCGAGGCTGGAACCAGCATCGCAACGTGCAACTCTATGTTTCTGAAGGTTGTCCGCAAGATACACCACCGTTGAGCGTACAAGTGGGTCACGGTTCAGAGAGGGGCGCGGGTGTGTCAGGCCTGCTTTTTCAACCAGTACGGATGGGGTATTCTGTACTACAGTTGTTATTTTTTTTTGTACGCTCGTGCCGCGTCTCCGGACCTTTATCACTTCTCTTGAACCGATAGCGTGACCCGCAATGTACCTGGTGTATACCTGCGTGAAACCAGTGGCCATTAAATCCAGTCGCACGCCCGTACGCCATGACTGACTACGACTTGTACTGCCGGAGTTGTTGGATGATAACGCCTGCGTTCCGTGTCCCATGTGGCCGGCACATGCTGGTATAGTATCACACCAGGTACATGTATCAGCTATGGGCAACCACAATATGATATGTACGTCAGCGGCTGCTGCACCAGGCACTCCTACAGAATACCAGCAACATGCATCGAAGCACAATAACAGCAGTCGTAGGAGTACGTATCTGAGCAGTGATATTCATCGTGTGCAACAACGACGGAGTATTTTACCTTCGTGTCGGTCCTCGTGCATACGGTCGTGGTACATGGGGGGTTTCACAGAACATACCACACAACCAACTTGATTGTTGTACGTAAACTCTTTTAGGACCGCGGTCCCGTTTTGGGGACAAACTACT
Organism: Macrocystis pyrifera; assembly: GCA_031763025.1. Classification (NCBI taxonomy): domain Eukaryota; class Phaeophyceae; order Laminariales; family Laminariaceae; genus Macrocystis; species Macrocystis pyrifera. Next base: position 1,268,016 of record JASSKH010000009.1, on the reverse strand, counting down.
TGATATTTAAACGGTTTGTCCCCAAAACGGGACTGCAGTGCTAAAAGAGATGAATCAACCTCAACGTTACTACGCAACTACCCGCCCCTCTCACCTCTGCACTCTCTCTGTACAACGGCGCCATGTTGAGGCCCGTCCGTCTTTCCCTAGGCGGACGCCGTCGACAGCTGCAGCTGCTATCATGCGGAAGACGTGCAGCTGCGCGAGTCGGAGCCCATAGCCCACTTCCGATCGACTGCTGGTGGTGCTGTGTTCTGGTTCCTGAACAAGGGTTTGGTCCGAAGGAGCGCACGCCTGCTCCAGAAAGAACGTGGACAATGGCAAAGAGTCGTAGCCAAGCCAAACGTCTGAGGAACGAAGACATTTAGCTACACGAGAGGACAGCCTTTTAGCTATTCAATTGCCCAGTTTATGGGGCAGACAGCAGAGGTTGTATTTGAACTTGAACACGTACCCCTCCGGGGAGGATAACCTTTATTTCCCGAGATATGTCCTATTCTATACTCAGTACCAACTCCGTCGTATGAACAATGATAAAAAATGATAAATCCATAGTCATTCCCATTCATTGATGATACATGAAAAATAGAGAAAGGCTCGTACTTGTTGTGCGAAAAAAGATGGACCTGTACAACAAACGGTTAGAGCGACGAGCATTCCGGACGCAGCTCAGTGGTAGCCTTGCGCGGGCATTCACTCTTATCTGCAGCCTACGAAGCGAGCAACTAATAATATGTCCTTCACATACTTGTACATCATGATGAAAAGCCACCTCTGTTATTCGTTTTTTGTGCGCTGACGTAGGATTTCGTAGGATTCGTAAGATTTTGTATTTTTGATGCAACAGAGTGGGGGAACAGCTCTGGATCAACCCACTCCGTACAACCACTACAAAGTTGGCTGGTTCGTGGTCACCAAAGGGCGACCGTGACTCGAAAAAGTTTCATCACAGCAGCTTGCGTTTCTCTCGAGAATGCTCTCCCGCAGGTTCTCAACAGAGGCCTGTACCTCCACTTAGAAGTATTATTATAGGTGCCGAATTGGTCGAAATTGGTCGAAATTTGCACAAAATCGTGCAGCCAACAGCAAGCAGCTGCGATCTATTAATAACTGCTGTACGTACATATATATGCATCCTTGATGTTACGGAAGTACAAAGCAGAGTTGTATTGGTAAAAAACAATCGACTTCATCGGTGACAGATACAGGCGACGTGTGTACTCGTATACATACAGCAGTAGTAGTACTGCTGTACGTGAGATAATATGCAGGAAGGCATTTCCCCCTCAAGATGTACATACATACAGTACACGAGATCTGCAGGAAGTTATTTTGCCCTCAAGATGTAATGTACACCAGGTACTCTGTACAGCAGTGTACAGCCAGTATTTCATGTATCTGGTATACCGGTACTACTGTCTGTATGTCACAGCAGCCATCGCCTACAGTCTGTCGGGCTCTTTCGCGCAGTGTCTGGGATAGGCTCCAGATGACGAACGTACAAAAAAACAACAATCCGTCACCTATAATAATTATCGATGGTCTCCTTAAAGGGACAAAACGTGGGCCTAGACGTGTGCATGCATTTTAGCTCAATGTGGTTCCACATCCATCAAGAACCTGCAGTGCAACACTGACGCGTACCCAATCATGCAACAGCAGCAGTGCTACACAAACACTGTTGTCCCACAAAAATGTACCCCATTGGCACGAACACTAAAACAAGATGAATAGTCAGGAAAAATTCGATCTAAAAAAAGCTGGGGTATGTTTACGGCTTGTTCCAAATATTATTAGTATGCCCGTACAACACCAGTTTACACAAAAAAAAGTAATAGTGGATGTCGCAAAATGCCAGGGTCAACCATGAAATCTGTATCTGGTTCGTCCGTGGTTTTTCCCGAAATCGGGTACATAGTACATAGTATACTCTTAGAGCCTTCGTGTCTTCCTGTCAAAATTGATGGGACGTCGCGTATATGGCAAATATTAGTCACGCTTACGTACGGCCCGGCCCATCCAGCGGCAACGGTGCAAACCAGCACCCCGTGTCTCTTCGTGATCAATCGACCCCGCTTTGGCTGCAACAGGGTGGACAGAGATCATGTGCGCCCATGGCCCTTGCCTTGGTCTACTACTACAGGAGGCTATCCTCCTCACACTGTAACATGTGGTGTCTGGGGGCATCCTGGGATATCCTCGTCCGGGATATCCTGGCGGGTTCACTACTGATATGCAGGCATGCATGCGACATATATAGATACCTGGTATGCACTACGTTACTACGTAATCACCACCACCCAATGCAACCAACGACGCTGTACCCGCACAATATTTGCATGACTAAATGTCTCGTCGCTGCCGTGAGACAACCCCCCTGCCCCTGGTCTCGTGATGAGAAGGAGGGGAGAGGGGGGAGGGAGGGATGGGAGCCCCCCCCCCCCAGGAGAAGATCTGCACTACGCAGCGTCCACCGCTGTGACAGGAGCAGCCGGATCCAACTCTCCCGTCCTCTCGGCTTCTAAAACTTCTTTCAAGTCCTGGAGACACCTCTGATATCGGCCCGCCAAAAGCAGAAGACGTGACTGGTCGGTGGGGGAAGAGTCTAATCGCACCCGCTTGCCATCTACGCTAGCGCGCATTTTGAGGAACTGCTTAACCTGTCCCTTCTTCGCGATCGTCACGGCTGTGCCTCGAGACCCAGCGCGAGCCGTGCGCCCCACCCTGGCAAGCGAATTGCGGGTATTGGATAAAAGGAGGCGTGGGCAAGGGCGCGGGGGTGGGGGGTGAGCGTGTTTAGCCTGCTGAAGCAGGGAGACAGTACGGTCCTTGCTCGTTGACAAAGACGTGACGGCCTCGGGAGCGAGCGCAACGATTCCTGAGTTACCCGTCCACTATCCTGAGTTACCCGTCCACTACCACCAATGGAGCGTGTGGAAGCAAAAAAAAAACCAGGAAAGTCATTCTACTATGCCGCGTGCATTTAGCGTGCATTTACCGTGGGAGTGCGACCGAGGAATAGCGTAGGGCATGGGCAAGCATCGTCATGTCATTGAATCTACGAATGCATGTACGTGATTTCCACCTGTGCACGTAAGTCTTGGGCTGCGAGGGCACGTCGTAGTTCACAACCAGGCCCACCCCGTCAAGGTCCATGCCGCGAGCCATCCCGTCCGAGCAAACGATGACGCGGATGCCGCCCGCCCTGGCTCGTCGGACAATGTGAGAACGCTGCCGCTGCCCCAAGCTGCTCGAGAATTCGGCCACGCCACCGTCAGAATCGCCCTCGCCGTTGCCACCGGCGCCCTCTCCCTCCCCCTTAGCTGCTGCGACGCCGCCCTCGAATCCTGTCATGACCGAAAAAATTGGGATTGGAAAAAAAAAGGTCAAACGTAACCGCCAACCAAACCAGACGAGTGGCTGTCTCAAAAGCCGACCGGTCTGGTTTTCGCTCGTACCCTAGAGTAACATGCAATTGGCTGCCAAAACTAGCTTCTACATGATAAGCTACCTGCTCAGAACTATAATACGGTATAAACAAACACGTTTTTAGGGGGAGTCGACATATTTTTGCAATTTACTCTCACCATAGGGTGATGTGACCAGAGATGCTGAACAAAGGAGACCGCCCTCTATACTAAATCTATTATTTCAAGACCTAAAACGGCTTCGACGCGCGCAGATGTAGACCGGTCAGACCCCGGCTTGACCCTTTGACTGACGGCCTCTTACACCAAAACTAGTACAAAAAGGCCAAACGAAGTCTTGACGCGCCCAAAAGGACCGGTCTTTGTATGGCATACCGCTATGACCGGGAATATAAGCTCCCTTTGATATTTATTTCAGAGTCACACACCCCCTGGGATGATTTTCCGAGCCCAGTTTCTCCAAAGTAGGGGGGGGGGGCACACATGACCAAAATGGTGGCTTTGGAAATATCTCGACGAGGCATTTCCATAGACTACTGTATCGCTCGGCGTTTCCAGCTTCCCGATTGTCAAGAAAAACAGCTTGAAAACTCGTCCCAGGGGTGTGTGTTATCTTGGTTATAGTATACAGTATTTGGTTCGTGAGTCGTACCGCCAAAGAGTTGCAGCAGGCGGAAGAGGCGGTGCGTCGAGTCCACCGAGGACGTAAAAACGACCGACAACTCCGTCTTTCTCCCCACCATCTCCCTCAGCAGTGACAAGAGCACCAGCGGCTTTGCCTGGGACGCGAGAAGCACGGCATTGTTATACATATCGCAGTCAGGAGAAGGGGACGGCGGAGAAGCATCCCGAATTAGTCGCCTTGTGAGCAATGGACAACGGCGGTTGGGAGGAGTGAAATATTGCAATATTTAGTTGATGGCGGCCACCCGCCCAATGCTGTAAGAAGCAAGGACGCGCATACACGGCACGATTTTCTTTCGAGGAGGGGGCAATGTACTAGGCAACCAACAAATTACATCATCTCCAGACGTACATATATACGGGCAGATACCAACAAAACCTAAATACTAGAAATTCGACCGCAAGCGCCAACGACGAATGATGGCAGTGAGCTCGAGACCACCACCCACCACAACCACCCTCACCCCCTCCTTGCCCAGTACTACCCCACTTTAGCGACTCCTCCCCCCCACACACACGATGCCTCCCGTATATCACCTGCGAGTCGCACACGGTGTAATTTTCCTGCAGCGTGGCAGGCGTGCTGAATTGCCCCAAAGCCGCGCCATCCAGACCAATCTCGTCCAAGTTAGACCGCCGCGTTTCCTGAGAAGGTCGTTTTTTTTTTCGCGTCGTCTTCGTCGCCCTGTTCCCCACCCCCGTCCTTACGCCCGCCCGCCCCCCTCTCTCGTCGCCCTCCCTCGCCGCCCTGCCGCCGGCGCCATCTCCCTCGCGGTATAAATGAGCGGGTTCACCACGTCCAACCGGGCCAGTTTCTGCGGGTTGCTGGTAAGGGTCGCCGAAAAAAGAAGCTTTCGTAGGGGGGGGGTTGATACGGTTGGTCCCCGGACCCGGTCGCCCGTTGCCAGGGGCCTCCCTCGCACCGTCACTGGGTCAAGTTGGAAGGCGGGCGGGGGGGGTGCCGACGAGTTTGGACCCTCGAAGCGCCGTCGCTCATGTGGCTAGTGGTTTTCGCTGCCCCGTTGTTGCTGCTGTCACTGTCACATAGTGTCTCCTTGTGGGTCGTGCCTACGGGAGCCGCAATTCCCGGCTTTCTCCTGCTCGCAATGGGGGGGTGGGGGGGGGATACTCATTTGTTGTTTGCCTTAGACATTGACCACGCATCCCTTTCGAGGCGGAGCACCGTTCCTACTCCTAGTAGAGGCACCTCCATCATTTGGGCGCTCATTACGTTTTTCCCGTACGTTGCATACCAGGTAGAAACGTTTGGCGTATTTTAGTTTTGCATATATTGTCCCTTTCCTGTTTCGCTGCCTGTGGGGGGAGAGGGGAGGGGGGGGGGGTTGTGCTCATTAGTTGCTTGCCTTAACTCTTTGAACATTAACCACGCATCCCTTTCGAGTTGGAGCACCGCTGCCGAGTAAGAACCCCACGGAGTCATCCCCAAACATCAATCCAAACACCGACACCTTATATTCCCCACCGTGACTCCCTGCTCTGCTGCTTCGACTGCTATTATTAGGTTGATATATACCTCGAATATATCAGCTGATGATCTACATCCCTGTGCAACTCCTTGTAAAATATCAACATAGTTCGATATTTCCCCGGCCAGCATCACAGCACTTCTTGAACGTTCCGTCATTTTTTTTCATCACTCTCCACATCTTTTCTCTGATCTCTATTTCCCACAACTTTTTGCACAATCCAATTCTCCATAACGTGCCGTAGGGCTTCTGTACATCTACGCAGAATCAGTAAATTGTTAGCCCCGAGTCTTTCCTACCTTGGATTATCTTGCCTAATGTGCACGCATGGTCTCCGCAGCTAGGGTTTGGCCTAAACCCTGCTTGCCCTTCGCATATTGTAGATGGAGGGGGGGGGTGTACTCATTATCATGCATGGACGTAGTCGTATGACCGTAGACCCTCGCATCCCTACAATGCCGGGACGGAGCGCGTCGGGCTTTCACCAACCAGGCAGACATTGCTTGCACCAAGCGCGAAGTGCCGTGAGGTGTTGGGCGAGTCGCATGAACGATGAGCTGCATCCTACTAAGAACCGCTTTAGAGGCGGATTTTCTTGCATAAGGATGACAGCATCAATTAATTGATTTAATTTCTGGTGTGGCCACTTCCAGAGACAGCAATGGGTTTACTATGTAACTGCCTCGTCGGTGCCTCATCATGGAGCGGGGGGGGGCAGGCGGCGGTGCGAGTACATGGTCAGGTTCTCCGTGTTCACACGTGTGCGACAACGCTTGCGCTCAACCACTTATTGGCACGGTTAATCCTTTTACGACCGCAGTCCCGTTTTGGGGACAAACAACTTGTAATTAGAGTGCTTTGTCCTCAAACCGGGAAAGCAGTTCTAAAGGGGTTAAAGTTGACCACGTTGGCTCGTTGTAGTAGACCAATCTGTCCGGAAAAGCAAGGGCCTTCACTTGGGGACCCTCTTCAGTCCGAGACAGTTTGGCCAAAAAGTGTTACCTGGTATGTACCTCCCTATAGCATATAGCCAGCGTCAACGACAACATCCCGCACCTATGCGCCGCCTTGATGACTTTCTCTACCCAGCCCTGGTAGCTCTGGTTGAGCAACCGGTCCGCCTCATCGATCACAAGGTATCGCAGGTGCTGCAGCGTGAAACCCGGGGTCTTTTCGAGGTGGTCCAACAGCCTCCCCGGCGTCGCAACGACGATGTCCACCTGTGGGAGCGATGCCGAGCAGGCGTACCGACATGATCGTCGGGGGGGGGGGGGGGGGGGGGCGTACTCATTTGTTGCTTGCCTGAGTCATTTCAACGTTGACCACGCATCCCTTTCGGGACGGAGCACCGTTCCTACTCCCAATAGAGACACCTCCAACACTTGGGCCCTAATTGCGCATCTTCCATAGGCGAGGGGGGGGGGGGGGCAGCGCGGAGTGAAAACGACGGAACACAGGGAGGGGACGACACTATTTATCACTCGTTCACATCCAGCAAACATGTTCGAACGAGAAAAGACTGAAAACAAAAAATCATCATCTGCGATGTGTCGAACGCTTGGAGATAATTGTTGAGATGGGTGTAATGGGACATCATCTCGACTGTGCGCGGAGGACGGCGATGCCAGTGCTGCACGTACGCCTGCCATGAGCAAGTATTACTCTCCTGGGACTTCAAAGGGAAACAGTAACGATAAAAAGTGACGGTTTCAGCAATATCGGCCACTGCGTGATTGGGTGATGATGCAATGGTTGGTGCCCGAGTTAATGCAAGGAGTCGTACGGCATGGTCCACTGGTACTGCTGGACGGGTACGCTGCTCGTAGGAGGTTGATAACATCAAAATTTCCAACCATTGTTTTGGTTGCTAGCTGTGGTCGCTATCTATAGGGGTCTCAAAAGGGTTAAACCCCCCAATTGTTACAAGGACATCCCTCCGCGCTCCGAAATATGCTCTACCGCCCCCCCCCCTACCTCCCGTCCCGAAAATGCCAAAACAAACTGACCAGCAAGTCGTACACACCACTCCCCCACACCCAACAACATGATATAGATACTGAGAAAGCTTGCTATGGGTCATAAGGCTTGGACACTAGCGTACAGCTCAACTAGTACCTCTCGAATGGCTCGTTGTGTAGGCTTCACGACGAGCAAGGAACTGACCTCAGACGCTCCACCCACAGGCGCACTCGCGGGCAAGCGCTCGCCCCAGTCGAGGCTGGAACTCCCGGAAGGCGGAGGTACCGTGTGGCGGCCTTGTCCCCGCAACAGACTCGCTCGGGCTGCCGCGACCGGGTTTCCTAACGGAGAGAAGGATATTTTGATGTCGCGAGAAAGTGCAATGTATTTCCCAGCGGCGTGAGAAGGCATGTTTCGTTTGTTGTCAACAGCAGATAATGATTTTTTCGAGAAGAGCATATTTTGTTCTTGTGTAAAAACATATACCTGGTATATATAACCAGGTATAGTTTTTCGAGTGGAGTAAAAACACCAAAGTAATTTCGTCCACCGTAAAATGGACAAGGAAGCGAGGCAACGGACTGCACAAAAGGGTAAAAACAGAAACAACATATACATATAAATATAATTCGAATTACGTACGTATGCACGTAGACTCTACACTTGTATATACCTTGTCCGAACCAATGAAAAACACGCGCCTGTTCCGCTTTCCTGGCCACCTTCGCCACTCCAAGACAAGACCCCGGCGGCTACTTCTATATACCTTGCTCATTCACGGCACAAGGGCACGAAGCACAAAAAAAAATGAGTGCCTTACCACGCCGACAACAACGTTAGTCCTCTTGGGACCAGGCCAAGCACAGCGACCAATACTGTCGTGTGTCAGGTACCATCATATCAGCCGTCTAGCATTAGGAGTGTGCCCAGCCGTGCAACTTGAAAAGTATTACCAATCATATCATACTCGTACAATGCTACGTGTGTATCGGAGATCTCCTTGCACTACACAATATACTGCAGATCGGATATACAACACCGCCTTCCTCACCAACCTGGGGGGGGGCGCTTCAAAGGACACATGATGTACTCGTCAATACACTTCGAAATTTCCCCCCCTTCAACACATGCCTTGCAAGTCCCAAAATGCAGCCTGGAGGGGCTGCTTCGAAGGACAGATGACGTACTCGTCATTTCATTTCGACTTTCCGCCCCGTTTAATACATGCCTCCAAGTCACAAAAACGGTTATCTCCCCTGTAACCGTTTTACTACTGCGGTCCCATTTTGGGGACAAACTACTTGGAACTTGAGTGGTTTGTCCCTAACACGGGACTGCAGTATTTAAGGGGTTAAGGTATACCTTGAAGTCCCGAAAGGGATTGACCTAACTAACCCCTTTAGAATGCACACATTTCGTTTTCGGTAAAATAATTGTAACTGCTGCTGTGGGAAGATACTGCAGCTCTCGCTATCCACAGCAACTCGAGCTAGTGGATATTTGTGACTTGCCGTCAACTGCGGGTGTTGGTGGGAGTGGATGGAGAAAAAAAACTCGATCGTTCCTCGGTTTGATCGGTCTTTTTACGAGAGATCCCGGTCGTCGGGACGGGACGCGGAGATTCGGGCACGCGAGGCTGGAAAGCAGCCACTATTTTTTGGCGCCTTCGTGAAGTAGAAATCCGCTTCGATCGTGAAAATGCTTGCAGTGGCGCAAGGGTTGAGCGCCACGGCTGGGTCTTACCTGCCAGGGCCACAGCTCCGACCAGAGCCAGCTGTTCCTCAAGGAAGTTCGTCTGGCCGATAGCCAGCCCCACTCGGAGGCCCGTCCCTCGCGCGTACCTCTCGAAAACCGCATGGACTTGCATCGCCAAGTCGCGAGACGGTAGAAGAACCAAGGCTCGCAAGCGCGCCACGCGCCTCCGTATCAACGCCTAGCCAGCAAAATGCGCGGGGCAAGGAAAAACCGGAGTCGAAAAAGGAGACTTTGCAGAGGATACTTCCATGGACGCACCGTTTGGATGGCTCTGTAGGCATCGCTCAACGGTGCCCCGACGGGCAGGGGGCTCGCTTCTGCGTTTATCTCGCCCTCTCCCTTTCTGCAAGCATCGATATCGTTATCAAATATATATCATACCACTGTCAACGGGCGTGTATGGACATTTTCGCCTTCGTATTCACGAGTTAGCCGATCCTAACGGATTCGTCAAGAGTGGTACGATGTAGTCAGTCAAAGCCGGGCGCGCGCCCAAGTTTTTGCGGGGGACATGATGCGGCGCGCTGGCCCAGCGAATGCACCGTTACTATATACCAAAATATTCAGATTTTGTCTTTTGTCTTCCTCGTATACGGACTGTACTTCCTGCATGAGACCATATAAAACCCATAGTACACGCAATCGAAGTATCCCACCCAGCTTGCAAAAATGAGTTTCGACGAAATACTCGACCTCACAGCTGTTGTTTTTTAGTATTATAAACATACTATTGATAACTACTCGAGTAATATCAATCGATGTCCGGTTATTTCCAACAGTAATTCTTATCAGCCCTTTTGTATGTCGTTGAAGGCCGCAGGAGTACGGCTGCGCCGCGCAAGGCAGTTGAGTATCTAGCTTATGTAGATATACATGTATAGATCATGATCTGTCCCATGGGTGAAACGGTGGTTGTTCCGTATTTCTGGCAAGTATTTTCTCACCTGCAAGACTCCAAGCACGAAAACGAGGGTCTTGCCGCTGCCAGTGGGAGCAGAAACGCAGATATCTCGGCTTTGCACGTGTGAGTGCCGCTCTGTGGCCACTATGTCTGGAACCACCCGGACCTGTCAAGAGGCACCCCGTGCAAAGCAACGAGCCCAAGTTTTCATAGATCAGCAGGCTGTAACACACAGAGGCAAGCATCACCGCTTTTAGACGGGGAGGAAAGCCAGCGGCCGATTTGCCTTTCCGCCGCAAGTTGCCATGTCACACTACGCAAGAGATTACTACGGGA